>CM050513.1:80387307-81637307 GCA_027563665.1 Antrozous pallidus
GGTCTCCCACAGCACCGACCCCCCAGTTCCAGGCGAGCTCCCAGGTCGGGGAAAGGAGGATCCCCGGCGCGGCTGAGGTCTGTGTGTTTGGGGAGAGTGCACGAGTAAATTGGAGTGCGCAACCGGGCAGAGAACGCGGGCAGAGAACGCGCAACTACTTGCTTGGAGACCACCATACTGCTTTGTTTTACACCCCTGAGTGAGTCTTTGACTGTGCAGACTCAGTTAGGGAGAGGCAGAGTTGTCTGGCAACGGGGAGACTAGCGGTGGATTTACATAGCCACCCAACACCGAGACCCGTGAGCCGCACAGATAAGCACAGATAAGCTGACACTGCGAGCCCCATAGACCTGAAACGGGGAGGGAGCCAGGAGGGACGAACGTAAGCCAACGGAGCCCGCCCATCAGACGCAAACTCCGCGCCAAGCAGGGCGGGCCCAAGCCCGACGCTGCGCCCACAATAGACGCAAACTGCTTGCCAAGCAGGGCGGACCTAGGGCTGACGCTGCGCGCTGCAAAGGAAGCTGAGCCACTGGTTCCTTAGAGGATACAGGATACCTATCACACACCGCTAAGGAACCGGCTCAGGAAAACAGCAACAATGCAGAGAAAAGGAAAGAACTCAGCTGTGAAAGAAATGGAGGAAAAAAGACGATTAGACATAGAGTTTAAAACCACAGTAATTAGGTTTATGAAGAGACTACTAGATAAGGCGGATAAAATTAATGAGAACTATGCCAAAATAAATAACACTTACAAAGAAATGAACAACGCTTACAAGGATATGATAAAAGACCAACTAGAAATTAAGCATATACTGACTGAAACAAAAAATATTATACAAAGACCTAAAAGCAGTCCAGACGACCGCAAAAACCAAGTCAAAGATTTGAAATACAAAAAGGCAAAATCCACTCAGCTGGAAAAGCAGAAAGCCAAAAGAGTCCAAAAAATTGAAGATAGTATAAGGGGCCTCTGGGACAACCTTAAGCATACCAACATCAGAATTATAGGGGTGCCAGAAAAAGAGAGAGAGCAAGATAATGAAAACCTACTAGAAAAAATAGTGACTGAAAACTTCCCCCACCTGGTGAAAGAAATTGACTTGAAAACCCAAGAAGTGCACAGAACCCCAAAATATAGGAATCTAAAGAGGACCACACCAAGGCACATCATAATTAAGATGCCAAGAGCAAAAGATAAAGAGAGAATATTAAAAGCAGCAAGAGAGAAACAGATGGTTACCTATGAAGGAGCACCCATACGACTGTCAGTGGATTTCTCAACAGAAACGATGCAGGCCAGACGGGAGTGGCAAGAAATATTCAAAGTGATGAACAGCAAGAATCTACAACCAAGATTGCTCTATCCAGCAAAGCTGTCATTCAGAATTGAAGGTCAGATAAAGTGCTTCACAGATAAGAAAGAGCTGAAGGAGTTCATCACCGACAAACCAACACTATATGAAATGCTGAAAGGTATTATTTGAGAAGAGGAAGAAGAAACAGGTAAAAATGTACATTTCAAACAATGGGTACACATCTATCAAATGAATCTAAAAATCAAGTGAATTGGCAACCAGAGGATCAGGATAAAATGAGGAATAGAACTGAATCATGGACATGGAGAGGGAATGGACTGATAATGCTTGGTGAGGGGAAGGGTGCGGGAAGTACAGCAAGAGACTGGACAGGGGTCATGCAACTATGGGAGAGGACAGAGGGTGGGGGAGGTGAGGGCATAGAGTGGGATGGGTACTGGGCGGAGGGGAGCTATTGGGGAAAAATGTAAGTAATAAACTGAACAATAAAGCTATTAAAAAAAAAAAAAGTTTTACAGTGGAGCCAAAACTGGTTTGGCTCAGTGGATAGAGCATTGGCCTGTGGACTGAAATGTCCCAGGTTCGATTCCGGACAAGGGCATGTACCTTGGTTGTGGGCACATCCCCAGTAGGGGGTGTGCAGGAGGCAGCTGATCAATGTTTCTCTCTCATCGATGTTTCTAACTCTCTCTCTCCCTCCCTTTCTCTCTGTAAAAAAAAAAAAAAAGTCTATATCTATATCTATCTATCTATATCTATATATATATATATATATATATATATATCAGTTTTACAGTGGATAAAATGCTATTAAATGGCCCTGGCCGCTGTGGCTCAGTTGGTTGGGTGTTGTCCCATGCACCAAGACATTGCTGGTTCGATTCTTGGTAAATTCTTTTTTTTTGTTAATACCCAAGGAAGTTTTTCCATTGATTTTTAGAGAGAGTAGAAGGGAAGGGGGAGAGACAGAGAGGAGCATTGATCTGAGAGAAACCCATTGATTGGTTGCCTCCTGTATATGCCTAACCTAGGACCATTATTAGTTCATGTGACGATGCTCTATCCATTGAGCCAAACTAAGGCATAAAACTATACTTGATGCTTTAAAGAATTTCTTAAAATATTGAATAACATAAGGTATAGAAAAGTGAGTATAAATGCTGACATTTTAGGAAACTGTGATCCTCCTTTGACCCTTTAAGTGTATGTGTGAGTATGTGCATGTCTGTACAGCACAGAGAAAAATATGAAAGAATGTATACTAATTTAGCATGAAGAATTAAACTAATGAAAGAGGGAAGGATAAGAGGGAAAGAGAGAGGCTACCCAAAGAGGAAAAGAAAAAGTAGATTGCACTAAAAAAGGTGTAAGTGAATGATCACATTTATTCATGAATGTAACATTATGTATATGTGGGGGTATTTATAGGCAGAAATTAAATAAAATTTATATTTATTTGTTTAAAGTATGGGTTCCTCATGTACTTGGAATGTCACATGGGTCTTGGTGGTTGCCTGCTCTGATAACTAAGCATATACAATTCTGGCACTAAGTTTGTTTTCTATAAAATTTGTACTATTTGTGGAATCTTTGTGGTTATAGTTTCTCTAATGATTTCATTATCTGCATAATTTTTAAGAAAAATAGTGAAAACAAGCTTGATGGATTAACAGATAAAACTTCAATTATTAGGCCCTAGTTTAATGCCTACTTAGGAATATGGGACTGAAATCTTGTGTCTTAGGAATTAGAGAGACTGACTTAGAAAAAACACTGTTTTTGATCATTTCAAATGCATTTTAGTAAATGAAGTGTGCAAGAGAAAAAGTTAAAAATCACTTTTCTAAGATGAAGAAAAACTTGTCCATCACTGAGCACAGACTAAGCTTTAGAATCTTATGAAGCTTAAGCTATAAATATTAGTATAAGATATACATTCTCTTCAACAGTATTGCAATAGCTATCTATGGTGCCAGGGGAGCACTGGAAATATGGGCGGGGGGGGGGAGTTGAGGACACTTTGTAAAGTATATAATTATCTAACCACTTTGCTATACACTTGAAACCAATACAAAATAATGTTAAATATAAACTGTAATTGAAAAATAAAATTTTAAAATGTACTCTCTTTATGAAAGGAGTAAGTGCTAATAGACAGCATTAAATAAATGTTAAGGCACAGTACTGGTACAATATAATTTACTATATCACATTTGTATTTCAGATGCCTTTGGTGCTTCACGAAGAATATTTCCAGATATATCGCAGACATTAAGCCTTTGCCTCCCAACATAAAAGATAGATTGATTAGAATGATGAGCCTGCAGGGACAGATAACAGATTCAAATATAAGTGAGGTAAGAGTATATACAACTATAAAGCAGACATATTATATTTTACTGTTTGGATATGGTTTCAGATTTCTAGAGCAATGGTATATAGTAGGATTAATAATACTTTTAAGATATAAGCATCAGGGTTCTTTTTTTCCTCCAGAAAACCAGAATGTTCATGTGCAATAGTTCTAAAAAATCTCTCCTACCATTTTTCAGTTACTTCCCTTGTCTTCATAATACCAGCACCTTGATCTCCCAAGTTTTTTTAAAGTTTTAAACTTTTTGATCAATTATACCATAATAAAGCTGGAAAGAGTAAAGCATTTTAAATGCAGGGTAAATAAATAAGTGTCCAAAAAAAAAAAAAAGATCCACACTAAGAAATATGTTATATCATGACTCCAATAGACAAACCACACTTACCTGTGACAGTACAGCAGGCCCTCCAATAATATCATCCTATCTAATAAAAGAGTAGTATGCAAATTGACCATGCCTCTGCCACACCCACCAACCAATCAAGAGCAAATATGCAAATAAACCAAACCAAGATGGCTGCGGCCACTGAGAGCAGGAGGGAGGCTTGGGTTTCCCCAGGAATGGAGGAAGCCAAGCTTTCCGCCTGCCTTTGCTGGCCTAGGCCTCCACTTAATGCTACAAAGTTTCAATTATAGAAGATAAATAAATCCCAATAGAAATGGCAGTAGCTGTGGAGCTGGAGAAAGCAGGAGGTTAGTGTTGCCCCCAGCAATTGAGGAAGCCAAGCTTCTACAGCCCTGGCTGGCTTAGGCCTCCACTCCAGGCTACAAAGTTTCAATTATAGAAGATAAATAAATCCCAACGGAAATGCCAGGGAGCAAGCAGGAGGCTTGGCTCTGCTCCAGGCTACAAAGTTTCAATTGTAGAAGATAAATAAATCCCAGATACCAGAGCCTCCACTTGGGGCACTTGGCTGGCCTGCAACCACCACAGACCCCTCGCCAAGGCCACCCCACGCTCCAAGGGAACCCCCACCCTGATCCAAGATACCCTTCAGGGTAAACCAGCTGGTCACCACCATGCACCAGGCCTCTATCTAATAAAAGAGTAATATACAGATTGACCATCACTTCAACAAACAAGATGGCCATCAGGGGAGGGCAGTTGGGAGGGACCAGACTTGCAAGAGAGGGAAGTTGGGGCGATCAAGCCTGCAGGGAAGGGCGGTTAGGGATGACCAGGCTGGTAGAGGGGGGAAGTTGGGGGTGACTGGGCCTGCAGGGAAGGGCAGTTAGGGATGACCAGGCCAGCAGAGGAGGGAAGTTGGGGGCAAACAGGCTGGCAGGGGAGCAGTTAGACATCAATCAAGCTGGCAGGCAGAAGCAGTTAGGGGCAATCAGGAAGGCAGGCAGGTGAACAGTTGGGAGCCAGCAGTCCTGGATTGTGAGAGGGATGTCCAACTGCATGTTTAGGCCCAATTGGGCCTAAACGGGATTGGGCCTAAACGGGCAGACGAATATCCCTCGAGGGGTCCCAAATTGGAGAGGATGCAGGCTGAGCTGAGGGATACCCCCTTCTCCGTGCATGAATTTTGTGCACTGGGCCTCTAGTTTTGTTATAATGTTGATGAGATGCCATAGGAACTTAACTCTTGTTTATATTAATTAGCCTATAAAATTGATTTCAGTGTATGTCATTCGGCTTAAAGTCACAGAACCTATCAATACTGTGTGCATTATACTTGGATATTCTCTATCTTATTCTGTTATCTGTTATTTCCTTTAAAAATGTTGACCACAGCCTACTAAATTAATTTTATCCATTCATGTATAACAACCAGCAGTTAAAGGTCATTCTTCTAAACTCTTCTCATCTCTCTTCTGGATACCTCACTTCTACTATTTATACTTACTCTCCTCCCTACAACTAAGATAAAATTGATTATTCTTTAAGGTAGTATATATAGTAAGGGTCTATAACCTGAATTAAAATTCTAGCATTGGCACTCTTTCTGACATTGAGCTTCAGGTGGGGGAGGGGGGGGAGAAAGGGGGTCGTTTTAAGAGAACTTTACTTTGCCCAGCTGGCATGGCTCAGTGGTTGAACCTCAGCCTATAAACCAGGTTGTGTGCTTGATCCCTGGTGTGGGGCGTGCAGGAGGCAGCCAATCAATGATTCTCTCTCATCATTGATGTTTCTGTCTCTCTCTTCCTCTCTGAAATCAATAAAAATATATTTAAACAAAAGGAGAACTTTATTATTATTTTAATTAGGGGAGAAAAGAAAAAGAGGGAAAGAAAGAAGGCAGATAAGAATCAAAACAAGGAAGATACTGAAAAAAAAAAAAAAGTTCCCCTCTTCTACCTTCCTTCCTTAGGACAGTTTTAAGAAGTCCCTTATGTGTTTGTGTGTGTGTGTTGGGGGTGGGAGGGCGGATAAAGGGGGGGAGTAAGTGACAGTTTCTGGGGTTGTAACTATCATCACTTTGTACAGAGACTAGAACTACAGTAGTACTCTCTATCTGTGGTGGATACATTCCAAGATTCCCAATGGATGCCTGAAACTGTGGATAGTACTGAAGCTCCAGGCTGCTCTTTGGCATATCTGATTGGCCAGCTACACTATTCTTGGGTTTGGGGCCATTAAAATAAGGGTTACTTGAACACAAACACTGCAACACCATGGCATGACCACTGAGGTAACTACCAAGTAACTAATGGGCAGGTAGTGTATACAGTGTGGATATGCTCGACAGAGGGATGATTCACATCCCAGGCATGATGTAGTAGGACAGTGCAGGGTTTCATCATGCTACTTAGGATGGCGCACAACTTATAACTTACGAATTCTTTATTTCTGGAATTTTCCATTTAATGTTTTTGGACCATGGAAGACCACGGATACCTGCAACTATTACAAGTGAAATCGCAGATAATGGGGCACTACTGCACAAACTGATGTCTTTGCCACACATTCTCCCCCCAGCCTGTGATCAAAAGGGAGCAAACTCGGATGTTAGCACTCCAGCATACGACTGGGATTTCACATTGTAACTGTGCCTCAGTGTGTTTTAGTATTTCTTCTGCATCAACTTGATGTACTTTTAATGCTTTATTTTCTTTGTGTTAGCTTGCATTTGAACAAAGACATTTTCATGTGGTAGCCTACTTGACTCTATGGAGGTAGGATAACATCAAGTTCTTAACCATTGATGGTTCTGTGGGATATATAATTTATGTGTGACTCTCAGATGAAACGTTATGACTCTGCAGAAAACTGGTGAGATTCCTCTTTTCCCTACCATCCCCATTTTGTTCTATTCCTTTCATCTATATTTCACTGAATTACATTTTTATGGCAATCTTTAATATTCAGTTAAACTTAATTTCACCTGAATAAAAATGGGCTAAGAGGATGAATGAGAGAGAAAAAACAAAAAGTATGATTTTCCTTGGTGCTCTCCACTGTTCCCCATCCTTGCAAGAGCCCTGCTCATGAAACGAGATCTAACTTTTGTTGCAAAGTTGCACACATCTTTGGATAGCTCTTTTTGAAATAGTTTCTGAATCTTTTTATAGCCCCTGGAGGGAGAAGGTCTTTGTTAACATGACACTGTGAAAGAAAAACAGCAAAATGGGGTTGATGTTGTCAAGAGAGCAATCTAAAATGGAGCCAGAGGCTTCCGGGAAGCTGAACTAACACAGCCCCTCCATATGAAGTTGAACTTTTGAAGTGGGCTAAACCACAAATGGCTACATCCTGCTACAGTTTCTGGAACTGGTTCCGTATCACTGAACTCCATATTAAGAAATTTTCATTGAGGGAAAGACATCAGCAATCAATTATGCTTAGCACAATATAAGTTCCCTTGCCAATACCAGTCACAGCTCTTTCAAAATAATTTGTGTAATCCCTTTGAAGTCCTCCTTTTTCAGTGTTTATAAACTCTCTTTCTTTCTCCCTTGGAACACAATTGGGTTTCTATCCAAATCTGTGTGTCCAGAATTGCAATTTCTAAAGACTCCAAGTAAAGTTTCTGTTTGCTTTGCAGTTATTGGTCAAAATGAATTGACATTACATGATGTCAAAAAGTGGGATTCAGAGTGACTTACCTCTCCTTTCAGTGCCGACGTGGATTTGAGTAAAGCACCAAAAAGAGCCCACTGCACTCTGTCGTCTTCCCGGTGGTCCCGGATCATTGCGGCAAGGCCTCCTGGATCAGAATCTCCCACCTTGGTTGAGGTTCAGCTCTCTTTGGGCCTCCTCTCTTACGGGCTTTTTCCCTCTAGTGAGGGCTTATTTTTTGAAAAAATGGGAAGTTCAGCTGCTGAATACCTATCTTCTGGAACTTGTGCTGAAGCTGTGTATGAAATTACAGGCCCTCCGCATCTTGCAAAGTTCTGTCTTGCTGGACCATAATTATCTGGATAATTTACAGTTAAACTGGCCAAGTTGGGGCACTTTTAAAATCCCTAATGTAGTCTATCTGCACAGTAAATTGGGAAAGGCTCCAAAACTAAGTACCCTTTTAGTACAGCAATTTTCAATGAGTGCACCACAAGAATTTTTAAAACATGCAATACCTGATTAATCAGGGGCCCTTACCACTTTCACCTTAAATTGTCAAAAAGACAACAGCCAATACAACAATAGCTGTTAGGTATGAATGAATCAAAATTATACCTATTATTTTAGTCAGATTGGCAAAAAATACATATTTTGATGTGCTGCAGAATTTTAGTAATTAGTTTATATGTGCTACGAGATGAAAAAGGTTGAAAATTGCTATTATAGGAAGTATATTGTAATTGGCATATTGAGACCTCCAAACATACAAGTGATTCAAAAAGTGCTTCTCTTCAAAATATAAATTCTAAATCAACAATGCTAATTCTGAGTTATCTCAGAGATTTACTAAACTTAGAGAAACTTTTAAATGTTCTTCTAATGTCTCATCTACACTGTGTGCTCCTTTGCTGCCTGCCTTTCCTTTCCCTCTTTATTTATTTATTTATTTATTTATTTATTTATTTTTCCTTTCCCTCTTTATCCTTCACTCACTGATCTCCCTTTTCATAATGATGAAACTGAGTCTCCATCAGATGCACCCCCTGCTCCTACCACCCCATTTAAAGTTAAGCCATTGGGCCTAACATTAAGCCATTGGGTTGGCCCAGGATGACAGACCCTTATTTCTTACATCCCATGGACTAAAGCTGAGCTCCATACCATTACTAAAATGTTTTCTTATCCCAAAGAAAGCCCCATTGGGTTTGCTAGAGAATTTCTGCTTACTGTCCAAACATATGAGCCAGGGTTCTGTGACCTATGCCAGCTTATCCACATGCTAGTAGAAGGACATGGTAGAGAATGGATAACCAAGGTGGATGAAAAGACCCTACGAACGACTTCTCCCATCAAGGATGAGAGACCATGCATGAAGTCTCAAAGCTGGCTAAACAACTTCATGAAAAGATACCGTTGCTTTTCCTCGAGTTGCTGATTGAAAGAAAAATTTTAAATGGGTTAAAAAAACATGTTGAAATTGTTTTTTATTACTATGATAGATTTGAGAAGTTTTATGCAATACTCTAGCATAGATGAAGCCAAGAAGATACCTCGGTGCTTTGATATTCATCTTTTGTTTATTTTTTATTTTGGAGAGGGAGGGAGAGATAGAAACATCGCTGATGAGAGAGAATTATTAATCTGCTGCCCCTGCACACCTCACATGGGACTGAGCCCACAACCTGGGCATGTGCCCTGATAAGGAATCGAGTTCGTGACCTCCAGGTTCATAGGTTGCTCAACCACTGAGCCTGCCAACCAGGCAAAAGTGGTTTTTAATTATTGCAAAAAGCCTAGTTATTGGAAAAAAGATTATTTGGAGCTCAAAAGGCCTATAGCCCATAGAATCTGTGAATCCCCCTCAGGGATTCAATCAAAGTTTTCTTAGCAGTAGTGCTGCTCTAATGATCAAAGAAGGGTTTTCCATATGCTATTAACTGATTCCATAGGAAAAAATTATCTGTTGGGAATGAAAAAACCAGGGCCATGGTGGATATGGGAGTCATCTTATCAGTTTTTAACCCTACTAGCCTCTATTTCTTTTTCTTGGAGTGCCGAAACCGTATCAGTGGTGGAAGTTTCCAGTCAATCTTTGACTGTCTCCCAATTCCTTTTCAAGTTGGACCTTTTCAAGGAACTCATAGGTTTCTTTTAGTTTCTTCTGCCCCTCTTCATCTCCTAGGACAAGATTTTCTTGAAGCTCATAAAGCCCATTATCTTCTTCTTTCTAAAGGGAGAAATATTCTTACATCTTAAGCTTCTAACTAATGACTTTCAAGAGGACTTGTCTATTGGAAGCTGCCCATTACCTTCACTAAGCAGAGAGGTGTGGACAAGGAACCTGGAAGGCTGATCAACCTTGAAGCTCTGAAAGGTCAGAGCCAACCACCCACTGTCTAGTTGAGACAATGGTAGCTAAAGCAACTTCCACCTTTTAATCTTATGTAAAGTCTTGCTGATTGGCTCTATTGGAATTGCCTGCCTAAAGGCTATGGGTGTATCCCATAGTTTTAATAAAAGAAATAGGCCGGCCAAAGCGGGCGGGATGAAGTCCTTCCCTTGAGTTGGGCTCCCACCTAGCCCCCAATACCTCCAAATTAATATTTTCTAGTCTCATTTGCATGTGGCCTCCTCCAGAGCCTGAACCCTGAACCAGGTGGGACGTGAAAGGGGTTCACTACAAACTGGAGCCCAAATGTGGGACACTGCACTTGTCTATGGACTCATCCATAACTATGCCAGTTTTTTCATTCACTTTAATTGACCCAACCCCTCTTTTAGATTCCATTCTAAATGAACTTTGATCAAAAAATGCCACTGACATCAGTTGCATTGGTCAGTTTCAAAATGGACTAACAGGATAATAAAAACTCAAAATGACACCCTGGCCAGGTCACTCAATTGATTAGGGCATTGTCCCAGTATGCCAAGGTTGTGGGTTTGATCTCCAGTTAGGACATGTACAAGAATCAACCAATGAGCTCTAGCTGGTTTGGCTTAGTGGATACAGTGTCTGCCTGTGGACTGAAGGGTCCCAGGTTCAGTTTCAGTCAAGGGTACGTGCCCAGGTGTGGGCTCCATCTCTAGTGTGGGATGTGCAGGAGTCAGCTGATCAATTATTCTCTCTCATCTTTGATACTTCTATCCTTCCTCTCTGAAATCAGTAAAAATATATTTAAAAAACACACACAAAAAAAAATCACTGTTTTAAAAAAAAGTGTCAACCAATGAATAAGAGAAACAATAAATTGGTATTTATCTCTAAGAAAATCAATAAAATAAAATTTAAAAACCTCAAAATGGCAAAACTTGCAGAAACTTTTAATATTCTTTGGCATTACACTCTCCCTTGATATTGCTCAACCTAAGGTCTGTTCCCTTCAGCAAACATAGACAGTCTCATTTTGGAATTATTAGCAGACCCATAAAATTAGGTCAATGAATGTATGTATCAGCCAAAAGGAGACCTGCTCTATTGTAGGACCTTATAGAGGCTCTTAAGAATAACAACTCATAGAGCAAAATCCCCATAGTGTGCTCCCAGGAGAAGATCTACAACATTATCTCCAACTCAGGGATTATGTCTATTGGAAATGCCATCGCCATAAAGATGTCCTTCACACCCAGCGGAAAGGAGCATACCAGGTTAGTAATGCAGCACAATTTTCACTAATTCTTGTGCTGCTGAACTTGACGGGTATTGACTCATGGATTCATGTTTTTCATTTAAAAAGGACATCCTCACCTGAGTGGTCCTCAGCCTATTGGAGATCTTAAGCTGAAAATTCTTAAATGATCCAAAACTATAACTAGAATTTTCATTCTGGATTGAAACAGACGTAGATAGCTCTCCCAAGACCCTGGACCAGGCCTTGAAAGCTTACAAAATCTAACTGGACATACGGATTATTTAACCTTCCTGTAGCCAGCTCTCTCTGTAAGGTCTTCCCTACCTACAAGGGAATACCCAGAAATACAATCTGGACTTATAACATCTATTTTGAAAATATAAATGGTTCAGGGAGAGGACTGGGTTTGTTCCTTTAAAAATGTATAACTTTAGTCTTTTGCATGATTCAGATGACCATGAGTTCACACCTTGATGAGGCTTAAGTGATTACAATGTTACTTCTTACAATGTCTCTCTAATATGGGGAAATTCAGGAAATAACACCACTCAAACCTGAAAATCATATATCCTCTCACTCTTGGGGTCAAGATAAAAAAAAATCTGGTATTTGGTGGAAAATAACTAGGAACAACCAAATCCATGAGAATCTTTCAATTCTGATACAAATATGTGGAAACCTCAGTTCTTTTAATTATTCTTATGTATGATGACTTTAATGTCTTCTGCATTAATGGCTGTTAGGATTATCCACCATACAAAGGATATACAGTCCCTGTCTCAGAAATAGAACTTAATTCTCCTCTTAGATCTGGGTTGAAGGACCTAATTACATGCTTTCACTTGAGGGCACTGGATGTTTCTTATGTGGGACCCAATATATGTTACCTTGCCAACCCAGTGGTGAGGTGGATATGATATTGTTATGTTAATACCTGATGCTGTCTTCATTTTTCTGCCATTATCCCCAATTTAGGCTCTTATCTATAAACTTCAACCAGAACAGACCAAATAGAACTGGGATTTGGGGTTCTCTTTCCCCCTGAGATCCCATAATAGATAAGTGAGGCTTTGGGCATTCCTGTGCTAGAGCTTTCTTCCCTTAGTTTGGAGTAGATTAGCTAGAAGCCTATCAGAAAATATATTTTTGTCCGGTCAAGGGCATGTACCTTGGCTGCGGGCACATCCCCAGTAGGGGGCGTGCAAGAGGCAGCTGATCGATGTTTCTCTCATCGATGTTTCTGACTTTCCCTCTCCCTTCTGCTCTGTAAAATATCAATAAAATATATATTTTTAAAAAATATATTTTTATAGCACAATGTAGAACACTACTGTAATTGCCCTTGGAAAACAACAAGAAATGATTGACAGTCTGGCAGAGGTTAGTACTACAAAATCAGAGCCCTAGATGTCTTAGCCACTTCACAAGATGGTACTTGTGGGCTTTTGGGAGAATAATGATGTTTCTATGTTAGCAAAACAGGTGAAATGATACAACAGCTTGAGATTCTGAAAAAATATGTAAAATCCTCAAATAGGCAGAACATGACCCTGTAACCTGAAATTAGACTTATGTAGCTGGCCGGTTGGAATAGGAGCCTGGATTTGTTCTATATTTCAGACCTTGACCATATTGGTTTTTGTGATTATACTGTTCACTACCTTAATTAGTTATCTTTTTGGGTGTCTTGAACAACGACAAACAGCCACTACCAGAATAATAGTAGCCCAATGCCTAGAGATGTTACAAAGAATAAATCCTGACCCATCTCTACAAAGAACTTTTAATCTGAAGAATATGTGACTTAGCTCAGTTTCCAGTTAGCCTCCTTGTTGCTCAAATGTGGCCATAAACTCTCCTATTCTACACTCAGGAAACTACTTTTTCTCCTACATGGGACATGACATACCAGGAATGAGTCTTCCTGGTAGATGGGATCCATGTTGCTTTTTCAATGATGGACTAGGGATGCTTCCTAATGATTGATCATTGATACTTTATAAGGAAAAGATCTCGATCTAAAGGGGGAACTGTGAAAGAAAAACAGCGAAATGGAGTTGATGTTGTCAAGAGAACCATCTAAAGGTCTCCAGGAAGCTGAGCTAACCACCCCCCTCCCATGTGAAAAGGAACTTTTGAACTGGGCTAAACCACAAATGGAACTGGCTCTGCATCACTGAACTCTATTAAGAAATAAAATTTTCACCTAGCAATAGACAAGGCAGCAATCATGTATATAGTAGATGGCATAGTGTAAGTCTGCTTAACAGCATCAATCACAGCTCTTTTTAAACAACAGTCTTCTCTTTGGCAGTGCCACTCTTTCTGTCTTCTGAATTTCTACCCAGATTTGTAGTACCAGAATTGCAATTCCTAAGGACCCCAAATAAAATTGTTTTGCTTTGCAGTTCTTGGTCAAATCACTAAAGTTAGAAACCAAGAAGAAAAAGATCTATGTATTTGATTACATCAAAATATGATCTTTATGACAGAAGGAAAAAAAAAAAAAAGCAAAGCCACGAAACTAGGAAAAACATTTACAATATGTATGAAATTCTATTATTTTTTTAACATAATCCCCAGTAACCAATAAGAAAAATCAAAACAAATACTAAAATAGAAGAATCATAAAATACTCAAAGGAAAGAAATATAAATTACTAATAGAAAGTAAAAAGGTATTTAAGCTCATTAGAAATAAAAGTCACAGTTTGTCTTTCAGTTTGGCAGAAACTTAAAATAGTAATACCCAGTGTTGGCAATAGTGTGGGGAACTGACGCTTTTATCTTCTGCTGAAGAGAGTGGAAATGATAAAAGCCTTTTAGGAGGATAGTTTAGCACTATCAAAACTTCTAAAATTTTGCTTACCATTGATGCAACAATTTTACTTTTGGTGTGTTTCTATCTGAGATATAATTAATATATAATGTCGTGTAATTTAAAGTGTGAAACACGTGCTGATTTGATTCACTTATTTATTGCAAAATGAGTTCCACAATAGGGTTAGTTAGTATCTCCATCACCTCACATAACTAACATTTGCCTCTGGTATTAATCTCAAGGAAATAATAATCAGGAAAGCATACAAGTGTGCTCATCATAACCTAAAAAGTCAACAGTTATATACAGCACTAGCAGCCCGAAATTCATGCACAGGAAGGGGGCTTCCCCTCAACTCAGCCTGCGCTCTCTCCAATCTGGCTCCTAACTGCTCATCTGCCTGCTGGCCTAATCCCCCTAACTACTCTCCCCTGACAGCCTGATCGCCTCTAACCTCCTCTGCCTTGGCCCCACCAACATGGTTTTGTCCGGAAGGACATCCAGAAGGTCGTCTCCAAAGATGTTCAGTCTAATTAGCATATTACCCTTTTATTAGTATAGATGCCACTTTGTCCTAAAAATGCAGATTGTTCCCAGGTTTTCCTGTTGTGAAAGGGGAGCCCACAGTACCATCCTGGGTTCTGACCAGGGCTTATGCACTCGTGCTTTATCTCAGCAGATGTGATTCGTAGAAGAAGACTCTTGGATGTACCTTGAACATTCCTATCGAATTTGCCAAATCATCCTCCAAAAATGTTGAACCACTTTAAACTCCCACCAGCAACCATGGTGTGCCCTCTGTCCCACTTTGTTGCCAATATCATTGATTTCTTCCTAGAAGCTTCCTTCCCATCATCCGGGACTGGTATGTGAGCCAACCTCATTGTTCAGCTGGGGACTTGATTTCCTCAGATAGAATTATGGCGGAGGAAAAATAGTTTTCCTCTACCTTTCTGAGTTCTTAGTGGAGGCCCTTGTAGTGAAAGACAGATCACCATGAGAAAAACAAAAGTTCATTAACATGTGTACCTCATATCTTGTTATATGGGAGATCCCAGGGGAAAATGAGTAACTCCCCAAGGTGGCTTAGAATGTAAATTTAAATACATTCTAGGGAAAAGGGGATGGGAGATGTAGGCCTCTTAGAGGAAAGTAAATGATTTTTAGGAAAGGTGAATGGGGAGAAGAGGAGGAAATAGTTTGTAACAAAGTTTGGGTGTGATGTCAACTTGTACTCTTCTGTCCTGTGACAGGAGTCAATCTTCTCTGCCTGATGACACTTCTCCCATCAAGGAGACCTATGACATTTAAGCTCCTTTTGGGGGGTTTGATTTTAGGCAGATCAGGAGACCAGTGAAAGCCTCTGCATGCATTTGCTGTTTTTCGAGCATCTGCAGCTCAAGATTATCAATATAACAACACAGCATATATTGGGGTGGCATGTTCTCTGACCTTCAGAATAAACCCAACAAAAGCCTGTTTCCTTTCTTCGATGACTTGCCACAGTAGCATTATTCCCTGGAGACGGTATTCTGACCAGACCTTCCTGGGAGTGGTCATAACATACCCTGTGCTTGTAGAAAGGTGTGGGCCACTTCACTAAATAAACCAGGTCAGTTTTCTCGTCTTGTGGAAAGTTATGATAGTTTATGTCCCTTTCCACAGGTTTCTTGGAGGTTTGTGTCTCTGATCTGGCCCCCAGCAGCCCCAGCACTGCGGTGGTGAGCCTTAGGGCTGCTGGGTGCGGGGCCTGCGGGTTTGTGGCCTCAATCCGGCCTCCGGCAGCCCCAGCATCGCCTGGCTGCTCTGGGCATCACCATCTTTGTTGGGTTAATTTGCATAATCACTCCTGATTGATAGCGTAGCGAAGTGATAGTCAATTTGAATATTTCTTTTTTATTAGTATAGCTATATAAACAAAGTAACTTTATTGTTTCCTAAATCAGCCTAAATGTTCAGCTTAGCGTTTTGTCATATAAGATGCATTTAATGAGTTATGGGAAAGTAGCCAACTTTTTAAATAAAAAGTGCTCATAAGTATATGTAATCTGATATCATTTTTCCTCAAAGGCTTTTTTTTTTTACTCAAAAAACACGAAAACTACTCTTATGTTTTTTTTGGGGGGGGGGGTATTGGTACTATGGGTAACTTTAGTTGTAGTGGTTAGAAACATGGCCTTTGGAATTA
Organism: Antrozous pallidus; assembly: GCA_027563665.1. Lineage (NCBI taxonomy): Eukaryota > Metazoa > Chordata > Mammalia > Chiroptera > Vespertilionidae > Antrozous > Antrozous pallidus. Next base: position 80,403,649 of record CM050513.1, read on the forward strand.
GGAAAAACTGGTTTCCAAACCTAGTTGTGCTCCTTTTTTGGTTGTGTAGTTTGTGTTGCTGTTTAAGCTCTGGATATCTCAATTCCCTCATAAAAAGGGCAATGACCAGTCTCTCAAGGGTGTGTATATATGTGTGTGTGTGTGAGAGAGAACAAGAGACAGAATATTAAGTGACAATGTATACAGCACACTTCTTGGTAAAAGTCCAATAAATAGAAATAGTTATTATTTGTATAATTTTTCTAAATTGTCTGAATGTTTCACAATAATAACACATTACTTCTATATTGAGAAAAGTAAAGCCATTTCTATTTTGGAAAAAAGGAAAAGGAAATATTTCTGGAGAGAGAGCTCAGAATTCTTTGAAATGAATCTGCTATTTGTTGCCCTCCCGTGAATATTCAATAATACTGGGTATGTTTGTACTAGGTCCCAAAAATAAGAATGAAGGAGGTAAATGTTCCAGATAAGCAGTATGAGTACTCTATAAGTATTTGGTATGTGAGAGACACATAGCTAGAATGTCTAATAACCAGTTGGAACTACTGAAAGAGAATAAGCATCTTCACCATGCAGATTCTGCTTGTGGGACTTTGTACCCACTCTTGTATTCTCAGCAGTACTTTTTGTTCCTATGAAGACATTAGAAGCACTAGAAGGTGCGCCTCCAGAGGGAAATAGGCTTGTTTTGTTTTGTTTTTTCCTGCCTTATGTATCTTATCTTCACACAGACATGGTCTATATTCCTTGCTGTATTTTCCGTCCTCCAGTTGTCTGTTATGACCTCCAAAACACTGAATATGGAATAGATGTTTATGTTTATATTTATAGGAAAAAATTGTTTTTCAAAATCATGTATTTGTTCCAGATTTTACATCCTGAAGTCCAGTCTCTAGATCTGCAGAGCTGTGATATTTCAGATACTGCTCTGCTGCACCTGGGTAACTGCAGAAAACTGAAGAAATTAAATTTAAATTCCTCAAAAGAAAACAGAGTTTCTGTAACTACAGAAGGTATGTTTATTAACATTGAATGAATTGGCAGATTAATATTCACCATCTGGTATAATTTAGGAACAAAAAAAGGGGGAAATATGTCAAAAGAAAGTATGAAGATGTCAAAGAAATAGAAACTATGTTTATTAACAGAAATATTCAAACTAAGATAAAGAATCCAAATTAGAATTCTTGCTTATAAGCAGTGCTGAAAGATAAACACACTGGACAAGTCACTATTTGAGAAATTTAAAAATAAACATGGGTGGATACCTCTATATTTTAAATGTTTTGCCTGATACAGTGGGAGAAGAAATGACCAGTTCATACTTTGTTATGGCTTTTTGGATGCAATATTAAACAGAAAACTAAATGATCAGTTTAAACTTACCAGGCAACTCTCCTACCAGTCTGTACAATGCATGTCTTTTAACTATAGCCAGACAACTGCATTTTTCAGTGTCATTATTACATGAATTAGTGGATTTTTATAATTTTTTTCAAAATAGGATTTTTTACCTTTTTCTTTCCTTTAAGAAGAGGGACTTATTTGGCTAAGTTTCTGGAAATTTTTGTGGGTTGATTATTTTGTTGACTATATTTTGCAATCATTTCAGTTAGCAAGTTAGGATTAACACAATATTGCAAAGAAGCATAAGTTTTTAAGTGTTTATACAAATAATGACTCATTAAAAAGAACTTTTATTCTATACAATGATGAATAAAAGAAAAGTTCTTTCTTAAGATATGAAAACAATAAAAATGACATATACATACATTTACCATCTTCTATTTTGTCCATAAAATTATCTTTTCACAGTGGACTAAAGGGCCCAGGATCCTGAAGTACTCTTATTTCTGTGCCACATTATCATGTACCAGTCTCCAGTGTGCATTCACATCAGTTTAATTAGTATGATTGGTCCAGGCTAACAGAGAAGGAGCGTGGTGGTAGAAAAGGGCAGAGTCAAAGAGGGGAGAGGGAATGCATAGACAGGTATGATTCCTAAGGATAAGCATGAAAACATTACTTAAGACATTTGGACAATTTAACTTTTATTTTCTTCAGAAGCCACAAGAGAATTGACTTTATTACTTTAAAACTTTTGTTTTAACAAAAAGGAGAATCATGTGCTATTTAATTAATATGGTTCTGAATGGCTTGGATATATCCTAAAAGCAAATCTGCTCTCTACTCATTCTGTATAATAAAAGCCTAATATGCAAATTGACCAAACAGCAGAAAGACGGTGGAACAACTGGTTACTATAATGCGCACTGACCACCCCAGGACAAATGCTCAAAGCAGGATCTGCCTCCAACCTGCAGGCCCCAGGCCAGCCAAGGAGGATATGAGCAGGGACCCCTGATTGCCCTGCTGGTTGCTCTCCAGAGGGAAGCGACCAGTGGTGGTGGCAGCAGGGGCAGGGCCGGCAAGTGGGCAGCACCAGGCCAGCCCAAGGGGTGCCAGTGGGGCTCCCCAATTGTCCTGTCGGTTGCCCCACAGATCAGCCCTGATCGCCGGCCAGGCCTAGGGACCCTACCTGTGCACGAATTTTGTGCACTGGGCCTCTAGTAAACAATAAAAGCTGACCATTAATGGCAGATATTCTGAAGAATATACTACAGGCTGTATAGAGAATTCCTGAAACAGTCCAAAGACACTTAAATAATGACAGCGTCATTGAAAAATAAGTATATCCTCACAGATGAATTATTTTGAAAGAGCTGTCATACAAGTAGATACATCAATACTAGTGATCAGTTAAATGAAAATCAGTCATATTTCTCATCTACATACTTTTATAGCTCATTGATACATAATTGTGTTTTCCCCAGGAATAAAAGCTGTGGCTTCATCTTGTGCATACCTACATGAAGCTTCTTTGAAAAGATGCTGCAGTCTCACTGATGAAGGGATCCTTGCTCTTGCGCACAATTGCCGGCTGCTAAAGGTCATTGATTTAGGTGGCTGCTTAGGTATTACTGATGTGTCCTTACATGCATTAGGAGAAAACTGCTTTTTTCTGCAGTCTGTCGATTTTTCAGCTACACAGGTAAATGAAATATACACTTGAAATATAGAGGTTGCATGTGTTTTCCCAATGTATTTTCAGTGACTCATTAGAAGAACATAATTACTTTTATTGGAAGTGTTGACTACTTTATGCTTTGATGGTTAAATAATTGTAGTATAATTTGCTACATTCTGCTCCGTTATTTTAAGTTAGGGTGGAAGGTATATGTAGCTAAAACACATATTTGCTGAATGGGAGGCAATAAAGTTATACTAAGTGATTAACAATTTTTAGAAAATTTTACTTTGTCCCATTTATGTGCTATGTTGCTTTTTTCCTTTGCTTAGGTATCTGACAATGGTGTGATTGCACTTGTTAGTGGACCTTGTGCCAAGAAATTAGAGGTAATGTAATCTATAAAGATGATGCTGATAAACTACTTATATCCTCAGAAATTATTTTTTAAATCTAGTTAGTAGACAACCATTTTCAATTAGGTATTTTCATGAGTTTTTGGGGTCTCTAACTCTTTCTTCCAAGAGTAAAGAAAAACTGGTAAAGTAGGAGATAAAGTGTATTTTAAAATAAAAATCTATTGCCCCGGCCAGTGTGGTTCATTTGGTTAGGCACTGTCCCAGGCACCAGAAGGTTGCTGGTTCAATTTCAGTCAGGGAACATGCCCAGGTTGTGGGTTGAATCTCTAGTAGGGGACATGCAGGAGGCAGCTGCCAGTGCATATTACACTCTCACATTGATGTTTCTCTCTATCTCCCTCTCTCTCCCTTCCTCTCTAAAAATGTCAATAAAAAATATTTAAAAAAACAAACACCCATTTTACTTCTAATGAAACATCTTACTTTCCAGAAATTTTAGCTTTTAACATATTTAAGGATAGTCTTATTTTAGATAAAGAATGAAGATTTATCATATAAACTAATAATCTTTAGAATTTTTATATCTTACTGATATTTCTACCAGGACTACTTATTTTCTTGCCTTCATATTTTTCTGGATCTTTGAAGGGATCCATAAAGGACACCACTATGGCATAAAATTATTTTTAGCTAAAGATTTTTGAGAACCAATCAGTGCAAAAAAAAAAAAAAAGAAAAGAAAAGAAAGAAAAGCTTTGGACTACCACCCTTCTCCTATGCTGCCTGAAAGCAGAGCTTCTAAAAGGATTCACTTGCCATCAAACCCCCTTCAAGGAAGACTTCCCATACTGCAGAGGTCACTCCTATCACTGGAGAAGTCAGATGAGAAATTGCATAAACAAAAATTGTCACAAGACTGTCACTCCTCTTGTTTTTCTCAGTGTCCTTTCTCCCCCTCACCCCTGCCCTTCCCTTATTATGATGGTATATAAACTAAATTCTAGCCCTTCCTTCCTTCCTTTTTTTTTTTTTTTTTTTGAGCCACTTTGTAAATATGAGCATGCATCTGAATAGACTTAGTCTTTTTTCTCTCTTGCTAATCTAGGTTTTGTCAGTTTAATTTTCAGGTCCTAGGATTTGGGATTCTTCTTTCCCAGTTTATAGTTTTTTAAGTTTTTATATTTTGTTTTTATTGATTTTAGAGAGGAGAGGGAGAGAAAGATAGAAACATCAACTGATGAGTTGACTGCCTCTTGTTCACGCCTTATTGGGGATAGAGCCCGCAACCAAGGCATGTGACCTGTGACCTCCTGGTTCATAGGTCAGTGCTCAACCACTGAGCCACACTGGCTGGGTGCCTTCAGTTCGTTAGAAAAATTACGTATCTAAATTTCCTCCCTCATTTATCCCTGCCTTCTTCCTTTAGAGGTAACCAGTATTCTGAGGATACCTGAGTATCTTTCCTTGTGTATTTGGGTACTTTATCTTTCTCTCTCTGTACTATTGTTTTAAAATTTTACATGGTAGTTTCATAATGTATGTGCTCTTTTAACAGTTTGCTTTTGTATTCAGATTTATTTTTTAAAGTTTTCAAGTTTTATTGAGGTGTAATTTACATACAATAAAATTCACCCATTTTAAGTATACGGTTTGATGAATTTTGGTAATTTTTATATATCCCTGTAACCATAATTAAGATTATAACATTTTTGCCCTAGCTGGTTTGGCACAGTGGATAGAGTGTCATCCTGTGGACTGAAGGATCCCAGGTTTGATTCTGGTCAAGGGCATGCTCAGGTTGTGGGCTCAATCTGCAGTCGGGGGCAGGCAGGAGGCAACCAATGAATGATTCTCTCTTAACATTGATGTTTCTAGCTCTCTATCATTCTCCCTTCTTCTCTGAAAACAAGGCTATATAATAAAAACCTAATATGCTAAATGTCCAACCAGTCAGCTGTTCAACCAATCAAAGCATAATATGCTAATGATATCTAAGGCCCATCAAATGCTCACTATGACATGCACTGACCACCAGGGGGCAGATAGTCAACCAGTAGATCAGTTGCTATGACGTCCACTGGCCACCAAGGGTAGACACTCCAACCAGTAGGTTAGCTTGTTGCTGGAGTCCGGCCAACTGAGACTGAGCAAGACAGGCCAGACATGCTCTGGAGCCCTCCTGTGATCCCTACCTGGCTGGCCAACTTCCCGCATCCCTCCCCAGCCCCAATTGTGCACCAGTGGGGTCCCTTGGCCTGGCCTGCACCTTGTCGCAATCTAGGACCCCTTGGGGGATATCAGAGAGCCAGCCGGTTTCGGCCCAATCTGGCAGGCCAGCCTGAGGGACCCTGCTGATGCACGAATTGATGCACTGGGCCTCTAGTAAAAATATATATATTTTTTAAATTAGGACATTTGCATCACACTGTAGTCAGCCCCCTGCCATTGCCCTTCCCCCAAGCAACCACTGATTTACTTTGTCATTATAGTTTTACCTTTTCTAGAATTTTATATAAATGTAATCAGGAAGTATATAGTCTTTTGGGTTTTTTACTCTCTTCTTTTACTTTTTTCATTAGCATAATGATTTTGAGATTCACCCATGTTGTTGATTGCATTAATATTTCTTTCCTTTTATTTTTTTTTGCTAAGTAGTATTCTATGTCTGGATATGACACAGTTTGTTTTTACATTGACCACTTGGTGGACATTTGGGTTGTTTCAATTTGACTGTTATAAATACTGATGTGGACATTTGCATACAAGTCTTTTTTAAAAAATAAATCTTTATTGTTCAGATTATTACAGTTGTTCTTCTTTTTTCCCCCCATAGCTCCCCTCCACCTGGTTCCCACCCAACCCTCTGCCCTCCCCCCCCCCCCCACTGTTCCCATCCATGGTGTACGATTTTTGTCCAGTCTCTTCTTGGATCCCCCACACCCCTTTCCCCCTGAGAATTGTCAGTCCATTCCCTTTCTATGCCCCTGATTTTATTATATTCACCAATTTATTCTGTTCATCAGATTTTTTCCCCTTGATTTTTAGATTCACTTGTTGATAGCTCTGTATTTGTTGTTCATAATTTTTATCCTTACTTTTTTCTTCCCCTTCTTATAGAATATATTTTTTGTATCCTCGAGGGTCAACCTAAATCGGTGGTTTCTAAAAAATTCTTGAGAAACCTTATAACCATGGTTTTGAACTCTATATCCTCCATTTCTTTCATTTGTGATCTGTTTCTTTGTCTCTACATTTTGGCTGCTTTCCTGTGTTGATAGAGTGGCTTTGTGTGGTAGGTGTCCTATAGGGCCCAGTGGCTCAGCCTCCCCAGTTACCTGAGCTGGACACTTGGTGCATCCCTTTGTGGGCTGTGCACAGTCTTGTTGTAGTTAAGCCTTGATTATTGTTGGTATCAGTGGGAGGAATTGACCTCCAGGCCAACTGGCTGTGAGGATCAGCTGTGTCTGTGATGGGAGAACTGCTGGAGACACCCTTATGAGGCAAGACTTGCTTCAGTGGGGCTTTGGTGCTTACTGAGTCTACTCCCTGAGTGTGTCCCTTATGGATCTGAAGAGTTGTAATCTGAATGGTCCCACTCTGACCATTGGGTACGCTGGCTCTTGGATCTCCAAGGAGGTGCTAATTTAGCCTCTGCCTGAGGCCACCCAACAGGAGCTGTGGAGAGAGCTGCAGATTCCTCTTCTTTGTTTGAGGTTTGTAGGAGCCCAGATGAGGCCCAGCTGTGAAGTAGTGCATGCTGCTGTAGGGCCTTGGGCCTTATTTTAGATGTTCTTGGTCTCTCTGGCTCAGCTGCAGTTTGTTAGGTAAATTTAGATTTCAAACGACCAGGCCATTCATATACAAAAGCCTCTGCGAATAGCTTGGGTAGGGAAGGGTCTCAGGGTGGAGCAAACAGTAATGGCTTCCCGTCACCTGCCCTAAGAGGCCCCTGGGTCTCTGTGTCCCTCGGTAATTGCTGCAGTCATCTCTGAGAGAAAGCTGCCCTCGAGTTCTGCCCAATGCCAGAGAGTCCAGTTTCTCTCTGTGTGAGTCTGGGTTCCCAGAGTCTGCCCGGAACTGGAGTTTAGAGCAGTCAGGAGCTTGTGTCTCCCTCTTGATTGAGAAAGACAGCTGCATACTCAGTTGCCAGCCCTTTCTGCACTTTACTTCCACAGCTCCCCTGAGTCTGTGCTTTTCTCTTGCCTTCTAGTTGTAGAATTTCCACTCAGCCAGCCTTCCTGGGTTCTGGATGATGTCTGTTTTGTCTTTCAGTTGTAGTTTTAAAGTGGTTGTGGGAGGCAGCAATTTCAGGTGTTTACCTATGCTGCCATCTTGGTTTCTCCTCCTGCATACAAGACTTAATGTAGACATGTGTTTTTCTTTTTCTTGGATAAACACCTGGGAATGAAACTATTGGGTTATATAGTACACACATGGTTAGCTTTGTAAGATACTACCATATTGTTTTCCAAAGAGTTTGACCTAACATTATGTTTGAGATGTATGTCTGTTAATACAAATAGATATTTTTATCTTATTCTATTGTATTAATGAACCACCACTTATTTACCCAGTCACCACTTCTTTACCGTTATAAATAATATTGCAATTGGCATATTTATAAATTATTTCCTTGTCCACATGTACAAGAGTTTTTTTCTATAAAATGAACATCAGCAGTTGGAATTGCTGGGTTCTAGGGTATACTCATATTTAGCTTTGATAGATATTGCCAAATAGCTTTATAAAATGATTGGGCATTTAACTTATAAAGCTGTTATACCTTACAAGTTACTGCAGCCTTACATCAGTTCTTTCTATATGACTTTTTCTTACAAGTTAACATGTGGTTCTTTTTGTATCAGAGTATGGCCCAACCTTTTTCATACTGTTATTATAAACCTATTTTTTTTCTTTTGATTGCCCTTTATATTTAAATAGGAGATTCATATGGGACATTGTGTGAATCTGACTGATGAGTCTGTAGAAGCTGTCCTTACTCGCTGTCCTCAGATACATATATTACTGTTCCATGGATGCCCCCTGATAACAGGTTAGTATGATAGACTGCTTGGGCTCAAATTTTGCTTTCATCTTTTAATAACTGTGTGATCTGGAGTAAAGTATTTTACCCATTCTGTTATTCTGTGTTCTCATCTGTAACATGGGTATAATGGTAGTACCTATCTCAAAAACTTGGTCACGATGATTATCTGACAACACTTTACATGGTGCCTAATATAAGGGCTTAGTAAATGTTAGTCATGGTGGTGGTGGTGGTAATAAGTGTTAATGTTAATTACGATGAGGATGAGAATGGTGGTAGTGGCCATGTACTAAACAATGCTTTAGACAATAAAAGAGTTTATAATATCACATCTATCAAATATGCTAAATGTCCTGTTATCTATACTGTCATCAGGCTGTAGCCATTGAGGTTCAGAATAATTTGTAATGTAATACTTGACTGAAGAAGAACAAAGTAGTCATAACCCTTTTGGCCTGTATAAGAGCCATGTTATCACCATGCTTCTGAAAACGCAGCACCTCACCTCTTTCATATTATCCAGACCCATGCTACTCTTTCCTCTGGCCATCACCATACTGTTGTCTATGCGTTATACATGTATGTTCTTCGGCTAATCCCTTCACCTTCTTTCGTTCATCCAGTCCTGCCTCCTCTGATAGCTGTCAGTCTGTTTCATGTATCCATGCCCCCGTTTCTATTTTGTTCATCAGTTTATTTTGTTCATTAGATTCTACGTAGGAGTGAGATCATGAGATACTTGTCTTTCTTTGACTGACTTATTTCACTTAGCAAAATACTCTCCAGGTCCCTCCATACTGTCTCAAATGGTAAGAGATCCAACTTTTTTTGTAAAAAAGAAGGATCTCTTACCATTTGGGACAGTATAGTACTGTCTAGTACTCCATTGTGTATAGTACTGCATAGTACTCCCTTGTGTATAGTACTGTCTAGTACTCCATTGTGTAAATGTATCACAGCTTTTTTATTCACTCATCTACTGATGGTTGCACCTGGGTTGTTTACAGATCTTGGCTATTGTAAATAACGCTGCTATGAACATTGAGGTACATATATTCTTTAAAATTGGTGTTTTGGGATTCTTAGGATATTTTCCCAGAAATGGGATCGCTGAGTCAAAAGGTGCTTCTATTTTTAATTTTTTGAGGAAAATCCATACTATTTTCCACAGTGGCCACACTAGGGTTCCCTTTTCTCGACACATCCTCACCAGCACTGTTGTTTGTTGAGTTATAGATGGGGGCCATTCTGGCAGGTGTGATATCTCATTATGGCTTTAATTTGCTTCTCTCTGATGATTATGACTTTGAGCATTTTTCATATGTCTATTGACCTCTTTGGAGATGTTTATTCAGGTCCTTTGCCCATTTTTTAATTTGGTTGTTTGTTTTCATGGTGTTGAGTATACAAGTTCTTTATATAATTTAGAAATTAACCTCTTATTAAATGTATTATTGGCAAATACATTTTCCCATACAGTATGTTCCCTTTTCATTTTGTTGATCATTTCTTTTGCTGTGCAAAAGCTTTTTAGTTTGATGTAATCTCATTTATTTACTTTTCCTTTGTTTTCTTTGCCCTAGGAGACATATTGGCAAAAATATTGCTATGAGAGATGTGTGAGATTTTACTGCCTGTGTTTTCTGCTAGCATTTTTATGGTTTCCTATTTTTAAATCTTTAATCCATTTTGAGTTCATTCTTGTGTATGGTGTGAGTTGGTGGACTAATTTCATTTTTTGCATGTACCTGTCCATTTTTTCCAGCACCATTTTTTGAAGAGACTGTCTTTACCCCATTGTATGCTCTTGTCTCCTTTGTCAAACATTAATAGACCATATAGGCATTGGTTGATTTCTGGGCTTCCTGTTCTGTTCCACTGATCTATATATCTGTTCTTATGCCAGTACCAGGCTGCTTTGATTACAATGGCCTTGTAGTATAGCTTTATACCTAGTATTGTGATACTTCCAACTTTGTTCTTCTTTCTAAGGAAAAAGTTATAAATAATAAATTTTTAAAATATTTGTTCTAGATATGTGAAATACACCATTGGTATTTTAATAGGATTGCATTTAACTATTGATTGCTTTGGGTAGTAGGGATGGTAACCGATTCCAACATTTACCTCCTGAATTACTGTTATATCAATGAGCTAAAGAGGGTCTTATATATTGGCCCCATATTGTTTACTTCTTCATAGCTGGCTGCTACTATTAGCTCAAAAGGCCTCTGGCACCAAATTCAAATTTCTTACTCAACCAATTATTTCAAATATTACCTAAATGAGTAGGTTTAAATTTATTCATCTAGAGCTGCCTGCTTTGCATACCCTGAAAAACATTTACTATTTATAGAAAAGATAAAACGTAGGGCCTCAAGCCACTCTTATTTTGTTGTTAATCCTCACCTGAGGATATTTTTTAAATTTGATTTTTAAGAAATATATTTTTTTATTGATTTCAGAGAGGATGTAGGGAGAGAAAGAAACATCAATGATGAGAGAAAATCATTGATTGGCTGCCCCCTACATATCCCACACTGGTAATTGAGACCTCAACCCAAGCATGTGCCCTTGACTGGAATCAAACCAATCAAACCTGGGACCTTTCAGTCTGCAGGTCAGTGCTCTACCTACTGAGCCAAACCAACTAGGGCTTCCACTGAGTTTTTAGGAAGAGTGAGAGAGAGAGAAACATCAATGCGAGAGAATCACAGATTGCCTCCATGCAAGGGGCATGCCCTTGACCAGGAGTAGAACTTGGGACCCTTCGGTGGGCGGGCTGGTACTCTCACCACTGAGTGCATCATCCAGGGCCCCATGCCACTCTTGATCTTGGGGCTCTCTAACTCCAAGACTCCTTAACTGCTGCTCAGTGACATCATGACACATAAACCCTCTCCTCAGGCCTATGGATATTCCCTTACCCTATTCTCCTACTCTCCTTTTGAGCAGTGTCTTCCCACATGCATATATGTACACATCCCTTTGAAGGGTCTCATTTTGTGAGGGACTTCCTTTGCATGCAAATCTATCCAAGTGTGGCTCAAATAAAGCTTATAGTGATCACGTATTTTTCCTTGCTTTATCCCCAAATTCCTTTAATTCACTAACTACAGATGTCAGGGTATAGGTTCTAGAAGGCCTTAGAGGTATAGCATAAAACAAAAAATGTTTATATGTCAAAAAGAAGTTTGCAAAATGCAACACACCACTATAATAAATATTAATTTATCAAAGATTCTGGAAAATATAACTAAGAAACATTTTTTTATCCAAGCATTTCTTTCTTTTTTTTTTTTTTTTCACGATCTGAAGGCGCGTTTATTGGTAATGTAATGCTGCAGAAACACCACAGAGAAAACACACTTCCACTCTGAATTCCCTCCACCAAGCCCGCCAGGCCCCGGGTCAGCCCACACCGCCCGCCTCTCCCCGCCCGGGACCGCGACCCTTCGGCTAGGGCAGCGGCCCCGAAGGCTTCCTTCGGCTCAGGACACTGCGGGGACAGAGAGCGGCTCCCGGCTCTCCCCTATCAGGGTCTCAGGCCGCCCCGCCGCCCCGCGGGAGCCTCGACGCTCCAGCAAGCAGCAGCCCCATTTCCCTCCGGCCGCCGCTCTCCCTCTTCCTTATCCAAGCATTTCTTAAAATTCTCTTAGCACAGAATACTATGTATATTATTTTTCTGATTGCTGACTTCATAGAATAGAAAAATGAAATACTGAAACGGTATCTTCCCATTGTTTTTAATAATAGTGCCAAGACTAAAACTAAAATCTCAAGATGTAGAGAAACGAGCCCCGCTCCCGTATCCTGCCGTCTCTCCAGACATTGAATAATGTATCTCTTATGGACCTCAGCTTTCCCTTATGTGTAACTGTCAAGTCATATAATTAAGGAATCTGATAAAAATGCAAGAGTTTATACATAATGATTTTTTTAAATCCTTACCTGAGGACATTTTTCCATTGATTTTTCAGAGAGAGCGGAAGAGAGAGAGACAGAGACAAACATTGATTGGTTGCCTCCGGCATGTGCCTGGGCCAGGGTCTAAGCCCGGGCTGGGGAGGAATCTGCAACCAAGGTACATGCTCTTGACAGGAATCAAACCAGGGAGCCTCTGATCCACAGGCCAATCCTCTAACCACTGAGCCAAACTGGCTAAGGTCACAAAGATTTTTATTGATAAAGTTTCTTAAAGAGAAAAGCTGAAGTTTTCAACCACCCAGATCATCTGTCCTCTTCCTCTTTTCCTATCACCACTGCTACATGTATATTTTTGCTACCATCCTATCTAATATGAGTGATATGCAAATTAACCATCTCTCCACTACACTCACCAGCCACACCCACCAACCACACCCACCAAACATCAGGAGTGAATATGCAAATTAACCCTAATCAAGATGGCTGCGGCCACAGAGCCAACAGGAGGAAGGCTTGGGTTTCCCTGGCAATGGAGGAAGCCAAGCTTTCCACACACCCTGGCAGGCTGAGGTCTCCACTCAAGACTACAAAGTTTCAATTATAGAAGATAAATAAATCCCAGATACCAGGGCCTCTGCTTGGGTCTTTAGGAGGCATGGCCAGCCTTCAAACCACCACAGGCCTATCCAAAGACCTCCCCATGCCCCAAAGGAACCCCCATCCTGATCTGGGACACCCTTCAGGGCAAACCAGCTGGCCCCCACCCATGCACCAGGTCTCTATCCTATCTAATAAAAGAGTAATATGGAGATTGACCATCACTCCAACACACAAGATGGTTGCCCTCATGTGGTCAAAGATCCTTCCCTCCTGTGGATACAAGATGGCCAGCAGGGGAGGGCAGTTGGGAGGGATCAGCCTGCAAGGGAGGGCAGTTGTGGGTGATCAGGCCAGCAGGGGAGGGCAATTGAGAGGGACCAGGCCTACAGGGGAGGGCAGTTAGGGGTGATCAGGCCTGCAGGAGAGGGCAGTTAAGGGCACACAGGCTGGCAGGGGAGCAGTTAGGCATTAATCAGCTGGCAGGGTGATTAATCAGTTGGTGGGTGATCAGGCTGGCAGGCAGAAATGGATAGGGGCAATCAGGAAGCAGGCAGGCAAGCAGTTGGGAGCCAGCAGTACTCGATTGTGAGAGGGATCCCATATTGGAGAGGGTGCAGGCTGGGCTGACGAATACCTCTCCCCCCCCCCCCCCCCGCATGAATTTCATGCACCAGACCTCTAGTCATTGAATAAAAATAGATAAGGGAACAGAGCCTTGGCTAGGGAGGCTCAGTTGGTTGGAGTGTTGTTCAGTACAGTCAGGCAAATATAATCACCTTATATTTAATTTTTACTTTTTCCCCCTAAAGAAGATAAATACTTTTTCCCCCTGAAAAATGTTTTTTCTTCTATCATGACATGTTATGTAACATGTCTGCACCTTCCTTTTAGATTTATTTCCAAGTACTTAATTTTCTCTGATAATATTTTTATCATGTTTCCCTGTGTGTGTCTGTGTGTGTGAATATATATATCCATGTGATTTCTCACATTGATATTTAAGACAATATAATTTATATTCTATAAAAAGAATATATATGTACATATCTATCTAATAAAAGAGTAATATGCAAATGGACTGTAATTCCGATCCAACCATGCCCACAGCCGTGCCCACCAGCCAATCAGGAGCAAATTATGCAAATAAACCCCAACCAAGATGGCTGCAGCCACTGAGAGCAGGAGGGAGGCTTGGGTTTCCCTGGCAATGGAGGAAGCCAAGCTTTCCGCCTGCCATTGCTGGCCTAGGCCTCCACTCACTGTTACAAAGTTTCAATTATAGAAGATACATAATCCCAACAGAAATGATGGCAGTCACGGAGCTGGAGAGAGAAGAGGCTAGGGTTGCCCGGGTGATGGAGGAAGCCAAGTTTCTGCCGTTCTGGCTGGTCTAGGCTTCCATTTCAGGCTACAATGTTTCAATTATATTGCAGCCATGGAGCCAGCAGAAGGCTTGGCTCCACTCCAGGCTACAAAGTTTCAATTGTAGAACATAAATTAATCCCAGATCCTAAGGCCTCTGCTTGGGTCACTGGGGAGTGTGGCCAGCCTGCAAACCACCACAGGCCACTTGCCCAGGCCACCCCATGCCACAAGGGAACCCCCATCCTGATCCGGGACACCCTTCAGGGCAAACCAGCTGGCCCCCTCCCATGCTCCAGGCCTCTATCCTATCTAATAAAAGAGTAATATGCAGATTGACCATCACTCCAACACACAAGAGGGCTGCCCCCGTGTTGTCAAAGATCCTGCCCCCATGTGGACACAAGATACCCACCACAAGATGGCCAGCAGGGGAGGGCCGTTGGGAGGTTCTAGGCCTGCAAGGGAGGGCATTTGTGGGTGATGAGGGCAGTTAGGAGGAACCAGGCCTGTAAGGGAGGGCAGTTGGGGGCAATCAAGCCTGCAGGTGAGGGCAGTTAGGGGTGACCAGGCTGGCAGAGAAGGGAAGTTGGGGGCAAACAGGCTGGCAGGGGAGCAGTTAGACATCAATTAGGCTGGCAGGAGAGCAGTTAAAAATCAATTAGGCTGGCAGGGTAGTAGTTAGGGGGTAATCAGGCTGGCAGGCAGAAGTGGTTAGGGGCAATCAGGGAGGCAGGCAGATGAGTGGTTTGGAGCTAGCAGTCCTAGATTGTGAGAAGGATGTCCAAGTGTCCATTTAGGCCCAATCCCGGTAATGGGCCTAATTGGGCAGTTGGACATCCCTCGAGGGTCCCAGATTAAAGAGGGTTCAGCCTGGGCTAAAGGACAACCCCCCCTCGTGCATGAGTTTCGTGCACCGGGCCTCTAGTGTATATATATTCACATATGTTTGTACAGTTCTAATATTAAGTTATCTTCACAGCAACTTGATTCCCATATTGGCAGTGCCCATTGTAGTTAGCCATCAGATTACCTGAATTAAGAAGCTTATCTTCTCTATTATATTTGTAAATATTTACAAAATTTCCTAACCTTACTGTCAACTATAAGAGAATTCCATGTTATAAATTCGACCTTGAAACTCTTAGAAGCACTCTGATTTTATTTCTGCCAAAGAGACAAAAAACTCAGCTGCTATTTTAAAATATTGTAAATCAGGAAAATACTTTTTAAACTTATTAAGCTTTAATTTAATTATATCTGCAATGATTATCTCCAAGTGCAACTCATATACTTTTGTTAAATCTCCTGCAGTGTACATGCATTTCAGTTTCTCTTAACTATTTAAACATATTTCACAACATTCATAGGCAGTTAGGCTTAGATTTTAGAAGGGCAATAGAGCAATTAGACAGTACCAGTCTTTATGTTTACATTGAAATGGAGGAAATCTGCTTTAAATTGGAATTGTAGTGATATCTGAGGATTTGTTTCAGCATGGTTACTTTACAAGCAAGTTCCATAGATTCCTAGATGATAACATTGTCAAGATTTACCAAAAGGAGCCAAAACAAAAGTATTTTAAGACCCAAGGAGTTAGCTTCCACTTCTCTGTTACCTCATCCCTATTTATTCATTCATTATCAATCCAACACAACAGAACTTCTTTATGAAGCATTAGAACTCTTAATCATTGTAAAAATGTGCCCACCCTCACTTTTTTCACTGCGTATTCTAAAACATGTCTAAATTACATTTTTCTTAATCATTTGAAAAAGCTAGTTTATTAATTTATATTTCCCCTGGTTTCTTTCTCTTGGTGGTTCAAAAGCCCTTGCCATGAAACTTTCAAAAAGGGGTCTCCAGCCCAGCCGGTGTGGCTCAATGGTTGAACATCAACCTATGGACAAGGTCACTGTTGGAATCCCGGTCGGGGCCCGTGCCCGGACTGCGGACTTGACCCCCAGTGGGGGTGTCTGAAGCAGCCGACCAATGATTTCTCTCATCATTGATGTTTCTATCTCTCTCTCCCTCTTCATTCCTCTCTGATTTCAGTTAAAAGTATATCTTTTTTAAAAAGTGGTCTCCATCTATGTTAGTCATAGATTTTTAGAGAGATGGTGAAAGGTTCCTTGTAAGTCATGTAAACAACTCTCTTGTTTTAAAAGGGAGGGAACAGAGCCCTGGCGGAGCGGCTCCGTTGGTTGGATGTCGGCCAGTACACCAAAAAGGTTGTGGGCTCCATTCCCCACTGGCACATACATAGGTTTCAGGGTCAGTCACCGATCAGGGCGCATACGGGTGGCAACCAATTGATGTTTCTCTCTCACATCAATGTTTATATCTCTATCTCTTACTCTCTCTCTAAATATCAAAAACATATCCTTGGTGAGGATTTAAAAAAAAAAAAAATGAAACTGGAAGTCAAACCTGTCACCTGATCCACCATCTCTAAATTCTTTCCCCAATAGAGCAGTTTCCTAAACTCTACAGTAATCTTCCTAGAGTATAATAAACTAATAGACATAGAATATTCCTACTAGTCAAACTCACAGTCCTAAAATACTCTATTTTTTTCATGGAGAAAAGCTATCTGAGGAGAGTGAGGAATGTAATACTGCCATCTAGCATCAAAATTTTTAAATTACATAAAATTACATCATATGCTTACTATTTGGAGGGACAGTATCTTCCTACTTATGTCCAATAATAAATCCCTACAGAAGAGTGACATAGAGTCAGAAGCAAATATTTATGTACAATATAATAACATAATCATAACTAATAAAAATACAAAATACCTAATCCTAGAAACACTAGCTAAAATGAAATTCTTCTTTTCCAAGTTTATTCTTTTTCAAGATTGTATTGATACTTCTAGGTCCATTTAATTCCCATATAAATATTAGGATCATCTTGTCAATTTTTTTTTTTAAGGGAGGATTTTGGTGAGATTGCACTGAATCTGTAAACTTGGGGGGTATTGCCATCTTAATATTAAGTCTTCTGATACATGAACATGTATGTCTTTCCATTTATTTAAATCTATTCTTTAACAATGTTTTCTGATTTTTAGAGTATACGTTTTGCACTTTACAAATTTATGTCTAAATATGTTTTCCTTTTTGATAATGTAAATGGAGTTATTTTCATTACATTCTTGTATTGTTCATTTCTGGTGTAGAAACACATTTGAATTTTATATGTTGATCTTCTACCCTGTAACCTGGCTGACCTTATTTATTACTTATAATCTTTTACAGGATGCCTTAGGACATTTTATACCCAGTATTACATAATCTAAAAATACAGTTTTACTTCTTCCTTTCCAACATAAATCCCTTTAGTTCCTTTTTTCCTTCCCTAATTTCCATGGCTGGAACCTCCAGTCCAATGTTGAATAGAAGCGGCAAGGGCAGACAACCTTGTCTTGTTCCTCTTTTCAGGGGAAAGACATTGAATGTTTCACCATTAAGTATGATATTAGCTGTGGGTTTTCCATAGGGGCTCTTTATCACATTGAGGAAGTTCCCTTCTATTCCTAGATGGTTGAATGGTTTTTTCATGAGTATTGGATTTTTCAAATGCTTTTTCTGTATCTATTGAGATGATTATGTGAGTTTTGTCCTTTGTTCTATAGATATGCTATATGTCATAGGTAGAATAATGCCACTACCCAGAGATATCCATGTTCTAATGCCCAGAACCTATATGTATGTTATGTTATATAAGGTTGTAGATAAAATGGAATTTAAAAGTTATCAGGCCCGGTTTGTGCGACTGTGGTTGAGCGTTGACCTTTGAACCAGAAGGTCATGGTTTAATTCCCAGTCAGGGTATATGCTCCAGTTGCAGGCTCGATACCCAGTGTGGGATGTGCAGGGGATAGCTGATCAATGATTCTCTCTCATTATTGATGTTTCTCTCTTTCCTTCTCTCTCTTCCTTCCTCTCTAAAATCAATAAAAATATATTTCAAAAAATTAATAAAAGTTGTTTATCAGTTTAAAATAGAGAAATTATCCCTGACTATCCAGTTGGGCCCAAAATAATCATAAGTCATTACAAGTACAGGAGGGAGGCAAAAATAGGGAATCATCGAAATGAGAGCTGTCCAATGCTGTTCACTTTAAATATGGGAGAATGCAAGGAATGTGGTGGCCTCTACAAGCAGGAAAGTCAAGGAGGTGGGTTTGTCCCTAGGGCCTCCAGAAAGAAATGCTGGCCTGCTAAAATCTGATCTTAGTTCAGTGAGACCCATTTTGGAATTCTGATCTCTAAAACTGCAATAATAAATTTGTGGTATTTTAAGCCATTAAAGTTGAAGTAACTTATGACAGCAGCAATAGGAAATTAATGCAATGTATTATATGAATTAATTTTCAGTTGTTAACTCGGTCTTGGATAGCTAAGATCAGTCCTAATAGATGATGGCATATAATCCTTTTTATATGTTGTTTGATTTGGTTTGCCCGTATTTTGTTGAGGACTTTTGAGTACACATTTATAAAAGGTGTGTGTGTGTGTGTGTGTGTGTGTGTGTGTGTGAGAGAGAGAGAGAGAGAGAGAGAGAGACAGAGAGAGAGAGAGAGAGAGACAGAGAGACAGAGAAAAAAAGATCTTTGGCTTTGGTGTCAAGATAATACTGGCCTCATAGAATGTTGGGAAGTGATATTTCCTCTTCTATTAGTACAGCCACCCTATCTTCATTATAGTTGTGTGCATGATATATCTATCCATCTTTTTACTTTCAACCAATTAGAAATCTGTCTTTAATCTAGATTTCCTATGAAATAAATGTCAAGTTGTCCTGTTCCGTCCCCTGATCTTTTACCTGTTGGCTTTCTTTAATCCTGTTCACGCCTTTATAAATAGTTGCTTCATTAAACCCTGTTCAAACACCGCACTTTAGTGCATCAGCTATTTCTTGCCAAGAGCTTAAGAAAGACAATACACAGGTTAATGCTAAAATTACACCCTTATTCTTTGGTTGGTGAAACTACAGAGAAAACAATATATGCCTGATTTTTAAAAGTATTACTATGATGTGTGAACTACAGCTATTAATTGTGAGGGTTACCATTAATTAAATGTATTGTTAGTTGTAGATTATCCTTATATATCATCTTATTTAATCCTTTAAATAACTCTATTGTTAAGAAGACTGAAAACAAACAAACAAACCACACTTAGAGAAAGGAAGTTACATTTTATTAAGTGCAGAGAAAATGTGTCTTTCAAATTCTGGCGCTTCCCCCACCCCCAACATGGAGGAAACCTTTTCTATTTGTACTTTTCCCAGCTCTTTTGTCTCCCAAATTTGGAATGAGACTTCCAGGCCTTCTGGGAAAGAAGGCCTACGTGCTGGGAGGGGCCATGAGATAATATCTCAAGGCCTGGCCTGGTGTCAGCACTGACAACTTTGGAGCATAGTCCACGGCCTCTCTGGAATGGGACTAGTTTTATTTTCCTTATTATTTAAGCAAGCAAGCGTTTAAGAAGCCAAAATAGCAGGGTTAAAATTTCAAACAGCAGTTTTTATATAAGATGGATGCTTCACTATGAGATACAATAATTATCATCATCCTCAGTTTATATATAAACGCACCTGAAATATCTCTGATTACTGTGAATTGATGTATTGTCAATGTTTTCTTTTGTAGATCATTCACGAGAAGTCTTGGAGCAATTAGTAGGCCCAAACAAATTAAAGCAAGTAACGTGGACGGCTTATTGATGCTTATCCAAGTTATGCTCTTCATACTGTCAGGAAATGATGGTCTTGGAGATTGGCTTTCCAACATGTAATGTGATTTGTTACTTACCAGACTCTTAAATGCTTTAATAGTGCTATTATTCTATGTTTGTTTAGTGAGTCATTGTCTTAGAATTTTAATCTTAGCATGCCCCTCTGATAGATTTGGGAGTAGGAGGAGAAAGCACTGTGTTTGTTTCTTAAATAACAAAGATTTTAAATTACCTGTTGTCCCTGGAGATTTCCTTTTCCTACCTAAATATTTGAGCTGTAAAAGAAATGTACCAATGTGGATAAATTTTAAGTAAAGGTATTTCTAAAAGTATAACTGCCTTTCTAGCTATTTTCTGGCTCCTGCCTTCCTGAAATATTTCAATGCCCATTGGCCAAAAGCTAAGCTGAACACTGGCCTATAAATTCTGTACAGAATTTAATATTTCTTTTATTTTTTATTTTTTAATATATTTTATTGATTTTTTACAGAGCAGAAGGGAGAGGGATAGAAAGTCAGAAACATCGATGAGAGAGAGACATCAATCAGCTGCCTCTTGCACGCCCCCTTCTGGGGATGTGCCCGCAGCCAAGGTACATGCCCTTGCCGGAATCGAACCTGGGACCCTTCAGTCCGCAGTCCGACGCTCTATCCACTGAGCCAAACCGGTCTCGGCACAGAATTTAATATTTCAATAAACAAAGAAACATAACAGTTAATGTCATAATCCATGATGTCATACACCTTAGCCATTCAGCAAATGAATGTTACTAAGGCCTTTGCCCAGTCACTATTTCATTGATTTTTATGGCTATTTTCTCTGAAAATAGTTCCCAGACCCAATTCCAACAGGGTGTGGGGAGATAGAATCAGATTCCATTCTGTTCTGGAGGTAGAAACACATTCTACAGGTTAAGGGTCCAGTCCTACAAGACTGCCCTCCTCCTGTCCTGCCCACCCAACACACTTCAGACACCAGTTTCAAGTCCAGGTTGTTACTTGTGGGTCTCATCAACTGGCTACAAATTGGAGGTACCAAGGATCCCTTCCTTAAGTTAGATTAGCTTCCTAGAAGGATCACAGAACTCAGGAAAACATGTTTACTCACTAAATTACCAGTTTGTTATAAAGAATATTAAAGGATAAGAATCAACATACTGATGAAGAGATACACAGAGAGGTCACAAAAAAAGGAGCCTTCTATCCTCACAGAGCTCAGGCCCAGAGTGGTGGCAGGTGGAAGGCTTCTAGAAGCTCACCACACCCCCTCCTTGTGGGTTTTTATGGAAGCCTCATTACCTAGGCAGGGTTGATTTATTCACTGGCCATTTGTGATTGATTCAACCTCTAGTCCTTCTCAACTCCCCAGAAAATAGGGGTGGGACTGAAGATTCCAATTTTGTATTCATGGTTGGTTCAGGACAACCAGCCCCCATTCCTAGGTGTTTTTCAAAAATCACCTTAATTAACATCACATGCATAACAAGACATCCTTTCACCTTTATGGCTCTGGGTTCAGAAACTGAGGACACGAGACCAAATTTGTAATAAAAGATGCTCCATTGCTCTTATTGTTTAGGAAATTCCAAAAGTTGAGGAGCTGTGAGCCAGGAACTATGGATGAAGACTAAATACATTGGAGAAATATATTTTAGTCATCTGAATGATCAAATATATATGTTTATTTATGTAGCTATCTCCTATAAATCATAATATTACATTTCCCAAATATTTGCTCTCCAGTTATGAATTTTCTTTCTTAAAACTGCATTCAGGAATATATGAGAAGGAGTAAATACAAGCCATCATTACAGAGGTTGTATCCTGAAGCTCTTTTGGTTTCACATTATAACATAAACAGCACAGGTCTTACTTTTTAAATGAAAAGTAGTACTCTTCTACAATCACAAAATTCTCTGAAGTATCCTATGCTTACCTACCCCAAATTTAGCATATTCCTTGTGCCATGAGCCCCTCAGTGGTACTTCTTAAAGATTTCCGATTTTAACTGATGCAGTAAAAAACAAGGAAAGTAGTATCAAAATTACAACTAAACTTCAGAACTGCCTGAAAACTGCACACAGACTTACTCAGACTCACTCCCTCTGAGCTCCAGCAACTGGGGCAGCAGCTCGAAAGGCACCAGAGACATACGGGGGGGGTCTGGTATCAGGGTGGGAAGTTGGAGGGACAGCTTTCTCCCAGACAGAAGTGCTGGTAGAGGCCCTTGTTCCTTTGATGAGCCCTCCCCCCACAGAGCTGGCACCATATCTGAATTTTCTCTGTGTGTGTGTGTCCCCGCCATCCACAACCCTGGTTATTCCCTGCAGACCCGCCCCACCCAACTTTCAAGCCCACCCAAGCTGTTTCCAGTGCCTTTTCCATAGGAATGGCCTGTCTTGGTTCATGCTTCAGATTTTCCTAAAAGTCTCTCAGACAAGCAGCATCTAGCCTCAATGAGTTCCATACCTCTTTTTAAATGGCCCCAGTCCTGACACCAGCAGTAGCTGGCCTTGGTTCACAGGTTGGCCTCACATGGGTAACTCCAATCCCAACACAAGTAACTGCCATCTGCAGATCACTTTGTCTCTTATGCCAGGTGGCCCCAGGCAGAACACAGGACTGACCTTGGACTGCACCTCCCTGGAGGCCCCAGAGCCAGCATACAGCTTCAAAGTACCACCACACAACCATCTCCACAATGACACACTCAAGGGATGGACTTAGCAGGCACCAGAGCCTCCTGAAGCAAGTCTTGCTCTGTGGGGTAGTCCCCTGCATAGCTGACCCTCCACGGTGTTCAGTGGTCAGTGTTTGCAGCCAGTCATTGCAGCTGATGAGCTTGGAGTGTATTTCCCTCCCACTTATGTGCCAACAGCACTCAAGGCCCAAGTTCAAGAGGAAGATTCACATGGGGATGGGGGTGCACCTCAAGCACCCAGCTTGGGTGATTGGGGAGTTTGTGCCATTGGATCCTACAGAACATGTACTGCACAGGTCTACTCTACCAAGCCCATGAGGGGTAGCAACTGCCCCTAATACATAGAAACCAACACAAGGAGGCTGCCAAAATGAGGAGACAAAAAAACATGTCCCAAATGAAAAACGAACAAAACTCCAAAAAATAACTAAACAAGATGGAGACAAGAAATCTACTAGATGCAGAGTTCAAGACACTGGTTATAAGGATGCTCAGTGAATGTAGGGCAAGAGAGATGAACTTAGTTAGAACTTCAACAAAGAGATAGGAAACATAAAAATGAAGTTAGAAAACAAAAAAGAACCAGGCTATATTTTATACTTGACATGTAACATATACAGTAGTGTTGTTTACCACAGTTTTAAATTAGGGAATATGAAATACAGTACATATAATTAGTACAAAATTAGAAGATCCAAAAGTAAAAACTAGGTCTTCTTCCCACCCTAGACTACCAGCTATTTTGTACCCTCTCAGAAGGCAACCATTTTTTACCAGTTTCTTATCTTTCCGGGGATAGTCTATATATATACTGCAAGCAAATATGTATTTTATACACATACATACATATGTAAGTATTGTCAAATAAACTCAAAAAGTGTCTGGAGGTTTTGCTAGAAAAAAAAAGACAAATATTTATTCATGGGTCCTAGAGTTTGCACACTGGAAACACAGCTAGGCAAAAACCTTGAATTATATTCTGAAGAAAACAAGTTAAGAGTTCTTATAGTAAAAGTCACATCCTTGAGAATGATGAGCCCTGCATTCTTACCTCTAGGATTGGTCCAGGACGGTTATTAGCCAGATGTCAGTGGTCTGGATGCTGGATGCCAGGGTGTCTAGAGAATAGGCACCAGGAGGTCTGGCCATATCCTGAGTCCTTAGGGAGTAGTCAGAGGGCTATCCAAAGGTAAATAAATGTCCAGACATTGATATAGGATGGGAAAATTCAGAAGTTTAAGTTCCTAGGCTAGTTAAGACAAGAATTGTTTCCTTATGCCTCACCTTCATACTGTTAAAGTGACTCCATTTTGTATTTTCCCTATCTTTATTCTTTTTTTTTAAAACCACTTAAATTTTCCCCCAAATTTTATTTTATCTATTGGATATTTTTCCATTGTCCCCCCCCCCCCCCATTTTTTAAAGAGAGTGGAAGGGACAGGAAGAGAGAGAGAAACATTGAATCAATTGGTTGCCCTTGAATGGGATTGAACCCAGGACCAGTGCTCTAACCACTGAGCAAGACTGGCAAGGGCCCTATCTTCATTCTTTTCCTCAATATATACACACATCTTTTTTGCATAGTAGTATTCTTTTTTTCTAATATATTTTATTGAATTTTTTTTTACAAAGAGGAAGGAAGCAGGATAGAGAGTTAGAAATATCAATGAAACATAGATCAGCTGCCTCCTGCACACCTTGTACTGGGGATGTGCCTACAACCAAGGTATATGCCCTTGACCAGAATCAAACCTGGGACCCTTCACTCCATAGGCTGATGCTCTATTCACTGAGGCAAACCGGTTAGGGCTGCACAGTGGTATTCTATACACAGTCTCCCTCACATTGTTCCTCTTTTATATCATAGTGGGTTGTTTTTTTTTAAATATATAAGATTCTAAAAACCTGGGATGTGTAGTGGTGGCATAACCAATTTCTAACCTTAGTAAGCCATAAAGAGGCATATGGTGTCTGTACAGAGTATGTTGGAAATTCTAAAATCTTTTATTTTTACCTCTGGTTGTCCATTAAGACTCTATTATGTACTAAATACTATAGTCTCCTATATTTTTGTTTGTTTAATTCAACATATCACATAGTTATCCTTAACTACAGAAACCGACTCAGGTACAATATCTAATTCTGTCCCCAATTTACTTGTTGCTACCATTGGGCTCTGCCTTCTATAATTACATTAGGGGCTCGGTGCATGAACTTTGTGCACTGAGGGTGGGTGGTGCCTCAGCCCAACTTGCCCCCTCTCACATATTGGGAGCCCACAGGGGATGTCCTACTGATGGCTCACCCCCAGTCGGCCCAAGGCCAGGGGACCCCACCCAGTGATCACCCTGTGATGGGGCCAATCGCTGGCTGGCTCCACCCCAGCCCCGGCCTGCCTGCCAAAGGCTGGAAAAAGCCTCTTGGTGAGGCTTTTTCCAGCCTTGGGAACCCAGCGATCACCCTGTCATGGGTAGCAGCCATCTTGGTTGGGTGTTAATTTGCATATTGCTCCTGATTGGCTGGTGGGCATGGGTTGTGGGCATGGCTTATTGGGTGTAGCGAAGGTATGGTCAATTTGCATATTACTCTTTTATTAGATAGGATTCCTACTAGAGGCCTAGCGCGCGAAATCGTGGGAGACCTAGACCTGGCATGCCATAGGACCCAGCGTCAAGTCCCGCCAGCACTGTGTGTGGTACCCATCAGTGCACCTCCTGGTGACTGGTCTTTGATTGTTACAGCATCATGACAACTGGGTTTTTATTATCTAGATAGCAGTAAAACTAGAAAAAAATTACAGATAAAGAATTGTATATTTGGCATAATACAGAACTAGTTACATGACAAAAGTCTAAATCTTCATATTTTGATAACAAGATTTGCCATTTCACAGGAACTGCATTCTTCAAACTGGAGAGTCTTCTAGGATTGAACCCAAACATAGGTCAATCCATACTTGGGAGCATTTTGACAGTTCAAGGCTGGAAATCCCACACTGTGCTTGTTGTCAGTCCATTGTTTTCCTGCCGAGTAGGTTCTGGAAGTGAATATTCTACCACTTTGTGCAGCTGATGCTGAATGCTGTGTCCTCTGAACTGGGGCCGGCCAGGGTCACCAATCAGCACTTGAGTTTTATGAGTCCAAATGCAATTCTTCAGCCATCGATGAAGACTATCTGCAAGGTCTTCATCATAAAACATATCTCCAAGCACAACAAGGTCCCACTTATCTTGTTCCAAATCCAAAATGTTTTTGGTTAAAATGGGAAAAGGTTTCAGTTGGTTCAATTCACAATTTAGTGTGATAGCCATTCCTGCAACTTTAGAAAAGAACATGATGAATTGGTAATATAATAGACTATTTGAATTCCCTATTGACTAATTTAGTTTATAGTATCTCTTAATAATGTTTTCTCCTTTAAAGAATTCTTTTAAAATGTATTTTTATTGATTTTTTTTTTTTTTTAGAAAGAGAGGAAGAGAAAAGGAGAGAAACAGACATTGATGTGAAAGTGAAACATTGGTTGCCTCCTGCACACCCCTACCAGGGAGGGATTGAGCCTGCAACCCGGGTAAAGGTGTGTGTGCGCTGATTTAAAGAGGAAATGAGAGAGAGAGAGAGAGATACCAGCTAGGTTTCCTTTTTTGTTCAAAGATGTTTTTAGGTAAGAAAGCCTCAAGTTTATGCCAATGTAAGTTGTTTATTGTGATTTTCAAATATCTGAATGGATATCCTGAATACAAAACAAACAAAAAAAACACCTGGAAATGTTGGAGTTTAAACAACATTTATTGATCTCAATAACCACAAAGTCTGGTTTGTTACAGAAGACAGGGAAACAAGCCTTGGGCTTGAGCAAGATGGCAAGTTAAAACTGAGTCCCTGTATAAAATAAGGATCTTCAAGGACTAGATCCTCAGTGAAAGGGAAGACTAGAAGAAAATCAGATAAAATTAAAACTTATCTGTCTGGTATAGGCTATCATATTGAGGCATCATAGATATTTATCCTGGAAGGGAAAAAACAGATTTTTAAATATGAAATCCTTACGAGGGTCTATGTCGTTGGCCAAGATCCTCGATGCCCCACTCATCTTAGCAGCGATAGCTGTAGCTCCGCATCCACTGCCGAGATCTAACACAGATTTTCCTCTGACAACATCAGGATTATCCAAAAGGTACCTAAGTTAGAAAAAATGGGGAAAGCATGGGAGAAATTCAGTAGAGCTGTTCAGAAAGAAAATAATTTATTTGGGTTCAATGAACAAAGAAATAATAGAACGTAGCAGAAGAATTTGGTCTGATCTTGGCAAGTTTGGCCTGACCAAAGTGAGACAAAATGTCAATCTTAAGAGTTGGACAGCCGAGACTGGTTTGGCTCAGTGGATAGAGCGTCGGACTGCGGACTGAAGGGTCCCGGGTTCGATTCCGGTCAGGGGCATGTACCTTGGCTGCGGGCACATCCCCAGTAGGGGGCGTGCAAGAGGCAGCTGATCGATGTCTCTCTCTCATTGATGTTTCTGACTTTCTATCCCTCTCCCTTCTGCTCTGTAAAAAATCAATAAAATATATTTAAAAAAAAAAAGAGTTGGACAAAGGTGGCAGAGAGCGGACCTAGACATTTGATTACTCTTCAGCAAATGTGAAGAATAGTACCACACAGTACTAATTAGGTATTTCAAGTCAATTGTTTAAAAGTTTTGAACATTTACTGTGATCCAGAAATGATCAAGAGCTAAGAATCCAGACTGACAAATACTATTATAATCAGGATTCAGTACACTAGAGCCAAAATCCACCATCTCCTTTTCATTGTTCATCAGCGTGGTTTTGCCCACTGCCTGAATTGTCTTATAATGACCATCAAAGTTCAGTTCAACCATAGCATTTGGACCAGGGCTAAGTAGTTACCAAACAATTGAAGATGAGTGGGAAACACTGAAATAATGAATTTCAATGGACACTTGATCTTAGTATCAGAATAATGAAGAACAGCAGGGACTATGGCAAAGTAGAGGTGTGCATGCCATGTCCAAAGGGACAGCTGCTACCCATCTTCAGGTAATTGTTGCCACATAGAAATCCCATGTTATCAGAGATGATTCCTGTTTTTCAAATCAGTGCATATTTTTACATGAAATCTCTCAAGTTTTAAATGTTAGCAACTGATTTTTAAAAGGAAGTGTGTTGAGAAGCCAAAGCTGGTGTACTGAATTAAAAATATGCAGAGTATGGGCCACTGCATGAAGAGACCCAAGGCATCCACACCAGAGCAGCAGGTGGCTAGCTCCCTGTGCATGCCAGCCTCCACTTTGGAAAGGTGAAAACACGGGCCATTTTGATGGGAGGGGGTTTCAATACACCCGCAAAGGAAATAGAATCACAAGATTTATTACTTCCAGATCCCAGAAGCAAGGAGGTACAGTGAGCTGAGGGGAGGGCAGGCTTCTGTTCTAGGTCACAAGCTGGAGACAGAGAGGGCGACACATAGGTGAACTGGGCAGAGGTCACTGACTTTTCGAGGACTTAACTCTAAGTGGTTATTCTAAAAGGTTACCTGGGAAAAGCGAATCGGGAACTTATAGCAGGCATCCTAAACTCGGATCCTTATAAAAACGCCCAGATTCAGTGTAAGCAGTTATTACACTGTAAAACGCCTAGGCAGCAACTCTCCTCTCATCACAGTAAGTAAAAGCAAAACAAAATACATCTGTGGGCCACCAGTTTGTGCTGATTCACACAGTCTCTTAAGGATTTGATTGCATATTTGGAGCTGATAAACAATAACTTTAATAGAAAACAGTCACTTATAATGCCAATACTTTTTAAATATGATGAGAGCAGTAAAGCTTGGAAATCTGGCAACACAACAATCAGAAAATTGGAATTGTTTAATACCACCTGGAAAGTTTTCCATCTTCAGTATTCTCCCAAAAGCTCTATGTTTGCATTTTGCTTTTCATTTAAGACTACATATAGCATTAACTCTATTTGGCCATACCATTCATGTGAAAGAGAAGTCCTTATCCTTTTTGTTTTCCAGCTCTGGAACCTCAAGGGATAAACAGATGAAAACATTTACCAATCCAAGAGCGAAGGCTGGATGGAAAGCTGAAAGTTCTAGTCTTTGTTTCAGCAGCTGTGTTTTAATAAAAAGCACAGTGTGTATGTGAGCAAATTTCCTAAAGAGCTCTGCAGTGTGGAGAGGTGGAAGGAGGGGCCTCACAATGCAGATGCAAGTCTCAGTTCACCTGAGCTGTCAATAAACCCCTAGTGAAGAGGGAGTCCTTGAGCAGCCCATTCACTCACGTCTCCTTTCCTAAGGGCACTGTGAAAATGGAGGGGTGTGAGGCTTCAGGGGCAACACTGACAGGGTTAGTCTGGGAGAGCTGAAGGACTGGGGCCTTAGGTTCTATCTGGGACCCCTGCACTGACCATACATTTTGAACCATGAACTTGAGAACAGTCTGGATATTTATAGCTACCTCTGGTCTTGATGGCTGATCCTAGGAATTCTCTTGGGAAAAGAACTGGATTTGGGGAAATACCTTGATAAGCTTGGAGTAAAAGGTAAACTATGTAACAAAGCAACCCAAAAAAAAAAAAGAAGAAGAAGAAGAAGCTTAACCTGCTCAAAATTAAGAAAAGAATGTGGGTTTTTCTCTGTGTGTAGTGGAGGCGGTGGGGGGGGGGGGGGGGGGGGGGGGGAGGAAGAGGAAGAAATGCAGTTAAAATGTCTGAAAAGAGAAAGGACTGTTGCAAACTTAAAGGTTCCCGTTCCAGTCAGGGCAGTACCTAGACAGGGCTTGGCCTCCTGGCCAGTAGATGGCCCAGTAAGGATCGCTGTGGGGCCACAGGTCAGCTCTTTCCCACCAAAACTTGCATCTGGGGGTCAAAAGCCGCAACAGGATTTCAGGGGTGAGGCTGCCACTGCTGGTGACTTCAGTGTTCTCCTCCAAAAAGGCTTTCATCTCAGGGTCCAGAAAGCTCCCGTTCCCTCTCCAGGGACAGTGGCCCCAGGGAAACAAGGAAAGACGACTGCTTCTCACTGCCTTCGGAAAGACACCACAGAGGTTCACTGGAAACAGTGCCAAAGCCATCAGTCCTTTTCCAAACCACAGGTTCTGTCACCGCCGCTGATAAGAGCTGCTCCTCAGGGGCAAAGTATAAGGAGCTGGCTGCCAACTTGATCCCAACTGGAATCTCTAGATTTCTAAAAACAGAAATAATACTGAAAATTCCAAGGCTCACTGACACCTCCATATCCTATTATATAGTAAGAAAATATTGGCAGTGTAGGCTCTGTAGCAGATGATCCACAAGCACAAGTTCATTTTATTTTATTTTATTTTATTTTTTATTTTTTTAATGTGTCAATTTTGAGAGAGAGAAAGGGAGAAGAGCAAGAGAGAAACACTGATTTGTTGTTCCCCTTATTTATGCATTCGTTGATTATATGCTCTGATGGGGGTCGAACCTGCAGCCTTGGCATATGGGGCAACACTAACCCACTGGGGCGCACAAGTTCATTTTAGATGAAAGTATTGGTATATCAATGTTGGAAAATCCAACCTTTTAAAAGCATGCCTTTTCACAACGAAATCCTTTTAGTAATTTCAAATTTCAAATGACAAGCATTTTATTTTGAGAGAAATCTTCAGGAACAATCCCTGTTACATAAAATAAGGTGTACCTTGAAAGTTCTTTCATACATAACTTATCCAGTTCAGCTTAGTGGACAGAGCATCGGCCTGTGGACCGAAGGGACCTGGGTTTGATTCCAGTCAAGGGCACATTCCTTGGTTGCAGGCTCCTCCCTGGCCTAGGCCCTGGTTGTGGCTCATGCAAGAAGCAACCAATCCATGTGTTTCTCTCACATCGATATCTTTCTCTGCCTTTCCTTCTCTCTTCCACTCTTTCTAAAAATCAATGGGAAAATATCCTTGAGTGAGGATTTAAAAATAAGGTGTAATTAAAAAAAACACACATACCGAAACCGGTTTGGCTCAGTGGATAGAGCGTCAGCCTGCGGACTGAAAGGTCCCAGGTTCAATTCCGGTCAAGGCATGTACCTTGGCTGCGGGCACATCCTCAGTAGGGGGTGTGCAAGAGGCAGCTGATCGATGTTTCTGACTTTCTATCCCTCTCCCTTCCTCTCTGTAATAAATCAATAACATGTGTGTGTGTGTGTGTGTGTATAATAAAATTTAAAAACACACACATAGAAAACCCTAGCTGGTTTGGCTCAGTGGATAAAGTGTCATCCTGTGGACTGAAGGGTCCCTGGTTCAATTCAGGTCAAGGGCTCATGCCTGGGTTACAGGCTTGATCCCCAAAAGGGGAAATATGCAGAAGGCAGCCAATCATGATTCATCATTGATGTTTCTATCTCTCTCCCTTCCTCTCTGAAATCAATAAAAATATATTTTAAAGAAATAATGTCCTTTCATACATTTAGTCACCTTTAAGCAGTCACTGTGCTTGGCAACTCCGAACAAAATTAAAGTCTAAGAAGCTTACATTCTAGGTTGGATAAGCCTAATGAACAGGCAAACACAGTCTTGCCTTTATGAAGTCTAGCCAAGAGTTATGGAGGCTACTGAAGCAATCTTCTGTAGGCAAAGATGTACAAATTATACTGACCACACTCTTATTTCAGTAATGACTGTCATAGCATAAAACATCTATGTAAACAGATTCAGGTCTTTTTCCTAAATACAAAATAAAAACATTAAGGATTTCATTGTAATAAAAGAATATCAACTCCTAAACCTCTTTGTATACATATGTGATGATTCATTGTTACCAAGCCTGGGTTGAAAAGACTTGTTCCAAAAGAAAACCACCTTGAAATGAAAAAGTAGGAATGAGAAAGGGCAGTTCTATTTTTTTCAACTTATTTCATTAAAATTTTATTTTTAGAGCTCATGACTAAATTCCAAAATAGCAATATAGAAAATTTTAATATTTCTACTCAACATTCTACCTTTGTTTTGCTTTCCATAAATATACTAGACTAAAACAACAATACTCTTACCCCTAAGTTCAATGCTGAGTATTTTCAATGATCTATTTTGAGCACATAATAATGCAGAGACAATTAATTTTCTTGAACATGTTATTTCCAGTCAGAGCTTAGCAATTACTTTAGCTTCACATTGTTCTGTCACAAATGATAACCAAATGGCCTAAGTAACTAAATCATAAAGCTATTGTAAGCCAAGTCAACAGTATTTATAAAGTTAGTATAAAATAACAAGTATACTGGTCCACATTTGTTTTGCACCGACTAGAAATGTGCCAAAATACTAAAATTTATTAAAGAACTAGGGGCTTGGTGTACAAAGTTCATGCACTGGGAGTGGGTGATCCCTTAGCCCAACTTGCCCCCTCACACACACTGAGTGCCCTCAGGGGATATCCTACTGACCCCTCACCCCTGGCCAAAGCTTTAGGCCTTGGGCACCCAGCCATCACCCTGCAATGGGGCTGATGGTTGGCTCTGCTCCGGCCACCCTAGCCCCGCCCACCCGGCCCTAGCCTTAGCCCCGGGGGCACCCCACACTCGGCAGCCACACCCGCCGGTCTTGCCTGCCTCCTGTCTGTGCGGCTCCCATCCCACCCAGTGAGCTGGCCCGCCCCTCCTGTCCCACCCTTCCCTTCCCGCACAGCTCCCCTCCTGCCCAGCATGCAGGACGGCCCCTCCCGTCCGAAGCAGAGCACTGGCCGGCACCCCCCTCCCCGCTGGCCTTTCTTGTCTCAGTCCCACTCCCCACTCCTGATTGGCTGGTAGCATAGCCGAGGTACAGTCACATTTGCATGTTTCTCTTTTATTATATAGGATGAGGTCCTTGGGCAAAGGGGGAAGAGGAGTCATATACTCAAAAATTGCCGGTTTGGCTCAGTGGATAGAGCATCGGTCTGCGGACTGAAAGGTCCCAGGTTTGATTCCGGTCAAGGGCATGTACCTTGGTTGTGAGCACATCCCTAGTGGGGGGTGTGCAAGAGGCAGCTAGCTGATCGATGCTTCTCTCTCATCGATGTTTCTGACTTTCTATCCCTCTCCCTTCCTCTCATAAAAAAATCAATAAAATATATTTTTTAAAAATTATTAGAAAAACATCATAGGTAAAAAGAAATCTGCCTACAATTTAACCAAATCAAGAAGGAAAGGGGAGTACATCGTTAGGGTTGATGTCATTCAGGAAAGTACGTTTACCATTCCACCACAAACCTGTTCACTGCAAGAGCTCAGCATCAGGCTCTCCATTCTATTATTCTCCCACTAACTTTCTGTACATGGAACATAAACCTACATTTATGACAACCACAGAACACTACACTGCTATTTAACCTGATAGCAAATAATAGGAAAACAATGAAAAGGTTAGGGCTGGACTGACTTTTGGCTATCTCAATATCCCTGAAAATAGGGGCAAAACGAGTCACTAAGAAACAGTATTCAAAGAGCACTGTATTATGTAATGTGATTTATAAAATAGGTAAAATTCTGTCAATGGAAAAAGCCATATTTGAAAATGCATGTTTTGATCCTGATTTTTTACCAAAATGGTACCCCAGGCCACGTACGTTGGAACAAATTACAAACTCACACTTACTTGCATCACCTCAGTTTAATAATCCAATAAATGACAAAAAAGACAATGAAAACAGCACCATATAGCACATCAGCTTTGTTTGGCTCCCTCTGGATAAAATCTTCAGTTTTCCCATAGTTCTACCTAGAAATCCAGTTGTAGAATCAAATTGTGAATCCATTTCAGCTAATAATTTATTCTGAGTTTTAACTTCCTGGCCTATCTCAATGGAAAGATCTCTTAAAGCATTTACTTTGTGTCCCAGACTTTCAGTGTGTTTATTTTCAACTATATCCACTGTTAGCATAGCCATAGTTCCTATAGTTAGTTGCCAGAAGGTACACCTTGCCCCAGGCCTGCGGGCCTCATCCTGTCAGGAGATAGAGGGAAAAGGCAGGCAGAGGGGAGGCAGGAAGGGGCCAGGGGTCACCGGACCTCGTCTTCAGGACCAGGGCCCCGCAAATCACCAACTTCTTCCCCTGTAGTGCCACGACAGAAAGAGTAATTTTAAACACAAATTATACACATAGTTGTCTGGGACCTCTGCAAAAATGTTTTAAATAGTCTTATAATTCACCCAAGTCAGCGATTTTCAACTGGGGTACCTCAAGAATTTTTAAAGCATGCAATACCTGACCTCTTTTCCTTAGACTGTCAAATTTAAAAAATGACAACAGCCAACACAAAATAGCAGTCTGGTGTGTATGAATCAAAATTATGCCTATTTTTTGTCAGATTGGCAAAATATATGTATTTTTGTTGTGCCTAAGACTTCTAGTAATTAGCTTATATGTGCCAGAAGATTAAAAAAAAAAAGTCGAAAGTCGCAACTCAAATGCCTCCCAGGAGCCGGGCTGGCGCTGAATGAGGGGTGCAGGCGCAGTGGGGGTGGCTTCCCCACACCGGCCCACAGAGGGCAGCCAAGTGCTGCCAGGCGGCGAGCCTTGCCGGGTCTTCCCGTTGCTCAAAATAACCCAGGTGTTTAATGCACCAGCTCCCCCAGTTAACCGTGTGCGATTAATTGGGAGAGCAGAGCGCCGGCGGGACACGATGCCTGCCGGGCCTGCAGCCGGCGAACGGAGGCTCACCTCCGAGGCGGAGTCAGAACTAACGATCTGGGGAGGCGCTCGCGGCTGGGGTCCCCTTGGACTAATCCTGTTCGGAAGGAAGGAGCGGGTCAGGGCACCAGCCCAAGGTTCGGAGAGAGCAAATGAGAGGCGGTTTCGGCTTGGACACCTGCCCCTCCCACCCCAGCACCAAGCGGTCGGGAATGTGCGCTAATGAGGACAAGATGTGTACTAACTGATCGGGAGATACGACGCGTTCCCCAGGGTAAGTTCCGAGAGTGTTTGTGACCACGTGTGTCCCTCCGGCAGGACAGCGCCGGCCTCCCTTCCGCCTCACCTGGCTTTGCTACCCGCACGCCGCGAAGCCAGCGCGCCGGGCACGTCTGTCACTGGCCGCTGCGCGTCTTTTCCTGCACTTTTCCTGGCGGCGCGCGGGGCCCCGCCCTCCTTCCCAGCAGCGCTTCCGCTCGCCAGCCCCGCGCTTTCTTAAAGGGGCCGCAGGGGCGAAGCCCGAGCGCGCCCTGACCTCGCGTGGGAAGTAAGGGAACGCCAAGGTCTGCTTTCTGAAATATTCGTTATGAAGCCATTTAGGATACTTTGTGCCAGTCACACTTCTGGGCGCCGGACAGAGTGGCTTGCGAAATAGAGTAGGCACCCTTGATGATGCTTACATTGAACTGCCACTAAACCATAAGGGCAATGTTAATAAATGCACGATCGAAATCTGTTTGCAATGTAAATCAGCCAGGTTCTGGACCCAGATGTCCATTTCCCAGCTGGGCTCAGGTGTCCGACTGGCTCCCGAATTCAACACATTCCAAAATTAACTCACCATCTCGCCTGATAACAAAACTTGCTTCGCGCCTGCCAAAGGGGGGAAAAAACTGGCCCAAACCAAGAACTAGGCAAACCATGTTTCTGCTTCTGACTTGGTAGTTTCAGAAATGAACCTGTCGCTTGGGTTCTCTGCTTATGCCTCTAGATAGGGTTTCTGCTTTCCCTGTAAATAATGAAATTAGGTGCATCCTGATCATCTGCTTCTTGGATGGCGTATTTATTAGGGATAGGCTACACACGTGGTATTTCAGGGTATTCTGCTCTCCATTTCCTCTGCAATTATCAGTATGGTATTTTTATGACTCTGAGTATAACTGTTTATGACTGTTCATTAATTTAGTAGCTGCTTTTGCTTTTTAACAAAATTGCTACTGATGTAAATCTTTGTTTTTTCAACTATAGGTTCTCATTTCCATATATTCACCAACTACAGGCCCAGTGCATGAAATTCATGCACTGGCCAGGGTCCCTAGCAGCTGCCGACTGCCTGCTGGATACTCCCTCCCTTCCCCCAGCCACCTGCTGCCGCTGTCATCTCCCACCCCTGCTGCTGGTCGCCCTGTGATCAGATCTGCAGGTCAATTGGCCCTGCCTGGCAACCAGTGGCTTGCACCAGCCTTGGCTTAGTGCTGCCCACTCACCTGTTCCACCATCCCACCCTGGTCCCGCTCTCATCGGGACCCACAGGGGCCTGCAAGTGCCTCCACTGCTGCCTGCTGCCAGCTGCCATTGCCTTGTCACCAACGCCCGCCCGCCATGTTCCGCACTGCACCCCTGGTGGTCAGCACACATCATAACATGTGGTCAGACTCCCGATCAAGGGGACAATTTGCATATTAGGCTTTTATTATATAGGATTCTCTTGTAAGCAATAAATCATAATACATATATTCAAGATCAATCTGCCTAAGAATTGTTTTTTTTTTAAATATATTTTATTGATTTTTCACAGAGAGGAAGGGAGAGGGATAGAAAGTCAGAAACATCGATGGGAGAGAAACATCGATCAGCTGCCTCCTGCACACCTCCTGCTGGGGATGTGCCCACAGCCAAGGTACATGCCCTTGACCGGAATTGAACCTGAGACCTTTCAGTCTGCAGGCCGGCGCTCTATCCACTGAGCCAAACCGGTTCGGCCTAAAAATTGTTTTTAACCAGCTTGCGTTCTATCCCAGTAAATGTCAGTGAAAGGGCAGAGCGGGACTGACTCCACTTTGTACTGTGCCCTCCATCTTGTGAAACTGTGTCCCCTCTTCTGAGAAAAACCACAGGATGTGTCAGTTACTCGGCCTGCCCTTAATTCAGCCAATGGGAAAACA
Source organism: Antrozous pallidus (assembly GCA_027563665.1). Taxonomy (NCBI): domain Eukaryota; kingdom Metazoa; phylum Chordata; class Mammalia; order Chiroptera; family Vespertilionidae; genus Antrozous; species Antrozous pallidus. The sequence continues at coordinate 80,440,239 of CM050513.1, forward strand.
AGGGGTACTAACCTAAGGCCAAAAGTATGCTGATCACATCCTGTCTTTGTGTAACCAAGACCCTAGCAACACCCTGCCTTTGCGTCACTAGCCCCAGCCCTCACCCAACCAATCAGAATATGCCCCCACCTCCCGACCCCTAGCCTTATAAAATCATTGTGCTTTTGAAACACCCTCTTTTTGCATCCTGCCGCTGTGTTGGTGGAGGCAGAGACCCAAGCTAGCTTGTAATAATGGCTCTTAGCTATTATATCGGACTCGGCTCCCTGTTGGTCTTTGGGGATCTTGAAATCTGGGCATAACAGCAGGAACATTGAGCTATTGCCCACAAAACCAGAGAGGAGGCAGGTCTAACATTTCAACAAAAGAATATTTCCAGTAAAAGTTTTGGTGCTCATCACTGAAGATGAATTTAATAATGTGAAGACACCTTATTTAAAACTTGGAATTAGTCTAAAAAGATTACTAGATATCCTTCCCCCTCCTTTCTAGTTTTTTCATTGATTCACTGTCCATCTCCTCTCCTCCCGCCTCCCATACCCTCTGTGCCATTGTCTTATTTCCTCCTTGTGAGAGCTTGCCTGAATTCCTGTATCTGGTCTCCTCTTCGATCCTGCCTTCCTCTAACACAAGCTTTTTAAATATATATCTATATATATATAGATATATTTTATTGATTTTTTTTACAGAGAAGAATGGAGAAGGAGAGGAATAGAGATAGAAACATCAATGAGATAGAAACATCGATTCAGCTGCCTCATACACACTCCCTACTGGGGATGTGCCTGCAAACAAGGTACATGCCCTTGCCTGGAATCGAACCTGGGACCCTTCAGTCCACAGGCCAACGCTCTATCCACTGATCCAAACTTGCCAGGGCCCTAACACATGCCTTATACTGAAGCCCAAACATTGTGTGTGTGTTTCCGAATTTACATTTTTACAGTTTAAAAAGGGCCTTACATTCCTATAGTCCCAAATAAGCTGTGAAAAAGACACCTGGGATTCTGTTGTTTGGTGTTGGTGTATTGCTGTTTTTTAATGGAAATACAATTTTAATTGCTTTTATCAAAATTGACCTAAATGCAATGAAGCAGACTTACTACCTAATCATTTGAGCTATCTTCTGACCTTGTGATTGTGGGGGTCCAAGAGGAATCACCCAAGATGTCTCTCTGTAGTATGCATATTGTTTTGAGCTAAAGGCAACTTTAGCCACAGGCTCAAGAGAAACTTCTTAATTGCCTAGAAGAATTTGAATTAGGAGCCTTGCTCATAAGAGATTATCTTTGGGCAGGAAAACCATTTACTAAAGGCCTGCTGTTCTTATCCTCCCGCAATGACCTTTGGAAGACCTTTAGGCTCCTTACCTCATCCCTCATTCAAGACGGTCAGTGTATTCACGTTTTCTTTCTATGATTGAACCTCTCATGCATGTGGGGTCTTTGATTCTCTTAAGTATGCAGGGTTCCTATTCTTTTTTGTTTGTTTGTTAACACTCACCAGAGGATATTGTTCCATTGACTTTTAGAGAGAGTGGAAGGGAAGGGGAGAGACAGAGAGAGAGAGAGAAACATTGATGTGGATGTGAGAGAGACACATTGATTGGTTGCCTCCTGCACACACTCGGAAGAGGGCAGGGGATCCACCTTGCAGCCGAGATAACATGCCCTTGACCAGAATCAAACCCAGGACCCTTCAGTTCTCTGGACAATAGTCTATACACTGAGCAAACCAGCTAGGGCCCTGCTTATGTGTGTGGTAAATTTGGTTATTTTCTTTTGCTAAACTGTCTCATGTCTATTTGACGATTAGATCAGCTGGAAGGACCTTTAGGGGAGAGGAAAGCTTGTTCCCTTCCCCACATGATTTTTGCCTTTAAACATCAGCCTATACTTTGGTTCAGAGAGTCAGTTCTCTGATAACTGATCTCTCTTGCAAGTGCAAGTATAAAGAAGTTTATTTCATACTCAACTTTTTCTTTAAAGGTTTTTTTTTTGGAGGAGGGGACAAGTTATTCAATTATACTTATTAGCTGTATGACCTCAAGTGTATTATTAAACCTTCCTACTTTGGCATAAGAATTATTTTGAACTGAAGACATTTGAGTTCCTGAAATCCCTTATCTGCCTAAAACAGGGCCTCCCAAAAGAATTCAGTTGTCATAACCCTTCTGTCCAGGAGCAACTCTTATCTTATTGACTTGAAAAGTAGGTACCACACCCAGCCAGACATCTTCACAGCACTATCTCCCATCTATTCTCCTAAGGAAGAACTTAATGTTTTCTCCATTTATCTCTAAAACGTCATTCCCATAAAGGCCTTTTCTCCTCTTCCTCATTATCTAGTTAGGTATATAAGCCAAATTCTAACTACCCCTTTGAATTACTCATCACTAAATTCTTCTGTATGTATGTGTGTTGTATGTGAAAATTCTGGTTTTTCCCTTATAAATTTGTCTTTTGTTAGTTTAATTCACAAGTCCCAGACACTGAACATAAGAGGGTAGAGGAAGCTTTTTCCTCCCTCTACACTAAAAATCAATTTTCTTGTCTGTAAAATAGTGATGATGATGATGACGATGATGATGATGATAATGTATTGGAGAATTTAATGAGACAAAACTAAAATGCCTAACACAGTTCCTAGCAGACAGTACATGCTTGATAAGTGCACTATTATTGTGATTATCATGATTGGAATTATGGAGATAGTGTTGGTTAAGAAGCAAAACTGGAGGCTGAAGATCAGGTTTTCAACTAAGAGGATCAGATTTGAGTTTGGGAAAAATATTTTAAGCTGCAGGTAGCAAACAGTTTAGAGAGAAACAGAACTGAAGACAGGGAGACCACCAGTTCAAGGATATTGTGGTAATCCAAGCAAGGAACAACGAGGATCAGGACTGTTACCGGGAAACCCCTGGGTGGGCTCAGGCTGCCTGTGGCAATGTCCACTAACAGAGGCAGGGTTGAGTCATATAAGGGGTTTATTGAGAAGCCAGCCAACCAAGAAGTAGGGAGCTTACAAACATCCAAAACCTGTCTTACAGCAGGTGCAGGGGACAGAATTATATAGGAAAAATGGGCTGTGGTGAGGTTGGGAACAGAATGCAATTACATGCAATCCTGGAGGTCAGCAGAATTCAATAGTTGTTCTTGGTTGTCAGGCGATGAGATGGTGTCTTGGATCCTGGTGGGGTTGGCCTGATCATGTGTAATGGTCCTGCTTGCTTATTGGGTACAGTAGGCATTGTCTGAAGCGGAATCACCTCCTCAATCACTTAGTTGCAGGTGTACCAGCCCGAGAAAGGAAACTTAGACAAGAAAAACTTAACCCTCTGTTCCCATATAAGAAACTTAACCCTCAATCCTCTGTTTCTATACATATATGTACTTTAGGATTTCAAAATACGATTATTTTTCAGATTAATCCAGGTGCTCTATCAGATTGTATTTATTCTAATAGATTGTATCTATTAGAAGAAGGCAATTGCAGTCCAGATGGAACGAACTGGACACATCTGCAAATGATGCAGGAGAAGCTACCAGCAGGCATTGGAGACTACTTAAATATGTTTGCTTAACTGTAGTGATAGACAACCTAAGGGCAAGTTGTTAGTTTTTCTTTTTCAGCTTTACCTACCTGTGCTCTTAACCGCCATGCTATCTGATTATGTTCTCCCTTGCTTAAAATCCTCCCTAGCTCCTCAGACCTTCAATATCAGAGCCAAATTCCTAATCACAGTTTCCCAGGCTCTTAGTGATCATTGCCTACTTACCCATCTTGTCTTGTTTCAAAACCTTCCTCTCTCCCCTATAATTTACTTCCTCCTCCTCTTCCTCCTCCTCCTCCTCTTCTTCTTCTTCTTCTTCTTCTTCTTCTTCTTCTTCTTCTTCTTCTCCTTCTCCTTCTCCTTCTCCTTCTCCTTCTCCTTCTCCTTCTCCTTCTCCTCCTCCTCCTCCTCCTCCTCCTCCTCCTCCTCCTCCTCCTCCTCCTTCTCCTTCTCCTTCTTTTTTTCTTTTGCACAAGACCTGTTCTGTTTTTGCACCAGGCCTTGCTTAAGACAGACAGTTGCCACCACCTCCCATACACACCCCTCCTCACTGCCCCTAACTGCCTTCTTATCCTTCAGGACACAGCTCAGGCTTCAGGCCCTCTGCAAAGCCTTCTCCAACCCGCACAATGAACTTGACATTGTCTTAGCATCCTAAGGGTGTCTTCAACAAGGATGTCAGGCAGAATGTCATTGCCTGCCTCCTGGCTTAGAGACAGACGGTCTCATTCCTCTTGTATCTTCTGGCTTCGTTGGACACTCAGTGAATTATGCTAAACGAAAGAAAAAGCACATAAATGAATAAATTGACAAATGTCACATATCGGTGTGTCTCATTTAAAAACTTTAACAGCTTTATTGAGGGTATAATTGACATACAATGAACTTCACAGATTTAAAGTGTACAATTTAATGTTTAACAAAAAAACATTATTGAAGAGGGACTGGGGCCAAGGCCGGGCTGCCCTGGGACTGACAGTCTGGAATGTGTAAGCCATTTGCTCCTAAGTGTCCGTGGTTAGGGAAGCTAAAGCCTTATGATTTATTAGCCAGCTGTAAGTTTCTCAAATTGTCTGGCCTTGTCTAATTATTTTGTCGCAGTTTCCCTTATTCCACTTGTCAAGGAATTCCCCTAGTTTCTCACTGCCCTGCCTCCTTCGTAGGCATGAAGCTGCGTCTCATTCTCATCACGGTTTTAGTATGCATTTCCCCAATGACTAACAACAGCATTTGGCATTTTTCTATGGGCTCTTTTACCATCGATCCATTTTTTATTGAATTGTGTCTCATTTTAAATCCAAATTGCTGAGTGAATTTGTAGGTTTCCTATTTTTTATTTCTCATCAGCTATTTACAGCTGAGTTCCTCTAGTTAGTCATTAGGCAATTACAGGTCTCTACGTCAAGCCTGAAAATCCTGATTTCTGGCCCTTAAAGACCAGTTTGCATTACAGGCCATTGAGCTCCCACTAAGCATTAAAATCTTCAACAAACTAAAGCTATACTGCCATCTAGTGATAATTTAGCTTACTATTGTCCAGGTGTGTCTGTAAAATGGTTTAAAAAAAAAAGTGAAACTGTGAAATAGACTTAGTCATGTGTAAAGAGCAAAGACCCACAGTGTTACCATGCACTCGCATGCTTGTTTTTGTTTGTTGGTTTGTTTTAACTTCTTTTGTTTGTTTGTTAATCCTCATCTGAGGATATTTTCTTCATGGATTTTCAGAGAATGGAAGGGAGGGAGAGAGAGAAAAAAACATAGATGTGAGAAACACATCAACTTGCTGCCTCCCACCCAATCCCTGACTGGGGCAAGGATTGAACCTGCAACCCAGGTATGTGCCCTTGACCGGAATCAAACCTGGGACCTTTCAGTCTGTGGGCTGACACTCTAGCCTCTGAGCTAAACTGGCTAGGGCCTGGCCTGCTTGCTTTTTTTTTTCTTAATTATATATATTTAAAATTACCATTTACATTCAATATTATTTTTTACTGGAGGCCTGGTGCACGAAATTTGTGCGCAGGGGGTAGAGGATGTCCCTTAGCCCAGCCTACACCTTCTCCAATCTGGGACCCCTCCAGGTATGTCTGACTGCCCGTCTAGGCCTGATCCTGGTAGGATCAGGCTTAAACGGGCAATCGGACATCCTTCTCACAATCCAGGACTGCTGGCTCCAAACTGCTCACCTGCCTGCCTCACTGATTGCCCCTAACTGCTTCTGCCTGCCAGCTTGATCACTCACTAACCACTACCCTGCCAGCTTAATCAAAAGGTAAACATACCTTGTAGCCTTACTGCAGGTCCAAATTTATTTCATCCTTAGCAAGTACGTGTGGAAGGACAAATCACCTTCTTTAGTCTTTACAGCAAGGCTCCTACCAGCTCAGCTGTCTTTTCCTCAGTCTCACTGAACAACCACACACCTGGAAACCCAGACTTCAGACCTCCCTGGTCGTATTTTATCTGCCCCAAAAGCTGAGTGAGGACGGAACATGACCGTTTTTTAAGGTGTTTTTATGAATCACTTTAAGTAGTTGACCATATTTTGTTACCACAAACTCCTCTGTTAATCCAGTGAACAAACATTTATTAAACACTTACTTTTGTTGCCACTCACGGTGCTAGACTCAGGGAACAATACAGTCTTGCTCCTTCCTTCATGGGAAAAACAGTAAACAAGAATCAGCCCCACTGTGGTCAGTGCTATGAAGTTGACAAACGTCATGTCCTGAGTGAGGTAGCTAGGAATGGATGGATCAGGAATATCTGAACTTAGAACTAAGCAGGTGATATTTGAACTGAGAACTGGAGCATGAGAATAAGTCAGACTTTGTGTGTGTGTGTCTGTGTGTGTTAGTGCGTGTGTGCGTGTGTGCGTGCACACACACACACAGGCACACATCTTATAGATTTTCATTTCTAATAAAATAAATATCAATGGCCGAAGCCGGTTTGGCTCAGTGGATAGAGCGCCCGCCTGCGGACTGAAAGGTCCCAGGTTCGATTCCGGTCAAGGGCATGTACTGTGGCTGCGGACACATCCCCAGCAGGGGGTGTGCAAGAGGCAGCTGATTGATGTTTCTCTCCCATCGATGTTTCTGACTTTCTATCTCTCTCTCTTCCTCTCTGTGAAAAATCAATAAAATATATTTTTAAAAATAAATAAATAAATAAATATCAATGTAATATCCCAAATAAACAAAAGAGTGTGTGTTTTTGTTTTTACCAGTGTATAAGGGTCATGAGACGCAAAAATGAGTAAACCACTATGGGTTACCTCCAGCCATAAATGGTCCACTTGTTGCTCTGTCCTCATAGGGGCCATTGAGATGGAATTGCAAACCAGTCCTATAAAAGGCCCTGACCGGGCTGAGGACTTTGTCCGCTAGAGCCCAGGGAGCTATTGTAGTGACCTGAGGACTAGGACTCCCCCACTTGTTGTATTTAGATCACCATGACTGAGGACACAGCAGACTCCTTCACCATCCGGGAGAGCTGCTTCGCCGATTACATCCTTCGGACTGCATTCCGCCACGGAGGCGCCGGCACCGTGTGGCTGGCGACACACGAGCTGTCGGGGGCTGACCTGGTCATCAAGGCCCTTCGGCGGGAGGGCCGACAAACCGTTCCTTCGGAACTGAGAATCCTCCACCAGCTCCACCACCCGAACACCCCTGAGCTGGTGGAGGTGGTGGCCACCCCGGACCACCTGTACCTGGCCATGGAGCGGGCGCGGGGCGGCGACCTGCTGGACCACCTGCTCACCCACGGCCGACCGAGCGAGCCGGAAGCCCGCACGGTGATGCAGCGGGGGGTGTCGGCGCTCCAGTACCGCCACCGGCTGAACGTCGCCCACCTGGACCTGAAGCCGGACAACATCCTGCTCGACGGCGACATGGCCGTCAAGGTGGCCGACTTCGGCCTCAGCCGGCAGGTGGGCGACCACGACCAGCTGAACACCGTCCGCGGCACCCTCTTCTCCAAGGCCCCGGAGATCGTGCGGGAGGGGCCGTACGACGGCAGAAAGGCCGATCTCTGGAGCCTGGGAGCCCCCCTGTACCACCTGCTGGCGGGGTGCGTGCCGTTCCGGGGGACAGCGTCGCAGCGGTCTCCCAGCGCATGCTGGAGGGGCGGTACCCGGAGCCCCGGTTCCTGTCGGAGCCAGGGAAACGTCTGCTCCGCCGGCTGCTGACCCTGGACCCCGAGGACAGGCCGACTGTGGAGGAGGTCATGAGGGACCCCTGGCTAAATCTGGGCCAAGCGGAGCTCACCCCCTACAGCAAGCCGCCCCGGGCCGACCTGGACCCGCAGGTCGTCGAGGTGACGCTGGGCCTGGGCTTCGAGCGGGACCAGATCCAGGAGTCCGTCACGGGGCGGAAGTTAGGGCGATGGGGACCTACAGCCTGCTAACGCTTTCCAGAAACAGATTGCCGGGCCCCACGATGAAGGTCAGGCCCTATCGCGCCCCTGACTCCACTGTTCCGTCCATCCCTGAGGAAATGGCGGCTCCCTCAGGCCCTGAGGAAATGGCGGCTCAGTCCTTCGGTGAGCAGCCAGAAGACTGGTTCGGTCTCCTGCGCTACCTGTGGTTTTCCCTGACCGCATCCCGACCCAGCCTGGAAAGCATGGGCCCCCCTGCCTCACTGGACCCCGGGGAGTTCCAGACAGCTCCCCCCTGCCCAGACCTGCAGCTTGGTCCTGGGGACTCCCCCACTGCCCTCAGCAGCAGCAGCAGCAGCAGCCGCCACAACAGCAGGGGAGCCTCAGAGGGAGCCGCCTGTGAAAGCCTCCAGCATGGACAGCCTGAGGGAGGACACCAGCCTCCGGCTCTGCCAAGAGCCAGGGCCCGCGGGGGTTGGCTACAAGGCCCTGCGATTCCTTATAAAATTCACCTGCTGTGGGATACCGGTCCACAAAATATATTTTAAAAGGAAAGGGAAACCCAAGTGAGTTGTGGAGGATCAAGGCAAGGGCCACAGTCAACTCGAAGATGCGGAACTCCAGGAAGGCCGGCACGCTGTGGGTGCAAGGTGAGAGGGGAGATTTTCTTCTGGATCCAGTGAAAGTCCCTGGAAAGTTCCAGACAGAGCATGAACATGATCTGGAAGCTAAGAACCAATGAACTAAATGATTCCAAACACATTTAGTTCATTGGTTCTGTGCTCCAGATCATGTCAATCCTCAAGCCCCCACAGAATCTGATCCTTACCTCCTCTCCCCACTTTGTTTGCTAGGTCAGAGGACCGGGTCTAGCCCAGGATGGAGGCCCACACACTGTGAGGGCGACCTTCTGCTGGGACCCGCATCCAGCAGAGCTGGGAAGGCTGCGTGGGGACCCCTGGAGGTCAAGAGGAGAGGCTGCCCTCTTTGTGGGTCCACCCCTCAGAACTCTCCCCACCAGACTGACATGTCAGAGCTTGGACTTTTTCCTCCCCTGCTCCTTATTAAAGTATTTAATTCTCCCAAATTTTCTAATAAACTTGATGATCCAGAAAAAACAACTGACTCTCAATCTTCTTTTTCAGAAAGGGTTTCTCTATCAGAGTGGATAGAGTGTGGGGTTTCTTAAGTCCTGGGTGAGTTTCCACTAGAAAAGGAGTTGGGGAGAGGAGAGGAAAGAAGGGGAAGAAACAGGGGGAATAGGAAAGGAGAAAAGGCATAGGAGAAAGAAATACCAGTGTTACCAAAGTCCTGGGTTACAACTGAGAAGAAAGCTGAAATTTTGGTAACACCTTTCCTCAAATGTAGTAGAGGGCTAATAGGATGTGAAAGAGAAAGAGTGAGGTGCAAATAGAACAGTGATAATGGAGAAGGTGAGATGGGTGGGAAGGGTTGAACACTCAACCCATTACTTACTTCACCATGGTGGTGACACTGATAAAAACTTTGTTTCTGAGCCCTGCTGTGTCATCTGCTTCGAACCCCATTGTCTGGGAACGCCTTCAAATTTCTATTCACTAACTTAAAAAACAGCTCCTCTAAATCACACTAAAGGATCCAGTCCTTTTGTTCCCCAGGACAAGATGCAGAGGGCTAAGCACAATCAGAGACAGGGGAACATTCATGCTAGGTTTTCCCCGAACACATCTGACTGGGATACTCTGTCCTATTGACCCCATAAGCACACGTAAGCTTTTCAATTCATGTGCCTGGACTTTTGGGTAGAAAAGAAACTGATAATAGGAATGCTCAGGGATATGAATGATTCCAAAACACGTTTAGTTCATTGGTTCTTTGCTCCAGATGCTATCAATCATCTGCCTGGAACTTTCCAGGGACTTTCCCTGAGTCTAGAAGAAAATCTAAAATCCTTGTCATACTCCTCAAGCCCTACAGAATGTGATCCTCTCCCCTTTATTCAACACCTTCTAGTCCTATTGGCCCTCTCTCTTTTCTGTGAACACGCCGAATTTATTTCTTCATCAGGGCCCTGGCCTTTGCTCTTCTCCCTGTCCAGAATGTTTTTTTACATCAAGTTTTCATGAGCTGCTTCTGGTTCAGATCTTGATTAAAATTCCTATTTTCTCTGGATGTCACCCCTAATATCCTGTCTAAACTAGCACTGCCTCTGACCCCAATACCTCCTTGGGCATGGCCCTCTTAAATCACCTTCATGGCAATGAAAACCTAATATGTATCCTATACAATAAAAACCCAATATTCTAAGTTTCTGATCATTTGTTCAGCCAATCAAAGTGTAATATGCTAATGATATGCTAAGGCCACTCAACTGCTCACTATGACATGCACTGACCACCAGGAGGCAGACAGTTGCTATGACATCCACTGACCACCAGGGTGAGATGCTTTCACTGATAGTTTAGCTTGTTGCTGGGGTCTAGCTGATTGGGACTGAGTGAGACAGGCCAGACATGCCCTGGAGCCCTCCCGTAGTCCCTCTCCAGCTGGCCAACATCCTGTGTCCCTCCGGGGCTGCAATCATGCACCTGTGGGGTCCCTTGGCGTAACTTGCACCATCTCGCAATTCAGGACCCCTCAAGGGAATGTTGGAGAGCTGGTTTCAGCCAGATCTCACAGGCATAACAGGCTAATTATGCAAATGGACTGAATGGCAGAACAACTGCTCAATATAGCATGCACTGACCAAAAGGGGTCAGATGCTCAATGCAGTAGCTGCCTCCTGGTAGTCAGTGCGCTCCCACAGGGGGAGCACTGCTCACCCAGATGCTGGATTCACCACCCGTGAGCACAGCAGCACTGGCCAGAGCCTCTCCTGCCTCCGAGGCGGAGCTAAGGATGTCCGACTGCCGGCTTAAGCCCGCTGCCCCTGGGCCGCCAGTTGGACAGCCCCTGAGGGCGCCTGGACCGCAAGGGGGGACAGGCCAGCCTGAGGGACCCCCTCCAGAGTGCACAAATTTTGTGTACTGGGCCTCCACTGATCTATAAGCATCTTATTAATGTATTTGATTATCTTTTTTTCCCCATTAGAAGTTGCAGGAGGCTGGGTCTGTGTCTGCCTCACTCCTACAAAAGTATTTAGCATTAATAGATTCCCAAGAAACCGTAGGTATCCAATAAATATTTGCATAATAAATGACTAAATAAAGGTATGCTCACCTCTTTTGTAGTTAAACACATGTAAGGCACACCAAATGCCTTAGAAATAGGGAGGAGTACCAGTCACTGAGCCCATGAATACACACACTATCAAGCCTGGTAGGCCCTGGCTCCACACCCTGACCCCTTCCCCTCTTGTTCTTTTAGTTCCTCAACTTCTGAACCAGCAGTGCCTTTGCAAAAAACATTTCTCACTCCACGTATACTTTACTGTCCACACTGCTGCAATATTCAACGATTAGGTCTAAAAAGCCCTTCTCATGGAAATGGGATGAGTATAAGAAAATATCTTCAAAGGGAGAATTATATGCACTTTGGTTTCATTTTCATTCTACTCATTCCAGTTTCCCCTTTGAACATTTTTCTCTACAATACACGTAAACTACAGGCTGTTCCCGGAGCAGACAGGTTGCACACATGGCCACATTCCCCTGCTCAGCCTTGAGCATGTTGGGATTATTTCTTAGTATGCAGTGCTTCCTAACACGTGTTCTGTTCAAAGCACTTCCCAGCAATTTTATATTGTTCTGGCACAAGGACACTGCCAGGACAGACCCTGGCCATGAAAAGCTGGGCCTCGCCGGTGGCTCACAGCCCGAAGTGTGGTTTGATATGCTTTAGCCAACCATAACTCCTACCCTTCTTCTTTACAATGACCCCTTTAGCACAGCCTGCCTAGGTAACTGCAAGGCTGCACTAACAGAATTGCTTCAAGCTAACTTTATGTACCCACCTTTGGTTTTATAACCTATTGTTTAACTGAAATTTTCTATAGCTGCATGTAATTGGGTTTTTGTTAAGAGCTGAATCAATCACAAACTGCCAAGTCCCCCTGTGTTGGGGATAAAAAGTGCTTGCTGTAAGGGCTCGGGGCTCTTGTTGCTCGCTGCTGTGACAGTGGAGACTTGAGCCCAGACTCGAGTTCCAAATAAAGGCTGCCTAAATTTCCAATTGGACTGTCTGGTGGTCATCCTTCGCAGGTCGCCCCACAACATTTGGAGGCCCCCAGTCAGATCCACTCTGGCCTTCTGGCCTTGTATCCAGTGGAAGGACGCCCCAGGGAGGACACTCTAAATCTCCGTCCCGGGTTCCAGGGAGAGAGAGTGATTTCCTCACAAAAAGGAAATCCGGACATTGAAGCCACCAGGACCTCAGAGGCTGAGGTAAGGGATCTGGTCTGTCTGTGGAACGTTCCATTTGAGGACACCAGGAGGGCGGGATGCCGCTTAACCTCCTGGTCCAGACCCCGACTTGACGGCGTCCGGTGGTCCTGGTGGTCTGTCTGGGTTGTATTGTCTGTGTTCTTCCAACTGCCGGTAGTGTGCCAAGTGTGTCTGGTTTATGTTTTGTGTTTTGTTTTCATTTCGTCGCTGTTTGATTCCTTTGCTGGAATGGTCAGGATGGGTCAGGGTCCATCTGGACCCTCCACCCCATTACAATGTTTTCTTAAGAATTTTCAGGAGTTCCGGAGCAGGCAATTATGGGGTCCAGGGTGATGATTTTGCTTTGCAGAAATTTTGTGAGTTGGAATGGCCCACATTCAGGGTTGGGTGGCCCTCCACCGGGACTCTGAACCTGAATGTTGCTTATGAGGTTCACCGTGTTGTTCATGGCAATCCGGGCCACCGAGACCAAATTCTTTATATTGATGTGTGGATAGATATTGTTACTGACAAGCCTCGGTGGTTAAAAGGTTGCCAAAACCCAAGGGAAAAATTGGAAAAGAGATGGACGGTCCTTATAGCCCAAGCCCAGAGGGCCGAGTTGGGGGCAACTCCGAGGCCCATCTTAAAGGCAGCGGAGGATGACCTCCCTGACCGGCGGCCACCCCCTTATGTGCCACCAGCGTCTCCCCCGCCGGAGACAAGTCTCCCGCCAGTCCCCACGGGGGTCGGTCCCTGACTGCCCGGGCCCTCGCTTGTGACCTCTACAGGGCAAGGCCCACAGATGCTGGTGCCCCAGGGGACTCAGCCGTCATCGGGCACGGCCACGGGCCCGAGGGAGAGTTCAAGTCTTTCAAGCAACAATCCTTTCAGCCCACCCCATACCCGTGCAGGGACCACCTACAGTGGGGATTCTGGAGGAATGAAGCCGGTCCACCTCCCGGCTCCTATGTCATTGCGGCAGGCAGGTCTTACCGACCTGGGGCCAGACGGGCAGCCTTTTATGGCATACATCCCATTTTCTACCAGTGACCTATATCATTGGAAGAACCAGAATCCCTCCTTCTCTCAGAACCCCCAGGGGCTAGTGACTCTTTTAGAGTCAGTTTTCTACACCCACCAACCAACATGGGATGATTGTCAGCAACTCCTCCAGGTCCTCTTCACCTCAGAGGGGAGAGAATCAGGGCAGAGGCGAGGAAGTTAGTCCTCGGGCCGGACAGCCAGCCCACTGCAGACCCAGATAGAGTAGAGGCCTTTTTTCCAGCAGGAAGGCCGGCATGGGACCCCAACACCGACAGAGGAAAGGAGGCTCTCGACCGGTATCGCCAGAGTCTTTTGAGGGGCATTCGCGTGGCGGCAAGGAAGCCCACAAACTTCTCCAAGGTGACGGAGACGGTGCAAGGGCCAAATGAAAGCCCGGCCGCCTTTCTTGAAAGGCTTCTGTGAGGCGTACCGAACTTATACCCCGATTGACCCAGACGCCCCAGAAAACAGGCGGGCGATTAATATGGCCTTTGTTGCACAGTCGGCCCCAGACATCAGAAAGAAATTACAAAAGTTAGAAGGCTTTGCAGGAAAAACTCTCTCTGAGCTGGTTGAGGTAGCCCAGAAAGTATTTAATAACTGAGAAGACCCCGCTGTGACTTTAAATCAGATGGCTAACGTTCTCCTAGCAATGCAAGAGGGCAAGGAGGGCAAGGGCTGGAAGGGGGGCCAGAAAGTGCAAAAGAAGGACCGGGCAGGAGGAGGTGGGAGGCCAAAGTTGGGACGAAATCAATGTGCTTACTTTAAAGAAGGGCACTGGAAGAGGGAGTGCCCTAGGAGACCACAGCAGAAGGGGACCCCTGTCTTAGTCGAGGAGGTGAACTGAGAGAGTCAGGGCTCTGCAGGCCCCCAGGAGCCCAGGATAACGCTAGATGTTGGGGGCAAACCTGTTGATTTTCTGGTGGATACTGGTGCTACCTTCTCGGTTCTACAGCAGCCTGAGGGGCCAATCTCAAAGACTCGGGTTCCAATTCAAGGGGCTACAGACTTTCATTTCAGCCACCCAGGCATCACCCTGCTTCAGTATGTGGATGACTTCTACTGGCCACTGAGGAAGAAGGAACCTGCCGAGCTGCCACCCGGGACCTACTACAGACCTCAACGACCTGGGGTACCGTGTCTTGGCCAAGAAGGCGCAGCTCTGCTCCACAGAGGTGACATACCTTGGGTATCACATCAAGGGAGGTGAGTGGACGCTATCTGATGCCGGATCCAGGCCATCAGATCCATCCCTACCCTCGGATGAAGAGGCAGGTCAGGGAATTCTTAGGAGCAGTAGGATACTGCAGACTTTGGATATTGGGCTTCGCAGAGATTGCCAAGCCCCTGTACGCTGCCACCGGGGGAAAGGATTCTGAACTGGTTTAGACAGATAAGGAGGAAGAGGCCTTCCAGAGTCTGAAGCGTGGTCTTGTCAGCACCCTTGCACTGGCCCTCCCGGACTTGGCAAAGCTTTTCCAACTGTTTGTCACTGGGTCACAAGGGATAGCCAAGGGAATGTTAACTCAGACTCTGGGCCCGAGGAGAAGGCCAGTGGCCTACCTGTCTAAAAGACTATATCCCGTGGTGGCTGGATGGCTAGGCTGCCTAAAGGCCATCACAGCAACAGCCATACTGGTCAAGGAGGCCTCCAACATTTGGACAGAATCTCCAAGTGATAGCACCCCACAATGTGGAGGGCCTCCTATGCAGCCCCCCAGAGCAGTAGCTCTCAAATGCACATATCACCCAGTACCAGGTCCTCCTCCTTGACCTGCCCCATGTGAGCTTCCTAAAGATTGCTGCACTCAATCCAGCAACCCTGCTGCCCGATCGGGAGAGGGACCAGAACCCACTCCATGATTGTGAGGAGGTTCTCACCACCCTTACCTCTCTCCGTCCCGACCTGACAGATGTGCCCCTTCAGAGCTCAGACGAGACACTCTTTACTGATGGCAGCAGTTTCGTGGACAATGGGACCCACTATGCAGGGGCTGCAGTAGTCACTCAGGATAAGGTTTTATGGGCTCAAGCTTTGGGACATGGCACATCCGCCCAGAAGGCTGAGCTAATAGCACTCACCCAGGCCCTCCGCTGGGGAAAGGGAAAGAAGATAAATGTCTACACGGACAGTAGATATGCCTTTGCTACAGTACATGTCCATGGGGCCCTATACCAGGAAAGGGGGCTACTCACGTCAGGGGGGAAAGACATCAAGCATGCCCAGGAGATCCTAGACCTTCTATCAGCCATCTGGGGCCCAAAGGAAGTTGCTGTCATCCATTGCCGAGGGCACCAAAAGGCCAAGGGAAACCAGTTACAGACAAGACAGCAAAGGACATTGCCAAAAGACCAGTAGGGCCCCACAGGTGCTGGCAGTAGTTCCAGAGGCGAGACTGGAACCAAATCCCACCTACTCAGCTGAGGAAAAAGAGACTGCCAGGAGATTGCAGGCCCAGGAGCTGCCATCCGGCTGGCTTCAGCTACCCGATGGGAGACTTTTCCTCCCTGAAGCCCTGAGGTGCACGTTAGCCAACCAGACCCACAGGAGTACCCATCTGGGAGGAACCAAACTTCCAGAACTCCTAGGAAAGAGGTACCACATCCCTCGCTTGTGCCAGATAACGAGGGATTTGGCAAAGAAGTATCAGACCTGCGCCCAGGTAAACCAAGGGCCCCCAGTAGCCGAGCCACAAGGCAAGCGATTCTGGGGACCCAATCCGGGAGAGCATTGGGAGGTGGACCTCACCGAGCTGCCGCCAACACAGGGAGGCTACAGGTACCTCCTTGTAATGGTAGACACCTTCTCCGGCTGGCCTGAGGCTTACCCAACCAGATCAGAGACAGCTCAGGTAGTTGCTAAGAAGCTTCTCTCTGAAATTGTCCCCCGGTTTGGCCTACCATTATATATGGGGTCCGATAATGGCCCGGCATTTATTGCCAAGATCACCCAATCGGTAGCAGAGATCCTTCAGGTCTCATGGAAACTGCATTGTGTATATAGACCTCAGAGTTCTGGGCAGGTAGAA
The DNA here is from genome assembly GCA_027563665.1 of Antrozous pallidus. Lineage (NCBI taxonomy): Eukaryota > Metazoa > Chordata > Mammalia > Chiroptera > Vespertilionidae > Antrozous > Antrozous pallidus. Next base: position 80,456,588 of record CM050513.1, read on the forward strand.
AGGATGAATCGGACTCTTAAAGAAACTTCGACTAAATTAAAGATAGAGACTGGCGAGAACTGGATGAGTCTCCTCCCTTTTGCCCTACTCAGGGCTCGGTGCACCCCATATGTGAAAGGGCTAACTCCTTTTGAGATTATGTTTGGTCGGCCCCCACCTCTCCTCCCGCGACTAAGGGAGGAGGAGCTGGCCGCTCTTTCTAATAGAAATCTCCTCAAGTCTTTACAGGCTCTGCAAGCTACACAGGCAGCTACCCACAAGACGGTGCGGCTGCCTACAAGGAGTGGGCTGCCCCCGAAAGTGGCGCAGACCTAGCCCCAGCCTACCAACCTGGTGACTTGGTCTGGATAAAGAAGCACAAGCCAGACTCCCTTGAGCCTTGGTGGGACGGACCTTTCCAGATCATCCTGAGCACCCCAACTGCTGTCAAGGTTGCTGGAAAGAAACATTGGATTCACCAAACTCAAGTGAAGAAGGCTGAGGACCCCGGGGGACAATGGAGGCTAGCCCACACGGGGGACCCCCCAAAGGTCAGATTAGAACGGCATCCCTCTTTCTCAGCTGCCTGCTGACAGTGACATGCAACCCCCACCATGCTCCCACTTACATATTGGAAGTGACTCGGACCCTAGATGGGAGAGTTGTGGGAAATGTGACCACCTCCGGAGCCCCCACCATTAAGGCTGACCTCTGTAAGATATTTGGGGAAGGATGGAATCGCCCCCCACAATAAGGGGAACAGGTATTATGGGGGGAAATACTGGATATATGGCTATACAAACCTATGGGTGTGGGATACTGAGTCTAGAGCAAGGGCTTTGGAAGTCCCCTCACTATATATGTCCCCGGGAAGGACCACCACACTGTGGGACAGAAAAGGATTACTACTGTGCCAGCTGGGGCTGTGAGACTCTTGCCCCATAGAAGACAGTGGACCCCCAACTATGATTCACCCGGGTTATAAGACCAGGTGCCCCTACCCACAATTGCTCTGTCGGGGATTGTAATCCTTACTCATCCAACCCCAGGACTGGAGGGCCCGCTACTGGGAAGGAGGTAAAACTTGGGGACTCCACCTGTACGTATCAGGCATGGACCCTGGGGAGCTGTTCACCATCCAGAGGCGCACTCAACCCCACGCCAGAAACCCCGTGGGTCCCTTACACCCCATACTGCCCCCTGAGTCTCCATTGGTTCATGGGCCCTAGTTACCCCTTCTCCACCAGGAGGGACCCCAGGAACAGATGCCCCTGGGGGAGGGGAGAATCTGCCTACGCCAGCTGCACCGAGCCGTGGGTTCCTAGACTTACTGGATCCACCTTCAGGTTTTTAAATGAGACATCTCCTAATATCACTGAGGACTGCTGGCTCTGCTTAAACCCTGAGCCACCTTATTATACAGGCATTGGGGCTAACTACTCGCTTGGGACAAAGAGTACTGACATACAGAACTACACTGTTAGTGAATTGCCAGATGGGCTGTGCAGATGGGGGCGCATCCCCCGAATAACACTGGGGGATTTCCAAGGGAGGGGGACTTGCCTGATGGCCGACAACTATAAATTACAATTCTCCCCGTACTCCTTTTCTGGCTCCCAGGGAGGATGATAGGTCCCTAGAGGTATATCTTGTGGCTCTGGAAGGAACTTGGTGGGCTTGCAGTAATGGGGTGACCCCTTGTGCCTTCCCAGTCACCCTGGTTAGTAAAGACAACCCTGGTATCTGTATTTTAGCTCTTATTCTTCCTCAGGTGTACTATTATTCAGGAGAAGGGGGTAGGGAGCATCTTAGGCTGGAGCCCCGAAGAGAAAAGAGAACCCCAATCTTGGTCCCACTCTTAGTTGGGCTCGGAATTGCAGGATCCTCAGCTGTGGGGGCAGCAGCACTCATCACAGGAAAGGGGAATTATAGGGAGCTAAGCCAGCAAAGAGACCAGGATCTCAGTACTCTAGAGAGCACCATCGGGCAGCTAGAAAAGTCTCTGAGCTCACTTGCAGAGGTGGTGCTTCAGAACCGAAGAGGGATAGACCTCTTATTCTTAAAACAAGGAGGCTTATGCCTAGCACTGGGAGAGACATGCTGTTTCTATGCTAATCATTCAGGTGTTATCAGGGAAAGTTTAGGCCAGTTAAGGAAGCACTTACTAGGTAGAGAAGAAAGACGAAAACAGGAAGAGAATTGGCATGAGAATCTTTTTAACTGGTCCCCTTGGCTGACTACCCTACTTACAGCAGTAGCAGGCCCTGTAATGTTACTCATTATCATACTTCTTGTTGGGCCATGCCTTATGCGAAGCTTAATGGCATTTGTACACAATAGAATTCAGGCTGTGAAGCTCATGGTCTTATACACTCACTATCAGCCCATTAGGGAGGAGGAGTGGGAACGACAGGAATCAACGATTTGATTCCCCAATAAGACCAGTAGGGAATGTTCTGGCACAAGGACACTGCCAGGACAGACCCTGGCCATGAAAAGCTGGGCCTCGCAGGTGGCTCACAGCCAGAAGTGTGGTTTGATATGCTTTAGCCAAGCATAACTCCTACCCTTCTTCTTTACAATGACCCCTTTAGCACACCCTGCCTAGGTAACTCAAGGCTGCACAAACAGAATTGCTTCAAGCTAACTTTATGTACCCACCTTTGGTTTTGTAACCTATTGTTTAACTGAAATTTTCCGTAGCTGCAAGTAATGTAATTGGGTTTTTGTTAAGAGCTGAATCAATCACAAACTGCCAAGTCTCCCTGGGTTGGGGATAAAAAGTGCTTGCTGTAAGGGCTCGGGGCTCTTGCTGCTCGCTTTTGTGACAGTGGAGACTTGAGCCTGGACTCGAGTTTGCAATAAAGGCTTCCTAAGTTTCCAATTGGACTGTCTGGTGGTCATCATTCGCAGGTCGCCCCACAACAATTCCACACAGGACTATCTAGCTACTAATGACTGAATTTTCAGAGAATAACAGTTAACATTACCTTTAGCTTAAATAAAGTTTAATTCATAAAGTTAAACGTTCTGTTGAAAAAAAATTATAATAATACCTTCCCAAAGGAAACCAAATGTCTTATGATAAAATTTAAAATGTTTGAGATTTGAAGAAAGACAAATTAGGATTTTAATTGTGCCTGTTGCACATACAACTAACAACATAACCTGGAGGAAGTTCCTGATTTGGGGCCCTGATTTTTTTGTCTGTAAATTGGCACCAATCATGAGTTTCTTTTGAGCTAAAAGATTTTAAGTTTCACTGATCTAGTTTCTTCCAACATTTACTAATATGATTAGATTTCTGTAATATAGTTTCTGCACACAATTACCTTTCCTGAAGTTCACAGGTAGAAGTACATAACAAACAATGGCACAATCCAGTAATTCCCCAATTTTACTTTGAAGATTATGGTACCCAAAATCTAAGACAGTCCCCAATGATCCCTGACTTCTGGTATTCAATCCCCCTACAGACCCCGTCCCAAAAACGTGGCCTAGACCTAGGGATATATTCTAATGAATAGAATGAAGTGTAAATGATGCTGTGGACTTGGGGACTAGGTCATACAAGGCCATATGGAAGGGAGCTGTATACAACGAGGCTGATAAGGTTTAAAATTTTGGAGTTTCTCATATGATACAGTGGTTTGAGTTTTAGTGGTTCACAGCTCTCCTGTTGCCTTAAAGGCCTGTTTCATTCTGCCTTACAATCTATCAATAATCTATGTCAACTCACTTGAAAGGTAACAAATATTAAATAAATTTTAAGAAATTTATATTAAAGATATTTTCATTAAACAATAATAATGAAAATACCCTACTGATCTCTATTCTAAAATAAATCATAGCAAACTAAGGAACAATTTTAGGTAATTTGTCCTTTTCCTACTTTTGAATAAGAGAGACGTTCAGGGCCTTATTTAAGCTTACTAGAGGCCCAGTGTATGAAAATTGTGCTTGGGGTGGAGGGGTGGAGGATGTCCCTTAGCCCAGCCTGCACCCTCTCCAATCTGGGACCCCTCAAGGGATGTCCCACTGCCCGTTGAGGCCCGATCCTGGTAGGATCAGGCCTAACGGGCAATCGGACATCCTTTTCACAATCCAGGACTGCTGGCTCCAAACTGCTCACCTGCCTGCCTCCCTGATTGCCCCTAACTGCTTCTGTTTGCCAGCCTGACCACCCGTTAACCAGTACCCTGCCAGCCTAATTGATGTTTAACTGCTCCCCTGCCGGCCTATTTGCCCCCAACTTCCCTCCTCTGCCAGCCTAGTCACCCCTAACTGCCCTCCCCTGCAGGCTTGATCGCCCCCAACTGCCCTCGCTTGCAGGGCCTGGAACCTCCCAATGGCCCTCCCCTGCTGGCCATCTTGTGGTGGCCATCTTGTGTCCATATGGGGGCAGGATCTTTAACCACATGGGGGCAGCCCTCTTGTGTGTTGGAGTGATGGTCAATCTGCATATTACTCTTTTATTAGATAGGATAGAGGCCTGGTGCATGGGTGGGGGCTAGTTGGTTTGCCCTGAAGAGTGTCCCAGATCAGGGTGGGGGTTCTTTTGGGGCAAGGGGTGGCCTGGGCAAGGGTTGGCCTGGGAGAGGGGCCTGTGGAGGTTTGCAGGCTGGCCACACACCCCCAGTGACCCAAGTGGAGGCCCTGGTATCTGGGATTAATTTATGTCTACAATTGAAACTTTGTAGCCTGGAGTGGAGGCCTAGGCCAGCAACGGCAGGCTGAAAGTTTGGCTTCTTCCATTGCCAGGGAAACCAAGCCTCTGTTCTCTCCAGCTCACTGGCTGCTGCCATTTCTGTATCTTTTATAACTGAAACTTTGTAACATTGAGTGGAGGCCTAGGGAGGCAGAAAGCTTGGCTTCCTTTGTTGCTGGGAAAACCCAAGCCTTCCTCCTGCTCTCAGTGGCGGCAGCCATCTTGATTAGGGTTTATTTGCATAATTTGCTCTTGATTGGCTGGTAGGCGTGGCTTGTGGGTGTGGCAAAGGTGTGGTCAAATTTGCATGTTACTCTTTTATTAGATAGGATTGGTTTCAGGTGTACAGTGGATGCTTGTTTTTAATATATGGTGTAAATACTTATCACTGATAATAGTTAAGGAAGATAATAGATAATGTTTAAGGGAGATTTGGTATCATTCGTGACATATTTCTCTGTCTGTATCTATTTCTCTCTCTCTGCCTTCACCATTTATCCACAATCTGCCCACTGCTCACCACCTGCACGGCTTCCCTCCAATTCAAGGCCACCTCAGTCTGGATCCTATTGCAATAATCTCCTAACTGACCTCTCGATTTCTACCCCTGCTCACCTGTGGTCTATTCTCAGCAGAAAAACCAGAGGGATCCTCTTAAAGGGAAGTCAGGTCATGTCCATCCTCCACTGAAAAACCTCCAGTTGCACCCATCACGCCTTTCCATCACATCTCCGACTTCTACTCCCACTTCTCCTGACAACAAGTTTTCACAGTCTCTGGGCACCCCCATCTTGTTTCACAAACACATCTGGCCGTTTCCTGCTTCAGAGTCTCTTACGGATAATCTTCCCTCAGACACGTGCACCACTAACCACGTCTGCCCCTTTAATTTTGTCAAATGCTTTTTCTGCGTCAATTGAGATGACCATGTGGTATTTTTCCCTTCATACTGCTCTTACACTGGTGAATTTTCATATGTTGACTCATCCTTGCCTCCCAGGAATAATTCCACTGAATCATGATATAACCCTTTTGATACGCTGCTGAATGTGGTTTTCTAGTATTTCATTGCAGGCTTTTATCCTTCATCTCCTTTAAGTCTGTTCAAATGCTACCGTCTCAACGAGGTCTGACCATCTTATTTACTAGTAAAGTTACAGCCCTTCCTTTCCCACCTTCCTTCCTCCATAGACATTCATCGCTTGTTTTGCCTCTTGAACTCTCATGAGGACAGAGACTTGCCATGAGGAGAGGGATTTGTTTCCTTCCCCTCCTGGCCCCCTAATTCACATACACAGAAATGCACAAATCTTAAGTGATTTGTCCCATGAGCTTTTTTTTCCCAAAAAAAAATGTTTTTATTGATTTTTATTGTTTTTTATTGAGAGAGAGAGAGAAAGAGACAGGAATAAAGAAAAAAACATCAATGACAGGGAAACATCAATTACCTGACTCCTGCACGCCTCCTACTGGGTATTGAACCTGCAATCTGGGCATGTGCTCTGACCAGGAATCGAACCAGTGACTTCTTGGTTCATAGATGGATACTCAGCCATTGAGCCACACCAACCCAGCAAAAAAGTGAGAACTTTTAATAAAATTTATGTAACTGATTAGAAGTGATTCTTGGGTTTTTATTTTTTCCATGAGCACTTACTTAATATGCTCATAAGTGTAATGACTGATAAGTGCATGAACTTTCATATGAACTATTAATTTATTTAATAAAGAAAAATTGGTCTGGAAATAGAGATATTAACTATAAGGATCTCTGTGGTTAGAAATTCTGTCTGTGGTTGTGGGGAAATTTTTATGCTTCAGTGGAAACTATGCATTGTTTAACATTCACCCCAAACCCCTGGTCCTTTAATTATCTGGGAACTGTTTTTACAAGTTTGTAAACTGTAGCTAGCTAACAGCGATCTTAAATAAATTCTGACTATCGGCATGCAAATTCCTTCCCTCCTGCTCTCTAGCAAACAAATGCTGCTTTTACCTCCATTTACTGATTAATTATAATATTCCCGATCTATGAATGAATCTGTTGGCATCCGCTTTGAACCGGTTGTAGCAGCTGACCAGTGTGCAAAGAAAATTCAGAGAGCTCTGCTTGACTGGGAATAATTTATTGGCCAAGAAACAAACTGCACAAACTGGGAGACTTCAAAACCACAAGCATTAAGCAGCTCAGCTTCAGCAGTTACAGCTCCATATGCAAAGCATGCATGAGGAAGTGCCCTGTTTTCTGTTGTGATTGGTTACTAGAAGCTCATTCCTCTAAGAGGAGCAGCATCACCAAACTTCCTTGTTTGTGGCTGATTGGCTAGGAAGCCCATAGTCATGCTGACTTGAAGAAAGCTTGAGGCCGCATAGTCATGCTGACTTGAAGGAAGCTTGAGGTTGGTTTGTTTGTTGGTTTAAGTCAGTGTGAGCATTTGGGGGAGATTAGGACAGTTGAAGTTTTGGTTATGTGGCTATGGATGGTTAGCTCAAGGGTATACTCAAACTGTGGCCTTCATTTTTGTTTTTCTTTTTTTAATATATTTTATTGATTTTTTACAGAGAGGAAGGGAGAGGGACAGAAAGTTAGAAACATCAATGAGAGAGAAACATCGATCAGCTGCCTCCTGCACACCCTCTACTGGGGATGTGCCTACAACCAAGGTACATGCCGTTGACTGAACCTGGGACCTTTCAGTCCGCAGGCCGACGCTCTAGCTACGGAGCCAAACCGGTTTGGGCCATTTTAGGTTTTTTTTTAACACAAGTTTCCTCATTAATCATTTAAAAAAAATCTTTAACATTTTTTTTTATATATATCTACATGGGAGTAATGATTTTACTCTTAATTATCCTTGAGTTGAATAATTGTTCAATCAATTAAAGAAGTAGTTAACCATACCAGAAGGCTTATTAATTAAGTTCTAAGTGGTACACTTAGGTGTATTATTAACAGAAAGAGGATCTTTAGCAACAACAGTGTCGGTTAGTATAGCCAGAATTCGTTTTATTGTTCTCCCTCTCCCCAACATACACATACTTACCAATTGATCGAGCTGGTCAGGTTGTGAATAGATAATTGAGGTGAAATTTGATCAGAAACTTGGTCTTCAATAGTCATGACCTCTTAGGTCGTTTAATAATTTTTAAAATTGATTTCAGAGAGGAAGGGAGAGGGGGAGAGAGAGAAATATCAACGATGAGAGAGACTCATTGATTGCTGTCTCCTGCACGCCCCACACTGGGGATCGAGCCCACAGTCTGGGCACTTGTCCTTTTGGGGAACCGAACAGTGATCTCCTGGTTCACGAGTCGACACCCAACCCCTGAGCCGCGCAGGCCAGGCCGCCCTCAAACCTACTTACTCCCACTACAGTTTTCTTTCCAGAGCAGCGCCTTACCTTTGTCTATTTCCCATTTTCTCATCAGCAAAAACTGTTGGAGGGAGCCCGCGCTTGCCCTACACGGGAACCAGCTTCAAAATGCCTGCACCTCTCGGTACGACCAGACAGTGTCCCTCAAACCCTCACCTAGGGTCTGGGTGAGAGTCAAAGGACCATGGTGGTGCCCGAGAGTCTGCATTTCTGACAAGCACCCAGGGAAGGCAGTGCAGCCAGTGGGTGCCCCCTGAAGAGAGCTTCCCATTACACAGGCACTCCCCTCACTGCGTGTTCAGGTGCAGAATCTTCAGAGCGGAAGATGGGAGCTGTCATTTAAAAAGCTCCAGTGCCAGTTCTGTGTACAAAGTTCTAGGGCAACGGATTCCCGGCTCCCCTGATGAGAAGAACTTAAGCCGCTTGAATAGATTCCAGTTCTTAGGTGGTGACTGCGAGGTGCCGATTTAGTCGTTTGGGAATGCAGCCCTGAAATCTATTTTACAAGAAATGTATGACCAGCACCCCAAGGTTTGGCAGAGAACGGCCCTTCAACGCAATCTGAAAGCCATTCCGGCTCTAAGGTGTCTTCATTCTTGCCTTCCTTGGACCTCAGTGTTAGCTTTTGCACAATGTCCTCCAGGACTTGAGCAACTGCTCTGCACTCTTCAGCTTCATCCGACTTCCAGGTGATTCCGAAAGGTCCCTGCCCCGAGGCAACTGTGACCGAGGTAAGTTCCTCTGGCCATTTCGCAAGTTATCATTTATTCTTTCAGCTTTCTCTGAGGGCTGAGGGCACTTAGGGCCGCGGAGGCCATGAGTGACAGAGCGTTGGAGAGTTCCTTCATCGCTATTTCGGTGAATTGGGTTCCTCTTTCACTTCCCAATGGATTTTTCCAGAAGCAGAGAACTAACTTTCTTTGCTACTGTCAGAGCAGTTGTTTTTCAACAAGAGAAGACCTTCTACCCAGCCAGAAAAACAAAGAGTAGTAAAGACATATTAACCCCATGAGGAAGAAACCCAATTAAATCCCTTTGTAGAGACTTTTAAAAGGACATAAAAATGTTGGCTCCTATCAACGTTTTTATTTTCATACTTTTCCCAGGACTGCGGTTCAGACGTCAGACGGATGGATCGGATTCCAGAGATAGCCCCTGCTCTCTGATGGAAGGTGTTTCACAAAGGCTTGTTAAAGACATTGACATGATGAAAAATATTTACCTGGTCTTTGTCCCTGCGTCAGGGCGTGCCTGTACCCCGTGTGGCAAAACGGGGGCAAAAATGATGTGGCTGTGAGGCAGGGTAGTAAGAAGCTAGGAAAATTCCTGGGCCAGGGGGATGGAGAAACTGAGACAAGAAAGTGAAATGTTCGGAGATTTTGTCCTTGTGCGAACATCACAGCGTGCCCTCACACAAACCGGGTGGTGTAGCCTACTCCACACCTAGGCTGTTGAGCCTATTGCTCCCAGGCTGCAGACCTGTATCCCACGTTGCTGTGTGGAGTCATGTAGGCAATTGTAACACAGTGCTAAGGATTTGTGTATCTAAACTTAGACTAAGTATAATAAAAGTGTTACAGGATAGTGAGAAGCTAGGAAAATTCCTAAGCAAGTGGAAAAGGGAAACTGAGACAGGAAAATTAACCAAGGCTGAACAGTTTGGGGAGCTTGCAGCCAGCTCCTAAATAACAAGCCATTATCTTCCCCAACCAAGGACAATTGAGAGCAAAAGGCTCAATCCCTCTCTTCATTGAAGAATTCGGGAAGAAAAGGGGGAGAAGGGAAGGGAGAATTTTAATGCCCCTTCTCCCTCTGACCAGAGAAAACATAGTGTAAATCACCCTGGAACTGCTAAGGCAGGAAGGGGGAAGAAGAGAGAGCGTTAAAAGCCTGTCTCAGTGAACAAAGAAGTCAGCCGTTTGGGGAAAGGAAAAAAGGTTGGGGGTGGGAGGGAGCAGTTTTATTTCACTCCCTAAACAGAGAAGGCAGCAGTCTCAGGCCTTGTCGAGATAAAATTACCAGGTGCTTCTCATAATTCTGGGAAAGCCATAGCCAATAAAAAGGGCGACCTGCAGAGGTGACCGATGTTAGGACTGTAGGCCAATACAACCCTGAATGGCCCCGTAGGCTTTCCGCCACGAGAACAAAAGACCAGGAAGAACTCGCTGGACACCAGGAGGCAGACCATACAAGGGATGGAAACTTCCTGGAGGCACCTGACCACATACCTGCATTCCATCCGCATTCCAAGCTCAGCAGCTCAGCCCCCAGACCCACTGCCCACAAAACTCTCTCGCCAAGGACTATGAGGAGGACACTTCAGCTCCTGGGGCTGCCATCCTCCACCCTTATCCCCTTGGCTCGGAGCTGTGCGGCCCTTCCCTTTGTGTTTTCAAACTGATTTTATTTATTTAAGTATATTTTTATTGAGTTCAGAGAGGAAGGGAGAGATAGAAACATCAATGATAAAAGAGAATCATGGATTGGCTGCCTCCTATACGTCTCCTGGGGATTGAGCCCACAACCAGGGCATGTGCCCTTGATTGGAATCGAACCCAGGACCCTTCAGTCTGTAGGCTGCTCTATCCACTGAGCCAAACCAGCTAGAGTTCAAATACATTTTAACCTAGCTACCTATTTTAATCTACATAAGATTTCACTTAACCTAGACTATCTATAATAATACAAGTATAATATGCTAATTAGACCAGACAGCCTTCCAGATAACCTTCCGGATGAAGCCAGGGCTGTGAGGGAAGCCCGTGCTGGCAGCTGGGGGAAGGAAGGCCTGCTCTTGCACCAATTTCATGCATCGGGCCTCTGGTTCTAATGATAAAGCACTCTCCATAGCAGGGTGAACACTGACCCTAGCCCCTCTAACCCACCATTCCCACGTTACGTTAGAACCTATAACTGCTTGTAAGGTCTTGCTACTCTCCAGAGTCGCAAGACTTAACATACACAACGAACTACAGCCATGGTCGGCAAACTGCGGCGCTCGAGCCACGTGTGGCTCTTTGGCCCCTTGAGTGTGGCTCTTCCACAAAATAGCATGGCCTGGGCGAGTCTATTTTGAAGAAGTGGCATTTAGAAGAAGTTTAAGTTTTTAAAATATATATATATTTTTTATTGATTTTTTAAAGAGAGGAAGGGAGAGGGATAGAAAGTCAGAAACATCGATGAGAGAGAAACATCGACCAGCCGCCTCCTGCACACCCCCTGCTGGGGATGTGCCCGCAACCAAGGTACATGCCCTTGACCGGAATCGAACCTGGGACCTTTCAGTCCACAAGCTGAGCCAAACCGGTTTCAGCTAGAAGTTTAAGTTTAAAAAATTCGGCTCTCAAAAGAAATCTCAATTGTTGTCCTGTTGATATTTGGCTCTGTTGACTAATGAGTTTGCTGACCACTGGTCTAGAGTAATGTTCCCAAGTTCCTGACATAATCTTTGGGATTCAGGAAGGAGAAATCAGAATTCCCAAGAATTCCAGAAGCACCAAGTTCCTCTTAAAAATACGGCCAACATTCTTTCTACTCTTTATTCATTGTTATGGATATCTGAAACAAATTTGTTTAGTAACGAATAAATATTAAGTTTGGAAATAGTACGAACAACTATAGCCTATAGAGAACAGTCAAACCCCGAGGAACCATGAATGGGCATTGATAACCAGTATTTGATTAATGTAACATGCAGGTATACCAGCAAGGTTTACAGCCCTGCCAGAAAACACATAGAGAAATTGCCAACTTGAGCATTTCTCTTGCTTCCCAAATGTGTTACTTCTTGTACCACTGCACACAGGACTTGCACAAGGTAGGTCCTGCGTGCAGGCATGTCGATATTTATTTTATCGGTATGTTTGGGGCCATGAATACGCAGCTATAAGACAGAACGGCCGCAATCAACACTTTCTGGTTCCGTGGTGACCACTTCTCTCTAAGTGCTGTGTCAGCAAAACGTGGAAAGGCATCCGGCGCAGACACAGTTGAGTGGGGGCAAATGCAGTGACTCTCGCCTCAGGACCAGCAGCGATCACCTGTTTGCAGCTCACCCTCATTGCATGCCAGGCCCCTGCCTGCTGGGGCTGACCTGGGAAGAGCCCTTTGCCTTTTCTCTTCTTCCCCATATTAACCAGCTTCCAGTTCCTTCCCAAGATTTCTCAAACTCCGAATACTGCTTCCCTGTCACGACCTCTAGCTGCTGCTTCTCACACCCATTTCCCTGCCTCTCGCTGCCAGGCCTGAGGACTGCCAGCCCCCATTCCTGCGGACGCTGATAAGCTCATCTTACCTAGGTGGGCCTTAAAGGGAAAGACATCTATAAAAAATAACAATATCTTAAACCCAGAGAGATAAAATACTTCATAGATCACCTGTCTCAAGGCATCTCTGAGAGGCTAAGAAGATGGCAGAAATTAGTTTCTCCACCTCAAGGTGAGAAAAACGAATGTGTATGGAAAGTGCGATACATATATCAACATTTAGCAGGGCTGGCCTGGGGCCCGTGTTTCCATTTTATTCTTTGGATAGATCTGTGAGTGCCCTCGGGGTGCCCGGCCTCTAATGCAGCTCTGGGGTCGCTGCTCCGGATTCCCCAGGAGGGAGGGAGTGCTCGTACATTAGCAGGGAAGAGCAGCTTTCTGTCAGTCGGGTTATTGCAAACTGATATTCATAGCAAGAGGTTACTGAGGAAGAGTCTGTGCTGGTTGTATGCTGTTTAGAAAGCATTCATCATGTCTGGGTACTTTCATTAATTGTTCCTTAATAATTGATGCTAAGAGCTAATCCATCCACTTTCACAGTCCGGAGAGAAACGCATGGGGCAGCAGGCAGAGGCCGAGGGGAAGTGCATTCCGGTTTACAAAGCGCTTTCACTTTCATGTCTTCTGATACTGTGCTCTGAAGAAGGGCCAGGATGAGCCCCAGCACACAGATGAAACCGGGCGGGACGGAAAATGAGCCCCGAGGACTAGTCTGCTCTTTCGCTCTTGATTGATGCATTCAGACTGAGTTTGGAGAACCCACGTGGGGGTCAGGAATGTGGCAAGAAAGTGACTTGGGTAGGATATTTGATCTTAGCCCTAACTGGTTTGGCTCAGCGGACAGAGCACCAGCCTGCGGACTAAAGGACCCCAGGTTTGATTCCAGTGAAGAGCATGTGTCTCGGTTGCGGGCACATCACCAGTTGGGGGTGCGCAGGAGGCAGCTGATCGGTGTTTCTCTCTCATCGATGTTTCTAACTATCCTAAAATAATAATAATAATAAAAAAGAATATTTAATTTTACCCAAATGACAAACTAAGATAAATCTTGTGCTGTCAATTGAGCAATCCACCCATTTTACTTTGTTATTTTTATTGATTTCAGAGAGGAAGGGAAGGGAGAGAAAGACAGAAACATCGGTGATGAGAGAATCATCCATCGGTTGCCTCCTGCATGTCCCACGCGGAGGACGGAGCTCGCGACCCTGGCATGCGCCCTGACTGGGAATCAAACCGTGACCTCCTGGTTCATAGGCTGAAGTTCAATCACTGAGCCATGCCGCCGGCTGGGTGCCAGCCTTTTTTTTTTTTTTTTAAATATATTTTATTGATTTTTCACAGAGTGGAAGAGAGAGGGATAGAAAGTCAGAAACATCAATGAGAGAGAAACATCGATCAGCTGCCTCTTACACACCCTCCACTGGGGATGTGCCCACAGCCAAGGTACATGCTGTTGACCGGAATCGAACCCGGGACCTGTCAGTCCGCAGGCTGACGCTCTATCCGCTGAGCCAAACCAGTTTCAGCTGGGCCCCAGCTTTTGGCAGCGCCTACAGACTGAGACTGACCGGCTGCCTTTGTAGCTTCACAAAGCGGCTTGAGTTCACAATCTGGCTTTGGTATTTGCCGGTGGTGCAACTTGAACCCTTTTGTTACCTCCTCTCTGATTCCGGCTCCTCGTCTGTAAATGGATAAATATTGGCCCCAGCCTCAAACGTTGTTGTGAAGGTGAGGGGTGGCAGAATATGTCACCCCAACAGGCCGCTGGGACATAAGGATTATTTTGAGTTAAGGCATCTACAAACACGGCAGGTTCAAGACGGGTGCTCCGAATCTTCACCTTTTCTTCCTTAAAAAGCAGGAGGTAAAAACCCCCATATGGGAAAAGCAACTCAGGAGGAAGATGTCCTTCCTATACCAAGATGAAAGCAACCTTCTTATCATTTAGGGCAGGAAGTGGAGAGGTGAGAGAGTCTTGTTCAAACGGGCCTTGATAAGATAATCCGCACCTTCCTCTACCTGGCCTTCCCACCCTCGCCTCTCCTGGTTCACCCCGGTGTGAGGGCAGGTAGGTCGGGCCACTCCTTTGGGTCTTCACTTCTTCACGAGGGCTACCGTGTCACATAAAACTTACATTAAATAAACGTGTACGCTTTTCTCCCATTAATCTGTTCTGTCGATCTAATCCCCCAGGCCCAGAGGAAAGGCTGAAGGTAAATGTAAAATGTTGCTTCCCGTATGAGGATTAAGTAAGATAGCAGTGTATCTGAAACACATCCATACAGAGAAATGTTTATTATTACCTACTAAATATGTGCATAAGTATGAACGTAAATGCAAAAAAAAAATCTGGACAAAGCACACAAAACTGGCAATAGTGGTTATTCTAGGGAGGTGCGATTTGGGGGGAGGGATGGGAATGATGGGTAACTATCCCATTTACTGTTCAATTCCGGATTTTATGTTTTTACAATAAGAATATATTGATCAATGTAGTATTTGCGGGATTTTAACAGTGATATATAGATATGGACGGTCATTGCAGCACTCTTGAAAAATATTCCATTATACTAGTATATTAAAAATACCTATCATTTCATAAAGTAATACAAGTTTTGTATTTTATTTCCTTTTTAAAAAATATATATTTTATTGATTTTTTTACAGAGCAGAAGGGAGAGGGATAGAAAGTCAGAAACATTGATGAGAGAGAGACATCGATCAGCTGCCTCTTGCATGCCCCCTACTGGGAATGTGCCCGCAGCCAACGTACACGCCCTTGACCAGAATCGAACCCGGGACCCTTCAGTCCGCAGTCCGGCGCTCTATCCACTGAGCCAAACCGGTCTTGGCTCCTTTTTTTTTTTTTTTTTAGGAACCTACTTTTTTTGTTGTTGATCCTGAGGATTTTAGAGAGAGTGGAAGGGAGTGAGAGAGACACGGAGAGAGAAAAACATCTATCTGAGAGAGACCCATCGATTGGCTGTCTCCTGAATGTACCCCAACCAAGACCACGGACAAGTTTGCAACCGAGGTATGTGCTCTTGACCAGAACGGAACCCCGGACCCTTCAGTTTATGCCCAATGCTCTATCCACTGAGCCACAAATGCTAGGGTCAGGTTTTGTATTTTCTAGAGAAAAGATACAAGTCTGATTTTTTAAGATCATATTGGTTTTGCCACGGGAAATTGTTGCTCTAGGAAATGACTACAGCAGTGTCATAGAAACACACTAATATTCTCCCACCGCGTCATCCTAGAAATCTCAGGTGCTGTGATCATAACAGAAGGTACGCGCACGGCAATGCTATCTATTTTCATTCCCACGCTGCCGCGTAAATGGTCATTGCCCTTAGCCTGGGGCGGTCATACCATGGATAGCTGAGTTTCTACCTCATAAACGTGTACATTCACGTGGCCAAAAAGAAGTCCCCAGGGTGTGCTGCTGTGAATATTCCATCAGGGCCACAGCCCTAAGTTATGTAGGATGTGTCAAGGGATACGAAAAGGAAATTACAACTAAAATAAACTTGTAAATTTAGAGTTTATGTTCGGCCCACTAGTGATGAATTTTTTTCTGACTTCTGTGGTTAGTGTTTGGGAATATTAAGAAGAACAATACTTGAGCCGTTGGAACAGTTTTACCCTTCATTTCAAGGGCATCAACGTTGGGAGGAGCCAGGGTGCAGAGCTTCTGGAGTTTTTATTCCCACAGATAGAACCTAATTTTCCTATCAGAGGTCTCCACTGACCCCTCCCCTCCAGGGACAGGTGTACTGACAAACCACCGGATGCCGCATGCGTTAAGGCTGAGGCTTGAGGTTCCCCAGCTGGTGAAATTGAGTTGAAGATAGTTTGGACATCTCTTCAGTATGGTAGATTACATTATCCCAAAAGGAAAAAAGCCGTTTCCAGGGAAAGGTGGGAGCTGGAGAAGGGGCTGTGGGGAATGGATAAGAAGGGAGGGGCTGAGTGTTAAGCAAAAAGGGGCTAACAAGCCCAGGATGTGGTCTTTCCAGAATCAGCCCTGGTAGAAGCTCCTGCTGTTACAAGATATCACCACCAGGTGGCGCATAAGGAAGCAATACAGGCTTGTGTTAGCTCCCCAGTCCGCGGGGTCATACAGAAAGCGTGACTGTACCCCCTCGGGAACTGCGCGGCATCCAGATAAGAGGAAATTAGACGGGGCTTATCATAGGATAGGGTTCCTGTTGGATGGTTTTGAAAAGGTTCAGCAGAGTGAGGATTGCTCTGAATTGGATGCTGTCAGAAAGGGGGCGTCATTTGGAGAGAATTTTTACCGAGGAGCGGCAGGAATGGGATAAAGAAGCCGCAGTTGCGCAGGTTAGCCAGGAGAGGGAGATGTTTGGTCATCTCTGAGGGTCACACAGTGTTCTTGTTCTTGGGCTGACACAGGAGTGACAAGTGGTCTCTTCTACTACGTTTCACTCCCGAGGCGGCCAGAGTGAGCTCATTAGGCTTTTCTTTCCTTTAAAACATATTTTTACTGATTTCAGAGAGGAAGGGAGGGGAAGAGATGGAAACATCAATGATGAGAATCATTGATCAGCTGCCTCCTGCACAATCCCTACTAGGGATTGAACCCGCAACCGGGGCATGTGCCCTTGATCAGAATTGAACCCAGGACTCTTCAGTCCGCAGGCCGGCGCTCTATCCACTGAGCCAAAGCGGCTAGGGCAGTGGTCGGCAAACTCATTAGTCAACAGAGCCAAACATCAACAGGACAATGATTGAAATTTCTTTTGAGAGCCAAACTTTTTAGACTTAAACTTCTTCTAACGCCACTTCTTCAAAATAGACTTGCCCAGGCTGTGGTATTTTGTGGAAGAGCCACACTCAAGAGGCCGAAGAGCCGCCTGTGGCTCTCGAGCCGTAGTTTGCCTACCACTGGACTAGGGCTCACTAGGCTTTTCTGTTCTGTGAATTGGCTTGTGTTTGGGCCAGACCAGTTCCAGGCTGACAGCTGTCAGAACTCTTATTCTTTCTCACCTGCTTCCTGTCCACAGGAGGAGGAGTACGCACGAGCGGGAGCACCCCAGGAAGCCACCCCTCAGGAAAGCCCGAGCATGGTGATTAGATTCCCACGCTGTGACCTTGGACTGGCCAGACCCGACTTTGCATCCCAGCTCTGCCTCTCACTGGCTATGTGGCCTTGGGTAAGTTCTTTACCTTCTTTGTGTCTGTTTCCTCGTTCCTAAAACAGAGCTAAAACCATGGAAACTGGGAAAATGAAGTGACATAGCATATGTAAACCATTTGTTTTAGTTCCTGTCACATAACAAGCATTCCATTCAGGTCCTCTACCTTGTTCACCCTTTGTCAGAAGTCACCTTGTCTTGGCAAAACACAACACCCTGGAAACCCAGCCCTGGGTTTGAATGATCAGATAATATTTGATTCCAATAAAACTTGTTTTGATAGAAGGAGCTCAGAAAAGCAGCTGCTAGGTTGTCTTTCATTTCTGGTTTGTCAAATTTTCTTTAAAAATATTTTTATTTATTTCTGAGAGGAAGGGAGAGGGAGAGAGATACAGAAACATCAATGGGGAGAGAATGATTGATCGGCTGCCTCTCGCACACCCCACAATGGGGTTCAAGCCTGCAATTCAGGCGTGTGCCCTGACCGGGAAGGGGACCATGACCTCCGGGTTCATAGGTCAGCGCTCAACCACTGAGCCATGCCTCTAGGGAAGGATTGCTAAACTTAAAAAAAACCACATTCCAGACTTGGTAAGAAGAGACTTGCATTCAAAAGGATTATCACAAGGGGGGGAGGGGTGCTGTGGCGATAGGAGAAAGCTGTGACTGGAGGTCTGTAAGCACCTCAAGAGTTAGGCAGAAAGAGTTTTTCTGTCGCAGACAAGAGTACACAAGGCTCGGGAGAATCAGACCTGGGCAAGTGGAAGGCACAAGGGGCATGACCAACAGTGGATCAGAGAAGGCGTGACCCTGTGGCCCCGCGACCCTCAGGGGGGCTGTGTGGGCTCAGGCGGAGGGAACCGTGGGCCCAAGCTCAAGGGCCTGGAGGAAGGACAGAGACCTAATCAAAGTTGGGTTAACAGCGTATTGTTGGAACTGATCAGAGGGCAAGCAGTTCAGTTAATCATTCACGAAGCAAAGAAAGGGATTTGGGGTCTGTGTCTAGCCTGGTCACAGGTAAGCGCCCAGTCTTATCTAAATCACCTGGGAGGGGTGCGCCTTGCAGGAAGCCCTTTTCCAGAACACCAGGGGCTGGGGGATTCAGCCCGGTTATTTATTTATTTATTTTTAACCAGATCAATCAATTTTCATTTAAAATTATACTTATTGTATATTATATCAAACTATGAAAATGTAACATTTCAAACTAGTGATTTCTATTCTACCCAAATTGCAGTGCTTATTTGAGTTTTGAAGTAGATAGGATTAGCATTAGAGACGGCATGGTGTAGCAAAAAAAAAAAAAAGAAAAAGAAAAAGAAAAAAAAAAGAAAAGAAATGCCTATGTTCTAGTCTTTTTTATCTAGTCATTCAACTTGATAACATCTACACCTGGCCTAAAAGTACAAAACACTAAAATACAAAGACTCCAACTACTTCCACGTATTCTTAGCCCGGTTACTATTTTCCAGGATCCCTGGGCTCAGGTAAGAGTCAACATTGTCTGGTTGCAAAGTACATGTTTCCTGAGTCTCAGATTGTTGTTTTTCAGATAAAGGATGAGATTTGGGCTTTAACGGGACCGAGAGGTTCTGGGTTCTTGTACGCAGGCGCAGGTCCCGAGGGAGCGGGGCCGGGCCTTGTTTGTAGCGCCCTTGGCTAACCGGACTGTAGGGCACATACTTGTGTAGCTCCTGCATTTCTTCTGACTTACAAGTGAACCAAGAAGAAATAAAACCTGAAACGAAGCAACATGCCTGGCTCGTGTGGCTCACTGGTTGAATGCCAACCCATGAACCAAGAGGTCAACAGATGGATTTCCGGTCAGGGCACATGCCCAGGTTCCAGGCTTGATCCCGTAAGGGGTGTGCAGGAGGCAGCCAATCCATGTTCCTATCTCTACGCCTCTCCCTTCCTAAAATCAATAAAAGTATATTTAAAAAAATAAATATAATGAAGCAACATCGACACAAATGCTGAGACCACACTTTAGTTCAATCCCTTTGACAGCCTCAATCTTTCTGGGGTGCAAGAGCCTGCCCGTAGCTCAGCCCCGAAACGCTGCCCACTGGCCTGCTTCTTCTGCAAAGTTCCTGCTGTCTCCCCCCCATGCTTTCCTGTGTTGCTTACTTTGCTTCCCTTCAAAGAATGCAAATGCTTTGCTGGTGTGCCAGGGTTTTCTAAACCAGTTTGCATCTATAACACCTCCCTCTTTCCTTTGTCCCTCTCCTTTTCATAGCCTCCTGTCCTGTAATGCTTACCTGCTAACTGTCCTGGGACGCCAGCCTGGATCTGAACTTGACCCCTTGGGTCCTTGAGCCTGCTCCCCTGCGCCCCCCCCCCCCCCAATGGGCATCTTTAGTAAATGTTCCTCCTGCCCGATTCTGAGCCATCCATCAAGCTCTGCTTTGCTTTCCTTTTCTAGAGCCGGGGGAATGAGGGTGACAGGTTCAAGCTGATGATCTGAACGAATTCTGAAGACTGGTGGGGAGGCCCAGAATCCTAGTGGGAAACCAGGAGCAACAGCTTGACAACCACAACTAGGAAATGGGTGCTGTGTGTCCTTCCTGCCCTGCCCGGCCCCCCCCCCCCCCCCACCCCGCCCCAGCCCCTTTCCTCTTTGCTGAGGAGGCTCCTCTCTCCCCAATCCAATGCCCTCTCCCATTTTTACAGATAAAACAAAAACTGCCTGTTGGGGGAAGAAAGGATATGAATCCTTGAATCCTTTAATGAGAGGGAACTTGAGTGAGTTTCTACTCCAACTCCTTCGTTTTGTTAAATACTGTCACAAAGAAAGAAAGAAAGAAAAAGAAAGAAAGAAAGAAAGAAAGAAAGAAAGAAAGAAAGAAAGAAAGAAACTTTTCCTCCACATTTGGAAATCCAGCTCTAGCGCTTTTCCTTTACATCTTGGAAGCTTCTCACTATGCATTTCCCTAGGAGCAAAAGGAAAATAGCCACTTTTCACCTGCTGGCCTCCTTCCTTCCCCTAAAGGCTGCTTCTGGAAGAGAAGGTACTGTGTGGCACCTCCGAAGAGAAACAACAAAACACTTAGAAATATCATTGTATCGAGGGGGGGGGGGGAGGCAAAGTATGAACTTCGGGTATGGCTATAACACTCTTAGAGGAGGCATTGATTACACTGGGGTGGGGATGAGCAAAACATTTGGTCAAACAAGGTTGTGCACTGCTACTCTCAAAGACACCATCATGTCTGCAGAGGATTCCTGCAAAGGAGCAGGAGAAGACAGGAGGGTGTGATGTTCACAGCTCCATCTTGGACAGAGTACTCCTACTTCCCTCTAAGTCGCTGTGCTCTGGATGACTCTCAGCACCAGGGATGGAACAAGTGGCCCAGCCTAAGCCAATCAGCACATTCTCCTCCCGCAGGCCACTGTGATTGGTTCAGAAATTAGTGCAAGATCCAAGATGGTCCAATCGTTGAATCCCACGACTTGTGTGGCAGCTCCCTGGGAAAATGTCTCTCTCCCTCTCATTGAACTTGAACCTAACAGATAGTGAGGCTGGAGCTGCTTCTTCTTCTTCTTCTTTTTTTTTTTTTCCAATATGTTTTTTATTGATTTTAGACAGAGAGGGAGAGAAACATTCATCTTTTACCTCCTACATGTCCCCTACTGGGGATCAAGTCTACACGTAGGCATGTGCCCTGACTGGGAACCAACCATCTTTTAGTGCAACTGAGCTACACCACCCATGGCCAGAGCTGCTTCTTCAAGCAACTATTTGGAGCCAGAGAACAGGAACCAGCACACTGAGGAAGGCAGAGTCAGCCAAGAAATGGGAATCTCTTTCTCTTTCACATTGTTTGAGCTCTGAATCAGTCCTCTCCTAAAATGAGTTCTCAATTCTGTGTGCCAATAAATTCCCATTCACCTCAATCCAACTTGAATTAGTTTCTATCACTGGATACTCAGAGTCCTACCTGAGAGAATAAATACTACTACTACACTAGAGGCCCAGTGCATGAATTTGTGCACCAGTGAAATCCCTTGGGCTAGCTTACAGGATTGGGCTGAAACTGGCTCTCCGACACCCCCCAAGAGGGTCCCGGATTGCAAGAGAGTGCAGGCCAGGCCGAGGGACCCCACTGGCGCACAATCGGGGCCAGGGAGGGACAAAGGAGGTTGGTCAGCAAGGGAGAGACACAGCAGGGCTCCAGGGCATGTCTGGCCCATCTCACTCAGTCCAGATCTGCTGGACCCCAGCAACAAGTTAACCTACCGGTCGGAGTGTCTCTGCTCTGGTGGTCAGTGCACATCATAGTGAATGGTCAAGTGGCCTTAGCATATCATTAGCATGTTATGCTTTGATAGGTTGAATGGCTGACCAGGTGATTGGACACTTAGCATATTGGGCTTTTATTAAATAGGAAAATAGGAGCACAAAAGGTTTTGGAATCAATTTATGAATCAAGTGAAGGGGTTTAGAACAGGCCACCCCAAGATGAGCCACTGAAGTATGTGGATTGTTTTGAGCTGAAGGTGATCAAGACCCTGTGGGTTAAAGAGAAACTTTTACCCCCCCCCTTAAAGAATCTATATTCGGAACCTTGCCCATAAGAAGAGTTATCAGTAGAAATAATTTCTATGACCTATCAATAGGGCAGGGCACACTTCTAATTACACCAATCTGCGGATGACCCTTCTCTCTGAAACCTCAAGGTGACTTACCTCCCCCTTAGCTCAGACTGTCATATTCACCTCATGTTACCTTTGTGTCTCTCACCATCTCATGTATATGGGGTTCCAGTACATGCACATGTAGTTAAATTTGATTCTTTTCTCTGGTTAATCTGTCACCTGTCGATTTGGTTATTAGACCACGTGGAAGAACCTAGAAGAGGAAAATGTCTTCCTCCTCACGAGCATCTGTTTTTAATGTACCATGCAGGTATTCACACACATTTCAGTCCTTCTTGGCTCCTTTCTTCAAGTGAGTTCCAAGAGCTTCATGTATTTCCATTCAAAATAGGTGAGTAGTAGATATTATTTCTGTTTGAAAATGAGCAGAGCTTAAAAAGCAAACTAGAGCCGAACCGGTTTGGCTCAGTGGATGGAGCGTTGGCCTGCGGACTGAATGGTCCCAGGTTTGATTCCGGTCAGGGGCATGTACCTTGGCTGCGGGCACATCCCCAGTTGGAGGTGTGCAAGAGGCAGCTGATCGATGTTTATCTCCCATCGATGTTTCTGACTTTCTATCCCTCTTCCTTCCTCTCTGTGAAAAATCAATAAAATATACTAAAAAAAAAAAAGCAAACTAGAGATAATGAGGCTAAAAAGTTGGTTAGAGGTCTTCCAAAATGAGTCATTACCTTTTCAGAAGAGAGTCAAAATAAAAATCCCTCCAAGGAGTTGGATACTATTGATCTCTCTTAAGTGAAGAAATTTAGAAACAGTGCAGAAAGCAAGATCCTTATAAAGGTTTGCATCTCGAAAATCATAGACTTTTAAGACACTGCAAATAGTATGAACTGATTCAATCCCATTAGAATTGCTTTTGCCAGCATTTGGGGAAAATTTTTCATTTTTCACTCATGTTTCAAATACTTATTACCAGGTAACTATCACAAAACGCATAGGGTCTTGTGGCTAAGGAGTCTTGAGAGGGCTGCACTGGGCCGTTTGCCCACCCGGCTTCATGTGGGCAGCCAGGTAGAGAGGATACACTTCCAGGTGGCATCTTCACTCACATGTCTGGTATTGCAGAGCTCCTGGGACTCTCTTGTTCTCCACCTGGGGCCTCAGACCTCGGGGCATCTTCGTGTGGAAGGTGTTTCTCACAGCACAGTCGTCTCAGAATAGCCGTGCTTTCCTGAAACAAGAAACAGATGCTATCAGGCCAATTAAAAGTTCGACCTGAAACAGGGCCTATTGCCATACACTATTGGTCAGATCAGTCACAGCGCGCACCCGGGTTCAGGGGGGAGGAGTGTAAAGGTCGTGTTGCAGAAGAGCAATGAGATTGGAAGAGAAGCTATTACGGTCATCTTTAGAACATATAATCTGCCACAGCCCATAATCTTTTCCTTAGGAATTTATAGCATGGAAATAATGCCAAAGAAGGTACACACACAGAGAAGTTCATTATAGCTTTTGTAACATCACCGACAAGAAAAGTGGAAGCAACCTACATATCGACTAAGAGATAAAGGACAAAGTAAATTACCACGTAATGACACACATGTTCCAACTAGAAATATGAAGCCACGATAATTAAGAAGATTATGAAGCAACATGAACAGATGTTAGTATAAAAGGAGGAAGGGCAACATTAAAAAGCATGTGCACTCTATGATAATTACCTGAAAGCCAGCCTGCATCGGGACAAACTCTGGAAGGAAATATACAGAAATGAAAATAATTGCATTAAAGTGGTAAGATTATGAATGCCTTCCATTTCCCTCTTTATTGTTAGAGCTTCACACAAAAAAAGTGAAAATTAGATGAAAGTAAGAGAATTGCAGCTCTGCCAGTGCTCAGAACCTGGCAAGAACATGTACTGAAGAAACTCAGGGGAGAAAAGGGAACCCAGAATTCTCCCGATAATGCACTTGGATTCAGACAGACTGCCAGGTCAGGGCGTCCACAGACATTCTCATCCATAATTCACCTTCTGCTTTGGCCCCCTCGTCTTTGGAATGTTGGTTTTCATGGAAGCAATAATTGCTGTATTAGTCTTTCTCTGTGTCTAAGGCTGTTGTTCATGATATAACACTGAAAAAAACTTTAGGAAACATAAGGTGATATTTTAATCTTTTTCAAAATGAGTCTGTCTTCTCCATGGTTTCTAAAATTGTCTTTGGCCAATTGGCCTGGGATTTTACCCTAGAATGCTGTAGTGAGAACTAGACGAACTCTGAACCCCCTGTTCACAGCCTCCATTTGCCTGAGGACTCTGTTTTGCAGGTGAAGAAGCTGTGGGGTCTGGAATAGTCTATTCTAATTAAATAGCAAGCAGAATTCCTGAAACAGACCAAGGACCAGCCCTCATGGGACTATGACGCTCCTCGCTATGGTTGACCTTCAGCCCTTCACCATCAAACCCAACCTTTGAACAGCATTGCTTTCAGATATTACTTTAACTTGTTAGTCATTATTTATTGTGTCTTCTTTTTTTTACAGGAGTTTTAAAAAGTTATTAAGGAAGGCGAAAGAAAGTTCAATAAAGCTCAAAGTCTTAAGAAATTCTGCTTAATTGCAAAAACAATTTTTAAAAAAAGTTATTTGGCTAGTTGGGATGACCACTGGTTGTGTTTATACAGTTAATGATTGGAGAAACCTGGAGGAAGGAAAGGTTTAGATAATGCAAGTTAAGGAAAAGAGTCTATCTACTGGTTTATAAATGCAACCACTGATGTTATTAGAATTACTGTTTCTGCCCAGCCAGTGGCTCAGTAGTTGGACATCAACCCAAGAACCAGGAGGTCATGGTTCATTTCCCGGTCAGGGTATATGCCCAAGTTACGGGCTTGATCAACAGTGTGCAGCCTGTAGGAGGCAGCCAATCAATGATTCTCTCTCATCATTGATGTTTCTATCTTTCTCTCTCCCTTTCCCTTGCTCTCTGAAGTAAAACATAAATAAATAAATAAATGTTTTTCCCTTGAAATTAGTGTTTTATTTAACAAATGGTTACCTACCAGTCATTATGTGGCCTTTTCCTGTACTTTGTAGGTATTAACAAACTTAATTCTCATTCATAGGTACTAGTATCACCAGTTTCATTTTCCAGATAAGGAGACGGGAGCACAAAGAAGTCAAGAAACGTGTGTAATATCACCAGCTAGTAAGCAACCTAGGCAGTAGTCAGGACTCATACCCAAGCAGTCAGGCCCCAGAGTCCTGTACTTAACCACTAGACTGTGCCTCTGGGTTAGCCTGCCATTAGAACTCCGTTAGATAGAGCCACAAAGAGTCTTTTTTAAATTTATTAGCTCAGTGACATTTGTTTCAGCTTTTGATCTGAATTTGTTTTTCTGCTCTTCCACAGAGTCTTTAATAAAATACTGCCGTATCTATGTGTATGTTTTTTGATCAAGTGGCAGCAAACAGTAATACTCAAAATAATTCATAAGCTTTCTCTGACCTTGTTCATATCACTCTGCATTAAAAAGGAGTTCCATAATTTGCAACACAGCCGAAACCTTGAGCGGATTTCCTCCCTCTCTAGCTACCACAGTCAGGATAACAATAGGTGAAGTATACTGAGCCTTTGCGTGGTGTGCTTGTCGATTTCATTGGTTGTCTCCTGGGGACCCATTCCTGTGGAACACTCCTGTTGGTCTTCATGCCCTCCCCCCTCCCTGGACCCTCCTCGAACCCTCCCCACTCCCTGTAGTCCCTTGAGTCTGGGCTGGCCCTATTGACCAGTAGAATATGGTAGAAGTGATGCTGTGCTTATTCCAGGCTCATGTCTTGAAAGGACAGTAGCTTCTACTTTTTTCTCTTGGAAGCCCTTTGCTGCCACGCAAGAAATCCAGCTGCCTTGCTGTGGAGACCATGCAGGGGCCATGTAGAGAGGGAGAGGGCCCAGCCCAAATAACCATTTTTATTTTTTAAATCACTGTTTTGGGATAGTGTGTAATGCAGCAACAGAATACCAGAGTACCAGGAGACTTTGCCTTTTTTAATGCACTCACTCCAAAATAGGTATTGAATATGAACTGTGCATCTGTTCTAGGAACTGGATATGTGCTGAAAGTTAACGGTTAGCCACATAAGTAAACAATGTTTACTCTGAATAAAATAGAGCTGGTTAAAGAGCGCTTGATGCCAGTGGCTATTTTAGATCAGGAGGTCAAGAAAGGCTCTTCTAAGGATGTTCCATTCCAGCTGCGATCTGAATGATCTAGAAGGAGCCAGAGACCCACCCAGGGTTAGAAGGCAGCAAATTCCAGACACAGCTGACCAGTTAAAAGACTCTGAGGTGGGCGGGGCTTGACATGTCTGAAAAGCAGAAGCCAGAGGTGGACCATACTGGGTGAGGGGTAGGATGGTGAGGACATGCAGTCACAGAGGTTGGCAGGCACTCGGTCATGTTTGGGCCGTGGTGGACTTTGGATTTCATTCTGTGTGTAATGGGAAACCATCGGGGTGTTTTCACAATGGAGTGATAATGGGAGCTTCTTAAAAAGATGTTTTTGGGCCAAGACCGGTTTGGCTCAGTGGATAGAGCGTCGGACTGTGGACTGAAGGGTCCCGGGTTCGATTCCGGTCAAGGGCATGTACCTTGGCTGCGGGCACATCCCCAGTGGGGGGCGTGCAAGAGGCAGTTGATCGATGTCTCTTTCTCATCGATGTTTCTGACTTTCTGTCCCTCTCCCTTCCGCTCTGTAAATAATCAATAAAATATATATTTTTTTAAAAAAAGATGTTTTTGGAAGGTGTGGAATAAGAACTGCAGGGGCAGCAGGCCACCCTGGTGGGAAGTTCTCACCCATCAGGGGCATTAGTTAGGTCAGTGGTCAGCAAACTTATTAGTCACTAGAGCCAAATATCAACAGTACAACCACTGAAATTTCTTTTGAGAGCTGAAAACCGACTTCTGCGCATGTGTCACGAAGTTTCAATCACACTGTATGTGTGCGCCTGCACGTGGCCTTTTGTGGAAGAGCCACACTCCAGAGGCCAAAGAGCCACATGCAGCTCGCAAGCCGCAGTTCGCTGACCACACTGAGTTAGGCAATAGTCCAGGAAGTAAGTGAGAGTGGCTCAGACTAGGGAATGGTTCTCAGTGTGGACTGGCCAGGTTGGTGGTTCCTCGGAGTTAAACACGGAATAGTCACATGGCCCTGCGTTTCTACCCCTAGCTGTATACCCAAGAGAATTGAAAACATATGTCCACACAACAACTGTACATTCATGCACCTACCGACTTAACTGATAATAGCCATGTTAACATAAAAAACCACTGAAACCTATAAAGAATTTTTGTGAGTTTATGTGAGCCAAACTTTCGACATATGCTGGGAAGCAGAACCTCAACGAGTTGAGATAATGCTCCAGAGAATGGCGGGTTACATCTGTATTTATATATAGGGACATAGGTGAGTTACATGAAAGTCACTGGTGATAGATTAAGGAGGTGGGACGAAGCAAAGGGGGGAAACCTCTGGGATAGGATAAAAAGTGAAATGATAGATATATGCTTCTTTTACATAGATGGATACAGGATAGTTTAACGTAATTAACAGTTGACAATTAACTTGATAACAATAACAATGAGGGAATGTCCTGGTGCCATTTGTTGTACCCTGAGGGGTCCGGAAAAAAAAAGGGAAGTTACAAGTTACCCAGACATTTCACAGATATGTTATCTTAGAGGCAAAAAGACAAATAGGCTCAGTAAAGATCTAAGTTGATCTTTGCCAGGATGTGACTACCCACTGTAACCTGTTTGTAGTTAAATATTTAATTTTCAGACCATCTTTTGTGGTTATTTTAGGTCTTTGAGTTTGTAAGAATCCCATGCAGGCCTCCCCTGAGCTTGTCAGGTTAGCCTGTGGCCCCTTTCGTCCACAGCCAAAAGGAGAAAACAACCCAAATGCCCATCAACTGATAAATAAATAAAATGTGGTATGTCCATACAATGGAATGTTATTCAGCCTTACCTCAAATGAAGTACTGATACATACTACACCATAGATGAATTTTGAAAATATTATGCTAAGTAAAAGAAGCAAGGCAAAAGACCACATCTTGTATGGTTCCGTTTTAATGGAGTGTCCAGAATTGGCAACTCCATAAAATAAGAAAATTGATTAGTGGTTACCAGGTGCTGGTTTGAGGGGGACGGGTAATGAAGCAATGAAAATATTCTGGAATTAGGTATGGTGATTTTGATCTTAAAAGGATAAAATTTTTGGTATGTAAATGAGATCTCAGTTTTTACAAAATGTTAAACATTATGGTCTGGAAACCCCTAAGACATTCTAGTGGGTTTGGATGGTCAAAACTATGTTCCTATTTACACTGGGACCTTATTTGCCTCCTTATTCTCATTATCTCATGAGTATACAGTGGAATTGTCCAGAGGCTACATGACATGTGATACTGCAGCAGATTGAATGCAGACATAGTGATGAAAATCTAACTTTTCTTTAAGCCAGATACTAAAGGAAAAGAAAATACAGGGAAAGAAAATAAAACAATACCCCTCTTTTCACTAAACTTTTTTGGGAAAATATGAAATACAGTTACTTTAAAACACATATCTTACCTAATAATAGACAAACATGTAAATTGACCATACCTCCACTTCGTAGTCAATCAGAGTGAGTATGCAAATTAATTCAACAAAGATGGCAGTTAATTTTCATACATAGGTGTCCAGCGCCTGTGTCCCAGGAACATCCTGGCACCAGGGTCACTGTGAGGTAAGCCATCAGAGCCGAGGGGGCAGGGGCGGACCCAGCGATCTGAGAGGGCTGAGGGTCCCCTGCCCAGGGGCAGAGCCTGCAATTGCAGGGGACTGGGGGGAAGGGTCCCCTGGCTGAGGTCCTCTGCCCAAAGCCGAAAGCCTCTGTAAGCTGTCAGTAAGACATCCCCTGAGGGCTCCTAGTATGTGAGAGGGGGTAGGTTGGGCTGAGGGACCACCCACCCTCAATGCACAAATTTCGTGCACCAGGCCCCTAGTATTATTTATATTAATATGCTATGGACTTACTTTTAAAAAAATATTTTAATCTTTATTGTTCAGTTTATTAATTACATTGTTCCCCCTTCCCCCCCCCCATAGCTCCCCTCCACCTGGTACCCATCCTACCCTCCGCCCTCACCTTCCCCCCACTGTCCTCTCCCATAGTTGCATGATTTTTGTCCAGTCTCTCGCTGCACTTCCCACACCCCTTTTCTCCCCAAGAATTGTCAGTCCATTCCCTCTCTATGCCCATGATTCTGTTATATTCACCAGTTTATCCTGTTGATCAGCTTATTAATTCACTTGATTTTTAGATTCATTTGTTGACAGATGTGTATTTGTTATTCATAATTTATATTTTTACCTTTTTCTTCTTTCTCTTCTTAAAGAATATCTTTCAGTATTTCATATAATATTGGTTTGGTGGTGATGAACTCCTTTAGCTTTTTCTTATCTGCGAAGCACTTCATCTGACCTTCAATTCTGAATGATAGCTTTGCTGGATAGAGTAATCTTGGTTGTAGATTCTTGCTGTTCATCACTTTGAATATTTCTTGCCACTCCCGTCTGGCCTGCATAGTTTCTGTTGAGAAACCCGCTGACAATCGTATGGGTGCTCCTTTATAGGTAACTAACTGTTTTTCTCTTGCTGCTTTTAATATTCTCTCTTTGTCTTTTGCTCTTGGCATTTTAATTATGATCTACCTTGATGTGGTCCTCTTAAGGTTCCTATATTTTGGGGTTATGTGTGCTTCTTGGACTTTTAAGTCAATTTCTTTCACCAGGTGGGAAAAGTTTTCAGTCACTATTTCTTCAAAGAGGTTTTCATTGTCTTGCTCTCTCTATCTTTTTCTGGCACCCCTATAATTCAGATGTTGGTATGTTTGAGGTTGTCCTAGAGGCCCCTTATACTATCTTCAATTTTTTGGATTCTTTTGGTTTCTTGCTTTTCCAGCTGAGTGGATTTTACCTCTTTGTATTTCAAATCTTTAACTTGGTTCTTGCAGTCCTCTAGAGCACTTTTAGGTCTTTGTACAATATTTTTTTATTTCAGTTAGTGTATGCTTAATTTCTGGTTGGTCCTTTTTCATATTCTTGACAGTCTCATTCATATCCTCGTAGGTCTCATTCATTTCCTTGTAGGTCTCATTCATTTCCTTGTAGGTCTTGTTCATTTGCTCATAGGTCTTGTTCATTTCCTCGTAGGTCTTGTTCATTTCCTTGTAGGTCTCGGCCTTTTCTAGGAGCCTCTTGAAAAGCCTTATAACTGTGGTTTTGAATTCTATGTCCAGTCATTTTTTTCCCTCCATTTCTTTCACATCTGATTTCTTTCCATGTCTCTGCATGGTGGCTGTTTTCCTGAGTTGGTCGATTAGCTTTATGTGGTAGATGTCCTCTAAGGGACAGTGGCTCAGCCTCCCCAGTTACCTGAGGTGGATATGGGTTGCACAGTCTTATTGAAGTTAAGCCTAGATTAATCGTTGTTAGCACTAGGAGGGTTTGACCTCCAGGCCAATTGTCTGTGATGTTCAGCTTCTGCTCAGGTTGGATGGGCGGAGTCTCGGGGCCAAGCAGGCAGCGTCAGCTCCACCCTATGCAGCCCCAGGGACTCTGTGCCGGGTGGGAATGGCTGCCAGCATCTCTGAGAGAAAGCTGCTGCCGAGCTCTACCTGCTGCCGGAGAATTCAGCCTCTCCCCAAATGAGTCTACACACCCAACGTCTCACCCAGGGTCGTAAAACAATGCAGTCTGGCAGTTTCCCGAACGAGAGAGTAAGTCACAAGTGTTCTCTGCACGGTCACGCAGCTGTGCTGTTCCCAAGTTCACGCGCACTCTTCACAAGCTCTCCCTTTCCACAAGCTGCAGATCCTTGCAGCACCCGAGTTTCGGCATGCCTTCCCACTGTCCAGTTTTTACCCCGTATGATAGTGGGTTCCCTGGACTTCGCCTGGAGCTGGGGAGTCAGTGCAGTGGGACGTCTCCCCCATTCGAGAAAACCGGCCGGGTTTTCAGCTGCCCGCCCTATCCGCTGGCATGCACACGCCTCCAAACCTCTCTCCATGCATATCTTCAATGCTGTCCTCCATCACTCCTCTGAGTCACAGTGCCTTATCTTCACTTTTATTTGTGGAATTTTCACTCAGCCAACTTTCCGGTGATTCTGGATGGTGTTTGTTCTTTCGTTAAGTTGTAGTTTTGAAATTGCTGTGTATGGCAGCAAGATAGGTGTTTATCTATGCCACCATCTTGGTTCCCTCCTGGACTTACTATTTTTTTAATGAATAAATAAATATTGTAAATTTGTTTCTGCTCTGGTTTTTAATACTAATGATAAATATTAATGTAACCCACATAAACAAAGGTCTTTGGGGTCCACAATAGTTTCAAAGAGTGTAAAGGGATCCTAAAACCACAAAGTTTGAGGAAGGCTAAACTAGGTTGACAACGATGGCAGTGGTAAAATGTGGTTGGATTTAAGATATATTTGAATGTTGACTCCTTTGCTGGGAATTAGATGTTAGTGACAAGGGAAACAAAAAAATCAAGAATGGTTTGGGGCCTCAGCAAATGTGAAGGGCAGTATCATGAGCTGTTAGGGGAAGAGCTGTGTGAGGAGGAGAATTGGTAGAGAAAATCAAGTTCTGTATCAGAAATGTAGACATTTAGACATTGAAAGATGATCTCATTCAACCTTTCCACCAATTCAATGAGTTAGATATTATTTCTTTTGAGTTGGCTATTATTAATATTTCCTCTTACAGTGTGCCTCGAACACTGGCAATGACTTCTGATCTAAACAAGGCCTGACTGAAGTCCCCATTCATCTCAGTAGACCTCAATTAAATTCACCTAAATTCCCAAACAAGAGGAAATAATGAAGGGACTTAGGTAAAAGTGTTACTTAAAATATTTAGCAATCACTTTGGAATCTTGTGGAGGCCACAGTTCCCACAGTAGCCACAAGGTTATCTGTGGGATGGCAGTCTGGCCAGCCAGGGTGAGGGGACCAAATGGGTACCAAGCAGCACCCACCGAGGCACCAGCAGACTTGCCCCTCAGAGCCCAGGACTCCTGTAGCCCAGAGCCAGAGAGGCCAGGGATTGGTGGGGGGAAAAGGTGGGTGAAAACACCAGTCTCCACCGTTTAAGAAGAAGTTTACTATTTTAACACTCAGTGCAACAATAGCAGTACACACCAGCTGAAAGTGAGCCCTGGCAATAGGAAAGAGGATGTCAAAATAGTTCTCTTTCCACCCTGGATTCAGAGAAATTATTTTCAAAAGCAGAGAGGCTGGGTTTCAGTTTTGCTCTGTTTCTTATCTTGAAAACAATTAATTTGCTTCATTTCTAGTCCTTGGATACAATCAGTCAACCAACCAATCTATCGAATATGGGAATGTAACTTATAAAATACATTCATTTTAGCCTTGGCTGATGGGGCTCAGTTGGTTGGAGCATCACCCTGTACACCAAAGGGTTGCAGGTTTGATTCCTGGTCAGGGTGCCTACAGGAAGGAAGCAGGTAATCCATGTTTCTTTCTCACATTGATGTTTCTCTCTCTCTCTCTCTCTCTCTCTCTCTCTCTCTCTCTCTCTCTCTCTCTCCCCCCTTTCTCCCTCTCTCCCTCTGCCCTTCCTCTTTCTCTAAAATCAACAACAACAAAATACTAGTATTCTTGAGTGAGGATTTAAAAAAAAAGGTATATTAATTTTAACATACTTTCATCACAAAACAGTACATAGTAAACTACAGTATTTTCTGGTGAAATGGTCCTATCTAATAAAGAGGGAATATGCTAATTGACCCTTATGCCATCCCAAAGATGGCAGTGCTCACAGCCAATAAGGAGAGAATATGCTAATTGACTGCCACACCCTCAACGATGGCGGTGCCCACAGCCACAAGATGGTGGCAGCCCAATCCTCTTAGCCCCATCAGGGCGGCAGGCATGAGGCAAGGCTGGGCCCACCCCCAGATGGGCCCAGTTGCTCTCCATGCCTGCCTCCAGAGTCTCCCAGTCCCCTCAGCCCCCCAGCCGCCCAGGGCCGCCTGAGGCTTAGGTAACCAGGGCTGGCTGAGGCTTGTGCTGCCACAATGGCAGCAGCAGAGGTGTGATAGGGGTGTCACCTTTCCCTGATCACAAGGTCACCTCCGGCCCCTGAGGACTCCGGGACTGTGAGAGGGGCAGGCTGTGCTGAGGTTTCCCTCCTCCAGTGCATGAATTTTCATGCACTGGGCCTCTAGTATGTTATAATATCTGACAATTTATTTTAAACAATATAGTGTGAAGGAGGGGTGGAGACAATCCATATATATAAAAGACTAATATGCAAAGTGTCACCTTGGGAGTTCAACTAGAAGACTGGGAGTTTGATTGCTCACTATGATGTGCACTGACCACCAGGGTGTGGCATGGAACAAAGGAAGGCCCCAGCTGGCAGCTGATCAGCCCTGATTGCTGGCCAGACCTAGGGACCCTACCCATCCACGAATTTCGTGCACCAGACCTCTAGTAGAGTTATAAATGAAATAAGATTGGCCATATGTTGCTAAATGTTGAATCCAGGTAACAGATGCATGAGTATTCATTAATCTATTCTTTCTACTTTCTGTATGTTTGGAAATTTTCATAACAAAAGTTTAAGAAAGAAGTCCAATATTTACCCAATGTTTGGAGACTATGGCTGCTGTTCAAAAAAGCGTACACAGGATACAATGCTGTATGTTGTTTTTTTTTATGTTTCATTTCCTTTAGTTTTTTTTTTTTTGTGGTTGTTTTGTTTTTGTTAATCCTCACCTGAGGATATTTTTTCCATTGATATTATTTTTTAGAAAGAGTGGATGGGAGGGAGGGAGGGAGAGAAAGACACACACACACACACACACACACACACACACACACACACAAATCTATTGGTTGCCTCCCATACACAACCTCACAAAGGCTGGGGAATCAAACCTGCAATACAGGTAAATGTCCTTGACCAAAAATTGAACCTGGGATCCTTCAGTCCGAGGGCTGATACTCTAACCACTGAGCACACCAACCAGGGTGTTTGGTTTTTTAAAGTATTTTGTGAAATTGTACATTTCAAGAGAAATATAAATAGTAGTGTGTATTTATCTATAATCTCCTTTATAGAAGCTTCTGTGTGCCTCATGTATTTCTAATTATAGCAATGAGAGTAAATAATTACCCCTGATTTGGTCTCAACACTCAACTGCTGTCACATTAATTGCTACCTTTGTGTAGCTACTGGCTGCTAGTAGTTAGTGGTAATATTTGAAAGTACATTTCTAGATAAGACAGACATCTTAGTATCTAGTTCAGATATTAACTTAGCAAGTTTTCCATTTTTAGTAATTTATTTTTGGGGGGTGAGGTGTAAAACCTTAGTTCTGTTATTAGGTTAGTTCTTTATTATAATCTGGCCATATTTGCCTTAGAGGAGTCTCCAGAATTCACTTTTTACCCAACAATGTTGAAAAGGTGGTCCTACCATATTTAACATTTCTAGCTAAATATATATATTCGGAGTGTCTGAAGAAATGTATATGCACTTTGAATATAGTGTTTATTAAAATACATTTTATTTTCATAATGTAATAGAATCTATAGCTATCAGTTGTTAAAGTGTGCATACATTTTAGGGGGGACACACTGTATCTATTAATATTTTTTTCACTGCTTCCTCCCCCGTGCCCCATGTGAGGACATGACAAGAGGTGGGCTGGCTGCCAACCAGGAAGAGAGCCCTCACCAGACAACCCCTCTGTGGGCCCCTTGGTCGTGGACTTTTCAGCCTTCAGAAATGTGAGGAGTAAATTTCTATTGTTTAAGCTACCCAGTCTATGGTCTAGGGCAGTAGTCGGCAAACTGCGGCTCACGAGCTACATGTGGCTCTTTGGCCCCTTGAGTGTGGCTCTTCCACAAAATACTATGGCCTGGACGAGTCTATTTTGAAGAAGTGGCATTAGAAGGAGTTTACGTTTAAAAAATTTGGCTTTCAACAGAAATTTCAATCGTTGTACTGTTGATATTTGGCTCTGCTGAGTTTGCCAACCATTAGTGCTATCGCAGCCTTAACTGAGACAAGACGTTTGGTGTTTTATAAGCCTAGCTAGTCACCAATTCGGTGAAGTGATAAAGAGTTAAACTTAACTAAGGTTAAGGTCAGAGCAGCTAAATACAGAGAGTCATTTTATCCGTCTCAAACCTTGAAGAAATGGGCGTATAAATTCAGCGAGGTTGTTCCACGCTCCTGGCTCTTCACTACTAGATATTTTCTTTCCTGCACTTAGTTAATAACACGCACATCTAAATTTAAGCCTCTTGTGTTGCCTTGGATCCTGTTACTTTAAATAGGCACCCACGAGATTATAATTTTTACTTGTTTGAAGATTGTTGGAGTCTGATATTAATTTTTTTTCTGCCAAAAAAAAAAAAAAATCACAATTGGCAAGCTGAAATGTAGAAACAATTATTTGGCATAGTACAATTAAATTGGCTTTTCTCCCAGCATTTTTTTTAAACTACCTTTAATTATTGTTAGATTCTGAAGTTCAAGGAAATAGTCATAGGAGAAGAATTCTTTAAACAAAAAAGAGAGTGTCCATAGTTTCCCTAAAACATAAAAGGTACTTTCCATAGTTTATTTCAAAAATTACATAAAGCTGAAATTGCTCCCCCAAAAAGGATGCCTATAGAGGGATATTGCAGGCATACAATAAAAATTGTTAAATAATGAATGATCATATGAACTTGGGAGATAGCTGCTTAGAAGCAAGCTAAAATGAATAAAATATTCTAAAATTTCCTTTGAAGAGTTCAAGCCTAATTTAATAATGGGATTACATCTAAATGGCTAAACTTAAAATAATTGCCTCATGAATTATATTATCGATTATGCCTGAAAAGCACAGAGGAACTGTGCTCTATTTTTAGTTTAAATGAAAGCTTTGTGGAGGAAGCTGAGGGATTCATTTACTCGATCAATTTTCTGAGAAAGTAAACCGCGTGTTGTGTGAATGAATATAAAGGAAGAGGGAAACAGATTCAGATTCCCAGAAGCTCTCAGTTGCACAAGCTGGAAAGAAGAGGTTTACATACCTGAATTATTAACATTGCAATACTAACTTGTGTAGGACTAATGACAAGTGCCTCTGAATCAGAGTGGAAGAGAATAAATGAGTAAGATTTCTGGGATTTAAAGGAGGTGTTAGAAATTGTATCTAATAATTTTTACTTGTTTGAAGATCATTGGAATCTGATATTAATTTTTCTAAAACTGAGAATTCAGGTTCAAATTCTGCCATGTGGCTAAGATCTAAAGATGCCGCATTGCCCAGCCAGTGTAGTTCAAGGGCTGAGTGTTGACCTATAAATCCGGAGGTCACACACATGCCGGACTGTGAACTTAATCCCTGGAGTGGGACATGCAGGAGGCAGCTGATTGATGATTTGCTCTCATCACTAATTTTCCTCTCTTCCTCTCCCTTCCTCTATGAAATAATTTATTTTTTTTTTTGTAAAAAAGGATGCTGCATACAAAATATACTCACATCAAGATAGGTAGTTTTATTTAGTTGGTTATCCAATTCAGTGCTTTCAACCGTATGGTTTTTGGAT
This sequence comes from Antrozous pallidus, assembly GCA_027563665.1. NCBI lineage: Eukaryota > Metazoa > Chordata > Mammalia > Chiroptera > Vespertilionidae > Antrozous > Antrozous pallidus. The sequence goes on from CM050513.1 coordinate 80,493,359, forward strand.
GAAATTGAGAGAGATTACAAATTTATGACATGAAATCAAGTTCATCACTGAATAGCCAAATTAAATGTTTTTGATGATTGAAAAGTATACATACATACATAAACATATATATTTGGCTCCATCTCAATATTTATAGTCACATATATTTTTGGCATGTCATTTGGGTCTATAAATATGCAGCAGGACTTATCTATAGGACTTTCAGTCATTGACGTATGCCTAGAACACTGCCTGGCATATAGCATGTACACAAAAAGAATTTTTAAATAATGAATGATCATGTGTCTGTGTGTACATATATGAATATGAATATATGCATAGCCATTATTTGAATTTATGTCAAGAATCTCTACATATAAAAGCCTAAGTGACTGGTACAACCAAACAACTGGAAGGACCAGAACGACACAGTCAACCAGTTGCTATGATGCATACTGACCACCGGGGGCAGACACTCAATGTAGAGCTTCCCCCTGGTGGTCAGTGTGCTCCCACAGCCAACCTCCCTCGGCCCCTCGCTCAGGCCAGCCTCCTATGGCCCCTCCCCCCAGCCAGCCCAGCCCTGATGGGCCCTGATCACTGGCCAGTCCAAGGGAACCCCACCTGTGCACAAATTCATGCACTGAGCATGTAGTAAGTCAATAAAATAGTCACAAGTTTGAATTATTTATATAATAACTTTGATTCACAAAGTTGATAATCTTTTCTCAGAGGAAAATACACACTTAAAAGAGAAAAGTTTTGAATTACAGAAAGTAATAGATGCCTGTTGTACAAATTTTTTAAAATACAGAAATATGAAAAATAAAAAGCAGAAACCTTTCATTTTTAAGCACAAACATATGTATACACTTTTAAAAACACAAACAATAGAATCTTATTATAGGTTTTTCTTTCTTGACTTTTTAAAAATGTATTTTTATTGATTTCAGAGAGGAAGGAAAAGGGAGAAATAGAAACATCAATGAGAATCATTGATTGGCTGCCTCCTGCCTGCACCCCCCTGGGCATCGAGCCCATCACCCAGGCATGTGCCGTTGACCGGACTTGAACCTGGGACCCTTCAGTTCGAAAATCTATGCACTGAGCCAAACCAGCTAAGGCCTTTCTTGACTTTTCTATGGAACTATATTAGATACATTTTCCTCATCAGTGCCTCCTCATTCTTACCACTGCATTGCATAGATATACCAGAATTTATACAACTCTTTCTTCTTGGTAGAAATAAGATTGTCATCACTTTTTAATTATCATGAACGATGTTTCAGGGAACATCACTGTACACATATCCCTCACTTGTGTATTTCCATAAGAGAGACTCTGAGATGCAGAACTGACAAATCAAAGGGTCTGAGAATGCTACATTCTGATAGAAAAGCTGCATTTTCATAGCTATTCTTCTATTGCTGATATTGGTTTAGTGAGAAGGAACCAAGCCAACCAGGAAAGTGACTTCTACAGAAGATTGCTAAGATTTCTTTCTCATCTTATAGCCCCGATTCCTGGAGAGGAGCCTGCCTTACCTGCCTGAGGCCCTCGTGGCATGTCATTGACATCTTCTTAAAAAGAGATAGCTCTGGGATTTTGTCCCTAGAATATGGAATTATATATTTATTTCCTTTTAGATTTAGAATATATTTTGTTAAATGGAAGGGGATTTTGGAGATCAACCTTCTTATGCTAGAGGTATACTTTCAGTACCAAGTAAAAAAAAGATAACTCCAACTGGCTGAAACAATAAATGGTATGTTTTGGCTCACATTAACTGACAAATTCTAGATATCAGCAGGCTTCTTGTGCGATTTGGTCAGAGTTTATGATATAATCTGCTTTTTAGAGTTTCTCTTGGCTCTGTCCAGTTCCACAAATTGGCTTCATTCTTGGCCGGATTTTCCTTTTAGGTCTACCAACAATTCGCAGGACCATATATTTCCCTGTGTATAGCCAAGGAAGAGGGTGTTACTTCCTCGAAGCATAATACAAAATTCCTGAGCCTCACACTAATTAAACCAGTCTAGGAAAATTGTCCATCCCTAAATCAATAACTTACAAGGGACATAGGTTCCCAAAGCTTCACCTAGAGCAAGGAGTAAGGCCAATGTCAAACAGCATATATGCTTCACAGTGGAGGAGGAGGGGAATTGATTCAGATTAAAGCCTCTTAGGGAGTGACTTCCCTCCGGCTTCCGTGCAGCAGGGACTTCCCCTACAGCAGAACTCTGGGCTCCTCCTTCACCTCTTACTCCTTCCTTGACTGTGGATGGCAAAGTCTGACATTTAAGGTCCTCATTTCTCCACGGATGAATCTACTTTTATTAAAGTTTGCAAGCATTGAAGATTCAGCTGTTTTCCTTTGACTTGGAGCTTGTATGGGACAGCAATATATGATAAATGTGGATGTCTGCAACCTCAGATATCCCTTTCTGTGTGCTGTGCTGGGCCTGGCCTGAGGAAGAGGTGTATTGAAGGGACGTGGGTTAATGCAGCAAATTGTTATGTCCATTGAAATAATTTCTCTCTTCTAATCAGCTTTATGAGTAGAGTCTGTTTTTTTTTTTGTTTGTTCCCCATATCTTGGTGTCCTGTCTTACTTCTGAGCTGCCTCTCACTTAGGACAGAGAGAAGAAATGGCTTATTGGCCTTTTAAAACTCAACACTACGCTGTTTCAGGTTCTGGCCTCTTTAGGGCTTTTCCTTCCCATACATAGATGGCCTGAATATTATTTTCCAGGCCTCTCCTTGCCCCATTTCCTGCTTCAAATCTAGCCCCTGTGTTCCCCAGTTAGAATTTGTCATTGTGCCTAGTTTGCTGAAATTGGGTCCTATTTTATATGCAAACATCATTCTCCTTTGATGAGCCCTAAGCCTTAGGTATCTTAGGTCCAACCTCAATAACCTACCCAGGTCTCCAGTTCCTTTCGCAGACCAGGCCCTGGCCAGTTGCCCTCTGTGTCAGTTTCCTGGGGCTGGGGCAACAGATCACCACAAACCTGGTGGCTTAAAAGAACAGAAAGGCATTTCCTTAGTTCTGGAGGCCAGAAAATCAAAATCAAGGTGTCTGCAGGAACAGCATGGATGGAACTGAAGAGCATTATGCTAGGCGAAATAAGCCAGTCAGAGAAAGATAAATATCACATGCTTTCACTCATTTGTGGATTATAATGAACAATATAAACTGATGAACAAAAACAGATACAGAGACAGAGAAGCATCGATCAGACCGTCAAACCTCAGAGGGAAGGTAGGAGAGGGTGGGGGTAAAGGGCAGAGATCAACCAAAGGACTTATATGCATATATATAAGCCTAACAAATGGACACAGACACAAGGGGTGAGGGCATGAGTGGGGGGGAAGCAGGGGGATAAGAACACATATGTAGTACCTTAATCAATAAATAAAAATGAATGAATGAATAAACAAACAAACAAACAAATACAATAAAATAAAAATACTTAAAAAAAAAAGGGTGTCTGCAGAGTTGGTTCCTTCTGGGGTCATGAGGGAGACTCCATTCCATAGTGCTCTCCTAGCATCTGGTATCTGCAGGCAACTTTTGGCAATCCTTGGCTTGTAGGAGGAACATCACTCCAATCTCTGCCTCTGTCTTCTCATGACCTTCCCCTCTGTGTGTCTCTGTATCTCAAATCTCTCTTTCTCTATGAGGAGACTAGGATTGGATTTAGGGCCCATCCTAAATCTAGAGGACCTCATTTTGAAATATTTAACTTTATTATATCAGTAAAGACCCTATTTCCAAATAAGGTTACATTCACAATTAGGTCGGGACATATTTTTTGGGAGGACACAATTTACTCCTTTACTTAAAAAACAAATTAATTTCAGAGAGAGGAAGGGAGAGGGAGAGAGAGATAAAAACATCAATGAGAGAGAATCATTGCTCAGTTGCTTCCTGCATGCCCTCTACTGGGGATCGAGCGCCTGGGCATACGCCCTGACTGGAAATCAAACAGTGACCTTCTGGTTCATGGGTCAACACTCGATCACTGAGCCACACTTGCCAGGCACAGCCTTCACTTCTTAATCCAACTGTGGAAGCTGTGACTCCTGTGACTTCCCGAAGCTGACTCCTTGCCCAGCCTTCTGAAGCCTACCTGCATTAGATCCTCTCTTCTGCCACCTCTTGCAACAAATAAATCTTATGACTCCTTTTGATGACATCTAGATACCTGCTAGAGTTTGTGGTCCACCTTGGATGCCAAGTTGGACTGCCAAATATGACCTTTGCTATTAGCACTAGCACAAATTCTGGGTTATCCTCACCCACCCTTCCCAGTTTATCACACTTCATTGAGTGGGTCCAGGGCTAGGGTTTGATAGCCCCATTGGCCCTGTCTGACTATAACTGATCATGCCCTGCTGTATTCTGAGGTGCTACCCAAGAAGCACTGGACCTTTTGGAATTTTCATTAAGAATTTCAAATATTTCTAGTAATATCCAAGCACTGGTTCTCTAATCCCATATTTTCTGCTAAAAGTCAGATAATGAGATATTGTATGTTAAACTATTTAGCTCAATGTTGGGCTCCTGGGAACAATACCTTACATGTGTTCTATGCTTTCTGAATGCCAGGCACTATGGTGAGCACATTATCTGTATTGTCTCCTTTGAACTTCACAATGACCCTAGTGTGATTCTCACTGTATAAATAAGGAGCTTACAGCTTAGTAACACTTAGCAGATTGTCTTATGGGTAAGAAGAGAGATCTGAACCCAGGTAGTGTGACCCTAGACACAGACCAAAAAGCTTTAGAACATGCCAGCTGGGAGAAAAATGAAGACGGAACAAATTTTTAAAATAAGAATTTGAGTCAGTGCTGTCAATCAACCAAAACGAGTAGAATTTTAGGAACTGTAAAATTTTGAAATATAAAATACCATTAAAAATTGACATAATTTTTTTCTTTTTTTTAAATTTTTATTGTCAGTTTATTAATTACATTGTTTCCCCTTTTTTATCCCCCTATATCTCCCCTCCACCCTGTACCTATCCCACCCTCCACCCTCACCTTCCCCTCCCCACTATCCTCTCCCATTGTTGCAAGATTTTTGTCCAGTCTCTTGCTGTACTTCCCACAACCCTTTTCTCCCCAAGAATTGTCAGTCCATTCCCTCTCTATGTCCATGTTTCTGTTATAGTCACCAGTTTATCTTGTTCATCAGCCTATCAATTCACTTGATTTTTATGTTCATTTGTTGATAGATGTGTATTTGGTGTTCATAATTTATATTTTTACCTTTTTCTTCTTCCTCTACTTAAAGAATATCTTTCAGCATTTCATATAATATTGGTTTGGTGGTGATGAACTCCTTTAGCTTTTTCTTATCTGCAAAGCACTTTATCTGATCTTCAATTCTAAATGATAGCTTTGCTGGGTAGAGTAATCTTGATTGTAGATTCTTGCTATTCATTATTTTGAATATTTCTTGCCACTCCCATCAGCCCTGCATCGTTTCTGTTGAGAAATCCGCTGACAATTGTATGGGTGCTCCCCTGTAGGTAAACAAATGTTTTTCTCTTGCTGCTTTTAATATTCTCTCTTTATCTTTTGCTCTTGGCATTTTAATTATGATATGTCTTGGTGTGGTCCTCTTTAGATTCCTATATTTTGGGGTTCTGTGCACTTCTTGGGCCTTTAAGTCTATTTCTTTCACCAGGTGGGGGAAGTTTTTAGTCACTATTTCTTCAAGTAGGTTTTCATTAACTTGCTCTCTCTCTTTTTCTGGCACCCCAATAATTTGGATGTTGACATGCTTGAGGTTGTCCCAGAGGTCCCTAACACTATCTTCAATTATCTGAATTCTTTTTGTTTCTTGCTTTTCCAGCCCAGTGGATTTTGCTTCTTTGTATTTCAAATCTTTGACTTGGTTCTTGTGGCCCTCTGGACTGCTTTTAGGACTTTGTGTAATATTTTTTATTTCAGTCTGTGTATGCTTGATTTCTAGTTGGTCCTTTTTCATATCCGTGAGGGTCTCGTTCATATCCTCATAGGTCTTGTTCATTTCCTTGAGGGTCTCATTCATTTCCCTGTAAGTCTCATTCATTTCCTGGTTGGTCTTGTTTATTTCCTCATAGTTCTCATTAATTTCATCGGCCTTTTCTAGGAGCCTCTTGAAAAGCCTTATAACCGTGGTTTTGAACTCTATGTCTAGTCGTCTTTTTTCCTCCATTTCTTTCACACCTGATTTCTTTCCATATCTCTGCATGGTGGGTGCTTTATGTGGTAGATGTCCTCTAAGGGTTAGTGGCACAGCCTCCCCAGTTACTTAAGGTGGGTACTCTTACTGCAATCCTTTATGGGTTGTACAGTATTTTTTAATTTAAACCCAGCTTGTTGTTGTTAGCCCTAGGAGGGTTTGACCTCCAGGCCAATTGGCTGTGAAGGGAGACTGTGTTCAGGTTGGATGGGCGGAGTCTCTGAGCTGAGCAGGCAACCTCAGTGTCAGCTATGTCCTATGCGGTGCGCGCAGGTCTCTGTTGGATGGGAATGGCTGCAGGCACCTCCAAGAGAAAGCCGCTAGTCTCTTCCCTTTGCCAGACAACTCTGCCTCTCCCCAAATGAGTCTGTACACCCAAAGTCTCACCCAGGCTTGTAAAACAGGTGGTTTCCGGGACCAGGAGACAGGTTTCCAGGGAACAAGTCACTCGTCTGTGCTGTCGCACAGTTTACTTTCACGCAAACTTCTTTTCCCAGCTACCCCGTTTCTCTGCAGACCAGGGGTCCTCTCCCGTGCCCGGCTTCCAGGGTGCGTCCCCCAGACCTCGGACCTTGCCTGGCACTGGGGAATCTGTGCAGTGGGATGTCTCCACATACCCCGGATCTCGGACCTCGCTTGGCGCTGGGGAATCCGTGTAGTGAGACGTCTCCGCCCTCCCCGTTGGAGAAATCCACCCAGGGTTGCTGCTCCAGCCCTACAGCCCGCGTGCACGACCAGGGCGGCTCCTAACCTGTTTCTGTCTTCAAGGCTGCGCTCCCGCTGCTCTTCTGAGTCTTGGTGTCCCACCTTTACTTTTATTTGTGGAGTTTTCACTCAGCCAGCTTTCTGGTGATTCTGGGTGATGTTTGTTTTGTTGTGTTATGTTGTAGTTTTTGAATTGTTGCGCGGGGCAGAACAATAGGTGTTTACCTGTGCCGCCATCTTGGTTCTCTCTCAAAAATTGACATAATTTTTGCTTTTTTTTTCTTTCTAAGTAGATTTCATTGAGCAATAATGTACATATATTAAAATGCACCCTTCTGCGAATGTAATTGAATGGGTTTTGACAAATGTGTGTACCTGTGATATCACCATTTTTTCATACTCCAGAGAGTTCACTTTCGCAGTTGATTCCCTACCCCTCCGCAGGTCTAGGCTGCCACTGATTTGCTTTCTGCCTGCTCTGGATCTTCACATAAATGGAATAAGACAATATGGACTCTTGCATCCAGCACCTTCTTGTTCAGCATATTTTCGACACAGTTGTCACCTGGTTGAATGTATCAGAAGTTCATTCTTCTTTACTGCTGAGTAATATTCTAGGGTATAGCATAAAAATGTATTCATTTACCTGGTTATATACCAGGAGAGAGAAACCATTTGAACAGGAAAATTTAATAGAATCAGTAAGTAGTGAATGGTGGATAATGACTTAAAGGGGTAGAAGAGGATCTAGAGGTAGCAAGTAAGAGGGAGAGTGAATTCTGAGGAGCCCAGAACTGAGGGAAGATGCCCTGCCCCTCACAGGCTCTGTTCAGATCTCTTTGAAAAGAGCGTGGCTGCCCCAGGAATGCACAGCCTGCTTGTCTGTGATGAAGAAACTTGCCAAAGGATACAGGCTGGACCTGGCCCATAGGTGGCCCAGGGTTCCCAGGTAACACCAGCAGCTTGGAGCTGGTCTCTAGGAGCAGCCGGAGGGGGAGAAATAGGGCCTGAGACTGTGGCTGGAATTGGCCAGTGAGGGCTGTGGAGGGGGTTGCTACCAGGTGTTAGTTCCTGGGCTGAGTAAAAATATGGGAGAAGGACTGACACCCAGAAGGGAAATGCCTTCCTGCTGATATCACCTTGTAGCGTTCCTGCAGTATCCTCAATCTGACAAAGCCTGACATTGTGCCAGTGGGCAGAGGAGAAACGCTTGCAGGCTCCAGCTCCAGCGTCACAAAGCAGGGCAAGGAAAGGTGGATTTGAATCTGCAAGATAATAACTTGATAACTAGCATAGGTGCTTTCTGGTTTGGGGTTATGCACAAACGGTTATGAACATTTGTGGGAACAAGTCTGTTGGTGGTCATATGTTTCAATTTCTCTTGGGAAAAGCATACAAGTGGAATTTGCCTGGATATGTAAGAAACTTTGTAAGAAACTACCAAATAAATTGCTTTCCAAGTTGTGTTTCACTTTGCATTCCAACTGGCAAATATGCATCTTCCCCAACACTTGATCCTGTCAGTCTTAAGTTCCAGCCATCCTAGAGTACAGGAAGCTGTATCTTTTGGTGATTTTGTCATCCCTGATGTGATTTAGTCATCCCTGATCTTTATCTGTTGAAACAGTAACTGGTGTTGGGCATTGTTTCCTATGTATGCTTCTTGGCCATTTGTAAATTTTCATTTGTGAAGTGTTTGTTCAAATATTTTGCCCATTTCAAAATGGGGTTGTCTTATTGGGTTGTAAGAGTTCTTTAAGCATTCTGTAGAAAAGTTTCTTGTCAGATGTATGTATTGCAAACATTGTAATATTAAGAGTTTTAAACACAAAATACAATCTACCAACAGGAAAAAAATAAGTTATTTTAAGATAGTTTTTAAACATTGTTTTAAAAATGTTGATGAATGGTATGCCTTATTTACTTTTAAATACTTGAAAAACAAATAGATAAAACAAAAATGGCAAAATGTTAATGTTAAAATTAGGTGACGGGTATGTAGGTGTTTGTTATTTTAGTCTTTTTGTATATTTTAAACTTTTTCATTATACAAAGAAAAAAATCAAATCCGAAGTGAATCTCGAAGCTATGAGCAGCATATAGGGGAAAAAATTAGTTAAGCCAAGTAAAGAGATTTCATGTTTATAGACATTAGGATTAAAAGGGCTTTTAAGATGTCCTATTATCCAGTCATTTATGCTTTGCTCCTGGTTCACTAACAACATGCGTGTCACCAAAGTTCTGTGAGATTTAGATATTTATTTGTAGAATGAAGGGCTGGCTTAGCTGATCTCAAATATTCTGTTATATGCACTCAAAGCTAGCTAAGACTAGCTTTCCAGATACCAGCAAGGTATATATCTATAATAATAAAAGGGTAATATGCTAATTAGACTGGATAGCCCAACGAAATTCCGGATGTCCTTCCAGATGAAGTGGGGGCACGGGCCGAGGCAGAGGTGGTTAGGAGCGATCAGGCAGGCAGGAAGAGTGAATAGGGGTGATCAGGCAGGCAGGCAGGTGAGCCAGCGGTTAGGAGACAGCGGTTCCAGATTGCGAGAGGGATGTCTGACTGCCAGTTTAGGCCTGATCCCACATGAGGCCTAAATTGGCAGTCGAACATCCCCTGAGGGGTCCTGTATTGCAAGAGGGTGCAGGCTGGGCTGAGAGAGCTCCCTTACCCCCGTGCATGAATTTCAAGCACTGGGCCTCTAGTAAGAGTACAAGAAAGTGAGTCAACCCTACTTACCTGGCATTTAAGGCTCTTCATGATCTGACTCCAGCTGAACTACTATTCTCTACACACTTTTTTATACCCTAGTAATTTCTGTGCCTGGAATGTCTTCCTTCCTATATCTACCTGACAAAATCTTATTCCTCTTGTAAGGCCCATCACAAATATTAGCACTTCCATAATATTTAACTGGATTTCTTAACAAGATTTGATGTCTCTGCTTACTAAATCCCATATCATTTTCTGAACTTATCATGTGGAATATACCACATTTTATTTTTATCATCTCTTTTTGGTATTTTAATTATTTCTGAAAAGTATTTTTCTTCCTGCTAGACTACAAATTCCTGAAGAAGAGGGATCATATCTTATTAGATTCAGGTGCTCAAAGCATAACACAATGACTAATACAGGAGATTTTTGGGGAGATAATGTTGGACTTACTGTATAAGATAGACACAGATTTATGTGAAATTGTGAGTCATCTGTTTTGTACCAAACTCTTCTTGGCATAAACTGACCCTTTTTCTGAAACTATGATAAGGTACTATATTGATTTTCCAAATAACTTTTTATTGCGATAAGATTTTCCCAGAAAGTTAAAACCCTGGCAGAAGAAAATGTCACTCAAGATTTTCTTCAGTTGGAATTGTGATTATTTGGCACGTTTTGTGTAATTTAGAGGTTGAAGTTGGGATTATGGCCTCCACTGCAATAAATTCTCAATTCAATTCAGGCAGCAAATGCACAAGGAACAACAGCAGAATGCCAGACCATGCTCCAAGCATCTGAGCAGTGATCTGCTACCCTTGAAGGACTGCTGTAAAACCTCAGATGGAGGGCATGATTTACACTAGGACTAGCTGAGCTCTGCCAGCAGCCGCTGCCTATGGGAAACAGAAGAATAGAAATTAATGGTACTGCTAATCTGATAGGTTAAGGTGACTGACTACAAGGAAAGTAATTCTTTGGCAACCGCTTTTCTCCTGTTTGTGTGGATGGCATGGTGAAGCTGAAGACTGGGATTGACAAGGGCTGTCTTAACGCGGGAACAGGATATGATCTCTCTCCTCCTCAATGCAATTTAAATACTTTGGGAGATTTATTTCAAGTCATTTGTTCACTACACTAATTTATCACTGTCGTTATTTTGGAGGAAAACATGTGTGCAATGATGTGTAGTTAATTCTTGATTATCATTTCTACTACTCATTGCAGTTTACCCCAGATTATACCTACACAGTGTTATTCTAAAGTGACAATTAGAAATGTACGCAGATAGAAACCAAGATGGCGGCATAGGTAAAAACACCTATCTTGCTGTCATACTCAGCAATTTTAATACTACAACTTAATGAAAGAACAAACATCTTCCAGAATCACCAGAAAGCTGGCCGAGTGAAAATTCCACAAATAAAAGTGAAAATAAGACACTGTGACTCGGAGGAGCAGTGGCGGACAGCGTTGAAAGATTCGCGTGGAGAGAGGTTTGGAGCGCATGCCAGTGGAGAGGGTGGGCGGCTAAAAACCGGTCTGTTTTCTCGAACGGGGAGACAAAGACGTCCCACTGGACTGATTCTCCAGCTTTGGGCGAAGTCCAGGGAACCCACTATCATACGGGGTGAAAACTGGACAGTGGGAGGGCACGCCAAAGCTCGGGTGCTGCCGGGTCTCCCGGGTTGTGGAGAAGGCAGCTTGTGTGAACAGCTCAGCTGCGTGACCCTGACCTTGTAGAGAGCACTCGCGACTTGCTCTCTCATTCGGAAAACCGTCAGACTGCTTTGTTTTATGACCCTGGGTGAGACATTGGGTGTGCAGACTCATTTGGGGAGAGTCTGAATTCCCCAGCAGCCAGTGGAGCTTGGCAGTGGCTCTCTCACAGAGGTGCTGGTGGCCATTGCCACCGACACAGAGTCCCTGGGGCCGCATAGGGCAGAGCTAACGCTGTCTGCTTGGCCCAGAGACTCTGCCTATCCAACCTGAGCACAGCTGAGCTTCACAGACAACTGGCCTGGAGGTCAACCCCCCCAAGTGCTAACAATAATTAACCTAAGCTTAACTTCAGCAAGACTGTGCAACCCATATCCACCTCAGGGAACTGGGGAGGCTGAGCCACTGTCTCTAGTAGGAAGTCTACCACACAAAGCTAATTAATTGACCAACTCAGGGAAGCAGCCACCATGCAGAGACATGGAAAGAAATCAGATGTGAAAGAAATGGAGGAAAAAAACAGACTGGACATGGAATTCAAAAGCACGGTTATAGGGCTTTTCAAGAGGCTCCAACAAAAGGTCGAGGCCTATAAGGAAATAAGCAAGACCGCAAAGGAAATGAATGAGTCCTACAAGGAAATGAACAAGATCCTCAAAGATATGAACGAGACCTGCAAGGAAATGATCAAGACCTACATGGAAATAAATGAGTCCTACAAGGAAATGAAGGAGACCCTCAAGGATATAAAGGAGACTCTCAAGGATATGAAAAAGGACCAACCAGAAATTAAGCATACACTGACTGAAATAAAAAATATTATACAAAGACCTAAAAGTGCTCTGGAGCACCCCAAGAACCAACTTAAAGATTTGAAATACAAAGAAGTAAAATCCACTCAGCTGAAAAAGCAAGAAACCAAAAGAATCCAAAAAATTGAAGCTAGTGTAAGGGGCCTCTGGGACAACCTCAAGCATACCAACATCCGAATTATAGGGGTGCCAGAAAAAGAGAGAGAGCAAGACAATGAAAACCTATTTGAAGAAATAGTGACTGAAAACTTCTCACACCTGGTGAAAGAAATTGACTTAGGAGTCCAAGAAGCGCACCGAACCCCAATATATAGGAACCCTAAGAGGACCACACCAAGGCACATCATAATTAAAATGCCAAGAGCAAAAGACAAAGAGAGAATATTAAAAGCAGCAAGAGAAAAACAGATAGTTACCTATAAGGGAGCACCCATACGACTGTCAGAGGATTTCTCAACAGAAACTATGCAGGCCAGACGGGAGTGGTAAGAAATATTCAAAGTGATGAACAGCAAGAATCTACAACCAAGATTACTCTATCCAGCAAAGCTATCATGCAGAATTGAAGGTCAGATGAAGTGCTTCGCAGATAAGAAAAAGCTAAAGGAGTTCATCACCACCAAACCAATATTATATGAAATGCTGAAAGATATTCTTTAAGAAGAGGAAGAAGAAAAAAATAAAAGTGTAAATTATGAACAACAAATACACATCTGTCAACATATGAATCTAAAAATCAAGTGAATTAATAAGCTGATGAACAGGACAAACTGGTGAATGTAACAGAATCCTGGACATAGAGAGGGAATGGACTGACAACTCTTGGGGAGAAAGGGGGTGTGGGAAGTGCCGCAAGAGACTGGACAAAAATCATGCAACTATGGGAGAGGACAGTGGAGGGGAGTGAGGGTGGAGGGTGGGATGGGTACCAGGTGGAGGGGAACTATAGGGTAAAAAAAAAGGGAATTAATTAATAATGTAATTAATTAAAATGTAATTAATAAACTGAACAATAAAGATTAAAAAAAAGAAATGTACGCAGATATTTTCAAATTAGTGTGAAATCCTGCAATGTGTGACTATCTTCTTGAAATCTTTAGGAAAGGTTTTGTCTATTTTAATGAGATTTATAGGTCATATTTCAATATATTCTGTTTGTTTGGGTTTCATTCTAGTTCATCATCTTAAAAACATTAATGTAGGGCTTTCAAGCTCATAAATCAATTTCTTTTCAAATGAACCAAAAGTAACATATCTCTTGCCTAATGCAAACAGTAAATTAATTTTTGTTGCTCTTTGTTTGATTAGTCTAGAATTGAACAAACATTCTGTAAGAAGCTATTACAAGCCAAAACTGGTTTGGCTCAGTGGATAGAGCGTTGGCCTGCAGATTGAAGGGTCCCAGGTTTGATTCCCATCAAGGGGATGCACCTTGGTTGTGGGCACATCCCCAATAGGGCATGTGCAAGAGGCAGCTGATCGATGTTTCTCCGTCATTGATGTTTCTGACTTTCTATCCCTCTCCCTTCCTCTCTGTAAAGAATCAATGAAATATTTTTTTAAAAGAAGCTATAACAGCCGAGACCGGTTTGGCTCAGTGGATTGAGCGTTGGACTGCGGACTGAAGGGTCCCGGGTTCGATTCCGGTAAGGGCATGTATCTTGGCTGTGGGCACATCCCCAGTAGGGGGCGTGCAAGAGGCAGCTGATCGATGTCTCTCTCATCGATGTTTCTGACTTTCTATCCCTCTCCCTTCTGCTCTGTAAAAAAATCAATAAAATATTTAAATAAATAAATAAATAAATAAAAGAAGCTATAACAAAAATAGAAGAAACACATAAACTGACCCTTTTTTTCTGAAACTATAAGGGAATATGATTATTGATTTTCCAAATAACTTTTTATTGCGATAAGATTTTTCCAGAAAGTTAAAATTCTGGCAGAAGAAAGTTAAAACGCTGGCTCCTAACAGCCTGACCTGTACCCTCTTGCAATCCACGACCCCAGGGGGGTATCTGACTGCCAGTTTGGCCCGATGTGGGATCAGACATAAACTGGCAGTTGGATATTCCCTCGCAATCTGGAACCACTGGCTCCTAACCCGTTCTGCCTCCATCACTCCCTCCCCTTCTTCTTCTTCAATTCCTTTTTTTTGCGTGTTAATCCTCACCCAAGGATATTTCTTACATTGATTTTTTTTTTTTTTTTAGAGAGAGTGGAAGGGAAGAGGAGAGATACACAGAGAGAAATATTGACATGAGAGAGACACATCAATTGGTTGCTTCCTGTATGAGCCTCAAGCCAAGGTTATAGATCGGGTCTGCAACTGAGATACATGCTCTTGACAGAAATCTGAGACCCTTCAGACCGTGGGCTGATGCTCTAACTACTAAGAAAACTGGTTAGGGCTCCCCTCCTTTTTATTTTATTTATTTTTTACTTGTTGATTTTAGAGAGAGAGGAAAGAAGAAACATCGTTTTGTTGTTCCATTTAGTTATTCATTCATTGGTTGATCTTTCATGTGCCCTGACCAGGGATTAAACCTGCAACCTTGGTGTATCTGGACAATGCTATAACCAACTGAGTTACCTGACCAGAGCACTCCCTCCCCTTTGCTTTACACATTTTAGTGCCCTCCATATGAAGAAAAGCGATAATTGTACAACAAATTAGCATGTGTTCATAAATATGTTATAGATATTAAAGTTCGCATATTTTCCTAGTAGCATGTTACTACCTAGGTAACCACCCTTCTATCATCTATAATAAGAAAAGTGACTGTACAGCTGAACGACCTTCGGGTTGTCCTTCTGGACGAAGCCACTGCAGCAGAGGCCAAGCCAGAGGCGGTTAGGGGCAATTAAGCAGGCAGGTGAGCAGTTAGGGGCAATCAGGCAAGCAGGCAGAGTGGTTAGGGGTGATCAGGCAGGCAGGTGAGTGGTTAGGGGCAATCAGGCAAGCAGGCAGAGTGGTTAGGGGTGATCAGGCAGGCAGGTGAGTGGTTAGGGGCAATCAGGCAAGCAGGCAGTGTGGTTAGGGGTGATCAGGCAGGCAGGTGAGTGGTTAGGGGTGATCAGGTAGGCAGGTGAGTAGTGAGGGGCAATTAGGCAGGCAGGTGAGCAGTTAGGGGCAATCAGGCAAGCAGGCAGAGTGGTTAGGGGTGATCAGGCAGGCAGGTGAGCAGTTAGGGGCAATCAGGCAAGCAGGCAGAGTGGTTAGGGGCGATCAGGCAGGCAGGTGAGCAGTTAGGACCCATCGGTCCTGGATTGGGAGAGGGATGTCGACTGCCGGTTCAGTTGTGATCCTGCAGGGATCCCTGAGAGATTGACCTAAACCAGCAGTCAGACATCCCCTAAAGGGCCACTGATTGTGAGAAGGTACAGGCTGGGTTGAGGGACTCCCTCCCCCCATGCATGCATTTCATGCACAAGGCCTCTAGATCATTCAATAAATATAAATTGAGGGGCTATGTGGAACCAGGGTTCTATTAAGAAATTAGAAACATGAGGAAGCAGAGAGCATGGCTCCTGCCTGCTCTGTGACGCTTACAATCCAGCTAAGAAGACACAGGAAAAGTCATTATAGGTGTTTTGAAGGGAAAGGGCAGAGTGCAATAGAAGATAAAGGTCAATTATCCAGGCTAGCTCACCCTGATTTCTTGATTTGTCTTCCATTTCAAACTGAAGCGAGAGAAATGAGGATAGAGGCTACAGTAAATGATGGTCTCTTTCAGGAAGAACATTATTTCGTCAAGTAATTGAGGTTCGTCCTCTCAGTCCACTTTGTGTGTTCATGATACCACCCCTCACCCCACCCCACCTTACAGCCAAATCCTGAAAGAAGAGATGACAATGCGGCGATGATATCCATTCAGTGTTTCACCTTTTAAAGGAGTAAGAACTGGTTGATGAGCTCCTTCTGAAGAATGGATAATCAGAGGAAAGAGCAAGATAGAAAGCCATGGCCGCTGGAGGAGCGGAGTTCAGGGTCAAATTCCTGTTGCCTTATCAGTCTCCGATTGTACCTGCAGGGAGCCGATAATATGAAATGAGCGCAGAGCAGGGAAACTGGAGCGCCTCGGCTATTTTACACTGGCCTGGAAAATGTCAGGATAGGTTAGGGAATTGCGGGGCGGGGAGGAGAAGTTAGCAATCCAAGTCTCAATGCTTTGCGGCTATTGAGCCGTCCGCCCCCCGCCCCCCACAACCCCCTCCCGCAGAGCTTCACCAATTCACTGAGGAAGGATGGCTTGCGCTTGAGGGGGGTGGGGTGGGGGGGATCTTAACATGGGATAGCCATCTGCCCATGTCAGTTTCAAAGACGAGGTTGGTCCAGAGTCACCATTGGGGGGCGATGATCTCAGAGTGGCTCTTCACCTTGCCCAGAGCTGCATTAAAAAATCAGTGTAGCATCCCTTTAGAAGGCAGAGTCCCGCGCTTGGGCTACCCTGCTCTGGTGGCTGGCGGGGCGCAGGAGGCGCTAGTGCGTGTGTGTGTGGTCGCCCCCCGCGCCGCAAGCCCGGCTGGCAGCACGCACCCCGCCCGCGCCCTGCGCTTTCCCGGAGCCCGCGGGGCGCGTGCGCGCACAGCCGAAACGCGTGCTCCTCGCGCGCGCCCTCCCCGGCGTCTCCCTCCGCCACCCCCACGCGCCGGCCCCGGGCGCCCGCCCTCCTCGCGCTCCCACAGCCCGAGCGCGGCTCAGCTGACCCGCGGGCGCCAGACGCCCGGCTCCCGGCTGGCCAGCGCGGCTGCGGCGGCACCGGCCTCTCCCGCGGACACTCCCCCCGCGCCCCTCCCCCGCCCGGACCGGCATCGGCACCGGGGACTGACCCGGCGCTTCTCCGGCGCCCGGAGAGGAGCGAGGCTGCGGTGACGAGCGGCGGCTGCGCGGTCATGGGCGCGCCGGGATCGCCCTAGGACAGGCGCGCGGAGACCGCAGCCGGAGCGGCAGCGAGCCTACCGAGCGGCGGAGGCGGCGGCAGGCGCGGCGGGGCCGGGATGAGCGGGAGCGGCGCAGCGCCCGGCCCGGGCTCCTCCCCGGCCGCTTGCCGCTTCGCGCACTACTTCGTGCTGTGCGGGATCGACGCGGACAGCGGGCTGGAGCCCGACGAGCTGGCGGGTAAGGCCGGGCTGTGGCGGCGCCGCGGGAGACGCGCGGGAGGCGGGGTGCGGCGGGCTCCAGACAAAGTCAGATGCCGGCAGCTCCCGCTCCCCGGCCGGACGGGCGCTCGGGCGGGCGGTTTACTGACATTGTGATTTATTTCGAGTTGCAGGGTGCGTCCCTGAGCCCGCGGGCTTGTCTGTGGGGCGCGGGATTGTGAATAACGGGAGCGGGGGCAGCGGCAGAGGCGGAGGTGGCCCGGAGGACGCGGCGCATACCCGCACGCCGGTCCCCGCGCCTGCCCCTGCAAGCGAAGGCGGCCAGTGAGTCACCGGGCACGGTATCTCCCCGGCCTGGCTGCGACCCCGCGCGTCCCCCTGCCACCCCCTGAGCCCGGCCGCGAAGTTTCAGCCCCGGCACGTGACGCGGCGCGCGGCCCCCCTGGGGGCGGGGGCGTGGGGGACGGCTGGGCTGCGGGGCGAGCGCGGGCGGGAGGCTGGCTGGACTTCATCCCAGCGTGTTCCCGGTTCTGCGGTGGCGGTCAGCCACCTTCTGGCATCCCGTCCATTTGGCCGTGTCACGGAGCCGGAGAGGACCTTTGATCGCTCGGGACCGGCACGACGCTCTGTGGACACCGCGTCTCCCGCCCCCGAGTTTCAGGAGTTGGATGTTTCCCCTGTGCCGGGCGCTCCGGGTGCCGCCGCCGGGGTTTTCCTGGAGCGACTCCGCCGCCGCCTCTGGGCTCATTTGATGGCGCAGTGCGGGGCCGAGCTGGGAACTGACGCGGGGGAAAGGCGCCCTTACACGATGGGTTGGGGGTGGTCACCGGTGCGCAGTGTCGAGAGGAGGCCGGGAGAAGCGACTGACTTCATTTTTCCACGCCGCTTTCTTTCTGCTTGCTTCCTTGGATCTGAAGCTTGATTTTTTATTTTTTATTTTTTTAATGGATGAGACAAGTGACATCTACCGCCTGAACTTTATCTGTGTCAGTGTTAAACGCTTAGGTCATAGCCTTTCAAAACAGCTTCTTTTGGATATAGCATTCCAATGTGTTGCGTGTGTGTGTGTGTGTGTGTGTGTGTGTGCGTGCGCGCGCTCTATTTTTCTTTTTGGGTGGGTGGGAGCCAGGAATAATGCACCAAATAATAAACAATAGTAAACAAAACTGTTCAGCCTTAAGATAAAGTACCCATCAACCCACGTCTTAGCTAAGTGAGCATCTTTTTAACTCATTTTCAGAGCAAAACGTTTTCAACAAAAACTCTTAAGTCTAGTTTTAGTTAAAATTTTTTTTTAACAAGAGGAGTACCAGCTTTTCTATATGTATAATTAGGTAATCATGTTGTTTCTTCAACTAAGATTCCAGGTATATACTGAAAATGTCTTTGTTCAGGAATACAAAGTTAGAAAAAAATGTCTGCAGAGGTATTTGGAGAGATTCCTCTTTTTTTGGACTGGTGAAAGGATTATTTTATTTTCTAGAATCCCTTCTTCCCTACACAAACTAAACGTTTGTGGCACAAGGTCACTTGGAGGCCTTCTGTCAGTGGTGACTGGTAAAAGGAAAAAGCCTGTAATTCTTTTTCTTCCTCTGTCTCAAGTCTGTATGCCTAGTAAACCTAAAACAACACCTGTAGGTGTGGCGGGGGACTCTTTAGGCATAGTGCTAAGACTTAAATAAAATTAAACAGTAATTAATTTTCAGACACAAATTGGCTTTTCCTTTTGCAACACTGCATAAGTGTGGGTGATTGAGATTTTTGTTCCTTGTAATACTTGGTATTTTGAAGTAACAATTTTGCCTGAAAACATTGCAGTATCAACAAATAGTTGAATGAAAGGATTTTGAAAACCTTATTTTCTAGGTGTGTCTTAGGTGTGAGGGACAGCTGTTAACAAAGCTGTCAAAAGTCCTTACCATTATAGTGCTTACATTCCAGTGTAAAAAACAATGAAAATATATAGTTTGCCATATTTTAATACTTGCTATGGGGAAAAATAAAGCAGAGACACCGGACTAGGCTAGTGCCAGCAGAATGGTGGGTGGTGGGGTTGCAGTTTTAAATAAGGTGGTACAGAAGGCCTTATGGATAAGTTAGCATTTGACAAGAACTCTGAAGAATTCAAGGAAGCAAGCCACAGGGATTTTCTTAGGAAACAGCATTACAAGCAGAGGAAACAGCACCTTCAAATGGAGATAACCAAGTCGGCAAAGATATTTTTTAGGGGCCTAAATTTATATTTAGATATAAAGCCATGATATTGGGTAACATTACCCAGGGAGTGAGAGAAGATAGAAACGAAAAGAGGCTCAGAATTGAGTTCTGGAGACAAGCCAGCATTTAGAGGTGGGGAGGATGAAGAGGGATCATTACTAAGGATAGTAAGAAGTGTGCCCCGTGAGATGAGAGAAAAGCAGGAGAATGTAGTATCATGTTCCCAATTAATGATTTTGACTGTTTCCAGAGCTGCATCTGGGGATGAGGAAACAGGGCTAGTGAGTTAGGCAAATTAGCCAGGAGGTTGTTTCTGTTTTACTGCTTAAATTTCAAAGTTAATGACAGTTAAGTTTCTATTTTACTTTTTTGGAACAGATCTATTTTTATCATACTGTTTCTTAGCAAGTTGTTACTCTGCCTGTAGAAGGTCTTAACTACTATTAAACATAAGTTTTACCAATTGCTTTATGGACTTTTTTGTAATGTATGCATGTTGCTAGAATTTGTACTCCTCAGGTGGTGGGACATTGAAATCAAATTGAGGACAGCCCTGGGCGATGCAGCGCAGTTGGCTGGTCGTCATTGCATGCACAGAAAGGTTTCGGATTTGATTCCAGGTCAGGGTACATGCCTGGGTTTCAGGCTTGAGCCCTGGAAGTAGGCTTGTAGGAGGCAGCTGATGTTTCTCTCTTTCCCTGTCTCTAAAAAAATCAATAAAAATACTTTAAAAGAAGTTAAGGACACAAAAATATGATGAAATAATAATAAAAATAATAAAAATAGACTAAAACCTATTAAAATAGACTAAGACCAATAAAGTTATCAGGTTTTCAAATTGTATTTTAGATATTCCTCCCAATAAAGCCCAGCTTTACCAACAATGGAAAAGATTTCTTTAATCTCAAATAGGTTTTTTAACAGCTGAAATAATTTGAATATGTAAATCAAAATTTTTTTTTATGGAGGACCTAGAAATTATCCTGGGAGATAACCTGCAATCCAGGTGTGTGTCCATGACTGGGAATCGAGCTCACGACCCTTCTGTGCACGGGGCCCACACCCTGACCACTTAGAAACACTTTCCAGGGCTCACACTGATTCTTTGCTGCCTACAGAAGAAAGGTAAATAAGAGCACTTTGTTGGAATTGGTTGATGTGAAGGAAGGCAGATGTCATTCAGAAATTTTCTTTTATGGCTCGTTTCCTCTAAGACCTAACTATGGGAATTTATGTGGCTTGATTTACAGCAACAAGTCTTTTAGGCAGTGAACAAATGGACATACTTAGACTTTTGTTTAGGTAACATAAATATGCAAGTCTTCAAGAGGAAAGGGTCTTTGCCTCTCACTTTCATAATGCCTTTTATTACAGTACACAGTGTTTAATAAGTGAATGGATATAATTTTTACATATGACTCAACAAATTGTGTGGTGACAAAAATACTTTTAAAGCATTCCCATGGTAGCCTGGATTCAGGCCTACGGATATTGAAGTCTGGTGGGTGGGATTCCTGTCACAGGCCTTTGTTTAGCTCTCTTCCTTGGTGCCTCTTTCTATTTATTTTTAGCTTTGGTGATCGTGGGTGTGGTTTCCAGAAGAGCTTAGAGACAGTGGAGACCATGGTCTAAATTCAGATACAAAATGTACTTGAGACTGATGGAGTATCATTATGTGTTGAAGAAACCAAGGCTGAGAAGTTAAGGGCCTTCTCAGAGATCATGTGACCAGCAGCAGACATCAGAGGGGAGCCCACTTGTTCTACTACACTACGCTCCATAGTTATTTTATTTTATTATTATTATTATTTTTTATTTTTTTAAATATATTTTATTGATTTTTTACAGAGCGGAAGGGAGAGGGATAGAAAGTCAGAAACATCGATGAGAGAGAGACATCGCTCAGCTGCCTCTTGCACGCCCCCTACTGGGGATGTGCCCGCAGCCAAGGTACATGCCCTTGCCGGAATCGAACCCAGGACCCTTCAGTCCGCACTCTGACGCTCTATCCACTGAGCCAAACCGGTCCTGGCACTCCATAGTTATATCAGCTCAGAAAAACGATGAGTTTGGAGTTCAGCAAGAATTTCAGGCTTACCCTTTTTCCAGACTGAATGGCAGTCACGATTGTTTTTTAAAAACGATAGCCATGTGTACAGGCCTGGGTGGGGTAGGAGTGGCCCTGATCTGACCACCATAGGTAAGGCCTCAGTTGTTAGCTTTGTTGACATCCTTGGGCCCAAATAGATTATGTTTGGGAGTTTGGAAGGCCTGGCCTAATAATTGGGCTTTGGAGGAGTAATGCAAACATCAGCCTCTATTCTAATGAGACCAAAGAAAATTCAAGTCTAGTTGCTGTGGTCTAGTGCTTGCTTGATTTTAAAAATCCACTGGTAATAAAACACTTTATGTTGACACTAGAGGCCCAAATGCATGAAATTCTTGCAAGAGTAGGCCTTTCTTCTCCCAGCAGCTGGCACTAGTTTCCCTCTGGCACCCAGGACCCAGGCTTCCCTCGTAGCCCCAGCTTCATCCCGAAGGATGTTCGGTCTAATTAGCATATTACACTTTTATTATTATAGATTGGACCAAAGTGAGCACAGCTAAACTCCCTGTGATAACCCTAGGGCTCAGGCTTCTGCTCCATTTGTTGATACAGAACAGACCAGAGAAGATGAGATGATATGGAGGGGAAGGGAGGGAAGGGGGACCAGTGTGTTTGGAGGAGGAGAAAATAGAGGAAGGGTAAGAAAGAGGATGGGGAGAGAGAAGGAAGCTGGAAGAGTGCATATAATATCTGCCACTAAGGTGTGATGGCAGACTGTTCTGACATTGTTGGTATTTCCACTGCTGGTCACAGATACTTTTGGAGTAATAAAAATAAATGTATAGAATACACTGCATTGATAGTTATCGTTTCCATGAAGAGCCATTTCAGAAGAAAACGTTTTCCTCTTTTATAATTTACTGGAGCACAGAAATAGTTCCTACATAAGGTACTTTAGGAAACAAGTGCCATATGTCCAGATCCTTAACATTTTTGATTGATAATGACCTAATGTTTTCAGTAAAGCTATAACTAGCCATTGCACTTTGGGTTATTCAGTGTAAAATGCTTATGGTGTGCCAGTTTGTGGGGTATATTGGTGAGTCACCATTCTCTAAGAATCTGCAGTGAAATAGCAATAATAAAATAACATTTATTCAGTACTTTCTACATGCCAAGCACTGAGCTAAAGGTTGGTAATTATTACCTCATTTAATCTTGAAAACATCCATAGGAGGTGGCACTATTTTATTTGTTTAACAGATGAGAAAACTGAGGTTAGAGAGTTTATTTTCACCCAGGCTCATATAATAAATGAGAGACCTGGACTGCAAACTGTCTGATGTGATCCATCGTGCCCATAACTGATAGAGTTGCTGCCTCTGTAAGAATATACATTGGCTAACCTTATAATCAAGTGAGGTTATCTTTCAACTTCTCTATACAGGATAGATAGTTAAGAGGGAGACTATGACCTGACCTCACTTCTCTCCTCTTAAGATTAGCATTAATGGCCCTGGGTGGTGTGCATGCTCAGTTGGTTGCATCATCCCAGGCACTAAAAGGTAGCTGGTTTGATTGCTCGTCAGGGCACATGCCAGAGTTACTCACATAAAGAGAAATGGGGGAAAAAATCCCATTTATCATTGCACCAAAAAAATTAAGATTCCTGGGAATAAATTAAGGATGTAAAACACATGTACTCTGAAAACTACAAGACATTGCAAAGAGAGAGGAAGACATAAACAAATGGAAGAACATACCATGTTCATGGATTGGTAGAATCAGTATCATTAAAATGTCCATACAAAGCAATCTATAGATTCAATGCAATACTTATTAATATACCAATGGCATATTTCAAAGATCTAGAACAAACTCCAAAAATTCACCTGGAATAAAAAAGATCTTGAATAGTCACAGCTAACCTGAGAAAGAAGAACAAAGTTGGAGGAATCACAATACCAGACATCAGGCTATATTACCAAGCCACAGTTCTCAGAACTGCTTGGTACTAGCACAAGAATAGACATATAGACCAATGGAACAGAATAGAGGACCCAGAAATTGATATAAAACATTATACTCAATATTTTTTTACAAAGGAAGCAAGTGCATACAATGGAATCAAAAAAGTCTCTTTAATAAATGGTGCTGGGAAATTTGGTCAGATACATGAAAAAAAAAAAAAAGCAGATCACCAACTTATACCATACACAGAAACAAGCTCAAAATGGCTAAAGAACTTGAATGTAAGAAGGGAAACCGTAAAAATCCTACAAGACTCCATAGGCAGCAAAATTGCAGTCTTATGTCATAGCAATATCTTTACAGACACAGATCCTAGGGCAAGAGAGATAAGGAGAAAATAAACAAATAGGACTATATCAAAATAAAAAGCTTCTGCACAGCAAAAGAAACCATCAACAAAATAATAAGAAAGCCCACTGCATGGGAGAACATAATTGCCAATGTTATCTCCGCTAAGGGTTTAATCTCCAACATTTACAGGGAACTTATACAACTTAACAAAAGGAAGATAAACTATCCAATCAAAAAACAGGCAAAGGACCTAAATAGATATTTCCAAAGAGGACATCCAGAAAGCCAAGAGATATATGAAAACATGCTCAAAGTCACTAACCATCTGAAAGATGCAAATCAAAAGAGCAATGAGGTTCCACCTGTCAGAATGGCTGTCATCAACAAATCAACAAATGAAGTGCTGGCAAAGATGCAGAGAAAAAGGACCCTTCCTCCACTGCTGGTGGAAACGCAGACTGGTGCAGTCATTGTGGAAAACAGTATGACAATTCCTCAAAAATTTAAAAATGGAACTGCCATTTGACCCAGTAATACCACTTCTAGGAATATATCCCAAGAAAACAAAAAGACCAATCAGAAAGGATATATGCACCCCTATGTTCTTAGAAGCACAGTTTACAATAGCTAAAATTTGGAAACAGCCTAAATGCCCATCAGCAGATGCATGGATTTCAAAGCTGTGGTACAGGAATACTATGTTGCTGTAAAAAAGAAGGAATTCTTACCTTTTGCAGCAGATGGATGAAATTGGAGAGCATTATGCTAAGTGAAATAAGCCAGTCAGTGAAAGAAAAATACCACATGACCTCACTCATTTATGGGTAATAGAGAACTTTATAACCTGATGAACAAAAAGGTAAGATAAAGAGGCAGAGAAGCATCAAACAGACTGTCAAATTGCAATGGGAAAGCTGGGGAGGGTTGAGGCGGGGGAAGGTAAGAGATGAACTGAAGGACTTGTATGCATGCATCTAAGTATAATTAATGAACACAAGACACTGGAGGGGGGGTGAGGCCATATGCTGGGGGGTAGGGGAGGCCAAGGGAAGGTCGATAGGGAAAAAAGGAGACATAAGTTCTATTTGTAATACTTTAAACAGTAAACAAACAGGAAAACTTTACCCTGTATCTTAGTTTGTTTAGGTTGCCTGCCACCCATAGATTGTGTGGCTTATAAACAACAGAAATTTATTTCTGACTGTTTTGGAGCCTGGGAAGTTTAAGATCAACGTCCTTACAGATTCGGTGTCTGGGAAGGGCCCTGTTCTTGGTTCATAGATGGAAGGAGTGAGGGTTTCTTTTTTTTCTTTCTTTTTTAAAATAAATCTTTATTGTTCAGATTATTACAATATTGCTCTTTTTTCTCCCCATAGCTCCCCTTCCCCCGGAACTCATCCCACTCTCTGCCCTTACCTCCCCGCCACTGTCCTCATCCATAGTTGTACGATTTTTCTGTCCAGTCTCTTCCTGCATATCCCAAACCCCTTTCCTACAAAGAATTGTCAGTCCACTCGCTTTCTATGCCCCTGATTCTATTATATTCGCCAGTTTATTCTGATCATCAGATTTTTAATTCACTTGATTTTTCAATTCACTTGTTGATAGATATGTATTTGTTTTCATAATTTTTAGCTTTACCTTTTTCTTCTTATTATTAAAGAATACCCTTCATCATTTCATACAATACTGGTTTGGTAGTGATGAACTCCTTTAGCTTTTTCTTATCTGCGAAGCACTTTATCTGACCTTCAAGTCTGAATGATAGCTTCACTGGGTAGAGTAATCTTGGTTGTAGGTTCTTGTTATTCATCACTTTGAATATTTCTTACCATTCCCATCTGGCCTGTATAGTTTCTGTTGAGAAATCAGCTGACAATCATATGAGTGCTCCCTTGTAGGTAGTAACTAACTGTTTTTCTCTCACTGCTTTTAATATTCTCTCCTTATTTTTTGCTCTTGGCATTTTAATTTTTATGTGTCTTGGTGTAGTCCTCTTTGGATTCCCTTCGTTTGGGGTTCGGTGCACTTCCTGGACATTTAAGTCTATTTCTTTCATCAGGTCAGGGAAGTTTTCAGTCATTGCTTCTTGAAATAGGTTTTCATTGTCTTGCTCTCTCTCTTTTTCTGGCACCCCCATAATTCAGATGTTGGTATGCTTGAGGTTATTGTCCCAGAGGCTCCTTACACTATCTTCAATTTTTTGGCTTCTTTTTGCTTCTTGCTTTTCCAGCTGAGTGATTTTTGCTTCTTTGTATTTCAAATCTTTGACTTGATTCTTGCAGTCCTCTAGTATGCTTTCAGGTCTCTGTATAATATTTTTTATTTCAGTCAGTGTATGCTTAATTTCTAGTTGGTCCTTTCTCATATCCTCCAGGGTCTTGTTAAATTTATTGGCCTTTTCTAGGAACCTCTTGAAAAACCTTATAACTGTGGTTTTGAACTCTATGTCCAGTCGTTTTTTTCCCCTCCATTTCTTTCAAATGTGATTTGTTACCTTGTCTTTGCATTTTGGCTGCTTCCCTGAGTTGGTCGAGTAGCTTTGTCTGGTAGGTGTCCTCTAGAGGACAGTGGCTCAGCCTCCCCAGTTACCTGAGGTGGATACTCTTGGTGCACCCCTTTATGGGTTGCACAGTTCTGTAGTTAAGCCTATATTGTTATTGGTATCGCTGGGAGGGTTTGACCTCCAGGCCAATTGGCTGTGAGGATCAGCTGTGTTTGTGCTGTGAGCGCCTCTATGCTCAGCTTGGATGGGGCGGAATCTCCAGGCTGAGCAGGCAGCCTTGGTTTCCCATCAGCCCTGCCCTTAACGGCTCCCAGGTCTCCATGCCCTGGGGCAACGGCTGCACACACCTCTGAGAGAAAGCTGCCCGGACCTCTGCCTGCTGCCAGACAGTCTAATTTCTCCCCAAATGAGTCTGGATACCTAAACACTCACCCGGAATGGGAAAACAAAGCAGTCTGGTGTTTCGTTTTGTGTTTTTTTCCTCCTGAACGATAGAGCCAGCCATGAGCCTTCTCTGATAGCTCACGTGCCTCTGTAGCGCCCGAGTTTCAGTGTGCTTCCTCCTCACTGTCCAGTTTCACCCAATATGAGTCTGGGTTCCCCAAGACTCACCCGGAACTGGAGCTCGGTGCAGTGGGACGCCTTTGTCTCCCTCCCCGTTCGAGAAAACCAGCCAGGTATTCAGCCACTGCCCTCTCCGCTGTCTCGCAGCTCCGCACCTCTGACTCCCCGAGTATCTGCAACTCTGCCCTCTGCAGCTCCCCGAGTCTCAGTGTCCTTTTATCTTTCCTTCTATTTTTGGAATGTCCACTCAGCCAGCCCTCTGGTGGTTCTGGATGATGTCCATTTTGTCTTTTAGTTGTAATTTTGAAATTGTTGTACCGTGCAGCAGTATGGGCGTTTACCTATGCTGCCATCTTGGTTCCTCCATCAGTGAGGGTTTCTTTTATAAGGCACGAATCCCATTCACGAGGCTCCACCCTAAGCACCCTCCAAAGGCCCACCTCTGAATATATCACATTGGTAATTAAGTTTCAACATATGAATTGGTGGTAGGGGAGGGAAGCACAAATATTTAGTCTAACGCTCCGGTTTACAAAGCTCTTCATGACCTGGTCTCTGCCTACCTTTCCATTTCCAACTTTTCTGACTGGATGACTTTTTCCAGCTACATGGATTTCTTACAGATCCTTAAACACATTAAGCTGCTTCCTGTCTCATGGCCTGTTCATCTTCTTTTCTCTCCCTGGAATCCTCTTTTCCTAGACCAGCATCTGAAAAATATGAGATAAATTTGCAATTTAAAATTTTCTTTTTAGCCATATCTAAAAAGGTAAAAAGAAACATGATATTAACTTTAGTGATTTATTTATGCATCTAGGACAGTGGTTGCAAACTCATTAGTCAACAGAGCCAAACAGCAATAGTACAATGATTGAAATTTCTTTTGAGAGCCAAATTTTTTAAACTTAAACTTCTTCTAATGCCACTTCTTCAAAATAGACTTGCCCAGGCCATAGTATTTTGTGGAAGAGCCACACAAGGGGCCAAAGAGCCGCATGTGGCTTGAGAGCCGCAGTTTGCAGATCACGGATCTAGGATATTATATCAACATTTAATCAACATAATAATTATTAATGAGATACGTGATTTTTTTTTTCTTAAAATCCAGCAAATCTCAGTTTGGACTAGCCACATTTCAAGTGTTCAGTAGCCACATATGACTGGGCTACTGGCTACCCTGTTGGACAGTGCAGCCCTATATCTTTGCAAGTTTTTCTTCTTACTCAGGTCTCTGCATGCATGTTACCTCCTCAGAGTGACCTTCCCAGACCATAATGTCCTTCCTTTCCCTGCCTGCCCCATTCTTTTTTTAAAATATATTTTACTGATTTTTTTATAGAGAGAAAGGGAGAGGGATAAAGAGTTAGAAACATCGATCAACTGCCTCCTGCACACTCCCCACTGGGTATGTGCCCATAACCAAGGTACACACCCTTCACTAGAATTGAACCTGGGACCCTTGAGTCCTCAGGCCAATGCTCTATCCAATGAGCCAAACTGGACAGGGCATCCCCATTCTTCCCAGTTACACTGCTTCATAACACTTACTGGTACCTGACAAGCCTATCTAATAAAAGAGTAATATGCAAATTGACCATACCTCTGGTCAAGCCATGCCCACAGCCACGCCCACCACCCAATCAGGAGCAGATTATGCAAATTAACCCCAACCAAGATGGCTGCCACCACTGAGAGCAGGAGGGAGGCTTGGGTTTCCCCGACAATGGAGGAAGCCAAGCTTTCTGCCTGCCGTTGCCAACCTAGGCCTCCAATCAGTGCTACAAGAAGTTTCAATTATAGAAGATACATAATCCCAACAGAAATGGCGGCAGCCATGGGGCTAGAGAGAGAAGAGGCTAGGGTTTCCCGGGTGATGGAGGAAGTCAAGCTTCTGCAGCCCTAGCCTAGGCCTCCACTCTAGGCTACAAAGTTTCAAACAGAAATGGCTGTTGCCACAGAGCAAGCAGAGGCTGCAAAGTTTCAATTGTAGAATATAAATTAATCCCAGATCCCAGGGCCTCCACTTGGGTCGCTGGGGGGCGTGGCTGGCCTGCAAACCACCAAAGGCCTCTAGCCCAGGCTGCCTCACACCCCAAGAGAACCCCCACCCTGATCCAGAACACCCTTCAGGGCAAACCAGCCAGCCCCCACCCATGCACCAGGCCTCTCTCCTATCTAATAAAAGAGTAATACGCAGATTGACCATCACTCCAACATACAAGAGGGCTGCCCCCATGTGGACACAAGATGGCCACCACAAGATGGCCAGCAGGGGAGGACAGTGGGAGGTTCCAGGCCTGCAAGGGAGGGCAGTTGGGAGGGACCAGGCCTGCAAGGGAGGGCAGTTGTGGGCGATCAAGCCTGCAGGGGAGGGCAGTTAAGGATGACCGGGCGAGCAGAGGAGGGAAGTTGGGGCAAACAGGCTGCCAGGGGAGCAGTTAGAGATGAATTAGGCTGGCAGGGTAGTGGTTAGGGGGTGGTCTGGCTGGCAGGCAGAAGCAGTCAAGGGCAATCAGGGAGGCAGGCAGGTGAGCAGTTTGCAGCTAGCAGTCCTGGATTGTGAGAAGGATCGGGCCTAAATGGGCAGTCAGACATCCCTCGAGGGGTCCCAGATTGGAGAGGGTGCAGGCTGGGCTGAGGGACACCCCCCTTCCCCCCATGCACAAATTTTGTGCACCGGGACTCTAGTATATTATAAATGTATTTCTTTACTTTTGCTTTTTAATGTCAATCTTCCCCAATGAATTGTTGGATCCTAAAGGGTAGGACCTTAGTCTCTCTTGTTTAACATTGTGTACACCCAGTGAAAAACAATGTGGAAAAGATAGTCTCATTCTGAAAATTTTTGGAATCTCTGGCTAAAAGGTCATTAGATGGTGTCATCTTAAAGATCCAAATAGTGCCTGGCCCATAACAGGGATTCTAATAGATTGTTTGGCTAAATGAGTGAGATAATTTTAAATGGACAAAAATATAACTTTTCCTTTTGCTATTGACAATAAAAAGTATGTTTATGTGTGGGGTTTTTAACCTCTAAAAATGAGTAGCTTGAGATTGATGAAAAAACAAAAGTGTGGATGAATGATTAACTTTTTAAAAAGGTATATAACAGCTTTGTGGTGAAGCTACTAAAATTCTGTCTGTAATATTTATGAGCTTGTTCCTTTTCTCTTGAAATAAGCTGCGATAAATAAAATCAATAACTTTTTTTCTTTATCAGCTTTATGCAAGCAAGCATGTAGGTGTCAGCAAAGCTTTGATATTTTTAAAGCAAATTGCATGTTTTATTTATTTATAAACTAGTGCCAAGGGATGAGCACATAAATGGTAGGTAGTGTTTATGGAATTTCTGGAAGTGTTTGTGTTAAAGAGCGCTCAGAGATGCATTTGTGGCTTTAGCAGAATATCTTAGGAAATTGCATTCACAGTTTCCGTCTTCATGGGCATCTAACTCAGTTTGGGGCATGGTCAGCCAGTTAGTTCTTTTGTTTCTATAAAGTTTAATTCTCTATATGTGTCTTTCCATTTATATGTTGTCTTCATTGTATCTTGTGTAATGTTCTGTTCTGCCTTAGGCTTGGCTTTTTAAGATGACACCATGTAATGACCTTTTAGCCAGAGATTCCAAAAATTTTCAGTATGAGACTATCCTTTCCACATTATTTTTCAAACAAAGTGCAAAGATGGTTGGCTGAGTGTAAGGAGATAAGAACTGTGAATTCTAGGAATAAAAGTAGAGGTATTTTATATGCTGCTGGCACAGCACATCCAGAGGATAGAAGAACATGAAACATTTGTTTTCTCAGATATCTCTGCACCTTTCTCAAGAACCCATGACATGTATTAACTATCCTAAATTAATACTGTAACTGTTTTAATTCACATGGACTTCTTGAATTAATACCTTTTATTTTTCTTGTATATATCACTGGTACAGAAAGCTATTTTTCTTTAAAAAATTTTTTTAAATCTTCACCCGAGGATATTTTCCCATTGATTTTAGAGAGTGGAAGAGGGGGGAGGGGGGAGAGGGACAGGGAGACAGGGAGGGAGGAAGGGAGGGAAGAGACATCAATGTGAGAGAAACACATCAATTGATTGCCTCCTACATGTGCCTTGAAGAGGGCCTGGGCTAGAGAGGAGCCTGCAGCTGAGGTACATGCTCTTGACCAGACTCAAACCCGGGACCCTTTGGTCTGCAGGCTGACGCTCTATCCAGTGAGCCAAACCGGCCAGGGCCAGAAAGCTTTTTTTGAAATAATGCTCTTTATTTTTATTATTTTGAGAGAGGAAGGCAGAGAGAGAGAGGGAGAGAGAAAGAAACATCAATGATGAGAGAGAATCATTGATTGGCTGCCTCCTGCATGCCCCTTACTGGGGATTGAGCCTGCAACCTGGACATGTGCCCTTGATGGGAATATATATACATATATACTGTATACACCAGAGGCCAGATGCACGAAATTTGTGCAAGAGTGGGCCCTCGCATCCCTGGCTGTATCAACCCTCGTAGCTGCGGCTGCCTTGTGGCCCCGCGGCCCTGCCCCCTACCCACGGGTCGTTCTGGAAGACTGTCTAGAAGGCTGTTCTGCCAGTCCGGTCTAATTAGCATATTAGCTCTTCATTATATAGGATATGTATATGAAAGACAAAGAGGTGGCATTATATGCACCACACCAGTAATTATGGACAGCCCATACATGATGGGAAGTTTGTCTTAAGACTACTGCTAAGCTATTGTTATTGATGAGCTATGAGTAGTTTTCACATGTTCATATTTTATTAGGAATATCACTGCAAAAATAGTCCATATGCTTCTCTACCCTGTGTTTTTAAAAAATTGTTCATAATTTGAGGACATACATGGGTGGGGTGTTTTTCAACACTAATGCTTCTCTAGACTGTTCCTAGATACTGTTTCTCAATTATAAAATGTGATGATGTCTTGGAAAGAGCTTGTAAACTAAAGTGCAGTAAAAATATGAAGTAGGATTTTAGAGTTGTGAGGATGAGCATGCTGAATCCTTAGATACAGTGTGGACCTCTAGGTTTTATACTGTGAAACCCAGTTTAAAGATTTTTTTAAAAAGTAGATTTTATTTTTTTAAAGTTACTATCTATTTTTCTTATTTATTTATTTTTTATCCTTACCCCTGTATATGTTTACTGATTTTAGAGAGAGGAAGGGATGGGGGTTGAGAGAGAGAGAATGAGCAAGAAACATTAATGTGAGAAACATTGATGTGAGAAACATCAATGGGTCGCCTCTAACGAACCCCCCAACCTGGACCGATACCACAACTAGGTTTGTGCTCTGACTGGGAGTTGAACCCAGGACATTTCCATGTACTGGACTGTGCTTCACCCAACTGAGCCACATCAGTGAGGGCAAGGCAAAGGTATTTTTAGGTAAGTCTGTTTTTAGATCTCAGAGGCCTGGTGATGTAAATCCACTTGTTTTGCATAATTTTCTCCTGCCCGTACCTGATTTCTGCTTTGAAGACCATGTTTTCTTGCCCTGTCTGGTTTCCTCTTTTCTAGTACAGCACACTTTTATTGTCATTTAAGTAGCACAGAAAATTATTCCATAGTTTGAAGAAACATTAGTGTAGAAGTGACAAGAAGATTAAACTTCTGATAGTCTTCATTCCTCAGTACAGCTTGACACAAGTTTGCTCAGACCAGGCTTTTGTATGTTTTTTTCCTAATTCCTTTTTCAAAGATCACCCCTACTTTTACCTTAGTCCTCATGAAGCCACCTCCTATTTGCTCTTTTGATAGTCTCTTTTCTATGGAAACCTGTAGAAGATGTAATCTTTAGGCAAAAATTTCCAGTGATATTAAAACCTTGTAGAGAAGAAATTCTAATCTTTAATTGAATTTCCAGTTCCCTTCATCCCCAGCAGAAACTGGGAAGTGTTTATTATTTCTCATAGCTTTTCCGTTTTCATATTTTCTGTTTCTGATATCCCTTCAGGTTCCTTCCTTTTGAGAAAACAGGAACATTCTGATCTAGAGCAACAATATTCTTCCAATATATTAAATTTATATCACTGATTTTTTTTTGTTTCCTGTAGATAGCAAGGAGGGATTGTTTCCCTCTAGGCCAGTGGTCTGCAAACCGTGGCTCGAGAGCCACATGCAGCTCTTTGGTCCCTTGAGTGTAGCTCTTCCACAAAATACCACAGCCCGGGTGAGTCTGTTTTAAAGAAGAAGTTTAGAAGAAGTTTAAGTTTAAAAAAAATTGACTCTCAAAAGAACATTCAGTTGTTGTACTGTTGGTATTTGGCTCTGTTGACTAATGAGTTTGCTGACCACTGCAGTCTAGGCAGATGAGACATGAGTTGTTTTGAGGGGCCTGAGCATCTTGAACTGAATGTCCTCCCTATCGTAAGAACCAGCCCTAGCATGTTACTGGGAATTCCGTAAGATGAGGCGGGGACTGACATAAGAAGCGTGTGAGCAGTCGGAATTTAGGACTGGCTATAGATTTAAAGCTCCCCGGACCACAGTGTTTTGTTTGATTTTTCTGGGTTCTTGTCTCTTCAGTTTAAGGAAATTTCAATGGCTGGGGTAGAAAGATAACAGATTGTTTAAAAAGGTTTCCTATCTACTGTCTCAAGTGTATTCTTTTTTTAAAAAAATAAATAAATAAATAAACTTTTGTCTGCATTTCAAAATATTGTGGCTCAGTTCCAGGGAAATGAGCTGTGGTACTTGACTTCATTTGCTTTGTGCCATTGTTCACGAGAACAATGACTGATTTCCACAGGTTATTAAAACACAAGCGTTGGTACCACTGAGGTGATTATGCCAAAATAGGTTATTTTGTTTAGTTGTTCTCACTCCTGTCTGGCAGTGCTTATTTTTCCACTGGCAGCCCTGGCTACAGTCTGGTTTTAAATAAATATTTGAAAGCTGCGTGTGCTTGAATGTAAAATGTTGTGTATCCCTCGTAGTGAAGGACCGGCAGGTCTCATTCACTGTGAGCCACTTGTGAGCCTCTTGTCCCTGGTGGAAGAGGCTAGTGGGGAGAGCGTCCACGTTTGGGTGCGTGGAAGGTGGAAGGTGGGGGAAAACCAAACATTAAAACCACACTTGTTATTCCAAGATCCTCTTTTTCTGACCTGTCAATCTCTCTCCCCCTCTCTTCGACTTGGCAAACAGCGTTTTATGGTTAGACTGGGACAAATGGTACAGAGGTATCCATATAAATGTCTCGGACTGTGGAGTCCTCACAGAGTTAATTGCCCACTAGAGGAGTCATTATAGAGTCCCCTGCACAAATGTTGTGCCTACTGAAAGTTTAACAAAATTGTATTCACTCTTCCCTGGAATGAAATCTCAAAGCAGGAGCAAGAATTTAGCTTTTTTGACTGTGGCCTTAAGGCCAGGCAGTAGACAGAATTTGTTGAATCACTTGGGGAGAAGAGGCCTTGATGTGAGATGCGTGTTGACATGTGTGCACATTTAGTATTTACTTCTGTGCCCCATTGAACTCTGTTGAATAGATCAGTCTATTTTGTTGAAAGGCAGGCAGTCTTTGAGGGACAGTGGAAACATTGGTGTGTGTGCTGAGAGAGATAGGTCTCTCTTCTTCTTCTTCTTCTTTTTCAAATGTAGGGGAAAGAAAGTAAGTTCTTAAATACTTGCTCTTAAAAATAAGAAATTTGGGGGGTAAAATTTAGATTTGCCTTGGGGCATAAAGAAGCGTAAATGGTTGTATTATTTTAGTAAACACAACTGAATAGTTTTTGAATGTCTTCTGAAATAATGAGATATAGTCTCCTCTTAAGTGTGGGAACTATTTTACACCCTGTTCCCTGACCTCTACCTTTTGACCCCACTGCTTTGTGTTGAGATTATGGGCCTTTGAGTTTTTCTCCAGTCTGCCCAGGTTTCCTTACCCAGCCACATAAAAGCTTTAAGCTTCCTTAAAAGATGTTCTTAGAATTGAGAACATTCAGATTTAATAGTGGGCATGACTTTTGTAAATTTTTTTTTATTAATGCTGTCCAAAGTATCTATATATTTTCTAGTAGGAGCTTTCTAGTTTTGTGGATGTGTGCATGACTAAATACATTTTTTCTTCGGAGTGAAATGTCATAAAGTAATGTTGCTTATTTAAGGAAAGGCTAAAAATGAGAGCTTCCGGGATAAGGGAGCCCTGAGAGACGGAACTGTTTATTCCCCATTGTTGTCTCTGAGAAGTTAAAATCTGGGTTCAGAGGGTGTCATGCCAGAACAGCAAACCAAATAGTGTTTGCAAAGAGAATCAACACTTTAACCTGCTGATCTTATAACAAACAGTTTTTTAGACACCTTATCAGATGCCTAAAATAGGGTAGGAAGGGAACCAGAGACAGACAATAGGAAATGAACTATTTTGCTACTTGTTAGTAATTTATATGAGTGGTGTTTTTTTTTTTATGGTTTTATTACTTATTTATTTTTTGGGAAGGGGACTATTAGTGTCAAGATGAGGGTTTGGAGATTACATATCTTATTATTATTATTATTTTTGCATACTGCCTTCAAGTTTATCTAGAAAACTAAGCATTGGCTCTGTTTCAGACCTTTTAGGTACTAAACTTTAGTAGGACTTTTTGAAGAATGTCTGTTGTATATGGTTTACATGGCACTTTCCTGCTACTGAATATTCCACCAAGAGTGAGGATAGATAAAATTCAAAAACTGCTTTAAAAAAAATTGTGGTTTTTAAATTATGAAACTAATATGTACTTAGTTGAAAACCTGGACAAAGCAGGGTTGCATTAAAGAAAACAACAGTCACCTATTATCCCAAAGGGGGGGAGGACTTTAAAACAAAAACAGGTCCCACCCTGGCCCATGGGGCTCAGTTGGGAGGACGTCATCCTGTGCACTGAGAGGCTGGGGGCTCGATCTCCAGGAGGGGTGTGCAGGAGGCAGCCGAAGTGCTCTCACATGGATCTCTGTCTCTCTCTCTTTTCTCCTCTCTCTCTAAAAATCAATTTTAAAAAATCTTAAAAGTAAATAAAAACAAGTTCAGATTTCTGGTCATTAGAAGCCAGAATGACCATTTAAAAATTATTTATTCATTTATTTTTAAGTATACGTTTATTGATTTCAGAGAGGAAGGGAAAGGGGGAGAGAGATAGAAACACCAGTGATGAGGGAGAATCAGTGATAGGCCGTCTCCAGCATTCCCCACACCAGGGATCGTGCCCACAACCCTGCGCATGTGGCCTGACCGGGAATCGAAACGCGACCACCTGGCTCATAGATGCATGCTCAGCCTCTGAGCCACGCCGGCTGGGCAGAATGACCATTTATTTAACCGAGGTGTTGTGGTTAAATGAGCTGGGCAATAATCCAAGAAACAGATTTTTTTTTTTTTGTCCAAGTCTTTGCCACTGATTTAGTTAGTATACTGGAAAGACCTCTGTAATTGTTGACTAAAAGAGTGAATGAATGAATAAAATGGAGTTGTCTACCACCCGTGTTGGAGGGATAAAAATTAAGTCTTTAGTACTTGCAACACATTATTTTTTAAAACACTGTCCCAGTGTTGGCTGCCTCTTCAGGGCCGCTTCCGTCAGTAACGCAGTGGGGCAGTAGTTGAGGAGTCACATTTGCACATGAGGCCGTCCTCATCCACTCCCCACTCATGCCAGGAAACAGAAATCTGGGTCATTGTTATGATTAGGCCCCTTTAGGGGCACACTTCCCTGGGGCCCATCCTTGAACCATTAGTGTGGCAGGGAAGATGGGATGAAGTGACTGTGACTGTGAGGCCAGTTTGTGATAACAACTACAGGACGGCCTCAAAATGGGAAAGGGAAGGAAGTGGCTGCTGGGAAGCCATTCGCCTGAAGGTCACACTGTGAAGAGGGCCCCTTGAAAGACAGAAAAGTGTCCTCAAAGGTTTTGAACAGCGGATGGCATGCTCACAGCTGTGCATTAGGAATATCCCTCTGGATGAGGGGTGAGGAATGGGATTAAATTGGGACAAGACTAGAAGTGGGGAAACCCATTAGGATATTGTTCTGTAAAACAAACTAGAGGGGAAGGGCCTGAATTAGGACAGTGGCTGTGGAAGTAAAGAAGAGAGGATGGATTTCGAGATAAGATGGACATTAGATGAACTTGACAACTTCATTGTATGTGAGTTTAAAGGGGAGATGAGACACAATGACTGAGATCGTGGGCAGGGCAACAGTGGTAGTGTCATTCATACAAGGAAAAAAGACAGGAGGGAATCCGTTTTAGAGGATGGGTGGTTAGGTTAATTTTGAATTTGTGGCACTGATGATGCTGGCATGAGTTTATTTTCCATTATAGCAAGGAGGATTAAACCCATTTTCTCCACATCTTATCATGATAGTAGTGATCAACTATATCAAAGGATGTGTGTACAAGCAGTAGTGGAGCTACAACTTGAATTCAAGGCTTTAGATGCACAGCTCTATATTTTTTTCCATAATGTCACACTTACCTCTATTTGTAGACATAATCCATTCTTCCTTCCTCCCTTCCCTCTGTCGCTTCCTTCCCTCCCTCTCTTTCTTTTTGAAGGGAACCAAGAATATTTACGTGTTAATTTATTTTGTGTGTGCATATCTGTGTGTTTTTTTGAAAATATATTTCTTTATTGGTTTCAGAGAGGAAGGGCGAGGGAGAGAGAAACATCAATGATGAGAAAGAATCATTGATTGGCTGCCTCCTGCACATCCCACACTGGGGATCGAGCCCACATACCAGGCCTGTGCCCTTGGTCAGAATGAACCCGGGACCCTTCAATCTGGAGGCTGACACTCTACTCACTGAGCCAAACCAGCTAGGGCTAAATCTGTGTTTTTAAACAAAGTATAAAAATACCATAATTAAGAAAAATGCCATAATTAAGAAAAATATAAAAACTGACCTGGATACAAGCTGAGATTTATTTTTTAGTTAGGATAATTTGTTGCACATTAATTAGTAAATAAGTCACTTTTTTTCTGCGGTGCCTCCATTTGTAGTTAAAATGCACAGTTGATTTTGTGGCAGGCTCCAGAGGTGTATGTAGAATGCATTAGCTATGAGGCAGTGAGCCATATGCTCTTTAACATTTTGGAGTTTGTACAGCAGACAACTGTCTAACCAGTTTGAATGTGTGTTAGTGCTTACACTGGGTTCTGGGCATCCCCACCTAGAATGTTTACATCATTTGGTACCACGTGACACATGTGTATATCAACTGGCTGATAATGTACCGTAGTGCGGATGTAGTTGCTCTGTACACATCTGCTACATCCTTGTTAACACAGTTGATTTGATTAAGCCATAGGCACTTGGATGACATTTCAAGTGTTGCTGGAACTCTCCTTTACATGTTCAAAGACAATACCCTGGGGTTGTGTCCTTTTTGTACTGAAGGCTAATTTTATTCATTATTTTTAAACTAGACAACACATTCATATGGTATCATTTTCAGAAGATACAGAAAGATAGTTAAAAATATCTAATCACTTTCCCCAGACTCAATAGACAGAATCCTTTCTTTTAATAGTTGAAAATCATCCACAAGGGCAACTAACTGCATATGTTGCATTAATAAGAGTTTTACTTAAAAAAAAACAAACCCATATGCTTTATTATCTAAAGAAATACAGAATACATGTTTTGGTTTAATTAACCTTTTTCTTTGGTAAGGCACATTTTCATAAATTATGTGATACCTTTTGATTTAATGGAGTCTTGCTATGCTAAGTGGACGTTTTGATGGGAGAGTAGGAAATTATCCAGTGTATATGGCTTTTTTTTTTTCTCTACTTAGCAATTTTTGAAAAGACAAATACCTTTTTGTTATAGAAAACTTTACACTTACATAAAAGAAGAGAGAATAGTATAAGAACCTTCATGTGGCCATCAGCTAATTATGTCCAATTCACTTTGCTCCATCCTCACTCTTACCTACCACTACAGAATTGTTTTGAAATAAATTCCACATTTTGTGTCATTTCATTAACTTTGTATTGAATAAACAATATGGAATGTCTTAGGCTTATTAACCACGTGCAGTGATTAAATCAAGAAGTAAGTCATCTGTGTGCTCTTACAAAATTATTTAAAAATTTTTTTTTGAATTTTTTCAGAAAGAGAGAGGAAGAGGGAGAGAGAGGGGAACATCGATGTGTTGTTCCACCAGC
Organism: Antrozous pallidus; assembly: GCA_027563665.1. Taxonomy (NCBI): domain Eukaryota; kingdom Metazoa; phylum Chordata; class Mammalia; order Chiroptera; family Vespertilionidae; genus Antrozous; species Antrozous pallidus. The sequence goes on from CM050513.1 coordinate 80,532,466, forward strand.
CTTTGCATCTATTGGTTGATTCTTGTATGTGCCCTGACCGGAGATCAAACCTGTAACCTTGGTGTATCGTTCTAACCAACTGAGCTACCTGGCCAGGGCCTTATATGTGCCTTTAACATTTTAAAAGTTATATCAACATATATTTTGAGAAAGTAAATTATTAAGAGCATGAATGTTATTTCAACTTGGAAATTTGAAAATCTTAGAAGGCTTTTTCTTTTCTTTAATAAAAACAATACCACACATTTATTATTTGATAATAGCATAAGGATAATCAAAGCAATATGAATAAATGTTTAAGAACTATACTTCCAAAAAAGAACACCTAAAAAACACAAATTGTGTTGCTTCTCAGCAGTTTCTCAATTTATTGGTCATTTCTTGTTGGACATACTGTGCTCCAGAGTAATATCTCCTTTTAGCATGATCTACCCTAGTTATTTTCTTGACTTCTTTTCACAGTGCATCTCTGCTGCATCATCTAATATGAGGTTCATGTACTCATCAAAAACCAACGTTATAGCCCTCACGGGTTTGGCTCAGTGAATAGAGTGTCAGCCTGCGGCCCAAAGAGTCTCGGAATCGATTCCGGTCAAGGTTACTCGGCCAGGATGTGAGCTCAGTCCCCGAGAGGATATGCAGAAGGCAGCTGATCAATGATTCTCTCTCATCATTGATGTTTCTATCTCTCTCTCCCTCTCTGAAGTCAATAAAAAATGTATTAAAACAAAAAACAGTTAATAGATTTCCTTCCATTCCTTTAAAAAAATAAACAAGTGAGAGGAACCAAGATGGCGGCATAGGTAAACACCTATACTGCTGCCTTGCACAACAGTTTCAAAACTACAACTAAAAGACAAAATGAACATCATCCAGAACCACCAGAAAGCTGGCTGAGTGGAAATTCTACAAATAGAAGGAAAGATAAAAGGATACTGTGACTCAGAGGAGCTGCGGAGGGCAGAATTGTGGAGACAGAGGTGCGGAGCCGCACGCGAGCAAAAAGGGTGGGCTGGTTTTCTCAAACGGGGAGGGAGACAAAGGCGTCCCATTGCACTGATTCCCAGTTCCGGACAGTCTCAGGGAACCCAGACTCATACGGGGTGAAACTGGACTGTAAGGAGGAAACACGCTGAAACTTGGGAGCTGCAGAGGCACGCGAGCTTGCAGAGAGGGCTCGTGGCTGGCTCTATGGTTCGGGAGGAAAAATAACACACCAAAAAACGCCAGACTGCTTTCTTTTCCCGTTCTGAGTGAGACTTTGGGTGTCCAGACTCATTTGAGGAGAAGCTAGACTGTCCAGCACCTGGCAGAGCACCAGACAGCTTTCTCTCAGGGGTGAATGCAGCTGTTGCCGCCAGGCCTGGAGACCCGGGAGCTGCTTAGGGCAGGGCTGATGGGAAACCAAGGCTGACGGCTCAGCCCTGAGACTCCACCCCATGCAAGCTGAGCACAGAGGCTCTCACACCGTAAAGACAGCTGATTCTCACAGCCAGTTGGCGTGGAGGTCAAACCTTCCCAGTGATACCAACAACAACCTAGGCTTAACTACAACAAAACTGTGCAACCCATAAAGAGTTGCACCAAGAGTATCCACCTCTGGTAACTGGGGAGGCTGAGCCACTGTCCCCTAGAGGACACCTAGCACACAAAGCTACTTGACCAACTCAGGAAAGCAGCCAAAATGTGAAGACAAGGAAATAAATCACATTTGAAAGAAATGGAGAAAAAAACAAACGACTGGATGTAGAGTTCAAAACCATGGTTATAAGGTTTTTCAAGAGGTTCCTCGAAAAGGCCGATAAATTTAACGAGACCCTGGAGGGTATGAGAAAGGACCAACTAGAAATTAAGCATTCACTGATTGAAATAAAAAATATTAAAAGCAGACTAGAGGACCACAAGAATCAAGTCAAAGATTTGCAATACAAAGAAGCAAAAACCACTCAGCCGGAAAATCAAGAAGCAAAAAGAACGCCAAAAATTGAAGATAGTGTAAGGAACCTTTGGGACAACCTCAAGCATACGAACATCCAAATTATGGGGGTGCCAGAAAAAGAGAGTAAGCAAGATACTGAAAACCTATTTGAAAAAATAGTGACCGAAAACTTCCCACACCTGGTGAAAGAAATAGACTTAAAAGTTCAGGAAGCACACAGAACCCCAAACAAAAGGAATCCAAAGAGGACCACACCAAGACACATCATAATTAAAATGCCAAGAGCAAAAGACAAAGGGAGAATATTAAAAGCAGCAAGAGAAAAAACAGTTAGTTACCTATAAGGGAACACCCATTCGATTATCAGCTGATTTCTCAACAGAATCTATACAGGCCAGACGGAAATGGGAAGAAATATTCAAAGTAAGTAATAATAAGAACCTAACAACCAAGATTACTCTACCCAGCAAAGTTATCATTCACAATTGAAAGTCAGATAAAGTGTTTCGCAGATAAGAAAAAGCTAAAGAAGTTCATCATCGCTTAACCAGTATTATATGAAATGCTGAAAGGTATTCTTTAAGAACAGGAAGAAGAAGAAAAAGGTAAAGATAAAAATTATGAACAACAAATATACATCTATCAACAAGTGAATCTAAAAATCAAGTGAATTAAAGTCTGATGATCAGAATAAACTGGTGAATATAATAGAATCGGGCCTAGAAGGGGAATGGTCTGACAATTCTTGGGGGAAAAAGGGTATGGAAGGTGCAGGAAGAGACTGGACAAAAATTATACACCTGTGGATGAGGACAGTGGGGGGGAGGTAAGGGCAGAGGGTGGGATGGGTATCCGGTGGAGGGGACCTATGGGGGGGAAAAAAGAGGAACATTGAAATAATCTGAACAATAAAGATTTATTAAATTAAAAGAAAAGCAAAAAAACCAACGATACAGCCCTCTATTCCCATAGTTACTTGAGTATAAAGCCACACTTGAATCTGAGACCTATTCTTCAAGTATCTGGAGGTGAGGTTGATGGGCTGTACTTTTTGGTCCTGGCCATGTACACTGTAGTGGAAACTCTCAAAGACCACACCAAGCTGTGGGCTACCTGAAAAAGCCACTCCTGAAATCAGAAGGCTCTTTCTTTTAATGCCATTTTTATAAATAAGCTTGTCAATAGAGCTGCTTGATTCTATTAGTTTGCTATTCCTTTGGAACAAATTATCCTATATAATAAAAGAGAAACATGCAAATGTGACAGTACCTTCGCTATGCTACCAGCCAATCAGGAGTGGGGTGTGTGGCTGCAGCGCGCCAGGGGCGGGACAGGGGGCTGGCTGGGGGCGTGGCCATGGCGTGTGGGACGGGAGGCTGGCTGGGGGCATGGCTGCGACACACTTTGGGACGGGAGGCTGGCAGGGAGCTGGGTGCAAAATATGGAATGCTTCATGAATTTGCGTGTCATCCTTGCACAGGGGCCATGCTAATCTTATCTGTATTGTTCCAATTTTAATGTATGTGCTGCTGAAGCAAGCACACTATAAGCTCTGCCAGCTCAGTATTTAAGGGCCAGCGAGATCCCTCCTTTTCAGTTACAGTGACTGAGTCGTGTCCTTTCGTGGTGACCTCGGGACGGTTAGGGGAGTTTGATGCCGAGGGATCCTCTCACGAGGTTCGCATGTTGGTTGCTCTGATAGTTAGGCTGCGACTGAGCTGCGGGGTTTACCTTTCACATGGGACATGCAAATAAGCACCCAGGGCACCTGGGGTAATGAGCGCGAGGTGGGGCTGTGAGTCGTCCGGCACAGGCGCTGGGTCATCGGAGCAGGCAGGTGGCGGCGAGCACGAACCACGCCTCTGCGCACGGTGCTTTCGTCAGCCTAACGAGCAGGAGAGGCTCGGTCCTTGAGGCGTCCTGGAAAAGTATAGGTGCTGCGCTTTGGCAGAGGCAGGGAAGAAGCATCTAAGGTGTCCGGGGTCTGTGGCAGAACATCTGTGGGCTTGGCAGGGAAGGCGGGAGAACAGGAGCCAGGGAGCTGGGAAGGCGCTGCGTGCATAGCAGGGCCCTCCAAAGGGCAGCCTCTGTGGGGAGAGGCGGACACGGGACACGCGGCCCGAAGGTCCAGAAGGTGAGAGACCCCCGTGTCCTGCTGATCTCCACGGTCAAGGTTGGGTGCACCCGGTTCTGGCAGGCTGAGCGCTCTGCGTCCGGCGCCCGTGTCCCCAGTGGTGGGGGGCAGTTGGGGCCGAGCAGGCCAGCAAGCAGAGTGGTTAGGGGTGATCAAGCAATCAGGCAGGTGAGCGATTAGGAGTGGATTGCGAGGGGGTTGTCCAAGTGCCAGTTTAGGCCCGATCCCACAGGGGTCTCAGATTGGAGAGGATGCAGGCCGGACTGAGAAAGAACTCCACCCCCACCCCCCGCGTGCATGAATTTCGTGCACCGGGCCACTAGTCTTACAATATAGCACTCAAAATAAGTGTTTATTAACCTGAATACTTCCGAAGAGTCTGGAATCTAGGAGCAGCTTAGCTGAGTAGTTGTCTCAGTCTTTCTCTCATAAGGTCAAAGTCATCTCAGAAACTGGCTCACCCCTGCCTGAAGAATCACTTCCAAACTCACTTGTATCTTTGTTAGCAGCCTCTGTTCCTTAGCCATGGTCACCTATATGTCACCTATATGTCCCAATGTCACCTATATGTCCCAATGACATAGCGCCTGGCTTCCCTCAGAGCAAGTGAACAGAGTATGATAGAGGGAAGCCATAGTTTTCAAATAACCTAATCTCAGAAGTGGCATCCATCATTTCTGCTTTATGCTGTTGGTCACTGCGAGAAGGCACTCGCAACGCTGTGACTACCAGGAGGCAGGAATCACTGAGAGCCGTCGTGGAGGCTGGCCACCATGCTGACTTTGGTAAAGCTTTTCTTTTAATCCTCACCCAAGGGGATGTTTTTATTAATTTGAGAGAGAGAAAAAAAGAGAGAGAGAGAAATACTGATGTGAGAGAGAAACATTGATCGGTTGCCTCCTGTATGGGAATCGAGCTCGCAATCTAGTTATGTTCCCTGACCTGGTGCTCTAACCAACTGAGCCACCTGGTGGGGGTGCAGTGTTAAAGCTTTTAAACTTCTGACTTAGGACTTTAAATATACCCAAACTGTGGTATTGTGCAGGTTTTCATGCAATCTACTTGAATAAATAACACAGATTTATTGTAGAGAGGCACAGAGTGTGAGTGCAGGCTCTGAAGCTCGATTGCTTTGGGCAAGTTACTTAAAGGCTCTTTACCTAATAATAGTAGTATTCTAACTCCTCTTGGGATTTGCTAGTCAGATGCTTAGAACAGTGCCTGTACGTAGTAGGTGTTTCAAAGTATTACATGATTATTATTTTCATTGCTGAAAGAACTCGAGAATGTAGGTGAACTCAGCTGCTTTTGTATCTGGAATATAGAGTAGGATGTTGGCAGGTGAGTGCAGAGCTAGGCAGAGACCAGTGTCTCTGGCAAGGACGGGCCTTCATAAGCAGAGTTGATTTGTATTTATGCTGTTGCTAACCCTTGGCAATTAGTGTTTATTTTAAACTACTTTGTTTAAAAAGAGTGGTTAGGCATTTGTAGCACTTCCTTTGTCCGTTTTTGCTTCAGTATTAACACCTGGATTCATGCTTCAGCTCCAGCAGTATAGGGCACACAGGTGTTCTTTTCTTTTTAAAAAAAATTAAAAAAACATAAAAGTCCCACTTTGAAAGAGAAGTTAGGGTGATATTGCTCTTTATAAAAGGAAAATGAATAAAAGAAGAATGAAAAGGGTGGTAGTGGAAGGAACTGAAAAGTGCTTGATAAATTATGTAAGGAAGCATTTGGCTTTGGTCAGAAATTTAGTTGTTAGCCAGCTGCAAGCGAACCCATCTGGCACACGTTTTCATTATTCTTCTGAAATATTCATGGGCTCCAACAGTCCCTGCCTTGTTCCCATTAGATCCTCACATTCTCTCATCTTTCAGGAGCCAATCTGGAGTTGCAGTGGGTTGTCCTTGTTTTGTTTCCTTGTGTCTGTGGATGTAATCAATAAAGAAAAGACCAGGAAAACTTTGTACATACTCAGAAATTTTCTTGCAAACTAAGGGATGGGGCAAATCATTATAAGATTTGAGAACAAGCAGTGGCTGAAGTAATCCATTCCACTAACTCTAATATTTTAAACATATCTGAATTACGAATTCCTCTGATCATTAAGCAGTACCCTTCATTTTCATTAAAGAAATTTTATTTTTGATTTAAAGAGCATAAGATTAGTAAACTTAAAATTTTTTATTTATAAAATTAACTAAAAGGCACTTCTTATTAATTTCTCAGACGTTTCTTAAAATATGCAGATGGAGGAAGATCATAGTGATTCTTTCAGATTTTAAAATTAACTTCTTTACTTCAGATCTTAGATACTAGGATTATTATGTAGCATTCAGAACCAAGAGTTTTAAAAATTAGTGATAAATTTATGTAGAAGCTCATGAGAGTGCCTTTTCACTGAATAGTAATTTGAGATTCACCTAGTTATTTCCACATTATATTTAGGAAGAAACTTTGCACTATTAGGAATGTCTTCAGTGTTCAAGTCTGATTTTCTTTCATTAGTTCCCTGTTTGTCTTAGGAAGAGAACCATCTTTTTTTTTTTTTTTTTTTTTTAAGGAAGTTGGCAGTTTGTATACCAACTGCTGAGATTTTTCTTATCGTAACTGACAGAGTGGAGTCAGTCTTTTCATTTTTGTAGTTCTACATTGTGATAGTAGTATTGGGAGAGTAGGGCTGGTTTGTGTCACAGATTTTTAAGATATGGATTTTAATGTTTAAGTCTAATCTTCCTTTGGTTCCTCTTCTTTTAGCTTTGGCTCCTTTGTCTGCTCTGGTTTTACAAGATAAAGAAACATAATGGCTTTATTGGGGTCAGTGCTTCCCAGAAACCTGGCTGACTTGTATTTGCCACCTTTTAGACAAAGGATTTGAAGGCCTTGCAGGCTGCCCATCTGTCTTAGGAAGCTTTGTGTGGCTAATGTGTGAAAAGGAGTTTTACTTAGAGGCAGAAGGAAGCTTTTTCTTCGTAAGTATTCAGAATTTATTAAAAAAACTACACACACACACACTTTCTAGGTAAATACTTAAAAGTGAAAAAAACTACACACACACACACTTTCTAGGTAAATACTTAAAAGTGGTATTTAGTTTTGTGCTGTACTACAAGTTACCTGACTGTTCCCTTGTTTAGGAAGAGATGGACAGAATTAGAAGTCTTGTCACTGAAGTAATTAAATTATTACAGAGCAGCTTTTTTTTTTTTTTTTTTTACAGTAGAAAGGAAAGAGCTGGAAATTGGTCCATTAGTTGCCAGGTCAGAGATTGTGGCAACTCAGAATGAACAGTGAGATATGATCAGTTTCTGGTCCATTGGTCTATTATTTTTATTCACTTTATTTTTCTTATAAAATTGCTATCATTACCTAGATCACACACAACAAGCCATTTATTTACTTAAAATTAAATTTGTCCTTTAGAGAGTAATTCTGTAATATAAAATATGTGTACTTTTTACCTGTGGGTACTTAATTTACCATTTTTATTTATCAGGTAGACTTTTGAGTACTAAGGAGGTGGGGCTGGATGTGTGTATTAACATTATTTCTAAGCATCTCTCTCTGTCCTCTAGACTTGAAGTTAATTGAACAAAACCATTTAGCATAGTAGTTAAGAGCAGGGTTCTGGAGTTTCTAAAGTGTGTCAGATTAAATCTACCACTTTCCAGTTTTGCCTTATAAACTTTCTAAGCCATAGTTTATCATCTCTGAAGGAGGGATGCATTTAACTTGTGAAGTTGCTGGATTGATAAGTGAGAGAATATGTAGTGTCTGGGGTACATAGGAAACAATAAATATAACCTACCAGAAGCCCAGTGCATGAAAATTCATGCAATGAAGGGGATCCTTCAACCTGTCCTGCCCCCTCTCAGAGTCCAGGAGCCCTGATGGGCAGGAGGCGACCCGACAATCAGCACCTCTGCTGCTGCCACTGCTGACAGCACAAGCCTTGGCCGGCCCTGGTTACCTGAACCTTGGGTGGCCCTGGGTGGCTGGGGGGCTGAGTTGCCTGGAGGACTTCGGAGGCAGGCACACGAAGCAGCTGGGCCTGCCTGGGTGCGGCCCGGCCTTGCTGCATGCCTGCTGCTCTGGTGGAGCTGAGGGGACTGGGCGCTGCCATCTTGTGGCTTGGGCGTCGCCATTTTTGAGGGTGTGGCAGTCAATTAGCATATTCCCTCTCTGTTGGCTGTGGGCACTGCCATCTTTGTGATGGTGTGAGGGTCAAGTAGCACATTCACTCTTTATTAGATAGGATTGTTCACCTTTCTAACCTCTTAGCCGTGCACCTAATAGATGCTTATGGTACATTGTTTGAACAGGAAAACTTCCAAAATATGTAGCTATTATCAATTTAGTGCACGGGGGGATGGGGGGTGTCCCTCTGCCCAGCCTCCATCCTCTCCAATATGAGACCCCTCATATTGGAGGCCTAAACAGGCAGTCGGACATCCCTCTCACAATCCAGGACTGTTGGCTCCCTACTGCATGCCTTCCTGTCTTCCTGATTGCTCCTAACTGCTTCTGCCTGCCAGCCTGATCACCCCCTAACCACTCACCTACCAGCCTAATTGATGCCTAACTGCTCCCCTGCCAGCCTGTTTGCTCCTAACTGCCTGCCCCTGCAGCCCTGGTTCTCCCCTAACTGCTCTCCCTTACAGGCTTGATCACCCCCAACTGCCCTCCCTTACAGGCCTGGTCCCTCTCAACTCCCCTCCCCTGCTGGCCTGATCGACCACAGCTGCCCTCTTGCAGGCCTGGTCCCTCCCAATTGCCCTCCACTGGTGGCTATCTTGTGGTCGCCATCTTGTGTCCACATGGGGGCAGGATCTTTGACCATAATGAAGCAGTCATCTTGTGTGTTGGAGTGATGGTCAATCTGCATATTACTCTTTTATTAGATAGGATAGAGGCCTGGTGCATGGATGGGGCCAGCTGGTTTGCCCTGAAGGGTGTCCCATAAAAGGGTGGGGGTTTCCTTGCAGGCCAACCATACCCCCTTGCAACCCAAGCAGAGGCCCTGGTATCTGGGATTTATTTGTCTTCTGTAATTGAAAATTTGTAGCCTAGAGTGGAGCCAAGCCTTCTGCTCACTCAGTGGCAGCAGAAGGAAGCCATTTCTGTTCGGTTTTATTTATCTTCAATCATTGAAACTTTTTAGCATTGAGTGGAAGCCTGGGCGGCAGGGAAGCTTGGCTTCCTTCATTGCCAGGGAAACCCAAGCCTCCCTCCTGCTCTCCATGGCTGCAGTAATCTTGGTTGGTTTTATTTGCATATTCACTCCTGATTGGCTTGTGGGCATGGCTTATGGTTGTAGTGGAGGTATAGTCAATTTGCATATTGCTCTTTTATTAGATAGGCTGTGGAATGTGAGAGAAAGGTGTGGGGGTGGAATTGAGTACAACTACAAATGCAGTTGCATCAATTTCAGTAGGGAAGACTTAGGTTGGAGGGAGGATGGTGTAGAATTCAATTTTGGACGTGCTGAGTTTGAGGTGCCTAGTAGATATCATAGTTAAGAAAGTGATTAGATATGTGGAATCTAATGAACCAAATAAACTGATGATCAAAAATAACCTTGAGTCATAGAAGCATGAACAGACTGTTGAACTTCAGAGGCAAGACAGGGGAAGGTGGGTGGGAAGAGATCAACCAATGAACTTGTATGCTTATATGCATAACCTGTGGACACAGACAATGGGTAGTGAGGGCCTGTGGGGGTGGGAGGCGAGGATAAGAGTGGGCTGGAAGAGCTTAATGGGGGGAAAAGGAGGACTTATGTAATACTTTCCACAATAAAGATTTTAAAAAACTGGTTAGATATATGACTTTGGAGTTAGGAGAAAAGGCAACAGGAATGAAAAATCAGACACCTTTTAAGTTACTAAGACCAAGGGAGAGAATGTAGATGGAGAAGAGGAAAAGGGCCAAATATAGCTCATAAGTACTCTAATGTTAAAGATTGCTCAATAAAGACATTTAACACAGTTTAGGGGAAACATTATGAGTATTTTGTAAGGAAAAGAATACTAAAGAAGGAAGGCAGCAACACTCAGAACATCTCTCTTTTCTTCCCCTTACATTATTCATAGAATTTTTCATTTGGTAGTAAACTCAAAGTCATAATGAACACACAGCTGGCCCTTTTCCTGGTGGATATCACATCTTTTGATTTTGTTCCTTCGCTATTTCATTGAAGTTTTCTTTTAATTAAAAACATTTTTAAAAAATTTATAGACTTGAGAGAGAAAAAGAAACATTGATTTTTGTTATTCCACTTATTTATGCATTCATTGGTTGATTCTTTTTTTCAATATAGTTTTATTGATTTCAGAGAGGGAGAGAGAAAAACGTCAATGATGAGAGGAAAATCACTGATCGGCTGCCTCCTGCACACCCCCTACTGGGGATTGAGCCCACAACCTGACATGTGCACTGATGAGGAATCGAACCCTTAGTTCTTGGTTCATGGGTCCATGATCAACCTCTGAGCCAGACCTGCCAGTCATTGAGTGAGTCTTGTATGTGCTCTGACTAGGGATCAAACCCTCAACCTTGCATATCAGAACAACACTCTAACCCACTGGGCGATCTGGCCAGGGTTGAAATGCTTAATTCCTTGATCAAATTCAAGTATATATTTGCTAAACAGATATTAGTAAGTGCTATCAGATTCTTACATTTCCATTTCCCTTTTATTAAGCTGAACATTGAAACAGAATATAGTCAGAAAAATATTCTTACTGCTAATAATATATTAATATAATAAATTTTGAAAATGACCAATTGTTGAACATACTAGGGTTTAAAATATTTTTTCTTGTGTTTTTTTCCTCCTTGCCTGAGATAATTCCAAAATATTTGTGTTTTAGCAACAATACGTGCATAAGCAGTACATCATAACATGTGATAGGAGGTAGCTTATCTAGCTGATGGAAAATCCTTGCTGGTACTTTCAATTAGATTAATGGAGCTGATTCTGAGCTGTAATGTGGCTTAGGGGAGTATGACCTCCTTTCTCCTCTCTTCTTCCATGCTGTGTTCCCAATTCCTAGACTTGTCTTTGAATTTGATATGTTGAGGGAAAGTAACTTATGGAGAGTAGCTTGATTTACTATCAGTACATTTCCTCTACCAATGGAAAAGTTTGCCTAAAATAGGTTGGAGACTGAGTCCTCCTTCCCCCTTCCTTCAGTAATAAGGATTATCAATACTGGGATAGTAGAAAGTTTGCTTTTCATTTTTCACCTGTGGTTAAAGCTTTCGTTTCAAGTGACATTTACTGTTGCATTAAGGTGCATTTGGTGATTGAATGACTAATATTTGAAAGGACAGCCATATTTTTCTCCTCTCCATACAGATAATGCTTCAATAGTGCTGAATAAATTGGCAGTTAGAGTCTTAAATCACTCCTTAGGAGGAATGAAATTGTGTAAGTTGCATTTGTTAATAAAAAAATCAATATCAGACTGTATTTATGAGGTTTCCATTTTGAAGAACTAGAGTTTCAAATACTAAAATAAACTTCCAAATGCTAAATAGATGAGTAGTCAATTCCTAGTTATTAGATTGATTTGTGTTGGGATTTTACTGCTGTAATTAAGCCAATTCTTTAGAGGCAGGGAGTTGATTTAGAGTACTCTACAAAATGTGTTTTTCTCCATCAGTATGAGTATTTTTCTTGTTTTATTGATGCAGTAATGGGTTCAGAGAAGTTTTATTAATTTTAATTTAAAAAATTCTTTATTGTTGACAGTATTACAGATATCCCCTTTTTTTTACCCCATTGCCCCCCTCCACTCGATTCCTGCCTCACCCCAGGTCTTCACTGCCCTATTGTGTGTGTCCATAGGTAGCAGATATAAATTCTTTGATTAATTTCTTCCCTTCCTTTTCTCCTTCCCTTCCTTCTCTCCTTCCCTCTGAGATTCATCAGTCTGTTCCATGTTTTCATACATCTGGTTCTATTTGATTCATCAGTTTATTTTGTTCATTAGAGTCCTTGTTTATTTATTTATTTTGGTTTTTAGATTCAATTATTGATAGATATGTACTTACTGCCATTTTATTGCTCATGTTTTTATTATTCTTCCTTCTTCTCTTTCTCTTCTTCCTCCTCTTAAAGAATACCCTTCAACATTTCATCTAATACTGGTTTGGTGGTGATGAACTCCTTTAGCTTTTTCTTGTCTGTGAAGTTCTTTATCTGACCTTCAGTTCTAAATGATAGCTTTGCTAGGTAGAGTAATCTTGATTGTAGGTCCTTGCTATTAATCACTTTGAATATTTATTGCCATTCCCTTCGAAGTTTCTGTTGAGAAATCAGCTGACAATACTCTGGGTGCTTCCCTTGTAGGTAACTAACTGCTTTTCTCTTGCTGCTTTTAAGATTCTCTCTTTGTCTTTAACCTTTGGCATTTTAATTATGATGTGGGCTTCTTTGAGTTCCTCTTGTTTAGGACACTCTGCACTTCCTGGACTTTAAGTCTATTTCTTTCACCAGGTAGGGGAAATTTTCTGTCATCATTTCTTCAAATAGGTTTTCAAATATCTTGATCTCTTCTTCTGGCACCCACATAATGTGAATGTTGGTACACTTGAAGTTGTCCAAGTAAGAGGTTCCTTACAATATCTTCATATTTTGAATTACTTTTTTCTCTTCCGGTTGGGTGTTTTTTGCTTCCTTATATTCCAAATAGGTGATTTGATTCTTGGAATCCTTGACTCCACAAGGGAAGCACCCAGAGTATTGTCAGCTGATTTCTCAACAGAAACTTCGAAGGGAATGGCAATAAATATTCAAAGTGATTAATAGCAAGGACCTACAATCAAGATTACTCTACCTAGCAAAGCTATCATTTAGAACTGAAGGTCAGATAAAGAACTTCACAGACAAGAAAAAGCTAAAGGAGTTCATCACCACCAAACCAGTATTAGATGAAATGTTGAAGGGTATTCTTTAAGAGGAGGAGTTAAATCCTGTTAAATCCCTGTACATTATTCTTTATGTCATTTAATGTATGCTTAATTTCTGACTGGTCCTTTTTTGTGTCTTTGAAATTCTTACTGAGATCCTTGAAATTCTCACTAAGTCCCTTGAAGCTCTCCTTAAAATCCTTGAGCATCCTTATAACCATTGTTTTGAACTCTGTATTTAAGAGTTTGTTTGCTTCCATTTCATTTAGTTCTTTTTTTAGGAGATTTCTCTATTCTTTCATTTGTGACATATTTCTTTGTCTCTGCATTTTGGCTACTTCTTGGTGTTATTTCTATGTTTGAGGTAGAGCTGCAATGTCTCCTAGAATTCATAGAGTGTAGAAGGTGTCCTGTAGGGCCCAGTGGCTCAGCCTCCCCAGGCACCTGAGCTGGGCATTCTGGGTGCGCCCCTGTGTGTGTTATGTACACAGTCTTGTTGTAGTCGAGCCTAGATTGCTGTTGTTGTCGCTGGGAGGAATTGACCCTCAGGCCAATTGACTGTGAAGACCAGCTGTGACTATAGTGGAAAAGCTGCTGTGGAGGAGACACCCCTATGGTATCTTGCATTAGTGGGGTTTTGGTGCTCAATGAGTCTGCCCCTTGAGTGTGTTGCTTGTGGATAAGTAGAGTTGTAATCTGCTATGGTCTGAAGCTGTACCCCAGGTGCACTGCTTCTGGGGACTCTGGCACTGCCTGGGGTCATCTGGGAGGAGCTAAAGAGTGATCTGAAGATGACTGTTATTTGTTTTGGGCTTGGAAGTGCCAAGCTAGGCCAAGCTGTGAAGCAAGACAGGCTGCTGCTAGTGCCAGATGTTGGGACTGATACTGATAAGTATAGGGCATGCTTACTCCAGCTGCTGCTCATATGAGAGATTTTAGGAAAGTCTGAAGCTTGAGCCAGGATAGGCCATTCATATGAAGAAGCTGCTGCAAACAGCTTGGGTGGGGCTGCAAACTGAATGGGATGAGATATTAGGGAATAACTAAGGGCAAACAGTTTGAACCAGGCTGATGGAAACTCAAATATAGCTGCCAGTCAGTCAGCTCTCCCAAGGGGGAGGTCTCAGCATAGGAACAATGATCCTGCAAGCACCCCTATCTGGAAGAAAGCTGCCCCCAAGTACTTGCTCCCCCAGCCTCTACCCCAGTGCTAGAGCTCAGAGGGCTCAAGTCCATGTAAGTTTGTGTACTGGCCCTTTAAGGGGAACTGCCTGGGTCTCCAACAGCCTTTTTGTCACTCTGCCACAATCCCCATTGGTTTTTACAGCCCAAAGTTACGGGGGACATCTCTTCCAGGTTCTGAAACCCTGGGTTGAGGTTCTGGCATAGGGCTGGGACCCCTTACTCCTCATGGGAGGCCTCCGCAGCTTAGATATCCCTCCTGATTAAAAAACAAACAAACAAAAAACACATGCCATTCATGGGTGTTGGACCAGCCCATTTCACGCCTCTGCCTCTCCTACAAGTCTCAGAGTGCTTTCTTCTTTACTCCTCTCGTTGTAGGACTTCCATTTAGCCCAATTTCAGGTGGTTCTGAATGATGGCGGTTCTGTATTTTAGTTGTAATTTTAATGTGGTTGTGGAAGGCGTCAAAACCCTCATTTACTTATGCTGCTATCTTGGTTCTCTGGGTTTAGACAAGTTTTAATGAAAGCCCCAAATTTAGTTGTAACGTCAGAGTAAATCTTGTAAATAAAAGTTGTGACAATTGGGTACAAACTAAAAGACTAGAAAAGTAAGTTATTTGGATCTCATATAAATTTCAGGAGTTCAGGAAAAACTATTTGGACCCTAGTGGTCTAGAAGTATCCATATATCAGAAACCTGGGATTCAGTTTTTGTAGTTTGCTGTTTTTTGGTTTCACTGCAGTAATCTTTGGTGGGAAAACTGAGAGCTCATGTTACTGTAAAGTGTCACCAGTGCAGTTGCCTTCCGTTCTAAGCCCAGGAGAAAAAAAGAGGCAGAAGAGCTCTGATCCGTATCGGAATATGACATATAGGAAAATTTAGAAAAGTCCTCTATGAGGAATTACTGAAAAGAACAGTAAAATGTTGTAGTCTGTTACATACTTCCACATTACTTTAAAATGGGCTCTGTGTTCAGTATGGCTAGAGCTAGATTATCGTGACAATGAGCTCCTAAGTCAGGTCTATGTGGTTGGTTTTGTTTGGGGGTTGGTATACGTAAGAACAGCTTCCCCCTGTACTGCATCTGATGTGGAAAAAGTGGTGAGCATCTCTCTGGTTTTAACAGATTACAGATTGTTCCCACCCTTTCAGCTCTTTTTCTCATTTCTCCTTTTCCCTAAATACCTGAATTGTATGTAGTAGGTGGTAGGTTTTTTTCGCTGTCATTTTTTCCCATTACTAAACTTCCTTATCCTGCCTAAGCCTTGAATTTGTACTTCTACTTCTGTTTTTTTAAAAAAATAATTGTATTTTAAAAGTGATTGTAAATATATCATGTGATTTTGTGGAAAATTCAAGCAGTACAGGGAAAACATAAAAGAAGTAAAAATGAACAGCAATCCAACTGTTGAGATATAACTAATAATGCATTTTAACGGACATCATATCTCTATTATCCTATCTAATAAAAGAGTAATGTGCAGATTGACCATCACTCCAACACACAAGAGGGCTGCCCCCATGTGGTCAAAGATCCTGCCCCCATGTGGACACAAGATGGCCACCACAAGATGGCCAGCAGGGGAGGGCCGTTGGGAGGTTCCAGGCCTGCGAGGGAGGGCAGTTGTGGGCGATCAGGCCAGCAGGGGAGGGTAGTTGGGAGGGACCAGGCTGGCAGAGGAGGGAAGTTGGGGGCAAACAGACTGGCAGGGGAGCAGTTAGACATCAATTAGGCTGGCAGGGGAGTGGTTAGGGGGTGATCAGGCTAGTAGGCAGAAGTGGTTAGAGGCAATCAGGGAGGCAGGCAGGTGAGCAGTTTGAAGCCAGCAGTCCTGGATTGTGAGAGGGACATCCCTCCAGGGGTCCCAGATTGGAGAGGGTGCAGGCTGGGCTGAGGGACACCCCCCGCCTCCCGTGCACGAATTTCATGCACTGGACCTCTCGTCTATAATAATAAAAGCATAGTATGCAAATTGACCGAATAGCTGAATAGTGGAATGACCATCTGGACAAACACACTATGATACCCACTGGTGCCAGAACATGAGTGCAGTGCAATTGGTGGGGGGCCCTGCCATCGCCCATGATTGCCCTGGGGAGGAAGGCCCAGTCCACTGGCCAGTGGGACAGTCAATTGTGGGGGACTCCACCATCGCCCCAAAGAGAAAGGCCCAAGCCACACACCAGCAGGCTGTGGCAGGTGGGCGGAGCCTCCCTCTGTGGGGCAATCAATGGCGGGGCTCCCACGCTGCGAGAGGGCGCAGACTGGGCTGAGAGGGGCTGAGGGGCCCCCTCTCCGAGTGCACGAATTTTATACACTGGGCCTCTAGTACATACATAAAGATACAATATATAATAGGTAACTTAGTTATTTAATATGTAATAAGTAACTTGAAAATATATTATTTAAATGTTTTAATTTAAATGCTTAATAATTATAATATGATTTCAGTATATACAAATACTGTCTTAAACTTTTAAACCTCAATATATTTTGGAGATGATTTCATTTTAGATCTGTTACTTTTTAATAGTAGAATATCATTTATTTTATGGTGCACCCTTAGTTGTTTACATATTGTCTTCCTTTAGGATCTTAGGTTATTTTGAACCTTTTTTTTAAATAAACAGTATTGCACAGAACTTTCTAGTAGGAAAATCCTTGCACACTTCTGAAATTTATTTCTTTAGGTCACATTTGCCAGGGGGAACTACTGAGTCAAGCAGCATGCCTATTCTTATTTTATTTTGCTTTGTTTTATTATTATTTTCAATCCTTACCCGAGGATGTGTTTTACTGATTCTAGAGAGGGGAAGTGAAGGAGGAAGGGAAAGAGAGAGGCAGGAGGGAGTGAGACACACACATCAATACTAGTATATGAAAGAAACATTGATAGGTTGCCATTCATACACACCCTCCATCAGGGATCGAACTGGCAACCTTTTGGTGCACAAGACAGCGCTCCAACCAATTGAGCCAGCTAGCCAGGACCTATTTTATGTTTTGTTGCATATTGCCAAACTACCGTAAAAGCTGTGTCTGGGTTCTTCTACCAGTATTCTTGAAGGAATATTACTGATTTTGACATTTTTAAAAAACCTCCCACTGTGTATTTTGTTAAGAAAACACACCCCACCACAAGATCCAGAATCTCTGTTCTATAAATAGTCGGTTTCTTAATAGTGTGCCGCAGTGTTTCTGTAATTACCAGGTGTTCTAAAGTCCTCTTCTGAAAAGAATCTTAAATGAATTTTAATAATCTTAGGTTTCATTTACAGTTTTCCTTTAAATAATCATAATTTCTTTTTTAAAAATAAGAAGAAAAAAAAAGGCAGTGCCCTTTCAGTGTAACAAGAATTGGTTATCATTGCTGATGGCAGCAGTGGTACGTTTTAATTCATTTCTGAACTTTCTTACTGAAGCCACGTTAGAAAATGAGCTTGGCTTTCAGTATAGTGTTTATTGATCCTATGTTAAAAGGCCCAAGTTTTCAGCTGCACCCAACAATATATTCTCTGCATACAGAGTCTATCGTACTGACCTTTGAAAAAAATACATAGGCATTAATTAATTAAATGGGCCCTCTTGAAGGTCCTCTTGCTGAAAAGGCCTATCCTTTTACCCCAAGAAGAAAGGGTTTGATTTATTTACAGGTCTGCTCCAGCATGTAATACAGTATTTGGGAAAATGTCAGGCTCTCGGGAATTAAAAAAAGTTGTCATATGGGGAATTCACCTGTTAATTGAATTAGCTTCCAGGAAGATGTGAGAGTCTAAGAGGGTCTTGTGATGGGAATTAGGTTTGTTAAAAGGCAGTGTGTAGTGTAAGGAAAAAACCTATTCTCAGATGTTCTGGGTTTTACTGCTCCTGGGAGAGCTGCTTGACCTCTTCAGGCCTCAGTTTTCTCAGCTGTGCTGTGCACACTTTAATGAACTTACCACGGCCTGGCATCCTCTTAAAATGCAGGTCCGGGGTGGGCATGAGCTTCTGCATTTCTCACAGGCTTCTGGGTAATGCTGCTGCTGCTGGCCCTGGTGTCACAGAATAGCAGGGAAGTAGATGATGTCTGTGTTTCCTTCTAGCTCTGAAAAGTCTGATTCTAACTTAAGCTATCCTAGACATTAAGTATAATATCTTAACTTAAAAAACTTTAAAAAAAATATCATTAAATGAAAGAAGACAAGCGTCTTTACAACTTTTAAGTTTGCCAGTGAGAAATTGTTTTCTGGTCATCTTCTAAGATTTGTTTTAAAATATTCCAGCACTTACTGTCTTCCTTTAAAAGTTAGGAGAGTAGTTAAAATGAAAATTAACAAAATACTGATAATTGTTGCAGAGGGAAGGATACAGAGGAGTTCATTATCTGTTTCCCTTATTTTCTGTCCTTAGGTGTATATTTGAAAATCTGTTTTTAAGAAAGAAATATAAAACACAAACAAAAATAAATGTGAAACTGCCAGGGCCACAGACTGAGGTATTTTGAAGTATTTACATATATATTCTCTCCTCCCCCCCCCCCCCCCCTTCAAACAGTGGTTTCTCAATGCTAACGTGTCTCATAGGAAGCCAGGTGGCAGTGACCTGAGGAAAACGCTTTGAAGGAAAAAAGATTTAATGGCTGATGGAGCACATTGGCTGGAAAGAGAGAGACTCAGAGCCGCCCTTCTCCACGTGTGAGACTGAGGCGGGCTGTTTCTGTTAAACATTGCACATGTGTGTATGCCAACTAAATCTGAACGTGTTGGTGAGATATTTTTGGAAATTCACTTTGCAAACTGTAAACTCAAAATAGATTTTGGTTACTGTTGTTGAAAGTGTCAATCAAATATTACATTCGAGATGAAGATTCTTACTCTAGGGTATAGGAAGTGCATACCTAGCCTAGGGTGAACTTTTTAAAATAGGATGTAAGATACTTAAAATAGGGTATAGGAAGTGCATATACAATGAATGTTTCCCACTACCCCAAGGGTCTTTTAGAAGCGAGGTTACAGTGCTGTTTTAAAATCCAGAGTGATGATTTTACACTCTATGACATAAAAATTTGATTCCAACTAAATATGTATTTTTTTAGGGAGGAATTGAAAACCAAGTGGAGAAGGAGTGTAGCTCAGAGAGCTTTGTTTTGATAAGAATTTGGGGAAATGGTCAGAAAATGGTGATAGAATGTCATCCTGTTTAGGAAATAGCATTTTGATATGGGATAAACAAATATGCTCTAATATAAAGCTAACCTATCTAGATTAATTATGTAGGTGATGTGTATAGTTTATAATTCGAGAATAATATTCAAAGCACAGATTAATGCCAGGTTATTTAGAAAAATAGAAAATAAGGAAAAATATTTTAGAAGCATAATCCTCAGCCACAGCCATTGTCAGTATTTCACTCTATTTGGCGGGCACCAGTCCTGTGGGTGACGACCAGACTTCCCAAGAACCCAGGGCAGGACCCTGGCTGAGGCTGGAGATTCAGCTGAGGCTGGAGCCAGGCATCGGGATGCAGTACCCTCTACAGGCGGGGCCTGGCCCCACTGCCCCACAGGTCGCAGGTCGGGGTGGTGGGTGGGGGGCGTGGGGTGGTGTCTGGAGAAGGTGGGAACAGTTGGGGTGTCCTGGGCTTCCACGTGCAGTCACTCAGTCGGGGATTCACAGGGCTGGGGCACTCAAGCACCAACCTTAGGAAATCCAGCAACATCAACCCAACCCCTCCACAATGTCCAAGGCCGTCTGCCCAGCCCTTCCTTCCATTATGTTCAGGGCCAGGAGTCTGCTGCGGAGGGGGGAGGGATGGAGAGTCACGTGAGGAATAACCAACCACATGCTGGGAATTGGAAGTGGCTCTGCAAGTGCCCATGCTGCACATGAATAGCCCAGAGTGAAGCAAGAGAACCAGAGCCGCTTCTGTGTCCCCACCTCCTTCCATGCCCATCAGCTCACCTGCTGTAGGGCTTAAGGATCAGTGTCCTGGACCGACACCCAGAGATCCACCTCACCCTCGATGGTGCTGATGAAGTAGGTGCTGACCTCCACCTCATCACAGGTGGTGGGGGCCACCTGACACAGGAGGAGATTGTGACAGGCTGTGCCAGCCCTTCATCTTGACTGCTGACTTCAGGAAAGATTCAAAGAATCTTGGGGGTCAGTGGCACAAGGGAATTCCCAGGGAGGTCATCCCCGTGGCTTATGTCCCAGTGAGCCGAGCTGTGACTCATAAATTTGGGGCAGAGGTTGGCAAACTCATTAGTCAACAGAGCCAAATATCAGCAGTACAATGATTGAAATTTCTTTGGAGAGCCAAACTTTTTAAACTTAAACTTCTTCTAACGCCACTTCTTCAAAATAGACTCACCCAGGCTGTAGTATTTTGTGGAAGAGCCACACTCAATTGTCCAAAGAGCCGCATGTGGCTTGCAAGCTGCAGTTTGCCGACCACTGGTTTGGGGCATAGTTGAACTTCAGAGGACGGCAACAAGGCAGATCCGCTGGTGGGGATAGTGGAAATTTTACCCACAAACAGAGTGAAGTGAACACAGCTATCAAAATGACTCCAGTTATGGTGGGCACAGGCCTGTTCATCGCGTGGCTGAGTCTTTCGGGACGCAGGCCGCTCAGGGAACATGAGGGAGTAGCTTTCTGTTGACCCGGCCGGGAATGGAGTGTTCACCTGAGTCCCCGCCCACAGCCAGGTGGACACGCCTCTCCGGGAGCCTTGCCTTAGCATATCTGTGCCAGGGGGAGGGCAGGATGGGGGGGGGGGCAGAGAGGGAGTTAAATCCAGTCTTGTATTGTTATTAAATGTCTTTTTAAAAAAGAAAAAGATAAACATATTTTTACTATTGAAATATGCCGTTTTTAAGTGAAGTACAGCTTGGTTTCATGTTTTATGTAAAACATTTACCAAGAAAAAAAAGAAATGGCCTGTATTATAACTTGTAACTTGAGCCTGCTGATTAAGCTTCTGAGTCTTGAGTTTGCCGAATAATGTAAATCGGAATTTTTCTTTAAACTGGCAAAAAGAAGGGCCCAGTGGTAGTGCTTCCCTGACTTACTGGAAGCTTGGCGTTTTCTTTTCTGCCACACTCCTTGGGCTTTAGTTTTGGTGTGATCATGCACAGTACTTTATTACACATGTATTGTTCTGTTTTGTTTTTTTAAATACAGTTTTATTGATTTCAGAGAGGAAGGGGGAGAGAGAGAGAGAAGCATCAATGATGAGAGAGAATCGTTGACTGGTTGGCCCCCTGCACACCCCCCACTGGGGATTGAGCCCTCATCCTGGGCGTGGCTCTCACTGGAAATGGAAGTGTGACCTCCTGGTTCACAGGCTGGCACTGGAGCACTGAGCCACGCCAGCCGGTGCCTTGTTACGCATTTTAAGATGTGGTTTACGGAAGTCTGGCGCGCGCAGCATGTGGCATGCAGTGACTAAGTGTGAACTACCAGGGGAAATGTGGTGGTTCTTGTTAAGGGTTCATTCAGACTCCTGTTGTTGGAAGCAATTGGCCTTACTGCTGTGAAATATGAAACACTTTTAAATGGTTGTCTTTTTATTGTTAGTATTTTTTTCCCCTTTATTATTACTTGCAAGGTCCAGCATTAGAAGTTCTCACTTCTTTATGTTGTTTGAGGGTTGAAATAAAACAGAATGGCGTCCCCCCACCCCCCCAAAAAAAGTTTCACTATTTTTTCTTTCAGTTTTTAGTGTGGCTGTATGTGTTTTTTCGCCTACCTCATATATTCTTTTATCCTGTGGGTTTTTCCCTTGTTGAACATTGTAAAAAAGCACTTTTCATTATTATATATTCTTTTATAACTATTACCTGAGTGGAATGATTCTCCGTGAGGTCTGGGTGAAGGTCTTCAGAGTCCCTTAACGAGTAGTCCAGAAGTCTCTCTCAGCTTTGATTCACTTTTAGGCCAAGACCAGGTTGTCTGTCACAGTGAGTAGAATAGAGATTGGAAGTCATTTTTCTGCTGGGGAGACCAGGTTAGTTGCAGGGTCCATCTAATATTTGAAAAAAATTTTGAATGGAATGATACTCTTATATTTATTCTGGAAAGAGATGCAATCCCAAGTTGAACAGAACCAGAATAAAACCTGCAGTCCAGAACTGGGCTAGCTCTGATGCCAGGATTCTGGACTCTGAAAGCTCTTAATGGAAGTCAGACTTCTGAATCAAACCCAAAAAGACCCCTTAGGAATAATGGGGATATGATATCGCTGATTCTTGTCAGTCCAGGGAATTCAAGTCTTGGGAAAAATCATAGACTTTAACGACAAGTTTACTGTAGTCCTTAAGGACAAAACAAAAATATACATGTACACACATAGATTGAGTGAATTAATACAAATGTGCTAAGAACAGTTCTTACCACATAGTAAGAATATAAGTGTCTGGTATTGTGTGTAGAACTGAAGAGAATTCAAGGCATCCTTTATGTCTGCTGTTAAGTGTATTAGGAGCTTTTTAAATTCAGGTAAGCGTGAATTTCTTTGAATACTGAATAAGCTGAACCAAGTTGAAAATAATGATTAAGCCTGTTTGTTGCTGTCTCACCTTCCCTTTCATGTTTTACCAGTTTAACTGAGGACCTTCCTCAGTTTTATACATTTCTTTCATTTAAAAGCCTTTTCTTCTTATTGCCTGGGATAAAATGATAAAGCAGGGGGAATTAGCTCATAACCTCACTGATAATTGACAGTAGCAACTTAAATTTAAGGTTCCAGGCTTGTGTTCCTCTAAGGTTTAAAGCTTTCAGGATATAAATGTACTTATTCTGTTAAGAAAATTCTTTGAAGCAAGTTCTCAGAGAATTTTTGTCTTCTGAACTTGACAAATTTCTCCTCTTACTGCCAATGTAATTGCTTTGAAAGGAGTAAAAGAGTATTCTATTTTTAAATTATTTTTTTTCAATTCTGACATTTTGTTTGTGGTTTATTTGGATTTTCAGGTTTCTAGCAATGTTAATTTTTAAACCTCAGAATTTAAACTATGTTGAGATCATTGATCTATTGATCCACTGAGAGTGTAATATTTGAACCTTTGTTCTAGAAAGATGGATATGTGTTCAAAATGTATACAGTTTCAGACTTTTCACAAATATTCTGAAACTCACCCATTTATTGTTTGTAAAAACTGTTGCTCCTTCTTAGATAATTATTAGTCTGTTTCCATTTAGGTTATGTTTCTCATTGAGTTCAGTTTTGTTAGAATTGAAGTACAGTGCTGTAATGTTTAATTTACAAAACACAAAAGTTCTAGGTCCTCTGTAAGAAATAATAAAGCAAAGGAGGGACAGTTGTACTAAATGCTTTTTGGAGGGTACAGAATTCAAAGTAGTGGCTACTGATATGGCAAATATAGCTATATGTGTTGTTATTGTCATACCTTAAAAAATGTAATAGAATTTCTTTTAAAAACTGACAGTTTTTTGCGGGGGGGGGGCATTTTTAAAGTGTATTTCCTTGAGTCATGGTTGTTTAATTCTTTTTGTGGGTCTTGGATGCTGCTGTGGAATGCTTAGGTGGAATCTTGGTCCGACATCCCCCATCTCGGGGATTCTGGCTCTGCCCTTTGACTAGCTGTATATCTTTTAAAATGTGGGGGAACCAGATCTTTCAAGACCTTTCAGTAGTCTGGGCTTCTTTCAGGGTTTGCGTGCAGTTCCTTAAAGGAATGCTGGTCTATCCAGTCTTGGGATGTTGGAGGTTATAAGGTTTTCTTTCATTCTTCTCTGCCCTCATGCCCACACCTTGTGATTTCATAGGATCCTGACACGGTCTTCTCCCTTGGTGATCTATCCAGTGTCATGACTTTAATCCAGGATCAGCCCTCTCCTGATGAGTGCTAAATTTACTGTATGTCTCTAGGCTAGACCTTTCTCCTGAAATCCAGGCTTCAGTGGGTAACTAACGGCCTTCTTTTAAATTAGCTTCATTTTGAATTAGGGTCTCAAAATCAATGTGTCCAAAACTGGATTCCTGTTACTTGTCCCCAGAATCTTCCCCTTTTCAATTGATAGTAAAGTCAGTCCACCTCGCAAAAGTCTTGGCATTATTCCTGGTTCCTCTCTTTTCTGTCACACTCCATGTTTAGTCTCTTAGTAATTTTTGCCTCAATATTTGGTATATATCCTGAATCCAACTACATCTCACTAACTCTATTGCGACTGTTACCGACATTGGAATTCTTGGATTCTCTAAAACAGAAATCGAGAGGAAACCCCAGAGAAATAGCCAGACAGATTTTATTAAGCTTATGCTTGAGCACAAGGAAGGCAGCCCAGAAGAAAGGAAGGTCCTCTGAACTGACTTGGGGGCTGGCTCTGCTTGGCTGCTTTTATCGGCTGTGGGCAAAGTGAGCTTACTTGAAAGGGTGGGCAGTTTGAAAAAAGGCAGGCTTGCAGAATTTTCCATTTCAGAGTGGGGTGACTGCCTTCTCCAGCTGTGTTGCCCGGTATCTGTTGTACCTGCACTGTGGTCACAAGACAGGACTGCTCATTACCACTCCCCCAGAGAGGACCTATAGCAGTCAAACCTTGATCAGCTGTGCTTGTGGGTCAGTAGTTGAAGAGGCACTTAGAAGGGCAATAAAATCAGCTGCCTCTGCATTTTTTAGTAAGGAGGGAAGGGTGGTGACATTTTTGTGTTCCTTCTAGCCATTAGGTCTTAACTTGGCTTCCTAGGTACTCAATATTTTTCCATCACCAGGCCCGAGTTACTATACTGTTTTACCCACCCTGGTCAGAGCTACTATCCTCTCTCACCTAGATTACAGTTTCCACAGTTGTCTGCTTCTCCTTTTGCCCTGTCCCACAACCTCTGTGTATACCGTTTATAAATGTTCTTTTTCTACAATTTCTTATTTTAAAAAATATCAAATATACATAATTTTCAAAGAATAGTGTCATAAACTTTCTTGCTATATTCACCGGTTGATAACATTTTGGTATACTAGCCTGGAGAGTCTACTTAAAAAAAAAAAAAAAAACCCTGGCTGGTTTTGCTCAGTGGATAGAGCATCAGCCTGTGGACTGAAGGGTCACGGGCACGTGCTTGGTTGCAGGCTCCATCCCCAGTAGGAAGCAGCCAGTCAATGATTCCTCCTCCTCCCCCTCCCCCTCCTCCTCCCCCTCCCCCTCCCCTTCCTCCTCCTTCCCCTCCTCCTCCTGCTCCTGCTCCTCCCCCTCCGTCTCCCCCTCCCCCTCTTCCTCCCTCTCCTCCTCCCCCTCCCCCTCCCCCTCCCCCTCCCCCTCCCCCTCCTCCTCCCCCTCCTCCTCCCCCTCCCCTCCTCCTCTCCCTTCCCCCTCTCCCTTCTCCTTCCTTCCTTCCTTCCTTCCTTCCTTCCTTCCTTCCTTCCTTCCTTTCTTCTTTTAAATATATTTTGTTGATTTTTTTACAGAGAGGAAGGGAGAGGGATAGAAAGTCAGAAACATCAGGGAGGAAACCAAGATGGTGGCATAGGTAAACACCTAGGCTTTTGCCCCACACAACAATTTTGAGAATACAACTAAAGGACGAAACAGATATTGTCCAGAACCACAGGAAGGCTGGCTGACTGGAAGATCTGAAACTAGAGGGACATAGAAGTGCACACGGATAATCAGAGCCTCTGCAAAGCCTAAGTAAGGTAGGAGACTCGCATGCACAAGGGGATGGGGTGTCCGAACGCCTGGCAGGGGTGCTCCAGCGGACAGGAGACAAAAACTCCAGGCTGCACTGAACCCAGTTCGGTTTGCACTCAAAACCCGGGGGACCCAGGCCCTACGGGGAGAATCTGGACTGCGGGCTGAACCTTAGGGGAAGAGCCAAAGGCAGAGCTCTGGAGGCATGTGCGCAAGTGCACACAGAGAGGACAAACTGGGCTGCTGGGGGTGTCTGGCCGGAGAAAGGAGCTCTGGGCAGCGCTATGAGGCGGAATCTTGGGGGAACAGCCAGAGGCGGAGCTCCAGGGGTGCTCAGGAGTGCTCCCGATGAGGGCAGTCTGTTGACTTTGTGGCTGGCGTCTGGCAGAAGGGAAAAGGAGTTCTGACTGCACTGAACCCAGGTGCCAGGTTAAAATCTGAGATTCCGGATTCATTGGGGACTGGACCGTCCGGCGGCAGGCGAAATTCGAGGGCGCCTTTCTCACAGAGGTGCTTGCTGCGATTGCCTGCGGAGCTAGGACCCTGTGACCTGTGTTCCAGGGCTGACTGGAAGCCAAGGCTGTCGGCTTCACCTCGAAACTCTGCCCCACCCAGAAACTCCACCTCATCCAAACTGAGCACAGAGACTTTGGCAAGTTTGTGACACATAAGGCTGTCTCCCAGAGTAGACACAGCTGATCCTCACAACCAGTTGGCCTAGAGGTCAGTTCCTCCTAGTGATACCAACAGCAATCAAGACTTATCTGCAACACGGCTGTACACACAGTCCACAAAGGGGTGCACCAAGAGTGTACACCTCAGGTAACAGGGGAGGCCGAGATACCTAGCACACAAAGCTACCCTACCAACTCAGGGAAGCAGTGAAAATGGGGAGAGAAAGAAACAGATCACAAACGAAAGAAATGGAGGAAAACAAACGACTGGATATAGAATTCAAAACCAAGGTTACAAGGTTTTTCAAGAGGCTCCTAGAAAAGGCCGATAAGCTTAGTGAGACCCTTGAGGATATGAGCAAGACCCTCGAGGATATGAAAAAGGACTAACTAGAAATTAAACATACACTGACTAAAATAAAAAATATTTTACAGAAACCCAACAGCAGACTAGAGGAATTCAAGAATCAAGTCAAAGAATTGAAATACCAAGAGGCCAAAAACATTCAACTGGAAAAGAAAAAAGAATCCAAAAATTTGAGGATAGTGTAAGAAGCCTCTGGGACAACTTCAAATGTACCAATATCAGAATTATGGGGGTGCCAGAAGAAGAGAGAGAGCAACATACTGAAAACCTATTTCAAGAAGTAATGACTGAAAACTTCCCCCCACCTGGTGAAAGAAATAGACTTAAAAGTCCAGGAAGCACACTGAACCCCAAACAAAAGGAATCCAAAGAGGACCACACCAAGACACATCATAATTAAAATGCCAAGAGCAAAAGACAAAGAGAGAATATTAAAAGCAGCAAGAGAAAAACAGTTAGTTTACCTATACGGGAGCACCCATACGCTTGTCAGCTGATTTTTCAACAGGCCAGACGGGAGTGGCAAGAAGTTTTCAAAGTGATAAATAACAAGAACCTACAACCAAGATTACTCTACCCAGCAAAGCTATCATTCAGAATTGAAGGTTAGATAAAGAGCTTCACAGATAAGAAGAAGCTAAAGGAGTTCATCACTGCCAAACCAATATTATATGAAATGCTGAAAGGTATTCTTTAAGAAGAAGAAAAAGGAGTGAAAGGTGGCTGCTTCAAAGTAGAGCATGGATGGAACTGGAGAACATTATGCTAAGTGAAATAAGCCAGTCAAAGAAAGATAAGTATCACATGAACTCACTCATGTGTGGACTATAATGAACAACATAGACTGATGAACAAAAACAGATCCAGAGACAGAGAAGCATTGACTGTCAAACCTCAGAGGGATGGTAAGGGGAGGACGGGGGTAAGGGGAAGAGATCGACCAAAGGACTTGTATGCATGCATATAAGCCTAATTAATGGACACGACACCAGGGGCATGAGGGCATAAGTGGTGACGGGGGGAGGGGGGGAAGAGGGGGTTGAAGGGGTAATGGGTGATGAGGACACATATGTAATACCTTAATCAATAAAGAAATTAAAGAAAAAAGGAAACACCTATCAGAGAGAAACATTGAACAGCTGGCTCTTGCAAACCTCCCACTGGGGATGTGCCTGCAACCAAGGTACATGGCCTTGACCAGAATCAAACCCGGGACCTTTCAGTTTGCAGACCAACGCTCTATCCACTGAACCAAACTGGTTTCGGCAATGATTCCCTTTCATCACTGATGTTTCCACCTCTCTCCCTCTCCCTTCCTTTCTCAAATCAATAAAAATATATACTTTTTTTAAAAGCAAAAAACAAACAAACAAACCCTGATTGATGTGTCTCTCTCACACTGATGTTTCTCTCTCTGTCTCTCTCCTTCCTTCTACTCTCTGTAAAAATCAATGGAAAAATATCCTTGGGTGAGGATTAATTAAAAAAAAAGGAGAAAAGGTTATATTAAACACATGCAGTTCCTGTGCAGTTACACACGGTTGAACTTTAGACAAGAATATTATAGACATGTTTTCAGGGTTAGATGCACAGTGGTACGTCTAATCCATTCTCTTCTGCCATCAGAACTTCTCAATCCTATCCATGTTACCACTTAAAGAGATGAATCCTAGAATAAGTGTTAACCTTTTGTGTCCTTTTCATAGGTAAATTTTATAAAATAAGTGATTTCATTTTATTTGCCTACATCATTCTCTGAGGGTAATTAATTCTGTGATTCACTAAAGATACATTGAGTACCTACTGTCTGTAATGCACTGTTAGGTAATGGGAATGTGGATGTAAATAATAATAATTTTTTTTTACCATCCAGTAGCATGGGTTCAAATACAATATTGATAATGTATAACAGTGTAGTAACAGCTGGTTTGAGAGCATAGAGGGAATTATTCATTTTGACTGGAGTAGATGAGAAACAAGGGAGATGAAAAATGGAGAAGGATCACATTTGAACTTGCCTCGGAAAGTATGTGCAGAACTTTTAAAAACAGCTTGAGATAGAGTTTACGTACCCTGTACGTATCGAACATACCATTTAAAGCAGACAATTTCAGTGGCTTTTAGTATATTCACAGAGTTGTGAAACCACCACCACAGTCAACTTTAAGAACATTCTCATCGTCCTATAAAAGAGACCCTGTGCCTGTGTTGACCCTCTGTTCTCTCCTCCCCTGAGTCCCTGGCAACTACAAATATGTCTTTATTGGTTTCAGAGAGAAAGGGGGAGAGAGAGAGAGAGAGAGGAAGCAACATCAGCAATGAAAGAGAATCACTGATGGCTGCCTCCTGCACACCCCCCACTGAGGACTGAGCCTGTATCCTTGGCATGTGCCCTGACCACGGAAGTGAACCCTGACTTTCTGGTTCATAGGTCGGTGCTCAACCACTGAGCCATGCTAGCTGGGCTTCAAATCTCTCTCTATGGATTTGCCTATTCTATTCTGGACATTTCCTATAAATGCAGTCATGCAATATTTGTGTGACTTCTTTTGCTTAGTATAATATTTTTAAAGTTCATGCATGTTGTAGTACATATGATTCTTTGTTCTATTGTATTGTCATGTATAATTCCATTAGAGGCCTGGTGCATGAAATTCGTGCATGGGGGTGTGTGTCCCTCAGACCAGCCTGCACCCTCTCCAATCTGGGACTACTTGAGGGATGTCTGACTGACCCCTCCAGGGATTGGGCAGGACATCCTTCTCTCAATCCAGGACGGCTGGCTCCTAACCGCTCGCCTACTTGCCTGCCTGATAGCCCCTAACTGCTTCTGCCTGCCAGCCTGATCACCCCCTAACCACTCCCCTGCCAGCCTGATCAATGACAAACTGCTACCCTGCTGGGCCGATTGTCTCCTAACTGCCCTCCCCTGCTGGCCTGGTCACCCCTAACTGTCCTCTCCTGCAGGCCTGGTCACCCTCAACTGCCCTCCCCTGCTGGCCCAGTCTCGCCCCTAGCTGCCCTCCCTTGCCAGCTTGTCACCCACAACTGACCTCCTCTGCCAGTCTGGTTCCCCCTCTCCCAGCTGTCCTCCCCTGTCGCTCTTGTCCTTCCCAACTGCCCTCCCCTTCAGGCCTGGTCCCCCCAACTGTCCTCCCCTGCAGGCCTGATGCCCCCAACTGTCCTCTTTTCTAGGACTGGTTCCCCCCCCAGTTGCCCCTGCAGGCCTATTTGCCCCCAACTGTTCTTCCCTGTAGTCCTATCCCCCACAACTGCCCGCCCCTGCAGGCCTGGTCCCCCCCCCTGCAGGCCTGGTTCCCCCAACTGTTCTCCCCTGCAGGCCTGATCACCCACAACTGCCCTCCCTTTCAGGCCTGGTACCCCCCCCCCCCAGCGGCCCTCCCCTGCAAGCCTGGTCACCCCCAACTTACTTCCCCTGCAGGCCTGGTCACCCCTAACTGCTTTCCCCTGCTGGCCTGGTTATCCCCAACTGCCCTCCCCTGCAGGCCTTGTCCCTCCCAACTGCTCTCCTCTGCTGGCCTGATCACCCACAACTGCCCTCCCCTGCTGGCCATCTTGTGTCCACATTAGAGTGGCCATCTTATGTGTTCGAGTGATGGTCAATTTGCATATTACCTCTTTATTATATAGGATTGTATGAAAATACTACATTTTGGTTTTGCCATTCATTTAGTTGATGGACATATGGGTGTTTCCAGTTTTTGGCTATTAGGAATAATGCTACTATGAATATTCATGTATAAGTTTTTGTGTAGATGTATTTTCAGTATTCGGGTATTGAAATTTGGAAGTGGAGTTGCTGTGTTGAGGAATTATCAGACAATTTTCCAGGACAGCTATACTATTGGACAATGTATGAGGATTCCAGTTTCAGTTTCTTCAAATCCTAGCCAATATTAGTTCCTAGGCTCTTTTTGTTTTCTTTTTAGAGTAATTCTAGTGAGTATGAAGTGTTTTCTCATTTTTTTTTAATTTTTGCATTTATTTATTGATTTTGAGAGAGAGAGAGACATTGATTTTTGCTATTGTACTTATTTATGCATTCATTGGTTGATTCTTGTATGTGCCCTGGTCTGTGATCAAACCTGCAACCATTGTATATCTGGATGATACTCTAGCCAACTGAACTATCCAGCTAGGGCCTCACTGTGTGTAGTTTGTTTTTTAAATATGTTTTTATTGATTTTAGAGAAAGAGCGTGAGAAGAAGAAACATCTATGTGAGAGAATTGATTGGTTGCCTCCACTCACATCCCACCAGGATCAAATCCAGAACCTGGACACGTGCCCTGATGGGAAATTGAACCAGTAACCTTTCATTGCACGGGATGACGCTCAACCAACTGAGCTACCCATCCAGGGCTCATTGTGGTTTTGATTTGCATTTCCCTGATGACTAATGATATTGAGCATCATTTCTTGTCCCATTTGTATATCTGTGAAGAAAAGGAAAGGGAAGGGAGCACTTCAGCCTAAGAGAACAGGGGGGCCTGAGAAATGGTGAAATAATCAAACTAGAAAATAGAGTCCCCAGAGGACTGGAAACTTGTTTGGCCCTTATGTTTATTTTTTGGTAGGCAACTCACACTGTCCTTTGCTTATCTTAAGCTTACATTGCTCAAATTTCATGGATAGTCCTTCTTTTGTAAATGTCAGAGTGTGTTGTAGCTAGCTCATTTGATGGATCCATTCAACCTTAAATAAGAATTACTGAGGGCTTACTTCGTTCCAGGCATGCTAGGCCCATTAGTCAGAGGTGTGGGCCAGTGAGCAAAAACAGACAAGCGCCTGGCCTTTCATGGAGCTCATTTGTCGATGGGGATGGTTTTGTACCAATGAGAAAGTCTTGTTAGAGGCTTTATCCTAGCATTTCAGGGTTCGGTAAACAAAGCAGGTCTACTTTGTTCATACTATTGCTGATTTCATCAGTTTTCACCTCTTCAGACTTAATTTTTAAACCTTAATCTCCCCTTACAGCAGCAGCCCGAAATTCCTCTTGGTATCCTTGTTTCTCTTTTTGGGACTGTTGTAGGTGAAGACCTTTATTCCCACTGTATTTGGTACCAATTAATTAAAAAGTCCGATAAACTATAAAGAAAAGTTACATGCATATTTTAAACATTTTCTCTTAAAACATACATACATATCTGTGTTTCATAAATTTTTTGTTTTAGGACCAAGGCTTTTCCTTTGAATAAGGATCTGCTTACTGTAATATTTACTGATGTTTCTTATATAAACCCCACATGTAATGAAATCATCTATTGTTTTAGTTTCCATTTCTTTACAGTGGAGTGAGAATGTAAAGCAATTCCAAAGAAACCCGAGTATAAAATCCTTTTACATTTTTATGATTTTCTGCCACGATTTTTGCTTTGTATATCTAATTGAACAGCTGTTTTACTTTTTTAGCAACTTGTCTATCTCTATACATATTCAGCTTCATTTTCATAGAAATTACA
This sequence comes from Antrozous pallidus, assembly GCA_027563665.1. Classification (NCBI taxonomy): domain Eukaryota; kingdom Metazoa; phylum Chordata; class Mammalia; order Chiroptera; family Vespertilionidae; genus Antrozous; species Antrozous pallidus. The sequence continues at coordinate 80,564,794 of CM050513.1, forward strand.
ACTCTTTCCACAATCATATTTCATAGGTCTATTTAATAATTAAATTATGAACTCAGTGTCATGTACAGCTGCATAAAGAGGTTGGGAATTAGGTCTGTAGCAAGCAGTTTCAGATAGTAGAAGCAGAAGTGCTACTGGCCATGACCATTTCCGGCCAACGATGGGTAACAGCCATTGTGTTTTACAGGAGAAACAGGAAGCACTAGTTCAGTCCAGGTTGTTAAAGAGATTGCTTAGGAAAGCTTCAACTACATATTTCAAGTTAAGCACTCTTCCACTGTGTTCTCTGCCCACTCTGTAGATACATACCTCTTGTATGACAATTACCTCAGTGTTATGTAATTGTCTACTTTTGGGTTTCATAGTCTTTGAGGTCAGGGGTATACTCTGTTGTTATATGCATTGTTAGTTCCTAGTACACTTGGCATATAATTATATGTTCCCTATAAAAAATTAATTGACTATAAGCTCAATATAACTCAGTAATATGACCAAGCTGTCCAAAAAATGTTTAGTGTGATTCCTAGGTTGCATTAGTTGTATGTAATGTTTAGAATAATTTTACTATATTCATATTGTGCTGAACTGTGGTGATAGGTTTTTAAAAAAATTTTGGTGTGTTTTTTGTGTTTTGTTTTGTTAATGTTTTTATTGATTTTCAAGAGAAGGTAAGAGGGAGAGTTAAAACATCAATGAAAGCGGATCATCAATTGGCTGCCTCCTGCATGCCTCCTGCTGGGGATTGATCCCACAATTCAGGCATGTGTTCTGATCGGAAATCGCAGGATCATCAATTGGCTGCCTCCTGCATGCCCCATGCTGGGGATTGATCCCACAATTCAGGCATGTGTTCTGATCGGAAATCGCAGGATCATCAATTGGCTGCCTTCTGCATGCCCCATGCTGGGGATTGATCCCACAATTCAGGCATGTGTTCTGATCGGAAATCGCAGGATCATCAATTGGCTGCCTCCTGCATGCCCCATGCTGGGGATTGATCCCACAATTCAGGCATGTGTTCTGATCGGAAATCGCAGGATCATCAATTGGCTGCCTCCTGCATGCCCCATGCTGGGGTTTGATCCCACAATTCAGGCATGTGTCCTAATTGGAAATCGTAGGGTGACTACCTCGTTCATGAATCGAAGCTCAACCACTGAGCCACACTAGGGTGATAGATTTTAAGATACAAATTGATGAACTAGAGCACATCCCCTAAATATTAATTCTGTGAGGCAGAGAACACATGTTTTATTCACTGCTGCATCTCTGGTAGTTATGATGCAGAATATTAATGCCTGGCAGACAGTAGGGATTCATTGCATTTTTAAAAATTATTGAATCCAGGGAATGTAGAACAGGATGGTGAAGGTTCTTTACTGTTTCTTGAGAAATGGTAAAATGAATAGAGTCTGGTTCCTTAGAAGAGGAAATCAATGAATATGAATCAGCCAATTTTGAAAATTTGAGGCATGGTCATATAGAAGAGAATGTGGACCTCATTCAGCTGTAGAGTTTAATGGAATAGAGAATGTGTTCTAGGAAAACAGATTGCATCTTTATAATTTTTTTAAATTATTAAGACCATTAAATAATAAAATGTGTTATTTCATGAATCACTGGAACAGAAGTTTACTGATTTTAGGGATGTAAAACTACAGATTTTTGTCTGAGATGACTAGACAAATTCTAAAATTAATCTAGGTCCTGTGAATAGTAACCTTTTACTTTCAGTCATTCTCAGCCTTAATATTCTTAATCATTTGTCAAATAAATTATATAGGTTTTATGGCCTTAAACAGAAATAAAATTTCTTTTTTTAATTTAATCTTTATTGTTCAGTTTATAATTACGTTGTTTTCCTTTTTACCCCCTATAGCTCCCCTCCACCTGGTACCCATCCCACCCTCTGCCCTCACCTCCCCCCCACCACTGTCCTCTCCCATAGTTGCATGATTTTTGTCCAGTCTCTTGCTGCACCTCCCACACCCCTTTTCTCCCCAAGAATTGTCAGTCCATTCCCTCTCTATGCCCATGATTCTGTTGTATTCACCAGTTTATCCTGTTCATCAGATTTTTAATTCACTTGATTTTTATATTCATTTGTTGATAGATGTGTATTGTTGTTCATAATTTATATTTTTACCTTTTTCTTCTTCCTCTTCTTAAAAGAATATCTTTCAGCGTTTCATATAATATTGGTTTGGTGGTGATGAACTCCTTTAACTTTTTCTTATCTGCGAAGCACTTTATCTGACCTTCAATTTTGAATGATAGCTTTTCTGGGTAGAGTAATCTTGGTTGTAGATTCTTGCTATTCATCACTTTGAATATTTTTTGCCACTCCTGTCTGGCCTGCTTCGTTTCTGTTGAGAAATCAGCTGACAAGCATATGGGTGCTCCCTTATAGGTAACTAACTGTTTTTCTCTTGCTGCTTTTAATATTCTCTCTTTATCTTTTGCTCTGGGCATTTTAATTATGATGTGTCTTGCTGTGGTCCTCTTTGGATTCCTATAGTTTGGGGTTCTGTGCACTTCTTGGACCTTTAAGTCAAATTCTTTCACCATTTGGGGGAAGTTTTCAGTCACTATTTTTTCAAATAGGTTTTCATTATCTTGCTCGCTCTCTTTTTCTGGCACCCCTGTAATTCAGATGTTGGTATGCTTGAGGTTGTCCCAGGGGCCTCTTACACTATCTTCAATTTTTTGGATTCTTTTGGCTTCTTGCTTTTCTGGCTGAGTGGATTTTGCCTCTTTGTATTTCAAATATTTGACTTGGTTCTTGCGGTCCTCCAGATTGCTTTTAGGTCTTTGTGTAATATTTTTTATTTCAGTCAGTGTATGCTTAATTTCTAGTTAGTCTGTTTTCATATCCTCATAGGTCTTGTTCATTTCTTCATAGGTCTTGTTCATTTCCTTGTAGGTCTCATTAAATTCATTGGCCTTTTCTAAGAGCCTCTTGAAAAACCTTGTAACCGTGGGTTTGAACTCTATGTCCAGTTGGTTTTTTCCTCCATTTCTTTCACATCTGATTTCTTTCTCTGCATGATGACTGCTTTCCTGAGTTGGTCGATGAGCTTTGTGTGGTAGATGTCCTCTAAGGGACAATGGCTCAGCCTCCCCAGTTACCTGAGGTGGGTACTCTTGCTGCAGCCCTTTATGGGTTGCACAGTCTTGTTGAAGTTAAGTCTAGATTATTGTTGTTAGCACTAGGATGGTTTGACCTCCAGGCCAATTGGCTGTGAGGGTCAGCTGTGCTCAGGTTGGGTGGGTGAAGTCTCCAGGCTGAGCAAGCAGCATCAACTCCGCCCTATGCGGCACCTGGGTCTCTGTGCCAGATGATAATGGTTGCAAGCACCTTGAGAGAAAGCTGCCGAGCTCTACCCGCTGCTGGACAATTCAGCCTCTCCCCACATGAGTCTGCACACCCAAAGTCCCACCCAGGGTTGTAAAACAATGCAGTTCGGTGGTTTCCCGAATGAGAGAGCAAGTCACAAGTCCTCTCTGTGCACTCGTGCACCTCTGCTGTTCTCAAGTTTACGTGCACTCTCCACAAGCTCGCCCTCTCCATAAGCTCGCAGACCTTTGCTGCGTCTGAGTTTGAGCATGCTTCCCTACTGTCCAATTTCACCCCGTATGAGTGTGGGTTCCCTGGACCTCACCTGGAACTGGGGAATCAGGGCAGTGGGACGCCTTTGTCTTTGCAGCTGCCTGCCCTTTCTGCTCACTTGCGCGCACAGCGCTCCAAACCTCTGGCTCTGCACGTATCTTCAACGCTGCCCTCTGCCACTCTTCTGAGTCAGTGTCCTATCTTTACTTTTATTTGTGGAATTTTCACTCAGCCAGATTTCCGGTGATTCTGGATGATGTTTGTTCTGTCATTAAGTTGTAGTTTTGAAATTGCTGTGTGGGCAGCAAGATAGGTTTTTACCTATGCCGCCATCTTGGTTCCTTTCCCCAGATATGAAATTTCTTTACCTCCCCATTTAATTTTCAGATTTGGTGGAAAACATACAGCACATTACAGTAAAAGATTTTTAAATGGTTTTCTTATGGTCCAGTAATTTTGATGGGTTGGTGTTTGAAAATCAGGTTTTTAAAAGTTGTAATTGCTTCATTCATTAGTGGTACAGATGGTTGTGTGAATTAATCTGGCATCAGACTGCTGACAGTACTGTTGGTTGAGTTTGCTGAGTTGTCATCACACTCCTGTTTATGATATATAATGCGTATGCATATTATAATGAATAAGTTCTGTGAAATGTAACTATGATATAGTACTATAGAGGTACGAATTTTTGAGTCTTTGCTGCCTTATATCTATCATGGCATTTGGCAGGTTGTTTTATTATTATAAGGTATTCAATAAATATTTGTTAAAAGGCTGGAAAATCTCTTGAGCCCTTAGAAAACTAAGCACCCATTTGAGGAATTATTTTTTGTTTTACAAAAAGTTAATAAAAGTATTTTTTGTTCAAATACCGAGGTTGCTCTGTTTATCCCAAATTTATGATACATACCTATAAAAATGATTTTCCTCTTTACCTGATTTCCAAAAAACTACGTTCATATTGTGCTGAATGGGGTAATAGGTACTTGCTTATGTACTTCCTCTGCTTTCTTCAGGTGGACTTCTTCCAGTTTTGCCTTGGTAACATTTGTGAGGCTTTTCTTTCTTTTTTCTTTTTTTGTTAATCCTTACCCGAGGATATTTTTCCATTGGTTTTCAGAGAGAGTGGAAGGGAGGTAGAGAGATACACATAGAGAGGAACACTGATGTAAGAGAGATACATCGATTGGTTGCCTCCTGCACGCGCCCTGAACCAGGCTAGGGTCGAGCCTGCAACCAAGGTACATGCCCTTGACCGGAATGGAACATGGGACCCTTCAGTCTGCAGGCCCCTGCTCTGTCCACTGAGCCAAACTGACTGGGGCTGTGGGGCTTTTCTTTTTGAATAGTGCCCATTCCCGTGATATCTACAGTATCACCTTTCTTATTGATTCACATGTATGTAGCCAAAGGAACAACTCTTATGTTTTCTAAAACGCCTAGAGAACATATAGCAAGTATGTTCCCTTTGTGTTGTTCATTTTGACAAATAGTAATTTTTGGAGATGATGTTTTCAGCTGAGAGAACCATAGATTAGTTCTTGACCTTCATATGGAATATTGTGGCTTCTTTCACTCAAAATATTACTAATGTTCATGTTGTAGTGTGCATTAGTAGTTTATTGTTTTTTATTACTCAGTTGTGTTCCATTGAATGAATGTACCACAATTTGTATATCTTTTTGCTTTTTGTTGGACATTTGACTTCTCAGTTTTTTTGCTATTATGAATAAAGCTGCCATTCTTGTACAAATCACTTTTTTACATATATGCTTTCTAAGGAGAATTGTAGATGTTATGAGTTAGATACATGTTTAATTTTATAAGAAACTGCCTGACAGTTTTCTAAGTTGATTTTACCACTTCATACTCCCACCAACAATGTATAAAAGTTCCAGTTGGTCTGTATTCTCACCAACACTTGGTATTAGTAGTGTAAGTCTTTTTAATGTTGATTAGTCTAGTGGGGTGTGAGGTGGTGTTGCATGTGGTTTTAATTTGTAGTTTACCTGATGACTAATGATGTTAAGTGCTTTTTCATTTGCTTATTGGTTATTTGTATATGTAATATTTATTCTCTTGTTCAGATCTTTTGTCCATTAAAAAATAGGTTTTTTTAAATTACTGATTTATAGAAATTTTTTATTCTGGTGACAAATTCTTGATCAGATTATAAGGACTTTTGATTTTGAAAATTAGAAAAATATTCAGTTTAGAGATTTCAAGATTCTTTGGAGATCAGAGTGATTGGTCAATTTTTAATTGGCAGAAATGTAGTTCCAATTCTAGATCTAAAGTTGTAGAAAAAAATTGGGGGGGACGTGGGACTTACCAGTTCCCTATTGCTGTGTAACAAACTATTCCGTTGTGGCTGAAAACACCAGTGATTAATTACATCTGAGAGTTTCCTGGGTTTGCGAGGCAGTCACTCTGCTCCACGCAGTGTTCCCCAGGGTCACTGATGTGGCTAGATGTCCAGGATGGCTTTTCTCACTTGACTGGGACGGCTGTAATGCCTAGGAGCCAGGCAGGCCTATCCCCGCTTCTCCATGTCATCTCGTTATTACTTAACAGTACAGCCAAAGCTTCTTTAAATGGTGGCTGGATTCTAAGAAAAAACAGGAGCTGCTCAGACTCGTAAGGACCGGGCCTAGAACCGGCAGTGACACTTCTGTCTTTCTTTCCTGGTTAAAGCATGTTTCTGGACTAGCTCAGATTCAGAGGGAAGAAAATAGACCTTCCTCTTGGTGGAAGAGGCAGCTGGCCACATACAGGGGAAGGAAGAATTTTGCTGTCCATTTTTTGTAACATTTTACCACAGGGGAATATGATGCTTAAAATTACCTAATAAAAGGTCATTTCATTAAAAGTAGGTAGTTTAAAAGATAGTCCTGTGTTTATTGATAAGCGTCTTTCTGACTCTTTTTTTTTATTCCATGCATTTGTTTATTCTTTATCACATACATTCTGTCACTAGTGTTTCTAAGACATGATACAAAATTGGAGATTAAAAAAAGACTCAGTAGTTTTCACTTAAAAGACAACAAGGAGGCTTACTGAGCTATTACAGATGTTAATTAGGATTCATTTCCTTTAATTTGCTGGAAAGAATGTTATGATGCCACTTTACTGATGAACAAAATGAGCTTAATCACACCCTAGGAGCTAAATATTCTGTCATTATAATCTCTTCTCCCAGAGCCCATCACAGTAGTTTTAGGAGTCAGATCTATTCCTGGGCAACATTGTAGGACCAAGTGAGTCATGTGCACACAGTGAAGGAAAATATGATGGCTTTTGTGGTCCTGGACTATTTTTTTTCATCATATGCTTCTTATTTTAAAAAATTTGAAACATAACAAAGTTAACCATAGATCATCTTAAAGTGTAAATTTAATACATTCACAATTTGTACAACTCCGCATATAATTTTTTTCATCCTCACCTGAGAAGATTTGAGAGCGAGAGAGAAAGGAACATCAATCGGTTGCTTCTCATAGGTACCCTGACCAGGGATTGAACCCGCATCTTTTTGGTGCATGGGATGATATTCCAACCGAGCCACCTGACCAGGGCTCCTCATACTTTTTAAAGGAAGAGTTTATTTTCACAGGAATAAAGAACAATAAGATTATTGCAAAACAGACTAATAAGATGTCCAAACACGGACTCAGAAAGAGCGTGTCTTCGGTGGAACAGCACACTGGGGCCACTGCATTCCCACGTAACTCTATGTCAGTCAGCAGCAGACGGCCTAAGCGACCTCCTTCTTGCCTCCTGCCAGCTTCCTAAGTCCTCCCAAACTGCAAGAATAGATCACTTGTATTTTACCTTTCCTCTTTGTCTGTGGTTAGTAAGCATCCTCAGGGAATCTATTAAATTGGTCTCCTATACCCCAAGGCTTGGAACTTTCACAGACCCGAGAATTGTCCTTTTCCTGGGAGAAGAGACTGTGGCCATTCATTATCCTCAGCTGGTCCTTTTCCACACCTGCAGAATGACTGACACACAAGTTGTCCTAACGGCTGAGATCACTCTCAATAAACTGGACATTGCAGGCTGCATGCAATCCCTGCCTGTCCCTCCTTCCCAGATAGAAAGGCATTTAGATGTTTTTGTCATTGGTGCTTTGCTGGGGTCAGGTAAGCATTGGACAGATACAGTAAGTTATTAGAGACTTAAAAGATGCTTAAAATTTTTTTGCTCTACTCTCCCTCCCACACCTACAACCATCTCAAGAATTAGCTACCACCCTTCTTGACCTAAAGAAGGTTGGAAGGATAGGGGAGGGAGGAAAAAGAAATACTCTGTCCAGAAGAATTGATCATTACAGCATTCATCTTAATGAGGAGAATGGGATAGAATAGAGCAAGAAGATTAAAGAGGAAAAATAACCTCCTTAGTAGTTAGTAGTATCCCAGTGATTTTTTTGGGGGGGGGAGGAGGAGTTGGAAAAGGAGTTCTGATGATTATGGGATATACTTTATACTAAAAATAATGTTAGCAACCTTACTAATTAAAATTTCATACCAGTCATAACTTCTTTGACATTTCTCTTACCTGTGAAATGGAGATCTGCCCAATTCCCAGAGGAGGATGCATTTAGGACTACAAGCTACAGCACATTTTCGTTCCCAATGTGACCATGCTTTTGTAAGAAATTTCCAAAAGTAATTCAGCTCTGATTTTAGCCTGACCTGATAACTTTAGAGCCAAACCCTCAAAATTGGTCTTCACTGCAAAATGTGATAGATGCTGTAAAAGGGAGGTTAGAGGGGTGCATCTAATTCTCCCTGGCGGGGAACTGGGAAAGGGTCACAGAGATTGTAATGCTGAAGTAGGAGCAGGTGTTTGTTATGTTGGCAAGGATTGAGGGGAAGATGTCTTAAAATGTGGGAAAACACTTGTAAAGGCAGAAGGGGGTAAGCATATGACAGCAAGTAATTTACTATAGCCAACATGGGTGAGAACAGAAAAAGTAAGGAGTAAGAGGCCAAACGCAAGTTTTATATTATAAACTAAGGAATTTGGATGCCCTAAAGAACCATCGAAGACTTTTATGCAGGGGATTGTAATGATCAAACTAGCATATTAGCATATTAAGAAGATGGTTTTGGCAGCAGTATAGAGGCTGGGTTGATGAGACTGGTTAAAAGTAATTGGAATAATTTGGGCAAGAAATGATAAATACCTAAACTTAAGGCAACTCTTTATGATGAATTGAAAGAGGAACTTCAGGAATCTGAGACTGTGTTGCTCAGTATTGGAGCTACTTAGCCCCGTGTAGCTATTGAGCACTTGAAACTTGATTATTCCGAAATGAGTTGTGCTGTAAAATACCAGATTTCAAAAGATTAGTATCTCAGTACAATTTTTGTATATTGATACAAGTTGAAACAATATTTTGGATACTTTGGGTTCAATACAATATATTATATTATTATAGTTAATTTTCCAGTTTCTTTTTGCTATTTTAAAAATGTGACTAGTAGAAAATTTTAAATTGCATATATAGCTCACATTATATTTCTGGGTTGTGGGTTGTTTTTTTTTTATTACAGACTAAATTTATTTCATATTACCTGCCTAGTTTTGTGCTGCCTGGTTAACTAAAAGGTATTTCATTTTTAATTGTAATAGGTATCTGCAGTAATTCAAAATTGAAACTGCAATAATGCCAAATTGTGTTTTCATATCTTTGGGAAACAAGGTCAAAAAGCTTTATAGGACCTTATAGCTAATTTTATTATTAAGAGCCTCAATACAGAATATCTGCAAGAACCTGGCTTTTGCAGATGAATTCACAATGTATTTTGAAATCTGTAAATTGGATTATGTTAATTTATTCTTCTGCAGATAAATTATTTTTGCAATGAATCTTCCCAAGCTGCTACATGGATAAGATTGAGCTAGAGCAGTGTCGAGACCCTTTAATACATTTCCTCATGTTGTGGTGACCCCAACCATAAAATTACTTTCGTTGCTACTTTCATAACTGTAATATTGTTACTGTTATGAATCATAATGTAAATATCTGTTTTCCGACGGTCTTAGGCTCTACAACAGCGGTTCCCAACCTGTGGGTCGTGACCCACAGGTTGGGAACCGCTAGCAGGGTCACCTAAGACGATCAGAAAACACAGATATTTACATTACGATTCATGACAGTAGCAAAATTACGGTTATGAAGTAGCAACGAAAGTAATTTTATGGTTGGGGTCACCACAACATGAGGAACTGTATTAAAGGGTCTCGACATTAGAAAGGTTGAAAACTACTGAACTAGGGAAAAAGTTTATTTGGAAAACATTTTTTGAGACTTTGTAGATGTTGTTTAAACGCTCTAAATTTTTTTAGGGGGAGGGCATGTTCCAGTTGACAAAGGCAAGAAATGACTGCACAAGGTAGCAAACACTCCTAGCAGATAGAGGTGGCTGCTGTATCAAACACTCTTATCTATTGATGGGTACAGGGTTTCTTTTTGGGGTGAGCAAATGTTCTAAAATTGGATAGTGGTGATGGTTGCACTACTCTGTGAATATACTAAAAACCACTGAATTGTGTACTTTAAAAGGGTGAATGTTAAGGCATATGAAATGTATCTTGGTAAAGTTATTATATAAAACCTCAATCTCTACATGCACATTTGTTACAGTTACTGACTTGCTAGTCATTTAATGAGAACTGTGTGAGCAGATTTACCAAAAGCAATATTTCAAGCATCCTTGTGATCAGACAAAATGGGCTGTACTCTTTTGACTTCTATACCAGCCCCACAGACCTGATGGCATGTAGGGAAGCATTGTGGCTTCTTTGGTGGGTGTTTGTGAAGTCATTAAACAACTAGAGGCCTGGGAGGGACCAAGATGGCAGCATAGCTAAACACCTATTGTGCTGCCCCGTGCAACAATTCCAAAACTACAACATAACAACAAAACAAACATCACCCAGAATCACCGGAAAGCTGGCTGAGTGAAAATTCCACAAATAAAAGTAAGGGTGGGACACTGAGACTCAGAGGAGCGGCGGAGCGCAGCCTTGAAGATACACCCGGAGAGAGGTTCGGAGCTGTGCGTGCGCACGAGCTGCAGGGCGGGCAGCAGCAATCCCGGCTGAATTTCTCCAAAGGGGAGGGCGGAGGCGCCACACTGCACTGATTCCCCAGCTCTAGGCAAGGTCCGAGGTCTGGGGTAGGCATGCTAAAAGCCGGGCGCGACAGAGGTCTGCAAGTTTGAGGAGAGTGCGCTAAATTTGGAACAGCAGTTTGAGCGAAAACTTGGGGACAGAACTTCGCGACCATGCAGAGAGGACTCGTGACTTGCTCCCTCATTCGGGAGACCACCAGACTGCTTTGTTTTATTTTATTACAGACTAAATTCATTTCATTACAATTACCTGCCTAGTTTTGTGCTAGGCAGAGACTTTGGGTGTGCAGACTCATTTGGGGAGAGGCAGAGTTGTCTGGCAACGGGTGGGGACCGGCGGCGGCTTTCTCTCAGAGGTGCACAGCCATTACCACCCGGCACAGAGACCCGCGCACCACATAGGGCGGAGCTGATGCTGAGTGTTCAGCCCGGAGACTCCGCCCATCCAACCTGAACACAGCTCACCTTCACAGCCAATTGGCCTGGAGGTCAAACCCTCCTAGTGCTAACAACAATTAGCTGGGCTTAACTCCAAAAATACTGTACGACCCATAAAAGATTACAGTAAGAGTATCCACCTCAGGTAACTGGGGAGGCTGAGCCACTGTCCCTTAGAGAACATCTACCACACAAAGCTAATGGACCAACTCAGGAAAGCAGCCACAATGCAGAGAAATGGAAAGAAATCAGATGTGAAAGAAATGGAGGAAAAAAGACGACTAGACATAGAGTTCAAATGCACAGTAATAAGGTTTTTCAAGAGGCTCCTAGAAAAGGCCGATGAACTTAATGAGAACTATGAGGAAATGAACAAGACCTATGAGGAAATGAACAACACCTACGAGGATATGAACAACACACCTACGAGGATATGAAAAAGGACCAACCAGAAATTAAGCACACACTGACTGAAATAAAAAATATTACACAAAGTCCTAAAAGCAGTCCAGATGACCACAAGAACCAAGTCAAAGATTTGAAATACAAAGAAGCAAAATCCACTCGGCTGGAAAAGCAAGAAGCAAAAAGAATACAGATAATTGAAGATAGTGTAAGGGGCCTCTGGGGCAACCTCAAGCATACCAACATCCAAATTATAGGGGTACCAGAAAAAGAGAGAGAGCAAGGTAATGAAAACCTACTTGAAGAAATAGTGACTGAAAACTTACCCCAAATGGTGAAAGAAATTGACTTAAAAGCCCAAGAAGTACACAGAACCCCAAAATAGAGGAATTTAAAGAGGACCACACCAAAATACATCATAATTAAAATGCCAAGAGCAAAAGACAAAGAGAGAATATTTTACTCCAGTAAAGTAAATTCCATTTGTAAAAACAATAGCAGGACACCCATGAAAAAACACACATGGTGTCAAAATAAGCCAAAGGAAAATCATTTAGGCAAAAATTAAAAAGAATCCCAAGTCTATTTTGCATAGAGGATCCCTTTGTTAACTTTTGGTCGAGAATGTGTTTGTGTGTTTTCAGAGAACAACTCCAAGACCATGTGGGTTCCTGCGACGGTGAGGAACTGATGGATCTGTTCCAGCCATGAGGATGGTCCAGAGATGGGGGACACTGACGACACCTTGCCATACTAGCAGTCAGCAGCTGTGCATGTCTGCAGGCAGCCCAGGACCAAACCAGAGAGGATGGATCATGCATTGACACGATATGTCCACCATCTGGATACCATTGCTGACTTATACACATAATGAATTATTTGACACTGAAACTGGGACTCAGAAAAGTTGGACATGAAACCGAGAATGAAACACTTTTTGTTCTTATACATTTATTTCTAAAAGCAGCAAGAGAAAAACAGTTAGTTACCTATAAGGGAGCACCCATCCGATTGTCAGCGGATTTCTCAACAGAAACGATGCAGGCCAGACTGGAGTGGCAAGAAATATTCAAAGTGATGAATAGCAAGAATCTACAACCAAGATTACTCTATCCAGCAAAGCTATCATTCAGAATTGAAGGTCAGATAAAGTGCTTCATAGATAAGAAAAAGTTAAAGGAGTTCATCACCATCAAACCAATATTATATGAAATGCTGAAAGATATTCTTTAAGAAGAAGAAGAAAAAGGTTAAAATATAAATTATGAACAACAAATACATTTATCAACAAATGAATCTAAAAATCAAGTGAATTAATCTGATGAACAGGATAAACTGGTGAATATAACAGAATCATAGACATAGAGAGGGAATGGACTGACAATTCTTGGGGAGAAAAGGGGTGTGGGAAGTGCAGCAAGAGACTGGACAAAAATCTTGCAACTATGGGAGAGGACATTGGGGAGGGGGAGGTGAGGGTGGAGAGTGGGATGGATACCGGGTGGAGGGGAGCTAGAGGGGGATAGACAAGGGGGAACAATGTAATTAATAAACTGAATAATAAAGATTAAAAAATAAATAAACAACTAGAGGCCCAATGCGTGAAGATTCGTGCAAGTATGGGCCTGCCTTCTTCTGGCTGCCGACACTGCCTTTGCTCTGGCCGGAGCTGCCTTTCTGCTTCTGCCTGGAGCTCCCTTTCTGCCTTTCCATGCTGCCCAGAGGCCTGGAGTCGCTGGGATGGTGCAGAATGCCTGCATCCTGCCCCACCCCCGGCTGCTCAGCGCCTGTGTATGCAAATTAACCCCCATCTTTGTTGGGTTAATTTACATACCCAGTCCTGATTGGCTGGTGGGCATCATGAAGGTACAGTCAATTAGCATGTTACTCTTCTATTAAGTAGATGTTTGTCTAGCCAATGGGATGGTAAGATTTAGTGTATATACTTCATTTTCATTCAAGTTCTATACAAAATATGAAACACTGAAAGTTGTAGACTGAATCCAGCAAATGAGTGAAAAACAAACAACAACAAAAAAAACACACCAACCACTCCAGTATTTAATCATTTGATGCTGAAGAGTTTATTATTCAACGAAGTTTTTAGACAAAGTTAGAGTTGTTTACGTCTACTCTGGATCTTGTTAGGCATGTCTCTCATTTTTTGTACCTCAGATTCTTCCTGTAAAAAATCATGCCATCTAATTCAGCAGATGCCCAAAGGAAAGGCATACAGTATTTTCAGCTACAGAGAGTGGTGAAGGCTGCATTTATTTCTTTCCCAGTTGCTACCATCTGAAGTAAGTAACATTTTCTGGCTAGACACCAAGCCCCCATCATCTCAGAAGCAAATTTGGTGCATCTCTTTTCTCTCCAGTCCTCTTTCCAAGTCATTTCCAGAGAAGTACCAAGACACAGAGAAGAAGCTGGGCCCATTTGGCATGAGCAAAACGCCTAGGTTTGTACACAGCAGCTGCGTTCGTCCCAATTCGTCTCTGAAATAGCCTCATTACCCGGCCTTGCTCTGTGTCTGTGTTCAGCAACCTTTCTGACACAGGTTTAATGCTGATTAGTCCCAAACCAATTCTAGGGCAGGGTTCCCTGCCAGGATAAAGAGTGAACAAAATTGGTTTGCACACAGGCCAGCTGCAGTCGCTGCAGCTAGAGTCTGTTAGTGTGGACCATTTTCTTGTTTACCAAGGCAAGGTTAAATTAGCACAGCATGAAGCAAAATGGATGGGGGAAAAGTAAAGAAAACTAGCCATGCTGGTTGATTATGATGCGGTGAGTGTGGAATTAAGGCAATTTAAATTAGTTTGAGAAGGGAGGGTAGTATACTGTACTAAAAGCTTAATTAAAACTTGAAAGATTTGCTTGCTGTAAATGGGGGAGAAGGATGGATGGACTGCATAATCTTTTTAAAAAAATTTTTTATTGATTTCAGAGAGGAGAAAGGAGAGGGAAAGGAAGAGAGAGATTAAACACATCAGTGATGGGAGAGAATCATCGATTGGCTACCTCCTACTATGCCCCACACGGGGGATTGAGCCCACCAGCTGGGCATGTGCCTTAACTGGGAGTCAAACCCTGACCTTCTCATTGATAGGTCACTGCTCAAGCACTAAGCCACGCTGGCCGGGCAGCATGGTCTTTTAAAGTTTAACATGTTATGAATTCATTTATGCAGTGCTGTTTTCTAAGATATTTGAATCGGGATTCCCTGCATTTATAGTGTTCTCTGGTAGAGAGACTGCCTATGTAGAAGAGAAGGTAAAGTGAACTATGTAATGAGAGAACCTGACCTAAGAGGTCTGACTCCCTAAGCTTCAGTTACCAGGCTTCCTTTCCCTACCTCTCCTCCCCGTACTGCTGCCACTACAGAGCCCACCCACATATCTGCCCTGGGGACCCAGGCTTCTGACCCCAGCAGCACAGGCAAAGCTGGATTGAGGGAAGGCGCTCCATCCTTACACCCTCCACTCCACCAGCCTGCAGGGGCAAAGTGAATAACGGAGGGGAAGAAGAAGAGGTAGTAAAGGAAAGGGGGAAAGAAAAGCAAATACAGAGTAGGTAGTGTGAGACAGAAAGGCACAGAGAAGTCTGAGTTCCACCAGACACAAAGGAGAAAAATGAAGTAGTATACAAATCCATAGCCAGCTCTTGAGTAGGCAAATAGTAGTGGTAATCACTTATTTTATTGGGCTCTTGAAAGACACACAAATAGTGTATTTTTCTGCAACCAAAGAACTGACCAGTGACAAAGAACATCCATAATGAAATATCAAATTAATGAATGAGTGGACAAAATAAAGGCCAAAGCTTCTTAATGGCCTGGGCCCAACATTTTTTTAGGCGTGAGATACACTAACACAGAAATTATGTTGTGCATCATTATAGGAAATGAATATAAATAAGTGACATATTTTAGTTACTATCAGAAACTCTGCACAATAAGTCTAACCTGCTCACCCTACTTTCACACTCATGTTTCTGTGTGAAAAGTAAGCATAAGCTTTAGTTTTCTGAAAGAGTGGTTTTAATGCATGTATTTAAATTATTTTAAAAATACTGTGTAGCCTCTATTTTGTGATATAGTTGTCTCTTTGCCAGCTTGAATTATTGCCTTCCCAAGAATTATTTCTATAAGAGTGAGGAAAAAGCATTACTAATCATTTTCCTATATTCCTAATACGCTTGGTTAAGCTCATAGCAAGAACTGAATATATTTGTTGGTTGAGTATAGAATTTTGAAGTCTATTCACCACCAGTAATATTGTGCTCTAGTGAATAAATAAGTTCAATCTTGGTGGAAAAAGTATTTCTATGTAATGTAGTTTTCTAAATCACAGTTTACTGGTTATTTTTATAGAATTGAACAAAGTCTGAAATTGTTGGATTTTTGTTCATTCTTTCATACAAAATGGAAAGGCCTTTAAAACTCATCCTAAAAGCACCGCACACCAATGCTTACTACTAAAAGAATAGAAAACAACAAATGTTGGTGAGGGTGTGGGAAAATTGGAACCCTTGCGCACTGTTGGTTGGAATGTAAAATGGTACAGTTGCTGTGGAAAACAGTATGGTGGTTCCTCAAAAAATTAAAAATAGAATTACCGTGTGATCCAGCAATTCCACTTCTGAGTATATACCCAGAAGAATTGAAAGCAGACTCTTGAAGAGATATTTGCATACCAGTGTTCATAGCAGCATTACTCATAATATTCATCACATGGAAGCAACCTGGTATCCACTGATAGATGAGTGGATAAGCATAGTGTGGTTTATACCTACAATGAAATATTATTCCATTTTAAGAAGGAAGAAATTTTTTCAAAATGCTACAGTGTGGGTACACTTTGAGAGCATTATGCTAAGTGAAATAAGCCAGTCACAGAAAGACACAGTATAATTCTCCTTCTATAAGGTTCTCAAAATAAGAAAAACTAGAATGGTGGTTGCCAGAGGGTAAAATGGAGTCATTCTTTAGTGGGTACAGGGTTTCAGTTTTACAAGATGAGAAGAGTTATGGAGATGGATGGTGGTGATGGCTGCACATTATGAATGTATTTCATACAACTAAATTGTACACTTAAAAAGGGTTAAGATGGTAAATTTTATGTTATGTGTATTTTATCACAAAAAAATTGAAAAAATATTATAAAATAATTTGACTTCTTACATTCTCTCTCAAAAATATAATTTGACAAACATGCAATAAAATTTATCCACCATATAATTATATCTGCAAAATTATATGTATCTGGAATAACCTTGCAGAAGAACAGATTCATAATGCATCTTCCTTTTTTATTTCTCAGCTATTTTTGTATCATACTGTAAAAGAAACATACTTTTTACAATAATAGTAATGATAATTTTAATTAGGAATTTCAGTATAATTATAATTGCAAATCTTAAATGCTTATTAAACCACCTTCATACCACTGTAGAAGTATTATCCTAGAATTTGTATATATAAGATAAAAATCTTTGCACAGTCAGGAACAATCACATGCTCTTTCAGCTAGCCTGTGTTCATACTTGTTCATTTACTTAGTAAATGGTCCTTGAATTCATATTTATTTACTAGGTACTGTGTAGGCACTGGGGTTCAGTCGTGAACAAGTTATGTTTACCCTCTTAGAGCAGCACGCTTTTCCAGAAGAAATGACTATAAGCTTAGATCTGAAGGATGGCCAAGAATTTGCAGGTGGGATAGTGGTAAGGAGGTGCGGCAATGCTAGAAAAAATGTTTATGGAAGAAAGAACAGCATATGTAAAAGTAGGCTAATTTGAGAGAGCGTAGTACATATGGTGAGCAGCTAGTGATTTCTGCATGGCTCGGGCACAGAATATAAAGGATGTGGAAAATTCCACAGGAAGGGCTAAGGCATAAGCAGTTAGATTGTGAAACATTCTGAAGCTATGCTAAGGAATTTGAGATTTATCCTCAGGATAATGAAGCACTATTGTTTTGAAGGGGAGTAACATCAGATTTGTATTTAGAAAGATTTCTTGGCTGCTTTATGGAGTAGGAATTGGTAGGAATAAGCCTGGAGGCAGTTAAAAGGTGAGGACATTTGTAATAATTCAAATGAGAGATGACATTGGGTTGGGCTAATACAGTAGCAGTGGGAATGGAGAGAGTTGGATAGGTTTAAGAAAAATAGGGGATAAATCAGGATAAAGTGACTGATTAGATGTGGAGTGTAAGTGTTTATCTGTTTTCCACATCCAGCGTGAAAAGAGAGTGGGTCCAGTTTCCGAGTAGAGGAGCTGGGGATAGAGATAGATAGATAGATAGATAGATAGATAGATGGATGGATGGATGGAGGGAGGGAGGGAGGGAGGGAGGGAGGGAGGGAGGGAGGGAGGGAGAGAGGGAGAGAGGAGACAGAAAATTGAAGGAAAAAGCTGGAGCTGGGTGTTCTCTCTGATGGAGAGACAGGGACCCAGAGCCAACACAGTATGTTTGTTTATACAAATACAAGGGGTTTCACTGAAAACTTAGAATCAAAGTTTATTTGCATTATTGAATAGGCCTGAGCATTCCTGGTGCTTGACTGAATTTACACATCTAAGTCCCACTACCCAACACCTGGGCAAAGATGAAAAGTCAGTACTGATAACACATCTACCTTCTTGGCAAGGTGTGTATCCAAGACGTGGCTCTGCCTGTCACCTCAGACGCAGCTGACAATAATTAAAGAAATGCCCATGCACGTTCCCAGGGGGCCCTCTACAGTGGGGAGTAGGAGGGAAGGAGTAGTCAGGCTGACTCTAGCATTGTGATGTGAGCCACAGGTTGAATGGTTATGCTATGCTGAGCTAGAGAAATTACCAGGTGGGATGTTAGAAGTGATTCCCTCTTTGGTCTCAGAATTCTTCTTATTGTGAGTCAAAGAATTTGTGATTCTTAATTAAGGAAACCCATTCTGTATCCTGCAGATTAGACCATTTTTGCTGTTACTTAGGTAAATACATATGTCATTCCTGAGTTATATATCTTATACCAGTGGTTGGCAAACTCATTAGTCAGCAGAGCCAAATATCACAGTACAACGATTGAAATTTCTTTTGAGAGCCAGATTTTTTAAACTTAAACTTCTTCTAATGCCACTTCTTCAAAATAGACTTGCCCAGGCCATGGTATTTTGTGGAAGAGCCACACTCAAAGGGCCAAAGAGCTGCATGTGGCTCGCGAGCCACAGTTTGCCGACCACTGTCCTATATAATAAAAGGCTAATATACAAATTGTTTCCTCGACCTGGGGGTGGGCCTGGCCAGCCAACCATGCAAGGTTTCTCCCCCTGGCCAGCCCAGCCTGATCAGCCAGATTGGGGTGGGCCAGCTAGACCTCACGTATGCACAAATTAGTGCACCAGACTTTTAGTATTATATAATATTATAACTTACAGATAACCTTTATAATCAATATAGTCATGTGTTAATTACTCAAAAATAACTGTAATAATGGCAGGCACTGTCACTGAGGTTGACAACATAAATATACTATTTAAGTAAATTAGTAAATATTTAAGAGCTCTCATTAATTGCCAGTGGGAAAGCAAAGTGCTATAACCACTTTAGAAAACAGTGTGACAGTTTCTTATAAAATAAAACATACTTTACGGTCCATCAGTCAGACTGCTTGATATTTATCCAGCGTTTTTGAAAACATATCCACACAAATACCTACACAAAGATGTTTCTAGCAGCATTATTCATATTGCCAAATTTGGAAGCAATCAAGGTAATCTTCAGTAGATGAATGGATAAATAAACTGTGGCACATCTAGACAATGGAATATCATTTTTTTGGTGCTAAAGAGAAATGAGTTTATAATCCACCAAAAGACATGGAGGAACCTTACATGTATATTACTAAATAAAAGAAGGCAACCTGAAATGACTTTATACTGTATGGTTCCAACTGTATGACTCTTTGGGGAAGGCAAACTATGGAGACAATAAAAAGATAAGTGGTTGCCAGGAGTTCGAGGGCGAAGAGGGATGAATAGGCAGGGCACAGAGGATTTTTAGGGCAGTGAAACTGCTTTGTACCAAATATAATGGTAGATACCTGCCATTATACATTTGTCAACACCCCCAGCATATCCATCACCAAGAGTTAACCCTATCGTGAACTGTGGGCTTTGGGTTATAATATGTGTATCATATTTAATTCAGCGTTACCTTCTATTCAGATACCCTCATACCACCACATATATGAACAAATATTTTTTCCTGGCTTTTACAATGTTTATTTGAAACATTGCTTATGTTGTCTTACATTAGTAACTAAAGGGCATTTCTTCCAACAAGACAGTACCTAGTAACACTAGTAGACTCATATTACTAAGAAGTTTGGTGTGGGTGGTGGCTAATGAAAAATGGGAGCCAGCAAGTGGAGAGCTAACTATGTAAATCAGGAACGCTGTTAAATATGCTTGCTATTGTGCTCACTTTTCCTAACATTTGGAGGAGGATTTTGACAAAACCTTTATACTATTTATGACACATTTTTATGACATAACTTTACTCATCATTGCCATTTTCCTCCTGGGAAACACAGAAAGACTGAGTTGTTTACCCAAGGTCACATACGGCTTAGTCATTCTGCATTTGCACTCCAGGAACAGAAAAGTTAAGGCTCCTTCTCCACATTAGAGAATATTGAACCCCCCTTATTACAGAAAACACTTTGTATGCTAGAAGAGACTTCTTTCATCCCGTTTTATTTTCCTCAGCCTTCTTCAAGAGAAGAGAGAGTAAATTCCAAATTTTGACCCAGGTGGATCTTGGTATTATTTATTGGCACAAGGAATAGAGGAAAAAGAGGTAGTGTCAGGAAAACATAAGGAGTTCAGTTTAAGGTACTTTGACTTTTAACAGATTGTGATAAATATTTGCAACAGGCACTTGGAAATTTTGACCTGGAGAGATGACTGATCAAGCTAGGGTATATATTTGGAAGTTACTTATATAGGTGGCTAGTGTAGGCTGTTGGAGTGTGTAGAGCAGTGGTTCTCAACCTTTTTAATGTTGTGACCCTTTAATACAGTTCCTCATGTTGTGGTGACCCCCAACCATAAAGTTATTTTTGTTGCTACTTCATAACTGTAATTTTGCTACTGTTAATGAATCATAATGTAAATATCTGTGTTTTCCAATGGTCTCAAGCTCTACAGCAGGGTTCCCACAGGTTGAGAACTGCTAACAGGGTCACCTAAGACCATCGGAAAACACAGATATTTACATTACGATTCATTAACGGTAGCAAAATTACAGTTACGAAGTAGCAACAAAAATAATTTTATGGTTGGGGGAACTGTATTAAAGGGTCGCGGCATTAAAAAGTTTGAGAACCACTGGTGTACAGTAAGAAAAAATGAGCAGACAGAGCCCAGTGGAACACAAATATATAGAGAGCAGTAGAAAAAGAGGAACCCATGGAGGTAACCACAAGCTCCCTTAATAACTGCTCAGTCCATACAAATTAGTGGAAAAGAGAAAATAACAATTTGGATACGGGCAGCTGGACCTTCCAACACCAGATCTTGTTACCAATTGCGAATCTCACCAGCATTGCTGCTATCACTGTGCTGGTTTTGGGGGAGTACAGCTCTCTCCCCACTCTGCTGGCCTCTCATTTCTTACAGCTGAGAGTGTAAAACTTCACACAATTCTTACAGATTAACAGGAGGAAATCTTAAATGGAAAGTAACATAACCAGTTTAGGAGAATATGTATGTGGTTGCTTTCGCTGCTTATAGAGTCATCTGGGGTCCTTTACAGAGTTAAGTTCGCTCCCAGGGAGAGGCTTGCTTCCTTGCTGAAACCAGGATCTGTCTCCACACGGCCGAGGTTCTTTCGTCTTCCACAAGTGAGGGGAGTCGGTAAGCATATCTGGACTGCTCCTCCTCTAGGCTCAGAGGAATAAGGTCTAGAGACAGGAAAGAGTTCCTTCATATTGGTCCAGCTTCCATCTCTCATATCTCCTTCTCATAAGCTGTATTTTCTCACGGTGCTGAACAGTGGGAGTGTCCACTGCCTTCAAGAGAAACAGACAGTACCCTTTACCCACCAGGGAGGGTAACCATCTCATAACACATTTGTCCAACAAAGGAATAAGATAAACACTTACCACTGCAGAGAGACGATTGCTGTGATCATTGACATAAATAACTTGAAGAGATTGGTGTCACAGAGCACAAGGGAACAAGGGGATTGGAGTGTCAAGTGCTATAGAAAGGCCAAGTAGAGTGAGAGCTGAAAATGGCCTTTAGATTTTTTTTTTTCTTAGAAAGAAGCTCTTCTGCTTTTATTATATATGTCAGTGCTGAGCTTTATGCTTTTGAGCTATTTTTACTTTGAATTATACCCTCCACCGCTCAGTGCTCCTGGAGAGGTTAATCTAGTTCCGGGAGTGGATGTGGAGGTGCCTGGGAGCGTGACCTCACTCCTGCAAGGACGTGGGGTTTAGTCAGCTCTCTAATTCAGAGAGATCCCCTGTGGCTGCTGTGCTGTGTCCTGTGGGCAGCAGTCCAGGGGTGAGGAGATGGGGCTTTGAGGCAGCATTTTTGCTGCTTCCCAGTGGTGTGACTTTGGGGGGATTCCTCTGCCTCTCTTGAGTTTCAGTCTCTCAGTCTAGACATCGAAGATGTTGACGGCGGACTTGGTAGAGTTGTGTGAAGTTGTACAGACTGTGATTCCTCCTTAGTTCCCCTTGAGTGATGTCTTAAAGTCATGTTGGTCTTCAGATTTTTAATTAAAATTGAAAGCCATGCTGATGCAGAGAGACTTGCAGGCTGTGCTTAGCATTTTGGTACCAACAACTTCAAGTAGTTGTTGGAAGAATAATGCTTCTGCTTGACTTGTGTAGGAAGGTTCTCTTCCCCAGTGAATCTTGTTACTAACATTATTTTGCCATGTTTTGCTGTTAGAATAAAATTGCATAGACCATGTTAGTGAAATAGATGCACCTCTTCCCTGCCTAGTAATTTATATCTTTCTTTTAGAGAACTTTGTTGATTTCTAAAGTAGAATTTTTTAAAAAGAGGGTAAGAGGAAACATTGATTGGTACCACTATGTGAACTAAATTGAGTTACTTATGCTTCTGACTCCCTAGGTAAATTTTTTGTATGTGTGTGTAGAAAGTATTGTCAGTGAAAAGTAATGAATGGAAATGGAAGGAAAGGTCTGTTTAACTGTGTGCAAATAACTGCTTCTTTGAGTTATGCAGCAGAAAAGTTTCCATTTGAATCATCTTGGAACTCTAGCTCTATAGTATAACTTGTCAGATATAAATATTTTATTTTAGGTGGCTTTCCATTGTTCCTAAAAGGCAACAGGTGTCCCTCTGGAGTCTCTTTGGCAGAGAATAAATCCTTAATGCAACATGAATAATAACATTAATATGCTTTCACACAAATAATTGGATAAGTGAATCTCATAAGATAGACATATAATAATATTACTAACAATGCATTGTTATTATAGTAATGAAATGTTCATATTTTATATGTGAGGGAACCTTGAAGAAATTGTGATTTGTCCTATGCTATTAGACCCCAGATATTCAACTAGAACTAGAACCTTGCTTTCTTGGCTATAATAATTATTTGAAAATCACTTATATATTCTAAAGAGTAATCGAAAGCACTGATAAGCACCTGGTATTTATTTGAATATTAACCTAAAAAGTTATGGAACCTTTCTTCAAAGAGTTTCATGATGCCAGTTACAATACTTTAATGACTCTAAAAGGTTGTTTCTTATTTTATTACAAAAGGGATAGTTGCCAGTGGAAATGAGGCTCTCTCACTGAGTGGCAAGGAAATCATTCTGGAGACCCGGGTGTGGGAGGATGGAAGTAGTGGGAAGGCTTATTGAAGCTGAAGTAAACACAACGCGCTCTCGTGGGTTTAGCTCCTTCTGGTCTGAAAAAGTTCAGCCCTGTCTTCAACAGGTCCAGAAACGGGGCCAGTGTCCCGGAGTGCTGTACCATCGGTTCATTCCGTCCAGTCTAGCCCAGTCCTCATCCAGCTAGCTTAGCTTCTGTTCCTGCCGAAGCCGGGGCCTTGTGCCCAGACCCACCTATGGAGTCCTGGCTGCTGTGAGGGGCACATGGCTACCATGGGGAGAAAATGGCACAAACCAACTATCCAGAGAAAGAACACTTCCTTTTTCTTTTTCTTTTTTAATGTATTTTTTATTGTTCATGGTGTTACAGATATCTCCCATTTTCTCCCTCTTTAGAGAGAGTATTTTCAAAAACTTGGGTTATGTTGTCTCATGGGAAGAACCAGGCATCCTTTCAAACCAACCCATCAACTTCCTAATTTTTCCGAGGCTGGCACTGGGACCTCCCTTTAACCAGTTTATTTCCTAGATCTTGGGCGGGATGGGGGCTGTGTCCCTTATCCAGTCCTGTCTTTTTTCCAGGCTAGACTTTGGGCATTGTTTTAGTTCCTACTGCGCATGCCTCAGAGTAGGAGTACCCCACCCCCTGCACCATCGTGGCTCCTACTGCCCATGCGCCCAGCAGAGGACTCTCCTGCTGTTTTTATTCCTCCCCATAATGTTCCTTCCTGCTGGCTTAGGAGGATTAGGTTCCCAGAGTGGACGATGCCCTGGGGAGTGTGTGTGAAGCTGTAATTTCCTAGTGAAGCAAGCAGGCTAATTGTCCGATTCAGTTCCCCAGTTTATTATGCTTAATACTATTTGATTCCCTTTACTTTCCTTCATTAATATCTGGCTATCTACACTGACAATATGACAAGCATAGGTTAGGAGCAAACACTTTGTTTATTTCTTGTTATCAGAGGATTGTGGTTAGGTGATTTTTGCAATGAAATAAGGGACTGGGGTGTTATGTGCTTGGTGGAAGGATGCATGGTGCATAATTAGAATTTGATTGGTCTTTGTCCTGAGTTCCTGGCACACTGGAAATTTACGTGAATGAATTAATACCCCCTATCTTTAAAAACCAAACCTAGAACTCTTCCATCAACTCCATGTTCTCCTCCATT
Organism: Antrozous pallidus; assembly: GCA_027563665.1. Classification (NCBI taxonomy): domain Eukaryota; kingdom Metazoa; phylum Chordata; class Mammalia; order Chiroptera; family Vespertilionidae; genus Antrozous; species Antrozous pallidus. Next base: position 80,589,427 of record CM050513.1, read on the forward strand.
TCTCATCTTTCCAGCAGAAACCCTCAAAGAGTTGTTTGTACTTTCTGCCTCTAGTTCCTCTCTTGCATTCTTTCTTGGACAACTCCACAGGTTTTCACCCCACCACCCCACAGAAACCTCTTTGTCAAGGTCACAGTGTCTTCCATATTATCAGCTTCCTCCTTGTTAAAACATTTTCTTTACTTGGCGTCCATGATAGCCTTGCTTCTGTTTGTTTTTTCCTCTTTTTTTCTCCCTCTTACTGGCTGCTTTTTCTCTACCTTTCTGCCAGTTCCTCATCCTCTCCCCAACCTCTTATTATGTGAGTCCCCTGGAGCTCTAACCCTGGCCTCACTAATCTTCTTCTGCATTGATTTTCTAGGTGATCTTATCCAACCCTGTGACATTAAATCCCATCCATTTGTTATTCACCCCTGAATTTCTGGCTTTCCCCCTGAATTTTATTTTTTAAAGAATAGTTTATTGATTTTTAGAGCGAGAGTGGAAGGGTGAGAGAGAGATAGAAACATTGGTCGAACCAGCAACATCCTGGTGCATGGCATGATGCCCAACCAACTGAGCCGCACCAACCAGGGCTTCCCCTGAATTTTAAATTCATACGTCTAAATGCTTACCCAAAAACTTCACTTGGATATTTAATAGGTGTCTTAGACCCTAGCATATTCAAAATGAATTCATATTCCAACCCTCTGACTCCCCCCCTCCAAATCCAAAACCCCCTCCTTCTCCTTTGTTCCTCTTTTCAGTAAATAGCTACACTTCTTCCAGGTGCTCAGACTAAAAATTGTAGAATCATGACATCCTTCTTGACAAATCCTTTCTCTCACATCTAATCTGTCAGCAAGTCATATCTTTTATGCCTTCAGAATTATTTAGAATCTTACTACTTCTCACCACCTTAATTCTATTTCCCTAACCCATCACTTCCTGCCTGGATTATTGCAGAAGCCTCCTGGAAGGTCTTTTTATTTCACTCTCACCCACTACAGTCTGTTCTCTCCGCTGCCAGGGTAATCCCTCTAAAACGAATTCCCTTCTCTGTTTAAAACGCTGCCATGACTTCCTATAATACTTAGAATAAAATCGAAAGTTCTCACCATCCTGTCCAAGGCTCCTGTTTTATCTGACTCTTGGACATCTTCTGTGCTTGCCTCTTGCTGCATCTGACCATGACAAGCTCATCTCTGCCTCAGGGATTCTGCACTTGCTTCTTCCCCTGCCTGAAATATTCCTGAGATGACCTCATATGTAGAATTAAGAGCACAAACTCTGGAGTCAGATTGAATTTTCTAGTTGTCTAACTTTGGACAAGTTAGTTAAACTTATCGTGCCTCCGTTTCTATATCTGAGGACAATACTAGTACCTACTTCGTCGTGTAATTGTGATGATGGAATGAGCTGATACCTGTAGAGCACTTGGAATAACAATGCCACATAGTGAATGCTATGTGTTAGCTGGGATAGTGATGATCAGGCCTCTACTTCCATGCTGCTCACTCAGAGATGATTTAAAGTGCCAGAATCATCAGAATAAATGGTCAGTGTGCCTCCTGGGGGATCTTCTTGGAAGAGGACAGCCCCCTGTGATAAAGGACATCTCACGTACAGGTGAATGCCAAGTCGTGCCCCTTCATTTCAGTTCCCAACCTGTAACCTTCCACATGCCTCCCCATTTCTCCTTCCCTACTCTGTCTTGTAGGACTCACTGCTGTTCAGTATTTTGTCTCCCAACCCCAGCTCATGCCGGTTCAGGCTGAATCTTTGCAAACCTGTGTGGACAGACATACAAAGGAGAAGAGTTACCTCTCCACCACATCCTCTCCTTTCCTCCTCAGCATGGAGTTCATGGGCAGCCTCCAGAGTTCTCCATTTCCTCCCCTCGCCTGTATCAAAGTGCTGGGGAAACATTTTCACTCTGAACATTTTGTCCATATTACGTGTGTGTGTGTGTGCATGTGTTGTTTTGTCTATGCTTTAAAATGAAAAAGGGACAGGGCAGAAGAGATTAATTACCTTTTTAAACTTCCCATCTATTTTCCTTTTCTTTCTATCAGTAAGCTTTTTTAACAAAAACATCTAGACTTCTGTGGTATCCTTCAGGGACAGGAAGATAGGGAAATATTGTGAGACTTGGCCTTGCTTTGTAGAGAAACACGGTGGCAGAAGTAGACTGTGGTGGAAACGGATAATGAGGGAGGGAACTCACTGGGGCTCTAGGAGTGAGAAGGTTCAGAAAGGAGAAGAGTGAAGAAATCTGTAACAGGGCCGCCAGGCTGAGGCGCAGCTCCAAGGTTCACTCATCTCACAAATCCCTCTCTTCCTGCAGCCGCACGCACAGGCTATAGAAATCCTCAGCAGTGGCTAAGAGCTGGGGTAGGGTCCCACTCCCGGTGCCACTGAGAGGAAGCATGGAGCCACCGAAAGGCCAGGTCTCATGCTCCCAGCCACAGTGAGAAGAGGGGTGTTCTCAGCATTCTAACGTCATTGCTTACACTCTCTGTATCACTGGCCAGAGTAGATTGACCTGGAATGGCTTTCATTATTATTATTATTATTATTATTATTATTATTATTTTCGTTTTCTCTGATGAAATCAGAAACAAGGCCTCTTTGAAGTAATTGGAACGAACACAGCCAAGAGTTTTCACCTTAATCAGGACCTAGTGGGCTTTAGATAAGAGCCTATTCTGTTAGACCAGTTAGTGGGATTGTTTTCCCTACTTTGTGTCTCATTTTTGTGAGAGTGATGCTTGCTTTTCCAAATGGGGAGATTATATATATTTATTTATGTGTGTGTGTGTGTGTGTGTGTGTGTGTGTGTGTGTGTATATATATATATATATATAAATATAAACACACACACACATATATATATTCTGTTTAAATGTTTATATATAAACATTTATATATATAAACATTTTTTCAAAAGCATCAATGATAAGAGAGAATTATTGATTGGCTGCCCCCTGTACACTGGGGATTGAACCTCCTGTGCCTTTGACGGGAATTGAACCTGGGACCCTTCAGTCCACAGGAAGACACTCTATCCACTATGAGTAAGCCAAACCAGCTAGCGCCAAATGGGAAGATTTTTTTGTGTCATGTTCTAATACTACTCTCTCCTCTAATGAGTAGAGTAGTCATTATTCCTGCAAACTGGAAAGAGGAAATACCTGTACTATATATTTAGTAAGTGCAGTCTGCTTCCTGAATTCTTTCATGCCAGTACCAGTGACAGTTGTTTGCCTCCCAGAGGAGTGCAGAGTCCTGGAGGAAGGTTGACTTGGTGTGCCCTCATGAGAGGCACCCTCAGCCAGGGACGTCACACACACGGGTGTGGGGGGCTGTTCAGAGGTCTGTCTGCTTTGGGCCTCTGTCCCTGATGATGGGTGTCAGTTCACAATCCTGACTGTCTCTAAAGATCCAAATAGCTTCCTTGGTGACTTCAGGGTGCTTTTCGTCTTTTCTTTATTCCGTCAGTTCTGGAACCCCATAGGCAGCTTCCCCTGGCCTTTATAAAGGACCCTGCAATGTTCGACTCTTTAAAGGAGACGCTGACATCTCTGCAAAGATGTCAAAAAGCTGTAGACATTTAGGTAACCCATAACAACATCCAGAAGGTCTTTTTCTTCTTTTTTTTGTTTTTTAATCTTTATTATTGAAAGTGTCCTCTTTTTCCCCCCATTGACCCTTTCCAGCCTCCCCCTCTTCCCCCACCAAGTTTTTTTTTAATACGTTTTCGTTGATTTTTTTTTTTTTGAGAGAGAGAGAGGAGAAGGGAGAGGGATAAAAAGATAGAAATATCAATGAGAGAGAAACATCATCCGTCAGCTGCCTCCTGCACGCCCCTCACAGGGAATCAACCAGTGGCCTCCTGGGTCACCCTCAACCACTGAGCTACATCAGCCTGGCGTCCAGAAGTTGAACACTCTTCAGTGCCTCTCAGTTACCAAGCTCTGATGTAGATTCTTTCATAGCCTGGTCCTCACTTGAGACACTTCTTAGTAAAAAAGTGCTAATGAGAATAGTTGACTAAAGGGGAATCTTGGTATAGAGCAAACTTCAGCTTATGCTTGCATAGTGATTTACAAAAGGTAGACTTCTTATAATATTGAATATACTTATATTCTTTTGTCCTTATCTTAAATGTTGGAATGTAATTGTTAAATCAGATGTGATTTTTAGAGCAGTCTTAGATTGCAGAAAAAATGGAGATAATACATAATTCCTACACTCCTTACCCCTCCCTTGTCTACACATGAAGTTTTCCCTATCATTAACATCTTCTAGCAGTATGATACACGTGTTACAATTAGTCCATTTTGATACATTATTAACTAAGGTCCGTACTCTATTCAGATTCCCTCAGTGTTTATTTAATGTCCTTTCTATGTTGGGAGGATCCCATCCAGTGTACCGTGTTACAGTCAGTCATGTCTCCGAGGCTCCTCTTGGCCATGGCAGTTTCCCAAACTTTCCTTGTCTTTGATAATCATGACAGTTTTGACAAGTATTCATGAGGTATATTGTAGATTTCTCCTCTTGGAATTTGATGTTTTTCTCCAGATTATACTGAGGCAATAGGATCATATGATGAGACTATGTTTAGCCTTGTAAGAAACTGCCAAACTGTCTTCCAAAGTGGCTGTGTACCATTTTGCATTTTTACCAGCAATTTATGAAAGTGCTGTCACTTGTATACTTGTCAGCGAGTCAGGTTTTGGACTTCAGCCATCCTGATAGGTATGTAGAGGTTGGGATATAATTTTTAATTTAGTCTTAACTATCATACTTTGTTATATCTGACTATCCTATATAGTAATCCTGTATGATAAAAGGGTAATATGCAAATTGTCCCCTGGACCGGGAGTTTGACAGGAGTTCGAGGGGGCGGGGCCACCCGCTAACCTTCCGTGTTCCCTCCCCACAGCCAGCTCAGTTCTGATTGCCCCCCCCCACCTCAAGGGCAGGGCCAGCCAGCCAACCACCCATGGCCCCTTCCTCAGGCCAGCCCAGCCTGATCACCCTGACCAGGCAGGTCGGCTGGACCCCACCCATGTACAAATTCATGCACTGGGCCTCTAGTCCTCTATAATAAAAGGCTAATATGAAAATTGTCCCCTGGACCAGGAGTTCAGCTGGGAGTTCAACTGGGAGTTTGACCAGGGGGCAGAGCTGGCTGGCCAACTGCCCATGGCCCCTCCCCACAGTTGGCCCAGCCTGATCACCCCAATCAGGGCAGGCCAGCCGACCCCACCCATGTACGAATTTGTGCACCAGACCTCTAGTAGAAACATAAGCTTTCTCCTAATATTTCTCTTCAAATAACTATTAAGAAAAGAATGTGTGCTTTTCTCCATTTGAATAAGTTGTAGATGTTTAAATAGTATTTCACTTATTACAGTCTATAATAATAGAAGCATAATATGCTAATTAGACCAGATGTCCTTCTGGACGCAGCTGCAGTGGGCAGGGGCTGAGGCAGTGGCAGGCAGGGGCTAGGGCCAAGGCCCTTGGACAAATTTCATCATCGAGCTTCTAGTAAAATATGATTACCTGTTCTCTTTCCTTTCTTAAAACTAGTTTATAAGCTGCATACTATTGGCATTAAGTTACATTCCATTGGTGTTGATGTTTCATGTTGATTGCTTTTGTTTAATTTTTTAACTCTCATTTTCCATTCTTCAAAGTCAAGTTTTTTGCTTTTTTGTTTGTTCATAAAGCTTTTTGTTTCTGTTACGTTATGTAGTTTTGTACCAATGGCTAGAAGCAAATCGTCCTGGCAGGAGCCAAGATGCTGCAAATACGACCTCAGGTAAAAATAAAAAGTTGAGGTGTTAGAAATCATTATTTTCATTCACCCAAGCCCATCGTGATTGTTTGTTTATTCAGTTTTGCTCAGGCAAAAAATGGTATTGTTTTGTGTTTCTATTCTCTCTTCTTCATTTTATTTTTTAAAGATTGCATTTGCTTCAAGCCTTGAAAATAATTATTCATAAGCCTGTAAGCTCTCTTGGCAGATATGTCCTATTTTTTAGGGGGAAAGTTTAATTGCAGCTAGGTTTAAAAGGAGATTACTTGACAGTATTATATGAAATTAAGTCTATGTAGTTGTAGTGGGGGGTATTAATATTTGCACAGATTTACAATCCTTGTTCATTTTAGGATAATGTTTAAAGGTGGGTTTTAAATTAAGTAAAGGATGCTTGTATATAATTTCTAGTTCCTGAGAATTCAAATTCTTAGACTGATTCATTTCTTCTGCAAAGTCCTAGTAATAGATTCTAGGTTAGAGGTTTATTAAAACCTGGGCTCAAAATGGGAAGATAAGGTTATTCCCCCATTTCACATCTCCAAAAGGCATCTCCAGATTTTCTTCTCTGACTGGTGCTAGTAGGAATAGCTGAACCCACTCATTTCTAAATCCTTAAAAGTGTTACCAGAATTTTTCCATAGTTGTTTATTCCCCTAATTTCCTTCAAAATAATATTTGCCAAGACAGCTACATATATAGCAATGATCTTTCCTATTGCCCCACCCCCCTTTATGGCAGTCTAATGAAAGGTGGTGGTGGTGGTGGTGGTGGTGGTGGTGATGGTGATGGTGATGGTGATGATGGTGATGGTTGTGGTGGTGATGATGATTCTGTTTTGTTTGTTTGTTTTAGATTTGGGTTTCTGTTTCATGAGTTTTTTGGGTTTTGTTTTTGTGAATATTTTTCTCTCTGGAGGTGGTTTTTCTTCTCTCTCTTCTGGTGATTAATTAATTGGTCCTCAAGAGGGTGTGGTGTTCCTTAGGGAGCAGAACAATTATATTGAAAATGGCACTGTCGTGACTTTTCTGATTTATCTTTTATAACTTCATGTATGAATGAGGATGATGTTACTATTTTAACAGAACTCGGGCAGGAATCATTAAAAGGTAAGTGTTTCAAGGAGTTCTGTCCTGCGTATGTGCTGTTTCTTATGCCCTGCAGTGTTTCATATTTTATTTATATTCATGGATAATAAAAATAAGCATTTTGGGGATCTGAGGGTCGGCGAAGGAGGGCGTTTCTTGGCTGTATATTTCTGAGGCTATCCTGTTACTGTCAGTAGCACAGTCAGCAGATAGACCTTTAGAACCAGGAGGAAGTGTCTGTTTTATTTTTTCTCTGACTTGAGGTTAAATAAAAAGTAAACTTTTAAAAAAAAATGAAGAAGTGACTAATCTAGAATACAGTATTAGCTTAAAGATGGTATTCATCCTGCTGAAATAAACACTTTTCTTAAGACACATTTGACTCATGGACCATTTCCCATTGACTTTTTTATGTTTACTGACCCTTAGAAGCATGGTGCAAAACTGAGTAACTTTCCTTAGGGAAGCCTTTGACATTTGTCTCCTAGAAGTGAAAGCTCTCTACTCCACCTCTTAAAATATGGAAATATGGAGTGGAAAGATGAAGTGCTTGCCTAAATGAATAAGAGGAACAAACCTAAAGGAAAATGATCATTAGCCAAGGGCTCAAATTAGAAACAGTAGGTTACTTGCAGCAAATCTATTTAAATTAGAGCCTTTATTCAAAAAAGCTCTTGTATGTTATATTGCAACCTCCAGCAAGATTTTAGAGCAAGAATGTCAAACTCAAAGACTAACACGGGCCAAATAAACAAGGTTTAAGTTTATGTGGGCCACAAAAAAACAAAAACTTCAATTTTCATAGAAACTTAGGTTTATTTTGATAGAGGCGAGCTGAATACAAAGGGCTGAAATAAATGAGTAGTTGTTACCATAAGATAATAGAACACTTTAATAAAAATTAATATTTTTGTGAATAGTAACTTACCAGACCCTAAATAACTGCACAAATTAATAAGCATAACGCAAAAAAACCTATTTTTCTTGTTCTCCAAAAGTGAAATATTTCCTGTTGCACACACCAGACAAGTCAGTACAAGACTAATAATGTGGCAATTGGTTGCTATAATGGAGAGAAATGGTGTACCTGCACATAAGGCGTGTAAAGGAAATGAATGCAACACGATTATAGTAATCTTGTCACTAGCTAACATGTAGTTATTCATAATTATGTATAACAGGATATTTTGAAAATTAAATTATGGAAATTTTTTTGAAATGCTTCTTGCATACCGTTATATTGGCTGGGCTACAAAAATATTTGTTGTGGGCCGTATGAGCCTGCGGGCCAAGAGTTAGACATGTTTGTTTTAGAGTGTGCCTTTTTGCTCCTGTGATCTGTTTTGCACTAAAGGGTGTTTTAATATTCATCTCATATTTTTATGAAAAATGGAAATGGAGTCTGAGTACATGTCCAAGTGTGACTCATAAATTGCTTTATGATATTTTTATTTTTACAAATACTGGTAACTGGCATTTATCTTTTTATATAGCAGCTCGTGTTTTGTGCTTAAAAAGTAAACTTTAAAAGTACAAAAAACACAGGAGAAAGAATAATGTTGCTCCAAGGTCTTCTACTTTTTAATCCCAACTTTTTGCAATTGAGAATTTGAGGTCCATCCACATTAAATAGTTTATGAAACTAAGGCATTTGTAGGTAACAAACAGGTCTCATGGGAGTTAACTTGATCGAGGAGATAAACAACTGAGCTGACATCTGTTATTAAATTTTCTTATATATAACAATCAAAGACTAGTCTACCTTTCTTTCCAGAATTTTGACAGGTGATGAATTTGGCTTAGAATAGATTGTTTCTTTTCAGAGTTCAGTGTGTTTTATCTACTAAGCTAGACAACTCAGTAATGATGTCTCTAACTCTGTTAATTCTTGTAAAAACATGGAGATGCAGTCACATTTATCAGAGAATTTTGTGGAAATTTAAGCCCATTGCCTTGTTTGAGTACTGCAGCATTGGGTCTGTCCATGTACAAAATTTCAGGATCATGAGAGGTATGATTAGTTTAATTCAGGATGTTTCTTTAAAGAATTAAATATATCCAAATAGATATTTTTATCATTACATACTCCAGTGAGGACAATAATTAGGTTATAGCAAGGGTTATATCATATCTGACTTATAGTATCAATTGTCTAGCCAGGATTTAAAAATTCAGATTCTAAAGTCTTCATTGCAGACCTTTTATTGCCGGTGGCTTTTTTTTTATTTGTCCATTGAGAATTTTACAATGCAGACTATTAGAAGTAGAAATTGGATTCGATTTAAATACCATCAGTCAATATAGCTACAAAATAAAACTAAAGCTATGACTTGCTTTTGAGGGAATTCTAGATATTAACTAATTGTTAATTATTTGTTATAGGTGAAAATTTTGACCAGAGTCCTTTGAGAAGAACATTCAAATCCAAGGTTCTGGCCCACTATCCTCAGAATATAGAGTGGAACCCTTTTGATCAAGATGCAGTGAATATGGTATGTATTTTTATTTTCCCTTTTAGCCTTTTTATTTTACTGAGATGACAATAGTGACTATTTTGAATGTCTTACATTATTTTATTTATTTATTTGTTTGTTTGTTTGTTTGTTTATTATTTATGTTAGTCCTCAAGGATATTTTTCAGTTTATTTTATTTTATTTTTTAGAGTGAGAGAAGGGTAGGGGAGAGACAGAGACAGAGAGAGAAGAACATCCATGTAAGATGTCTTTCTCACGTTGGTTGCATCACCGCCAGGGATAGAGCCTGCAATTTCTGTGTCACTGAATTTGAACCCGGGACCCGTCAGTTCAAGGGCCAGTGCTCTAACCACTGGGAAACCAGCTAGAGTATTATTTAATTCTTTGAATATACATTTTTATATGATAATATACTCATTTATAGTTATAAAAAAAATTAAACTCAGAGAGTTTCAGTAACATGCCTAGAGTCCCCGTAGCAAATAATTATGTACAACGGACCCTCAAAACCATTTTCTTTCCTACTATTAAGCTGTGTTGTGAGTTTGTATTAACTAACACATAGATGGCTTTGATAAACAGTGATATTACTTTGTTTTCCTGGAAAGAATCCTGATGGAAGGAATATGATTACAGTTCTCATAATTCAAGGAATGTTGTATGATGGGCCTATAATGTACCATAGTCACAGAGTAAAGAGCGAAAGGACTTTCAGTGCATCATTTAAACAGTAGGAATTTGTTTGCAAGGGCTTTGAATTAATGTCATGCACTACCATTGGTGATTTTAAGTCTCTTTAGAGATACTTGGGCCTAGCCAACTAATTAGGTCATAGTTTCCAGATCATTTAGAAATCTGAAAATTATTTCCTATCTAATAAAGAAGAGGATATGCTAATTGACCATCACACCCTCACAAAAATGGAGGCATCCATACCCAATAAAGAGGGAATATGCTAATTGACTGTCACACCCTCAAAAATATGGCAGTGCCCACCCCCATCAGCTCTCCCTCATCCAGCTTCAGTCCCCCAGTCTCCTCAGCCCTGCAGGGGAAGTAAGTTGGGGACAATCATGCCGGCATGGGAGCAGTTAGGCATCAATCAGGCCAGCAGGGGGGCAGTTAGGGGCTGTCAGGCAGAGTAGTTAGGGGCAATCAAGCATGCATGCATGCAGACAGGCAGGCAGGTAAACAGTTAGGAGCCAGCAGTCCCAGATTGTGAGAGGGATGTCTGACTGCCAGTTGTAGGATTGGGCCTAAACCGGCAGTCAGACATCCCCTGAGGGGTCCCAGATTGAAGAGGGTGCAGGCTGGGCTGAAGGACACCCCCCACCCCATGCACAAATTTCATGCACCAGGCCTCTACTGGGAAAATATTAAATAAAAGAATATAAAAATAAAGCAATGGAAAAATGGATAAGAATGTAAATAGATATAACACTTGATCCTCTTAAATTAGTAAGGTATTTCAAAGTATAAATTATTTTGTGAGAAAGTAGAATGGTGTCCATAGCTAATTATGACTACAAGGATAAACCTACAGTCATTTGGAGCTAAATATCACACTTGATGTGTCTGTGTTTTTTCTCTTACTCATTTGAATGGAGGCTCCTGCTTAGAAGCCTGGATAATATTTTAGACTTCCTTGAACTCTGTGGTTATAAAAATCAGGGGGCCCCAAAGTGAGCAAATCAGAGATCAGGCATGATAGGCATCGAAATGATTAAAGGTGGACTGAGACACTAATCGGGATGGTTATTTTGTCTGGTTTTTTTGTTTGTTTGTTTGTTTTTACTATTTTAAAGGTAGAGCCAAAAGACCCTGTTACTATAAGGGAAGGAAGTTAATGTTTAGTAGATGCCTGCTAGACACTTCCTGTATGTTACTTTCACATACATGCTTGCATGTACCCATTGAGGACTCTAACTCATATGTTGCAGAGGTTTAGTTACTTGTCTGTAGTTATACCAGGAGTCTCAGAGGTTAAATCCAGATCATTTTTCCTCCAGCTCACCCCACTCCCCAAACTCCCCGCATGCCGTCTCCCCCAAAGAAAAACTATGCAACTTAGTTTTGACCTGTGCCAAGATGATATGGGTCACACTGGACCTTTGTGGCATTTCTGTATCACAGTAAACCCATTCCAGTCTGGGCCTTGCACCAAGGAGAGAGTAGCATGGTATTTTTTCTAAGGACAAATGCCCACGCCTCTTGGCACTTTAAGTCATTACAGAGTCCAGTGTAGTTATTTCTCTAAACTGTCACCCAGTACCAAAATAACCAGAGATGCCATTTTACTGGAAGTTAATACTGTGGAGCCCAGCCTCCTCTTTGGTGAAGACAGAACTATAGTTATAACGTAGAACACAACTGTTGTGTTTATGGGAGTTGGAGAACTACAGACAAGCTTCTGACTAAAATAGTCAGCAAGCAGCAGTGACAAAAAATAATTTATCAGCTGCTTATGCCAGCAAATTAATGAGAAAATAGTAAAGAGTGTCAAAATAAAGCAATGGAAAAATGGACAAGAATGTAAATAGATTATAACACTTGATCCTCTTAAATTAGTAAGATATTTCAAAGTATAAATTATTTTGTGAGAAATTAGAATGGTGTCCAGAAATCTAGGGTCTTAACTACAATATAAACCCATAGTCATTTGGAACCAAATATCACACTGATGTGTGTATGTGTGTTTTTCTTTTAATTATTTGAATGGATTAAAGTGAGATATTCATGATAGCTTTTGCTTCTATCTGCAAAAAAATAATTTTAAAATTAATTATTCATTTTCTTGCTCTGTCTTTGCTATTTTTCTCTCTCCTTGCCTCTGAGGTTATTTTATGTAAGCAGCAAAAGCTTCCCTTTGAAGAATAAACTCATAGGTGTATATTTTGATGGTTAAGCACCACACAGCATTTTGTTCATTGCTGCAAATCTAAAGGGATTTGCTGGCACTCCTTGAAAATCTCTGAAAAACATCCCATTAAACTAGTGTGCATTTGGGTCATAGATTTACTGCCCTTAATTTCCTCTTTGATTTATTAGTAAGTGCATTTGTATGAAGCTATAATTTATTCCACCCAAAGGCATAAAGCTTTGTTCTGTTTGTAAGATTTATCTTTATTGTTGAAAGTATTACAGATGTTCCCCCTCCTCACCCCCCATTGACCCCCTCCACACTGCTCTGCCCACCTCCAGGCCTTTCCTTCTCCAACCCATTCTCCCCCCCCTCCCCCACCATTGTCTGTATATAGAGCTTTGTTCTTGCTGTTAGCAAAATCCCACTCTAAGGCATGAGTCACTGCCTTCTGTAGTATCAGTCATTCCTCTAACAAGCAACAGTGGTGCTTTGAAATAAGGGTCAGTAATTTCACACAGAAATTAAGTACCAAAGCTGTGAACTTAATTAAATAAAAAAATTCTACATGCCTAAGTGCAATGCAAATATAATAGAAAATAGATATGTGACAGGTGAAATTGTTCCTGAATTAATTGCTTTTTATATATCTTTTGGTTGTTAATTCAGAGATTTTTATGGGGGGAGGACATGGAAGTGTCATAAGACAGAGAACAATACAACAAACAGTCTTATTTATACCCACCACTCAGAACTAACATGTCAGCAATGACACTTTGCTTCAGATCCATACCTTTCCTCTTAAAGCAAAGCATTGCAAATAGAGCTGAAGTTTTCCTGCCTTTCCTCCATTTCAGATCTCTCTGAGTACTCTGTGTTGGCATCCAGATTTTTATGCAGTGTTCTAGGCCAGTGGTAGGCAAATTCATTAGTCAACAGAGCCAAATATCAACAGTACAACAATTGAAATTTCTTTTGAGAGCCAAATTTTTTAAACTTCTTCTAACGTCACTTCTTCAAAATAGACTCGCCCAGGCTGTGGTATTTTATGGAAGAGCCACACTCAAGGGGCCAAAGAGCCACATGTGGCTCGAGAGCCATAGTTCGCCAATCACTGTTCTCGTAGACAGATCCTATCTTACCTAATAGTAGACAAACATGTAAATTGACCATACCTCCACTATGCCCACAGCCAATCAGGAGTGAGTATGCAAGTTAACATGACAAATATGGTGGGTTAATTTGCATATGCAGGCATGTGGAGCGGTGGGGCAGGATGCCTGCTATGAGGGGAAGGGGGGCAGAGGGAACTACAGGAGTGGTGTTCAGGCCGGGCACAGGGACTTTGTGGCTCCTGGGTAGCCCAGGAGCGGGGACTTGCAGGCTCCCTGCAGCCGGGAGCAAAGCCAGGGGAAGGAAGGCCTATTTTTGCATGAATATCATGCAACAGACCTCTAGTCCTTAAGAATGTCTGGCTCAGTTGGTTGAGAGTTGTTCCATGCACCAAAAGGTCGCTGGTTCAGTTCCCAGTCAGAACACAAACCCAGATTGTGGGCTCAATCCCTGATAAGAGTGGGTGCAGGAGGCAGCCAATCCATGTTTCTCTCTCCCATCGATTTCTTTCCCTCTCCCTCTCTCTTTCCCTCGTTCTCTCCCTCTTTCTCTCTCTTCTCTTCCTTCTCCCTTTCTCCTTCCCTTTCCCTGCCCCTTTTCCTTTCTCTTACTCTAAAACCAATAAAAACATATTTAAAAATATATAGTGAACTTGGGAATTGTTAGGAAGAAAATATGGTCAATACCTTTGAAGCAAGTTATATGAAATATAAAGATTCTGTTTTGTGAATCCTAAGTGAAACATCTGATGAGTGATACTTGGAAATAAAAGAGTAATAACTATTATAAAGCTCCTAAGTTTACAATTTATTATTTACTTTAATAACAAAGATGAGTAGAATGGAATGATGAGCAAAGAGTAAAGGGTTGGCTGGAAAAAAGAAAACCTATTCAGATGCCTGTCTTGCAAGATTCAAAAAGAAAAGGGCACTATATATACTTTACAGACTCAGCAAGAATTTGAAATGGATAACCCTTGTTACATTTATAGGTTTGACATTAGAATGAAAGTAAGCACTCATTTTAACCCAAGTTTAAGTTTGTGTCTCACAGTAAACTCACAGAAATGGGATTCTAATCCACTCATTACTGGGGTAACCCACTTGTTTTCTTAACATCACAGCAAGACTATCATACTGGCATCTCAAGCTCAGCATGTCCAAACTCAATTCTCAGGAAAACTTCAGCTCTATTTGCAATGCTTTGCTTTAAGAGGAAAGGTATGGATCTGAAGCAAAGTGTCATTGCTGACATGTTAGTTCTGAGTGGTGGGTATAAATAAGACTGTTGGTTGTATTGTTCTCTGTCTTATGACACTTCCATGTCCTCCCCCCATAAAAATCTCTGAATTAACAACCAAAAGATATATAAAAAGCAATTAATTCAGGAACAATTTCACCTGTCATATCTATTTTCTATTATATTTGCATTGCACTTATGCATGTGGAATTTTTTTATTTAATTAAGTTCACAGCTTTGGTACTTAATTTCTGCTTGAAATTACTGACCCTTATTTCAATCTTCCCACCAACCTTGGTCAGTGCAACCATCTCCCTAGTTACTTAAGTCAAAAACTTAGTATCACCCTTGAAAACTCTCACTTTTTCACCCTCCCTCCTATGCAGTCAGTTATGTATCTACCTCTCTCTGTCTCTACACATCCACCATACTCCAAACCAAGCTGTCTTACCTGCACTCCTGCAGTATCGTCAGTTGTCCTCCTGGTCCTGTCCTTTCCGTTCCTCACACTGGAGCTTCTGCCTAAGCTGTTGGTTCTCTTGAAGGTTCTCCTTCACATAGTAAATTCTTACTGACCCCTCAGATTTCAATTTAAATGTGATTTCCTCAAAAAAGCCATTTTTGGTCACCTTCCACCACCTTCCCAGTTCCCTTAGGTTCTCTTAGCACCTTGTACCTTTTGTGGCACTTATCCCAATTGCAGTTAATTATTATGTAGTTAGTTGTCAACTCTGTGTCTCCTACTGTAATTCTGCATCTCACCACTAGGCCAGGAACACTTTCACTCGTTGCTATGTGCTTTGCTTTGCACATAGTAGGGATTCACATAATTGAGTAAGTGGAGGAAAGTTTACTTGCTTACAATACTTCCCTTCCCCATCCTTGTCTATTCAGATGTTATCTCTACTGCAAAATAATCCCTTCAGCAGTAGTTAGGTGCTCTCTCTCTCCTCTATTTCCATAAATCTTGAACATACTCCAGGGTAGCACTGTTCTTCACATCATTTTGTAACTGTTGGTTTACACTATGTCTGTTTATCCTGTTAGACTGTGAGCTCCCTGAAATAGGGATTATTTTCATACTTGTCTTTAAGTTATCAAGGTCTAACGCAGTACATGTTATAAAATAATATTAAGAAAGAAAGGAGAGAAAGGAAGAAAGTAGGAAGGAAAGAAAACTGACTATTTCAGAGTTTTCTGAGTAATATCTCTTTTATTTGGGTAATAAGAGAGGGCATAGGAATCATAGAATGATCGAAAAGAGAAAAAGGAATTAGTAAAATTCTAGTCAAACTTCCTAAAGAGTTCAGAGGGACAATAAGGACATTTGGTCAATCAAACCAGGAGATATACACAACATTGTGAGCCCATTTTTTGCTAGATTAATTTTGATTTCCAGTGGCAATCTGGGCAGCAATGACAACTCTGAATTTTTAGTTGTTTTATTGTAAGAGAGTGGTATGGGGCAAGGGGGTGTTGTTAGTAAATAACAATGTTAGGGAGTAACAAGAGATTGTTGAATGCCATAGTGAGTGACTTGATTTCTATCTCAGATTTTCTGAAACATAAACCTGATGTCCTGCCTGAATAGTTCAGTTGATTGGAGCATCCTTCCAAAGCATTAAGGTTGTAGGTTCCATCCCTGGTCAGGGCACGTACAGGAATCAGCCAATGAATGCATAAATAAGTGGAATAACAAATCAATGAGACTCTCTCATATATATATCAATAAATAAATTAAACATTTCAGTAAAAACCTGACAATTTATATAATAATTCTTACTTTAAAAAATATTTTGTTTATTGATTTCAAAGAGGAAGGGAGAGGGAGAGAGAGATAGAAACATCAATGATAAGAGAGAGAGTTGACCTAACTGATTTGGCTCAGTGGATAGAGCATCGGCCTGCAGACTGAGGGGTCCCGGGTTCGATTCTGGTCAGGGGCATGTACCTTGGTTGTGGGCCCGTCCCCAGTGGGGGGCGTGCAGGAGGCAGCTGATCAATGTTTCTAACTCTCTATCCCTCTCTCTTCCTCTCTAAAAAATCAATAAAATACATATTAAAAAGAGAGAGAGAGTCATTGATCGGCTACTTCCTACACCCCTCAGTTCCCCACTGGGAATCGAGCCCACAACCCAGGCATGTGCCCTGACTGGGAATGGAACCATGCATGACCTCCTGGTTCATAGGTCGACACCCAACCACTGAACCACGCTGGCCGGGCAACAATTCTTACTTTTAGAAATAAAAGCAATAGCGTTTTCCAGTTAATGGTTCTCAGATTAGAAATATAATTCTTACTTTTTTCCATTTGTAGGGAGAAAATTTAAGAATTCTTAACATCTGTTATATGTAGCATAGGAAGTCATTCTTTACTTTGAGCACAACTTCTGGCAAGCTTTCTCTATAAATGTTTGACTGTGTGCTCAAGAAAGCTACAAACCCTTCAGGGAATATGTGACAGCTGTTCAAGAACAGTTCACGCCGTAATTTTGTGGTTTATGGTGTCAGGAAAGCCTATCGATTAAGTTAAATCTTTATGTTGACTTCAGAGGTCACTATGTTTCTTTATGGTCTACTTGAGGTAAAAAGAGAATTACAGACTGAATCAAGAGATGAGGTGAGTCTGATCCTGAACTCCCCAGCTATTGTTTTTGTTTTCTTGTTTATTCATTAATTTATTCATTCAACAAATGTGCCACGAATTATGCTAAACAAGTTTGAGGTTAGCCTGGAGCAAGAGTGTTTCAAATCATTCTTCCTACAATCTTTTTTAAAAAATATATACTATATTTTTAAATTGACTTCAGAGAGAAAGAGGGAGAGAGAGATTGTCATGCAGAGCAGCCATAGAGAGCGCTGAGCTGGATGAGTGTGATGGTGTTCCAGTAACATTTTGCGTTCAGGCCAAAAGGATGCAGTTTGTTGATTTAAAACAGGATTATTATTTTGCTTATAAATCAACAATTTGGAGAGGGTTTGGCAGGATTGCCCTTCTCAAAATCTTACCCATTCCTTTAGCTTGTCAGCAACTGCTTTCACACTGCAGTGGTGGAGTTGTTGTAACAAAGTCTAGATGGCCCGAAGGCCCTAAAATATTCATCTGGATCTTTACAAAAAACGTTGGTGGGTCCTTGATGTCAGCACTCTCAACGGCCCACCCAGAGTTGCTGGGAGAGTGACAAGGTTCTGGAAGAGCATGTGTTACTAGAAAAAATTGGGAGCCATTTTTAGAAATACAATCTGCTACAGGGACAAACCATGTGGATACCTAGGGGAAGATCATTGCAGCCAGAGGGAATAGAAAATTTTGGCAAATGCTGGCTGGGTGTGCCACAGAACAACAATCTGGCTAGTGTTGCTGGAGCAGAGTAGGTGAGCTGTGGAGCAGTGGGAGATGAAGGCAGAGAAGTTGCTGGGGCCAAGTCATATGGGGCAGGATTTCAGCTTTTAGGGAGATGAGAGGCCATTGGAGGTTTCAAAAAGAGTGACAAAATGTAACACTTTTTAAGGATCACTTGAGCTACATATGGGTACTAGATTTTGGGGGGGCAAAAGCAGGAGACTGGTTAGCAAAATGTTAAGTAGTCATCAGGCAATAGAAAATATGACTTAGATTAGAGTAGTAAGAATGTGGAACGAACTAGATCGTTTCTGAATATATTTTTGAAGGTAGAATTAGAGGTCTTTGTTGATGGATTGAGTGTGAGAGAGAAAGAGAAGTCAGAAATGACCTCAAGGTTTTGAGGCATTCTTGCCGCCTCTTTGGGACCCCTTTGAAAACCACTGCCTTTCTGTGCAGGAAGGTTGATGAGCCAAGAGGCACCTCTAATTCTGTTTCCCACCTACTGATAACCCCCCCACACACACACAGGCTTCCGTTGCCCTCCCCAGACTTCTACGGTCACTCACCAAAGCTCTTGATGGCCCACCCCTAATTCTCCTGAGTTCTCTCTACCTTCCTCTCACCTTGCATCCTGTTCCCCACCCACAGTGACTTTTAGTTCCTCAGACCCTCATATTCTGTCACCTATTGTCCTCTCTGCTTTCTCATCTCACTAACACCTATACTTATGCTAGGTTTCTGCCTGGATTTTCCTCTTCTTTTTTCCGGGAGTTACCCCTTTTCTCATTTATGTCCTTCTGCTGTGTTTTTTTCATAACATCTTGTGTTTACCCTGTTATAGTACTTCCCATACTTTATCATTTATGGGTTTTTTAAAATATATTTTATTGATTTTTTACAGAGAGAAAGGGAGAGGGATAAAGAGTTAGAAACATCGATGAGAGAGAAACATCGATCAGCTGCCTCCTGCACACCTACTAAGGATGTGCCCGCAATCAAGATACATGCCATTGACCAGAATCGAACCTCGGGGCCCTTCAGTTCACAGGCCGATGCTCTCTATCCACTGAGCCAAACCGGTTAGGGCCTTTTATGGTTTCTTTAATCATCTGTTATTTTTACTGGACTAGAAGCTCCAAAGGAGGAGGGACTGACTTGTGTCTGTCTCTCTCCATCCTGTTACCATTGAGGGCCTTCCTCATAAAGGCAGTTATTAGCAGGTGTTTGTTGACAGTTTGACCAAAGTACGGGTAACTTTTCAGGCAAATTGTGTTTTCTTGCTAATGTGGGGATGGATTTGGGAAAACTTCTCACTTTTACACCACATCAATGATCAAGTCTGAAAAAAAGGAAAAGAAAAACATAATGTAATAACGTATGATAAAAGTATTTCTATGAAGAAAGCATATTGAAATATAAAAGTAAAAAAGGAATATATAAAACTTAATGATTCTGTTTGGATAGTTGAATTATAAGTTCTGTTTTTCTTAGTGTATTTAAAATTTTCTGTAACTTGTTTCATTTCTTTTATTTAAAATATTTTAAAAATAATTTTAAAGGCTAAATTCTAATTTCTTATGCATTTTAAGTATCTTAAATACAACATCTTTAACTCCTTAGGTAATTTATTCCCAAATTTGACTGAATCCTGGGTAGTTCGCAAGACCCAGAGCCAAATCTCTCTACTGGAAACAATCTGAAATGTCTGGTTTCCACCCTTCTGCATCAGTAAATCAAAAATCATTCCACTTTCATTGCTTATTTTTCAAGGATGAAGTATTATATTGTTCAAAATAGATAAAATAACTTATTATTCTATATTTATCAAGTGAGCCTTCATCTGTTCCCTTATTTCTTTGAAACATCATCACTACTCTAAAAATAGTATTTAAATATTAAATATCTGTAAAGTGCCCTTGAGTATTTTGTCTTCAGGTCACGATACAGCAAATATTCTAGATAAAGAAACTGGCTCAGAGTAGTTACATGATTTACTGAAGGTCACAAGCTGGGATAGAGGTTCGCAAATGTTTTTTTCTGGTTTGAAGTTATTCACGCACTGCATTCTGATGCTTCCTCCCTTCCTCCACAGTTGTGCATGCCGAAAGGGCTGTCTTTCAGAACACAGACTGACAACAGAGACCCTCAGTTCCACTCATTTATAATTACCCGGGAAGATGGTTCTCGCACCTACGGTTTTGTTCTCACTTTTTATGAAGAAGTTACAAGTAAGCAAATCTGCACAGCTATGCAGACACTCTACCAGATGCACAACGCTGAGCATTACAGCAGCGTCTACGCTTCCTCCTCCTGCAGCCTGGACTCGCTGGCCAGCAGCATTGACGAGGGAGATACCACTTCCCTTTTGAAACTCCAGCGATACAACTCCTATGACATCAGCAGAGACACGCTGTATGTTTCCAAAAGCATATGTTTGATCACACCGCTGCCTTTCATGCAGGCCTGCAAGAAATTCCTCATCCAGCTTTACCGAGCAGTTACCTCGCAGCAGCCACCACCCTTGCCGCTGGAGAGCTACATCCATAATATTCTCTACGAGGTACCCCTTCCACCACCAGGGAGATCACTGAAATTTTATGGTGTTTATGAACCCGTCATATGCCAGAGGCCTGGGCCCAATGAACTCCCCCTCTCGGATTACCCTCTGCGAGAGGCCTTCGAGCTCCTGGGGTTGGAGAACCTGGTGCAGCTGTTCACCTGCGTTCTTCTAGAGATGCAGATCCTTCTCTACTCACAAGGTAGGTCTTGCCTAGACTCTGAGTCTCCTGGAAACAAGTACCTTTGCTCCCAGTTGCTGTTTTTCCATGAGGTGCATTGTTAGAACTGAATAATTCATGGTCAGAAGTCTTCTGTTTTGTGTAAAAGAAACAGGTGTAGCTGGGACCAGAGGCTGAGACATTACATCTCTTTAGGGTGGCAGTGGCTATAGAGAAAAGCAGGAAAGAATACATAAACAGTCACTTGGCTGACTTGAGTCTATTTTTTTTCATGGAAAGTGCCCCCTTCCCCCACTTCCTTATAACACATAATTATCCTAAAAGAAACAGTTCCTTTCATAATAGAGAGTCCTGTTATTACCAGGAACATGTAGACTTTTCATGTTTTACAGATTAGTAAAAGTTCACGTCACAACACAGCTGACATTAGAAAGGGAAAAACGAAATTGTTAGGACTCTGCAGCTTCATAAGGCAGCGTTTTTCAGCCTTTTCATCTTGTGGCACACATAAAATATTTATTAAAATTGTGTGGCATAACAAGACTTTTTTTTTGCCAATCTGACCAAAAAATAGGTATAATTTTGATTCATTCACAAGGGACAGCTATTGTTGCATTGGCTGTTGTTAGTTACTGTTGTCATTTTTCACTTGACAATCTAAGGGAAAAGAGGTCATTGCTCCTGACCAAATAGTCAGGTATTGCATATGTTAAATACACTTTTGGCATACGGGTTGAAGATGGCTGTCTAAGGCAATCAGCTTTGGGTCTTTGCCTGTGGGCCATTCGACGTGGTGAGAGAAGGGGTACAGCTGTGAAACTCTGTGCTCTCCTGGGTCTAACAATTCCACCAGACTTATATGGGGGCTTTTTGTTTTGTTCTTAATTCCAGAAGGAAGTTACCTTGGTGATATTTTTCATTCAAAAGTTCTCCCAACACATACTTAAGTAACTAGCATAATGTGGGTTTTATTTTCTTTTACCAGTATGAATATGAATTTACGGAGGAAATAGAGATGCTGTGTGTTAATGGATAATGAATTGAAGGAGAGCATAGAATAGTACCTATGCACTGATGAGCCCTCTGAGGCATGTGGCCCAGATATTTGGGTTTGCATTTTGCTAACTTGTGTTCAGGCAGAATTGAAGTGCAGCCTCCTGACTGCTGCTGTCAGGCGTATTTTACCACGTTCCGGTTTTTCTCTTCTATTTCAGATGATAAGTGAGGCTGAGCCAAGTAGGCTATATTTGTCCTTCCCCATCTTGTGTGTATGTTGACACTATTTGTGTGTTGACAGCCTTCCACGGGGTTGTATTTTCTTCAGTTTATCCTACGTAATGTTCTCTGATAATGTGTCCCAGTGTCTCAATGCTTGTTGTCAGGAAGCTCTTCTCTAATGGCCAATCTATGTTCTTTTCCTTTCCTCGCGCTTTCGCTTTGTTAGTGCTCACCATAACCTGTGGATCACCCCTTTGTACCTGAAAGGTTTAACCTGAAGTAATTCTCCCTTCCTTTCTGTTTCTTCCTTTCTTGCTTTATTCCCTGAAGGGAGTAAGGATTAGAGAGTTGCTGAAGGGGCAGGGGCTTGGAGCTTAATATGCTCAAGTGTAGTAACTCATTAGAAAAGAGAATTTTAGGTCCTAGATATACAGGACATTTTCAAGATCATGTAGTTCAGTGTCCTAATGTTCTGGTTAGAAAGAATATTGGTTTTTGAAGTCATAACAACCCTAGGATAAAATCTCTGCTCTGTCACTTACTGACTGTAACCATGGACAAGTTACATAATCTTCCTGAGTGTTAAGTTCATATTTATGAGGATGACTATTTGTTTTTTTATTCTCCTCACTGATTTATTGTGAAGGCTAAGAAAATCTGTACAAAATACTTTGAGCATAATTGGCTCACTGTATGTTAGCCAATGTTGTTGAAATTATTAGTTTTATTAGTCCAACATAATCCTTTCTGAATTATACGTATCTTAAATTGTGAGGATCTAATATATTACTGCATTTAAAGTATAACTTTGTTAAATAGTTAAGGCCTTTATTTCAGGGTTGAGAACCTAATAAATGTTCTCTTATACTGAATGTCATGCTTTTTCTTCAAAATACATTTTTCTTGATTTCAGAGAGGAAGGAAGAGGAAGAGGGAGAGAAACATCAATGATGAGAATCATTGATTGGCTGTCTCTTGCATGCCCCCCACTGGGGATTGGGCTCGCAACCCAGGCATATACCCTAACTGGGAATCCAATCCCATGACCTCCTGGTTCATAGGTTGATGCCCAATCACTAAGCCATGCCAGCCAGGCTGTAATGCTTTTTTTTTTTAAGAAAAAAACCTTCCGTTATCAGACTTCCTGTTTTAAGTAGCACTGTACTTCTCATTGCTTGTAGTCTGTCCTGAGTGCTCATCTTTTTGCTCTGATTACCTTATCACATCTGATTTATGGAGTCTGTTGAAAAGTTACAGTAGATTAATGTCTACCTATTTATTTCAGTTTCAAATGAAGAATGATTACTTATGAGCATGTTTTTGTACTCAACTAAATTTTTTTTTGGTAACCTAATCTTATGATTAGAACAAGAGTGACTCTTGCGATTATAGAAAAAATATATACATATATATCAAGAGTGTCATATAAAAAGGTCTCATACAATAGTTTCATAGTCACTTGCTGGCAATCACTGTATGTTAGGAATTGTACTATAAAGTTGCCTTGTTCATTTTGATTTTATTCTCTACCTTTAATGCTCTCAGCAATGAAGTAGTACTTGGTTTCATCTTTTATAAAGGAGGAGGCTCAGGAATCCAAGGTCACACAGCTATTACATAACTGGTGAGCTAGAAATGGGACTCACACCAGTCTTTCTGCAGGGCACTTAACCACCATGTTCACTGGGCTGGGCACTGCACTTAACCTTTCCTTCTCTGTCTCAATAAATTATTTTTAAATTATAAACACATTCTGCAGGTCTATTGTGTAGATAACATGCTAAGTAATTATAGGGTATTACAAAGTAGTGCATGCACATTTTAATATTGACAGTTTCTCTCCCATTAGAGAATGACAATTCATTTAAATGAATGAAATAAAAGAGTCATTATGTTGATTTGTGCTCTGGTGACCTCCTTCATTCTTCCTGTGTTAAGGGGGTTTTAATAATGTCTGATACTTGGTTTCTTCTTCACTGATAAAGCTGTGCCATAAAATTTTAAAACATTGCAGGTGCTGAAAAATTACCATGAAACTGCAAAGGGAATCAAAGTAGATGTATTTCAGTGATGAAATTATCTTTCTGAACTGATTTGAAATTCTGGTCACAGCCATTCAGACAATTCAGGCTGTTGTTTAGAGAATGTGTACATCACAGTCACTTGGCTGCGGTATTTAGCTACAAGTTTTAGGTAGAGAAGGCGCGCACCCAGGAGGTGAAAGCTCTTTTGTGGGACCCCAGATCAGAAAAGAGCACTTTCTTCTGCAACCTGGAGATACCTGGAGCAGGACAGGGAAGATTGGAGTGTGGTTCTCTTTTCAAAGACACAGTGGAGGAATGAAAGATAGGGGAATTTAAACACCAGGGTCTAACTTCCAATACCAATAATTACCTCCTTTGACTCTTCACAATGGAAATAAGCAGTTACCCCCAGCCCATACTGCACTGCCTGTGTGCCAATACAGCCTTCTTCTCTGCTCCCCTCCCTACTGTCAGTTGGGCATGAATTTAACCTTGTCAGAAAGTAGAGCTACTTGAGGTTTTCTAGAAAAAGCGGGGGGGTTTCTAATCACAAGTTGTTGACCATGCTGAACTGAACATCATAGCTTATTGGTTATGGAGTTTAGTTTATAAATCATAAAAGCACAGTTGATACATTTTTTAAAATAGGTTTGTTTTTTAATATATATTTTTATTGATTTCAGAGAGGAAGAGAGAGAGAGAGATAGAAACATCAGTGATGAGAGAGAATCATTGATGGGCTGCCTTCTGCACATTCCCTACTGGGGACCAAGCCTGCAACCTGGATATGTGCCCTTGACTGAAATTGAACCCGGGACCCTTCAGTCCGCAGGTCAGCGCTCTATCCATTGAGCTAAACCAGCTATGGCAAAAATCTGTTTTTATTGATTTTAGAGAGAGAAGAAGAGGGAGAGAGAAACATCAATGTGAAAGAGAAACGTCGACCAATTGCCTCCTGCATGCACCTGGACTGGTTGTTAAACCCACAGCCTGGATTGGTGCCCTGACCAGGAATTGAACTGTGACATTCTCATGCAGAGGATATTGTTCAATCAACCGCGTCACACTGGCCAGGGCACAACTGGTATTTTGATGGCAGAAAGTAGGTTCATATGATCTAGATCTTAAAAGCAGCAGAGTATGGTCAGTTTTGGCCAATATTTTTTTATACTATTAGCTTTATTTTGTGATGATAAAGGGATCTTAATATTAAGACATTTTTTAAAAATACATTTTATTTATTTATTTTTTTACAGAGAGGAAGGGAGAGGGATAGAGATTTAGAAACACTGATGAGAGAGAAACATCAATCAGCTGCCTCCTGCACACTCCCTACTGGGGATGTGCCCACAACCAAGGTACATGCCCTTGACCAGAATCAAACCTGGGACCCTTCAGTCCGCAGGACGACGCTTTATCTACTGAGCTAAACCAGTTAGGGCTTAAGACATTTTTAAGTGATTTTTTTTTGTTGTTACATATTCAAGAAACTAATTCTTTGTCAATTTATGTATAACACATTATATTTTTTTTCCAATTTGTGGTTCTTAATTTTTCTTTAGGGGCAGTTTCATGAATTAAGATGCTCTTAATATTCATGAGTTCCAATTTATCAATTTTTTTGAGCTCATGACTTAACTTTGCTTTATTTAAGAAGTCCTCTATTCTGAGATCATTAAAATAGTCTACGTTTTTTAAAAAATGTTTTAAAGTTACACTTAGTATTTAAGGCCCTAATCTCTGCATAAGAAGTTGATTTTTGTTTATTTAGTGAGGAAGTAATCAATTTTAATACATTAGAAATATTGATAACTAGTTATGGGAGTACTGGATACTGAGCAGACATTCTTCCTTTCTCCAATCTTCCATCAGATATGGAAGTTTCTGTACGTGAGGGCGTATTTCCAGCCTTTCCGTTTATTCTGCTAGTCTTTCTGTCTCAATGCTAAATTACCATAGCTTTACAGTAAGTCTTGGCATCTGATAGGACAGTTCTCTTCACCACCATCTTTTTATTGGATGCTTTGAATTAAGTTTTGGAACAATAACGTTTACAATATTAAGTCTCACCTTCCGTGAAAATGATACATCCCTCCATTTATAAAGATCTTCTTTAAAGTCTCTCAGTAAAGTTTTATAATAGTAAAGTAGATAATAATGTGCAAATAATGACAGCTTTGTTGCTCCGGTTCCAATCTTTGTCACATTTCTTTCTTTTTCTTGCCTTATAATACTAATGAGACTCTCCAGTACAGGATAGAATGGAATTGATAACAGCAGGCATTTTTGTCTTTTTCCTGATTTTAAAAAGGATACTTTTAATGTTTCACTATGAAGTGTAACATTTGCTGTAATGTTTTTAGTAAATGACCTCATACCAGGTTAAAGAAATTCCTTGTACTTCTAGTTTCTTCAAAGTTTTTAAAAATTGTGACGTGTTATGTTGTATTGAATACGCTTTGTGTATCAAGATGATCTTTTTTTCTCTTTTTAATCATTTACTAAGGTGAAAAAAATCTATATTTCATCCTTATATTCCTATGATAAATCTGACTTTGTCATGATGTATTATTATCTTTTTAATATATGCTTGATTTAATTTTTTTAATCTTTTTTATCTTTATTGTTCAGTTTATTAATTACATTGTTCCCTTTTTTTTTCCACCTTATAGTTCCCCTCCACCTGGTACCCATCCCACCCTCCGCCCTCACCCCCCTCCACTGTCCTCTCTCATAGTTGCATGATTTTTGTCCAGTCTCTTGCTGCACTTCCCACACCTCTTTTCTCCCCAAGAGTTGTCAGTCCATTCCCTCTCTATGTGGGATTCTGTTACATTCACCAGTTTATCCTGTTCATCAGCTTATTAATTCACTTGATTTTTAGATTCATTTGTTGATAGATGGGTATTTGTTGTTCCTAATTTACACTTTTATCTTTTTCTTCTTTCTCTTCTTAAAGAATATCTTTCAGCATTTCATATAATATTGGTTTGGTGGTGATGAACTCCTTTAGCTTTTTCTTATCTGCGAAGCACTTTATCTGACCTTCAATTCTGCATGATAGCTTTGCTGGATAGAGTAATCTTGGTTGTAGATTCTTGCTGTTCATCACTTTGAATATTTCTTGCCACTCCTGTCTGGCCTGCATCGTTTCTGTTGAGAAATCCGCTGACAATGGTATGGGTGCTCCCTTACAGGTAACCATCTGTTTTTCTCTTACTGCTTTTAATATTCTCTCTTTGTCTTTTGCTCTTGGCATTTTAATTTTGATGTGCCTTGGTGTGGTCCTCTTAGGGTTCCTATATATTGGGGTTCGGTGCGCTTCTTGGGCTCCTAAGTCAATTTCTTTCACCAGTTGTGGGAAGTTTTCGGTCACTATTTCTTCAAATAGGTTTTCATTGTCTTGCTCTCTCTCTTTTTTTGGGACCCCTATAATTCGGATGTTGGTATGCTTGAGGTTGTCCCAGAGGCCCCTTACACTATCTTCAATTTTTTGGATTCTTTTGGTTTCTTGCTTTTTCAGCTGTGTGGATTTTCCCTCTTTGTATTTCAAATCTTTAAGTTGGTTCTTGGGGTGCTCCAGAGCACTTTTAGGTCTTTGTATAATATTTTTTATTTCAGTCAGTGTATGCTTAATTTCTGGTTGGTCCTTTTTCATATCCTTGAGAGTCTCCTTTATATCCTTGAGGGTCTCCTTCATTTCCTTGTAGGACTCATTCATTTCCTTTGCGGTCTTGCTTATTTCCTTATAGGCCTCGACCTTTTGTTGGAGCCTCTTGAAAAGCCCTATAACCGTGGTTTTGAATTCTATGTCCAGTCGCTTTTTTTCCTCCATTTCTTTCACATCTGATTTCTTTCCATGTCTCTGCATGGTGGCTGCTTCCCTGAGTTGGTCAATTAGCTTTGTGTGGTAGACTTCCTACTAGGGACAGTGGCTCAGCCTCCCCAGTTACCTGAGGTGGATATGGGTTGCACAGTCTTGCTGAAGTTAAGCTCAGGTTAATCGTTGTTAGCACTTGGAGGGGTTGACCTCCAGGCCAATTGTCTGTGAAGCTCAGCTATGCTCAGGTTGGATGGGCAGAGTCTCCAGGCCAAGCAGACAGCGTTAGCTCTGCCCTATGCAGCCCTAGGGATTCTGTTCCGGGGGCAATGACCGCCAGCACCTCTGAGAGAGAGCCACTGCCAAGTTCCACTGGCTGCTGGGGAATTCAGACTCTCTCCAAATGAGTCTACACACCCAACGTCTCACCCAGGGTCCTAAAACAAAGCAGACTGACGGTTTCCCGAATGAGAGGGCAAATCGCAGAGTGCTCTCTGCGCGGTCACACAGCTGAGCTGTTCGTACAAGTTGCCTTCTCCACAAGCCGGGAGACCCCTGCAGCGCCCGAGCTTCGGCGTGCCCTCCCACTGTCCAGTTTTCATCCCGTATGATAGTGGGTTCCCTGGACTTCGCCCAGAGCTGGAGAATCAGTCCAGTGGGACATCTTTGTCTCCCCATTCGAGAAAACTGGCCGGTTTTCAGCTGCCCGCCCTCTCCGCTGTCGCGCACTCCAAACCTCTCTCCGTGCGAATTTTTCAACGCTGTCCGCCGCCGCTCCTCCGAGTCACAGTGTCTTATTTTCACTTTTATTTGTGGAATTTTCACTCGGCCAGCTTTCTGGTGATTCTGGAAGGTGTTTGTTCTTTCGTTAAATTGTAGTATTAAAATTGCTGAGTATGACGGCAAGATAGATGTTTTACCTATGCCGCCATCTTGGTTCTCTGCTTGATTTAATTTGATAATATTTTTACATCTGTGTTTTTTAATGATTTGGTTTATAATTTTCATTGCCTGTACTATCCTTGTCTGGTTTTTGGTATTAAGGTCATTCTGGCTTCATAGATAGAGTTGAAAAGAGTTCCATTTTTCTCTGGAAGGTAAAGTGGAGAAGAGTTTATGTAAGGTTGGAATTATTTGTCCCATGACTACTTGAGAAAACCTGCCTGTAAACTGGTCTTTTTGGAAGATGTTAAGTACTAATTCAGTGTCTTTAATGGTTTATTATCGTTCAGAAAGGGTAAAGTTATATGGGTGCAGAATTAGTGGACTGTTTTTTTTACCACTAGGCCATACAGCTGCATTCAATGTTAATCCCAGTTTTGCCAGATGAGGTGAATGCAGGACAAGTCATGCAGGCTCTGAGGAATCCTTCCTATCTAATAATAAAAGAGTAATATGTAAATTGACCATGCCTCTGATCAAGCCATGCTTATAGCCACGCCCACCACCCAATCAGGAGCAAATTATGCAAATAAATCCCAACACCTCTCAACTAAGAGCAGGAGGGAGGCTTGGGTTTTCCCAGCAATAGAGGGAGCCAAGCTTTCCTCCTGCCCTTGCCAGCCTAGGCCTCCACTCAATGCTACAAAGTTTCAATTATAGAAGATACATAATCCCAACAGAAATGGCGGCAGCCACTGAGCTGGAGAGAACAGAGGCTAGGGTTGCCGGGGCGATGGAGGAAGCCAAGCTTCTGGAGCCCTGATGGACCTAGGCCTCCACTCTAGGCTACAAAGTTTCAAACAGAAATGGCTGTTGCTACAGAGCAAGCAGAAGGCTTGGCTCCACTCTAGGCTACATAATTGTAGAACATAAATTAATCCCAGATCGCAGGGCCTCCACTTGGGTCGCTCAGGGGCGTGGCCGGCCTGAAAACCACCATAGGCCTCTCACCCAGGCCTCCCCACACCCTAAAGGAACCCCCATCCTGATCCAGGACACCCTTCAGGGCAAACCAGCTGGCCCTCACCCATGCACCAGGCCTGTATCCTATCTAATAAAAGAGTAGTATGCAGATTAATCATCACTCCAACACACAAGAGGGCTGCCCCCATGTGGTCAAAGATCTTGCCCCCATGTGGACACAAGATGGCCAGCAGGGGAGGCCAGTTGGGATGTTCCAGGCCTGCAAGGGAGGGCAGTTGTGGGCAATCAGGCCAGCAGGGGAGGGCAGTTGGGAGGACCAGGCTGGCAGAGGAGGGAAGTTGGGGGCAATCAAGCCTGCATAGGAAGGCAGTTAGACATCAATTAGGCTGGCAGGGGAATGGTTAGGGAGTGATCAGGCTGGCAGGCAGAAGTGGTTAGGGGCAATCAGGGAAGCAGGCAGGAGAGCAGTTTGGAGCCAGCAGTTCTGAATTGTGAGAAGGAAGTCTGACTGCCCGCTTAGGCCCGATCCTAGGATCGGGCCTAAACAGGCAGTCAGACATCCCTCGAGGGGTCTCAGATTGGAGAGGTTGCAGGCTGGGCTGAGGGATACACCGCCCCCACCGCCACCCATGCACGAATTTCATGCATCAGGCCTCTAGTTCTGACATAAAGGTTTAAAAGTAGAGTTACAAAAGTAGTTCTTGCCCTACCCAGTTTTGCTCGGTGAATAGAGCAGTGGCTGGCAAACTCATTAGTCAACAGAGCCAAATATCAACAGTACAATTGAAATTTCTTTTGAGAGCCAAACTTTTTAAACTTAAACTTCTTCTAATGCCACTTCTTCAAAATAGACTCGCCCAGGTGAGTATTTTGTGGAAGAGCCACACTCAAGGGGCCAAAGAGTCACATGTAGCTTACGGGCCGCGGTTTGCCGACCACTGAGATAGAGCATCAGCCCGCAGACTAAAGAGTCCCAGGTTCGATTCCAGCCAAGGGCACATGCCTGGATTGCAGGCTCCATCCCGAGTATGGGTTGTGCAGAAGGCAGTCAGTTAATGTTTCTCTCTCATCACTGATGTCTCTCTCCCTCTCTCTCTCTCTCTCTCTCTCTCTCTCTCTCTCTCTCTCTCTCCTTTCCTCTCTGAAATCAATTTTTTTAAAAAGTAGTTCTTGCTTTGGGATTATCTCTGCTTCTGGCACTTGTAGTCCTGGGCCTGATAGAAAAAAAGATAGCTGGGGCAATATAGAGAGGAAGACAAAAACCATAGTCATTATACCAGCATCCATCTTTCCCGCTTCCCCAGATGCACCAGAAAAACAGAGGAATTTATATCTAGTGGGGACCTGCCATTAAGCCCCTTCATGTTGAGTGTGAGCACACACATATGAAGGCATGTGAGTCAGCTCTTCATGTTTTTATCTCAACCCTTTTAAGACAGCGGGTTTTTCAGTTGGCTGGTCCAGTTCTCTATTAAACCATGACTCTGAGAATGATGAACAACACGGCATGTGCATTTGATGTGTTTATCTCTTTGCCTACTGTTGAATGCTATGTGCTGTGAAGTGTGAAGCCTGTCTCTTGCTCTAAAGAAATGTAACTCACCAGCCTAAATTGGTAGAGTATCTTCTGTTTCAAACCTCATAGTATTTTGAGCATTTGCATCTACCACCAAGAATGCAAAGCTAAATCCAGAATGAATGCCTATTCCTGTTAGGACTCATTTATAGCCCCCACCCACCAGGGCTACCAGCATCCATCCAATATAATACACCTGCCAGTTATGGGGGGGGGGGGGGTCCCCTCCCCTTGGAAGTCTTCCTTGGAGCCATCTGTAGTCTCTGTCTCTTATTGGTAGACAAAACAGTTTCTGTTGGCATTTTGTGCCTCCGAGGGTGTAAGAGGAATACGTCCAGTTTCAACTCATCTCTGCATTGCTGTAGCCCCCCATGTCTACTCATTTCATGGATCCAGGTGGCCACTTCAGAAGGTGCACTTGGTAGTTCCAATCACCTCCAGAACCTGGAAGGGGGTTCTTGTAACAGGATCAGCATGTCCGACTTTAACGTGCCAGAATGCTTTCCATAGGGCTGTGCCTTAGAAGGCACCCTTTTCAAGTCCAGGTTTCCGTTGTCCGAGAGTCAATAAAAAAACCAAACTGCGCGCGTTCACTTGTTCAGTTCTCCCATCACTGCTAGGAAAACACCTTGCAGGTCAGCCCTCTGAGCTGCTATGGTTTTCCCTTCCTTGATCACGGTGGTAGCCTTCCAACTGGGGTGCTGCTCATTCAGCTTGGACTGTCATTCAGAAACCAAGCAGCTCTCTGTCCGTCATTGGAGAGGTGTTGATAAGGTACTGTCCATGTGATGATGGAATCTAGCAGCGCATCACTCAGTTCCAGAGTCAGTCCTGTGGGGAAGGCGGCTCCTGGTTGTATCTCCTCGAATTCTCCAGTAGAGACCATTTCCATTTTATTATGGAACTCTTCTGAGCATTGCCTTCCCTCATTAGAATGTTTTTCTTGACATCATGTTTATTTCAGGTTTCAAGATTATTTTGTCTTCCAGTCATAGGGCCAGTTTAGATTAA
The DNA here is from genome assembly GCA_027563665.1 of Antrozous pallidus. Lineage (NCBI taxonomy): Eukaryota > Metazoa > Chordata > Mammalia > Chiroptera > Vespertilionidae > Antrozous > Antrozous pallidus. The sequence continues at coordinate 80,621,613 of CM050513.1, forward strand.
TGTTCAATAGCAAGCGAATAATTGCATCTCAAAAGACAAATCTTCAGTCCAACATCCCAAAAGTTGTCACTGGGAGACGCTCACAGGCTTTTGCCCTAAGTCCCAGTCTGTGCTCCCGTAGGGCTACTGAACAGTTTGTTTGTACCAGCACTCCCGCTTCGGTCCTGTATCTGCAGGCCCAGGCAGAATTATTTCCATTTAGCATGTCCAGTTGGTGTTGCTTGAGGGGTGCTTTACATGCCTCTGTTTTACTTCTGGGGGAAGCATTCCCATTTAGACATAATATCCATTCCATAAAACATTCCCATAAACGCTGTTTAAACATTCCAGTTTTCACATAAACTTCCACTTTAATCCTATTAACCTTAATGTTTTTATATTCTATCAAAGTAATTATAGCCTGCATTACTTCACCAAAGGATTTTGGTAGCATAGCAAATGGGGGGGGGTGGTTCCAGAAACATCTCAAACCTCCCCCTCCTCCCACTATTTTACCCACTGTATTGCATTTGGCTTTAAGTTCCCAGCAGGGGGTTGAGCTAGGAGACCCTGATCCTTTTGTCAGTCTCTGTCTTGATTACTCTGATTATTGCCCCAGGCCATTCCACGTCTGGTTTCTCATTAGAATCTTTGCCTTTCCTGTGTTTTAAATTTCTCCGAATTTAGACAAACTTGCTTGGGGACCTTTAATATAGGGGGAGAAGCAGGGGTCCCTTTGGTCTACCCAACCTTATATAGTAGTGCTATATTAAGACCTTGGTTTCAACCACATCAGTGTTCATTTTATTCATCCCATTTCTTTTTTTAAATATATTTTATTGATTTTTTACAGAGCAGAAGGGAGAGGGATAGAAAGTCAGAAACATCGATGAGAGAAACATCGATCAGCTGCCTCTTGCACATCCCCCACTGGAGATGTGCCCGCAGCCAAGGTACATGCCCTTGACCGGAATCGAAACTGAGACCTTTCAGTCCTCAGGCCAACGCTCTATCCACTGAGCCAAACCGGTTTCGGCCACATTTCTTTCTTTCTTTATTTTTCAATCCTCACCCAAGGATGTTTATTGATTTTAGAGAGAAAGTAAGAGAGAGAGGAAGAAACATTGATGTGAGAGAGAAACAATGATCAATTGTTTCCCATTTATGCCCCAACCACAGGTCAAACCTGCAGCCTTAGGTATGTGCCCTGATTGGAGTGGAAATCAGAACCGTTTGGTGTACAGGACTACACTCCAACCAACCGAGCCATCCAGCCATGGCCCATCCAACTTCTAATTCTTTTCTTTTTTTAAAAAAATAAATCTTTACTGTTCAGATCATTACAGTTGTTCCTCTTTTTTTCATCCATAGCTCCCCTCCACCCAGTTCCTATCCCACCCTCTGCCCTTACACCCCCCCCAAACTGTTCTCATCCATAGGTGTACAATTTTTGTCCAGTCTCTTCCCACACTCCCACGCCCCTTTTCCCCTGAGAATTATCAATCCCCTCCCTTTCTATGCCCCTGATTCTATTATATTCACCAGTTTATTCTGTTCACCAGATATTTTTATTCACTTGACTTTTAGATTCACTTATTGAATTCACTTATTGTTGTTCATAATTTTGATCTTTACCTTTTTCTTCTTCCTCCTCTTCTTAAAAAGAATACCTTTTAGTATTTCATATAATACTGGTTTGGCAGCGATGAACACCTTTAGCTTTTTTCTTATCTTTGAAGCTCTTTATCTGACCTTCAATTCTGAATGATAGCTTTGCTGAGCAAAATAATCTTGGTTGTAGGTTCTTGCTATTCATCACTTTGAATATTTCTTGCCACTCCCTTCTGGCCTGCACAGTTTTTGTTGAGAAATCAGCTGACAATCATATGGGTACTCCCTTGTAAGTAACCAACTGTTTTTCTCTTGCTGCTTTTAATATTCTTTCTTTGTCTTTTGCTCTTGACATTTTAATTATGATGTGCCTTGGTGTGGTCCTCTTTGGATTCCTTTTGTTTGGGGTTCTGTGCACTTCCTGGACTTGTAAGTCTGTTTCTTTCTCCAGGTAGGGGAAGTTTTCTGTCATTATTTCTTCAAATAAGTTTTCAGTATCTTGCTCTCTCTCTTCTTCTGGCACCCTAATAATTCAGATGTTGATACTCTTGAAGTTGTCTTAGAGGCTTCTTATACTGTCTTCAAATTTTTGGATTCTTTTTTCTTTTCTGGTTGGGTGTTTTTTGCTTCTTTGTATTTCAAATCTTTGACTTGATTCTTACCATCCTCTAGTCTGCTCTTGGATCTCTGTATATTATTCTTTATTTCAGTTAGTGTATGCTTAATTTCTAGTTGGTCCTTTTTCATATCCTCAAGGGTCTCACTAAATTTGTTGGTGGTTTCTAGAAAATTCTTGAAAAACCTTATAACTGTGGTTTTGAACTCTATATCCAGTCGTTTGCTTTCCTCCATTTCTGTCCTTTGTGACCTGTTTCTCTGTCTCTGCATTTTGGCTGCTTCCCTGTGTTGATAGAGTGGCTTTGTGTCCTAAGTGTCCTATAGGGCCCAGTGGCTCAGCCTCCCCAGTTACCTGAGGTGGACATTCTTGGTGCACCCCGTTATGGACTGTGTGCACAGTCTTGTTATAGTTAAGCCTTGATTGTTGTTGGTATCACTGGGAGGATTTGGCCTCCAGGCCAATTGGCTGTGAGGATCACCTGTGTATATGATAGGAGAACTTCTGTGTTGGAGACACCCTTGTGGGGCAAGACTTGCTTCAGTGGGGCTTTGGTGCTCACTAAGTCTGCCCCCCTGAGTGTGTCCTTTATGGATATGAGGGGTTGTAGTCTGGATGGTCCCACTCTGACCACTGAGCACATTGGCTCTTGGATCTCTAAGGAAGTGCTAATTTAGCCTCTGCCTGAGGCCACCCGGAAGGAGCTATGACGAGAACTACAGATTTCTCTTCTTTGTTTGGGGTTTGGAGATGCCCAGATGAAGCCCAGCTGTGAAGCAGTTCAAGCTGCTGTGGGGCCTTGGCCCTTCCTTTGGATGTTCTGTGTCTCTCTGACCCAGTTACAGTTTGTTATGCAATTTTAGGTTGCAAAGGTCCAGGCTATTCATATGCAAAAGCCTCTGAGCACAACTTGGGTGGTGTGGGGGTCTCAGGGAATTAACAGGGTGGAGCCAACAGCTATGGCTAATCCTCAGCCCTGCCTTAAGAGGCCTTCAGTGTCCCGTGGTAATTGCTGAAAGCACCTCTGAGACAAAGCCACCCTCGAGTTCCACCCAATGCCAGACAGTTCAGTTTCTCCCCATATGAGTCTGAGTCCCCAGAGTCTCACCCAGAACTGGAGTTCAGAGCAGTCAGGAGCTTGTGTCTCCCTCCAGATTGAAAAAGACAACCGTGTCCTCAGTTGCCAGCCCTTTCTGCTTGAGAGCCTCCGTACTGCTGCACTTTACTTCCACACCTTTTCTGAGTCTCAATGTGCTTTTCTCTTCCCTTCTAGTTGTAGAATTTCCACTCAGCCAGCCTTCCTGTTGTTCTGGATGATGTCTGTTTTGTCTTTTAGTTGTAGTTTTGAAGTGGTTGTGCGAGGCAGCAAGTTCAGGTGTTTACCTATGCCGCCATCTTGGTTTCTCTCCAGACTGTGAGTTCCATCCAATTTCTTAAGAACCTCTAAAGATTTCCACCCTGCTGGGATGAGTTTCTTCCTGCTTCCCTTTTTCCTCTTTGTTTTCCTCCTATCAATGTTTGTGTTAGTCACCTGATTTCTTAACTGTTTAAAAATTTCCACCCTGCTGGGGATAAGTCCCTTAACTCTCTCCCCTGCCTCTTGGCATTTTCTTGTTAAATAATGTAATGTTTTTATTAGCATCTGTAAGATTGATGAAGGGAAGCTGAGACAGCAAATCTGACCTATTTTGTGGCAATAAAGTTACACGGGTGCTGTTGCACTATTTATCCTGACCTGAATAATGGGCATATTCAGTAGGTGAATATCCCAATTATCATAAAGCCAATTCCACACAGTATGAATCATATCAACTGCTTCCTCCGGGGTGTTGCACTTGGCATTTGTAGGGGGAGTTGGCAGTCCCCCTTCTCAGGGTAAACAGACTTTACAGTAGCTTTCACCCAGTCCGCTGGCTGCTCCCTCAGGGGTAACCTGCTGTGTGTCTGGATCGCAGCGATCAGTCTGTGACCGTCCCACAGTTAGCCGTGGAGACTGCATCAACCCAAGTTTTGGAAAACTCTCATCCATTTTTCTAAACATTGCTTCCATTCCTCTTAAAAAAAAAAAAAAGTCTTTCTGAAACACTAATGAAGCATGCAAATCTGTCTTGCCCCATCTCCCATATCTCTCAGCCTCTTTTTCTGTCTCTGTCTCTGTCTCTGTGCTGCATCTTGGGTGATTTCTCCATATCTGTGTCCAAGATTATTTTTTTGCCTGTGTCTAATTTGCACTTAACCCTTCCTTTGACATTTTAATCTCCATGGCCTATAAACAGTCCTGGTCCTTAGTTCTTCCTTTAATTTCCTTAAACATGAAATATACATACTGGATATTCTTTCTCAGGTAAGTTTCATTATCTGATGGGCTGTGTGTCGAGGATATATTCCTCCAGGAAGGCTTTCTGTTTTCTCTCACCGGGCATCTGAGTTTACTGGCAACAGGAGTTTCCTTGAAATTAAAACTTTCAGCTTAGAGTTTCTTTGGAACATACCGATAGCATAAATTTGGGCTCCAAACATACTTGAAAGCTGGCCAGAAGATAGGAATTCTCAGGTAGGCTTTTTTCCTTTTCCTCCCAGAACGAAGGCAGGGCAAACAGCTTTCCTCGGCAGTACAGGGCTTTTTGTGTAAGTGTGGTACCATTGTTTGTTTTTCCTGCCTTGATCTCTCTTTTCCCTGAGGTTTTTAACCCTCATTGGTCCTAGCTTTATGCAAGAGGACCTACTGTCTAGTAAAGGAAAAATAAATCATATATACCAGTCTCTCAGTGTCTAGCGAAAGAGAGGAAAATTGATTTTCACTTCCCACGTGTAAATTTTTCATAGTCAAAGCAAGAAAATAGCCCCGGGTGCTAGTTTCCATTATTTAAGAATTTGTGTTTTCTATGACGTTGAACATTTTTTCCGTCAGCCGTAAATAAAGTAGCCATGCTGTGAAGGGTTTGATTCAACTGCTTAAAATCCTCTGCCTTTCAGCCTAAGTCCAGTCAGGAGACAGATTAAACGACACAGTGATTTAAACAAAGGAGTGTAATATGAAGAGTGTAATATGCCAACTAGGAAAGTAACTATAAAGGCTTGAAGGAAATGTTGAAGGGTGCCTTAGGAATGACAAAGTTGAAAGGGAGGCTCCACTTCCCAAGACTGAGGTTCATTCCTCATTGAAGAAAGTGTGGTTGCAGGTCGTTAGAGGGTGGAGAAGGTCAGTGGGTTGCCTAGGCCTGAGCTGCTCCTCAAACGTCCAGTAAGTAAAAAACCATCTCCCAGGCACAAGTGAGCTGTGGGTGGTGAACAGGCAGGCATATGGAAATTGTCAGGGTGCCACTGTGGCTGTGAGATCTGAGTGTGCGGTATCCGTATAAGGAGAGTCATGCGAAGGTGGCCACTGGCCCATCTCTGAGACAGCCTACTTCGGGCACGTGGCGGGGGAAGCGCACCACCAGATGTGTACCCCCCATATCGGCACTGCTGATCAACATGCAACAGGAGCTGCAGTCTGAACTGGGAAGCAGCCCCTTCCTCCTGCAGTGCCCTCTGCTGCTGAGACGCAACATGTGCTCGCTGTAAAAGAAATGCTTCCAGGCCCATTGTCATAGGCCGTGCACTGAGTGAATTTGGAGCTGAGAGGCAATAAATAGATCACTGGTTCGGGAGCTGTATAATCGAGAAGGACATAAAAAAGCAGTGCCTGACCTCCAGGAACTGATCTAGCTCTCACAAGTAGGCCTCACTGTTATTACAAACTGTTCTGATGCTCACAGCTAAGCCCTGTGCTCCTACGGAACATGAATGGTCCCAATAAGAACATCTACTTTAAGCAAGGTCACTGTGCAACCCACAAAATACCAAGCATCCAAGTCAAAGCAAGTCTCTACTACTTCCTTAGATCCAGGCCAAAATTATCCAACAGTGCTCAAATCCTATAATAGGTTTCTCTAAATCCTGTTACTAAGACACTCTTTAGTTCTCCAGGGTGTGCCTTCTTCCACTCTGTAATGAGTAATACATAAATACATCTATTCAAATACAGGTGTGTTCTTGGGGTTTTTGACTGAAGAACATTGACAGAATAAATTATTATTAAGTATATTTTTTTAAATCATTTTTTATTTTTCAATTATAGTGGACATAAAACATTATATTAGTTTCATGTGTACAGCCCAGTGATTAGACATTGTATAATTTATTAAATGATCATCCCAATAAATCTCATACCTATATGACACCATACACAATTAATACAATATTATTGACTATATGCCCTATACTTTATATCACTATGACCATTCTATAACTACAAATTTGTAGTTCTTAATCCCTTCCCTCCTTTTACCCATTTCTACCACCCCATCTGGCAACTGTCAATTTTCTCTCTTATCTGTGAGTCTGTTTCTAGTTTGCTTGTTCATTTATTTTGTTTTCCAGGTTCAATTGTTGATAGGTACGTATTTATTGCCATTTTATTGTTGATAACTTTTTTCTTCTTCTTCTTAAAAAAGACCCTTTAATATTTCAAATAATACTGGTTTGGCGGTGATGAACTTTTTTACCTTTTTCTTACCTGGGAAGCTCTTTTATCTATTCTTCAATTTAAAATGATAGCTTTGTTGGATAGAGTAACCTTGGTTGTAGGTCCTTGTTTCTCATCACTTGGAATATTTCATGTCACTCCCTTCTGGCCTGCATAGTTTATGTTGAGAAATCAGGTGACAGTCTTATGGGAACTCCCTTATAGGTAACTAACTGCTTTTCTCTTGCTACTTTTAGGATTTTCTTTGTCTTTAACCTTGCATTTTAATAAAGCTTATATAAAGAATCGATGACAGAGTGATTTAAAAGGATAGTTTATTTGTAATTATGTGAAGTGATAAATATTAACTAAACTTATGATAATCATTTTGCAATATATAGACACATCAAATCACCATGTATTTACAAAACTAATCTAGTGTTATATGTCAACTATATCTCAGAACTGGGGGGGAAGGATAATTTAATATTGTAGACAGTTTTTAGTTTTGATAAATTAGTTCATGTAAGCAGAACACAGTAAGATAAAATAAAAACCAACCTTTTAACTTTCTGGTAACTTTTCACTTTGTCCCCAGATTTGATAGTTCTATAGTTGGGGGTTAAATATAGAAAATATGACTATAAATGCAACAAAAATATAATCTGGATAATTATATATACAAGAAATAAAAGCCTTTGAATTTGGGGATTGTATAGATATACATGTATTCAAGAAGTGATCAATAGCTATATTCTGGTACACTTTTAATGGGAGAAGTGCCAAGAGCAGTTTACTTAGTTCTTATTTCCTCCACATTTTAAGGGAATGTAAATTCACATATCTGAAGCAAAGAATATGATGATGTTTCCCACCTATCCATTCTCTCTTAAAACCACTCAAATGAAACCATTTAACTCTTTAATTATGGTGAGATAGAAATGACCTATTTCCTGTATGGTCATAAAGAAAGATTTTATTTATTAGCACAAGAATTTTTTTGGATTGATACTTTCTAGTTCGATGCCATGACTATGTTTTTACTTGGAATCTTCCCCCCGTTTTTCCTTGTTCTGTGCAGATTACCAACGCCTGATGACTGTGGCGGAAGGCATCACCACACTCTTGTTCCCATTTCAGTGGCAGCATGTGTATGTGCCCATCCTCCCTGCTTCTCTGCTACATTTTCTTGATGCTCCTGTCCCTTATCTGATGGGTCTTCAGTCCAAAGAAGGAACTGACCGTTCCAAACTAGAACTTCCTCAAGAGGTAAACGTTATAATGAATGCTGTTTGTTGATTTAGGTCAAGGATACTTTCCTTAGAATAGCATTGCCATTGTCCGAACCCTGTCTCTGTTCTGAATCTCCCAGGCAGGTGTAGGGCAGAGCCCGAGGCTAGAGCTATAGACCCGGATCTGACGCCTGGTGGTTCTTGTGACAGTGGTTGATTGAACCTGGTGCAAAGCAGGGCGATGGCATAAAAATTGGTGAAGATGGAGCAATAGCAGTGTTACTGAATTGCTTTATTATTCCAGCGACATTTTATTTCCTTTCCCCCATTCACATTTTACATTTTGTTTCTAAAACAATGCAGCCCACTTTTAACATCCTTTGACATCATTGTATTAATTGAGGTGAATTTGATTCTTGACCTCCATCAAATGAAAAGTAACATCTTTCAGCAAGCAAGGGATAATGGAAGTATCAAATGCTTTAGTATTCTTTGTTTTTGGCCTAAGGCTAATTATCAACTTTTTCTAAGTGCCAGCTTAGCTAGCTGGTCAAGATAAGAATTCTGACCCCTAGTTTTTAGGCCCCTTAAGGTTATTATGCTTTGTGGGTTATATTTTCAAACATTATTTAAGAAGAAAGTAAACAGGAACTTTTGAAAGCTTTTTAAATCTGGTTTATAGCTGTTGTTTACAGTCCTTAGAATTATAGTGTTAAGCCTTTGAAATGAAATATCAATGAGTGCCATGACCTATTAAAAAACATAAAATGATTAATTACAGTATTAGCTATTTAGCACCTTTCTTATTAAAAATCTTTTGTGCTGTGCTTTACTTTTTTTCTTATTTCCCATAGAATGTCTCATTTTAATAAGTGAATTTAAAAACAACACACTAAGCTGCAGCTATTATACTCAGAAATGATTCCTCTAATCATCCATTGCTTACTTTATTCTAATGAACATTTTCCTACCAAAATTAGCATTTTTGTTCTGGGGAAAGAAAGCATGATTCAGATCACATAAAACACATGCAGACTGTCTTGGTCTTTTCAAGCTTTATTGTGTGCTTTCTACTTTTGCCTCCCTATTATTCCTCTTTTTTTCTGTTACCTGAATGCTCTTGTTCTCTCTTTTATTAAATTAATCTCAGTATCGTGATGGCTTAAAGACGTAAATCCTTTAAATTTTCAAGAAAAAAAGAAATAGACTAGCCAAATGCATTTTGTTTTAAAGTCTTAAATAGTGTCATGTTTTAATTTCTTGAGTATCTGGTATATTTGTATGTTAATCAGATGATATTTTATGAGATCCGTTGTTTATATATAAATATTTTTATTCCATTTTTTGCGTGAGTAATAATAGTTGAAGATTTTAAGATACTACCACCCTAGACAGTTTTGCTCAGTGAATAGAGCATCGGTCTTCCGGCTGAAGAATCCCGGGTTCGATTCTGGTCAAGGGCACATGCCCGACACATGCTGAGTTGTGGACTCGATCCCTAGTATAGGGGTGTGCAGGAGGCAGCCAATTAATGATTCTCTCTCATCACTGATATTTCTCTCTTCCTCTCCCTTCATCTTTGAAGTCAATAAAAATATATTTTAAAAAACTACTGTCTTGATGTAGTTGGGAAATCTTTCTGTCTCTGTCTATGTGTATCCTCTGACTCTAAAGATAAAACTTAAAAATTTTGTAAGTTTTACAGTAATATCTAATTTTTTATTCATTACACCAACACTATTCAATAAATGTACATACACATTTATTTATCCATAGAGTAGAGTAATATGAAATTACTTGGATCAGCTGTGACAATAGCAGTGCTTCTGTATAGAAAGTATAAATTAGTACATGGCTTTCAGAGGAAAGTATATCATTTTGCTCTGGTATCATTTTATAATGAGATGAAATAATTTACTTCACATAAATTTGGGAGGAAATAGGTATAAAAATAGCCATTTTTTAAAAGTACCTAAATATGCTCACTAGCAATACTCACCATCAACACCACCACCTTTTTCTGAAAACTGTAAAATAAAATAACTAAAAATAATAACAAGGCTTCTTAGGATAGTTGTGAAAATGTTTACGAAATGGTTATTTTAAGAACGTATGATTTTAGTTGTTAGTTGACTGATGTTACTACATAGACTTAGAATTAACCACCCACTCCTTTTCCCCATGATTTCAAATGATGGGCACAGGGAGCCATTTGTTGTTGTTGTTTTTTTTCTGGGATTGGGGATGATGGTAGAAGGATACAGCACTGAGGAATAATTGGATAGGATGGCACCTTACTTTAAAACAGTATTTATTGATTCAGAGAGGAGAAGGGGGAGGAGAGATAGAAACATCAATAATGAGAGAGAATCACCAGTCAGCTGCCTCCTGTATGCCCCCTACTGGGGATCAAGCCTGCAAACCAGGCATGTGCCCTTGACTAGAATTGAACCCAAGACTCTTCAGTCTGCAGGCCGACACTCTCCACTGAGCCAAACGGGCTAGAGCACTTCAATAAATTTTTATAACAAAAGTTCCCAGTTCCCATTTCTACTTTGTGGTAGTCAAAGCCCCAGTGTGGGCTCTTCTCTCTGGACACAGAGTCTGGTGGGAATGGGAACACTGTGGTGTTGACATCTCAAGCCAGCAGCCGTGGTGCTGGGACACCCACCTTGCCATACACTTTCAGCTCAGCAGTGATGACATGAGCATAACAAGCTTTAAAATTTCCCAAATGCGTCACTTTTTCTTCTCCTAGGAGAAGGTGAGCGATAAAAAAGGATAGTAGGAAGGTATTAAATGGAAGCAGTACAAAATATAAGTGGTGTGAGGTTGCTGGTTAACATTTAGATTAGCAAGTTAGTGGATTTTTTTTTCTTCCATTTTAGAGATATTGAATCATCTATTTGAATTATGGTGACCTACTTTCTCCCTATAAGCTTTTCAATATAGCCTGCTTTCTAGAGACTAAAATACATGTAAAGATTTGGATTTAAAGAAAGCTGTAAGCAGCACTACTGTCTTCAGCAAGATGTGACTCAATCTCTTTTTCATTTAGAGAAAACGACATTGGAAAAGAGGAAAGATGTCAGGAAAAAATCCCTTAAACCACCAGGCTCTTTGAGAATGCATATCTGAGACAGGTGTCTGGAAGTCACCTGCCTTTTGGGGCCCTCAGTTTCTTCATCTGCAGCACTAAGAGTTAGAGTCGAAGGCTACGCCACACTTGAAGAAGTTACTGTTGGTTCACTGTTTTTAGATGGGGATATCTCGAGTTTGTATTGAGCTTGATTTGGAACTTTGCTATACTTCTTGCTCATCAGTATCTAACATGAAGAGAAAAACAGAGATCCAATTGTTGGCTCTCCTCTTTTTGCCTTTCCAGTATTCAGGATCAGAGGACCATGTGAATTCTCCCCTTGCTGATCTGGGAAGTGGGATGAGGCCGGGGCTGGGTGGGGAGATGGGAAGACACAGGTGCAGTTTCCTATTCTGTTTGTTAACTTGCACCCCATGCCCTGTCGGGATCAGTTTTAGGTGCCCCTTCCCTCCCCAGACCAAGGCTGCAGTCTTCCTTTATACTCACAACCTTGTTCAGATTAAGAGGGTCTAAACAGTAAAAGTGAAATATCATTTTGGAGTCCATTATAATCAAGTACCTGAGAGAATTAAAATTTTATGCAGTGCTTGGCTCCTTGAATTTTCTATATCTACTTGAAAAATATTTAAGTCTTTTTATTGAAAACCTAGAGTAAAAGCAAACTCATAAAAACATTTCCTCTGATTTCTATCCCCTCTTTTCCTCAACTCAGAAATATCAGGATCCTGAGTCAGCTCTTAATTATCCAAAGGTTAATCATTTATCGTTCTCTAAGCACTACTTCTGCCACCTCTGCCTCCTGTTCTTATCTAATAATTTCTGAAATGGGTTTGTTGTCCATGAGGTTGAAGCTAATTTGGGATAAAGTAAAAATGTGTGGGTTTGCTGTGAATTTGGATTGCCAATTTTATCCCATTTTTTCGCCGGCGGGAGGGTGGGGGGTACTGTAGCTGCTAAATTTTAGCAGTTGTTATTTCTAAATTACAAGTGGTGTTAGAGCAGTGGAATGGCATAGAAAGTTCAAGCTCATTCAGTTAGTACACCCAGTGCCTTCTATTTGTAAGGTACTTAGTATCAGTCCGTGCAACCTTGACTCAATTGGGAATACCCAATGGATGCCGAATAGTACAGAACCATGTCTTGATTATAATAAATTGATGAGACTCAGGAAAGTTATTTGTTTATATTAATAAATATGGTATAGAACACTCACATAAGGGGAAACTGCTGGCAACACAGATTTACTTTTAAAGAATAAAAAGTTCTTAACCTTGAGAAGGTTAACATAAAAGGCTGTGTAATTTGTGATTTTGTTTCTAATAATTGGCAAGGATATTTTAGAACTTAAAATTCCTTTATTCTAAAACCTTTCCTCCCCCCCCCCCCTTCTTTTAGGCTAACTTGTGTTTTGTGGATATTGACAACCATTTTATCGAGTTGCCTGAAGAATTTCCACAGTTCCCCAATAAAGTGGATTTTATCCAGGAGCTCTCTGAAGTTCTGCTTCAGTTTGGGATCCCTCCTGAGGGCAGCCTACACTGCAGTGAGAGTGCCACCAAATTGAAGAATCTGGTTCTGAAAGACTTGGTCAATGACAAAAAGAATGGCAACATCTCCACTAATAGCATCAGCATGTATGAGCTACTGAAGGGCAACGAAACCATAGCCCGGCTCCAGGCGCTGGCCAAGCGGACCGGTGTGACCGTGGAAACAGTGGACCTCTCTGTCTCTCTGGGTGAAAAAGAAAAGGATGTGAAGCTGCAGTGTGAAGAGGCAGAGCTGAGGGACTACCAGCTCAACGTGCAGCTCCGAGAGGTGTTTGCTAACCGCTTTACGCAGATGTTCGCAGACTACGAGTCGTTTGTGATTCAGAGTGCCCAGGACCTGGAATCCTGGCTCACCAACCGGGAACAGATGCAGAACTTTGACAAAGTAAAAAGAGCCATAGTTTCCTTTTATGGTTCTTAGTGGGCTATCTTATTTGATTTTGTTAACTTTTTTTAAAAATACATTTTTATTGATTTTTTTGCAGTATAACTTACTGATTTTGTTAACTTTTTTTAAACACAGATTTTTCTTCTCTCTCCCTTAAGAACTTTTTTTTTTACCAGTATTTTACACGAGATAAAACAATTTCACAGGAAAGCAAATCAAGTAGCTCAATAAGCTGGCTATTGAATTTTGTATTAAATTGCCTTTCGTTTCATTTTTAAATGTTCTATACTTGAAATTTTTTTTTAATTATAAGAATTCAAATTTCACAGGTTTTTAAAATCTGTTAACACTATCTGATCCTGTAAGATTTTCATTGACTCTTATTTTAGTTAGGATCAGGTGTAGTCCTATTCCTTTCCTAATAAATCCTGTTTTTAAATTGTGTCTCCAATATAATGAAGTTATGATTTGTCCATGTTAAATTTAGATAACATGCCGAGACCGGTTTGGCTCAGTGGATAGAGCGTCGGACTGTGGACTGAAGGGTCCTGGGTTCGATTCCGGCAAGGGCATGTACCTTGGCTGCGGGCACACCCCCAGTAGGGGGCGTGCAAGAGGCAGCTGATCGATGTCTCTCTCTCATCGATGTTTCTGACTTTCTATCCCTCTCCCTTCTGCTCTGTAAAAAAATCAATAAAACATTTTTAAAAAAAAATTTAGATAACAAACAGTTTGGTTTCAAAAGCCAAATTTTGACCTCATCCTAGGATCAAAAGAGAGAAAACGGAATGAATAGGTTTTATGACTATAAGCCTAAGGCTCTGTTCCAGTTTTGGGGGAAAGGAAGACAGAAAGTAGCACCAGCTTTTGATTGTCCTGCTTGTGTTGAAGTGTCTTACTAAGGTTTAATCCAGATTATTCTGCCGGTTTTTTGACATATCCGTCAGACACCACACACACACACACACACACACACACAGGACAAAAGCACTTAAGGGAGGGGCATTAACTCTTTCGGGTCATCAGGGTGTAGTTCAGTCTCCTGCCTCTGTGGTAGCTGGAGCATGATATTGCTATTAGAATGAGTTATGGCTTTTCTGCTAAATTGCATCCTTTTGTTGTGAAAGACCCCTTAAAGGGGCTAATCCATTCTAAGAGACTAACCTACAGTATTGGAGCATCTGACAGATAAACGTTAATTTTAAAATTCTATAAGAGTGGGTAGTACAAAAGATTATTTTCTGATTTCATCAGATACTTTTTTCATGTGGAGGATCTAAACTATGATGAACAGCTAAGTTCTGGTGCCCTTTATGCTTGAGAAAACTTCTTAAGTAATTTAAGAAGCCTTCACTTCTCCAGATGTATTTGTGCTCTCAGGTTCCTTTCTTATTAAGCTTAACCATTTTTCCACATTTTTTCCTGTTCAGTTTAGAACTACTGTGTACACTTATGATGCTTGGGGAGATTCAAATTCTTATCTAAACCGGGCACTGGTACTTTCTTCCTCCTTAATCTTTATGTAGCTTGAAACTATAAATGGAATTCTTTTTATATAACCCCTAGAGAAATGAAAGTTTCATGTCAGATTCCAGAAAGCTTGTAATCATCTAATTTTTCACTAGGACAATTTACAGGACTGTCACAAACTAGGGGTGCAAGCCAAGTGTTTGTGGACCTTAAACGTTGTGGTCCATGAAGGGTCTGAATGTCAGAGCCAGACATTTGGCCTGTTTAGTGGGGAAAAGGCTTTTTGCTCTATAAACTTGCTGTTTATCTGTGAAATATCTTTTAAGGAGATGAACTGGAATTTAAAAACTACTGTGAACCTTTTCCTGGCTATTTGGATGTGTAAATATAACTGAACGGTGGAAGCACTTAAGTAAGTGAGTTTCTGGAAGGAAGTTTTTTAAAGGCTCTCTAAGTTTCAGAATGAGAAATGTGCTAGGAAGAAGCCGAGTATTCAGGAGAGTAACCTTACATGAGAACTTACCCTCCCATCCTCAAATCTGCTCTCAAGAACGGGAAGTCAAACTGACCCAGCAGCTGAAGTAGTCATTCATGGTCTGATTTCAGCAGGTGCCAAATTGCAGCTAGGATTTCTAGACACACACAGACCTGAAGAACCACAGAAAAAAAATGAACAGTGTGAATTAAAAACCGATTACAATTTACTGAGCTATTCTGTGCAGCAGACAAACCGGTAACAGAAGTGTGCTGTGCACATTTTCAATGATTTTTTAGGAAATGCTTTTTTTTAGTTGTTTAGGCCCAGACTATTCTGTCAGCACAAGTCCAGAAGGAGTCTGATCTTTAATTAATACTCACCCATCAGTCGCTGACAAAGTTGGAGCCTAGAAAAATATCCATTTGAAGAAGAACAAAAAGATTTCACCCATAAAGACGAACTCCATGTTGGTTTTAGTTAAGGTTATTGTGTATATGTCATTATTGTATCAGTTAATCACCTCACTGCCTTACGACTTGGAGGTATATTGCATAGGCCACAAACAGAGAGCAGAAGAAATTATTGCTCACTGGGGAAGGGGTCAAATTTGATAGTGAAGAGGATGATTGATGGGCCTGTAGCAACCAACCCATCATCTTTAACTAATGATGCTCTATTTTCTACATGATGGTCATGAGTATCACAATGCAAATCAGGTTTGAAAGGTAGGATCAGAAATTAAGACCTAAGTGGATGAAGTTCCATGAAATTTGAAGAAAGGAAGGCAAAGTGGATTTTCAAGGATTTTTGAATTTTGTCAGTTTTTTGTGTGTTATGATTTAAAAAGAAATCAAAATAAAAAAGGAATCTAATGGACAAACTGATGAGTAAAACAGAACCAGAGGCATGGAAACATGGAGCAGACTGATGAATCTGAGGGAAGAAGGGGGTGGGAAGAGATTAACCAAAGAACATATGCATGTATGCATTACCTATGAACACAGACAATGGGGTGGTGATGGCCTGCGGCGGGGTGGGAACCAGGTAGAGGGGGCAATGGTGGAAAAAAGAGGGACATCTATAATACCGTCAACAACAAAGTTTTTTTTTTAAGAATGACCTTAACAACATAATTTTTGGGTTTATCATATCGTATTGAGGTGGGTCTCTTTGCCCTAATAATTTTTTAATTATCTCATTACAGGCTTCCTTTTTGTGTGACCAGCCTGAACCACACCTGCCATTTCTTTCGCGCTTCATTGAAACACAGATGTTTGCCACCTTTATTGACAACAAAATTATGTCTCAGTGGGAGGAGAAAGATCCTTTGCTTCGGGTCTTCGACTCTCGGATTGAGAAGATAGGACTGTATAATGTAAGGGCACCCACCTTGCGGACATCCATATATCAGAAATGCAGCACTTTAAAAGAAGCAGGTGCGTTTGCCATGCCTTTTAAAAATAACTTAAAATCCATGATTACATTGTGTACATTGTTGGCCTTATAAACCAAAATATTGTCAGTTTTAGACTTGATGGCTCGTCCTTGTAAGAGGTACTTTCTTTAGATTTGTTCCCTTCTGTTTCTGTGAGTTAATGTCCATCCCATTCCTGCTTGACATTCCTTTTCTCTTATAAGAGGAAAAACGATAAATCGAATGGAGTATAATTACAAGGTTGCTATGATTCTTACCATGTTTTCTTTATTGCCTTAATGGAAAAAAATCTTAATTTCTGTCTTGCTGTTTATGTTGCGATTTTTACCTCTGGCTTCTTTTCTCTTTATCCAGAAAAAGATAAGTATTCATTCAAAATAGTAAATCTGAGATGCTGCCTAATTTACATAATTATGACTGTATATTTAGTTTAGTGGTGCCATTAATTATAATAGCTTTTTTTTTTTTATTGAAATTACATCTCTGGATTCTTGTATTCAAACTAGCAGTTTCCTAACCCTGACACCAGTTTACCCCTCTAAGAATTATGAATTTTGGGCCAGCGTAATATAGTAGTCTACAAAATAACTATTCATATTAATAGTCAGTGTTTACTGACAACTTACTGGGTGCTGAAGATTTTGTGGTGTGTTTTACATGCCCTTTTGCATATGATCTTGATGAAGGGGAGGGATGTAAGCACACTTACTTTTGTTTGCTTTTATAACCACCCTCATTTTACAGTTGAGAAAACTGAGCAGTCAAGCCACTTGCTTGTGACTGTATAGCTTGTGATTGGTGGGGTCGTGATTTGAACCCAAGTTATGATTGACTCTGGCCCCGGAAGCCTCACTATGATATTAGCTGCGCATTTAATAAAGAAACACGTAAAATGTACCAATCCACCCCATTTTATGTACTCATCCCTGACTCCTAACTCTTTGTCTGCCAAGTAAACATATTTGTTACCTGAGTGCCCCCTCCTTTGATTTAATATTTCTTCAAATGTAGGAGCTATCGGAAGGCAGTTTTTCGTCTGGAGAAAAAGGAGGTAGTAAATGTGCAGTGTCTTCGCTCTGCTTCTGTTACTTGCCTTTGTCACATTATGTCCATAGATCAGAGTCAAGGAGTGGTGAGGCTGTGGTTGCCGCATTTTGAAGGAGAGAAGGAGGTAAATAATGTGTCATGTGTCTGTAGAGGTCTCCCCAGAGCTGGCTGGACCATTGTCGGGTTGCGCTCTTGAGGGTAGATCTTGGAGCCTTCAGGAAGCAGCAGTAGTGCTGTGTCTCTGGAAATTGAGGGACAGAATGAATGGTCTCTGCCTGCTGGAGTCTCTCGTCTGACTTCCAGTGCTTTCAAGGCCATCTGAAGAGTATAATGCCTTTTGTTTTTTTTAAGCCAACTTCATGCCTCCCTTTCTGACAGAATTTTTTTTTAATGGAGCTCAGCACTGATTCCTTTGTGTACTTCCAGAAATCTTTCCAATTAACATAGATTTTCTTTCAGCCTCTTAGAGAATTGGGTACTCCCACTATCATGTCAGAAATTATATAATACTCTTAAAAATGTACCATGATAGATTTAACAGATATGAAAATGACAGTCAGCCTAAGCAGTCAGTAGTCTCCTAGGAATTGAATTTATCAGAGACTTTTTTAAAAAGTAAAAGGAGGCAGCTGGCTGCGACTGTTCATTTCTCCGAGAGGGCACAGTGATTTCTTTTATCAGATGAAATGGTCTTACCCCCTCCTCCAGCACACGCTGTGAAGGCTGGGATTTTGTTGTCAGCATTGGATTTTTATTGTATATTGTTTCTGTCTTTTGTTGTTCCTCTTGCCTCTAACTAAAAAGAATTTTGATTTGCAGGTGAATTCTTTAGGCAGAGGTTGTCTGCTGTTGACATTGTGGCACCAGAGCCTCATGATTTCTGTGCAGAAAGGCAACAAGTTGATCGTAATGCAGTTTTCTCTTCCCTCACCAATCACAGAGACTGGATATTGGCACAAACCCTTGAAAGTATAACAGCCGTGACCTCTTAAAAGCAGGCATTTAATCATCTCTGAATGTTCAGTATTCACTGGTGGCGTAATCACTGAAAAGTAACTTTGCGTTATGTTCCCTATGGCAGTCTTACATGTAAACCTGAGAGTAGTTCATGGTGAATTATGATTTTTATGTTTTAAAAAGATCCCCAACTAAAGGAGAAGAACTCAGTATTAGATGGATTTATCTGTCATTTAAATCCAGCGGAAAAAAACTGAAGCTCGTTTTCCTTTCAAAGGACAGAGGCACTAGTTGGCAGAAATGGAATTTTGTAGTATTTCGTGGAACATAAAATTGGCAGGAACTTCATGCCATGAATCTAAGCATTATTTTCCCTAAACCATCTGTTAATTGTGCTTTATAAATATTAGGAAGCATTGAAAGCATAAATAGGGCTGTGGAGTGCCAGGGGTCATTGTTGAAAATTAAATATCATTTCACATTAAAACATGGCATCCACTGGTTTGGCTCAGTGGATAGAGCCTCAGCCTGCAGACTGAAGAGTCCCAGGTTAGAGTCCAGTCACGGGCACATGCCCATGTTGCGGGCTCGATCCCCAGTGGGGTGCGTGCAGGAGGCAGCAGATCAATGATACTCGTCATTGACATTTCTCTCCCTCCCTCCCTCTCCCTTCGTCTCTGAAATCAATTAAAAAATATATTTTTTATCAAAACCTGGCATCCTTTTTGCTGAGCTTAGAACATAGGGACTATGTTTCAAGATAAGTTACAAGTTTTGCATTAAAAATAAAATGAAGTTAAAAAAAATTTTGGATACATTTCTATGGAGAAAAATTACGGAAGCTTAACATTTTGACATTTATGTCATAGAGGGTAATAAAGTTTCTCAGAGCTTTTCTTATTACTCTCAGACACAACCATTTGGGGCCCTGACTGGTTTAGCTCAGTGGATAGAGCATCGGCCTGTGGACTGAAGGGTCTCAGCTTCGATTCCCAGTCAAGGGCATGTACCTTGATTGCAGGCATATCCCCAGTAGGGGGTGTGCAGGAGGCAGGTGATTGGTGTTTCTCTTTCATCGATATTCCTAACTCTCTATCTCGTTCCTTTCCTCTCTGTAAAAAATCAATAAAAAATTTTTTAAAAACAATTTTGGGTGAAGCAGTGATCTCACATAAGAAGATGTTAAGTGTGTTCTCACAAAAGGAGAGTGTCATGGGCAGATCCCTTTCCACCCAAAAAAGAATTCTTTTAGGCTATGTTTGGGCAATAACTGGCAGTATTAAATCTGTGGTATTAAAAGAGGCAAAATAATCCCAATGTTAGCAGTTCCGCCGTGTGTTCTATTTATCACACAACCACGGTCCCTGCTTGTCCTCCTGTTTTAGTAATTTCTAGGCAGAGGATTGGAGACATAGCCTTGATTCTCAAATACTACATTTCCTCTTGAATATTCAGTTAATTAAAACATTTAAGTCCAGATTTTATTAAAAGACAAAGTGACTTTTTAAAAAATATCTTTTTATTGATTTCAGAGAGGAAAGGAGAGGGAGGAGAAAAGATAGAAACATCAACGAGAGAGAATCATTGATCAACTGCCTCCTGCATGCTCCCCCCTGGGCCTCAAGCCCCCAACCCGGGCATGTGCCCTTGACCCGAATCAAACTTGAGACCCTTAGGTCTGCTGGCCGATGCTCAATCCTCTGAGCCAAACCAGCTAGAGCCAGATTTATTTATTTTTTAACCAAAGACATAATTCACTATTTCTTGGGTCTTTGAGACAGTCCCTAACTTTCAGTGGTTTAAAAATAGGAATATTGAGTAATTCCTGTCTTTCAACTCTGGCCCATTCTTTAAAAGGTCAGTTTTTTATCCTCTGGACATTTTCTAAATGCCTGCTTGTTTTATTTGTCTCTGCATTGCCCCTCTTGATCTAATCAACACTCTTACTAATGAGAATGTGAATGTTACTAAAAATAACTTCACATAATTCCTTGTTTTACAAATTCCTTGCTTTTACAAAAAGAACCGCAACTACTTTATGGGTCTTTGCACAAAGAAATACAGTTAATACAAGGCTTCTGTGCTTGCTGTCTCTTCTCTTTACCTGTCTTTCAGCTCAAGGGAAATATTTGCCATCGATTAAGAATGTTGAATTTCCCACTTACGGGAAACTTTTAATGATTTTTTTTTATCCCCACTGCCCTACTTTTGACAAAGAGGCAGAAATATTGTGAAAATTAATTATCCAGCATTTACTTAAGATTATCCTTTTTTTGTACTTATATTACACTGATTTTGAAAAGCTTTAGTAAAAATCTGTTTCAGGATGTCAGAAAGAATGAGTTCCTTGTAGGTGCATGAATGGAGGAAGAATTCTTTTTTAAGGCTTAGCCAATGTCTCTAATTTGTTATAAATTCCATTTATAGCCCAGTCAGTTGAGCAGCGGCTGATGAAAATGGATCACACTGCAATCCATCCACATCTACTTGATATGAAAATTGGTCAAGGCAAATATGAGCAAGGGTTCTTTCCAAAGTTACAGTCCGATGTCTTGGCAACAGGGCCAACTAATAACAAGTAAGCACATTCTTTACTTGAGTAGTTGGTTGAGGAATGAATGAAGGGTGTGTGCTCTGCAGCTCTAATGGAGTAACCCTTAGCCATTAAACATTTTACCAATCTGATTACCTTTTTCAAAGACCAAATTAATTCATTTGAGATAGGGTTTGACTTTTAATTTGCTCATGTAAAAGAATCCAAAGACTAGAGATTTTCTTTTTTAGGTAATGTGCACTTGGGAATAATAGCTTTTCTTTAACTGACTGTGTTTAACTATAATGCTAATACTGCCTAATGGAATTATGAATGTTGTACTTTCATTATCTGTGTCATTTTAATATCTGTTATTAGTTTCCTAGGATTGCTGTCACAAAGGTACAAATTTGGTGACTTAAAACAACAGAAAATTGCCCAGCCAGCATGGCTCGGTGGTTGAGCATCGACCTCTGAACCAGGAGGTCACAGTTTGATGCCTGGTTAGGGCACATGCCTGGGTTGCAGGTTTGTGCAGTAGAAGGCGTGCAGGAGGCAGCCAGGCAATGATTCTCTCTCATCATTGATGTTTCTATCTCTCCCTCTCCCTTCCTCTCTGAAATTAATAAAAATATACATGTTTTTTTTTTTTAAATCAACAACAGCCGAAACCAGTTTGGCTCAGTGGATAGAGCGTCGGCCTGCAGACTGAGGGGTCCCAGGTTCGATTCCGGTCCGGGGCATGTACCTTGGTGGCGGGCACACCCCCATTGGTTGTTGTGCAGAAGGCAACTGACAGATGTTTCTCTCTTATTGATGTTTCTGACTTTCCCTCTCCCTTCCTCTCTGTAAAAAATCAGTAAAATATATATTTTTAAATAAAAATAAATAAAAATCAACAACAGAAATTGATGCTTTTACAGTTCTGGAAGGGGAAAATTCAAAATCAAGGTATTGGCAAGGCTTTTAGGGGAGAATCCTTCCTTGCCTCTTCCAAATTCTGGTAGCCCCATTCCTTGGCTTCTAGTAGCATAACTCCAGTCTCTGTCATCTTGTTGACATGACGTCATCTCTCTGTGTATGTGTCCAAACGTTCCTCTTTTTATAAGCACACTGGTTTTGTTGGTTTAGGGCAGTGGTCGGCAAACTGCAGCTTGTGAGCCACATGCTGCTCTTTGGCCCCTTGAGTGTGGCTCCTCCACAAAACACCACGGCCCGGGCGAGTCTATTTTGAAGAAGTGGCATTAGAAAAAGTTTAAGTTTAAAAACTTTGGCTCTCAAAATAAATTTCAATCATTGTACTGTTGATATTTGGCTCTGTTGACTAATGAGTTTGCCGACCACTGGTTTAGGGCTTGCTCTGATGACCTTAAATTGATTACATCTGCAAAGACCCTAGTTTTAAATAAGGTCACATTCATAAGTATTGGAGTTAAAACTTCAACATATCTGTTTGGGGGACACAATTCAACACATAATGCCATTTTTATATTTTTTAAGTATTGAGTGCAAAAATTGAAAAGCAAGCAGAAAGAAAGATAAATCCTGTTGAAAGATTATTCCTTTCAAAAAATATCTGACTATAGTTAGAAATGGCCTTAGTTATTTGGGTGTAGGGGAATTCTTGGTTTTAGGTGAATACAAGTGTTTTAACAAGTGCATGATAAGGGTTTTACAAGAAAAGATGCAAAGAAGGCTATTCATGGGGAATACAGTAAGCTCAAAAGAAATTTGGGAAATCAGTAGTTCTGGAATTTAGTTTATTTTTAGTCACTAACCAGCTTAGGAACTTTGGACAAATTGGAATCACTTTCCTCTCTTCTCACCTGAAAAACACCATTTTACACCTATGATATAATTAAAGAGAGTCAGAGAAAGCAGGGGGAGGGGAGAAGCCATGCTGTGGCAAAGAAATGGACTAGAAGACTGAAGTAAACACAACATGGACGTGGCATTGAGCCATCTAAGTTTTCTGAAGGCAAGTGTAGAATCAGGGCCATAAAAAAAGAGGTGGAATTATGCTTTTAAGCCTAAGTGGCCCACTTGCAATAAGTAATATGAAGGTTCTTAAGAGATTGCCTAACAGAAAAAAGGGGAGCCAGAGAGAACCAAGATGGCGGCAGAGGTAAAACACCTATCTTGCCGTCATACTCAGCAGTTTTAATACTACAACTTAACGAAAGAACAAACACCTTCCAGAATCACCAGAAAGTTGGCCGAGTGAGAATTCCAAAAATAAGAGTGAAAATAAGACACTGTGACCCGGAGGAGTGGCGGCGAACAGCGTTGAAAGATTCGCACGGAGAGAGGTTTGGAGTGCACGCCAGCGGAGAGGGCGGGCGGCTGAAAACCAGCCAGTTTTCTCAAAGGGGAGACAAAGATGTCCCACTGAACTGATTATCCAGCTCTGGGCGAAGTCCAGGAAACCCACTGTCATACGGGGTGAAAACTGGACAGTGGGAGGGCACGCCGAAGCTCGGGTGCTGCAGGGGTCTCCCGGCTTGTGGAGAAGGCAGCTTGCGCGTGACCTTGGGAACAGCTCAGCTGCATGACCGCGCAGAGAGCGCTCTGCGACTCGCCCTCTCATTTGGGAAACCATCAGACTGCTTTGTTTTACCACCCTGGGTGAGACGTTGGGTGTGCAGACTCATTTGGGGAGAGTCTGAATTCCCCTGCAGCCAGTGGAGCTCAGCAGCAGCTCCCTCTCAGAGGTGCTGGTGGCCATTGCCGCTGACACAGAGTCCCTGGGGCCGCATAGGGCGGAGCCAACGCTTTCTGCTTGGCCCAGAGACTCCGCCCATCCAACCTGAGCACAGCTGAACTTCACAGACAAATGGCCTAGAGGTCAACCCCTCCAAGTGCTAACAACGATTAACTGAGCTTAACTTCAGCAAGACTGTGCAACCCATATCCACCTCAGGTAACTGGGGAGGCTGAACCACTGTCCCTAGTAGGAAGTCTACCACACAAAGCTAATTGACCAACTCAGGGAAGCAGCCACCATGCAGAGACATGGAAAGAAATCAGATGTGAAAGAAATGGAGGGAAAACATGGAATTCAAAACCACGGTTATAGGGTTTTTCAAGAGGCTCCAACAAAAGGTCGAGGCCTATAAGGAAATAAGCAAGACCACAAAGGAAATGAATGAGTCCTACAAGGAAATGAAGGAGATCCTCAAGGATATAAAGGAGACTCTCAAGGATATGAAAAAGGACCAACCAGAAATTAAGCATACACTAACTGAAATAAATATTATACAAAGACCTAAAAGTGCTCTGGAGCACCTCAAGAACCAAGTTCAAGATTTGAAATACAAAGAGGTAAAATCCACTCAGCTGAAAAAGCAAGAATCCAAAAAATTGAAGATAGTATAAGGGGCCTCTGGGACAACCTCAAACATACCAACATCCGAATTATAGGGGTCCCAGAAAAAGAGAGAGAGCAAGGTAATGAAAACCTATTCAAAGAAATAGTGACTGAAAACTTCCCACACATGGTGAAAGAAATTGACTTAGGAGTCCAAGAAGTGCACCGAACCCCAATATATAGGAACCCTAAGAGGACCACACCAAGGCACATCATAATTAAAATGCCAAGAGCAAAAGATAAAGAGAGAATATTAAAAGCAGCAAGAGAAAAACAGATGGTTACCTATAAGGGAGCACCCATACGATTGTCAGCTGATTTCTCAACAGAAACGATGCAGGTCAGACGGGAGTGGCAAGAAATATTCAAAGTGATGAACAGCAAGAATCTACAACCAAGATTACTCTATCCAGCAAAGCTATCATGCAGAATTGAAGGTCAGATAAAGTACTTTGCAGACAAGAAAAAGCTAAAGGAGTTCATCACCACCAAACCAGTAGTATATGAAATGCTGAAAGATATTCTTTAAGAAGAGGAAGAAGAAAAAGATAAAAGTGTAAATTAGGAACAATAAATACACATCTATCAACAAATGAATCTAAAAATCAAGTGAATTAATAAGCTGATGAACAGGATAAACTGGTGAATGTAACAGAATCCCGGACATAGAGAGGGAATGGACTGACAACTCTTGGGGAGAAAAGAGGTGTGGGAAGTGCAGCAAGAGACTGGACAAAAATCATGCAATTATGGGAGAGGACAGTGGAGGGGGGTGAGGGCAGAGGGTGCGATGGGTACCATGTGGAGGGGAACTATAGGGTGAAAAAAAAAAGGGAACAATGTAATTAATAAACTGAACAATAAAGATTAAAAAAATAATTTAAAAAAAAGATTGCCTAACAGTATTCTCAGTGGGGTGCCCTTTATATCCAGTGGAAGTGGGGTTCTTGCAGTGTTGCAAGGAAAAGTATTTCCTGAGACTTGCACAGGAGGATGAGGTATTGTAAAAGCTTTATTGGTATCAAATTAAGGAGATTCCCTTCTAAAGTCCCTTCTCCCCTCCTCCCCCCCCCCCCCCCATCTACCATGGAAAAAGCCCAGCCTTGTCTTTAGATCAAGAATTAAGGCCACTGCCCAGAGTTCCTGCTCCATATTAAAGTCCAGTCCAATCCAGCATCTGGTCTATTGCATGTGGGATCCACATGGCCATGGGCCATGCAACTACTTAACACCACATGGCAGGCAAGTCACAGAGCAAGAGAATGCAAGGGAGCGAGAGCACAGCAAGAGCGGAACAACAGAGAGAGCCCTCTTTGGCGAGGGGTTATGTATACCCAAGTTTTTGTGGGCTTGCATTGGGATGGACAGGGTAGCACTTTCCCTCCATCACACCGACTTCACTGTGCATGTGCCCATTTTCCCCTTTGTTACACCCCTTCACAGGTGATTTGCGGGGAATGGACCAGGCGTAAAGTGTAGCTTCGTGGTGAAGCTGCCTGGGTGACAATGCTTCCCTTTTGCTCTTTTTCTGTTGTTGCCTCCCTTTTGCTCTTTTTCTGTTATTCATATTAATATACCCGCTAATTGTGATGATAACAATATGATGTTTCTACCATTCAGATGATCTGCTGCACTATGTATATTGCAGAATTTTTGGTATTTAACTTTATTTCCCAAGATGCTTTTAATACAGCAGTGATGAACATTTCCAAATTTTGTGACAGATTTGTAAAGGGTACAGATTTATAATGATAAATATTAGATTCTTAAGGAAAAGAAAATGCAGTGTGTTCAGTTAATTGGCAGGGTTTAACCCTCCATTAGAGCTGTCCCTGCTTTCATGAACACTGAACTTGAAAATGTGCTCAGAGATGCGGACTGTTGGGAGTTTGAACTTTCCAGGTCCGGGTTTTAGATACAATGTTCTATTTTTCAGAAGTGGATGAGAATTTTCCATTAGAACAGATTAGTCATTTTATTCACTGTTTTCTTATTTATAAAATATCCTGTTTGAATCACTTCGATACAGGGAGACTTTTAATTTTAATAGTTTTCTTTCCTTTTGATAGCATTAGATTGCTCATTCATTCATTTGGCAAATATTTATGGGGCCCCTCCTAAATGTAACGCACTGTCTTGTACACTGAACGCCTAGCAATAAACAAAACAACCCCCAAATCCCTGCTTTCAAGTAGGAGAAAAGAAACAAAGAAACTTAATATGTAAAATAAATAACCTGCCAGGCAGTGATAAGATTTATGTTGAAAAATAAAGCAGGGAAGGGAAGGAGGGAGCGCTCAGGAGGGGAGGGAAGATTTCAGTTTTTAAATCTTACTGCCATATTTTCTTGCTTTTAATCTTATATATAATCTCAAGGTTTCCCATTTCCACACAGAGCCCAAGCATTGTATTTTCAGATAGACTGAAGTCTGAAAGAAAAAATACCTCAGAACTAATTTCAGGGTAAAAGGATTTATAACCATGCCCATGTAAATGGTTGATCTACTGTTAGCAAGAATTTAATATGCTGCCGTAACCGGTTTGGCTCAGTGGATAGAGCATCGGCCTGTGGACTCAAGAGTCCCAGGTTCGATTCTGGTCAAGGGCATGTACCTTGGTTGTGGGCACATCTCCAGTAGGGGGTGTGCAGGAGGCAGCTGATCAATGTTCCTCTCTCATCGATGTTTCTAACTTTCTATCCCTCTCCCTTCCTCTTGTGAAAAATCAATAAAATATATTTTAAAAGAAAGAATTTAATATGCTGCTTATAAGGCAAAAGCAAATAAGCAATCCTTAGTGATTCAGCAAATATGACTATCTTTGGTAAAGTTATGCTTAGTAAGTAAGGTTTAATAATGCAGAGAATAAATTAATTACTTAACCAGATCAGGGATGTGTGGCTTTTATGGTAATTTTTTTAAAGCAGGTGCTCATTTACCTATTTTGAAAATAAAATTAAATAGGGCATTTTTGTCCCACAGAGTGTATAGTAAAGATGGTAGTTATATTATGTAAATTAATATTTATCCTTTTCTTTACTTAAAGTCTTTTCTACTTTGTCTGCCAAAGGGCATGTTCTGCTCTTTACATTCTACCCTCCTTTTTATTATATAAACTAGAGACCTGGTGCACAAAATCTGTGCACAGGTGCCATCAAAGCACAAACATCTGGCATGAAAGGGCAGGTCCCAGCTAACCTCTAGGCCCTGGGCCCCCTGACCCCATGCAATGCCTTCCACCTGAGTCACCGCGCCCGGGTTTCCACATGGAGATGTGGTGAGCACGGCCAGTCGCTGCGAGCCAGGATGCAGCGTGGGCCTCGGGCCGCCCAGCGGCGCCGCATGGAAGCCGGGCAGGCAGCCCACTCTCTCCCGGTCCGACTCCATGGGAAGCCCAACTATCAGGATATTAGATACAATGTTCTATTTTTCAGAAATGGATGAGAATTTTCCCCCGTGGTCCTGGCGGCTGTGGCCTGGCTCACCCAGAAGAGGCCACACAGGTGTGGGGCAGGCTTCTCTCAGGGGCCCCAGCACCTGAGCATGGGGGCTTCCCTGGCGCGCAAGCCCTGCCATCCTGGGGGAGGGTAGAAGGGGAGTGAGAGCAAGCTCGGCAGACATCCCGCATTCTCTCCGCACCTCCATCCCCGTCACCCCCCGCCCCAGGTAGCTGGCGAGAGATTGTAGCACATCGCCGAACCCCCCATATTCCGTTCCACTCCCTGGTAGTGCATGTTATAGCGAGTGGTCGAACTCCTGGTCTAAAGGTCAAATAACCACCTGAGGGGACAATTTATATATTAGGCTTTTATTATATAGGTTTATTTAGTTGATGTCATGATTACATTTTAGATTTTTTAGTGAAACCACCCTACCCAATAGCCTTAAATTCTTAAAACACTGGATAGACTTTACAAACTTACATTGGCTTTTTTTTTTCTACAGGGCTATTTTCAGGGTCTCCAGGTCAAAAATCTATATCCAAGCCTTTGTTTTTTTGTTAATCCTCACCTGAGGATATTTTTCCATTGATTGTTTTTTAGAGAGAGATGGAAGGGAGGGAGGGCAGGAGGAGAGAGAGAGAGAGAGAGAGAGAGAGAGAGAAACATTGATCTGAGAGAAACATGGACTGATTGCCTCCTGGGTGCACCCTCATCAAGCCTGCAACTGAGGTACGTGCCCTTGACCTGGAATCAAAGCCTTGGCCCTCCCATCCTCAGGGCCTTTGCTGTAACCACTGAGCACTGACTAGGGCTACACATTTTTTGTTACTCATATTTTACTCTTTCCCTCTACTTATTGTATAAATTTTTATCAGCTGGTGTTTATACTCTGCTTCAGAGTTGTTAAAGAAAAATATTCATGACACTTTTTAAAGATAGTAAGACAGACTTAGAGACCATGGTGGTAGGTGTAGGGACTACCACAAGGGGGTATTGCAGTGGGGAAGAGACATTGGCCTCTACCCCAAACACATGATGGACAAGGGGGAATTTATAGCAAAGGAGCAGAAATGGGAAATTACTAAGAGGAAACATTAGGGTTGAGGAGGGATTCAGACTAAGCTGTCCTAACCGGATTCTTGCTGAAGGCTGGCCAGGTGGTTGGGGGATGCGAAGGATGAAGAACACAATCAGATAAGAGAGTTTCTGTCCCCTGAGGGTGGGAGCCCCTTCTCAACTGACTTAGCAGGGTTCTGACTAAAATGGGATTTTACAAGGAAGTGCACTGATGGGGCTGGAAGGAAGTTCAGGTACCTGATTGTAGTTTGGTCAAGTAAAAAATCTTTGTCAGTGTCTTAGTATGTTTTTCCTGGATCTTTTCCATAACCTCAATTTTCTTTTTATTTTTTATAATATATATTTATTGATTTCAGAGAGAAAGGGAGAGGGAGAGAGAGAAACACCAGTGGTGAGAGA
Organism: Antrozous pallidus; assembly: GCA_027563665.1. Lineage (NCBI taxonomy): Eukaryota > Metazoa > Chordata > Mammalia > Chiroptera > Vespertilionidae > Antrozous > Antrozous pallidus. Next base: position 80,650,801 of record CM050513.1, read on the forward strand.
GAATCATTGATCGCCTGCCTCCTCACTGGGGCTCGAGCCAATAACCCCGGCATGTGCCCTGGAATGGAATCAAACCTGGGACCTTTTAGTCCATAGGCCTACTGTACCCACTGAGCCAAACCGGGTGGGGTTCCTCAATTTTCCTTGTTTCCTTTTTAAGGTTTTACAAAGGGAAATCTCCCTTTGCTTGAGGGAGATTTCCAAAGATTCCACTTCAGAGATCTGTCACTAGATCTTTGTGTATTTTTTTCCTATATAAACCTATCCATATTCTTTTTAAAATATATGTATTTTAAGAGAAGCCATATTTCTTGCTACCGTTTTTCTTATAATTATTTAGTGTTCCTCTAGCAGACTATAATGAGATAATTGAGAAGCTAGAAACCAAAAACATGCATAAATTATTTTAAAAGAAACAAGCTGCTTTCTCATTTTGATTTTTGTAAATTGAATACTTTATTAGTAAAATAATTAAAAGTAATAAGTTATCAGAAATGCTCTATGACTTTTCCTAAATGACTAAAATGTAAGTTCATTTTAATATATTTTTATTTATTTCAGAGGAAAGGTAAGGGGGAGAGAGATAGGAATATTAATGATGAGAAAGAATCATTGATTGGCTGCCTCTTACATACCCCCTACTAGGGATTGAGCCCACAACCCAGGCATATGCCCTAGACTGGAATTGAGCTGGGACCCTTCAGTCCCCAGGCCAACGAACGTCCTATCCACTGAGCCAGACCAGCCAGGGCTATAAGTTCTGTTTAAATTGTGGGTATCTCTGCTATCAAGGATATATTCAAAGTAAATATTCCTAGAATGGTTCGATGAATACATAGTCAAACCTAGGAAATTTTTTTAAAAATAGTTTTAATATAAACAATACATGTTCATTCAAAATTTTACTGGAAAGTGATAGGGTACATTTTAGACCCACCTATAATGCCATCATCATGATATGTGAACATTTGTTTGTATTTTTCCATTGCATGGATCCTGGTGTGTGTGTACACATATGTGCATGTTTATCTTTTTTTCTTTTTTACAAAATTAGAATATTGTTTGTGGAATGTTGTGTCTTGTGTTTTTTTTTAATTCATTACTGGAGGCCCGCTGCATGAAATTCGTGCCTAGGGGGGTGGGGGTGGACGGGGGATGTCCCTCAGCCCAGCCTGCACCCTTTCCAATCTGGGACCCCTTTAGGGATGTCTGACTGACTATTTAGGAGGATCGGGCCTAAGTGGGCAGTCACACATCCTTCACACAATCCAGGACTGCTAGCTTCAAACTGCTTGCCTGCCTGCCTCCCTAATTGCCCCTAGCCGCTTCTGCCTGTCAGCCTGATCATTCCCTAACCACTCCCCTGCCAGCCTGTTTGCCCCCAACTTCCCTCCTCTGCTGGCCTGGTCACCCTAACTGCCCTCCCCTGCAGGCTTGATCGCCCCCAACTGTCCTCCCTTGCAGGCCTTGTCCTTCCCAACTACCCTCCCCTGATGGCCTAAAACTGCTCTCCCTTGCAGGCCTGGAACCTCCCACTGACCATCTTGTGGTGCCCATCTGGTGTCTACATGGGGACAGGATCTTTGTGTTGGAGTGATGGTCAATCTGCATATTACTCTTTTATTAGATAGGATAGAGGCCTGGTGCATGGGTGGGGACTGACTGGTTTGCCCTGAAGGGTGTCCTGGATCAGGGTGGGGGTTTCCTTGGGGTGTGGGGTGGCCTGAGCAAGGGGCCTATGGTGGTTTGCAGGCCGGACACACCCCCCAGCAACCCAAGAGGATTTATTTATCTTCTACAATTGAAACTTTGTAGCTTGGAGCGGAGCCAAGCCTTCTGCTTGCTCTGTGGCGACAGCCATTACTGTTTGAAACTTTGTAGCCTAGAGTGGAGACCTAGGCTAGGGCTGCAGAAGTTTGGCTTCCTCCATTACCCTGGAAACCCTAGCCTCTTCTCTCTCTAGCTCTGTGGCTGCTGCCATTTCTTTTGGGATTATATATCTTCTATAATTGAAACTTGGTAGCCTTGAGTGGAGGCCTAGGTCTGCAACAGCAGGCCAAAGCTTGGCTTCCTCCATTGCCGGGAAACCCAAGCCTCCCTTCTGCTCTCAGTGGTAGCAGCCATCTTGGTTGGGGTTTATTTGCATAATTTGCTCCTGATTGGCTGGTGGGCATGGCTCGTGGGCGTGGCTTGATAGGTATGGTCAATTTGCATATTACTCTTTTATGTGATAGTACTAGAGGCCTGGTGCACGAAATTCATGCACGGGGGCTGGGAATGTCCCTCAGCCCAGCCTGCATCCTCTCCAATCTGGGACCCATTGAGGGATGTCCGACTGCCCATTTACGCCTGATCCCGGTAGGGTACCCTCCCTTGCAGGCCTGGTCCCTCCTAACTGCCTTCCCCTGCTGGCCTGATCTCCCACAACTGCCCTCCCTTGCAGGCCTGGTCCCTCCCAGCTGCTCTCCCCTGCTGGCCTTATCTCCCACAACTGCCCTCTCTTGCAGGCCTGGAACCTCCAGATGTCCCTCCCATCTTGTGGTAGCCATCTTGTGTCCACATCAGGGCAGGATCTTTGACCACACGGGGGCAGCCCTCTTGTGTGTCGGAGTGGTGGTCAATCTGCGTATTACTCTTTTATTAGATAGGATAGAGGCCTGGTGCATGGGTGGGGGCCGGCTGGTTTGCCCTGAAGGGTGTCCTGGAACAGGGTGGGGGTTTGCTTAGGGTGTGGGGCAAGGGGCTGTGGTGGTTTGCAGGTTGGCCACGCCCCCCAGAGAACCCAAGCAGAGGCCCTGGAATCTGGAATTAATTTATGTTCTAGAATTGAAATTTTGTTGCCTAGAGTGGAGCCAAGCCTTCTGCTTATTCCCTGGTGACAGCCATTTCTGTTTGAAACTTTGTAGTCTAGAGTGGAGGCCTAGACTAGCCAGTGCTGCAGAAGCTAGGCTTCTTCCATTGTCCGGCAACCCTAGCCTCTATTCTCTTCAGCTCCGTAGCTGCTGTTGTTTCTGTTCGTATTATGTATTTTTTATAATTGAAACTTTGTAGCATTGAGTGGATGCTTGGCTTCCTCTGTTGCCGGGGTAACCCAAGTCTCTCTCCAGTTCTCAGTGGCGGCAACCATCTTGGTTGGGGTTTATTTGCATAATTTGCTTCTGATTGGCTGGTGGGCGAGGTTGTGGGCATGACTTGACCAGATAATTTGCATATTACTCTTTTATTAGAGAGGATTGTATCAAGGGCACTCTCCCATAGTACCTCCTATTATTGAATGGTAGGTTTTGAACACATTTACTAAATTCTAACTGTTGGGTGTAAGATCTGCGATGAACTCAAAAGCTTTTTCAAAAAGTATGCATTTAGCATGCTTTTGGAGTGAAAGGTACATCCTAGTTTCAAGAACATTTAAAAGCCAAAATGTATGTTGGAATAAAGGAAACATAGTGCATATGTACTATGATGAACATCTAATGGGTGATTTATGGTATTTAAGTTATATCTGTAAACCTAAATTTGAGGTTGCACCTGTGATTATTTACTTAAGGTGTATTTATAGAAGGGGCAGGTGATGTAGTAGATTCTTCAGTAAAATGGCTGATAGACATGATACAAGCCCTTCAAGAGTTTATAGTAGAGAGGAAGGATAAGTAAGAATAACACACTGATGGGAACTACAGTTGGGTAATATCAGAGGGGTAGCAATTTAGATTTGGAAGAATCATAGAACACTTTCTGTGTGCCGTCTAAGCTATCTGAAAGATGAATAGACAGGAGAACATTGCATGGACAAAGGCTCAAATGTGAGAGAGATTTCCATTGGAAACTCTGAGGCAGTTGAAAATAGATGGGGTTTTAAGGTAGGAGTGATCTGCAGGACTAAATGTAGCAGAGAGTTTGAGTAAGCTAAGAATGGAAAGAATAATAGCCATTGCATATGGCAGGTGGGGGTATCTGTCTTCATAAGGAGCGTTTTCATGGGAAGAAGCTGATTTGAGATGAACTAAAAAGCCAAAGGTAAATAAAGGCCTTACCACTAAACTTTTAAAGTATTTTTACACAAGAAGAGTGAAGAAAGACACTTCAACATAATATAGAGTGTCAGCATGCTTGTAAGCTGAAAGGAAATACTCAGGTAGGAGAGAGAAATAGGATTGGCAGCAAAAGCGGTGATTAATAGAGCAGTCTGAGGAAGGTAAGAGAGAATTGATCAGGGATATAGATGGAACACAATTTTGATGCATGGCCAATATATTTTATACTTTGGGATTAGAAGAAAGATGAGGTGTCTATGTGTGTGCATCACTAAATAGAGGGCATGAGGAAGGAGGCAAGGTGGGTCTTCAGTTGCTTGGAGGTACTTGAGAATAAAGTGAAAGATGTGGAAGTAGTCTTTGAGGGGGTAAGGGGAAACTTGAAAAAGGGCAGGTAAAGTGATTCATGGGTAATCATGAATTAAATAAAAAAACCTACATGGGTATGAGAATAAGGAAGTGAGGGTAATATTATTCTCTCAGGATTTGGGGTTGTGTTGGTGAGCAAGCTGGAAAGGAATGGTCATTACAGAGGGGATAACTATGCATTTTTTAGAAAGTCTTGATTGTGGTGATGATTACGTATCTCTTTGAATATACTAAGCATCATTTAACTACATGCTTTAGATGGGTGATTGTATGCTATTTAAGTTATTTCTCAGTAAAGCTGTCATGTGTTTTTTTTTAAAGTATTGTCAGTCTTTTGTCTTGAACAGTTCCTTCTATTTTAAAGTTAAGTGACTGCATTGCTTGGATTGGTTTGTTTTCACCCTGGATCCTGTTTTTCAGTCGCTGGGTAAGCCGGAGCGCCACCGCGCAGCGCAGGAAAGACCGCCTGCGCCAGCACTCGGAGCACGCGGGCCTGGACAACGAGCTGAGGGAGGTATGTGGCCGGCTTCCCGGGATGTCTGACGCAGGGCCACAGCCAGGCTCCCTCAGCCCCGCAGGTGTCATTGTATAGGGCCTTTCCCATTCTTTTTTAAAAAACAGATCAGTTATATTTTGAATAGTCATTCTTTTGTCAGGACTTAGAGCAGAAAACACCTTTTCCCCCCATTTTTGTAATTGTAGTGCATTTAACAAAAGGCTCGAATGCAAGTCTCTTTGTGCATCACAATTACTGGGTCAAGTTTAAGATAAAATTTTGGTCGATATATCTCCTCTAGGCAAAAAATTTTATAAGAAGCATAGACATTATTTTGAGCATAATCTAAACATAGTGGGTAAAGATGTATCTGCCTGGTCTTTGTCTTCGTCTTCGTCTTGCTGACACCATTTTAAAAGTTTTTTTTAAGTTATTTTAAAATTAAGATGCTATGCTTTATTTGTACTACTTAAAAATAAAACCATAATTATATGTTTGAGTAATTTCAAATAAGTTGATTATTTCTTGAGATCAAAAGGAAAAAATGCAATAAAAAATCTGTTAACTATAAATGTGTAAAAATAAAGCAGAAAACATTTTAAATATATATTGCTTTTTTTTTGTTCATGCCTATATGATTTTCAACATTTTCTTAAGAACTGAATTTATCTAGTGCTTTTCTTTGTGCTACTGTATTTTTCTCTCTCCTTTTTCTTTTGCTGTAACTTTATCATATGCATGCTTGTTTTGCTTGTCTCTTTCTCCCATATCCTTTTTTTTTTTTTTTTGTCTTTGGCATTCTCCATCCTCTTAGCCTTCCAGGGAACTTTTGGTCTGTCAGAACTCCATGGCATTCTGGGAGTGGGATCAGGGCCCACCTCCTCCTGCACGACTTCCCAAAAAATCCTTCTCTGAGTGCTGCCTGGTATGTTCTTCACCTGAAAGTGCTTTGCAGATGTTCCTGAATCTTGCCTTTGGTGTTCCTTGAATGACCCACTGCGTGAGTGCATAGAGCTCTAGCATGGCCCACATCACCTCGAGACACGAACACGCAGCCTCTGCATTTCTCTGCCTTTTGTGTTTGGCCCTTTCCGTGGTGGTGTGTGTGGACACGGTTAATTCTGTTCTGTTGGCAGGGATTCTTCAAGTCCCTAGTCAGTGTTATTGGCAGAGAGGATGGATAACAGATTTAGCAAATTATCTTTCTTCCAAAGGGAACTATATTAAATATTTAGACTCCCTTTTATTTAAGCATTTTGCAGAAGTGATTTACTTTTAATCAGCTTTTTGGTTAGGTTTTTATCTCCACAACATTTTAATTTACCCTTTCTGGTCTGTATTTAATGTGGTCATAAAACCTGGTCATCAAGGTGGAATCTTAGTACTAAGAGAAATCTTTGAGGTCATCTTGTCTAACTTGACATGATGTAACTGAAGTCCATGTGACTTGTTCAAAGTCAGATGGACACACAGAGGCAGTGCCGGACCTGCAGCCCAGGACTCCTGACTTCTGGGCCGGTCCTCTTCCGTGACCCTGCATACCAGGTGGCACTAACTAGCCACCCTCATGGCAGGAGGACTATTTGTTGCAATTTGTTCCTATTATGACATTAGCATAAATTTACCCAACTTTACAGTGTTCTCTTCACAAGCTCAGTGCCAGGCTGTTTACTAGAAAACACAGGGAGAGCCTGTACTGAGGAGCAGTTGAGTTGGTCTGGTGGTATTAATGAGCAGGATCTATTTCCATAGGTAGTTCCTAGTAGTCCGTTGCTTTTGGCAGAATGCAGAAGGGCATAATTAGAACTCTCAGAAGAAATCTAAGGTGACTTCCCACTTCAGTGAAGAAGGCTATAGTATAAAAACATTCCTCGTGAAAGTTTCTCTTTTTCCTCCATTTTCATCTTAAAATACACCTTTTCTTCCAAAGCAAATCACGTTTTTCTCTTTGCTTGATTTGTACAGTACACGGAGGCTGCCTCCCTTCTCGCTGTGAGGAAGGGCCTGTGCCACTGGCAGCCTCCTTTCTGTCCAGGCCCATGGGATGTCTTGGTTCTGTGCCTCCAACAGAGATGCTCAGGAGGCTTGACATGTGGCCTTGTGGGGCTCACTGGTGGCTGATAACTGTTCCCACCCCACGGTGACAGTGCTGGGTGCTCAGAATGTATGGCCACTCAACGGGCAGCCCTTTTCTGACTTTCCATTTTTATAATAGAACACAAATTTTAAACAGTGCTTAATTAGTAATCCAATTATTTTTTTCTTCCTACCTTTTTGCCTGACCATGCTCCTCACTCCTTTTCTTGCAGGCAGTGTTTCTTCCTAAGCCAAGTTTGATACTTAACTCTTCTTGAGAATTGAGTCTTATAGTGGTTCTCTCTGCATTTGCACACAAATCCTAGAGGCAGAGGAACTGAGGATGGGGGGAGAAACAGAACTCACCAGATAACATTGTTTTTACCAGTCTTCTATCTCTACTCTTAATATTCCAAATAACATTAGTACAACCTGAAATAATAGGAATTGCAGATATCATTCTCACATGGGATCCCTGCCTCTATCTCAGGTTAGTTTTTCTAACGCTTTATTTCCTGCTTTTATTTTTTTGAAAACTGACCGTCAGGATATTTCAATAGACCGGTTAACACTTAGTTTCCTAGTGGTGATAGTTGTCTCTCATTCTCAGCTTTCCCACTAAAAATGATTTGAAGCAGAAAGAGCTATACATAAGTTTATGGGAACTTAATGCTCGTGGCATTCATTTTATTTTTAAATCTGTATTTGAAATGGTTGCACTGGAGAAGAAACAGGTCATTTTGTTAATGTGGCATTTCATCAGGAGTCGGGAAATAGCAGGTAAACTAGTCCGTTGAATCCCTAATCAGTGGGATTTTTAAAATAAATTATAACAGCTCTATCAGATTATTTTTCTCCTGGAGGAGAAACACATTAGATGTATAAACTTCCTTTCATTTAAAGAATGCAAAGGATTTTACACATCTTCACTTACAATTTCAAATTCTGCCCTTAAGATAGTAAGATAGATTTTACATATGTGTCTGTGGGTGGATGCGCTGGCTAGCAATCTCTCTCCCTCTCCAACAAACTGCTAGTTTTACTATATAATTTAGAGTAGTTATTTTCTAAATATGGTCCTACGATACTTGGAGTTTTAAGGGATTCTGTCCTGTGGTCCTGAAGCAAACATAAGGTACCTGGATGAGCTTTTGCAGGTGGCATAAGACGAGCCCGCAGATGTTCTGCACACATCATATGTAGTGATTGTATTTTTTTCCTGGGAACTTACTAACCAAAGCTCAAGCTCAGTGACTGGGTTTCTCAGCTACTCTCTGAGCCATCACAAGTATTGTGATGCTTCCACTTTCTCTTGGCTATGGATGAAGGCACAGGACAAACACGTCACAGAAACGTGCGGCCTCCTGCGTGTGGACTACTTTTCAGAGTGGTCCCAGAGCCGTTCTTGTGAAGGAAGTGGGCCTCTTTTATGCCCATTTTGTGAATAAACAGAACACCTGTGGTCATAAAAGCAGCTGCCCCCAGATTCTAGAGCTGCTGCTGTGACCTGATTTGAGGAAAGGGGTGGGCTGGGAGCAGTGCCCGAGAGCCTCATGATCTGCAGAGAGAGGTGTGGGAAACCAGTGACCAGCTGTAACCCAGACACCCAATTTTTTCATCCCACCCGTGCTCCTGACTAATCACAACCTCGGGTCTTTTCAGTGAAGAGGCCAAACTAGATGAAATTCCATCTCATTCTGAATGCGTTTTAACCGGATGGGGTTTCTGCCCCCCTGTTTTCACGAGGCTGATGGTTGTTGGGAGCACAGGGGCCCTCTGCCTTTTGGCACACTGAAACCTGAATTGCTGTTGCACGTGTACACTTCTGTTGTTCCCACACTTGCTTTTATTCAAGGTTAAATAGATCAGAAGAATATCTGGTGTTTATGCATTAAAAATGCTCTTTAATTTTTAGAAATATATGCAAGAAGCACGAAGTTTAGGGAAAAACCTGAGGCAACCCAAATTGTCAGACCTCTCTCCTGCCGTGATTGCACAGACCAACTGGAAATTTGTGGAAGGCTTATTAAAGGAATGTAGAATGAAGGTACGTATTACAGATGTGAGGACACGATGCGCATTCACGGTTACTCCACGTGTGGGGCTGTGATGAGCAGAGGTCACCCCGTTTGAGCCCGTAGCTTGCCTGGAAGAAAACTTGTACTGGGCTCTAAACCTCGTGTGCTTTCTCCTGAGGTCATGAGCCTCCATGGCTCCTCCTCGGCCCATACAATCGGTGACTTGGGAGCCCTGCACAGTTTTGTCCTCTTTTCAGCCATGGCTGTCTTCCTGTCTGACATGAATGGATATTAAGCCAGTCAGAAGTCGTGTCAGGGCTGTTGTCATCTTATGCAAAAGACAGCACATTTGTGTGTGTGTGTGTGTGTGTGTGTGTGTTGTCGGAACCTTATCTGTGCCCATACATGTGTGAGTAGGCCCATAAGGAAGAGGATGCTAGCTGTGTTGTGGGCTTGTGTATATTACAACCAGTCTCCTCTCTGATATCTGTATTTACCAGAGGTAGCAATACAAATTGACAAACCTCAGAACATTTTAACCAGTAATTTTATTCATTCATCTGTCAGTCATTTCTTCAGGACTTTGTGTGTATTCAATAAATGCCCTATTTTTAGCATCTGCAGTCAGTGCTGAATCAGACAGACAAGGTCCCTGCCTAAAGGAACTTGACTCCCCCTCACTGTACATTTTATAAGAGCAGCTAAGACTGCTGTCAATCAGCTTACCTGAACCCGATTTCCATTTCCTTTTCGTTTTTTGGTGCATGCTCATGAGCACACAAGAAATGAAACAGAAAAGGAGGGAGAAAAAAGAGAGACCTAGTGCACTCGTAATTAGAGAGTTCTGCTTTGTCTTGTGGCTTCTGCCTCAGTGCAGTCAGAACTAAGTGCAAATACTGTCTGTTTGCTAAGGCGTGGGGCAGTGGGGTGAGCTGTGGTGGCAGGTTGGGGTTGTAGCTTCTGACAGTGCATTTTCTAGGTCTGTTGTAATTCCTCGGCGTTACTCACGTTAGGAATCTGAAAAGTGTCGTGCATAAACATTTACATGTTTACCTGGGGGTACTTTTAAATGGTTCCAAAATATCTCTTTAGTGACCCTCTGTTTCTCTGACAAAATAGTAAAAGTATGCATAATATTACTCCAGTGAGTTGACCACAGAGATTAAGACACTTTTCCCAAGGTGACTAAAAATATGCAATTAGAAGTATAATGTAGGGACCCCAGGTCTCCTAGTCCGGTGATGGACATGTTGGGCTCTGCCTCACTGCTGGGGTAACACTTGTGGCCACACATGATGTTTTCAGACCAAACGCATGCTGGTGGAGAAGATGGGTCACGAAGCGGTGGAACTGGGCCACGGAGAAGCCAACATCACGGGCTTGGAGGAGAACACCCTGATCGCCAGCCTCTGTGACCTGCTGGAGAGGATATGGAGCCACGGCTTGCTGGTCAAGCAGGTAACCGTCTCCGCGGCTGGTGGCATGGCCCTTAGGAGCCCTGTTAGGAACTGGAGAAGGAGAAAAGGACACCGTCATAATGAGAGGGTCGGTTTCCTTGTCACAGGATGACTAGAAACGTACCCCGGGCGTTTGGATTCCAGAAAAAGAAAACATAACCCATGATTAGGAGGCGGGTCAGCTCTTTCCTGTTAAACAGGAAAGGATGAAGCAGCCCACTCTCTGCAGAGGCTCTACCCCCGTGGATTCCACTCAGGGCCTGCTGTCACTGTCCAGCAAAGATGTCTGTCAGCCAGAATTAGCACTTCTTTTCACGTTAAGTTAGCTAGTTATTCAGGATGGAAAATTTACCAAAAAAAAAAAAAAATTGAGATGGTTTCTTTGCTTTTGTCTCTCTCCTGTCCCTTTCCGGTTTTGTGCTGTTGGGTACATATTTGTTTTGTTTCTGTTGGGTACATATTTCTTCCTTCTTTCCCTTTTCTCTTTCTCCTCTTGTCTTAACTTTCTTCTCTGGTTGCCATTCCATATATTGAAACTTATTTTGCATATGGATGTGCAAAAACATCATGTGCTGCTAGAGCCTCTTAATTCCCTGGTTTCTGGTGTGGCTATTATAGACAGCCCTAAACACATACAACTAAGGAACAACCAAGCCAGAGTCAGCGATCTGTGTGCCTCCGCTTCCGTCCTCTTGCTTAGTAGCTGCCGTTCGCAGCTGTGGCCGGCGTTCTCAGTGAGGCCGAGAATGGCCCTCGTGGAGTGACGCACTCGGGGCATCACACAGCTAGGAATGGATGCGCTTGGGTCACCAAGCTTCACAGTGGCTGTTTCAACATGAATGGTTTGGATGAGAAATTATTTTTTTATGAATTATTTCTTATAAAATGAAAAATTTTACATCTCTTGTACTTTCAGGGGAAGTCGGCTTTGTGGTCACATTTAATTCAGTTTCAGGACAGAGAAGAGAAACAAGAGCACCTTGCAGAGTCACCAGGTGAGAGTTCATTGGTTTGGTTGTTTCTACAGAAGAGGTAGCCTGGGACCACGTGAAGAATCTGCTTTGTCTCTACCTCTCTCTCCACTCAAACTAACCCCGCCTCGTCAGCAGGTGGGGTAAAGTAGAAGGAGCAGTATTTTGTACTAGCTGTGAAGCCTTTCTGATCTTCAGCTTCCTCATTCACAAGACCAAAATAATAATAGTGTCTATGCCAAGACTGTAATGTTGATCAAATAAGATAACACATGTAAAGGATCATGCAAATGCGGCAGTGTTCTCGAATAATGTCATTTTTTCCGAAGTTGTTTCGTTAGAACATGGATGAAGAAAAAGTCAGTTCCTGGCCTTGGCCACTGTCTTTGTGGAGTTGTCTCTGGGGACTTGTTTCCTCCCACATCCCAAAGGTGTGTGTGTGAGGTGGATTGTTGCGTCTAAGTTGTCCCAGTGCGTGTCAGTGTGGGTGTGAGTGCACCCTGGGACAGAGAGGCACCCTGTCCAGAGTGGGCTCCCACTGTACCCCTGTTCTGCCAGGCTAGGCTCCAGCCACCTGTGACCCTGAACTAGAATAAACAGAATGGAAAGTCATCTTACTTGTTTTCTTAATGATAGATAACATGGGTTTTGTCATACATCATTTTGCTTCAAGTGACAGTTTCTAAGAACTCACCAATATTAAGTGAAGTTTTTCTGTATACCTTACTCTCACCAGTATTAGGGTGTTTTTTTCTGAAAGAAAAATTTTATAAGCATCATTCGTTTTTCAGAGGAAACAATATGCATGTATATCTCCAAAATCTTCAGGAGTGAGATTTCTTCGTCAGTTTATAACAGGACATCATTGCTAGAAGTGTCATACTTCTTTAGCTAATTAGAGTTATGTAGGATTCCTAGATAACTGGATTATTTTTCACAAGGAGCTTACTTTTCTTTATGTAAAATAGCCATCTGTTAACACAAAAAGTAGAACAGTGGAAAGCCTAGTAGAGATAGAATGTCTTATACTGAATTTGGAAAACTTTTCTAAAATTATAGGTTTTTTTAGACATTTATAAGTCTAAAAAAATTTTTTAAGTCATAGAAATAAAACCTTGCAAATAGGATTAAAGCGCTCTGTTTTTATTCCCCACACTGCTACTAGAGCACAATACTACCCTAAATGTGGTGCTTATGGTAGGAAACCTAGTTTTTAAATGTAGCCAATGGAGCAGCTAGAAATGTGATTTTTAAAAAAATGTTTAATATGTTTTTATTGATTTCAGAGAGAGGAAGGGAGAGAGAGAAAGAAGTGCACATCAGTGATGAGAGAGAATCATCGGCTGCCTCCTGCACACCCCCTACTGGGGATTGTGCCGGAAACAGACATGTGCCCTGATGGGGAATTGAAATAAGACTTGTTGGTTCATATGCTCAGCCACTGAGCCCCACTGGCCCGGCGAGGAATATTACTTTGATGTTGCATTCCCCTGGAACCCTTCTAAAAAGGATGTTATGATTCTAAAGACGCAAAATGTAACTATATTTATTTTTTAATATATTGTATTTATTTTTTAATATATTTTATTGATTTTTTTACAGAGAGAAAGGGAGAGGGACAGAAAGCTAGAAACATCAATGAGAGAGAAACATCGACCAGCTGCCTCCTGCACACCTCCTACTGGGGATGTGCCCGCAACCAAGGTACATGCCCTTGACCGGAATCGAACCCGGGACCTCTCAGTCCTCAGGCCGACGCTCTATCCACTGAGCCAAACCGGTTTCGGCAAAATGTAACTATATTTATAAAGACTGAGGTCCATTTTAAAAGCATTCTCTATTGTCCATCTCCTTTGCCCCATTTTTTCTGTTGAAAAAGTAAAAATGCATTGGCATATACTCTTAACACTTACTTTGTTCATAGAAAATGTAGCTTTTCAGCCCATAAGACCATAACTAAAGTAGCTTACCCTAGTTAGAAAAAATAAATTCCTAGGGGGGCAAATTAGCCATTTTTAGGATGAAATGCTGGAAAGCCCAACTCAGTTAAGACGGGGAGGTAGGAGCCTTTGCCTCTTGTGCCAAGTGGGTCATGTGAGCCTGTCCAGCTGTTAAACAGCAGCTGCCGGGCAACACTGGCAGCTTGCTGGCGTTGGCAGGTCAGATGTTGGGTGGTTGAGCTGGAGACCAGAGACCTTCAGTCAGTCAGTCATGGGACCAGCAAAACTGAAGTCAAGGCTAAGAAATGTCGATTTCAAAGCCCCGTGCAGTCACTGTGCTGCACTGTCAGGTGCTGAAGGACTAATGAAGCACTAATGACATAAGCTAAATATTTTACTGAGCCTTAAGAGGATAAATATAAACCATGCAGCTTTTGAAATCAAATTATTGTCTGTTTGGAGGAGTGGATTTTATAAATATTGCTCTAACACTTTTGATGATTCAGCCATGAAGTTAGGATTTAAAAATATGACAGTGTGAAATACATATAAACACATCAGTTTAAAAATGAAATATTTCATTGTTGAGAAACATTGTGTCCTAATTGTACAGAAATGAGCAATTCTGACTGCTTTTAAATCCAGGTGGTTTATTTGGTTTGGTTTGGTTTTTCAAAAAATTCTTTTTGTTTGCCAACTATTAAGCTTCGTAATTAATGCATTTTCACATTAAGGAAAGGTCCTCCAACTCCTTACAGAGTCACAAAGGGTTTAAACACTGCTGTGTGTGTTTGTGTGTGTATTTTTATGATTCTCTACATGTTTCTTTTTAAAATCTTATTGATTGATTGATTTGAGAGAGGAAAGAGAGAAAGATTTGTTATTCCACATATTTATGCATTCATTGGTTAATTCTTGTATGTATCCTGTTCAGGGATTGAAGCCTAAACCTTAGCATATTGGGACAATGCTCTAACCAACTGAGCTACCCAGCGAGGGCTGAACACTGCTGTTACTAACATTCAGCCAGGCTGAACCTAGATAAGTGGTCGGCAAACCGTGGCTCTTCCACAAAATGCCATGTGCGGGGTGCACACGTACAGTGCGATTGAAACTTCGTGGCTCATGCGCAGAAGTCGGTTTTCAGCCTGGGAGGGTCTATTTTGAAGAAATTGCTTTAGAGCACTCAAAGGGCTAAAGAACTGCATGTGGTTCTCGAACCGCAGTTTGCCGACCACTGGCCTAGATGATAGATCATTACCCTTTCAAAAGCAGCACTATACAGGGGTCAGAGACATTTCAGAGTTGCAGAAAAATGGAAAAGGTTTGTCTTAGCAAGAGGCCCATAGCCGGGTCACTTTCTCAGTATTTTTAGCAGACTGTATTTTCCAGCAGCTTTTGGTTCACAGCACAATGAGCAGATAATACAGAGATTTCCCATATACCCTCTGTCCCCCAATGCCATACACACGCAATGAATAGCCTCCCCCATTATCAGCATCTCCCACCAAACTGGTACATTTCTTACAGTTGGTGAACCTATACATCATCAACCAAAGTCCGTAGTTTGCATTCGGTTTCACTCTTGGCATTGAACTCTGAGTTTAAACAAATACATAATGACATGTATCCACCCTTGTACTGCCATTCAGAGTAGTGTCACTGCCCTGAAATCCTCTGTGCTCTCTTCATCTCTCCCTCCCTCAACCCCTGGCAACTGACCTTTTCACTATTTCCATAGTTTTATCTTATCCAGGCTGTCATTTAGTATATAGCCTCTTCACATTTACTTCTTGCACTTAGTAATTGCCATTGGAGTTTCCTCCATGTCTTTCAGACAGTCTTGATTTTGACCTAGTCAGGTTTTGTCTGTGTCGCTGCACATAGTAGTTTGAAATCATTTTACAGATAAAGGATCTCAGAATGCAATTGGCCCTAAGGAAGGGGACTATTCTTGACACATCACCCAAAGGTTTCTACTTTTTAAAATGTTGGCCAGCTTAGACACAGGCTTGCATCCTCAAAAAAAGTTCCACTAAATAGTAAATGATTTTTATTTTATTTTATTTTTTGTTCATCTTCACAGGGTATTTTCCTCATTGATTTTTAGACAGTGGAAAGGAGGGAGGGATGCGGGGAGAGAACCATCAATGTGAGACACATTAATTGTTTGCCTCCTGCATGTGCTGCACTAAGTCCGGATTGAACCTCCAACCCAGGTGCATGCCCTTGACTGAGAATCAAACTCATGACCCTGTGTTTGCACAGGCTGAGCGATGTTCTAACCACGGAGCACACTGGCCAGGGTTTGTTATTTATTTATTTATCTTTATTGTTGAAAGTATTGCAGGTGTCCCCCTTTCCCTCCCACATTGACCCACTCTACCCCACTTCTGCCCCCTCCCCAGGTCTTCCCAGCATTATTATCTGTCCATGGGAATTTATGTGCATATAAATTCATTGAGTAATCTCTTCCTGCCCTCCTTTCCTCTGAAATACGTCAGTCTATTGCATGCCTGGAAAAGGTTTTAAATGATTTTTAAGTCAATTGACAAGGGGTAGGTCAGGATGTAGAAAGGGATAGAGATTCCTTTTAAGTGGTTAATCTAGAATTTTGAGTCACTCTTCAATCATCTGATCTTCATCAAAAGTTTTCTGTTAATGACTTGCCTCCCTATAAGACTATAGATGGTTCTGAAAAAATAATGCATAGTCTCTGCAAAGTTGCTGCCTGTGCAGTAAGCACTGATTCAAGCAGATACACAAAGGGAGTTCCTGTGGCTGAGGGTTTTCCTAAAGGAGAGGGTAGCCTATTGCATTTAAGTATTGAAGTGAGAAGTAGTATAGAGGTATACATTTAAATAGTTTATACATTTTTCTTCTGGAGTACACTCCATGGAAACCTTAGATTTTAGATCTCTAGATTTAAAGTATGACTTCAGCCGAAGCCGGTTTGGCTTAGTGGATAGAGCGTCAGCCTGCAGTTCCCAGGTTCAATTCCGGTCAAGGGCATGTACCTTGGTTGTGGGCACATCCCCAGTGGGGGGGTGTGCAGGAGGCAGCTGATTGATGTTTCTCTCTCATCAATGTTTCTAGCTTTCTGTCCCTCTCCCTTCCTCGCTCTAGAAAATCAATAAAATATATTTTTAAAAAGTAAAAATAAAAAATAATATATGACTTTACTTCTTAAGCAGTTAATTGCCACATGTCCAAAACAGAAACAATCCCCACACACCATGATATTTTGAATTTAATTTAAAAAATCAATTTGCAATGAACATTATAAAAAATAAGCATATTACAATTCAGGTGTTCTTACATATTTTCAGTTGAAAATGCTCACGAAAAAATGATTTTAAAGTTGGTCAGGGTTGCCACTTAGGGAAAAAAAATTTTTTAATGCTTCTAAAGAACATTTTTTATTATTTTTATGTAGCATATACATGGTTGAAAAAAAGTATTATTTACACTTAGTTATTATTTTAAAAATTAAAATTACCTCAGTATATGATAAAGTTCGAAACATGGTACAACACATAATGGAACATTACATTGTTTACAAAAGTATCTGGTTTCTTTTCGCTGTTTTGTACCAATACTAGAAGAAGAGCATACCAAACATCTTTTCCACATAGTTTTTTTTTCCCAATCGGATATTCTGCCAAAAATGGCATTCATATTATCTGGATGGCAAGTCAGTGGCATAACGTTTTCTTTTCTCAAGTCGTGCTAATTTATGTTTTGAATTAATTGCCTCATTACCTATAATTGGAAATCACCAAATGTAATATTGCTATTTTTATTTTTATTATTTATTTATTATTTTGCAGCTATAGATGTGCATGGCATGTGGGGAAGATCCACTGCTTGCATCTGTAGGCGCGTATGGCATACAAAGTGTTAACTCCTATCTGCCTTCTACTCCCAGGCTTCTAAATTGTTTCCTTCAAAGTTGCTAATAAACTGTTTTCCTTTCCTGGGGGTACTGTAATAAAGTACCACAAACTATTCGACTCAAACAATAGAAATTTATTGTCTCACAATCTAGAGGCTAGAAATCCAATATCCAATCTGTCCCACACCTCGTTCCTAGCTTCTGATGGTCTAAACTTCAGACGAACTACATGGCCAGTAGCTGGTATTTTCCCTGTGTCTTCCCACCTCGTCTCCACAAATGACTGTCTCTGCATCTGAATTCCCTCTTTATAAGGACACTAGTCACATTGGTTTAGGGCCCATCCTGATGACCTCATCTTAACTTGGTCATCTACAGAGACCCTGTTGCCAAGTAATGTCAAATTCATAGGTATTGGCAGTTAGATTTCAGCATTTTCTCAGGAGACATAATTCTAACCATAACGACTACCGTTGCCTACGGCAGTACCATCATCCAGCTACCCCATTAGCAGAGGATTCACAAATCTCTTTCTTCAGCCCTAGTTCCTAGATATCTGTGTTTTTTTATTGTTGACATTGTGATGAGCACATTACAGATGTCCCCCATTTTCCTCCCTTTGCCCCCCTCCACCCAGACCCTGCCCTTTCTTCCCTCTGGCCCTCACCTCATTGTTGTCTGTGCCATGGCTTAGTCCATATATGCGCTTTGGCTTTTCTCTTCACCTTCTTTCATCCGGTCCACCCCACCCACCTTCCCTCTGACATCCGTCAGTCTGTACCACCTACACATGCATTTTTGATGGCCCCTTGGGACCTCAGACCCAACGTGTCCTAAATCAAACTCATTATTTCAGCACCTCTCCCTCCAGTCCCTACCGGGCTCTCTCTCCACTTGACTTAATGGCATCAGCACCCTCTCACAGTCAAGTTTAGAAGCTGGAAAGTCTGCAATGTAACAGAAGCTCACTGGGAATGCCATAGAACACTCAGCCCCTTTTAAATGAATGTGTGTGATTGGGTAGGTCTCTTAATTGGGCCTCCGTTTCTTCATCTGCAAAATTACAATTAAAAAATTCAAAGGAAAGCTATAATTAGGATAATATGTATTTTATATCCATATCTAATATTGTTTTTGACTCTTAAGTCTTACTTGCCCTTTACATCTAGTCATTATTAAGTCCTGTGTTTTCCACTAGTGCACCTATCTCTTTATTCTTCCTGGTTGCTGCACATTGGCCTTTGGCATAACTCATAGCTCATCTCTCCTATTTCTTTTACACTGTCACTCTAACTAATAAAAAGGTACCCAGGAGCGTAGCATGTCTTTTCAACACCCCTTCTCCCTCCCTAGGATTTCTGTAAATTTCTAACATATTTTTTAAGGTTCTGCCATTTGGCCCTAAATAGTCTCATCTTCCTCAGTGAGTATTTGTTGAGTGTGTATGTTGTGTGGGACCTCTGCTAGGCCCTCTGGCTATTCTAAGAATAGGATCTGGCCAAGCCTTAAGAAGCATACAGTTTCATAGGAGTAACATAAATGTTAAATTATGGTTTGTTTATGGTAGATGTTCACTTTCCCAGGAGCTGGTGAAGAGAGGAAATGATATCTAATAGTGAACCGAGGGCAGAGAGAATATTCAGGAAGGCTTTCACACAGAGGCAGAATTAAGCTAAAGTTTACTTATGGAGGACTTAGTTTGTACAGGGACTATTCTAAGTGCTTTACATCTAATTGAATAAGGTAGACAAACAGACCAAAGAGAAAGTTTAAATCACACACCCAAGTCAGTGAGCTGTTATGTTTTCTGTAGGGTTTGAAAAAGCCTTGTTCTTAACCATTAATCTGTACTGTTCTCAAGTAATAAATAGTCTGTAAACAAGCAGAAAGATACAGAATGCTAGAGGATGAGCCAAAGACTTGAACAGACTGCCTGGAAATGTGATGAGCACATCGCATGTTTAGGGAACAGTGATCAGAGAGGGTGGCTAGAATATAGGGTCCCAAAGTGGGATTCCCAGAATACACCAGGCCTGTGGCTGCTCTTATTGCGGATGCTGTTTGAAATGTCAGGTTCCTCTTTAAACCTGCCTCTTGTCTTCAGCTCCAAAGGCATGATTCCTTCGTTGTCATGTCTCCCTCCCAGCCACCTGGCTCAGTATGCTGTCAGGCTTTTTTCTCCTACCTATGTTCTCTTTTTCCTCTTCTCAACCTGTTTCTCACCACTTGTGTGGCCTTCTTTCATACTGTCTAATAATCTAAAGTGTATTTTACTTTATTTCCTAAAAGAGAGATGTTCTTTCATGAATAACACACTGAAATACTGGTAGTCTCAGACAGGAAGACATAGCATAGTCTCTGAGACTATTTCCTTAGGGTCTTATACCTCCTGGGTATCAAGAGGAACTAGTATTTTCAGTGACCCATTGAAAACTTCCTCCCGAGTGCCTTAACCAATGGCCTGTTTATCACCCTCTTTGTATAGAAGGCCCTCGAAGAACTGCCTTCAGGTTGGACTGCCCACATTTTCTTTGCCAAGCAGCCCTGTCAGTATTCATTTATACTTGCCAAGTGCCAACCTAGCCTCTCTCACCAAGCACCAAAACACATAGATCCTAATACAACAAAATGTACCCTGTCATCTTCCTTCAGTGTCAGCTTCAAACAGATTTGTGTTTCCATATTATATCCTAGCACCCCCCCCCCCAGTAGGATGAATCTAAAGGCTGAGAAAATAGATTTCATATACAGCAAAACCCACAACCTAAATTCTGATGTTATCAATATACAGTTGTCCCTTTAACGACAAAGGAGTTAGGGGTGCCACCCCCCATATAGTCAAAAATCCACATATAACATGACTCCCCAAAAATTTAACTACTGATAAATAGCTTAGTGTTGACCAGAACCTTACCATTAATAAAAACAGCCAATTAGCCTAAACTAGTTTGGCTCAGTGGATAAAGTGTCAGCCTATGGACTGAAGGATCCCAGGTTTGATTCCGGTCAAGGGCATGTACCTTGGTTGCGGGCACATCCCCAGTGGGGGAGTGTGCAGGAGACAGCTGATCAATGTTTCTCTCTCATCAATATTTCTAGCTTTCTGTCCCTCTCCCTTGCTCTCTGTAAAAAATCAATAAAATACAAAAAAAAAAAACCAGACAATTAACACATGTTGTATATGTATTACATACTATATATATATATATATAAAAGCCTACACAACCATTACAATGGAATGACCTGCCAACCAGTCACTGTGATGCGCACTGACCACTGCCTCCTGGTGGTCATTGTGCTCTCATGGGGGAGAGGGAGGCACTGCTCAGCCAGAAACCAGGCTCATGGCTGGTGAGTGTAGGCTGTACCTGCTGCCACTCCTGAGGTGGCAGCAGGTGCAGCAGGCTGGGATGAGCGTGAGTGGTGTGGTGCCCAGCCCCAGTTCTAACTCCTCCCTGGCTGCCTGTTGCTTGGTGCACTGCTACATCCCTCTTGCAATCTGGGACCCCTCAGGGGCCTACACCGGCAGTCGGACATCCATCCCCTGAGGGGTCCAGATTGTGAGAAGGTGCAGGCCAGGCTGAGGGACACACACACACACACACACCACCACCACCACCACACACCCCCTCCCCCCAGTGCATGAATTTTGTGCACCAGGCCTCTAGTATTCTTATAATAAAGTACACTACGAAAAAAAATGTTATGAAGAAAAGCATGAAGGGAAAATGCTTTTACTGTACTGTATCGATACCTAAGTTTAGTTTATGTCATCTGTTTATAGGATGGGTCATCTGTCAGTACCTACATTAAGATTGTCTTAGAGATGCAAGACACTGTAGATTTTATACATATTACTAACAGACCTAAGAAATGAAAAGAATGGGGAAAGCAAATTTATATTTATAGGTATATCGGTTCATGCATTGATAACAAGAACAATATGATTGCTTTATAGTAGCATAGTGAAATCAATACAACTACTTAACAGAAGTAAGGAAAACTGGGGAGTTGGACTGGGAGGGGACACTTGGGGATGAAGGGGATATGTAATACTTTAAACACTAAATTTTTTAAAAAGTACAAATTAGCAGGTGCAGAATAGTCATGGGGATGCAAAGTACAGCATAGGAAATATAGTCAATCCTATATAATAAAAGCCTAATATGCTAAGTGTCTGGTTGTCCATTCAACCAATCAAAGCATATTATGCTAATGATATGCTAAGGCTACTCAACCACTTGCTATGACATGCACTGACCATCTGGCAGACAGTCAACTTGTTGACCAGTCACTATGACATGTGCTGACCACCAGGGAGCAGATGCTCCGACTGGTAGGTTAACTTGCTGCTGGGATCCGGCCAGTTGAGACTGAGTGAGATGGGCCAGACACGCCCTGGAGCCCTCCTGCAGTCCCTCCCCAGCTGACCAACCTCCTGCATCCCTCCTTGGCCCCGATTGTGGGTGGATGGATGGGAGGCAATCAACCAAAGACCATCCTATATAATAAAAGGCTAATATGCAAATAGACTGAATGACGGAATGACAGGTAGCTATGACGCACAATAACCACCAAGGGGCAGACGCTCAACACAGGAGCTGCCCCCTGGCAGTCAGTGCACTCCCATGGGGAAGTGCCACTCAGCCAGAAGCCCGGCACATGGCTAGTGAATCCAGCTGTGGTGGTGGAAGTCTCTCCTACCTCCATGGAAGCACTAAGGATGTGCAACTGCCAGTTTAGGTCCACTTCCCCCTGGGGAGCGGGCCTTAGCCATCAGTCGAACATCCCCTGAGGTCTCCTAGACTGTATGAGGGCACAACCTAGGCTGAGCTCCACATCCCCCCCACCCAGAGTGTATGAATTTCGTGTACCAGGCCTCTAGTATTATAATATCTATGTATGGTGTTAGGTGGTACTAGATTTATCAAGTACCATCTAACTTACATAAATGTCCACTCACTGAGTTGTGGACCTGAAATTATACTGTACCTCAACTCTAATTAAAAAATAAAGTAACCCTAGCTGGTTTGGCTCAGTGGATAGAATGTCAGCTTGGAAATGAAGGGTCCTGGGTTTGATTCTAATCAAGGGCACATGCCCAGGTTGCAGGCTCAATCCCCAGTAGGGGGAGTGCAGGAGGCAGCCAATCAATGATGCTCTCTCATCATTGATGTTTCTATCTCTCTCTTCCTCTCTGAAATCAATAAAAATAAATAATTAAAATAAAATAATTTTAAAAAGGAGTAAGGAAAACTCCAAAAATGTTTCCAATGTATTTGTTAGAAAAACTCCATGTATAAGTGGACGTGTGCAGTTCAAACCCATGTTTGTTCACAGTATTTGCTAAGTGTGATGTTGCAATTTTGTTTTCACTCGCTGGTGGGAAATAGAAATAAAGCAAGAGTACAAAACTCCACAGCATCTCACTTACAGTGAGATTGAGCCCTCCCACTATACTACATTAGCAAATAATTGATTGATTTATACATTGCTATGTAATATGATAATTTTTCCTTCTTTTATAAATATAATCTATTCAGGTTTCAGAAGAGTCTCATGAACATTTTACTTGTAAATGTTCATTTAGATTTTGTGTAATATGCATACTGTGGTTTGGATTCTGAACTTGAAAGTAGAAATTTACCAACTTAGAGAGCCCAAACTCTCAGATTTTCCTTTTAAACACCCTTTCAGGGTACACTAAGTCCTCACTTAATGTCATTGGTAGGTTCTGCATCTTGAAGCGAAACGACACATAATTCCATTTTACCACAGGCTAATTGACATAAATAAGAGCTAGGTTCCTGTGGCATCTCATCAACGATATAAAGCAATAACCCAACCTGAAGTCCTGGTATACAGGGAGATTGTGTGATTGCAATGCATGAGCCCAGAGATAATTCATATGCTCAGAAGCTTAATTTATAGATATTGCTTTCATGTAATTATCCAGTTCAATTAGAATGAATAACTTTAGAAAATGACTGGCCATTATGGCCAGAATTTGCACACATTACATTTGCTAAATGGGCTTTTATAATAAATTTTAAATTTACAAACACAGCCCCAGATTAACTGGGAAGAATATAGCCAGTTTATTGCATTAATGAAGTGACAACAATTTGATCTTTTCTTTTGTCTTCAAAATTTGTTCTTCAAAAGTAATTTTAAAGTATTTATTTATAGAATGTGAATCATAGATTTTTTTCCTCACTGTTATTTTTCTAATACTTTGCTGATATTTTTCTACGTAGTTGCCCTGGGACCAGAAAGAAGAAAATCTGACTCAGGAGTTATGTTGCCAACACTCAGGGTCTCCCTTATCCAAGACATGAGGTATTTGTTGTATGTGCTCACAAGTGGTGGTAACTTTGAAATATGACTTTCACTTAAATTGCTCAAATGATTTTGGCTGTGTTTACTTTTGGCATATGTATTCTCAGAAATCACATTTTTATGACCTTGTTTATTTTACTTTCACATTATATTTTTCCTGACATTAAATCCAAAGGGAAAACACAACTGAAAAGAGTGCTGTAAATTATTTTACAATTTCTTTTGTTCAGCTTTTTAAAACCTCCTTAAATACTTGCTACCCACAAATACAGTTCAAAAACAAAACAAACAAACAAACAAAAAAAAAAAAAACCCTGCAAATAAGGACAAGTTACTTGGCAGAAAAACTGTTGTCAAGCAGATTTAATTTGAAGCAAATGCAAATCTGAGAGAGATTACTTGCAATTACTGGCCTTGGAAATCTTTAGAAAGCATTAGTGCAGCTAAGAAGATGTATTGAATGAGGGAGAAAGAGGTTTTTTTTCTTTTAAACATTTAGGTACAGCACTTAGTCAACTCTTAAAAACAGGTGGGCCTCAAGTGAGTATTATAACATTTATAACACTTACAACTTTATTGCTTTGGTAGTATTAATAGGATGTTTATTTGATTTGTCAGGTACTTGTGAGTGAAAAGCATAACTGTTATGAGTGGCAGCATATTAGAGTGGTAACACATCCTGACTTCACCACTTACGAGCTATGTGACCCCAGGTGATTTTTGTAACTTCCTGTGCCTCAATTTCCCATCTCTCAAATAGAGATTTAAAAGTTATATCTGATAGCATTGAAATGAAATTTAAGTGAATTAGTCTATATTACTGTAAAAAGTTTCAAGAAGTACTTGGCTCATAGTAAGAGTTCAGTAAATGTTGGTTTTTGTAATCTGAGTAAGTTTATATACTTATAATTTAAATGATATATTCCTTGGTAGATGACATGTAGTTGTCCTCGTATGACTTATGATTCTTTTTGATGGCCAGCTAAGAGCAATAGTTGTAACTACTGCTCACTTATTCCATTGACTGTTATATCAATGAACAGTGACCTCTCTAGTCTAAGCCCCTAAAATTTCTCACCTGGATTACATCATGGTCCCCATATTTCTGGGCTTGCCCTACTGTTTCCTCTCCCTGGATATATGGTGATCTTACAATAAAGTCTAGATCATTTGCCCTGGCTAGCAATAGTCTATGGGTGCACATCAGGCTAAATATAATCCTATATAATAAAACCCTAATATGCAAATTGACCGACTGGCAGAACGACTGGTCACTATGATGCACACTGACCACCATGGGGCAGATGCCCAATCCAGGAGTTTCCCCAAGTTGGGGCCGGCGAGCTGATGGCGCTAAGCCATCAGCCAAGGTGGGTATCAGCAGGCTCCTTCCACCACCCCCCATCACCCTGCCAGTCACCCCACAGATTGGCCCTGATCGTTGGCTAGGCCTAGGGGTCCTACCCTATAATTGGACACAGTCTCTTAGATTTAAAAATTAAAACTTGGCAAGGCTACTCTAACACTGAAAAAACAGGATGATGCAGCGGTGACATGCATGGACTCTGGCTTGCACATTTTGTGGTCACCCTGATTCTGATAATAACTGTGTGACCAAGCCAATTACTTAACTTCTCTCTGCTTCAGTTTTTCCACCCATAAGATGGGGGAAATGGTACTACTACTTCAGTACTATTATGTACTACTTTTTATAATCAGAACAAAATAAAATGTAGCTGCCCATACAACAGCAAGATACCTTTCACCTGTATGAAAAGTATGGTCACTGGTGCATGCAGTGTCCCAAATTGCAAGAGGGATATCCGAGGGGTCCCAGATTGCAAGAGGGTGCAGGCTGGGCTGAGGGGCTCCCCACCTCCTCGAGTTGAGTATAATCTTGGATAATCAATATTGGTACAGGACACTCAATTAAAAAAATGATGTCCTGTGACTTCCCACTTAAGGGTACTTTGGCTTTTAATTTTCAGACTTTGTCTTACAAAAATATCTGAGAGACTTCCCCTTAATATCCTAAAGTGATGTTTTGGCCACCTGATAGGTGCTTTTAATAAAACCTTGATTGATTGATTACTTTCAAAAAGTGCTTAGTAAGATGGAAAGGCATTGCCCAGAAAAGACAAGCTGACTTCCCTAACGTTTTATTATAGAAAATTTTAAATACAACAAAGTTAAAAGATTTTATAGCAAACACATCCATATACCCATCACCTAAATTCTACTGTTTGTTTTTCTATGGCTTTTTAAAAAGTTGTGGTTAAAACTATATATGTGTGTGTGTGTGTGTGTATACACACACATATATATACACACATATAAAATTTACCATTTTAACCATTTTTACATGTACAGTCAGTAGCTCTGAATACATATGCATTGTTGTGCAACCATTGCCACTATCCATCTTCAGAACTCTTTTGTCATCCCAAACTAAAACTGTACTCACGTAAACAGTCGCTCCCCATTCTCCCTCCCCCACAAGCCACTACTCTATTTTATGTCTCTGTGGATTTGACTGTTCTAGGTACCTCATACAAGTAGAATCATGCCTTTTACATCTGTTCTATTTCACTTAGCATAATGTTATTGCAGTTCATCTATAGCATATATTAGAATTTGCTTCCTTTTTAAGGCTGAATAATATTCCATTGTATGTGCATACCACATTTTATTATCCACTTACTCATCAATAGACATTTGAGTGGTTTCCACCTTCTGGCTGTGGTGAATAATGCTGCTATGAACATGTGTATTTGAGTCCCTGCTTTCAGTTCTTTTCTGTGTATACCCAGAAGTGGAATTGCTTGATTATATAGTAACTCTATGTTTAATTTTTTGAGGAACCATCGTATTGTTTTCCACAGTGGCTGCACCATTTTACATTCCCACATGCAATGCACAAGTTAAGTTTCTCCACATCCTCACCAGCACTAGTTGTTTTCTGTTTCGTTTGCTTGTTTGGACAATAGCTATTCTAATAGGTATGACTTCCCAGTTTCTTATGGCATACATAGCCGTAGATCTTTAAATATGAAGCTAGAGTCTTCAGCTTTATGAGCTCAGATACCAACTCATTAGTAAATCAAAATGTAATTAGACTCTCAGATACTGACTGTTGCTAACCCAAAAGACTTACTTTAGACATCTAAGAGATATGACATAATAATGGGCTGGATGCACGCTTATCTAGTTGTCATGAAGCCAGTTTATTATTTTGTTAACAGATGACTTGATACTCTTCTCACTGATGTGGGTAGGCTCAGGGGAAGCTAGATTAAAGTCAGAAGGCACCGTGCTCAGAAGCAGAGATGTGGAGGCCTGACCTCCGATCTTCGAACTAACGACCCTAGTGCTCATGGGACGGATGTCATTTCAGAATAGCCTTGCAGAAGCACTGTTCGTGTCTCTCTCTTGTTTCTCTGCTCATTCTGCCTTTTTATTTATTGTTGTTCTTATTCTTATTGTTGTTCTATGTTTACTTTAGAGTTTAACTCTCAGTGGGCAGCTTATTTCCCTATTTCCAAATTCTGGGTTAGTATTTCACGTTAGTCCCTAATTGCTACTTAAATAGTTGCTGTAGTAGATCCAAGAACACCACCCAAGTAATATTCTAAACTCTGATTTCTTTCAATCTGGGCAATTGAAGGAAAAGCATATTTTCTAAGGATTAGGTAGTATATCTCTCTGAGCCCATGCTCTGTTGGGCACATGCCTCTGTCCTTACCTCATCTTATCAAGTTTATCTCTTGAGGCATATACATTGGCAGATTAGGGACTTTGAGATCTCACAGATATCAATGGTCTTGGCACTGGATTGCTTAGCAGCTATAAGGAGCCCAGGACACCTGACTGAAGGCTGTCCCCTTTGTCTTAGTATCACAGACCACTTCCTAACACTTTCAGAGTTGCCAAATATCACCAAACTGTTACTTATAGAATGATGTTTTGTTTCAATGAGAGAGGCTGGGAACAGTAAATAACTGGACTGATTATCTAAATAGAGAAGATGTTATTGTGGTGTTACCACTATTGTCAGTTTTTTTCCAAAGTAACTCTGCACATATCATCTAACTATTGGGCCTTATGTTTCTAATGGCAAAATATAATTAATGATGTGGGGCATAGCAGAACATTATATAATCTAGGAGATTGTTAATACTGTAATCCAAGTATAGATAGTCTGAATATGTAAACAAGTGAAGAGGATGTGAGTACATTCTAGAAATATTCTTTTTCCATATAAAGATGAGATAAATTACTTAAGGGCAAATTGCCAGTGACTTTATCTTTTTATGAATAATTAGAGGCCCTGCCCTGTGAAATTCGTGCACAGGGCAAGGGGAGTCCCCCTCAGCCCAGGCTGTACCCTCTCCTCAATCTGGGACTCCTCAGGGGATGTCCGACTCTCAGTCAGTATCTGAGAGTCTAATTACATGGTTTTGGATGTCCGACTGTCCAAACCAGCAGTCAGACATCCCTCTCACAATCCAGGACCAATGACTCCTAACTGCCCCCCTGCCAGCCTGATCACCCCTAACTGCCTCTGCCTGCTAGCCTGATTGCCCCTAACTGCCCCCCCCCCCGCCAACCTGGTTGCCCCCAACGACCCCCTCCTGCTGCCCTGGTTGTCCCTCACTGTCCGCTTCTGCTGGCCTGGTCGCCTCTAAATGTCCCCCCTGCCAGCCTGGTTGCCCCCAATTGCCCCCTCCTGCTGGCCTGGTTGCCCCCTTACTGTCCCCTTCTGCTGGCCTGGTTGCCCCTCACTGCCCCCCCTGCCAGCCAGGTCGCCCCATGCAGCCTGCTGGTCATTTGTTTGATCGTCCTTCGCTAACCCCCCTGCTGGCCCTGTCACTCCACGCAGCCTGCTGTTCAGTTGTTACTGTGAGGGTATTGTGACCAGTTTGCATATTACCCTTATATTAGTATACATGTGTACATGTGTGCTAATGAGCATCTGGTTTTATTCAACACAAATTGAGTAGTCATGATTGATTTTGTTACCCCTGGGAAGGACTATTTTGAGGAATTTTTATGACTGTACAGGATATGAGCTTATACTAAAATTGGCTGATTCTTTTATTTCTCTAATGAATATTACTAGGGTTCACTATTAATGCAGTAAACTAAGCCCCAAGAAATGTAGATTACATTTATTTAGTGCTGTCAATCTTAGAAATCATTCAGTTTGGGGAAGCAGAGTCTTGGCACCAGATTGCTTAGCAGCTGTAAGGAGCCCACAACACACAATAAGAAGCTCATTCGAACTGGCTTCAGCAAACACAGGATTGATTGGAGATATGTAAGGGTATCTTTCAGAATCCAGGAGCAAGAATTGCAGCTGGGATGGAAACAGTCTTGTCATAGGTCACTCTCTGTCTCACAGGAAGCAAGTCCTCTCTGCTTCTCCCGTTCTCTCCCTTCCCTCCCCGCTGTATTGTGCACATGCTCTCCCAAGCCCTGGCTCTAACATCCTGTCTTATTTTAAGCAATCAGTGAGAACTCTCTTGGTTAGGGTACTCATTCCCAGCTTCCGAGAGGAAATCTGACTGCTGAGGGGTTAGGAGCATGGGGCCGTGGGTCACGGTGGCCCAGAGTTGTGTCTCCTGGGTCTGTGGAAGGGGAGCCCCTCCAAGAGTATGAGTGCCAGGAAGAAGAGATTGGAAGAAAATGGGTGGCTCCTCTGGAATGACACTTGTGATCTCTGTGACCTTGGGTGGGTCACTCAGTCTGAACGAGTCTGTTTTCTCATCATTACAGTGAAATAATGATGTGATCCTTCTCACAAGTTATTGTGATATTCAGATAAGACAAAGTACATAAAAACTTGTTTAAATTAGAAAAATTTGTATCAAGGTTAAAAACTAAATCAAGTAGATAAGTTATTTAAACCATACCATGTATGTTTTTCTGTGAGTTAACAGGCTCCATTTTACTAGAAGTAATACTTGTATGATATTATTTATGCTCAATGCCATTATAATTATCTGTAATAAATTATTTCAACTAAAAACAGATTAAAATGGTATGACTACCTGCCCTGCAGTGTGGCTCAGTTGGCTGGAGAGTCATTCCATACACTGAAAGGTTGTGGGTTCCATTCCCAGTCATGGCACATACCCAGGTTGCAGGTTCCATCCCATCGGGTGTCTCTCTCTCTCCCTCCCTCCCTCCCTCTCTTTCTCTCTCTCTCTGTGTGTGTGTGTGTGTGTGTGTGTGTGTGTGTGTGTGTGTCTTTCCCTCCCTTTCTCTCTGTAAAATCAGTTTTTTAAAAAATCACATACCACATTCTCGGTTGAGGATTTAATAAAAATGGTATAGCTACACAGAAAAACATTTAATAGATTTGGATTAAAGTTTAATAACACAACAAATATAAATGTCTTTAAGCATAAAATTAAATAGTGATATACAAAGCAACAGAGCTGTTTTGTGGTATTTTTCTTTTTATCTCATAATATGTGCTGGGCCTATAGGGTACAAAGAAGGATGCAAGGCTACTCAGAGGTATTGGGCTCCTTGCTTGTCCTCAGGGAAGTTGGCAAACTGAAAAAAGCATAAACCAAGAGAAAATTATCGAAGTAGTAGGCAGTGCATGAAACATGTCGATTAGACTACAGAATTTCATAAATTAGAGAGGTCGTTGGAGGCTGGTCACGGTCAAGGAAAGCGTTCCAGACACGAATCGAATCACAGAGGGAAGCGAGTAATGGAATGCGGAATCTCAGGAGCCACTGCTGTGACAAATCCCTCCCCTCCCATCAAGAACACTAGCACAAATGCTTTTATGATGGGAATACTGATTACCACCCAAATAAAATGTTTCGTTTTATATACTCCAATTCTCCCCATTTTCCTTAAACACAGATTGTTTTTCAAATTATAATTATTTTCCACTTTGTCATTTTTCACCTACCATGTCTGTAGATACCTGTTTAAGGCCAGCATAACACTAATTTCAGTAGAGTTTATTGTTTTGGAGTAGGAAGTGTATGTAGGGAAACATTCAGTACTTATCAACCTCCACATAGACTCATTTGCAGTGAATTCATTTTGAATTAGCTTGGTATTCTTGGGTTATGGCGGCCAGAGCCCGCCCAGCACTCATGTAGTTCCATGTACATACTGTCGAAAGTTAAGGAAACGCCTAAGCATTTCCCTGTGTCGGCCTTTGGGGAATGTCAGTAGGATTGAGTGATAGCCAATGCTGTTGCAGGGGCTCACCCTGGGCTGTCAGGGTTCGGCACTGCCACCACCACCAGCAGTAAGAACCAGGCTCCAAGGGGGGCCTGCTTGCCCCCAGCTTTCTCCATTCATGACCATCCATAGTTGTATTAGCCCTTTAAAAATAAAGTGCGTCATAAATCTCATTCACACTTGTTTGCATGCCACCTCTTTAGTGTGTCTGTGTGATGTGATGTAATGCTTTAAATCTTGTTTATCAAGGGTGTTTGATTATAAATCAGAATTTAGTATCTAGGGCCTAAATGTTCAGATCCAAGGATGGGGGGCGGGGGGGGGGGATGTGTGTGTGTGTGTGCAGCAAAATAAGACTTTAGTCCTTATTCTGAAAGCTTAGAATCATCAGACAAAAGGTTTTATTGCAATATTTATTACAGCTAGGATGAGTCATTTTAGATTTAAAAAAAAATCAAAGGCGGATCAGTCACAAAGGGTTCAGTGACTCACTGTAGTGGTTTTACAGTTGCCCCTCCCATAGGCTTGTCCTTCCTGCCTGCCCTTTGTCCCCTTAGGAAGAAAATCATTTAGGAAGATTAAACACAGCCTATGGGGATAGCATCGACTTCTACATGAATACCAATTTCCACAGTGTTACATTCAACTGGCATGTGACCACACAGTGTTTCTTTATAACCACACAATTTTCAAGTCTTGCAAATTTTTTAAATGTTGAATTTGTCAGTGCAAGTACAGCATGTCTGCTGATGCCATAGAAAGTAAGATTTCATCTTTCCCGTGTGTTGTCTAGAGCTGCGGCAAATAATTCAGTGGATTAAATTTGCAGCAGATACTTCGTTATACTATAGAATAATTATTTTGAATAAAAAGTTGAATTTCAGCCTGTTTAGTTTATTTTCCTGAGAGTCAGGAATAACCAAGTGCCAGTTTATCTGTGAAGCTGAAAGAACATAATAAAACGTTAAGGGATTGATACATTTCAGATGCTTTGTGTATCTTAAGGTGTTGCCTATACGCTTGTGTTTCTTTTTTTATATATATATTTTATTGATTTTTTTACAGAGAGGAAGGGAGAGGGATAGAAAGTCAGAAACATCGATGAGAGAGAAACATCGATCAGCTGCCTCTTGCACACCCCTTACTGGGGATGTGCCCGCAACCAAGGTACATGCCCTTGACTGGAATCGAACCTTGGACCTTTCAGTCTGCACTCCGACGCTCTATCCACTGAGCCAAACCGGTTTCGGCTATACACTTGTGTTTCAAGGGCAATTCTGATGTGGGCCTAGATTCATAACTAAGATAGAACCTTTGAAGATCTAATCAACATAAACTGTGTATTACCTATTGCTTCATTTAAGTATAAATAACTTTCCTGTGCAGAGTGCTGCAACCCTGAGTTCTTTTCCAAATCTTAGGATTCACTTCTTTCCTGTTGCTGCTGTTCCTCAGGCACATACAGAACATGAGTGAGATCAAGACTGACGTCGGACGAGCTCGGGCGTGGATAAGGCTGTCTCTAGAAAAGAAACTCTTGTCCCAGCATCTCAAGCAGTTGCTGTCTAACCAGCCACTCACCAGGTGAGACAGGTTGAGGCATTTCAGTTTCTATGACCTGTGTGCTTACAAAGCACATTGCAAAAGTCAACAAACTGTAGTTCTGTTTCTCTTATGTAACGAGACGTCTGGGGCTAGGCTGGTGGTCAGCAAACTGCGGCTTGTGAGCCACATGCGGCTCTCTGGCCTTTTGAGTGTGGCTCTTCCACAAAATACCACAGCCTGGGTGAGTCTAGTTTGAAGAAGTGGCGTTAAAGAAGTTTAAGTTTAAAAAATTTGGCTCTCAAAAGAAATTTCAGTGGTGTTCCTGTTGATATTTGGCTCTGTGGACTAATGAGCTTGCCGGCCACTGGGCCAGGCGGTCGCAGTGCCATCCTGGACGGAGGCTCTTTGCCCCTCTCCTCCGGGACAGCCCACAGTATGTGCCGATCACCTCATGTTACAGGATGGCTCCTCTTGTAAAATTAATGAGTCAGAGGGTTTGACTGGTTTAAAAGAGGTATTACCAGCAATTTGCTTCCCTGAAACTCTGAGCCCCACTGTCTGTCAGAATAGCTAGCTGTTCATGGCCCCCACCCTCATCAGCTCTGGTCAGCACTTTCCGATCTCTGTTAGTTTCGTAGACAACATGAATGTGTGGTTTGTTCCTCCCTCCCCCAATTTAATGACTGATTAGGTTAAAATGTTACCTGTCTACATGTCCATTTTTGTGACTTGTCTATTCTTTCCAGATTAGAATTTTCACCCAGTTTGTCTAGAGATGTTTAGTTTTCATGGGAGACATAATGAGAAATAGCCTACACTGTTGTTGTGCTTGCCCTGCTCTTTCCTAGAAAGCTTTATAAGCGGTATGCCTTTCTGTGTTGCGAAGAAGAACGAGAACAGTTTCTTTACCATCTTCTCTCCCTCAACGCTGTGGACTACTTCTGTTTCACCAGCGTCTTCACCACTATCAGTAAGTCCGGGAGGGCTGTCCCGTCAAGAGTTGCTCTGGTGACTAATGGAATAGGGTTCATATTTTTAAAGTGAGACATACCCTAGTATACTGAGGTGGGCACTGTGACACCCCCATCCCACACCCCTCTCCTTTAGGATTGAAGGGTCCTTAGCTCTCGGCCCTGTGGGGAGGGAGTGCCTCACCCCAGGGAGCCCTCCTGCCAGGGCCAGCCTGCTCTGACTGGTCAGAGGCTGTCCCAGAACTCGCCATCTGGCCAGCTGACGTCATTAGGACAGCGTCTCCCTCCACCAGGCCTGCTTTCTTCTCTCATGTTGATCCCAGAAGCAACATTCTGGTGCTGATTTCTGACTCCGGGTCTGCCTCCCAGGAAACTCAGTCTGCAACAGGAAGTGGGATGAATGTGAAAAGGAATATATCTCCAGGTCTTATCCAAAACCCATAAATTCAAAGAATCAGTAGGTGATAAAAATAAACTTTGTTCCTTTCTGGTGATTCTGAAAGACTTCAGGGTCTTGATGGGGAGTATGGGCTGTGGAGGGAGGAGATGCTCACTGCAGATGCTGACGGATGTGGATAAGCCGAATTAAAGCATTTAGTCTCTTCACCGTTGCTAATTCTTTTTAGCTGTGGGGTCCTCTTTCCTAGTTTATAGACTTTTTACTCGTATCAGTTTGGAGTTATATTCAGCTGCAAGTTTCAGAAACTCGCAAAAACAGTGGTTTAAACAAATTAGTAGTTTCATTTTTCTTGCATAACAAGAAGCCTTATAATAGGCAGTCCATGGTGCCATCATGGACATGAGCTCTTTTTTCTTTCCAGTCCTCAGCAGAGGATATTTTTTAAATTGATTTTTAGAGAGAGTAGAAGGGGAGAGGAAGGGAGAGAGAGAGGGAGAAAGAGAGAAAAACATGGATGTGAGAGAGACACGTCAATTGGTTGCCTCCTGCGCCAGCCCTGGCTGGAGCCAGGATGGAACCTTCAACCGAGGTATGTACCCTTGACCAGGAATCAGACCCACGACCCATTGGTCCTCAGGCCAACGCTCTAACCATTGGCAACACTGGCCAGGGCTTGGACATGGGCTCTTTGTCCCTCTCCTCCTAGACAATCCTCAGTGTGTGCTCATCACCTTCCGGTCACAGGACGGCTATTCTCAGTCCACCTTCCCGCAGGAAGAAGGAAGGCATGCCGAGGGGAAAGCGTCAGAATCTGTGTTCGAAAAACATAATTTTCCAAGCAATCACCATAAAGATCACTAGCATTTCACTGGCCAGAATCGTGTCGATTTTTGGTTTTTCTAGTCTCTGGTAGAGGCAGACAAGGAGCACTGGAGTTGAAATTGAGCCAACCTGTCTGGGAAGCTCCTGTTCATTTATTAGGTTATTACAGGAATGAAAAGCTAAAATGTTATATACAGTTTTGAAAGAGAAGAATTAGGACTCCTAAAATCCTCCTTATATCTGCAGATTTCTCTTCAGCTAAGAAACTCAATTTGAGGAAGTGAGATACTTCATGAAAGAAATATTCTGAGTTTAAATAATGTCACTTTTCATACTTGATGAAGTCACTGTTGTGCATCTGCTGGCCCTTTTCTGCAGCTTTTCTAATCCTGTCAATGAAAGAAATTAGAGAAACCTCTGGCACCCAAAATAGTTTTGCGCTAACCTCTTCTGCTTTCAGTTCCAAAAACTGTTGGATGCTTGTGATGACTAAAACAT
Source organism: Antrozous pallidus (assembly GCA_027563665.1). Lineage (NCBI taxonomy): Eukaryota > Metazoa > Chordata > Mammalia > Chiroptera > Vespertilionidae > Antrozous > Antrozous pallidus. The sequence goes on from CM050513.1 coordinate 80,685,844, forward strand.
GCCAGTAGGGCCTTTCAGAGCTCTAGCATTTCCTCTCCTTCTGCCAAAATAGGCAGACAGACGAGGTGATCCGCTCCACATGAAGAATGTGGTCTGTGTAAAATCAGGGAAACGAACCGTTTATCCCATTCATTGTCCTCGCCTAAGAATGCACTGAATCCTGATCCCGTATGGGGAGGCGGCACCTGGCCATCTGGCCCAGTAAGTGTGCTCTCCTTCCCTGAACACCTTTCAGGGAGGGCTTCTCATATACTCTCTGGTAACCGAGTGAGCAGAAATCCCAAGAATACCAACAAAAAAATGTGGATTCTACCCTGCCTTTTTGGGGGGGGCAAACAACAACGTATGGCTCTGAAGGATAAGGACATGCCACTGTGTTTGAGCCGCCCCATTTTTTAATGGAAAGTGGAGGGGGCGTGGTAATGTCTAACTTTATTGTTTCCACATTTGAGCAAAAGACAGTGGTGGGACAGTGACACCTAGTGGTGTGCCACTGAAGAGCCTTCAGAAGACGAGGTTTCCCACAGCCGTTTCCACATCTTGATTCTTTTCTTGAGGCCCCTCTGGGAGTCGCCTTCATAGCTTTCCAAGATTTCTTTAAAGACCTTATGTTGTGTCCAGAATGGAGGTGCTATTGTTTGTTTTTCTTGGCTTTGCATATTGAGCTATAAACTTGGGGTGGGAACGTTCAGAAGTGCCCAAAGCAACAGGATGCTAGCCAAGAAGTCATCCAGCCCCTTTTTCATATGAAACCAGCCAGGAGCTATGCTCATGTGTACTTGATTTTGAAACAAAATAAATAAAAGCAAGGAAACACTTTACAGCACTGTTAGTGTTCATGCCCTCAAGTATTCTGGTGCTAATGCCTGAGATTGTGTATAAATGCCGTGGTGATACACATGCCATGCACACATGATGGTGTATATGCTGGCGAAACCACCTCAGGTATCAGGACTTAGGGCTTACAAACTGGACCTCATTTTTCTAAACTAGGAGAGGCTATGGTCTCATCTTTCTGTCTAAATACATCTTGAATGACCTGTGGCCCTGGCCGGTGTGGCTCAGTTGGTTGAGTGTACTCCCATGGACCAATAGGTCGGCAGATCGACTCCCAGTCAGGGCACATGCCTGGGTTGTGGGCTCAATCCCCAGTGAGGAGTGTGCAGGAGGCAGCCGATCAACGTTTCTCTCTCCCTTTCTCTCTCTCTCAAAATGAATAAAACATATTTTTAAATACATATACTTAAGTGACTTATCTGTGCAAGCCAACAGAGTTCTTAATACATGTTTGTTTTGTTATCAGGAGAATTTTATTGTAATTTTTCGTTAATTTCAGCATTTTCCTCCAGTGATTCCATATAGGTCGGTGATCATTCCCATCAAGAAGCTGAGCAACGCGATCATCACCTCGAACCCCTGGATCTGTGTGTCGGGAGAGCTGGGAGACACAGGAGTGATGCAGATCCCCAAAAACCTCCTCGAAATGACCTTTGAGGTCGGTGCAGCTAAGACCTGTCCCCACAGAAAGAGCCATACGTAATTCTACGCAAGGATTCCAGTTTTACTTTTTCCTTTTCCTTGAGTCAGATAATATAAAGGCACAGTCATGCATGCGGGATCATTTCTATGGTCATGTACTTGTGGTCAAGTTGTCGTAAACACGCTAATTTGTTTTGTATCTTGATTGTAAGTTTCCCTGTTAGCTCTGTTTTCCTACCAGTGATGGTGCACTGGGGCCTTTTCCAGTCCTGTTCTAGGACTCTGGTGCCTTAGCACTCAGAGCTTTTTCCCCACAGCAGTCCTCATCTCCACACAGATGCTCCCCTCTGACCCTGGCCACAGGACAGGAGAACTGTGTTCATGCTTATGGCTTGCAGACCACGTGGTGACATTTATAAAGTGATTTTGTAAAAATACCTCTCAGTGTCGTAGTTCAGGTCTCACTTGGGGAAATATTCCCGTGTGTGTGTGTGTGTGTGTGTGTGTGTGTGAGCGCTCACAGGCAGGTAGGTCCCGGCATGCTGGAGGAAGCATGGAGGAAGGATGTAGTACCAGCTGAGTGCCCTGTTCTCCTGTTCCTTGTGATCTAGGAATAACACTCTCCCCACAGAATCCCATTTTGGCCCTATCTACTCAGTGAACTCATAGCCATCCTCCTTCCTATATAATAAAAGAGAAACATGCAAATTTGACCGTACCTTCAATCCTGATTGGCTATGCTACCAGCCAATCAGGCGTGGGGGCGGGGCCAAGTGGCGTGAGCTCTGGGCCTGGGGATGGAGATGAACTGGCAGTGGTGGTGAGTGCCCAGCCCCCGGGGCCGGGTGGTCACAGGCAGCCGGGGCTGAGCTGAGCAGGGCGATGGCCTCGCCAGAGGCTTTAGGCCTTGGGCAGGCTGGGGGTGAGCCATCAGTTGGACATCCCCTGAGGGCTCCCAGTATGTGAGAGGGGGCAGGTTGGGTTGAGGGACCACCCACCCCCAGTGCATGAAATTCAGGCCCCTAGTCTGTATATAAAAGATTAAAACCCTTAGCTTTTCTTTGATTACCAAGAATGTAACATAACTGCACCATACGCCCAATCAATGCTGCTTCCAAACTCCCTCACATGTGTCTAGTTCCTTCCATCTCTGCAACCACAGCTAGTTTAAGGTGCCATCCCCCTCACCTGAGTCACTGTGATGCCTTCTCACTGCAAAACAAAGTCAGGGGCCTAAGAACTCAGCCCTGATCACCCCGCACATAGGCAGTGGGGTCTGTGATGTATCAGAATTTAAAAGTCAGCATTTATTTTTACCACTCCTGTGATGATCACTTTCTTTTGTATTTGTCCACAAAGGGCCAGGAAAGATGTTGATAACTATGCTGTTTTGTTGGTTGTTTTATCACAGTAGCTTTGAAGATTTCTATCTAGTAGATGAGGTTGAAGGTCAGTTCTGCCTGAGTATTTTATTTGAAACAAAAATAGCTGGGTCAGTGATTTCTTTTTCTTTTTATATCTATAGTTGTTTTTCTGACTTCTCTGTAACTGAATCTAATAGCATCCTTTTTCTACTTCTTGAAATTCTTTCATCCTTTAAGGCACAACTCACTGTGTGATGTTTCTGGGTTCCCCAGTTAGAAGTAAATTTTCCTTCTCCAGTATCTGCTTCCACTGTTTACATCTCGAGCCCAGCACCTTGTGTGGTCCCTGAGTAGATCAAGTCCACCTGTCTCCTGTCTCATTAGCTGGGATGTATTGGATGTGACTGTGTTTCTCTAGTGCAGAGCAGAGCACACATGCAGAGTGGGCCCTCTGCAGTGGAGGGAGGTGGGACCACGGAACCACAGCAGAAGCCCAGAGGAAGTGGGAATGGGATCGGGCGCTGCATAACCTGTGGTCCTGTCCCTACAGTGCCAGAACCTGGGGAAGCTGACCACCGTGCAGATTGGCCACGATAACTCGGGACTGTTAGCCAAGTGGCTAGTGGATTGTGTCCTGGTCAGAAATGAAATCACAGGGCACACATACAGGTGAGTATATGTCCTTAGAGATCCAGAGTTCCCATTGTGAGACTCGTAGGCAAGGAGAGCTTTAAGAACTGTTTCTTTCTTTAAAAAAAACAACAAAAAAAAAACATTTTTATTGATTTTTTACAGAGCAGAAGGGAGAGGGATAGAAAATCAGAAACATCGATGAGACATCAGTCAGCTGCCTCTTGCACACCCCCTACTGGGGATGTGCCCGCAGCCAAGGTACATGCCCTTGCCGGAATCTAACCCAGGACCCTTAAGTCCGCAGTCCGACGCTCTATCCACTGAGCCAAACCGGTCTCAGCAAGAACTGTTTCTTTCTAAAGCCTTCCTTCTGCCTTCTGTATCTTAGTTTAGTTTTTTGGGGGTTGTTTTGGTTTGGTTTGATACAAAATTGCCCCCCCAAAAAAATACTTTACAAAAACACATTGTGTTCACTGCTAATGTTTAGTTCACAAGTGTTGATTGTTGTGTTGAAAATGATTGCTGTAACTCTGATAAAAAAGGAAGAAAGAACAATGTTGAAATAATTTCAGAATGAGGACAGGATCTTTGAGACTCTGCTAACTCCAGCCAGCACCCCTTTCTGTGAAGATTCTCCTCTTTTCTCTGTAACTTAACTCTGATACTCATAGTTTGAGACTATTCTTTCGAGAATTAATCACACAGTTTTGATGAGTGAGGTTTGAGAAAGTATTAAAGAGTTACTTTAGATTGGTGTGTGGCTCAATGGTTGAACATTGACCCATGCACCAAGAGATCGCTGGTGTGATTCCTGGTGAGGGCACATGCCTGAGTTGTGGGCTCAGTCCCCAGTAAGGGACATGCAAGAGGCAGTTGCTTGAAGTTGTTTCCCTCCCTTTTTCTCTAAGAGCAATTTTTCTTAAATGTCAAATTTTAGAAAAATAATTATTTCAATTTGGTTGGGTGTGATAATAACGTATGGCTATATAAGAGAGAAAGCATCTTTATTATTCAGAGATTTATACTGAAGTGTTTTACATCTATGTAATTTACTTTTAAAATGCTTCAACAAAAAATGATAAGTCTAGGTCAATGGTCGGCAACTCATTAGTCAGCAGAGTGGCAAACCGCTGCGTGCAAGCCGCATGTGGCTCGCGAGCTGCAGTTTGCCAACCACTGTTCTAGGTGGTAAGAATACAGGTGTTTGTTATACTGTTATTTTCTCTATTTGAAATTTTTCATAATTGAAAGAAACAGCCCACAGGCACTGAAATGGTGGGCCTTACTCATGGTGCTATTTTTAAAATTCTGATTAAAACTAGTAAGTAAAACGCCGGTGATGCAGAAGGTGTTTTTTGTGGGCTGGCTGGCTTTCGTCCTGCTAGGTTCCCGTGCGGGCGGTGGCTGGGGAAAGGCGTGGACGACGGGAGCCTGGAGAGGATTCTCATTGGGGAGCTGATGGCGCCGGCGGCGGACGAGGACCTGGCGAAGCAGTGCCGGACGCCCCCGCAGCAGAAGTCGCCCACCACAGCCAGGCGGCTGAGCATCACTTCGCTAACGGGGAAAGCCGCCAGTGAGTGGGCCCTTCATTTCTCTGCGTGTCTCAGCTGGTGCAGGCATCGCACGGCCGTTTCACAGAAAACTGTCACATTAATGCATGAGTTGTGGTAGGGAGGTTACAGAGAAGAACGCTGACGAAAATTAACTTGGGAGAAGGGACTTTAGAAAAGAGGGGAGGAAAAAAGAGAAAAAAATAAGGCAAGGCATGACAAATAATTAAAAGCCTGAAGAATTTGGATGTTAAAATTCAATAAAAATGCATGCTCTGTTTTAATTAAGCTATGGGAATATGAATAATATTTTGCCAGAAACCTAAAAGAGGAATACAAAATTGTTTTGTATTACAGTACTCCAACATGGCCACATTTAGTTATATAGAGTCCTTTATTCTAAGAGAAGTTCTGAAACCCCCTATCCCCACCCGCCAGCTTCATATAAGTGATGAAATAAGGTACTATAAAGGAGTGAGTTTTGTACAATAAACTCCTAATTTATACTGATGTGGCCTTTAGTAGGCTGAATCATGTCTTCCAGGATATCGGATCTAATGCCTAGAATCTGTAAATGTTACTTTGTTTGGGAAAGGATGTAATTAAGTTAAGGATTTTGAGATAGAGAGATTATCCTGGATTTATTGAGGTGGGCCCTAAAAGCTGTCACATGTGTTCTTTTAAGTGGGGGGCAGAGGGAAATCAGACACACACACAGAAGACGATGTAAAGACGGAAGCAGAAACTGGAGTGATGCCGCCACAGCCTGGAAGGCCTGCAGCCACCAGGGGCTGACGGGGCGGGCACCTTCTTCCACAAGCCTGGGAAGGGAGCACGGCCTGCGGCACCGTGCCTCCAGCACCATGAGAGAATACTTTCTATTGCTGTGAGCCACCCAGCTGTGGGGATCTATCACCAGAGCCCCAGAAAACTAAGGCAGTGTGACTTGGTAAAAAAATTACAAAAGTTTGTCAGTGAGGTAGTTTTAATTTAGTTATAGATAATAACCATAGTAGGATAACAAAAGTAACTAAGAAGCCCTCAGTTTACTAACAAAGCAATTTCCTTAGATAGTATTCACGATTAGAATGATGTTATCTAAAGACCCCCTTACCCTTTCTTAAATTACTCCCCTGATTCATAGTCAGAAGTAAAATTTACACCATGCACCACCATGATAAAATTTAAAAGACTGATAAAGCAAATATTGCTGAAGATGGAGAACAGTGCAATGCTCATACACTGCTTTTGAGAATGTAGAAGGAAAAACAGTTCAGTTTTTTTATAAAGCTACTAGTGGCCTGGTGCACAGATTCATGCACATTGAAAGGAAATTAATTGGAAGGTGGCCAGAGGGGCTGGACTGGGCAAGACGGGATGGACATGCCCTGGAGCCAACCTCCGACGGTCCCTGCCCGGAGGCTGCACCTGTGACAGCACCACGACTCCAGGGGTGTCTGTGGAGTGAGCAAGATCCCTCCAGCAGGTGGGGTCCTTTAGCCTGGCCTGCGAGGATTGGGCTAAAACTGGCTCTCCGACATCCCCTGAGAGGTCCCAGATTGCAAGAGGCCGGTTCTCAGGTCCTCAGCAGCTCCTGTGTTGAGCATCTGCCCCCTGGTGGTCATTGCACCCATAGCTACCGGTCAGACGGTGGGGTGGTCGATGGTTGCTTAGCCTTTTATATATATAGATTCATACACTTACCATATAGTTGGCCCCCAAATCTCCTAGATATTTAACTGAGAGAAATGAGTACATATATCGACACTAAGAGTTGCACTCAGATGTTCATAGCAGCTTTATTCACAGTAGCCAAAATGGAAACAACCCCAATATCCGCATTTGGTTAATGGACAAGCAGGTTGTGGTTTATCTATTCAAGGGATACTTTTCAGCAATATGTAAAAGTGAACAAACTATTGATACATCTAACAGCATGGATGAATCTCCAGAATATTCTGTGGAGTGGAATGAACCAGACACAAAGGACTAGGAACTATATGGTTTTATTTACACTAAATTCTGGAAAAGGCAGTGTTGGAATGATAGAGGCAGGTCAGCAGTTGCCAGGGGTTGAGAGCTGGGGAACAGGATTGACCCAATGAGGGCACAGGGGAACCTTCTGGGTTGATGGAAATTTTCTATATTATGATAGTGGTGACATATACCTACCAGAGCTTGCCAATTTGCACACTTAAATTTACTGAATTTGTTGTATGCAACACCTTAATTATGCCAATTTAAAACTTTAAAATAGATTTTGCCTCAGCCTGGTCAGCTACAGAATGAGTGCAGTTTCAGGTGTAGTACTGTTGTGAGAAGCCTTGTCCCCCACTTTTGGTTATTTTTTTTTCTTAATAACCATAAAATCTTAAATAACTTGAAACCCTGAGAGTGGTCACTTAGGATTTTCTCACCATGTGTGCAAGGTGATGTTTAGAGGACTCAAAGTTTTTTGTTTTGTTTTGTTTGATTTGATTTTTTACAGAGAGGAAGGGGAAAGGATAGAGAGTTAGAAGCATTGATGAGAGAGAAACATCAATCAGCTGCCTCCTGCATACCTCCTACTGGTGATGTGCCAGCAAGCAAGATACATGGCCTTGACCGGAATTAAACCTGAGACCTTTCAGTCCACAGGCCGACACTCAATCGACTGAGCCAAACAGGTTAGGCCAGGACTCAAAAGTTTTTTGTTTTGTTTTATTTTTTAATGAAGAATAATCTTTTTTAAAATATGTTCTTAATGATTTTTTTTTTTTTTTTTTAGAGAGTGAGGAAGGAAGAGAGAGGAAGAGAGAGAGAGAGAGAGAGAGAGAAACATGAGTGAAACTGGATTGGCTGCTTCATACCCGCTACTGGGGATCAAGGCTGCAACCTGGGCATGTGCCCTGACCGGGAATCGAACCAGTGTCCCCTTAATGTACGGGACGATGCTCCACCTACTGGCCCACACTGGCCAGGCAGCACACAAAGTTTTAAATCAGTTTTAATATACTGCTGGTCAGGGCAGGGCTCTGTTGCAGTGGATAAAAGCTTTCTAAAAAATCTTCATGTTTAAAAGAAAAAATATTCAGAGAATGGTAAAAGTGAAAAAACTAGGAGCTGCAGAAGCTACAATATCAGGGCTTCGGTCATAAGAAGTTTACATTTTAGCCATTTTTATTCATTGGTGTAGAAAAACTTACTTGTTACCTAAAAAATGAATTTAGAGATTCTTAAAAACTAGAATGTATGGTTTGTCCTTTATTGTGTGACATGTAAAATCGATATAGTAGTTAATTTACCACACACACAAAAAAAAAATACCAAAGCCATCATTTTTCTCTTGTTACTGACTTCTATCCCTGGATAAAACCTGTTTATCACTTTTTTACTTTTTTCCATTCCTGGGGTTTGAGAGGCAAATGCATTTTAGAGGCCACTCAAACAGCCCACCAAGCCCGTCTTCCCTCAGGGCCTAGAAGAGCAAGTGCTGGCCCGGGGTAGCCAGGAAGGGAAGGAGTTCTAGCAGGGTGCCCAGTATACCTGGCATCTTCCCTTTACTTTAAACACAACAGCAGAAACCACAAATTCCAAGTTAGCCTAAGAACCTCAGAGGCCTCTGTCTGTGCCCAAGGAGCACAGAGGAAGGTGGTGTCCGGGGGTGGGGTTTCTGAAGAATGAGCTGTGGGTTTCCCCTGTCTCCCTCCTCAGAGTAAATCACCATGCCAGGCGATTTACACCTAATAGCTCCTTCCCAGTGACCCATGTATGCGGTATGTGTATGTTGTGTCCTGTCCCCATTAGGCTGAAGACATTTGACCAAGGTTATAGATTATACGTGGTAAGGCTGGGATTTGAATGTAGGGGTCTCTTGGATTCTTTTCCATTGTGCCAAGATGCCTCTCACTTGGCCAGACTGGGCCAGGGCAGGTCTGATGGAGCCCCCGGCTCAGCCAGCCTGAGCTGGCAAAGTGCTTCCTGCATAGGTGGACACAGTTGATGTCCCGTAGCGCTTTGGTTTATTTCCCTTGCGTGAGAATTTGGCCGCTGCTTTTTGTTTTTCAGAGCCCAGTGCTGGACAGATCCAGGAAGGAATTGGAGAGGCTGTGAACAACATTGTGAAACATTTCCACAAGCCTGAAAAAGAGGTATGATGAGCTATAAAACTTAATATAGTAGGATTTTAAAGCAGCTTTTGTGCACGATACGTACGGCCATGCCGGGTGCTTTGGTTTTCCCTCGTCGGCTTTCTGAGAGCTGCAGCAACGTGCCCCGTGCTTCAGCGCCTGCCTCCCTGGCATGGTTCCTGAGCAGAGGCGCAGTGGGTCACGGCCGGGCCTGTGTTGTGTCCGCAGAGAGGAAGCCTCACGGTGCTGCTGTGCGGAGAGAGCGGCCTCGTTGCCGCGCTGGAGCAGGTTTTCCACCACGGCTTCAAGTCTGCCCGCATCTTCCACAAGAACGTCTTCATCTGGGACTTCATAGGTAAGTTCAGGCAGGTGCATGCTGGTGTAAGGTCTCCGAAATGCTTCCTGGAAAACTCAAAGATCCGGGAATTGGGAAATAAGGGCTCATTTTAAGGGAGTATGTTTGCTTGTTTTTTTAAATAAGCACGGTCCTTGCTTTTCATTCAGTGAACAAATATTTATAGTGCCCACCAAATTCCAAACCCTATTCTAGACGCTCAAGATACACTATGTATGTCAAGATGTAACTAGCCCTAGCCAGTTTGGCTTAGTGACCGAGCGTTGGCCCATGGACTGAGGTCTTGGGTTCATTCCCCACACGTTGATCACAGGCTCAATCTCGGGGCCTGGGTCGGGGTGCCTGTTGGGAAGCAACCAATCAGTGTGTCTCTCTCACATGGTGTTCCTCTCTCTCCCTGTCTCTCTCCCCCGCTTCCACTCTTTAAAAATCAATGGGAAAAACATCCTCAGGTGAGGATTAACAACCAAAAGATATAACTAACAACACACGACAATTCCCGTGATTGATAAACTTACATTCTGGTGGGAGCAGGGAGGACAAATAATACAAAGCAACATATAAATATGCAATTCATCTATTACGTTAGGTGATTGCTGGTCTGGAAAAAATAGAACAAGGTAAGAGGAAATGGAGTGTTGATTGCTCTTTTAAATGGGTGGTTATAGGCTTTGTTGACCGGTGACATTTGAACAGACTTTCACGGAGTGCACAAGTGAGCCCTGTGCATCCTGGGAGGAGGGCACTCAGCTGAGAGAAGGGCCAGGGCAGATGCCCCGAGGCAGGGGTGCACCTGGCCGGGGGTTTTTTTGTTTGTTTGTTTGTTTGTTTGTTTTTGTTTTGTGGAGTGCAGAGGGATCGGGCTGAGCAGAGTGAGAGGAGAGACAGGATTTGGGGAGAAGAGGTATTTACTGCAAGAGGCAGACTGTGAGGGGCTTCCAGGCCTTTGGGGGGACTTTGGTCTGTATCCTGAACGAAATGGAAGTTGTTTGGGAGGTTTGGATATAAGGAGGGAGGCGTTTGAAAAGGATGGCTCCTGCTCTGTGCTGTCCAAAGTGATAGCCACTGGACACAGGTGCCCATTTACATTCACATGGACCTCCTTTACATTTAAAATGCACCCAGCCCTCCTATAGCTGTCAGTGGGCCCTTACAGATGGGGAACCTTTCACCGGCACAGTCCCCTCCAGTGTCTGCTCCAGCTTGCTGAGCTGGGTCGTCTTTATTTTGGTATGCAGCTCTTCTAGAATTCCCAGTTTCTTTAAAGGGGTGATTAATCATTCGTGTTTTGTACATAAGGCCTAGTTGATTTCAACTAAGTTAGAATTTTTTGACAAAGAAAGGAAAGTTGACAGATTAGGCCCCTAGGAGTGATTTTTTTTCCCCCCTTCTAGAATGCCTGGACTATGGCTCCTGCTTCTGACATGTGTACACATACCTCTTTCTCCAGTTTACTGGTTCAGTTCCATTTCAGAATTGTGTTGCAGTGTAAGCCTGACATTCTTCAACTGGAACCGGGGCCCCCATCCCAGTGGCTACCATGTCTTTGCTGTTTACTCCTAGAAGGTTCTAGTCAATAGAGGAGTCTGTTTTTATTTTTCTTCTTCTTGCCAATTCCCATGTCAAGCAGTTATTCCAAAGAGGGTAACTTTTCCCAGCCTTCCAGAATGCAGTCTAGATTAGAAAATAAACTCCCGGGAGCGCATTCCTGAAACATGGACCTCTAGACCTCATTGTGAAACCAATAGTAAAATGATGATTTGGGTTCCAGGACTGGCTCTAATGCAAAGCATCATTAGTGTTTCCAGGTAAACCTAGCGGATTAGCCTTTCTGTTACAAAGTGCTGATGTGTATTGTGATATGATTCTGACTTCCTTCCCCAGAGAAAGCGGTTGCTTATTTTGAAACCACTGACCAGATTCTAGACAATGAAGATGATGTCCTTATTCAGAAACCCTCCTGCAAAACCTTCTGCCATTATGTCAATGCTATTAATACTGCACCCAGGAACATTGGAAAGGATGGCAAATTCCAGATTTTAGTTTGCCTTGGAACACGGTATGAAGCCAGTTCTTGACTTTCTCTGTCTTTGTTACCTGTCAAACAAGAAAGGGTTAAAACAGGTCCTGCCCCTTCCGAAGCTCTCCCATGAGTTTCTTTCATCCCAAGGTTCATGATGAGAATACTGTGTATCGGGTACCTGCCCTGTGTTGGGTAAAGCACTATGCTAAGTCTACTTTACATATATTATCTCGTTGAATCCTCCTGCTGTGCACCACCACCAGTACTTGAAGTAGCAACCAGTATCCCATTCTGTAGATGAGCAAATAGATGAAACACAGATAGCAGATCTTCCCAAGGCCACACAGGAAGAGGTGAAGCCAAGATTCACATCGTCTCACTCAGGCTCTCAACCATACACTCTTCTCGTTCCAAAGATAGGTAAATAGTTACAGGTAAAGAGTATCCAAAGATAGGTAAATAGTTACAGGTAAAGAGTATCCAAAGATAGGTAAATAGTTACAGGTAAAGAGTATCCAAAGATAGGAAATAGTTACAGGTAAAGAGTATCCAAAGATAGGTAAATAGTTACAGGTAAAGAGTATCCAAATATAGGTAAATAGTTACAGGTAAAGAGTATCCAAAGATAGGTAAATAGTTACAGGTAAAGAGTATCCAAATATAGGTAAGTAGTTACAGGTAAAGAGTATCCAAAGATAGGAAATAGTTACAGGTAAAGAGTATCCAAATATAGGTAAGTAGTTACAGGTAAAGAGTATCCAAAGATAGGAAATAGTTACAGGTAAAGAGTATCCAAAGATAGGTAAATAGTTACAGGAAAAGAGTATCCAAATATAGGTAAATAGTTACAGGTAAAGAGTATCCAAAGATAGGTAAATAGTTACAGGTAAAGAGTATCCAGAGATAGGTAAATAGTTACAGGTAAAGAGTATCCAAAGATAGGTAGTTACAGGTAAAGAGTATCCAAAGATAGGAAATAGTTACAGGTAAAGAGTATCCAAAGATAGGTAAATAGTTACAGGTAAAGAGTATCCAAATATAGGTAAATAGTTACAGGTAAAGAGTATCCAAAGATAGGTAAATAGTTACAGGTAAAGAGTGTCCAAAGATAGGAAATAGTTACAGGTAAAGAGTGTCCAAAGATAGGAAATAGTTACAGGTAAAGAGTATCCAAAGATAGGAAATAGTTACAGGTAAAGAGTATCCAAAGATAGGTAAATAGTTACAGGTAAAGAGTATCCAAAGATAGGTAAATAGTTACAGGTAAAGAGTGTCCAAAGATAGGTAAATAGTTACAGGTAAAGAGTATCCAAAGATAGGTAAATAGTTAGAGGTAAGGAGTATCCAAAGGTAGGTAAATAGTTACAGGTAAAGAGTATCCAAAGATAGGTAAATAGTTAGAGGTAAGGAGTATCCAAAGGTAGGTAAATAGTTACAGGTAGGTTGGTAGATCATTAGATACACTGACGCACACACACATACTTGCACTGTCTAGAGCTTGTATAGTGTATATACACCACCATATTAAATTTAATAATGTTGCAAATTCTTACTGTATAGTTTTTAAGACAGTTTCCTACCCCTTTATTTCTTGAAAATGGCACATATGAGCTGTATAACTCATTCATTTTAAAACAGCTCTCATAATTATAAGAAATGAAACACAGAGACCTTTAGAAGCTTTTTGTGTGCAATGTGTGCTTTCTTCTAAACCTCTGGAGTCCTGCTCAGCTGGTGTGACTCGGTGGTTGAGCGTTATCCCATTAACCAAGAGGTTTCTGGTTCGATTCCCAGTTGGGGCACTTGCCTGGTTTTGGGCTTGATCCCCAGTAGAGGGGTGCAGAAGGCAGCTGATGGATGATGTTTTTCTTTCATCACCGTTTCTGTCTCTCTATACCTCTCCCTTCCTCTTTCTAAAAATCACTAAAACAGTTTAAAAACAAACATCCTGGAGGCCAAGGAGAGGTGCAGGATGGTCTAGTTAGGCCAGTCCTTGTCACAAAAGGCCTTGGAAGGTGCTTAGTAAGGATGTCTTAGGTACCTAGGGACAAGTGATTAATGTCGAGTTTAATCAGGAAACACTGTAGCCTGAGATTTCAACTGGCTATAGGACTAAGTTCTGAATTTCTTAAAGGGGCCCATGTTCAGCTGAGCTTTTAAAGTTCCCTTTGAACACAATCTTTATCTCCTTTTATCTCTTCCCTGTTCTGGCTTATTAGGCCAATGCCACCTCTCTTTTGGTTTATAAAATCTGCTTAATGTTCTGCTTTGATTTTGTTCCTTACCTTATTGCATTGTATAAGTTGAAAAACAAGCAAATCCCTACTATTTAATGTAGTCTTTCCTCCCCAAAGGTCCATCTACTTTGGCATGCCTTGCCACGGATGTCTACAGGGGTGTAAAAAAGAAATATAAAATTACATTCTGCCTCATTGAAACGGGTTTGGCCCAGTGGGTAGAGCATCAGCTTGCGGACTGAAAGGTCCCAGGTTCGATTCCAGTCAACGGCATGTACCTTGGTTGCAGGCACATCCTCAGTAAGGGGTGTACAGGAGGCAGCTGATTTATGTTTCTCTCTCATCGATGTTTCTAATTCCCTATCCCTCTTTCTTCCTCTCTGTAAAAACTCAATAAAATATATATATATTTTTTTTTTTATTATATTCTGCCTCTTTAAAAGTAGTAAAATCGGAATGGAGAATTTCCCTAATGTGTGGAAATTCTCATGGCCAACATGGCCTACTGTTGAACTCTGACGGGTCTTCCCGTCAGCCTACACTGTCTCGCTCCTGCTGCCTTTGCACCAGTAAAGATCCAGCTTCTTTATAAATATATATATAATATATATATATATATATATATATTATATATATATATATATGTAATTGATTTTTTTACAGAGAGGAAGGGAGAGGGAAAGAGAGTCAGAAACATTGATGGGAGAGAAACATCGATCAGCTGCCTCCTGCTCACTCCTTACTGGGTATGTGCCCGCAATCTTAACCAGAATCGAACCTGGGACCTTTCAGTCCCCAGGCCGATACTCTATCCACTGAGCCAAACCGCTTAGGGCAAGATCCAGCTTCTTGACCTGAGTTTCCTCTCAGCTGACCCGGGAGCTTGGCTGGACGTGTCCCGCCGGCCCCACACCTTCCCGGTGCGAGCTCCAGCATGTGCTGCGCTCCGCCGCGAGGCAGCCACACTCAGGGCTGTTTCTGTTTGGGCCCCTAGGGATCGCCTGCTCCCCCAGTGGATCCCGCTGTTAGCCGAGTGCCCCGCCATCACCCGAATGTACGAAGAGAGCGCCCTCCTGCGGGACCGCATGACCGTCAACTCTCTCATCCGCATTCTGCAGACCATTCAGGACTTCACCATCGTCTTGGAGGGGTCTCTCATCAAAGGCGTGGACGTGTAACCCCTGGTAGAAACTCTCTCGTCCAGACCCCCTGCTCCCTAACCTCCCCCGTCTGCGGACCGATTCGGACTTGTCTATTGCGGTCGTGAGTCCTGCAGGGGCCGTGCACCGTCCGCCCCGACTTGAAGAATCCTCACGCTGCAGACAAGGCAAACTGCTGTATTGTAGTTCATTTGAACCAGGACTTTAGTATAAAATAGAGTATTTTCATGTGTGGGATGTGTGTAAATATGCTATCTTCTCTAAGAAATTATATTACTCTGATAAGATACTTTTCCTAGATTGAATATTCCTGTGACTTAAAATAAGTAGTTTAAAAGCATTGGGAGTTGTGGGGAGCGGAAGAAGCCAATACACGTGTAGGTACAGTGCAGCCCAGAATGCATTGCAGCGTGTGGCCATCCATCCTGGGGTCTGACGCTTTGTATTCTGAATGTACACAGCCCACTGGGGAATCAAACCTGCGACCTTCTGGTCCATGGGTCGATGCTCAACCACTGAGCCACACCAGCCAGGCTGCCCTTGTATCTTTTAAGTTGCAAATGGTTTCCTACATAGGAATTGAGTCACTTTTCCATTCTTTGGAGCATTCCCCCCCCCCCCCCCTTAGGCAGAAGATGAAGATATAATTCAAATACTTTAAATACTGAACCCTAGGAGCTCGGCCTCACTGGGTAGACGGCACACAAAGGCCCAAGAAGTGTGTTAAATGGTGGGATTATAACGTCTTTACTCTGTGGAAAGATTAGCCTAGACTGACTTCATTCCTCGCATTTTTATTCATGTTATCGGAGGTGCTTTGGGCAGATGTCACAGTCCTAACAACTGCAAACAGGCGTTTGATCCTGGGCTTTTTATTTGGCCCTCGGAGCCGGGCAGAGGTCCCTCGCCCCGCAGGGAGGGATCCCCTTAAGCCCGTCTTTGTTTGGCTCCCGTCGCCCCCTCCCCTCCCGGGTGCCCAGCCCCCTCTCAGGAAACGGAAGGAATGTCTGAGGAGGAGGAGGGCTCGGTGTGGCTTGGAAAGTTTTGTGAAAGCATTTGTTGACCAAGAGAATGCACATCACGGGCGAGAGAGAGAGAACGGTCCCTTTCCGGGTGTTTCCGGGCAAGTTTCCTGCTCTCGGTGAGAGGACTGATAACAGGAGACAATGGGCCCGGAGGAGGGGACAGCCGGCGCAGCGCAGCACAGGGGGGCGAAAGGCGCCCGGAACCAGAGGCAGCCTTTTTGAGAGGCCAAAGGTTGTGCGGCACCGGCCGGTCAGGTGTTCTGCCAGGCAGTCAGGTAAAGCCGTGTGAGCGGGTCGCCTTGTCTTCCTCGCAGAGCGGGTCCTGTCGCTCCGGTGGGCGCCTGCGCATTGCTGGCCGGGAAGGTGCTCGCAGAGCTGCGGGGTGTGTTTCCTGCGGCGGCCGAGACACGAAGCCAGGACCTGTGATCCGAGGGTCCCCGGCGGGAGCCTGCAGTGTGGTCTCCCTGTCTTCCTGGCAGCAGAAACGAATGAAGCAGGTGCCTCCCTCCCTTTGTAAACCCCGTGTGCGGCCAGGCAGCGAGGCCCACCCCCAGTGATATGTGGCTGAGCTCTCGGGGAGGCAAGGGGGGTTGAAGCATCTAGAAACCCATGGAAATGGGTTAAAAAGAAGGTTCTGGGTGACTTGGGGCCCAGAGATTCGCTTGCCTGAGGCTCACGTGTGTCTGGGGGCGTGGCTGTTCAGGGACAAGGAAATTCTTCAATGGGAGACATCCTCAACCTGCCCACACTAGCCTCAGACTGCGTTTTGGGGATCAGAAGCCGATAAGCTGATCCATGGGGGGGAGGTGGGGGAGGGTCACGGCTGTTTCCCTCCCTTTCCCATGAGGCCATGCTTCTGGCACACTAGGGGCAACCAGGGAGTCGATGAAACTGATTGAGTCATCTAGTCCAGCCGGCTCCCTTTATAGATGGGAACACTTAAGGATTAAGGAGATTACACACTCCCGCAGCTGGTCAGCGACAGCACAGGGTCCAGGACTCACATTCTTTAGTTACACCAGGCTGCAGGAGCCTGACCTTGGGGGTGTTCATCTGCGTGTCTCTCCACCCTTGGAGCTTTCTGCATTCACTTATGCAAACAGGAACTCGGATTCATATTCATGTCTAATACTCATTTACAGGGATTGATACTCATTTTAACAAATTCTTTACACGTTGTTGTGAAAACGGGGAGAACATTGCATTTGGGGTCTGTGAATAAAACCATTACCTCAAAAGGGAATGCCCCAAAGGAGTGCTACCTAAAGTCTGTCCTGCTCTGTGTAGTGGGACTAGAGCAGTGCAATGACCAATGTCAAGAGGGAGAGACACGCCCCCTACAATACTAGTCCCTTAAAAGTGGTCACCTTGGGAGCCCATCTGTCTGAATTCAGGGAGACAGCCAGCGCTCCAGACACGTGGGGGCCCCTGGAGGAGCTGCCTGAAACCCCTGCAGCCCATAGGATCCAAGCTGATGAATAGAAAGGATGCGAGCAGACTTTGTGACATAAGAAACAACTCTAGCCCAGTCGGCATGACGCGGGGGTTGAGCATAGACCTACAAACCATGAGATCGCGGTTCCTTTCCAGGCAGAGCACGTGCCCAGAGATTTTGGGCTTGATCCCCAGTGTGGGGCATTCTGGAGGCAGCCAATCAATGATTCGTCATTGATGTTTCTCTCTCCCTTTCTCTTTGAAATCTATTTAAAAACTATTAAAAGAAAAAGAAACACAACTCTAAAGAAATATGATTTAGTTCTTATGTGGCTTATAATTGAGCCAATGCCAAATTATTCTGAGCAGGACAGTGGCAGAATCTTGAGAATAAATGTACATAGCCTCACAAGCTGACTTGCAAGGACTATATCCATTTAGAGCTATCCTTTCCCTTTATTTTTAAAATCAGTATGTTACTTTATAATGACACCTCAAAATTAAAACAAATAAAAGTAAATTTTGTAATTGACTTCCCCACCCTCAAAATAAATTAAAATTAATGTCTGGAACCATCATTAGTATTTTTGCATAATAGCTCAAAAAGAAATTGTTTTAAAATTGCCAAAAGTATTAGCTCTTGAAACATACTTTTTCAAGTGTCCTAAAACTCCTAACCTCTACCTTCGTGACCCAGTAGCATTACACCGCTGTGAAGCCCTATAGTGCGCCCTCGCCGGGCTCAGTAGCACCTTAAAAGTGACTGAGGCGCCGTGTCCAGGAGTTAAAGTGGGGTCCAGGTGGTGGAAAACAGGTTACTGAGAAGAAAAGTAGGGCCTCCCAGCCTCCCCAGCCTCTTTCCACTGGGGGCTAGACTTCAATCTAAAACTTGCAGAAGTTTGCGATTTCCCTCGAAAATTTACTTTCCATGTTTCAGAAATGTTTGTACCTTTTGTAATTCTGTGGTATTTACTTTCACATGGCTTTTTCAAAAATCATTTTAATGAACTCTGTCACCCTCTATGAATGACATTGGGGAAATGCTGAATTGCTTCTATTTCCTTTCTTGGCAATAAATCACTGTTGTATATAGATGTGAGTGAAAGAGGGGTAGAGGCTGTGCATAACAGTTTGTGTGTAGTGTATATTGACGCCTCCTAGCTATTTCAAAACATGAGACAATAGACAAGGACCTCAGATCCCCAGGGAAATATTTATTTGACGGCACTGAGAGTATAGCTCTTAGTAACAGAATCTCCTAATGAGAATTGTGGCTTTTCAGAAGATTTTTATTTTGAGAACTGTATTTTCCCTGTAAGGTTTACAGAAACTAATCACTCCTTTCACCACGTTGTAAGGACAGTCTGAACCTTCACTTTAGATTTCAGTGTTAACACCTTCATGGAGGAGAATGGAGTCTGCAGCTCCTCTCAACTTTTTATAAAGTGAATTCTGTTTCCAGGTCATCTGCATCTTTCGAAATCCCTGTTTCTTATGTAAGTATTTATTACATTTCCATTTAGCTTAAAAGAATACAGAAACAAATAATAAGCTATTCAGCCCCTTATTCCTATATATAAATTTCTTGAACTGATTTCCAAGCTTTTTGAAGAGGGTGTTGGACTGTGATTGGAAGAATCCAAGGAGAATCCCATCCCTTCAAATCTTACTAGAACTGTTTGTCCTCTCAAGGGCAAAACAGAGATTGGCTCCAGAAAAAAATCACATTGAGCAATTAATACCAGAAAAATATCAAAAGATTTCCCCTCCTTTGGGGAAAAATAAAAAAAATCCCCTCATTTGAAGGAATCCAGGGTATCCTTGGGTTATCTGGGAGGGAATAATGCTTGATTCAGTTACCTGAATGTATTATGTATGGCTCCAGTCTTTATTCCAAACACCCCATCTTGACAGAGAGGCATGGTAAAGAATTCCTGTTGTCAATCAGTGGAAGGTGTTTGACACATGGAAAAAGTCCTCTATGTTACACTGGAACTGTGTATAAATGTACCTGTGTATGTTTTTAAATGAGCCTTTCTGCATTTAAGTTGTATTGTTTTTCCTTGTATTGTTAACAAAATACATCAGAACTGGATGTTTTCCCCCCTCATCTGAACATAATATAAAATTTGAACAGTATTGTGATATCAAGCACTTTAGCATACATATCAGAGAAACTGACGTGGGTTTTTCAGGTTTTGGAGTACATTTAAATATGACTTTTCATGCTTTGTTCTTTACAAATAAAACTGTGGGATTGATACTTTGTTCTGTTTTATTATTATAGGATCTTAAAACTGTCTGTTTAACAGAGCAAGAGTTCTTCACAGAAACCGAACCAGTAGGATATGTATGTAAGCATAAAGAGATTAGTTTTAAGGAAATCACTCAAGCGATTGTGGAGGCTTAGTAATCCAAAATCTACATGGTAGGCAGGTTGGAGACCTCTCGGAAGAGATGCAGTTCAAGTCCAAAGGCAATCTGTTGGCAGAATTTCTTCTCGCTTAGAGAAGCTCAGACTTTGTTTTATGAAGGCCTTCAACTGATTGGATGAGGCCCACCCACATTATGGAGAGTAATCTGCTGTACTCTTAAGTCCACCAATATAAATGTTAACCTCATTAAAAAAGAAAACACTTTATAGAAACATTCAGAATAATGTTTGACCAAATGTCTGGCACCATGGCCTAGTCAAGTTGACACATAAATTAACCATCAAAATTAAGATATTATAATAATGAGTGACTTGCTAATAAATGATCAAAAAGAATGCTGGCCCCTAGCTGGTTTGGCTGTATGGATAGAGCATCCTCCTGAGGCCTGAAGGGTCCCAGGTTCGATTTTAGTCAAGGACACATGCCCAGGTTGCAAGCTCGATCTGGGGCGTGCAGGGGGCAGCTAAATAATGATTCTCTCTCACTGGTGTTTCTACCTCTACCTTCTCCCTTCCTCTCTCTGAAATTAATAAAAATATTAAAATGCTGAAAATACAAGAACTGCATATATGGGGAGCAGCCACTAACCCGAGGCCTGAGAGAGACAAAAGAGTTGCCTTGCCCTTGGGCTGAGAGCAGCTTTATTAAAGCAGTTACCTCCCTGGCCCACTGGATGGCAAAGAAGTTACAAGAAACTGCACTGCTGGCACTTGTTTGGAATCTGCCTCCAAGTGCTAGAGGAGC
This sequence comes from Antrozous pallidus, assembly GCA_027563665.1. Classification (NCBI taxonomy): domain Eukaryota; kingdom Metazoa; phylum Chordata; class Mammalia; order Chiroptera; family Vespertilionidae; genus Antrozous; species Antrozous pallidus. Next base: position 80,706,392 of record CM050513.1, read on the forward strand.
ATCCATGAGGAGGTGCCCTGCCCCAGGACTTGCTGGGAAGCCCTGGGGAGTCGGGGGAGGGGGGGTGAAGGGGTTTTAGGGAAGATGTCCATAGAGCAGTGCTGTAGCAGTAAAACCCACTCCAGAGCCACCCAATGGGGTGCAGCATGAGATTATCTGCCGAGTAGCACAAGAGTGAGCCCCTGCACATTGCAGGAGCCCACACAGAGGAGCAGAGCTGAACCAGGAAAAGAAAGCCTCGTCCAGTGTCTCTCCAGTGCAGTCTACTGACAGTTGTGCCAGCTGGCAAAGGAGAAATATCCACAAGAGGGTCTCGCTCCATGTTGCAGAGCACACAATCAAGGATACATTTGGAGCTTAGAGGCAATCTATATACATAAAAGCCTATGCAACTGAATGACCGGTCAACCGGTCACAATGACAGGCACTGACCAACCACCAAGGGGCAGATGCTAAACACAGGAGCTTCCTCTGGTGGTCAGTGCATTCCCACAGCCCCTCCCCTGCTGGTCAACCTTCCTCAGCCCTGATTGGCCCCCGATCACTGGCCAGGCCAAGGGACCCCACCCATGCACCAGGCCTCTAGTCCTATATAATAAAAGAGTAATATGCAAATTTGACCGTACCTTCGCCACACGCACAAGCCATGCCCACAGCCATGCCCATCATCCAAATCAGGAGCAGATTATGCAAATAAACCCCAAACAAGATGGCTGCCACCACTGAGAGCAGGAGGAAAGCTTGGGTTTCCCCGGCAACAGAGAAAGCCAAACTTTCCACCTACCATAGCCTGCCTAGGCCTCCATTCAATGTTACAAAGTTTCGATTTTAAAAGATACAGAAATGGCAACAGCCACTGAGCTGGAGAGAACAGAGGCTTGGGTTTCCCTGGCAACAGAGGAAGCCAAGCTTTCCACCTGCCTTGCCGGCCTAGGCCTCCACTCCAGGCTACAAAGTTTCAATTGCAGACATAGATTAATTCCCAGATACCAGGGCCTCTGCTTGGGTCGCTGGGGGGTGTGGCCAGCCTGCAAACCTCCACAGGCCCCTCGCCCAGGCCACCCTCACCCCAAGGGAACCTCCACCCTGATCTGGGACACTCTTCAGGGCAAACCAGATGGACCCCACCCATGCACCAGGCCTCTATCCTATCTAATAAAAGAGTAATTTGCAGATTGACCATCACTCCAACACACTAGAGGGCTGCCCCCATGTGGTCAAAGATCCTGCCCCCATGTGGACACAAGATGGCCACCATATGGCCAGCAGGGGAGGGCCATTGGAGGTTCTAGGCCCTGCAAGGGAGGGCAGTTGTGGGCCATCAAGCCAGCAGGGGAGGGCAGTTGGGAGGGACCAGGCCTGCAAGGGAGGGCAGTTGGGAGTGATCAGGCCTGCAGGGGAGGGCAGTTAGGGGTGACCAGGCCGGCAGAGGAGGGAAGTTGGGGGCAAACAGGCTGGCAGGGGAGCAGTTAGACATCATTTAGGCTGGCAGGATAGTGGTTAGTAGGTGATCGGGCTGGCAGGCAGAAGCAGTTACGGGCAATCAGGGAGGCAGGCAGGGGAGCAGTTTGAAGCCAGCAGTCCTGGATTGTGAGAAGGATGTCTGATTGCCCATTTAGGCCCGATAAATGGGCAATCGGACATCCCTCAAGTGGTCCCAGATTGGAGAGGGTGCAGGCTGGTTTAAGAGACATCCCCCAACCCCCGTGCACAAATTTCGTGCACCAGGCCTCTAGTACATTTATAACTGCCCAACTGTTTAGTTCCTTATTTTCAGTTAGGAGGAAACAGAGGAGTGCAAAAATGCAGGTGGAAAAGATAAGATAGAGCACATGTGTCCATACTTTGTGAAGCAGTAGTTCAGAGCAGACTATCCGCCGTGTTCATTAGAATGTGGTCCAGATGTATAAAGTTTTCATCACTGCCTTTTAAAATACTGGCTTGAGTCCAGCTGGCATGCTTCAGTGGGTGAGCACTGACCTGTGAACCAGGCGGTCATGGTTTGATTCCCGGTCAGGCACGTGCCCAGGTTGTGGGCTCGATCCCTAGTGTGGGGTGTGCAGGAAGCAGTCAATCAATGATTCTCTCTCATTGTTGATATTTCTATGTCCCTCTTCCTTCCTCTCTGAAATCAATAAAAATCTATTTTAAGAAAATAAAATATAATACTGACTAATTGAAAATCTTGATTAACTGCAGTTAAGGTCAGGAGGCTTTTGCCATCTCAGGGAAAGAAGGCCCCAGTGGTAGCAATAAAGGTGGTGAAAGGTGCTGGGTTCTGAGTATATTTTGAAGCTAAAACAAGAGATTTCCTGATGGATTGAAGGTGAGAAATGAGTGAAGAAGATTCAAGGACTCCAAGGGTTTTGACCTGAACAACTGGAAGGCTGAAGCTAGAATTTCCATGAACTGAGATGAGTAAGAATGTGGGGAGAAAAGGCTTTGGAGATAGATCAGGAGTTCAGGTTTGGATACTGTAAATTTCATATATTGATTAGGTATCCAAGAGGGAATAGTGAACAGGAAATTGTCTGAATCTGGATTTTGTGAGCAATTGGACTTCAGATATAAATTTGGGAGTTGCCAGTATTTACAGATGGAATTTATTATCATAAAACTGGATGAGGACATAAAGGACATAAGAAGCTCCCAAAACAATTTTAATTCCACATATGGATGTGGCATGATTTATAGTTTGACATTTAGATTTTTCACTGTTCTGAACAATGCTATGATGAAAAACATCTAGATAGCTCCTAGTTTCACTACTCTCTGAACAATACTACCATGAACAAACATCCCTGCTATTTTTGTAAGTCAAAGGCTAATGTCAACAGCTCCGAATGATTCACCCTAATATATTTGATAACTCATTTGATTCTTTATCCTGGATGCACTATACTTTGATTGAAATAGATATCAATCAATAACCTAGATGGAGCTATGAATCTCTGGGCAGCAACACCTCAAAATCACTCCAGTTAGAGCTAGTATGTGGGCCAGGTGTTCCCTATACTCCTCTATAACATAATCCTGAGGTCTATTGTTGACCTACCCATAACTTGTGTAACTTGGATCCCTGCACCTCCCCCTCGCGCCCTCCCCCCCCCCCTTTGGATTCCTAAATGCCTGAAAACTTTCTCTCGGTTTCTCACATCCTATTCAAAATAGCAAAGGTTTAAAGTACATAAAACAAAAATCAATGGAATCAATGAGAAATAGATTCTCAATTAAAGTAGGATATTTCAGCATCTCTCTCTCTACAGGAAACCAGTAGACGTAGAAGACTTGAACAACCCAATCAACCAGCTTTATCTAGTTGATACTCTACTCAACAATAGCAGAATAAAATTCTTTCCAAGTATACAAAGAACATTTTGTCATGTTAATTATAGTTGGAGCCACTAAACCTCAGTAGATTTTAAAAGACTCAAATCATGCAAAGTATAATGTCTGGACTCAAGTGAATTAAATTAGAAATCAATGAAAATATATCTGAAAAATTTCCAATGTTTGGAAATTTGTGATGTAAATGGGTCAAAAAATGAAAAAGTGAAAGCAGAAAGTATTTTGAACTGAGTAAAAAAGTATATCCAAATTTGTGAGTTGCACATAAAACAGCTCTTAGGAGAAATTAATAACAATGGATACCCATGTTAGAAAAAAGTCTTATGTCAATAACCTTAAGAAACTAAAAAAAAGGAAGACACAAAATAATAAAGGTTAGAGCAGAAATCAATGGAATAGAAAACAAAACAAAAAATCAGTGAACCAGGTTCTTTGAGAAATCAATAAAATTGATAAACCTGTAGCTAGGTCAAATTTACAAATAGCCAATTATCCAGAATAACAGGTGACATAAAGATACATATGACAAAAATTAAAAGGATAATAAGAGGATATCATGAACAACTTTTTGGCAATAAATTTCACAATTTAGATGATGTTTCTTTTTGTTAATTTTTTTTAAATAAATTTTTATTGTTCAGATTATTAGTTCCTCTTTTTTCCCCCATAGCTCCCCTCCACCCAGTTCCCTCCCCACCCTCTGCCCTTACCCCTCCACACACTGTCCTCATCCATATGTGTATGATTTTTGTCCAGTTTCTTCCCCCACACCTACATCCCCTTCTCCCTAAGAATTGCCAGTCCACTCCCTTCCTTTGCCCCTGATTCTGTTATATTCGCCAGTATATTCTATTCATCAGATTTTTTATTCACTTGATTTTTAGATTCATTTGTTCATAGCTATGTATTTGTTGCTCATAATTTTTATCTTTACCTTTTTCTTCTTTCTCCTCTTCTTAAAGAATACCCTTCAGCATTTCATATAATCCTGGTTTGGTGGTGATGAACTCCTTTAGATTTTTCTTACCTCTGAAGCTCTTTATATGATCTTCAATTCTGAATGATAGCTTTGCTGTTTAGAGTAATCTTGGTTGCAGGTTCTTGCTATTCATCACTTTGAATATTTCTTGCCACTGCCTTCTGGCCTGCATAGTTTCTGTTGAGAAATCAGCTGACAATCGTATGGGTGCTCCCTTGTAGGTAACTTTTTTTCTCTTGCTGCTTTTAATATTCTCTTTTTGTCTTTTGCTCTTGGCATTTTAATGAAAATGTGTCTTGGTGTGGTCCTCTTTGGATTCCTTTTGTTTGGGGTTCTGTGTGCTTCTTGGACTTGTAAGTCTATTTCTTTCACCAAGTGGGGAAAGTTTTCTGTCATTATTTCTTCAATAGGTTTTCAATATCTTGCCCTCTCCTTTTTTCTTCTTTTTTTAAATATTTTTTTAAATTATTTTTTGCAATATAACTTAGATTTAATAGTAGTACATATGTTTTCCTTTTTTTCCCCCGTTGTCCTCCCCCCAGCCTCCCCAGTGTCTTGCATTCATTGGTTATGCTCATATGCATGCATAGAAGTCCTTCAGTTGATCTCCCCCAGCACCTGGCCCCCACCCTCCCCAGCCTTCCCCCTGTAGCTTGACAGCCTGTTCAATGCCTCCCTGCCTCTATATCAATCACTCTCCCCTGTTTCTTTTCTTCAAAAATATCTTGCCTCTGCATATTAGAAATAAATGTATAAGAACAAAAAATGTTTGAGTTTCAGTTTCAATGTCCAACTGTTCTGAGTCCCAGTTTCAATGTCAAATAGTTCTTTATGTGTACATATCAGCAATGGTATCCAGATGGTGGAAACATTGTGGCAATGCAAGTTCCATCCTCTCTGGTTTGGTCCTGGGCCGCCTGCAGCCACGCACAGCTGCCGACTGCTAGCATTTGCCCTCTCTCTTCTTCCGGCACCCCCATAATTTGGATATTGGTACACTTGAAGTTGTCCCAGAGGCTTCTTACACTATCTTCATATTTTTGGATTTTTTTTTTTTTCCGGTTGGGTGTTTTTTGCTTCTTTATATTTCAAATCTTTGACTTGATTCTTGCAATCCTCTAGTCTGCTGTTGGATCTCTGTATATTACTTATTTCAATCAGTGTATGCTTAATTTCTAGTTGGTCCTTTTTCATATCCTCAAGGAACTTACTAAAATTATTGGCGGTTTCTAGAAAATTTTTGAAAATCCGCATAACCGTGGTTTTGAACTCTATATCCAATAATTGGCTTTCCTCCATTTCTGTCATTTGTGACCTGTTTCTTTGTCTCTGCATTTTGGCTGCTTCCATGAGTTGATAGAGTGGCTTTGTGTGCTAGATGTCCTATAGTGCCCAGTGGTGGACCCTCTTGGTGTACCCCTTTGTAGGCTGTGTGCATAGTCTCGTTATAATTAAGCCTTGATTGCTGTTGGTATTACTGGGAGGAATTGACCTCCAGGCCAATTGGTATGAGGATCAGTTGTGTCTATGATGAAAGAACTTCTGTGCTGGAGACACCCTATGGGGCAAGATTTGCTTCACTGGGGCTTTGGTGCTCACTGAGTCTGCCCTCTGAGTCTGTCCCTTATGGAACTGAGGAGTTGTAATCTGGTTGGTCCCTCTGACCACTGGGTACACTGGCTCTTGGATCTCCAAGGAGGTGCAAATTTAGCCTCTGCCAGAGGCCACCCAGCAGGAGCTACAGAGAGATCTGAAGATTCCTCCTCTTTCTTCTGGGTTTTGGAGGTGCCCAGATAAGGCCCATCTGTGAAGCAGTGCAAGCTGCTGTGGTACCTTGGGCCTTCTTTTGGAAGTTCTGGGGCTCTCTGACCCAGATGCAGTTCCGTTAGGTAATTTTATATTGCAAAGGGCCAGGCCATTCATATGCAAAAGCCTCTGCACACAGCTGGGGTGGGGTCTCAGGGAGTTACCAGGGTGGAGCACACAGCAATGTCTGACCTTCAGCCCTGCCCTAAGAGGCCCCCCAGGCTCAGTGTCCCATGGTAATCACTACAAGCATCTCTGAGAAAAAGCTGCCCTTGTGTTCCGGCCCGATGTCAGACAGTCCAGTTCCCCCCCCATATGAGTCTGGGTCCCCAGAGACTCACCCAGAACTGGAGTTCAGAGCAGTTGGGAGCTTGTGTCTCACTCCTGATTGAAAAAGACAACCACGTCCTCAGTTGCCAGCCCTTTCCGTGTGCACCTCTGTACCTCTGTACTTTCCTTCCACACCTCCTCTGAGTCTCAGTGTGCTTTTCTCTTCCCTTCTAGTTGTAGAATTTCCACTCAGCCAGCCTTCCTGTTGTTCTGGATGATGTCTATTTTGTCTTTTAGTTGTAGTTTTGAAGTGGTTGTGCGAGGCAGCAAGTTCAGGTGTTTACCTATGCTGCATCTTGGTTTCTCCTAGACGATGTTTCTTTCTTTTTTTAAAATATATTTTATGGATTTTTTTTACAGAGAGGAAAGGAGAGGGATAGAGAGTTAGAAACTTCGGTGAGAGAGAAACATCAATCAGGTGCCTCCTGCACATCCCCTACTGGGTATGTGCCTGCAACCAAGGCACATGCTCTTGACTGGAATTGAACCTGGACCCTTGAGTCTGCAGGCCACCACTCTATCCACTGAGCCAAACCAGTTAGGGCTAGATGATGTTTCTTAAAGCTATAAGTTATCAAAGCTGACTTAAGAAGAAATACATAACCTGAATAGTCTATGTCTATTAAAGAAATCGATCTTGTAGTTAACCTTCTCACAAGGAAAACTCCAGTCCCAGATAACTTTACTGGTGGATCTTATCAAACATTTAAGGAAGCTCCCTGGCCAATGTGACTAAGTGGTCGGAGTGTCACCCTGTGCACAGGAGGCACTTGGGTTCAGTTCTTGATCCGGGCACATACCCCGTTTGTGGGGTTGATCCCTTTCAAGGCATGTATGGGAGGCAATAGATCTATGTTTCTCTCTCACATTGATATTTCTCTCTTCCTCTCTCTCTAAAATCAATAAAAACATATCCTTGGGTGATGGTTTAAAAAGAAAATCTAAGGAAGAAAAAATGAAAATTATATACAACCTCAAAAAAATTGATGAAGAAGTACATGTTAGTTTTTAGGGCTGCCATAACAAAGTACCACACACTTGGAGGCTTAATGAACATTTATGTTCTCGCAATTTTGGAAGCTAGAAGTCTCAGATCAAGGTATCAGTGGGGTTGGTTTTTTCTGAGGCCTCTCTCCTGCCTTGAGATGGCCACCTTCTCTCTGGCTTTACCTGTCCTTCCATCTTTTACCTGTCTTTGTTCCCATTTTCTCTTCTTATAAGGACTCCAATCATATTATATTAGGGCCCATCCTAATAACCTCATTATACCTTATTTCTTCAAAGACCTTATCTTCAAATGCAGTTGCATTCTGAAGGGCTAGGGAATTATAGCTTCAACATAAAAACTTTGAGGGGACACAATTCAGTCATTACCAAAGTAATACTTCCCAACTTATTCCATGAGCCAGCATTACCCTGATACCAGTACTAAGCAAATGACAAGAAAACAAACAAACAAAAAAATACCAACAACTCTCATGAACATAGATACAAAAATTCTTAACAAAATGTTATCAATTCAAATTCAGTGATAAAAATGATGGCATAACTAATTTGGGCTTATCAAGGGATGCAAAATTGGTTTAATATTCAAAAAGCAAATAATAATTCTGCAGACTAAAAAAAATGAAAGAAAATCAGATGTTCATCTCAATAAGAACAAAGTTTTGACGAATTCTAACATTTAATCTTGTCTTAGAAACACACACACACACACACACACACACACACACAGTAAATTTCAATGATGAAATGCCTAGTATGAAGAAACTGTTGAGAAAAAAATTTTTCCTCTGCTCTTCTAGGATCTTTGGTCTAATAAATTAACATAACAGATTAACAGAAGGAAAACAAATTTAATTATAAGAATATGAGACTCACAGTCAATCAACCTGGCCAAAAAAAAAAAAGCTTATATGCCTTCTGCCTAAGAAGAGGGTAGGTGTCTAGGGCTTCAAGGGGAAGGAAGACCATTCACAGGGAGATGGGAAGAGCAAATGTTTGGTAAACAGATGGTTGCCATGCTGTGCAGAGAGAACAGTAGGATGTAGAGATGGGAGGACAGAAAGAGGACTTTGATCTTCAGGTCTTGTGTAGTTCCCCCCACCCCCATCACCACACCTAGCCCATACTTTTTGTAGTAACCTCTGCAGACAGTTTTCTTCCTGGGCTAGGCCAGCTATCCCAATTCTTTTAGGTAGTTAATGGGGAGGTAATAAGCTCTCTCTCAGTCTTTTTAGCTCAAAGTAGTCCACAAGCCTAGCGCCATTTTCTGGGGAGACTTGTTCTGAACCCCTTCAAAACACATGACTGCACCCACACTCCTTCCAAGGAAGCCAGCTTTCATTTTAGCTTCTAGGTTTCCACAGGGCATGCTGTTATCATAATAACGCCTCCGTTTTAAAAATCCTTTCCCGGCTGGGTCCATTATTCCAAAACTATTACATTATGATCCTACCCAATCCTACCCAATCCTTCCTGCCCCATAGGAAAACCTGCCTCAGACTTGTCTTTAAAACCTCAGTAAATATCCAGACTTGATCTTTGCCCTCTGATAAGTTTCATCAAGGTAATGATCCTTCTGAATGTGCAAGCAATGAACAGATTGCTTTGATGATAATTCAGGAAGCCACTGTCAACATTATGGATCATTCATACTTCCTCTTCTGCATTATTTTAGTAATCTTTGTCGAATTCTTCACTATAATGTGCACTTTGGATTTGAAGTTTGAAAACATGCTTTAAGCTTTTCTGTCAGCTCTATACAATGCAAATATTTCCTCACTGTCCTGTTAAATTTTGGTGTTTTTTTTTTGTTGTTGTTGTTGTTGTTGCACAGGAATTTGTAGTTTTCAATTGTTTCAAGTCATTATCCATTTCTTTAAAAAAAAGAAGAAAAAAACTGTTTCTGATACATTAGTGCCTGGGTTCCAATCTCTCCTGCTTGCTGGCTGAGGACCCTTCTCATCGCTTAACTCTCTGTGAACCCGGCTGCTCATCTGACTCCCCATGGGAATGTAAGCGCCAAGAAAGGACGAATTTTTTTACCCTGTAAACGACTGTATCCCCAGCTCTGGAAACAGTGCTTGATACATAGTAATATGTACCAATACATATTTACTAAATGAATGAATCTACAAAGCCAGGGTAATAATCTTATTTACCTAATAGGGTTGTTATAAGAATTAACTGATCCTCAGAAATTATTGTCTAGAACAAGCTTGGCACAGAGTAAGCGCACAAGAAATGTTAGCTCCCTCTCTTCACCGACCTCAAAATCGTGCCTCTTTGTGAAGTCCTCCCTGCGAGTCTCTCCCCCTACCCCCTCCTGTTAAATCACTTCTTCTTTCCTCCCCCTCCCCGCCACCACGGGATTTGCACCACTGTTGGCCCTTAGTAGGATTGGTCCCTTGATGTTCAAATCTCAACGGGTCACAGGAAATCCCTACAGAAATCGGGGTGAGGGTCAGGCTCCTCTGAGATGCAAACTGCTCTGCAAAGGGGGCGGGGGGGGGGGGGGGGCTGCGGGGAGGAAGAGGATGCTTTTTGTTCCTTCCTGGCTGCATTTTCAGAACCTACCCAACGGGGGGAGGGTGCCTCAGGAACCAGGCCAGGGGGCAGGGGCCTCCTAAACAGAAGCTGGGGCTGGGGAGATTCTAAGGCTATTCATAAACTTCTGAAACCCTGTTCACCTGCACACAGGTGAGTTACCTCGGCCTCCCAGCTGGTAACCAACAAACCCTCACCACACTCTCTGCCTTAAATGAACTCAGGTGAGTTCCTGTCTCCCGCAGCAGAAAAGAGTAAAATCGAGACTGTCCCACCAGCCCTATTAGCCGAAGGAAGTGCCTGGCCTGGCCACTGTTGGTGTGACTTCCCATAACCTCAGGGGCCTGCGTTTTGCCTTAAGAATGGGAAGAGCAGAATGGACCCCAGATTTTTGTTGGGAGAAAGTGAGGTTACTGTAAATCGCTCACACAATATTTTGCACCTAGTAGCATCCAATAATGGTTAGCTGTTCCGATGAATATGAAGTAATAATCATAAGGAACAAGGTTGCCTGCTTCTTAAAGCCAGCTGCGGGCCTGGGACCGAGCCTGCAGGACTCCCACCCTCCCTGACTGCAGGCCTATCGGGATGGTCCCCTCCCTCGTTCTGTCCCAACACACAAGTCTTCCAGGGGCTCAGTCTCCTTTGCCTGGAGCCTCGGGTTATGACCCCGGTGTCTACGGATGGTTTTCATCCTGCCAAAAATTATTGGGCTCAGAGAGCCGGAAGGATTGGTCCAACCCCTTCTTTCATTTTTCTGATTAGAAACAGCCCCAGAGGTGAAGTGATTTGCCCAAAGTCCTGCGACTTCCTGGAACTGTAAACCAATCGGAAGATTTCCATGTTCGTGTTCTTCCCGCTGTTATCGGGTTACCTCGGAGCCTCAGGCTCTGCTTTTGAAAAGGAAAGAAGGGGTCGACCCCGAGAGCGAGGGTTTAGTAACCGCTTATGGCAGGGGAGAGAGAATGGGGGTGATACAGTGCATAACCTGCTCCCCCCCCCCAAAAAAAAAACATCATGTGGACGATTTTTGAATTGCTTGACAAGGTCATACGTTTTAGTGAATACCTCCTCCGGGGGGGGCTGGGAACTCACCTGTCTTGTGTACCTGGCCAAGTGCCCAAAGCGGAGTAGGTGCTTCATGACTGTGGCACCCGGAGGTCTGCGTGGCTGGCTGCACCATTTGCCAGGGAGATGCAGGAGGCCCGGGAGCCGAGCCCGGGTGGGGACGCCTTGAAGTGCCTTCCAGTTTGTCTCAGTTCTGCCTTTGCCACGCACGCCCTTGGTTCAGAAATCCTTGGCTGCATCTCCTGATTATTTCCTTGGGATGTTTTCCTAGAAGTTGGATTACTGGGTTGAAGGCTGGGCACATATTTCAGGCTCGTGGTTCAGAACCCCTCGGGCAGTTCACAAAGGAATTGGCCCCAGGAAACTGGCCCCCAACTGGGTATTATCAGGCTTCATTTTTACTTTTTACTTTTTTACCATCTCGGCTGAATAAAGATGATGTTTTAATGGCCTCTCTTTGTGGTAGACGGAGACTGAAGTCATGTTTAGGAAACACTGTGGAACCCGGAGGGGTCCGGTGGTTGTCAGGGGACCAGGGAAACCGGCCCTTCTGCCCGGGTGTGGGGCCAGGGCACCTGTGGGGGGAGTGTTGGCTGAGGATGTCAACACCTGAGCCGGCCCGAGAGGCCTCCCGGGCGGGGAGGAGAGCGGCTTTCCTGTGTCTGTTTTCCTCTCCTGATGCCAGCTAAATGCTCCCCAACCCGTGACACACCTGCATGCCTGTCTTTAAGGACAGGGAGAAAAGGCAGAAATGGGATAAAGTCCTGGAGAAGCAGCAGTGAGGGGTGAACTTGGAAGGATGTTTCCAGGAAGGTGAGAGGTAAGTCCCTGGGGGTCGCTGCCAACGTGTGGGGGGGGGGGCGGGAGTGAGCCCAGGGGAGTGTCCCGGGGAGGCTGCCCTGCAGTGTGTCGCTCATAGGGCCAGGGGCCCCTGAGGACGCCCAGGGTCTGCTCCCGGCCGCGGGGGGATCAAAGTGAAAGTGCCGGGACAGAGGGAAGTGGTGCGGGAGCCGAGGCCGAGAGCCAGGGGAGGCGGGAGGGCGAGGGGGCCTTTCCCCAGGAGAAGTGGGGGGCCGACCTCCTCTTGGCCAGGAAACAAAGAGGACTTCTCGCCCCGCCCGCCGGGAGCTGCGCCGGCTCCCAGGTGTGCGCTGGCTCTCACGGCCCTGCGGGTCAGGGGCCTGCGGGAGGAGGACGGGCAGCTGTGCTTAGCTAGCTCCCGCGTCCTCTCACCTAAGTGCACAGTCCTCATTGAGGATAAACACGCAGGATGTGTCTTACAGATGTTGTTGTTTTTTAAATACATCTTATTGATTTTTCACAGAGAGGAAGGGAGAGGGACAGAGAGTCAGAAACATCAATGAGAGAAACTCAATCAGCCGCCTCCGGCACACCCTCCACTGGGGATGTGCCCGCAGCCAAGGCACATGCCCCTGACCGGAATCGAACCCGGGACCCTTCAGTCCGCAGGCCGACGCTCTTGCCACTGAGCCAAACCGGTTTCGACTACAGGTGTTGTTTTTAAACGTTGTGGGGAGAGTTTATTTTCTTGATTGCTTTAGCAATTCCTATTCAAGTGTGAAGTTGAACCATTAGCCTCTCACAGCAAATCTATGCATTTCCTGCCCCGTTAATTCTTCGAAAAGGACTTAAGTGAAATACGCAACAGTAGATCATAGAGGTTTCAATGAATGATTTCAAAACCTCATCACACTTAAAAAAAACTTTGGAGACTTTGTAAACAGCCTCCCTGCCTCCCTCTTGGGGGACTGATTTACTAGGGCCGAGACACTCCCGGGAACGGGCATTTTAAAAAGCCTCCCAGGTGATTCTCAAGTTGCTGCTACAAAGAGCAACTTTAGGGAACGGATGTCTAAATGGTTATGTATTTCTGTTTGTTTTTAAATGGAGTTTGGACATGGCAGAGGTGCATGCTAAACTAGTAAGCAGTGTTTTGCATTTCTGGAAAACCCTCCTCTCCCACCTCCCTCTCCACCCCCCTGGGCTTCAGTCGGAGCCCCTCGCTCTCCCTCCCCGCGTGCCTTTGGGTTCCCATGATTCCTGGCTTTCGTCTCTGGCAGCACACTTCCGGCTTTCTTTTGTGAATGACAATTGGCCTTTCTTCTTCTACGGTCTTTGAAAGCCCTGCTGCCCCTCAGGGTGTCCTGACCCTGGGCCATAGGATCCACTTCCCCAGTTGGCACCTGGGGGCTTTTGATCCTCAAACCTGCCTCTCTCACTGCTTCTCTGGGGAGCGCCCCGGACCCCCACCTTTTAACTGCCTGCTACGTATTGACTTTTGCATGTCCCACAAAGCATCTCAAAGTCAAATATTTCTAGTGTCTTTTTTTTTTTTAATAATACTTTCCTTCCACTTTTCTCCCCCTCCCCCACCTCCAAGTCCTTCTGGCTGGGTTAACGATCAAATTAACAAGAGACGAATTGACAGGAGAAAATAAATGTTTAATACATGTAAGTTCACATAGGCATGGAAATTCCAAAGACCATGAGGTGACACTGGGGATAGAAGGCATTTTGGGGACAAAGAAGGGGGTGTTAGATTTGAGAAGTGAGAATGGGCGAGTCACAGGTGGTTGAGGAAAAGCAGGACACAGGGCAGGAAAGTCCTTGCTGGGCAATTTAGGAACAAGGTGGGGGAGGGTGTATCTAGCTAATGGCACCCCCTGAAGCCCTCCTGTTTACCACACTTAATTCAAATGAGGCCGAGGCCGCTTCCTAAGATTCCCTTCCTGAAGCCGGTTTCTCGGAATCTCTTGGGCAGGAAAGCGGGGAGGGTCAAAGGCTGGCGTTGAGTCTTGTTTCTTATTGAACAGCTTAGAATCGACATCCCAAAGAGTGGTTTCGGGGGGCGAGGAGTGAGGGGCAGCCTTGGTTCCCTTCGCTGGCACCTTGGTCCTCTGTGTGTGAGGCCTCAGAGAATGGCACTGTCCAGTGACTCAAGCCAGCAACCTGGGGGCAACACTTCATTCTTTTAAAGCCAGTGTTCTAGGCCCTGGGGACCCCAGAGACACCCAACCGCCAGACCTCCACCCTCTCTGAACATGTATTCTAGACGAGGACAAGCAATCAGTCCTTAAATCTCATGGATTCTAGTCTTTCGTTTCTCTAGACATAACTTTGCCTCTTCAGTCACTGCTGTAGTGCAAACCTCCCCCTCCCCATGACCTCCTCCTTTCTCTCTCCTTAACTCCCTCCCCACTGGAGTACAATCTTTCCAAACCCAAACCTTAAATTTTAGCCTCCAGCTCTTGCTCTCCCTCCAGATAAAGCCCACCTTCACAAATTTGGGCTAAAAGGTTGTATACCCGCACCCTAGCCGGTTTTGCTCAATGGATAGAGTGTCGGCCTCCAGACTGATGGATCCTGGGTTCGATGCCAGTCAAGGGAATATGCCTGAGTTACGGGCTCGATCCCTAGTGGCGGGGTATGGTGCAGGAGGCAGCCGATCAATGATTCTCATCATTGATGTTTCTATCTCTCTCTTCCTCTTTGAAATCAATAAAAAAAATATTTTTTAAAATAACAGGTTTTACGCATGGTAGGCCCTGTCGGCCTCTCACAGCACACCTCCACCCATTGAAGCACTCTCTGCTCAGTCTCTGAATTACAGCTGTACCGCACTGCAGTCCCCTCCCGAACCCTCCCTGTCCCCTTCTCTTCCTCCTCCTCCCCCTCCCCCTCCCCCTCCCCCTCCCCCTCCTCCTCCTCCTCCTCCTCCTCCCCTCTTCCTCCTCCTCCCTCCCCTCCTGCCTGGCTGACTCCTGTTTACTCTCCCATCAGCCTCCAGGGTGGCCCCATTGATTTCTGCCTCCTAGTGTTCATGCCCTTGTGTATGAGCTGGATTTCCTGATGTTATGCTGAAGGAGAGATTATGGCAGAAGTGATGGGCTCCTGACATTAGGTTCCATAAAGACTGTGGCTTCTGCTGTTAACATAAGTGACTGTTGTAGTGTACCCCCATCTTACAAAGGATGCCTCAAGAAGTTGAATTAAGGAGTCATTTATTAAAGGCCAGCGGCATACGAGGTCTGGAGCAAAAGTGCTCCAAACCTCGCAGCCCCGAACAGCTTGACACATCTGGCTTATATTGATTGGCAGAATATCACAAAGGTATCGATTACATCTTTGGGTCTGGAATGAGGAACCTGTTTTAAGAAAAGCACTTTTTTTTACAGAAGCAAAAATTGGCTCAGTGGTTGAGTGTCGACTTGAGCCAGGAGATGACAGTTTGATTCCCGGTCAGTACCCATGTCCAGGGTGTCTGCTCGACCCCTAGGGTGGAGCATGGAGGAGGCACCCGATCAGTGATTCAGTGTCATCATTGATGTTTCTATTTCCCTCCCCCTCTTCCTTCCTCTCTGAAATCAATAATATATATATACTAGAGGCCTGGGGCATGAAATTCGTACACGGGGCAGAGGTGGGGAGGTTGTCCCTCAGCCCAGCCTGCACCCTCTCCAATCTGGGACCCCTTGAGGGATGTCCAACAGCCATTTCTGTTTGGGTTTATTTACCTTCTGTAATTGAAACTTTGTAGCCTAGAGTGGAGGTCTAGGCCAGCCAGGGCTTCAGAAGCTTGGCTTCCTCAATTGCCCAGGCAACCCTAGCCTCTGCTCTTCCAGCTCCATGGCTGCCGCCATTTCTGTTGGATTTATGTATCTTCTGTAATTGAAACTGTGTAGCATTGAATGGAGGCCTAGGCAGGCAAGGGTAGGTAGAAAGTTTGGCTTCCTCCATTGCTGAGGAAACCCAAGCCTCCCTCCTCTCAGTGGCCACAGCCATCTTGGTTGGGGTTTATTTGCATATTTGCTCCTGAATGGCTTGTGGGTGTGGTTAATTTGCATATTATTCTTTTATTAGATAGGATATATATTTTTTTATTTTATTTTGAAAATATATTTTATTGATTTTTTTACAGAGCGGAAGGGAGAGGGATAGAAAGTCAGAAACATCGATGAGCTGCCTCTTGCACACCCCCTATTGGGGATGTGCCCGCAGCCAAGGTACATGCCCTTGACTGGAATCGAACCCGGGACCCTTCAGTCCACAGTCCAGTGCTTTTTCCACTGAGCCAAACCGGTCTCGACTAGATAGGATATTTTTAAAAGTACAATGATAGACACATGGTTGTTTTACTTAGATGGGCGTAGGATAATTAGCAGTTAACAATTAACAGGGAAGAATGAGGGAATTTGTGGTCTTTACCCTGGCAACCTGCTTGTACCCTGAGGGGTCTGGGAAAGGGGAAGTTACCAGTTACCCAGACATTCCACAGGAATGTTATCTTAGATGCCAAAAGACAATGGGCTCAGTAAAGATGGAAGTTTATCTCTGTTAAGGAGATACTGGTCCGAGGACAGGACTTCCCACCATACACTGCTTTTTAATTAAAGTTTTCATGTCAGACCATCCTTTGTGGTTACTTTAGGTCTTGAGTTTGCAAGGCCGCCACAAAGGCCTTCCCTGAGTTTGTCAGGTCAGCATGTGGCCCCTTTTCATGCACAGTTATTTCTTGGGGCCCTCCTACTCCCTCGCTCCGTGGGGAGCGGGCTGCCCTATGGTGAGCTGCCCTGTGAGGGGCCACGTGGGAGCAGCAGAGCCAGGCCTGCAGCCCACTGCTGTGAGAACTGAATCCCGTCAGCCTCTCCGTGAGGGACCTGCCATCAGTCCTCCACCAGGTGGGTCTGTGGCTGAGTTGCAAGACCTTCAGCCAGGGAGGTGCCTGCTAGGCCAACCCCTGGATTCCTGGTGCAAAGACTCTGTGAGATAATCAGCACGTGTTGATTTAAGCAGCCTTGTTTTTGGTCATTTGTTACAAGGAAATAGGTAACCAGTGTGGACGAAAGGGGCCACAGGCTGACATGAGAAGCTCAGGGGAGGCCTGCATAGCAGTCTTGCAAACTGAGAAACCTAAAGTAACCATAAAGTTTGGTCTGAAATTAAAGTTTAACTAAAAGCGGTTGTGGTGGGCAGTGATGTCCTAGGCCGGTATCTTCCCTGACAAGGTCAACCTTTACCTTAACCGAGCCTGTCTGTTTGCATCTATGACATATCCTTGAAGTGTCTGGGTAACTTGTAACTCCCTTTTTCTGGAGCCCCTGGGGCACAGCCAAAGGTGATGGGCGCCGGGACAGATACTACAGATTCCTTCATTATCATGTTAATTGTTCAGGCACCCAGGTAAGTATGTGTCTGTCATTTTACCTTTAATCCAACCCGAGGGGTTCTCCCCCTCCCCACCTTGCTTTCTCCCGCCTCTAATCTATCAGCAATCTGGAGCATTATCTCAATTCCTTGACGTTCTGCTTCCCAGCATATGTTGACAGTTTGGCTCAAATAAACTCACAAAAAGTTCTTTACAGGTTTCAATGTGTGTGGGGTTTTTTTTGTTTTGTTTTTTATGTTAACACCGAGGACCACTCTGGCCCCCTGCCTGTCCTCCACGCCAAATTCAGCGCCCTTCTGCGTTCCGAAGACCAGCATTTGCCCTGAGTGTTGTAATTAGGGGTTTGTCCATAGTTCGGCCCCCAGATGGCAGACTCTGGAGGGAAAGGAGGGAAGGAAGGGAGGAAAGAAAGTCACCAAGTTTCTTCTCAAGACGGAAGGCCTGCTGTGCTTCTGGCCTCACCTTGGCCCACCCACAGTGTCCACAGGGGGTGCCCCTATAGTGACCCTGGGATCCCAGGAAGAGGCTCAGGCCAACGTGAGCAAGCCTCCCGCCCCACCTCCCCCGAGACACACACACACACACACACACACACACACACACACACACCCTTGCACATGTGCACACAGGCACGTACCACACACAGGCACTGGGCCCACTGCCCTTTGCTCAGGAGGGTGGGTGCAGCAGCTCCTCGCCCCAGTCACTCTCCACCTGCCCCGCAGGCTACACTTCTGTGGCTTTTCTGAATGAAAGGGGGAGGGCAGAGCCACCCAGGCCTGAGCCTTCCACCTTTGAGCCTTTGAACTGCCGAGTTCCTCCACCCGTTTCCTGCCTACAGAACTGTTGTGAGTTCCTGGAAAAAAGAAAAAAAGGGCCGAGCGTTAGAATGTCTTGCTGCTTTCATTTTCTGATGACTCAACCTGCAGGCCAGTCACTCTCTCTGACTTAACCCTGACATCTGCACTGGGTGCCTGGGGGATTGGGCCGCACCCCCCTCTGGACAGGTCACCAGCGCTGTCCTGTGGGCTCGGGTCACTCTCCTGGGCTTTGCTAGAGGGAGGGCAGCTGTGTCCTCCTGGTGGCCCTTCTGTTCCCTGCGCCGGCTGTACATTACAATGGTGGCAACTTCCCCAGTCTCCCCTCCTACTCCCTCCCCCGCCCCGCCCCCACCCCCAGGCCACAATCTGCCAGCCTGTCTATTGTGCCCAAGTAGGATGAATGAATGTTTGAGAGACGTGCCCGGGTATGAACACACCTCTGTCTATTTAAGAAAAAAAGCTTCCAAACCACATGGCACCCTGCGGGGCGTGCTTCTGTCCTCGCTGCCTGGCTCCAGCACTCTCAGCAGTTTTCCTCCCGGCCCTCCCTCCTGCAATTGCTTTCTGCTCAGTTGCTCACTGTTGCCGAGAAGGTTATGCCCATCAGCTGCGCTAGAGACACGTAGTGAGGGCCAGGGACCTGCTTTTGGGTTTGAGTCCTGCCGTTGGTGATGTTTGTCCCCGGTTGTGTTACCTGGCCCTCCTAGGCCTCGCCTTGGATTGGGTCTGCTAATCCAAGCTGTCTCCCCAGCGGTTCTGAGATTAAAACACACAGACCACGAATGTGAGAGTGCATGGCATGTCGCAGTAGTAAGTGCCCAATAAACGCCTCCTGTGGTGTGTTTTAAAAGGACCCGGATGCCCTGGCCTGTGTGGCCCAGTTGGTAGGAATGGCATTCTATGCACTGAAAGGTCGCGGTTTGAGTCCTGCTCAGGGCACATGCCCAGGTTTCGGTTTCCCTCGCTGGTCAGGGTGCATACGGGAGGCAACCAAGTGCTATTTCTCTTCTCATCCCCTCCCCCCTCTCTTCTCCCTCCTTCCCTCCCTCCCTCTCTCCTTCTCTCTTCCTTTCTAAAATCAATGAGTTAAAAAAAAAAAACTTAAAAATTTTTCTTAATAAAAAAAGGGACCTTAACAATCCTTGTAATTTTTTCTTGGAAATATATAAAGCAAAAGAAGATTTTGACGTCCAAAATGTTGACAAAGTGCCCCATTAGCTTGTTTGTTTGCTTGCTTGCTTTTGGCAGGGGGTGGAGCAGGAGGAGGTGGAGGGTGCCGTTAGGGGGTGGCTGCTGCGTGGGCTTCCAGCCTAGCCTCCGAGTTCTGGGGTAATGATCTGGAAACAGCTGCTCAAATGCCTGAGGAGCGGATGTGTCTGAACCTGCCACGACTCCCAGGTGGGAAGGTGTTTTTCCCATTTGTATTCAGGTCTCTGGGCCTCTGCACAGATAAAGGGGAATTCAGTGGCTAACAAACAGCACAAACTGTCATTACCAGCAAGTAGGCAGGCTCTGAGGACCTGCATATATCACTCAATTTCCAGAGCAGCAAACACTTGTCTTTAAAAATTAATAGTCAGGGGTGGGCTAGGTGAGGTCAAGAAGGGGAAAAAGGGGACATATGTAATACTTTCAACAATAAAGATTAAAAAATAAAAACAAAGTGTATCCAACTTTCTTTTCATTGTCCAGAGGAGCCAGGGAGGGTGGGATAGCAAGTCATGGATTTCAGCATTCTCTTCACCTCAGTCCCAATGATGGTCTAGGGTGTGTGTGTTGGTGCCTGACTTTAAACATAACTAGAAGAGGAGCCAAACACATTGCGTTGACATTTTTAGATAATGAAATCAGTAAAAGAACTTTCTATACCCACAGAAAATCCATTATTGCAACACTTCAACGTTCAACAGTGTAAAAATTCACCCGCATTCTATCAACTATAGTTGAATCAAGAGCACATCAAAATTTGGGTTCTGAAGTCTGCGCACCACCTCCCTCAGCATAAACAGGGAGGAGAAGCATAAAAAACATGTGGACAATGGGCTAGGTGGCATTTTGTAAAACAGAAGTCAGCCATTCAAGTGCTACTCCAAAGAGGCCTCTATTTCCAGCCAGTCTCCATCCATGATGTCTGAACTTGCCCTCCCAACAGGGTCACTCAGAATCGTTTGCCATTTTAACTGACAAATACCAGTCATCCTGTATAGTAATTGGTAAGGCACTGACAGAAAAGGAAACGGAGATGTCAGGAGAGGAGGCTGACAGTGTTTGATTGCTTGAACAGGACTGTGTTGCTTTATTTAGGTCATAAAGTCCAAGGTTCTCAGCTTTGAAGATCCCCAAACCCCCTTTTTGCTGTTTTGGAGGTAATCCCTCGGGCTCACAGTGGAAGCTAATAGTAAACAAACTCCTAAGAGACCGACGTGCAAGCCAACTGCCAATTTATAGTTTTACAGTAAGAAACACACCGCCAAGAAGACCAGATGGGCAGCCCGTCTCCCTGTGGACGAGTTTTTTGTGAGACAGTTAAGCGGGGATCATAGAAGTCAGCGACCAGAGTTCAAGATCCGGACCTCAGAGGTCAGCCGAGAAACCCTGTGTTTCCCTGATAAGTGAAGATTCAGGTTACAGAACAGTATGTACAATGAAACCCTAACTTGGTTTAAAGATAAAATAAACCTGCACCCTGGTCGGTTCAGTGAATAGAGTGTTGGCCTGAAGGGTCCCCGGTTCGATTCCCAGTCAAGGCACCTGCCTGGTTTGCAGGCTCCATCCCCAGTAGGGGGCGTGCAGGAAGAAGCTAATCAATGATTCTCTCTCATCATTGATGTTTCTATTTCTCTTTCCTTCTCCCTTTCTCTCTGAAATCAATTAAAAAAATTTTTTTTAAAGTAAACCTGGAAAACATAATAATGATAGTAGTTATAATCTGGAAAATGGCATTATGAGTAATTTTCATTTATTTTTTCTTATCTCACTTTATTATTATTATTATTATCTCACTTTATTATTATTACTTTTATTTGTGTGTGAGAGAGAGAGAGAGAGAGAGAGAGAGAGAGAGAGAGAGAGAGAGAAAGAAACATTGACTTGTTATTCCACTTATTTATGCATTCATTGGTTGCTTCTTGTATGTGCCCTTATCAGGGATCGATCCTGCAACCTTTGGAGTATTGGGATGATGCTCTAACCAGCTGAGCTACCCTTGCAGGGCTCTTATCTTCACTTTAAAATTTTTCTTTGCCCTAGCTTGTTGGGCACTGTGGATAGAGCATTGGCCCGAGGACTGAAGAGTCCTAGGTTTGATTCTGGTCAAGGACATATACCTCAATTGCAGGTTCAGTTCACAACAGATCGACATTTCCCTTCCACTACTTCTCTCTTCTCTCTCTCCTCAAATAAATTTTTAAAATTTTTAATAAAAGAAAATTATATGAAATTGAAATGTGTCCAAACATTGAGTTTTATTGGAACCCTGCCTTTTATTTATGTATTGTCTTATGGATGCTTTTCTACTTTTCTGGGATGAGTAGTTGCAAAGGTGTATGAACTTCAAATCTTTTTTTAAAATATGTATTTATTGTTTTTTACAGAGAGGAAGGGAGAGGGATGGAGAGTCAGAAACATCAATGAGAGAGAAGCATTGATCAGCTGCCTCCTGCACACCCCCCACTGGGGATGTGCCTACAACCAAGGCACATGCCCCCGACCGGAATCAAACCTGCCACCCTTCAGTCCCCAGGCTGATGCTCCATCCAGTGAGCCAAACCTGCTAGGGCTGAACTTCAAATCTTAAAATATTTATTCTCTGGCCTGGCTGGTGTGGCTCAGTGATTGAGCATCAACCCATGAACTGGACGTCACAGTGTGATTCCCAGTGAGGGCACATGCCTGGGTTTCAGGCTTCATCTCCAGTAGGGGGTATGCAGGAGGCAGCTGATCAATGATTCTCTCTTATCATTGACTAGAGGCCCAGTGCACAAAATTCGTGCATGGGGTTGTGTGTCCCTCAGCCCAGCCTGCATCCTCTCCAATCTGGGACCCCTCGAGGGCAGTTGGACATCCCTCTCACAATCCAGGACTGCTGGCTCCCAACCTCTCACCTGCCTGATTGCCCCTAACCACTTCTGCCTGCCAGCCTGATCACCCCCTAACTATTCCCCTGTCAGCCCGATTGCCCCTAACTGCCTTCTCCTATTGGTCTGGCCACCTCTAACTGCCTTCCCTTGCCAGCCTTGTTTGCCCTAACTGTCCTACCCTGCAGACCTGGTTCCTCCAACTGCCCTCCCCTGCTGGCCTGGGCCCTCCCCAACTGCCTTCCCCTGCAAGACTGATTGCCCCAACTACCCTTTCTTGTAGGCCTGGCCCTTGCCAATTGCCCTCCCCTGCAGGCCTGGGTGCCCCCAATAGCCTTTTCCTGCTGGTTCAGTCACACCTAACTGCCCTTCCCTGCAGGCCTGGTCCCCCCCAACTGCCCTCCTCTGCCAGCCTGGTCCATCCCTACTGCCTTCCCCTGCAGTCCCGGTCCCCTAAACTGCCCTCCCTTGCAGGCCTAGTCCCTCCCACCTGCCCTCCCCTGCTGGCCTGATGGCCCACAACTGCCCTCCCTTGCAGGCCTAGGGAGGTGGCCATCTTGTGTCCATATGGGGGCAGAATCTTTGACCACATGGGGGCAGCCATCTTGTGTGATGGTCAATTTGCATATTACCTCTTTATTAGGTAGGATATTTCTTTCTCCCCCTCTCCCTTCCTCTCTGAAATCAATGAAAATAAATACATAACTATTTACTAATTTTATTTATTTATTCTCTGACCTTTCACATTAGTTTGCCAAAACCCCATTTAGGCCCAGCAATGATTTTAAATCATAAGAGGAAAGGCTTTTATGAATCAACTAGCGTAGTAGTTTCCAGCTTTGGCCATACTTTAGAACCTTCCTTGGTGTCCCATTGCCCACCCCAAACTGTTCCGCTTCACAAATGCAGCTTATCCAGAAGGAAAGTGTAGGTAGGATGTTTACATTTTCTTCTCTTTTTTATTTAATTTTAAAAAACATATATATATATTTTTTTTATTTCAGAGAGGAAGTGAGAGGGAGAGAGATAGAACCATCAATAGTGAGAGAGAATTACTGATTAGCTGCCTTTTGCAAACCCCATAGGGGATTGAGCCCCGCAACCAAGGCATGTGCCCTTGACTGGAATCGAACCTACGACTCATCAGTCTGCAGGCCGATGCTCTATCCACTGACCCAAACCAGCTAGGGCTACATTTTCTTCTTTTTAATATTTTTATTGATTTCAGAGAGAAAGGGAGAAGAAGAGAGAGATAGAAACAAGCGGGGGCGCCAGATGTAGCGGGGATCTCCCTTTTCTGAGTCCAGCATGGAGAGAGATGGAACCGGTTTGGAATGGAGGCGGCCAGGGGTTAAGAAAAGTGAAGAGAGGACAGACGAAAGCTGGGAGGGTGGGACCTGTCTTGTCGCTCACAGAGAGACAGGGACAGGGATCCGGAGCCCACACAGCAAGTTTATTTTATACTCCAAAACACAAAGGGGTTGTGCTGGAAAACTTAGCATAAAAGGACCTTGGGTGGGCCCTGGTCTTATTTCCTCATTCCCAGTGCTAGACTGGATTTACATATCAATAGTCCCACTCCCAAGGACACCTGGGCAAAGTCAAGAGTCAGTGCTGATAACACATCACCTTCCTGGTGAGATGTGTATCCAAAGCTGCCTTGGATTCAGCTGACATGGTTTAAAGAAATGCCCATGTCCCTTCCCAGGGGGCCCCGCTACAGAAACATCCGTGAGGAGAGCCAATCACTCATTGATCGACTGCCTCCTGCACTACCCCTACTGAAGACTGAGCTCACAACCTGGAGGTATGCCCTGACCAGGAATCGAACCGTGACCTCCTGGTTCACAGGTCAATGCTCAGCCACTGAGCCACGCCGGCCTGGCGGAAGTTTACATTTTCAAATGCATACTGTGTCTCCTCTGTTTGCGCTTGCATGTGTATCCTATTTAATTATTACAAGTCTTGTGACACTGGGATTATGACCCTAGTTTTACAAATGAGGAAACAGGGGCCCATAAAACTTAGATAATGTGCTGAACATTATACAGGTTAGGAAGTGGCAGGAATTATAGTTTTCTGGAGAGGGTTCTGTAAGTATTCTCGGCACACACACTGCCTCCATGCGCTGGTCTTGTTTTGTTTATCCTCTTTTGTACGACCGTGGGCCACTTCCTGTTTGGGGTGGGCATCCCAATCCCATGCAGAAATCAAACACCAATGTCACATCTTATCAACTACAGTTTACTAACGGGTGAAAGCTAAACTCAGTTACTCCTTCCACTCCCAGTAACAATGTAACCTCAGTGTATTTTAACTCTGTTCTTTACTATCTAAAATGTATTTGGGTTGCTGAAATTGGTTTGGCTCAGTGGATAGAGCATCGGCCTGCGGACTGAAGGGTCCTGGGTTTAATTCCGGTCAAGGGCATGTACCTTGGTTGTGGGCATATTCCCCCCTGGTGGGGGGTGTGCAGGAGGCAGCTGATTGATATTTCTCTCTCATCGATGTTTCTGACTTTCTATCCCTCTCCCTTACTGTCTGTAAGAAATCAATAAAATTTATTTTAAAAATAAAATGTATTTGAGCCACATTTCACCTCCATTGCTGTCTTTATGGAGGGACTCTGTTGGTGGACATTCTCGGTGGGAAGAGAGCACAGTGGCAGGTGTGACTTCCATTTGGAAGGTGTGACTCCATTATAATCACACTATGCAAATGTTCACCTTTCCACAGGGCGCTTATGGAAGCCTGGGCTTAGTCACCTGTACAAAGTGAAAAACCCTTTTCCTTTGTACTTTTGTATTGGAGTGCCTCATGCTGACTGGTAATGCCAACTTGTGAGCAAATGACTCATGGATAATGTTACATTCAGTGATACAATGTTTAGTTATACCAAGCTTGTTGCTGTATTTTTCTTCATTCGTGTAGAATCTGGACTTCTTTTATCTCTATTCTCACAGTCCTTTCCAGATTGTTAGTTACTTCAAGTTTGTCTTTTCTCTTCTGGGCACATTTACTTATTTATTTTATACTAGAGGCCCAGTGCACTTGGGGGAGGTCCGTCAGCCTGGCCTGTGCCCTCTCACAGTCCAGGAGCCCTTGAGGGATGTCCGGCTGGCATGGAAGTGGGAGAGGCTCCTGCCATTGCTGCTCACAGCAGTGAGCCTGGCTGCTGACTCGGGGGCACTCCCTCTGTGGGAGCACACTGACCACCAGGGGGCAGCTCCTGTGTTGAGCATCTGCCCCCTGGTGGTCAATGTGTGTCATAGTGACCGGTTGTTCCACCGTTTGGTCGATTTGCATATTAGTCTTTTATTATATAGGACTTTTATTGAGAGGAATGGAGGGAAAGAAAGAGATAAAAACATCAATGATGCGAGAGAATCATGGATCGGCTGCCTTCTGCATGCCCCCTAATTGGGGATTGAGCCCACAACCTGGGCATGTGCCTTTGACCAGAATTGATCTGTGACCTCTTGATTCATAGGTGGATGCTGAACCACTGAGCCATGCCAGTCGGGCACTTCTGGGCACGCTTAATTTCCCTTCCCCGTGTGGCCACTCAGCGGCCAGGGCAGGCCAAGGAGAAGAGAGTGTTGGCTTCAGCTGCTAGCCCTGGCTTTGAAGTAACACTGTCCAGTGGCTCCGCCTGCAGGGAGTATGCACAATACCTCTGGGGACCCAGGCCCAGGCAAAGGCCTTAAAGACCCAGTCAGAGGTGTCTCACAAAGTTGCTGTTCGCCTGGAAGAGTGAGTTTCCAATAGTAAATGGTCGTAAAGAAACTCCTTAGGAAAGGCACATTCTGCCTCCTTTTCTGTCATTGCTATAATCGAGGCTTCAGTCCAGTTTAACTCCTTCAGCTGGGTGCCTGTGGAAGCAGCCTCGTTTGTTTGGCTTTGTCTTCACAAAATCCCTTGTCAACCGTGTTCCCAGCGTCAGTGAGCTAATCCTGCCCCTCTGCCAGATCCCCGGTAGACAAAGGCCACTAACACAGTCTCCGCAGTAAGAACGGCAGAGCCTCTATTAACGTGTCAGTTGCCTGTGAGTGATGACCGAGATATTTGCCCAACATATGGCACAAGGTTATCACGTTGTAAAAGCAACTCATTTGAAGCCAAGCATCCATGCACGCATGCAGACACTCTTAACTACTTTGTGGCGTACAAACATTATGCCCAAGGGCAAGTATTCTCGGGAATTTGAAGCAACCACTGAATTACAGCAGCGTTGATCTGCTGGGGAGTGTTTTACTTTCCATAAGAGAAAAAGTAATTGGAGATAAAAATGAAATCAGAGCCGCTCTGAGAGAGAAAGTAGAAACACAGCCACATTCTCGGTCGTTCTAGCTCTCAGTGAGGACCGCGGGTGCGGCCCAGGGGCAGGGCAGAAGGCTGTGACCGGGCTCCGGTTTATCCATGAAGACGTTGCAGTGGAAAGTGTAAGGTTTGAGGCACAGGGAACGGGAGACAGGGACCAAGGCATGTTAAAGAGGAAGTTTATTCTGCCCTAACGAGCGAGATTCATTACGGAGGAGGTTAGAAAAACCAGGATTAGAGGAGGAGGAGGGGAAGGAGGGGGAGGGGGAGGAGGGGGAGACTGGCAGACTGGGGAGACAGCAACAGGTGCAGCAGTGAACACGCCTTTTGAGGGGAGGAACAGAAAGGGGTGGGCCCCAGGACACTCAGTACGTGCTGATTGGTGGTTCAGTATCTCAGGGATGTCCCGAGGGCAGACGCAGGTTACAGGTTACATCATACTCGCCCACCAGTTGGAGAAGGGGACAACGTGATGTCATGGAGGCAGGTGTCACGGGGCCTTCTGACAGCCCCTCCAGACCAAGAGGTCCCTCTCCAGACAGGCTGGGGAGGTTTGGCTCTCACCTGTGCAGATACAGAATCTTATATTAATTAGCATTCCCTTCTTAACAAGTACAAACTCCCTAACAAAGCTGAAAGATAGGAATCTATAAAATAGAATGCAAAATTGTTGACTTTCAGTGAGAAATATCACTGCCCAACTTAACAGGTAGTCAAAGAACTCTCTCTGCTTCAGTCAGAGAGGCCTGTGGCAAGGTGTTCTGTGTTAGCCAGAGCTCTCCCTGGGTATGTGCCTTGGGGGACCATGGTTACTGGGTAGAGAGGAGAGAAACGGGCACAGTGGGCTGGATGCATTGCTAAGGGTGTGGCATTATTCTTCCAGACTCACAGACTAGGTTTTGAACCCCCACAGAGAGGGGGGTTTGGTCAGAAACTGGTCAGAAGATACAGGGCCAAAATTGGTTTGGCTCAATGGATCGAGTGTCGGCCTGCGGACTGAGGGGTCCTGGGTTTGATTCCGGTCAAGGGCACATACCTTGGTTGCGGGCACATACCCGGTGGGGGGTGTGCAGGAGGCAGTTGATTGATGTTTCTAACTCTCTATCCCTCTCTCTTCCTCTCTGTAAAAAATCAATAAAATATATCTATCTATATCTATATCTATCTATCTATCTATCTATATATTAAATAAAAAGATATAGGGAGTTTTCCTGAGGAACTATATGTGGTTGTGAGTACAGGAGACCAGGGACCATTGGAACTGGGGAAGGGGTCATGTATTGGTTTCTTAGGCTGCTGTAACAAAGTTCCACACACTGGAACACTTAAAACAACAGAATTTTTTTCCCCAAGTTCTGGATGCGAGGTGTTAGAAATCAAGGCATCAGCAGGGTTGGTACCCGAGCAAGTGCTGAGGATGGACCTGCCCCGGGAGGTCATTACAGTCACATGTCTCAGCGTTTTGGTCACCAATGGACCTCATGCATATATGATGGCTGTCCTATCCTATCTACTAAAGAGACAATATGCAAATTGACCATCACTCCAACACACAAGATGGCTGCTCCCATGTGGACACAAGATGGCCACCACAAGATGACAATTAGGGGTGACTGGGCTTGCAGAGGAGGGCATTTGGGGGTAAACAGGCCTGCAGGGGAGGGAAGTTGGGAGGGGAACCAGACCTGCAGAGGAGGGCAGTTGGGAGTGATCAGGACAGCAGAGGAGGGCAGTTAGGGGCAATCGGGCCGGTAGGTGAGCAGTTAGGTGTCAATCAGGTTGGCAGGGGAGTGGTTAGGGGGTGATCAGGCTGGCAGGGAGAAGCAGTTAGGGGCAATTAGACAGGCAGGCAGGCAAGTAGTTGAGAACTGGCAGTCGGACATCCCTCGAGGGGTCCCAGATTGGAGAGGGTGCAGGCTGGGCTGAGGGACACCCCCACTTCGTGCTCGAATTTTGTGAACCAGGCCTCTAGTAAGATTATCATGGAGCTGAAAAACTACTTTGCCTAGTGATGTCGTAGCCATCATGACTTTGAAACACAACATAAAGCTCACGTGTTTGTGGTGATGCTGGTATCAACAAACCTATTGTGCTCCACTTGTACAAAAGTGGTACGTGTGTCCTAGCTGGTTTGGCTCAGTGGATAGAACGCCAACCTTGGGACTCAAAGGTCCTGGGTTTAATTCCAGTCAAGGGCACATCCTTGGGTTGCAGTTCAATCCCCAGTAGGGGGCATACAGGAAGCAGTTGATCAATGATTCTCTCTCATCACTGATGTTTCTATCTCTCCCTCTCCCTTCCTTTCTGAAATCAATAAAAAAATATTTTTAAAAAAGTGGCACATGCAATTATGCACAGTACATAATACTTGATAATGGTAATCAATGACTATGTAGTGGTTTATGAATTCATTACACTATACTTACACTTTTTTTTTAATGTATTTTATTGATTTTTTACAGAGAGGAAGAGATAGTCAGAAACATCAATCAGCTGCCTCCTGCACACCCCCTACTAGGGATGTGCCTTGCAACCAAGGTATATGCCCTTGACCGGAATTGAACCTGGGACCCTTGAGTAGGCAGGCTGATGCTCTATCCACTGAACCAAACCGGTCAGGGCTATATGGTTATTTTTAAGGGTACTCTTTCTGCCCAACTGGTGTGGCTCAGTGGTTGAGTGTTGACCTATGAACCAGGAGGTCACAGTTCAATTCCTGATCAGGGAACATGCTTGGGTTACAGGTTCGATCCCCAGTAGAGGGAGAACAGGAGGCTCCAATCAATGATTCTCATCATGGATGTTTCTATCTCTCACTTGCTCTCCCTTCCTCTCTGAAATCAATAAAAACATATTTTAAAAAAATAAAGTGTACCCTTTCTAACTATAAAAAGTTTGGGTGCTCCCCTTGTGGGAGCACTGCTCCCACTGTTCTTCCCCCACAGGCAGGCATCTCCTAACCTCTAAGGGACTCCAGAGGCTTGCAACCAGGGCAGCAATGGGCAGCAGCAGCTCATCCTGGGCAACCCCCCTGAACTGTCTCCAAGGCTCCCTTTTCTCTGACTTCTTAGTAGTCAAAGCAGCCCAGCCTAGCCTCATTTCCCCACCTAATCCCTTTCCTGTTATCCTAGGCCCGTGGTTGGCAAACTGCGGCTCTCAAGCCACATGCGGCTCATTGGCCCTTTGAGTGTGGCTCTTCTACAAAATACCACAGCCCGGGTGAGTTTATTTTGAAGAAGTGGAGTTAGAAGAAGTTTATGTTTAAAAAATTTAACTCTTTCTCTTGCTGAAATCGGTTTGGCTCGGTGGATAGAGCGTCGGCCTATGGAACGAAGGGTCCCAGGTTCCATTCCAGTCAAGGGCATGTACCTTGGTTGCGGGCACATCCCCAGTGGGGAGCGGGGGTATGGGAGGCAGCTGATGGATGTTTTTCTCGATGTTTCTGACTTTCTATCCCTCTCCCTTCCTCTCTGTAAAAAATCAATAAAATATATTTTCAAAAAAAATTTAGCTCTCAAAAGAAATTTCAATCGTTATATTGTTGATATTTGGTTCTGTGAACTAATGAGTTTGCTGACCACTGTCCTAGGCCTTTGCTTGTTTCACTGTCCCCAGCTTTAATAAACTAAATGTCCTCTT
The DNA here is from genome assembly GCA_027563665.1 of Antrozous pallidus. Lineage (NCBI taxonomy): Eukaryota > Metazoa > Chordata > Mammalia > Chiroptera > Vespertilionidae > Antrozous > Antrozous pallidus. The sequence continues at coordinate 80,736,515 of CM050513.1, forward strand.
AAAAAAAAAAGCTTCCTGTAAAACAGTATGTACGCTATGTTATGCCACAGGCAGCAGCCTTATATACTCCATATTTACTGCATAATTCTTAATCACATAATTTCTTTCATGCTTGATTTACTCTCATGTTGTTTTACACCGCAGCATGCTGTATAGGCTTATAGCCTAGGAGCAATAGGCTGTACCTAGCTGTGTAGTAGGCTAAGCTGTTTAGGATTGTGTAAATGCACTCTGATGTTCGCACAACAGAATCACCTAATGACATATTTCTCATTGCTGCTGTGTGCACGTGACTATCTACCACACCTCTCCAAGCCTGGGAATCCACACCCCTGGCTACATAAGACTGGGTGTCACCCACACAGAGCATGCGGCCACTCTACTTCTCTTCGGATGGTTCTTAGAAGAGCTGGCAGGGGAAAGCTCTTCCTCTCTGGGATGTGGAACTTGGGCATGCAATCTTGGCCCTGCTGCATGGGAAGAAGTCTGCAGGCAGGGAAATGAATCTTATGGTTCAGGAGGAGAGACGCTGAGATGACGTGCAGACAGTGAGAGCCAGAGAGCTTGCAGGTTCCTGCTTCTATTTTTTAAAAATATATATTTTTATTGATTTCAGAGAGGAAGAGAGAAAGGGAGAGAGAGAAAAACATCGATGATGAGAGAGAATCATTGACCCACTGCCTTCAGCATGTTCCCTACTGGGGATTGAGCCTGCAATTTAGGCATGTGCCTGGACTGGGAATTGAACTGTGACCTCCTGTTTCAATGATCGATGCTCAACCACTGAGCCACGCCAGCCAGGCTGGGTCCTGCTTCTAGATCCCCCCAGGGCTCAGTGCTGGCCCTTCAGGGGTCACAAGCACCAATCCGGTCTCCTCTCTACTCATACTGGTTTGAATTGGGTTTTATCACTGGGAAGGAAGAGTCCTAAGAGATATATGCAGCACAGCGACGACGGAAAAGACAGAGCGTTAAGTGGATCCTGGAGGGCTTTACCATTTGGGAAGGATAATATTTGCCCAGAGGAGCAAGGGAACTTGGTGCAGAAGTAAACAGTGAGAAATACTTGGGGGGTCACTTTCAGGGCTGAGGTAGGAATTTTGGTATTAAAGTTCAACTGGACTTGATTATGCTCTTGTGGGACCTGAAGACACTTGAATGAGAATTGAGGAGGCAAATTATCAAAATTGGTGAGACTAGAATCCTCGCAAGGGGGATCTACACAAGCTACACTTAAATATTTACTGGCTTCAGGCTCTGATGTCTATTTCCACGGTAGAATATGCCTATCACGAAGACATTAATTTATTCATCATTCAGCAAATATTTATAAGTGTCTATGATGCCTCAGGCACTTGAGTAAGGAGGAGTATTTAGTGTACACAAAAGACAGGTGATTTCTGCTCTATGAAGCTTTTCAGTCTACGGTAAAAAAAAAGATATTTAACAAATATACTTTTAAGTGTATAATTTGCAAATTAGAGTAAATTGTACAAAGGAAAGGTTATGAGAAATAATTACAAGGAATCTATTTTATTAATTAATTTATTTTTTAACTTTTTGTTTTGTTAATCTTTACCTGAGGATATTTTTCCATTGATTTTTTAGAGAGAGAGGAGGAGGGGGAGAGAGAGAAACATTGATCTGACCGAGACACATCAACTAGTTGCCTCCTACATGTGCCCTGATCAGTGTCAGAGATCAAGACTGCAAATGAGCCGAAATCGGTTTGGTTCAGTGGATAGAGCATCAGCCTGTGGACTGAAAGATCCCAGGTTCCATTGCGGTCAAGAGTATGTACCTTGGTTGCAGGCACATCTCCAGTAGAGGATGTATAAGAGGCAGCTGATCGATGTTTCTCTTTCATTGATGTTTCTGACTTTCTATTCCTCTTCCTTCCTCTCTGTAAAAAATAAAAAAAAGACTGCAAATGAGGTACATGCCCTTGACCAGAACTGAACCCGGGACCCTTTAGTCCTCAGGCCAGTGCTCTATTCACTGAGCAAAACCGGCCAGGGCAACACTTTTTTATTTGTTAATTTTTTTCAATTATGGTTTATAGTCAATATTATTTTGTATTAGTTTCTGGTGTAGTAAAGGAACTTATTTTAGATTTTAGATGGGAAATTTGTGCATAGGGGGTGAGGGGGTGTCCCTCAGCCCAGCCTGCAGCCTCTCCAATCTTGGGACCCCTTGAGGGATGTCTGACTGTTCGTTTAGGCCCGATCCTAGTAGGATCGGGCCTAAACGGGCAGTCAGACATCCTTCTCACAATCCAGGACTGCTGGCTCCAAACTGCTCACCTGCCTGCCTCCATGATTGCACCTAACCGCTTCTGCCTGCCAGTCTGATCACCCCCTAACCACTACCCTGCCAGCCTAATTGATGTCGTAACTGTTCCCCTGCCAGCCTGTTTGCCCCCAACTTCCCTCCTTTGCCAGCCTGGTCCCTCCCAACTGCCCTCCCCTGATGGTCATCTTGTGGTGGTCATCTTGTGCCCTCATGGGGGCAAGATTTTTGACCACATGGGGCATCCTTCTTTTGTGTTGGAATGATGGTCAATCTGCATATTACTCTTTTATTAGATAGGATAGAGGCCGCCTGGTGCATGGGTGGGGCCAGCTGGTTGGTCCTGAAAAGTGTCCCAGATCAGGGTGGGGGATCCCTTGGGACGTGGGGTGGCCTGGGGGAGGGGCCTATGGTGGTTTGCAGGCTGACCACGCCCCCCAGAGACCCAAGTGGAGGCCCTGGGATCTGGGATTAATTTATGTTCTACAATTGAGACTTTGTAGCCTGAAGTGGAGCCAAGCCTTTTGCTCTCTCTGTGGTGACAGCCATTTCTGTTTGGGTTCATTTAAATTTTACAATTGAAACTTTGTAGCCTAGAGTGGAGGCCTACAGGCTAGGGCTGTTTGACTTCCTCCATCGCCTGGGTAACCATAGCCTCTACTCTCTCCAGCTCCATGGCTGCTGCTATTTCTGTTGGGATTATGTAACTTCTATAATTGAAACTTTGTAGCATTGAGTGGAGGCCTAGGCTGGCAACAGCAGGCGGAAAGCTTGGCTTCCTCCATTGCCGGGGAAACCTAAGCCTCCCTCTTGCTCTCAGTGGCTGCAGCCATCTTGGTTGGGGTTTATTTGCATAATTTGCTCCTGATTAGCTTATAGGTGTGGCGGTGGGCATGGCTTGATCAGAGGTATGGTCAATTTGCATATTATTCTTTTATTATTTAGGATTTTAGATGGGAAGGTTAAGAAAGGCCTCTTTGGGGAGAGAAAATTGAGACCTGAAAGTGGGCACAAGTCACCAGGAAACAAGTGTATTGGGGAGAGGAATGATAAGGCAAGAGAAAGGAAGGGCATTCCATGCAAAGGAAACAATAGTGTATGCAAAGGGCCTGCAGCCAGAAAGAGGTTGCCTCGAAATGAAAGAGAAGCACAGCTGAAGTGTAATTAAGGAGGGAAGGGAATGGCTTGAAAACAGCCTGGAGAGCTCTGACTGGTTTGGTTCAGTGGATAAAGCTTCAGCCTACGGACTGAAGGGTCCTGGGTTCGATTCCGGTCAAGGGCATGTACCTTGGTTGCGGGGCACATCCCCAGTAGGAGGTGTGCAGGAGGCAGCTGATCGATGTATGTTTCTAACTCTTTATCCCTCTCCCTTCCTGTCTGTAAAAAAAAATCAATTAAAAAAAAAAAACCAGCCTGGAGAGATAAGCAAAGGCTCTATATAAAGATTCTTGAATCTGTCCTAACTGCAATGGAGAGCCACTAAAGAATCTTAGTTAGTGTTCCAAATTACCTTTCAAAAAGATAAAAAGAGAATTAATTGAAGAAGGATGCCAGAGCTAAGAGAAACCAGTGAGGAGGCTGTGTGCAGTAGTTCAGAGGAGAGAAGATAGCTTGGGAGACTCTGGATGTGAAATACATGTTTCAGGTAGAACTGATGGTGTTATCATTGTAATTAGCTAATTTATTAATCTTAATAATAACAAGAGAGCAAAGGGAAGGTCAGACATTGTAGGCATGGTATCTGGGCAGCTTCACCAGGAAGCTACAGCTTCACCAGGAAGCTACAGCTTCACGCTCCACAGTGAACCACCTGTCTGTTCCCTGCAGATCACTGTAGAAGGGACTGAGCAAAGGGGGCGATGGGCACATGCGCAGTGAAATTGGGGAGATGTAGGGAAGGTGATTGCCTGGGAACAATAGGTGGATGAGGTGGGTAGAACCACTGCAAGGGTGCGATATCTTGGAAGGTTATGTGAATCCCGACAGGAGTTCCCTCTCTCTGTTCTCCTTATTCCCCTCCCTTGCTCTGTGACCCACACTCACCGTGCACTAGCCTGCTGCTTCACCATAGCTGTGTGGCCATAAGAAGTAGCATGTGCGAGTGTCCCACGTTGGGCTGCCAGTTGCGAGTGTTCCCCCTACGTCCCACGTGGTTCAGAGTTCAGGTTCAGGATTTGGGGTCTGGAGAAGACCACATGCAAATAAAAGAGATTAGAAAATATTAACTTGGAAATATTGCAGGTCAGGTGGGAGCCCAACTCAAGGGGAAGGACCTCATCCCGCTCTGGCCTTGCTATTCCTTTTATTAAGATTATGGGATACACCCATAGCCTTTAGGCAGGCAATTCCAATAATAGCCAATCAGCAAGAATTTACATAAAACTAAAAGCTGAAAGTTGCTTGTCTCCACTAAACAGTGGGTGGGTGGCTCTGACCTTTCAGAGCTTCAAGGTTGACCAGCCTTCTGGGTTCCTTGTCCACACCTCTCTGTTAGTGAAGACAATGGACGGCCTCCAACAAGCATGGCCCACAGCTGTGCAAACTCTGGATGCAATGGCCTGCAGCTGGGAACACAGGCTAAGCTATCCAGATGCTGGACTAGTCTTTAATATGAAACAGTAATTCTGGGCAGGGGCCTTAATTCTGGCCCTGCTGAAGATAAGATTGGACTTATTCCATGGCAAGTCGGGTGGAAATGGGACTTTAGAGGGGAACCCCCTTAATTTCACATCATCAATAAAGATTTCCACAAAATCCCATCCTCCCGTGGGTGTCTCAGGAAATTCTTTTCCCTGCAGCACCAGAAGAACAATGGCACTAGGCCCGGTGCGGGTATGGTAGGTGGCTGAGTGGGAGGCGTTAAGAATGACTTTAAGGTTATTGGATTGAGCTGCTGGTAGTTGGTGGTGCCATTAATTGAACTGAGAAATAATGAAGGCAAAGGGCAAGGAAGATCAAAGAGTTATGTTGGTTTTAACCTGTTAGGCCTGTAGGACTTCCAAGTAGAGATATTTAATACTAGTTGAATATGTGAGTCTCATATGATGTATGAAAGATCTGGGCTGTGGTATAAATCTGTGAATCACTGGGCCGGGGTGGGGGTGGGTGGGAGGGGGTTGAGAGGGGGAGGAACAGTAGGAATGGAATGGATGACCCTGCCTAAGAAGAGGGACTAGGGACTGTGCTCAGAACACAAGCTAACATGTTAGTGAAGGAACTGAAAAGGTAACACCAGGCAGTGGCAGAAAAACCTAGAATGTTGTGTCACAGATTCCAAATGAGAGGGTTATAAGGAGCCACCGGGTCACATGTCTCAGTTGCTGAGAAGTCAGTAGGATGAGGATTGAAAAGCGTTTATTGGATTTGGCAAACAGAAGGGTTTTGATGCCTCATCAAGAGTGTTCTCAGTGGCGGGCGGGGAGGGGGGTGAAGTGGGGGTGCAAGCTAGACTGGAATGGGTTGAAGAGTGAATGGGAGGTGGGCAGTGGAGTCAGGAAACGTAGACAGTGCTTTCAAAACCTCTGTTTATGGCAGGGAGCAGGGGAATGAGATAGTACCTCAAAAGAGAATGTAAGGGTTACTAGAGCATATCTGAATGCAAACGGGAATAATTCCAACTGGGCAAGAGGATAAAAATGTGCAGGGAGTACAAGACAGGACCCTAGAAAAGGCTTGAGAGGACACACTCTCCTCTGGACAGCGCTACGGTGGGCAACTTCAAATCTGCCTCTATCTTCTCTCTGCTTTTGTTGCTGACCAACCATTTTCCCTCCTTACCCCACTCCTCTGATTGACATAAAATGCTTCCTTTTCGTTAATATATTTTACTTTCTTCATTTAAACTGTGAGCCAGCATCTTTAAAGGTGACGGCAGCCCTGGCTGGTGTGGCTCAGTTGGCTCAGTGTCCCTCCATGCACTGAAAGGCCGCTGGTTTGAGCCTCCATCAGGGCACATGCCTAGGTGATAGGTTTGGTCCCCAGTTGGTGCTCTCGCACATCGATGGTTCTTTCTCCCTTTCTCTTTCTCTAAAAATCAATAAAAACATATATATTTAAAAAGTGACAACATACCGTACCTTTGTGCTCGTTCCATTGCATTTTAATTTTATAGCTTAGTCCTTTGGGAAGTATTGCCATCTTTCCTTAGGCACTATGCTGATGAGAAATTTTCTGTCTCCGTGTCCCAACTCTAGTTTGTAGGCGGTTGCCCAAGTGGTGTGATTGGAACAGCTTAGTAAAATTTTGCCTTGCCCCAAAGTATCATTTAGTAAGAACTAATAATAATTAACTTAAGTATAGGAGTTACCTTTAATAAGCATCTTAATTTCACAGATATTACCTCATTTAATCTTCAGAAGAACTCTGTGAGGTAGGATTTGTTATTATCTCCATTTAACTGTGACCAGGAGACGTGAAGCGATTCGCAAGATTGCATGGCCAGGAAATGGCAAATCCTGGGTCATCTAAACCCCACATTTCAAGAAGAGCTCTAACTGGGTTTTTACGCATGTAGTCTCATGGGCCTTGGGATTGATGCAGAGGACGGGAGAATCTCCTTTCGGCAGAAGGAGGGAGGAGGGATGGAAGCAGCTTGTTTGTGGGCACAAATGTAAAGTTTGGCTCTGAAAAACACTAGTAAGTGCCTTGAATTCATCGTTTGGGAGTCTCTCACAGATCAACCGTCATTCCACAAATTTCAGCTCATGTTCTCACAAGTTAAAATGAGACTGAGAAGCAATCTGGATCCTGTGGACAATCAGACTGGAATTATGCATTTATTAACTGCAATTAACCAGGAGCAGGCTTATATTAGTACTCTCCTGGTTCCAGCTCACAGAGCAACCGGGAGAATAAAAGTTTCACGCAACTTAATTTTCTGAGAACGGTGTTTGAAGTTGGGATGAGATAATGGATATAAAAGCCCTTTGAGAATAGTACAGGCATGCTGCTGTGGGATGCATTTTTGGTGATGTTGGAAGGGAACTAGCAGTCCACTGTATTAGGCCAGAGCTCCGGATCTGTGAGCCAGTGAGCTCAACAAGGAGGTGATACAGGCCGCCGTGGCTCTCTGCATCCCCCAACTGACTGGCCCATCCCTCTTTCATGACAGTAAGGAGATTAAAATGGAATGTGAATCCTGTCCTTTGGAAGCTGCAAGGACAATTCAGAAGCCCAAGTTGATTCCCCCTTGTTTGTAGCATGTAAACCCACGTTGTGAGAAACGTCCGCTGCGTAGGCGAGCGAAGAACTCCTCCACACGCACTTCGTGACAGACAACCTGAGAAGAGGCAGCCCTTCCTCGGGACATTATCCTGTGTCAACTTACTACATAAAAGGATCGTTTGTAATGCAGCTTCATTAAAGGTGCAGTATTTGGATTCCTAAGGACCAGGGATAGTCCCATTTCCATCACTTACTGTGAGACCTAACGCCATTTCTCTCAGGCTCCGTTGGCTCAGTGACAAAGTGGGAGTGAAAGCAATAATGGGTAGCTCACAGGGCTGGTGGGGAGTACAGAGAGAAAGTACTAGTAGATAAAGTGCCTGGTGCTTTGTGTAATAGGGACCAAAATGAAACAATAATTCCCTTCCTCCCCAACCTCTACCTTAGCTATGGGTCTGCTGCTGAAATACAGGGAAGCAGGATCATAGACACTCTGAGAAAATGAGGAATCAGTGGGGGTTTGAAAACATTTTTTTCCAGAGTGAACAAAGCACTCATCTGGACAACTGGGGGGCTGTGGGTGTCCCCGAGGCTCAAGGCCCCGAGGGCTGTGCAAAGTGGTGTGCTTGCTCAGTGAGACTGGACCACAGGCTATAAAGCTTGTGTCACCTGTCACCACTGACACATGAGATAAAGTCTGTCATATCAGCTTCTAGGTTCAAGGTTTTAATTCACCTTGGAGGAGCCGAATGCACTGCAGCTAGTTTCACTGCTTGCTGGTCATCTTTCCTGAACTCCTGTGCTTTTCAGATCTCAGAACCAGTTTATCAAGAGGAAAGAAGAATGCCTGTGCCGTTGGCTTGTCTGGAGAAAACAAAGCCATTAATGATAGTTAACATATTAATTGCAGAGAGTGCTTCTCTAAGTTTCTGTTGGCAACAGGTTTCCAGTCTCACAGAGTAAGTGAAGTGCATCCAGACTCAATTTAAAACCTGGCCAGGCAGGGTTTTTAATCTTTGGGCTTCAGGTTTTCGTTATTACAGTTGCCAAAACGCCAAGCTTGTAATTTACAAGTAGTCCGCATGTGTCCCTTGAAAAGAAACCCACACCTAAAAATAGAAATGAAACTCAGGAAAACACCAACCCAGATCAAGAAATCTTATGTCTCGTGTAGAACACTTTGTAAACCTGTGATCAAGGTTTACCAGTTTAATTGCCTACATTTCAATTGGTTCAAGCAAGTGCGTGAACCAGTCAGCATGTCACTGCCCGGAGGAAAGGGACAATTCTCTCACATTTCAGAACATTTTCTCACATCAGGTCTTGCTCTTTTTTTCTTATCCTGTCTGATGACCGTTCACGTCTCAGGTAACATACTGCTCTTTCTATAAGAGCCAAGGGAATACTTCCAGTAGGATTACCTTTCCCTAAGGGCCAAGGCCATTGATTATGCCCAGGCAGACCTTTGTTACATTGTGTCATCTTGCTTTTGCTTTAGTGTTGCAATCAGTTGTTAGGAACATGTGTGCCATTGTTAGGGGTAGGACAAGGATGAGATGCATAGTTGCAAACCATTGCCTCCAGTCCTAAAACCTTGAACCTCTTTTTCTTTTGCCCCCATATCACAGTAGTAGACAATAAAATGGGTTCTATGGAAGGTAACCTCAAAGGGTGACCTGATCATAAATTCCTAACTGGACAGGTCATGGTGCATAGTCACACCCCAGGCACATAACTTTTTTAGTAAAAGGTTTATTGTTGCCTTAAGCAAGACCTGTCCATTATTTTTGTTCATCTACATTGACACATCTTTGAAGTACCCTTCTCCAGAGAGCACAGGATTTGTTAACTCTGTATTAACCCAGTCTCCTCCTTCTTTCTCCCACTTTGGTATAATCTCATGCTTCCTCCTTAATTTCAAATGCATAAAAGAAGCTGCAAAACTGTTATTCTCTGGAGCATTTGAGATTTTGCTGCCAAGCAATTGTCATCAGTTTGGTTTAAATAAAAACTTATAGAAATTATTTATAGGTTTTGATGTTTTTACATCGACACAGTCGATCACCAAATCCTGATAATGTTTTCTTAATTTTTTTTTACATTATCTATTTTTCCTTAAACTTATGTGATGGTTATTTTTATGTGTCAGTTTGGCTAAGCTATAGAACCCTGTTATTTACTAATCGAAGTGTGTGTTGCAGTGAAGGCATTTTGTAGATGTGCTTACCATGGATAACTAATTGACTAAGTAAAGGAGACTATCTTTGATAATGTGGGTGGGCCTCATTCAATTCATCGAAAGGGGAGGGGAGGAAAACTTTTCTCTACCCTCTTAGGTCGTGTGAATGAGAGCTGCAAACTAAACTGACAAAGATATATTAACAGGAGGGAAAAAATAACTTATTTACCTGCATAATGGACATATAACAGGAGAACTCAGTCATGAATAACTTGAAGAAGTGGTTAGAATTTGGGGCTTATATACTATCTTAATAGGTTGGGCAGGAGGATGGGAAAGGTACTCATGGAAAAACAAATGACCTTTTGGAAAGATAAATGAATTTTCAAAGAATAAACAGGAGATAAGCATGTTTGTGATAATATTAATCTATATGGGTCTGAGTAATTTTCCCATCTCCCTCAGGGCCCTAAAGAGCCTCCCCTGTAGAATGGATCTGGGGTAGGTTTTATATTATACTAGAGGCCCAGTGCACCAATTCGAGCACAGGTGGGGCCCTCGTGGGAGGTCAGCAGGGCAGGCCTTACCCCTGATTGGGGTGGGGAGAGGTGATTGGGGGAAGGGCTGCCCCCTGGGTGGGGCTGTGGGATGTTGGCATGGGGGAGGGAGGGAGAGGGGGAATGAGCAGGCCCTGATTGGGCCAGTTGGCCCCCCACATTGAATGTCATAGCAACTGGTTGTTCTGGTCACTTGGCATATATATATATATATATATATATTTTTTTTTTTTTTCCCAAACATATAAAATCTCTGATTGGTTGTTTTTCTGGAGAACCCTGAAATATACACATAGCCACCATCTCCAGTTAAGGGGCGTATCATCTAATATTTGCATTATTGGAAACTTAGATAGTCTTTAAGTGCTCCTCTGCTTCAGAATCTTATAAATCAACTTAAAGTTCATCTTCCTTTGGTTGCTTCCCAAAGCATGTAGGACGTAGCCCACCTCATTAAGGAGGCATGCAGGCTTTCAGCATTTTGGCTCACCCAATTCAGCCTCATTTTTCAGCACTATCTTTTGTTCTAGCAAACAAGTCTCCTGGTTCCTCAGTCTGCTGTGTATGTCATTTTCTTCTTATCTGCATATTTGATCAGTCAATTCCCCATTCCTTCATCTTTGCTTATACATATCCTACTGTTCTTCCAAGATGCAGCTTTTCTGACAAGTCTTCTTTCACTGCTTATATTAGTTTTCTGTTGCTGCTGCAACAAATTACCACAAGGAGTGGCTAAAAACAGCTCAGATTTATTCTCCTACAGTTTTGGAGGTTTGAAGTAAAAAAGTCGGTTTCACTAGACTAAAGTCAAGATATAAGCAGGGCTGGTCCCTGCTGGAGGCTCTGAGGGAGAATCGATTAACTTGCCCTTTTCAGCTTCTAGTGGCCACTTCTATTTCTTGGCTGGTGCCCCCTTTCCCATTCTGTTATTGCAAATGGCCTTCTCTGTCTCCTATAGTAAAGTATCTCTCTGCCTCCCTGTCAAAGGGCACTATGATGACATTTAGGGCCAACTCAGATAATCCAGGCTAATCTCCCCACCTCAAATTCCTTAATTTAGTCTCATCTACAAAGTCCCTTATGCCATGTAAAATAACATTCCCAGGTTCTGTGGTTTAGAATATCTTTTTTAAAATATATATATTTTATTGATTTTCCACAGAGAGGAAGGGAGAGGGACAGAAAGTCAGAAACATCGATGAGAGAGAAACATCGATCAGCTGCCTCCTGCATACCCCCCACTGGGGATGTGCCCACAGCCAAGGTACATGCCCTTGACCGGAATCGAACCCGGGACCTTCCAGTCCGCAGGCCGATGCTCTATCCACTGAGCCAAACCGGTCTCGGCTAGAATATCTTTTTTGAAAAATATATTTTATTTATTTTTTACAGAGAGGTAGGGGGAGAGGGATAGAAAGTTAGAAACATCGATGAGAGAGAAACATCGATCAGCTACCTCCTCCACACTCCTTACTGAGGATGTGCCCACAACCAAGGTACATGCCCTTGACCAGAATCAAACCTGGGACCCCTGAGTCTGCAGGCCAATGCTCTATCCACTGAGCCAAACCTGTTTTGGCTAGGATATCTTTAACAGTCATTATTCAGCCCCCCCCATCTTTCTTTTTTCCTTAACTTAAACTATCATGGTTAATTGATTAAACTACTTTTTCTCCAGCATCCTCTACTTCTTTACATTCATGTCTTCTTTCCCACTCATCTCCTAGTCTATTGTTTCTAAAAATCCTGAGTCCTGCCTGATAGGGGGAAATTAGGCAACTACAGACCATCAGCACTACAAATTTAGGATGTCCAATTTCAGCTAAACCTTCAACTCCCTTCAATAACCCTTTTAGTTAGTCTTTGAAAGCACTTTCTCCTAATCTATTCAGCAATGTTCCCTTACATGTCTTCTCAATCTATTCAAGCGAGGGAGGGAGGAGGAAAGAGAGATAAAAGCATCAATGATGAAAGAGAATCATTGATCAGCTGCCTCTGCCTACCCCCTACTGGGGACCAAGCCTGCAACCTGGGCATGTGCCCAGACTGAGAATTGAGCCATGACTTCCTGATTTATAGGTTGATGCTCACACTGGCTGGACTTGACTTTTGCTCTTAAACAGACTAACTTGGTTCCATTTCATTAAGAAAATCAAGCAACAGATACTCTGAGCTTCTCTCACTCCTGAAAATGTGGCTTCATTTTTCACCATGAGTCTCAGAGGATGAGCTTAAGAACAACTCATCTCTTTTGCTCCTTGTTGTTTCCCCAGGACCTTACTCTATCAGACAGGTTCTCTTCATTCCAATTGCTTCTTCTCAATTCACTGTTTCCATTCTCTCGACAAATATTTATTGTGTGTCTACAATGTAGCATAAAATGCAACCCTGGATCTCAGCCTATGAGTATGATCAAGTTCTTCACACACTAAAACATAACAGAACATGTAAACAGCAAACTTTCTTGATCTTTCCCCCCTCTCTAACGTCTGCTCTTTCTCCTTCCTTCCTCTGTTCAGATCTGATTATCTTTCTCTTTAAGCTTGTTCATTTCCCAGTTCATGTGATCGCCATCCCAATGAGAAACATGGCACTTATCTAGACTTTGTGCTCTCCTTCTTATACTAGTACATTCAGTCAGTAACTAAGCACTTGTCTTCTCTCCTTGTAATCTCCCAAATCTGTCCTCTCCTTGTTCATTCTTATCCAGTTATGGTCCTTCAGGATATTTGGCCTAAAGTAGATAGCATTATAATGTTAAGTGATAAGCCTGCCTCCAGTCTTACTTCCTTTTAATCCATCCTCTACACTGCACCTAGAACTAGATCCTTAAAAAGATGAACTTAATCATGCCACTACCATGCTTAAATGCTTTTAGTGATTCCCATCGCCTAAGTCCAAGCTCTCTATTAGTATGGCTCACGGGCTTCTATGACCTGACCATACTATGTCTCCCTCCCACCCACCCCCAAATCTCAATCATGCACTTGCTACTGTCCTGAGTCTGCATTCTTCTTCAACCTGACAAGCTATTTTACTCGGACACTTAAGGCTTTTGCTTATGCTGTTCCTGCAGCTTGGAAAGCTCCGCCCCTGTTTATTCACCTGTCACCTCATCTCCATCCTTCTAGACCCACTCAGGCAGCATTTTCTCCAAGCTTTCTCTGGACATCAGGCTGCTAAATAACCCAACTTTGTGCTCCTTTGGTACCTTCTGCATATTTTATCATATTATTCTGAAATGATCTATTTATCTAACTGGTTTCCTTATATGCTCCTGAAGGGCACAGACCATCTGAACTCATACAGCAACAAGGGTGAGTATATTTACTACAGACCTGGTATAACTTTATTTTGAGTATTTGGGTATTTACTTTTTATGGAACTGTTGTGTCTTCCTTGTGGGGCTGGAAGCCCATTAAGGATAAGGAAATATATTTTATAACATGTGTATCCTTATCACATAGCAGATTATGTGTATAAGGGTATTTACTAATAGTTACTATTGTAAACTCTATTAAAAGCCACTTAAGTGTATTCTCTACTAACTTTGGGTTAGCTCTATCATCCCTATGTAATAAAAGCGGCCTATTTCAGGCCAAATCTAATTCCAACAATAGTTTGACATTCTTATGCTGATAGTTAATATAAAAAAAATTGATTGAGAAAAGTGAGAATCAGCTAAATCATACACACATTCAAATACACAATTTTTTTTGTGGTTGTTATTGTAAAAGTATCAGGCTAACAGGCGGAGATAGTAACAAAAATTGGCTTTCTTAAAAGGCACTTTCTCTGGTAAGAAACACCACATTTTATGGTGCATATGTCATCAGTCCTGTTCAACCACATTCCTGGTGTGGTCTCCTGAAGTCCCTTCCCCAGCTTAAAATATTCAATATGCCACAGCGTCATATTTTGGGGTAGCATGTCCTGAACCTCATCACAGATGGTATGATCTAATATATAGAAAACCTTAAAGGTTCCACAAAAAGAACTATTAGGACTAATAAATAAATTAAGCAAAATAGCAGGATAAAAAAAATCAAACCACAGTTGCAGTTCTACACATTAATAATAAACAGACTGAAAAAGAAATTATGAAATAATTCCATGTATAATAATATAAAAAAGAATTAAATACTTAGGAATTAACCAGTAAGTGAAAGACTTGTACAATAAAATCTGTAAAATATTATTGAAAAAATTTAAAGAAGATATAAATAAATGTTCATGAATTGGAAGACTTAATATTGTTAAGATGTCAGTACTATTCAATGCAATCTTTATTTTCTAAAATTGCTTTTGAGAGAGAGAGGAAGGGGGAGAGAGGGGGGGGGAGACAAAAAGAGAGAGAGAGAGAGAGCAATTCATTGTTCCACTTATTTATGCATTCATTGGTTGATTCTTTTATGTGCCCTGACTGGGGATCGAACCTGCAACCTTGGCATATTGGGACAATTCTGTAACCAACTCAACTACCTCACCAGGGCCTTCAGTGCAATCTGTATCAAAATCCCAATGATACTTTTTCTTACAGAAATAGAAAAACTCATCCTAAAATTCATATGGTATCATAAAGGATCCTAGATAGCCAAAAGACTCTTGAAAAAACAAAGCTGGAGGACTTACACTTCCTGGTTTCAAAAGTTACTACAAAGCTACTGTAATTAAAACAGTGTGGTATAGGTATTAAGACAGTCATATAGAACTATGAAATAGAATTGAAAGTCTAGAAATAAACCCTGGCATATATGATCAAGTGATTTTTGACCAGAGTGCCAAGACCACTCAATGGAGAAAGGATATCTTTGCCATAAATGGTACTGAGAAAACTGGATATCCATATACAAAAGAATGACTTTGGATTCTTATCTAACTACATATACAATAATTAACTCAAAATGGATCAAAGACTGAAATTTAAGATCTAAAACTGTAAACCTCTTAGAAGATAACATAGGGCAAAAGAAGATAACATGACATTGGGTGTAGCAATGGTCATAGATGCAATATCCAAGGTACAGGAAACAAAAGAAAAATCGGCAAATTGGAATTCATAAAAATTAAAACATATTCTGCATCAAAAGACAGTATCTACACTAATAAAAAAGAGAGATGCAAATAGACCATACCTTTGCAACACCCACCAGCCAATCAGGAGTGACTATGCAAATTAACTCAACAAAGATGGCATGTTAATTTGCACACACAGGTGCTGAGCGGCCGGGGCTGGGATGCTGTGTCATCACCATGGCAATGACGCAGGTGTTCTGCACTGCCCCAGCCACTCCGGGCCTCTGGGCAGCGTGGAAAGGCAGCTCCGGGCTGGAACAAAGGTGGAAAGGCAGCTCTGGCCAGAGCGAAGGCAGTGCCGGCAGCCAGGGTAAGGAAGGCCCATTCTTGCACAAATCTTCATGCATCGGGCCTCTAGTCAACAGAATAAAAAGGCAACTAAAAATGAGAGAAAATATGTGTAAATTACATATCTGATAAGGGATTAATATCCAGGATATATTTAGAACTCCTAAAACTCAATCACAAAAAGACAACCTGATTCAAAAATGGGCAAAGGACTTGAATAGACATTTCTCCAATGAAGATATACAAATCCTGCCGAGACCGGTTTGGCTCAGTGGATAGAGCGTCGGACTGCAGACTGAAGGGTCCCGGGTTCGATTCCGGCAAGGGCATGTACTTTGGCTGCGGGCACATCCCCAGTGGGGGGCGTGCAAGAGGCAGCTGATCGATGTCTCTCTCTCTCATCGATGTTTCCGACTTTCTATCCCTCTCCCTTCCGCTCTGTGAAAAATCAATAAAATATATTAAAAAAAAAAAAAGATATACAAATCCTATGTAATAAAGAGGTAATATGCAAATTAACCCTCAAATCCTCACAGATGGCTATGCCCACAGCGGAGGCAGGGTTGCCGTAACACAAGATGGCTGCACCCACAATGGAGGCAGGGTTCCCGTGATGAGTGATCAGCAGGGACCTGAAGCTGCATGGCACTGGGCCAGGGTGGGGGACCTGAGGCCGCGCCCTGCACCCAACAGGGCTTGACTGGGACCTGAGGCTGCGCTCCCTGCCTGGCAGGGTGTGATGGGGAACGTCAGGTTGTGCCCCCCATCCCAGGCTCGAGGACCTGAGGCTACACCCTGGTGCCAGGCTGAGGGACCTCAGACTGTCCCCCACACCCTGGTGCTAGGGATGTCAGGCTGTGCCCCCAGCCCAGCATGTGCTGGGGGACTTGAGGCTGTGCCCCCTGCCTGGCACCAGGCCTGGGGACCTGAGGATTTGCCTCCCGCCCAGCACCAGGCCAGGGGATCTGAGGCTGCGTCCCCCCATCTGTTGGAGCTTGACAGGGGACCTGAGGCTGCACTCCTCACCTGGTGGAGCTTGACAGCGGTGGGGCCGGCTGGGTCTGGATCTCACCCAATGGGGATGGGGCTGGCCAGGTCTGGGTCTCATGTAATTTTGAGGTACACGCAGGTGGGTGGGGACTTGACTCTGGGTCCCATGGCATGCCCAGGTCTCTGGCAGGAGGATTTTCATATGCAGTGTACTAATTTTCTTTTATCTCTGACACTTCTATTATAGAGAAAGGGCAAATAGCAATCCTATCTAATAAAAGTAATATGCAAATTTACCACACCTCTGCTACACCAATAAGCCATGCCCACAAGCCATGTCCACCAGGCCAATCAGGATAAAATATGCAAATAAACCCCAATCAAGATGGCTGCAGCCACTGAGAGCAGGAGGGAAGCTTGAGTTTTCCTGGCAACAGAGGAAGCCAAGCTTTCCGCCTGCCCTTGCTGGCCCAGGCCTCCACTCAATGCTAAAAATTTTCAATTATAGAAGATACATAAATTCCAACAGAAATGGCTGTGGCCACGGAGCTGGAGAGAGCAGAGACTAGGGTTGCCCCCAAGAATGGAGGAAAGCAAGCTCTGCAGCCCTGGCCAGACTAGGCCTCCACTCCAGGCTACAAAGTTTCAATCATAGAAGGTAAGTAAATTCCAACAGAAATGGCTGCCGCCATGGAGCAAGCAGAAGGCTTGGCACTGCTCCAGGCTACAAAGTTTCAATTGTAGAAGATAAATAAATCCCAGATACCAGGGCTGCCACTTGGTTTGCCAGGGGGCATGGCCGGCCTGCAAATGACCACAGGCCCCTTGCCCAGGCCACCTCACACCCCAAGGGAACCCCCACCCTGATCCAGGACACTTTTCAGGACAAACCAGCTGGTCCCACCCATGCACCAGGCCTCTATCCTATCTAATAAAAGAGTAATAAGCAAATTGGCCATCACTCCAACACACAAGATGGTTGCCCCCATGTGGTCAAAGATCCTGCCCTCATGTGGACACAAGATGGCCACCACAAGATGGCCAGCAGGAGAAGGCAGTTGGGAGGGACCAGGCCTGCAAGGGAGGGCAGTTGGGGGTGATCAAGCTTGCAGGGAAGGGCAGTTAGGGGTGACCAGGCCAGCAGAGGAGGAAAGTTGGGGGTGACAGAGCTTTCAGGGAAAGGCAGTTGTGGGGGGAGGGAGACCCAGGCCTGCAGAGGAGAGCAGTTGTGGGGAACCAGGCCTGCAGGGAAGGGCAATTAGAGGTGACCAAGTCTACAGGGGAGGGCTGTTGAGGGGGGGACCAGGCCTATAGGGGAGAGCAGTTGGGAGGGACCAGGCCTGCAAGGGAGGGCAGTTGGGGGTGATCAAGCCTGCAGGAGAGGGCAGTTAGGGGTGAATAGGCCAGCAGAGGAGGGAAGTTAGGGGCAAACAGGCTGTCAGGGGAGCAGTTAGACATCAATCAGGCTGGCAGGGGAGTGGTTAGGGGGTGATCAGGCTGGCAGCAGAAGCAGTTAGGGGCACTCAGGAAGACAGGCAGGTGAGTAGTTGGGAGCCAGCAGTCCTGAATTGTGACAGTGATGTCCGACTGCCCATTTAGGCCTGATCCCAAGAGGGGTCCCAGATTGGAGAGGGTGCAGGGTAGGCTGAGGGATACCCATGCATGAATTTTGTGCACTGGGCCTCTAGTATTAACATATTTCCTCTAATTAATTCCCCTTTAATGTGTACGAGTTTTGTGTACTGGGTCACTACTATATTAATAAGCACATAATAATAAGATGCTCAGCATCACTAATCTTCAGCAAAAAGCAATTCAAAGCTACAATGAGATACCACCTCACACCCATTAAAATGGTTAATATAAAAAAGACAGAAACAGCCAAGACCGGTTTGGCTCAGTGGATAGAGCGTCGGACTGTGGACTGGAGAGTCCCGGGTTTGATTCCGGTCGGGGGCATGTACCTTGGCTGCGGGCACATCCCCAGTAGGGGGTGTGCAAGAGGCAGCTGATCGATGTTTCTCTCTCATCGATGTTTCTGACTTTCTATCCCTCTCCCTTCCGCTCTGTAAAAAATCAATAAAATATATTAAAAAAAAAAAAAAGACAGAAACAAATGTTGGTGAGGATGTAGAGAAATTGGAACGCTGGGTACTGTTAGTGGGGATGTAAAATGATATAGCTCCTATGAAAAACAGTATGGTAGTTCCTCCAAAAATTAAAAATATAATTACCATATCATTAAGCAATTCTACTTCTGGGTATTTATGCAAAAGGATAGAAAAAAGGGGCTCTTATAGAGATATTTGTACACTTATGTTCATAATAACATTATTCACAGTTTGCAAAATTTTGAAAGCAATGGATGAATGGAGAAGCAAAATGTGATATAATGGAATCTTATTTAACCTTAAAAAGGAAGAAAATTCTGACATATGCTACAATGTGAATAAACCTTGAGGATATGCTAAGTTAAATAAAGCCAATCACAAAATGACAAATATTATGCCATTCCATTTTTATGATATATTTAGAGTAGTTAAAATCATAGAGACATCTAGTAGAAGGGTAGTTGCTGGGGGGAGGGAGAATGTGGGTTGTTGTTTAATGGGTATAGAGTTTCAATTTAAAAATATGAAAATAGTTATGGAGATGGATGGTGGCTATGAGTGGACAACCTTTTAAATGTATTAAAACCACTGAATTGTACATTTAAAATGATTAAGATAATACATTTTATTTGTTTTATCACAATAAGAGGAAATTGGGGGAAAAATTCATAGGTGATTTTCATGCTCTCCAATGACTGACACTATTAGATTTAGGTCTCCTTATCATACAGAGACACAAGGCTGTACATGAATAACTTAAATAAAAGCGGAAATTGATGTGCGCCTTAGAAGGCCCTGACAAGGTGTCAGTGGAATGAGGAGGAAAATATGATTTTCTGTTTGAGAAATCAGGGAGAAGCTCTCGGAGGAAAGTGGAATGAGTCTGGAATTTGGACTCAAGGGACCTGCTTCCCTCTCTCACCTCCACCACTTACTATGACACATATGACACTAAATAAGCCTCAGCACTGCTAAGGCCCATTTTTCATATGTAAATGAGCAAGACTCACTTCTGTGTCATCGGATTATTCTGAAGATTTTAAACAATGAAGAGAGATAAAACGTGGAAGCACATCCAGTGATGCCACCTAGATCCAGAGCTGGCAGTCTATAAATGACAATTATGTCTGAACCTAAACTGGCATTTGAAGGATGACTTGAAGGATGGGTAGGATTTAAACATTGGGAGATGAGGGGGGAAGGGAATTCCGGGCAGAAGAAAGAAGAGCTTTTAAGGACCACATGGTTTTATAGTTATTTATATGCATGTACCATACATAGTATTTTGGAAGATTTAAAGTCAATCCACGTATGGATCTTGAATTCAAGAAGCCAATTTCAGTAATTCATTTGTGAAACTAATGCAGACACTTTTGCTTTTAGAGTGTTGCTTGAATTCCTAATGTACTTCACATTCCTAATGTGTTTTAATAGCTGTTTTCTACCTTAATATATTTTGTATTTAAAGGTAATTAATGTCATAAAAGTTCAGAGAAAAATATTATATAAAATAAAAATCACTTCTCCCAGTTTCTTTCTCACTTTTATCATCAGAAGTAAAGGTGATTAATATTGGGATATGGCTTGCAATCACTTTTGATGCATGTACAAATGCATTATATATATATATATATTTATACATATATAATAATAGGTATATTCCATATATATATTTTACATATAAAATTTATTTATTTATTTATTTATTTATTTTTACCCCTCAGGTGAAATAATATTTTAACCTCTGTTCTGGAAATCACTTTTCAACCACTAATTAGGGTGGTAATATCCTCCTATGTCAGTAAGCATAAGGGAACCTCATTTTTTTTTAACTGAATTTATTGGAGTGACATTGGTTCACAAAACCATACAGATTTCAAGTGTACAACTCACAATCTCATTCTTTGTAATACCAGTATAGAATTCCATTTTATGGGTACTCCATCATTTATTTAACCAGTTCCCTATTGATGGGGCAATGGGTGGCAATAGTGCTGGAATGAAGAGCCTTATACACAAATCTGTGTGCCCTGTGTGAATGTATCTTAGGGGAAATTCCCAGAAATGGAATTAAAAAAACTTACATTTCAATAGATAATTGTGTCTTAATGGAACAAATAATTTATATTTCCCAAAATAGAATATGAGAGGTTTTTTCCTACATGGTCAACAAAACTTGGATATTATCAAATACATTTATTTACAATCAAATATAGATAAGTAGTGGTTGATTCTATTTAAATTAAAATTACTAATGAAGTTATTATAAAATTTATAAATAAGCAATTGTAGTTCAGCATCTTTCTATATGCTTATTTCCATTTACATACTTTTAGATGAGTTAACTTTTCATATTTTTACTCATATTAAGAAATTATTCCTTTATTTTGCAAGTTTTTTTTTCAATTTGACTTTTTTTCTTTGGCTATGTGGTAATTTTCCCTATGTGCAAATTTTTAAATTTTATGTAGTTAAATCTGTTAATCTTTTAAGTCTTTTGAGTTCCCTCACTCCAGGGTTAAAAAATTATTTATGCACATTTTTAATTCTATACTTTAATTACAACATTCTTTAAAAATAATGTTCACTTTTGATTATATTATTTACATCTATTTTCATAAATGTTAACAGGAATATGTTTATGTTTGGTATATTTCAGTTCTCCAAATCAAGAATTTGGGCAAAAAAAATGATTTAATATACAAAATTCATTCTAACACAACTAGCACTTGTTCCGATTTGAAAAAATGATGGAAGGAAAAATTTTAAAGAATGCATTTGTTTCTGAAATAGTCTTGGAGCCCTCTATTCTTTTCCATAGAATCTTATTTTGTAGATTATTAGTTTAAGTATAGATTATATCGTTGCCATTACAGTAGCATTTTAGTTGTCAATAAATTGAGTACTAACGTCATTCTCTTCATGACGGTTTCAGCAAACCTGAGGATATGTTTCTTAATTCAATCCTACAAAGAAGTTTAAATTATGTTAATATATTAAACCTTGCCTCTTAGGAAGATAGCATGCAATGTGTTATATTCTCTGTTAGTACTACATTTTCTAATCATTGCCACAAGTGCAGTATGGTACATTCATTACCTCTGTTTCTTCTACTTTATTTTGTATTTCCATTTCTGGAACACCAAATGCATTTTAAAAATTTTACCTATATTAACAATATATCTCGATAAACTATTAATGGTTATATTGTCTGACGCATCAAAGCAAATAAGTCTTATTAATCTGAGCTGTGATAATTCATTCTATTTTTTAAAAATTAATGTAAAGAATTCAAATTAAAAATATATTTAAAAGTTTTAAAAGTTAACTGTAAGCAAATATTAAATTCTTTTAGATTTCTGGGTATTTTATACCTACGGTTCTAAGAAATAGCAATCCAGCATGTTGATGCTGTGGCATGCTTGTCTTCACTAATGATTTGAATATTAGAACAGGGATTCTTCTATATCTGTCCTTTCCTACGACCAAACAGTTGGCTGTCTCAAAGAACTTGTTTCTGAAGTTGCCACTGGTTCAATACTCTTTCTACTCTCCAAATCTCCATCTAATTGATAATTCAACTTCATTTCCTTAAAGGTGCTTTCTCTTACCTCCAGATTAGATCAGATCCCTGGCCATACAAGGTTAGGTTCACATTCCTTTTTTTCCCCTTTTATTTCTCACTGTTTGTAGTGATATTTGTATGGTTATTTGGATTACCTGCCTCACACATTTAGTGAAAGACTATTCTGCATTTCTTATTATTTTATTATCAGAGCCTGGCAATTTGTTCATATTAAGTATTTGTTGAATGAATGAATGAATGAATGAATGAATGAATTTATGTCCAAGCTCAAATCCCACCCTCTTTACAAAAACATTTCTAACTTCTCCAGCCATTTGATAAATTCCTCTCTTGAATTTGAGGTGTTTGTTGTGGGTACCATTCATTTGTCCTCTGGAATCATAGATTCATAGAATTTAATAGGAGTTTAGAGGTAGCAAGCTTTATATTGTAA
Source organism: Antrozous pallidus (assembly GCA_027563665.1). Classification (NCBI taxonomy): domain Eukaryota; kingdom Metazoa; phylum Chordata; class Mammalia; order Chiroptera; family Vespertilionidae; genus Antrozous; species Antrozous pallidus. The sequence goes on from CM050513.1 coordinate 80,759,187, forward strand.
ATGATGCAATTCATTGAAATGCAATTCTTGGTTTTAGTTTTGTGAATATCATCATTAGTGATTGGAAGTTGCCTCCTGAACCATCATCCTTGGACTATTCATGGTTTTAGTTTTTCTGATATTCAGCAAGTATCTACTTTCTTGTGATTTTCAAGACTAACTTGGTTCTTTAGCATAAAAAAGAATAAGCCCATTCGTTCTTCTAATGATGGTCCCTCAGATAGTCAAAGACTGCTCTCCTGCTCAATCAAAACACAGCCCTCCTTTAATTATTGCTTTTATAATGTGATTTCCAACTTCTTTCATCACTCTGATTTACTCTCCTGTGATATCAGTTTGTCAAGGTCCTTTCTAAAATAAAATTACTTTTGTTGTCAGTAATTTTATTTTTTTTAAATATGCTATTCAAATGTCATAAGATAGTAATAAAAGGCTTAAAATTTCTAAAAAATTCAGGTTACTTTTTCTAAGAATAAATTTGTGATGGCTCTTTAAGTCTTTAAATTCAGAAATTTGAAAATGTAATTTTGATTAAGTAATAGATACCGTTTTCTGGCAGCTATTAACGGTTGTTGGAGGATTGCACAGATCACATAACCAATTCTATAACTTATAGTTCAAAATGATCTCACTTGCTAGGTGAACTTCAAAGGGTTTGAAACAAATAAGTAACAAAATACTGTGCATGTTTTGGTCCAAAAGGTTTACTGTTATGGCTATTACCTGCTAAGAAACCAAACCCAATGTTTAATAATAATAATCAGCTCTTTCCTGGGCTCAGGAAAAAATGTTTTGATGTGGTTGGTACCAGCCTCTGATGAGGGTATCAGCCTTCATTTAAAAAACAACCATTAGTTTGAGTTGTCATTACCAACATTACTAAATTGCTGATAATAACATTCATTACAAAGCACGAATTGTCCTTTTCAGTCCTTCATATATAATTTATCCTTCGTTTCAAAAATATTATATTATATTGTAAAGTTGCTCAAAACGTCTCAAAAGAAGACAACAAATGTTGCAAGAAGAAAAAGTAGCTAATAAAATAAAATTACATAGAAATAAATTAGAAGGGGGAGTGGGGGGACCTGAGCCTCTCCACTTCTGAAATGGTTCTTCTGTCTGGCACATAGTGATGATCAGTAAATATCTGTCAAATAATGAAAACATCCAAGCATTAGGGATAATTTCATAGCAGGGATGAGATGTTATAAGCAAAGTAATTGGATTAGCCAGAATATCAGGCAGCTTATTTTCAATTTCAATTTTTACTATATTTTCAATTTCAATATTTTTGAGAACTCAGTATGAGTTAAACTGTCATCACTAAAAACACTCAAATATTTTTCTAACATGATATATTTCAATCTCCTATAATCCAAATTTATATTATAAATTCCTTCCTCTTTCTTTCCCTCACTTTGTCCCTCCCTCCCTTATGTCATTCCCTCTTTTCTAATGAAAAATTCACTTTGGCTATTTAGGTAATGATTTTAAAGTAGCCTATAAATGAGCTATTGGCCTGGGTAGAGCCAGCCATAACAATGTGATCAAGCAACAAAATGAACAAAAGAAACTTTAGAATGCACCTGGATGTTAAGAAAATAATAGATTTTTTTTTTAAAGGCTAAGGAACTCAAATTTCTCTTCAGGGATTTTGTTGCTACCTTTCCTACAAAATTATCCAGATTACTTCTTGACCTCTACTTTGAGAGCAGAGAAGTCTTACTGTGTGATGTGTTGCTCAGTTGCTAGCTCTGAAGCCTCCAGGTATTTTCTTACCTGAACACTATATTCTAAATACTGTAATTGCTTGCACATTTGAACCTATTCCATCCCTGGATTACAATATATATGTCCTCTACATAAACCTTAAAAAGAAAAGGCATTCGAGGTACATTTAAATAATTATATAAATGTATATTTTTAATTTACATAAATATATAGGCATATCCTATAAGCAATAATTATAGTTGGAAAAATTACAATAGTTGCAGTTTTTGTACTTTCAAAAATACTATGTATACTGATTTCAAACTACTTTTGGAGGATCTGTCAGAAACCAAATAAACACTTGAGACAATTCGGGAAACTTTAAAAAATTCTCCTCAAAAAGAAATTAGAAGTTTATCCTCAGGGGCCGTTTTGCCACCAATGAAAGCCCAGAAAGTTATTAAGCCTATTCTGTTTTATTTATTAGAAGGACAGGGTTCATATCAATCGAGGTGATCACTATAACTTCCAAACGCACTTTAGGTTAAATGCAAAAATTCTAAACTAAAGTTGTTTTGAACTGAGATAAATCTAATATAAATTTGAAAATGTCCATTGAATTATTATTTTGCAAGCAATTACTTAGAGTTTATTATTTGATGTGCACTCTGTTAGGCACTGGAATACACAAAAAGGAATACAATATAAAATGTTTTTCCTTCGGGAGCTGGCATTTTAGTGAGAGGTGTCCGGTTTTTTTCTCCTTTGCAGGTATTAAACATAGAGTTTACATATACAGTTATATAAGTGGCATGTTACAGAACCTAAAGAAAGGAAGCATTAACTGAAGGTTTCTGAAGTGGGTTTGTGTTGTATATACTAGAGATTGGCTGTTGAATTAAAGTAGCGTTTTCAGAAGTGTCTATTTAAATCCATATTGTTGACACTACAGTGAAAGCAGTGAAACTTGTCAGCAGATGATTAAGTTTTATGGTTGATGTGCACACTTTTGTAGCTTGGGACCAATATCAAGTTTCTGGGCAAATCATCCTTCCTCTCTCCCCTCCCTCCATTTATCATTAAACAAGCTCCACAGCCCGTGGGCGTTGTGTTCTCAGAATAAAGGTATTTCACAATAATTCTATTTTTCATGTTTCACTTATCAATCTGAGAAGAGTTACTTCTTTTCTTTTCTTTTTTCCTCTCCCAGGGCAAGAAGCGTTTAGATTGCTGGTTTATTTATATATTCCGTAAGGGAAAGTCTGCACTCCACTGGCTACTTTTTCAATTCCCAAGACCACCAGTTAGTGGTATTATTTCTGGATGAGAGAAACACCCTTTACAAGCAGCTGGGGGAGGAGTGCACAGCCCGAGGTTACTGGCTTTCCACTGACTAGTCCTTTAGGAAAGTGACACTGGTCCCATGGAAATTAACAACCCTTTAACTCTGAGAGGCTTGACATCTTAAGGCCGAAGTGGAGATAAAAAATTGGATTCTTAGGGGTTGGGTTACTGATGGAGGAGGGCAGGTGGGAGTTAGTGAATGCATAGACAAATACATGGGGCTTTATTACACGACTCATTAAAACTGCACGAAAAATAAACCTCTGCTGACTCCAGAGGATTAAAAAAAAAAAAAAAGCTTCAAAAATCTAACTTCAAACAAAATTTAGGAAACGTAGGAGACCTATAAATGCGGTCTGGGTGCTTGCAAGACCACCTCAGGCTAGAAACTGGGCACAGGTGTGAACATTTTGCAAAACAGCTTTCAGAACGATTTTTCAACGCGAAATACCTTTGCGCGCTACCTGAGGACTTCAGAGTGGCAAGCACGCCACGCAGGCTAGTGCTCGCCCCGGGTGGCTACCCTTTCCGCCTGGCCGACCCCGCCACGCCCCCTTCGCCGCCGCCTCCAGCCAGGAGGCGTTTGTTTATGTGACGTCATCCGTAGTAAGCAGTCCCCGCCCCTGTGTGCCTCCGGCCGCCGCGTTTCCCGCGCCGCGGCGCTTCTCCCCTTAAAAGGACAATAGAGGCGCCGGGAGCGCGCGCGGCCGCCGGGCCTCCTCGCCTCACCGCCCTCGACGCGCGCGCGCCCGTATGCAAATGAGCTCGATTCAGTAGAATTTTGTCCCGGGAGTCGCGCGTGCGCACAGGGAAAGCGGAATCTACACCTTCCCCGGCCAGCGGTAGCAACTGCAGAACTGCAGGAGACAATCTTTCTAGACAAGGCAGTTGAGGAGGAGGGAGCGGTAGGCGCGGGGGGGCTGGCCTGGCGTGCACTCCGCACCTCGGGGACGTGACTGCGCGTGGAACGGCTCTTTTGGGGAGGTGAGTGACTCTAACCATTACTCTGGTGCAAAACTCTCCCTAAGCTTTGATTTCAGAGTGGCTTCTTTTCCCCCTTCTCATTTCATCTCTCCCACCTCCCACAATCCTTCCATACACACACACACACACACACACACGCACGAAGTTTTGTCTTGGGGATGGCATTGCGGGGAGCGCCGTTTTCGCCCCCCCCCCCCCCAGACCCGATTCTTTTGTACGCGCACGTTTCGTGTGTCTCTTTTCATTGGGGAGGGGACTGCAGGCAAACCGAAAGTCTTGGCGGCGGGGGAAGTGAGCGGAGCCTGGGAACGAGTGCGGAGTCGCTGGAGTTGGGGCATCCGCGCGAGAGGTGACAATGACTTTTTTGTCAGCCGCAGCGTCCTCGGGCGCAGAGGAGCCCAGGGGCTGAAAGGCCCGAGAGGAAAACGACTCGCTGGCAATTGCGCGGAGGGGGCCCCCCGGGTCGGTGCACGGTGTGGGCGCGCGCCCGGGAGTGGTCGGGCTCCGCGGCTGGACCTCGTGGCTTTAGTCCATGGCAGCCTCTTGCGCGTGTTCTGAGAAAGGTGGACCTTGGGCGCCCTGCGCTGCAAAAACTTCAGCTGCCGCGTGTCCTTGCGAGCCGGCGGGCAGGAGGGGCTTTAAATCGGCCTCTGGGTCGGCGCCGGGGTTGCCAAGTGCACGCGGCGGGGCGTTGTTGGCCCAACTCCGGAGGGATACGGATGCGACAATGAGAGCAACACGCGGCCGCTCCGAGAAGCAGCAGCCCGGGCTCCCCCACGCCTCGTCGCCTCCGGACCGCGCCCAAGCAAGCGCCGCCGCCCGAGGTTCCCGGGGAGCCCCAAGTTTTAGTTCGCCATGTATTATTCACCTGTAGCGTAGCGGTGGGGCGCCACGGCGAGGGCTTTTCGAGGGCCGGCGTGTGTGGCTTTTAAGATGGCCAGTCCGGAGCCCACTGAGCCGGGGATGGAGGCAGCGGCGTTGTCTGCGCCCAAGAGGAGGCGGGGGGGGGGGGTGGAGAACTCCGCGGGGCACTGCTTTTTGTGCCGAACATGACAGACCACGTGCTCGGAGCTGCGACCTGGTTTTCGCCGGAGTGTCCGGCTCCAGGTCAGCGGGGAGATGCGGGCGCTGCCGCGTCCGGCCGCCCGGCAGGACAATGTGATTTGCTGATGATGGCGTCCTGCCAGTTTAAAAAGCAGAGTGAAAGTCACCAACTCCCGGCCGGTGCGCGGCGGCTGACGCGGGCGTCTCTTCTCCTCCAGGACAGGGCAAAAAAACTTAGATGAAACGGGGCCTGCAGCCGAGGGGACGTGGGGAGGACAGGGCTGCCGGGACTCGCGGGGCGCGGGGTCCCGAGCCTCCCCGGGGGTGATCGCCAAGGGTCTCGCCCCGGGAAAACCATCCGACATCCTGATGCTGCACGTAGGCAGCGCCGGGCTGGACAGAAAACAAAGAGCTGCATGTGCCCGTGCGGGCCCCGCCGGCGCTCGGGGCGGCTGCGGGCGGAGGGCCGTGCGGGCTGGGGGGCCCCCCCCGAAGTTCGGGCCACTCTCGGGAGGGGCTTTTGTCTCTCTGCCCCTCGCGGGGAAACTTTGGCGGCGCTCCGCGGCTGAGGTGCCATGCTGGTGCGCGGGGAGGCGGCGGGCTTCCGCGCTGTGGGCGGCGGGCGGGCGAGGGAGGCGGCATCTCGGGGTCCCCGCGCCCGGTGCGGCGACGGCCAAGGGGCCGGGAGAGCGTGGCCCCCCCAAGTTCCTCGGTCCGTTACGCGCGGCCTGGAGCGTGCGTCTGGGAGGTCTGGGGCTTCGCCTTTGAAGTCGAACTGTTGCCATGTTTGAATTACGTCAGGGCAAAGCCATGAGGAGGAACAAGCCCCAGCAGCTCGGCGTGCGGGAGGGAGGCGCGGCCTGCGGGAGGCGCCGGGCTGGGCGGGCGGGCGCCGGCGGCGAGGGGCCCGTTGTTCCGGCGCAGGTGAGGGCGGAGGGGCGCCGTGCCCCTCGGGCTGCCCTCGCCCCGGCCAGCAGCTCTCCCGTGGAACTTTCTTCCCGACCTGAGCTGTTTGATGTATTTACCCACAGATCCAGCGGGGAGCTTTTCTCTTTGCTGCCCCGGTGTCTCTTCCTTGGTGGACACCGCGTGCCCAACGGGGAGGCGCCGTGTGGGGGACACGATTGCCGTGGGAGGACGGGGGAGACAATTTGCTGCGTTCTGGGAAAGCTGCGCGCGCGGCCAGCACCCCCATTTCCAGCAGCGGAGCCTCGGCCCGCACAACGTTCGGGGGGACCCAAGCCCCGACGACACGCCAGAAACCACCGTGGGGAAGTTTCGGGGGCCCCGGGTGCGTGCTGCTGTTTTCTTTTGTGTTGGCGTGGTGGTGGTGGGGGGGGGCGGGAGGGGCGAGGTTTGTGTGGGTTGGGACGGTGGCGGCGGTTTCTGTGGGCGGTAGGACGCTGCAAGAGTTTGTCCTGGTAACTGTGACCCTGGTAGATTTCTTTGTTTTTATTTTCTTCCTCTAACGCCCGATCGCTAGACTAAGAATTACTGTTGAGCCAAGCATGGCCCCCGAGTGGAGACAGTCTTACCTCCGCGATCCTTTCCTCCCAACTCCTCACCTTGTTCTAAAGAAGGTTAATAAAACTTTTCTACCTTTTTTTCTTTGAATAGTTAGAAAGAAAAAGAAAAGGATTTGACCTTGTCAGTAAGCACCTGTTTTTGAACTGGAGTTCGCCAGACTTGAAAAGCCTTTTAATAATTGATGTTGCAAAACCGAACACGTTTATTAATTGCACAGTCTAAATAATTAAAGCCTGGGAGCTTGATTCTGGTGGAGTTGGAGAAAGCCTGGTGGCATTTGAAGTGTTAAGGTAATGATTTGGGGAAAGGGAGATAATTCTTGGCCCTAGAGGTATGCTTGGCCCAATGTCTGGCGATTGTTCACTGTGTTATCTTGGGATGACCTTGAAGAAGCCTGCACGCAGGGAGTTGGGCCTTGGAGATTTTGTGTGGGGGCTGGGAGGAAGCTGCTGGGAATGACGATGGCTAGCTGTGCTATCCCTGCTGGCCTCGTCCCAGTTCCTGGGAATTGTGGTTGACCTTCTGGTTACCCCTCTTAGATTTTCTTTTCAAGCTAACTTTTTTTTTTTTTTTTTTTTTTTGGTATGTAACCCCAGGCATAGCTCAAAAATTATGCTGGTTTGACACATGGATGCTTCTTTGGTATTTGGGGTTTGCCTGCAGTCTAGACATCCAATAAACAGCCCACCCTATCTGTTGCTTCTTTGCTGATTTCGCCTGCATTTAGATATTTAGATTATTTGTAAGGGTTAGAATCCAAAAGTAATCATCACGGCGGGGGGAGGAGGGAGAGAATATCCTCAGGCCACGCCCCCACACCTGTACAAATTGAAATCCTCTTTCTGCTTTTCATTGTTTTGTTATTAAATAATCACATTTCTCCCAAGTTTCGGCTCACCAAATTGCAGACACCCAAAGGCAAACAGTATCAGTAACAGTGAACTTCTGAAGTGAATGCAAAAAGCATGTCAAGAAAATGAAAAGCTTTGGATTTAATAACTTTATGGCTTCCTTTGGGCAGTCATTTCTCCGGTCATGTGTTTAAAATGCATATGAAGTACTTTGCAAGCACACTGAGATTCTTTGTTTTTTCTTAATTAGTATTTTATAATCAAGTTCCGGGGAGGATTTCAATATCCTGGGACATTTCAAATGCAATATATAGACCTTAATAAAACTATTAAATTGCAGGTATTTTCAATATCAGGGATACATGCAACAGATTTGGTTTATCAAGGTGAATGATGAGCTTAGTGGGCAAGACACACGGACAAGGTCTCTGCTGCCTTCCTTTATTTCCTTACTTTTGCAGGAGGTTGGAGATGAAAAGTTCAATCAGTGGCTTATTCTAGATCAATTCTGTAGATCTGGACCCTGAATAGTCACTTTTTCCCCAGAGTGGGAAGCCTCCCTGGGAAAACCTGGCTCCTGGGGCTCAAACTCAGGAAGATTGATATCAGGAAAGCCTTTTGAGAATGATTTTCTATGTAAAATAAATTTTTCACTGGGGAAAGCTTACTCTTATTTGAAATATAAACCAACTTTCTAAACTGTTATGAGGACATTAATTTACCATGCCAGGCACACAGTAGGTTGCTTTAAAAATAGGCCATTTCCTTTTTTCCTTAAGAGAAGCTAGGAATGTAATTGGTTGAGAAGGAAGGGAGCACATTTGTTGAGGCACTAGGGTAGTTAGTTGTTCAGAAGTCTGTGGTTAAAATGCCCAAATTCCAAAGCCCTGGTCATCCTAAGTAAGTCCGATTGTGGTCTAGTAACCTCCTCTGCAAAGTAGCAATGATGGGAGGTGGGGTGGGGTTCATGGGGTTGTAAATCATTAAGCAAGGTAAATATTGGCTGTTGTTATTCTCACAACTTGGGGAAGTAGACATTTTCCAGAAGACCAAACTGAGGAAATAGTAAATGATGAGTGGAAAGAATGAGTCTTTGGCCCTCTCCCCCACCTTCAGGAACTGGTTCTGGGAAGACACTACCTTTAGCTCCTGGCTCCTCATGAAGTTCTGATTCAACCATTTTACTTCTTCCTGCTTTCTCTTGTTCACAAGAGTATCCTGGAATTCCCACACGTAGTTTTGACTTGGGGTTATAAATTGAAAATATTTTCTTTGATTCTCTGGTTTCTCCTCTAATTGAATCAGCAACTAAGGTTTTCTGTATTATGGAAATAATCTGGAAGTGCACCCCGTCCAAAAGAAAGGGAGATTTCCTTTTTGCACTAAAAATACAGGCGTCACAAGCACATTTACTGTTACCTATTCAAGACCCAAGTTTCCATTGAACTAAAACAACTTATTGCCAGCTTGTATTTAGTTGTTTCCACCTGTTATAAGTCTGATTTGGCTTAATGTTGTTTTAATTTGGTTGATGCTAATGTATGCTGAGTTTAAATAGCTCTCATTTTGAGATTGATTTCTCCCACATTTTCCTAGCTCCTCTTCCTCCCCATATGGTGACTTGAAATAAGCAAGAAATAATTTTTCAACCAGTTGTTAGGAAAGCACCGAATTGTTTACTGTTAATCTTCTGTAATTAAAGTAATTGATTTGGTTTATATTTTCTGGAGATCTGTAAGCCTCAAAACATTTTTTCTTACAAAAAACATCAGTTTTTAGTCCAGCTGGTGCGGCTCAGTGCTTGAGCATAGACCTGTGAACCAGGAGGTCACAGTTGGATTCCCTGTCAGGGCACGCACCTGGGGTGTGGGCTTGATCCCAGTAGGGGGCGTGCAGGAGGCAGCTGATCAATGACTTGCCATTGATGTTTCTATCTCTTCCTTTCTCTCTAAAATAAATAAAAAGTATATTTTTAAAAAAGACATCAGTTTTTAAATACACATCTTTTTAAATTTTAATTTATTGGGTTGACATTGGTTCTTAAGACCATACAGGTTTCAAGTGTACAACTGAAAAGAACATCGCCCTTAATACATATCTTTATTGTGGACACATTTTTTTAATTCATGCCCTTAAATACATTGTTCAGATACATTTTGTCTCCATTTGAAGGGCAGGGGCAGTTAGTAAGTTTCATCTGCGTCTGTGTGCTGTGTATAGTCAGCACCCGGTTGTAATGTAAGACTTCGTTCTTGCCCTGCAACAGTTTACCACTGCGGAGAGGAGACAATAAGTAAATATGTTAAATCCTGCGTGTGAAGTATTCTAATCAAGGAATGGAAAGGTTTTGTAAAAAGAAATTCTTAAAGAAGCCCCTCCACCCTTCACCCCCTCTTCCCCCCAAAAAAATAATTTCCCAGGTTAAGGGGACGGAGGAGAAACTATCTCAAACAGAAAGAACAGCCTGAGATGTGTGGCTAGTTAGTAAAGTTGGTTTGACACTCCCAGAATATCAGAATTCCAAATTGGGAGCAGCTGGAAGGCAGGACCAGATCCTGCAAAGCTTTGAATTTCTTGCCAAGGATTTTTAGATATTATCTTAAAGCCAGTGTTAGTACCTTGGAAGAGATGATTAATATTTGAACTTGAGTAAGATACCACCTGTTTGAAGAAAGGGGAAATTAGTTATGAGGCTCTGACAGGAGTTCAAGCACCTTGATGAGGGACAAACAGAGGTGGGAGGGCCATGAAACCAGACAAGTGTAGAAGCAGAATCTGTAACGACGTCATACATAGTGGATATGGTGGGGGCCATGCCCAGGCTGCTAAGGGAGAGTCCAGTTGTAATATAAGAGTTCATAGTTTTTGTGTGACAGTATGGGTTCTGAGACAGGTGAACACAGGAAGAGCATGCCTGGAAGACAAGATTATGTAATCAATTTAGGGCATTTATTATTCTTTATAAATATATTTTATTGACTTTTACAGAGAGCAAGAGAGAGTGATAGAGAATTAGAAACATCGATGAGAGAGAAACATCGATCAGCTGCCTCCTGCACACCTCCTACTGGGGATGTGCCCAACCAAGGTACATACCCTTGACCAGCATAGAACCGACATCCTTGAGTCCACAGGCCAGTGCTCTACTCACTGAGCCAAACCGGTTAGGGCCAATTTAGGGCATTTAAAGGTTAGGGTCACCAGTCCTTGTGTTGGTGCTTTGTTACAGATAATTATCCAAAAGAGTAGGGATTTATCTTTATTTTATAAAGAGAAATGGAAAGGTCAGAGAGCTTAAGGAACTTTCTTGAGGTTAGACCAGATATGTGCTACCATACCCCCTTTCTTAACATTTTGTCAGTCTTAAAGGGAGAACAGCTTCACAGGAAAAGGAGTATGGTCCTGTTTCATGACCGTAACTCTCTGAAAAGGCTGAGTTCCTCTTTTCCCATAGACCCTGGCTTAAAAGAAAGCCTTCGGAAATCATCATGTTCTACCTTCAGTTTAATTTGTTGTGCAGGTTCTGGGACAGATAGAGTTCATATTTCTATAATGTGCAAGTCTCCAATTCAAAAAAATAAGCGGTATACATAGACTGTTATTTTCATACTCTTGCTTCACAGCATCCCTGGAAAGTAGAAGTGAGATTTCATCCTTGTATTACAAAGGGATAAGTGAAATTAGAAGTGACTTTCTATTCAGTTGTAAAGAAAAGCAGAAATAAACTCCAAATTAACTAATTACAGTACTCTTCATCTGATTCACAATACGTTTCCTAAGTGATCCCTTAAAAACAAATAAATACTGTCCTGGTCAGATGGTTCAGTTGGTTGGAGCATCTTCCTGTATACAAAAGGTTTTGGGTTTGATTCCAGTAAGGGCACATACCTAGGTGGGTTCAGTCCCCAGTGGGAGACAAGCAATCCATGTTTCTCAATAAAAAAATTCCCCCTCATGGGTTTGGCTCAGTGGATAGAGTGTCGGCCTGCGGACTAAGGAGACCCAGGTTTGATTCCTGTCAAGGGCATGTACCTTGGTTTTGAGCACATCCCTAGTAGGGGGTGTGCAGGAGGCAGCTGATCGATGTTTCTCTCTCATTGATGTTTCTAACTCTCTAACCCTCTCCCTTCTTCTCTGTAAAAATCAATAAAAATATATTTAAATAAACACAAGCAGCCTTTGGTAAAGAATAATAAAAAGAAGCATCCTTGCTGGTTTGGCTCAGTGGATAGATTGCTGGCCTGCAGACTGAAGGGCCCTGGGCTCAAATCCGGTCAAGTGCACATGGACGGGGTTGGAAGGTGTGCAGGAGGGCAGCCGATCAGTGATTCTCTCTCATTATTGATGTTTCTATATCTCCTTTCCTTTCGATAAAAATCTATATAATAAAGATGTAATGTACAAATGGTCATTACACCTGAAGCGTAAGGGCTGATCACACACCGGCAGGAGGGTAGGGCATCTATCTAGCTATAAGCTTTTCCGAGAGCTACAGGAGGGGGCAGGGCAGCAAGCCATGAGAGGAGGGTGGGAGCGGAGTGAGCTGCAGCAGGGTGGGGCAGTGGGCAGAGAGCTACTGGAGGGTGGCAGGTGAGCTACTGGCACACAGATTTGTGTGCAGGGCTGCTAATATACTGTCTAAAACAGACTTGGAGTTGTGATTTAAAAAATAAAAATTTTAGAGAAGGAAGGAGAGAGAGAGAGAGAGAGAGAGAGAGAGAGAGAGAGAGAGAGAGAGGAACATTGATGTGAGAGAGAAACACTAATGTTAGAAACATCCATTGGTTGTCTTCCACATGCGCCCAGAGCAGGGATCAAACCCACTGCCTTTTGGTGTATGGGACCACAGTCCAACCAACTGAGCCACACTGCCCAGGGTGGGTTTGTGATTTTTTAAAAAATGGCTCAGTTGGTTGGGCACTGTGGTTCCTTGCACTGAGAGGTTGCTGATTTGATTCCTAGTCATGGCTTGATCCCATTGTGGAGTGGATAGGATCAGCCCATCAATATTTCTCTCTTCTCCCTTTTCTCTAAAAAAAAAAAAATAATGATAGTAATAATAATAATACCCCCCCCCCCCCCCAAAAAAAACCCAATAAACTGATCTTTAAAAATGAAAGTTTTGAAACTAATGCTGTTTCAGCTGCAGACTTATTTTTGAGTTTGACCCTTTTCCTGTAGGATGAGTTCTGGGCTCTTCTGCAAAGTGTGGGTTCCATAGGTGGCCACAGTTACACATGTTTTACCACATAATTTTTCAAACACGTTTGGAGAGGCTGTTGGTAACAAGTAAGGTTCACCACTCTGTCTAAGTTTGCCTCCAGGGAAACTTAAATTTGTCCCTCAAAAGAGAATAAATAAAGTGAGAACCACTGATGCTGGCATGTGGGTCGGTATCTAGGCTCAGGTAAGAGGGAACAATAAATGGTGTTTGATTGCCCCATGGCTTTCCTTAAACTCTAAACTCTGACGAAACATGTCTCATTGTTGAATACCGCAACCAGGAGGCCTAGCAGCCTGAGAACACAACAGGGCAGTCCTGTTTGACCCTTTGTGAGTGTTGCTCCAGTTACACTGTTAGTGTTTACTGAATCTTGTACTTACAGTATATGTGATTAAGGATAGCATACTATTGACTAAAATTATGTCAAGGGTAGCATTGTCAATTACAGCAACTCAAAGTCCTCATGGCTTTTGATTAGTGTTTTTTTTTTTTTTTTTCTCTTCTTTTCCCATCATCCTGTCATTTAAAATTCAACTCTAATGAGTCTCTTTTACTTCTAAGTTGTCTTTGGTTGCTCGGTTTCTTTTGTTGTTTTTTTTCACCACTGCTTCCTTCCCACTTGACAAATCGTTCGCTTGTCTCTTCTCAGCAGTTTCCTTCCCATTCTGCTCTCTGACTATTCTGATCTTACTAGTCTATTCTGTATTCTCTCCTGCCAATATACTTCCTAATGTTTATCTCTCCATCTGTGGGTCTTTAAGGAAGTTGGTTTAAGCCTTTTTAGGTTCCTCTTTAGTTAAGTCAAGGTGTGATGGCAACTTAAGGTTTTGGGGCATGGTACTCTTGAATTTAAAAAAGGCAGTATTTAAAAAAAAATATAGAAGAGAGTAAAGTGAAAGTAAACTTCCTTCATTCTTGCAAACTTCAGAGGCAACCACTAGCTACCAGTATTTAAAAATCCATTTTTAAATGTCAGGTTTTTAAAGTTTGAGATCTCATTTTGAAAACATGCCAAGGGATTATACTTTATAACTATTGTTCAACTTGATTATTGCACAGGACAAAATATCTTGGCTAGTTCCCTCCCTGCCCCTGTTGTAGATGTGTGCTGCATTCTTTTTAAGGCTGAAAATTTATAAGAGATCATCTTTGAGCTTAGAGTTATTTATCACAAGACTTTTCCTTGAATAATATCCCTTCAGTATTGGCTAATGCTGTGAAGATTTCTTTCCCATTTATGTTATATTATACTCAGTAATTCACCTTATGACATTGACTCTGATTAGTTTCAAATCGTCTATTTTGTATCTTTGATATACAAGTGGTCACCACACCTTTTCCTGTCTCAACACTAAGGTTACATCCCCTATCATTTCATTAAGTTGGTCATTAGATGTTTATGAAATTATAGCTTTAAAGTGGAAGAAATCTCAACAAATCAATCAAAAAAATGTTTCAAATTAATTGTTACATTTAAAAAATTCACTTTTAATTGTCAATATAATGTGTTTTCTGACTTAGCTATTAAATATAATCTTTAACTTTGGGAGATTGAACTAAATTGGACAGAACAACAATTTTAGTGTGGCTGATTTATCTTTAACTGTTATAGTATAGTGAAATTCTGTGGCTCTTTGGATGACAGTAGTTTTCCCCAAAATTAATAACAATAATGTCAATGAAAGTTCTTAAAAAAACATGATGTTATACAAATGATAGCTTTTCAAAAAAGTTTAGTATCTACTGATTGGCACTATTCTAGATGTTTACAAGGATGAATAAAGACAGAAGAATTCCTAGCCCAGTCTATTTTCATTTTTAAGCACAAGCTTATTGAGAAATAAGTCACATACCATAACATAAAATTTACTCTAAAATAGTACAATTCAGTGGCTTTTAGTATGTTTGCAGAGTTTTGTATCCATCGTCACTATCTGAATTTTAGAAGACAAATGACCATTTTTAAACAGCATTTTTAAGACTTATGTTTGGCTTTATCTCAAAGCTTAATTTTCTTCTGCTTTCTCTAAGCACACACATAAGGGTGAGATTGTATGGGGTCCATTCTCATGTTCATTAATTAGGAAGCAGATGGTGTTAGCTTCCTTCTATTAAAACATAGTACTGAGTGATGTGATGCTAAGAGAAAGATGCAGAAGTCATGAGTAATTTAATAGCTGACAGTACCATTTGAACAAATAAAATAGCTTGTTCTGGAGGAATCATTTAATATTGCATAAATGCAGGACTAGGAAAGAATATTCTAAAGAACTATAGGTTCGTTGAAATAACAGACATCTCAAGTTTACAATCAAGTTGAATCATACTTCTCTCTCTCTCTCATCTATCTGTTGGGTGTGTGCGCACACACACACACACACACACACACACACACAAAGTAACTTGATTTCAGAGCCATTTTGTTTGCTTGGTTTCCTTTCACAAATCAGGTAGGTGTTTTTTGTTGTTGTTTTTTTAAATTTTTTAAATGTTGTAGATGTGTGCTGCATTCTTTTTAAGGCTGAAAATCTCTTAGTGCATCCAGAGATTTTGTGAAAAAAAATTCATTTAATCTCTGGACTCCCTAAAGCTCATAGTGGTTAAAGCCAACCATTTCTTAATGGGATTGGTGTAAACAAGGCCCGAAGTGAAACCCCTGTGTATTCGCTGAAGATTCCCAGGTGCCTCTCAAATACTGAAATAATCTCAGAAAAGTTGTAAGGGGTTTATTAAATAATCATCCTTTAAAAGGTTCTTGCACTCCTTGTCTGTTGTATTAGGACACGTGTCTGGCACTTTTTACTGAATTTAGCACTTTCTAGAAGAGGGTGAACCCAAGGATTTAGGTCCCCCTCAGATGTTTAGATAGAAAAATTTTTGTCAGTAAAAACAGAAGGTTACAGAGCTGGTTTACCAATCAGAAGACATCAAGCTATTTTATGTTCCCGGATGTCTTAAGAAAAAGATTCTTCAAACTGAAGAATGAAATACCTTGCAGGGGGAACCGTTGGGCATGTTTTGTGGAGATCCCCCTGACAAAAGGAATCATTGGAAATGAACACACTGATTCACCGGAGCAGCTGATAGAAAGGAAACCTCAGTGTTTCCTCAGTATAGAAGGCTAGGGCCCTTGCATTCCTTAACAGCTTGTCAGCCTGGTGACTGGCTTCTTGGTCAGATCCAGCCTCCGTGAAGGTAGTTCATATATTGGAGATGGTCGGAATGCTGTGCAGTTTTGATGGCATGTTTATTTGTGGGAGGACGGGATTGTGAGGGTAGAGATAGGAATCTGTCTTTTGTAATAGGATTTGGTCTCTGTGTTAATGGAATGAACTGGCCTTTCTGCTGGACTTCCTTTGTCCTCGCTGAGAAGGGAGGCTGAAGTTTCCTAGGGCTATTGATGGAGCTGGCAACCGTAAGAGGAACTTGTGGACTTCTGACCGTCTTGGTGGTAATGGAGGGTTAGGGGACTTTGAGAGCCCACAGGTTGGTGTGGGGATCAGACAGTTGTGTTTCATTTTTGCTGCAAACAGGAATATGCAAGTGAAAGCAATAACTTATACTTCCTTAGCACTTCTTTTTAAAACATTTCTATGATCCTGTGTCTTTTGACATTATTATTTTTTCCAAAGCAATGGTTTTCTCCAGGAGGGCATTTTTCTTTTCATTTATCATGAAGCATGGTTGTTAGTTTGAAGAAAAATATCTGCCTTATTTCACAGGCCTCACTATACACCTTTTTTCTGCTATGTATAGAGCACCTTCCTCATTTTCCCCCTCCAAAATACAGTAAAATTCCAAAGTATTTCATTTAACAACTATTTATTTAATCAGCTAAGAATATTTTGTTTTCTTGTTTTAACAATTCTTAAATTGAAGTAACTGTTGAGACTTATTGAAATGACTCAGGGGCCTTCTGCCCCATCCCATCTCTCTTCTCTCCCTGTTTCCCTCACCAATAAAAACATTAATGAACTTTTGATGAACAGTAGTCTCTGCTTAAAAGGAAAGCTCCATTGTTTAGCTGGTGAATTGCTAATAAAATATTTTCTTAGCCTCTGTCTGTATTTCAGAACCCCTCAATTTCATGCACACACAAACAAAATGCCTGGATATTTGGTTATTTCTCTGAATTACTTCCATAAATATTTGCTTTGGTTTAGAAACCAGAATTGGGGGTCAGGCAAGAGATTATTCAAAGACAAATACTGAAGTTTTTGTTTTACACACAAATATATTTTTTATTGTTTAAAGTATTACAAATAGTAGTACATATGCTTCCTTTTTCCCCTCATTGACCTCCCCCCGGCCTTTCCTACCCCCTAGCACATGCCCTCACCTGCCCCACCCCCACCCCCAGTGTCTGGTATCCTTGGTTATGCTTATATGCATGCATACAAATCCTTCCGTTGATCTCTTAAAGCCCCCCCCTACCTCCCCTGCCTTCCCACTGTAGTTTGACAGTGTGTTCAATGCTTCTTTGCCTTTGTCTGTTCCCCCCCTCGTTTCTTTTCTTTAAAAACCTTACATCTGCATACTAGAAATAAACATCTAAAAACAAAAAAAATGTTTTGAGTCTCAATTTCAGTGTCCAACAGTTCTGAGTCCCAGTTTCACATATATTTTTAAAAGAACTTTAAAAGGAAGGATGGTGTTCTGTGGTTATAAGTCCCAAAACTGGGCACAAATCTAATTAATATTAATAATCTCTATTACTGATACTTTCTATGATGTTTTTGTTATAATTTGTAATTGGTCTCTTACACACACCCACACCCACACCCACTTGTCCATTGGGGTTAAGTTTCTATATTCATTGCCTTCTCATCACCTCTTTTTGTCCAGATGTTCTGGTAAAGCTGGCCCTTGGTTTGGATATTTTAAATTACTTCTGAGGTGCACATTTACTGTCTGCTACATTTTTGCTGCATCTAGCCCTAGAGCTATTTCTTCCTTCCCTGCTTGATGTTAAGATTTTTTGATCATTGGAATCACAACTTGTACGACTCCATGTTTCTTGAACACCTTCCCAGTCCCACTATAACTGTGCTCAGGCACAGAACCTGGTAAAAGCCCCAAAAACCTCTTTAACAACCGAGAGGCAGACCAATGAACTTATTCTTAATTCATCTTCATGATTTATGAAATTATTGCTCTTATAGTCTAACTGGATTTTTGTGAATTTTACATCCTCCTTTCTGAGTTTCAATTCAGGGCCAACTTGCCTGTATAGGACTTCCCATTTATCATAAAAGAAATCCCCTCTCGTTTCCCATAGGGCAGAAGTTGTGTGCGTTGATGCATTACTTGTATGCCTAGTATCAAATAATTAGTGGTCATGGTAAATGCTCAGAAACTTCCCCAGAGGGGAATCACACGAATGCAGAGGTGCAAAATAAAGTGTGGTGCCTTAGCTTACATGTTAAGGCACACCCTTCATTGCATCTGA
Source organism: Antrozous pallidus (assembly GCA_027563665.1). Taxonomy (NCBI): domain Eukaryota; kingdom Metazoa; phylum Chordata; class Mammalia; order Chiroptera; family Vespertilionidae; genus Antrozous; species Antrozous pallidus. The sequence goes on from CM050513.1 coordinate 80,777,323, forward strand.
TTCCATCATTTTATAGGATTGCGGACAGAGTTGTATTTTCTACTTCAAACTTGATTTTTTTTTAAAATGCCTCTCATCCCCTATTTTTAGAATGAGTGTTTGCCAGGAAGGTAGGAGGAGATGGTAGAGGCCTGGTTAAACAGCTGAGCTGTTCTGTGTGTTTTACACCCTTGTCATGCTAGTGCCAAGAATGGAGGAAGATGCGAGAGGTCTTCCCCAGAGCCCTGCTTTCTGGCTTGGCTGTGTAATACCACGTTGCTGGGGTGGGGTGGAGCAGAGAGCTCTCTCTCCGTTAGTGGTTTCTTGTTAATAGCCCTCAACCAAGCTGTGTCAATTCCCTTGGCTTTACAGACTTGCCTAGAAGAAAAGATGTTTGGTTTTCACAAGCCAAAGATGTACCGAAGTATAGAAGGCTGCTGTATTTGCAGAGCTAAGTCCTCCAGTTCTCGATTCACGGACAGTAAACGCTATGAGAAGGATTTCCAGAGTTGTTTTGGGTAAGATCATCTGATGTTTGTATCATTCTTAGCGTGAAATAGGTCACAGCGTACAGAAATATTTCCCAGCAAGGCGATTGGAGCAATGTGGCTGATATTTAAAATCCTTTATGTTCTAATCTAGGCTGTTTTAAGGCCCTTGCTCTTAAAACCAATCTAACATAAATTTTTTCAGATTATGAGGAACTCCTGAATTAATTGGAATCTACTTCAAAGTTGCAAACAAACCCTTTCTGTTCATTAATTTCAGGATGCATAAAGAGATTTTAAAAATTACCCTATTTTCTCTTGTAATAGTTATCAGCCGGTAGTTTTCTGTATTGTTTTTCTAAATTATAGGAATATATTTTAACCTAACATGCTGAGGATAGTAATAAGACTTAATGTTCTGCCCTGAAACCTGTCAGGGTATGTTAGCATTTATTTTATATAAATTTTCTTCATTATCTTTTGACAATTATCCACTGCTTAATGAAGTGGAATTTACTTCCCAACAAACCCTTGGATGAAATAAAATACATAATGTTGAACTAGTTCCCATGTTAGAAATTAATTTCACCACTTTGTCTTATCAAAATATTTGTTGATTATTGATTATTAATCCTAGACTTTGTATTTTTGGGGTTGTTAAAAAGAGTTCATTGACCTTGCCTTTTTCAATTGACGTCTTCCTTCAAGTCCAATTGCATACATAATAAATATTATCAGTATTTTTCTGATGTATTTAATACAGGACAAATGTAATAAATGGAAGTTCCTCAGAAATAGAGCAACTTGGTGACTAGTTTCATAGATTTTTCTCCCTTAGCAGGCATCATAACTTTTAAAAAATGACAGTGCCTCTGGTTTTGTTGGTTGTGAAACTAGAATACCATCTCACATTATTTTTTCCTTTTATTGTTATTATTTTTTTATTCCTTTAATTCTCTCCCAAGGACATGTTTTTATTGATTTTGAGAGAGAGAGAAGAAACATCTATCGGTTGCTTTCTGCACTCGCCCCAACCCACATGCAAACCGAAACCTAGGCACATGCCCTGACTGGACTTCAGCCTGCAATCTGCTGGTGCACGGGACAACGCTGCAGCCAACTGAGCCACCCAGCCAGGGCCTTCGCTATTTTAAAGTAGGCATTTTGTTGCTTACAAAGCATCTATACATATTTCAAAAAAGATCAATTGGACAGTTTGTTTAAAACCCTGGTGAACCAGGATCTCTTCTAGGTCTAAATTTTACTATTGTTAAATTTTAAAACATTATTTTGCAGCATATAAAAATTTGGTTTATTGGATCTGGAAGTTAATTATATTTCTTAAATATATTACAGAAACAGTGGAACTAGATCATCCCTGATGACTAGAAATAGCATCTAGGAACTTCTTTTCTTACAGGAATGTACTTGCTTGAATTCTTTAATGTAAAGGAGACCAATAAAGGCTTGGTTGTTTTCTTATCAGGTTGCATGAGACACGTTCAGGAGACATCTGTAATGCCTGTGTCCTGCTTGTGAAAAGATGGAAGAAATTGCCAGCAGGATCCAAAAAAAACTGGAATCATGTTAGTGCATCTGTCATCTTTCTCAATTATACCTGATATATTTAAAGTAACATTAGTTTCCCTCCTATGTAGGTAGTAATAATGTTCCTAGGATGGAAAAGTATGAAAAGAATAAAGAAAAACAGTTGCCACTTAGATATAATTGTTTTACATTTTGTCCTGTTTGGGAGCAAAATAGCTTGGTGTGACATGTCCCTAAGGCTATATCCACTACCCCCAGAAATTCCTAGAGCTAATCAGATGAGCTTTTTTCCCCCCATCTCTCAGGATGACATTTATCCTAACTCCTGTTGGTACTAATGAGCCTGTAGGTTTTTAATCAGGCCTGGATTTATCACCTCCTCGTAGTGAATTTAAGACAAGTTACATTTATTTGTAGAGCATAAAGATAATAGCTGTCTCAGAGCGGTTGTGAGAACTGAATGAGACAAAGTATAACATAGTAATCACTCAATTAGATGAAAGCTGTTGTTACCCTCTATGTTTAAATCTAGTTGAGATCAAATTGTTGTATAAATGTGTGTTCTTCTGACATTTACTTTGTAATTTCACTAGAATTCTTCATAAAATATATTTGATGACCAGAACAGCACTTAGTTAATGCTTCAGTTTGCTAGCTTTCAGAAGATTTATGACATTTATACAACTTAATTGTTTTTAAGTAGGCAGTCCTTTATTCTTTTACCCTTTTCCCTATACTTGCTTTACACTAGCCTTTGGTGACTTACATTATTATGATAGGTTTCTGAGGGTCTCTGTTAACTTATTTAAAAAATGAGTTTTTCTTCAATGCATCATCTAGAGGAGATCCAAATTTTGATTTCGAAGGTGATGGCAACCTTTTATCATAAGGGTAGAAATCTGCAACTAGTAAATGTGAGTGAATGCACGAGAAATGGGACCATACTGGCTGAACCTGTGTCTCTGCTAGATGGGAGAGAATGCCATTGCTGTCACTTAAATGACCTCTCAGGGGTTAGGGGTGGGTGGTGAAAAGAGTTTACAGCATAAATCTGAATGCCTTGATTTGAATCTTGTCTCCCCTCCCACTCTCCTTTTCACTAGCCTAGATGAAGTAAATAATTTAATTTCTCTTGTTTTCCTTCATCTAAAATTAGAGTAACAAAAAATATCCCCCTTATTGCTTTGTGGTGAAGGTGAAATCAAAAGTATATGAAAGCTTTTTATAAACTACAAAACATCCTATAGAAATGAGAGTTGTTAGATTTGATTTTTCTTAACCTACACGGGCCATTCTCACCATATATAAATCTATTTAAAGTCTTTGTCCAGCAGACTCCTACTATCACCTACTTAAAAAAAAAAAACAACAACCCCCTCTACTATATAAACTATTCTTTATTTTTCTTTGATATGCTGTAAATTTTGTTTATTTTTAAAATGTTAGTTTTCAATTACAGTTTTCATTCAATATTATTTTATATTAATTTCAGGTGTACAGTATAATGGTTAGAAGTAACCTTTTTAAACTTCATGTAATCATAAAAAAGGTTCACGCAGACTCTTAAACAGGTTCACACGGACTCTTAATAGAAAACTGTAGTTCTGAAATTGGGCTCCTTCAAATAGGCATTTGTCTGGACCAAAGGAATATAGAGGTGTCATTTTTAAAATGGTATTAAATATTCAGTATTTTCTTCCAGGTGGTAGATGCAAGGGCAGGACCCAGTCTGAAGACTACACTGAAACCAAAGAAAGTGAAGACTCTATCTGGAAACAGAATAAAAAGCAACCAGATTAGCAAACTACAGAAGGAATTTAAACGTCATAGTAAGTTTGAAACTGAAACACAAATACTCAAAAATAGTTGTTTTTATTTTTGCCGAGAGGCGGCACATGCTATATATGGATCATTTTTCTTTTAATTGCTTTTTTTTTTTTTAACAGTGTTGGAAGGGGATTGTTGACTTGGTAGAGAGATCATTTCTGTGGAATTCTTTCACAAACCAGTCACTTCTTCATGTTATGCTGAGGCCACTTGGCTGTCTTGACTGACATCTTAATTTTCTGGAAGATATATTTTTCAAGCTTGTTTACCTGGTATTTTATGCATAAGGATATTGAGGCCTGAGTCTATGCAGAAGGGTACATAAATAATTAGTGGACGATCTGAGACTGAAACCCAGGAAAGTAATAGTAGAAATCATAACTCACCTAATGCGGGAAGCCAGCCTCAGTACTTTGGAATTTAGGAGTGTGTGTGTATTGTGTGGAGTGATGGAAGGGCAAAGGAATGACAAATTTTAATACCCAGTTCATAACTCGTATAGGAAGTCGTTTTGCATGTAGGCCACCTGTAGTGCTACTTCTGTATGTAGGAATTTAGATGTAAGATTTTTGAAAAGGAAATGAAGGGCATATAATGCTATTATGTGATGTATATATCACCTCCCCTACCAGGGGAAGGTCTGAGTCAGTGATGTTAAATTAAACACATTTGTGTTTCTGTGGTGAAATGGTATTCACGTAGATGGAATAGATATTCACACAGTGTTCATGTAAGTGGAATCAATAAACTGTACTATAAATAGGCTAGTCAGATTTGGCTCCTTAATTATAGTTTGGGTCAAGTCAGGTATAGTGACCGCATGGGTTAGGAATACACTCTCCGTTTTCAAAGCTTTTTCAGAATTGTAGATATGGGTTATGGGTCAGTATTAGAGTTTTCAGGATTTAAAAAAATCTATAGACAAAATATTATCAATCAATGCTTGTTTTGAAACAAAGGAAACACAGTTAAATCTGCTGATCCAGGTAGACTGAGAAAGGAAGGATAGCTACTATCTCATGAGCACTATGGTACATCTACCCGGTACATCACATACATAGTTATTGCCATAATTTCTGTTTTAGAGATTAGCATGGGAGTGGTAATTTAACCTTGACCCAGGTCGCTTAGTGGTAGAGATGAATTTGACCTCTTGTTTGTCTAACTTTAAAGCCTCATGCTCTTTCTATACCATCTTGCTGTTTGGGACACTATAACCAATATCCCAGAACTCCAAAGTCTTTACGGATCTGCTGCTAACTTTGTGCTTTTGGGTAAATAGGTCTTATCAGTCCTTAGTTATTCTGATGATTTACAGAGTTGGGCAAAATTTAGGTTTACAGACGTGAGATGAGAAATAGTTTATTGTATTAGTATTTATTAATTTTGTATTTTCTTTTTTCAGTCTATAATGTATATTAGGGTGCTATTAGAGAAGTCTGAAGAGGCTTCCTAGGGAAGGGTGACAATGAGCTTTGAAAAACACTGAAATTAGAAGTAAATCTTTCATTCACATGCATTTCCTGTCATCACCATCATTATGTATGTCAAAATGTCCTATTGGAGTTTTCATAGGAACAGGATAATAATTGTTTCTAAGTCAATACTCCAGAATAATTAAGATAAAAAAACTTAGGATCAGCTTTAAACACAAATTTAATTATGGTATTTAAGAGATTTACCGGTATCCTTTGAAACTGGCACCAAGTTAGGGAAGTCAACATTTATCCAATCATACAAATACAATTTTAACATCTATATTAAGAATTACATAGCGCTGGCTGGTGTGGCTCAGTTGGTTGGGAGTTGTCCTGTGCACTGAAGAGTTGCTGGTTTGATTCCTGGTCAGGGCACATGCCCAGGATGCCGATTGATGATCCCTTCCAGTGGGGGCCTATATTAGGTGTTCTGTTCTCATATAGACGTTTCTTTCTCCCTCTCCCTCTCTCCAAAAATCAATAAAAAAAATTATATTTTTGAGACCACAGATTGGCATTGGCAAATGAATTCCAAAATTACCACTTAAAATTCTAAATGAACATCTCCAGTCTTTTCAGAAAGTATTTCCTTTTTTTATTCTGTCACAGGTGACTTATCTAGTTAAAATAATATTGTGGTAAGTAAACACTACCTTGTCATTATGGAGACAAAAACTGATCAGACAAAGATCATAATGTAGTTCTGGAAGACTACACATTCTTTCACTAAAAAGAGTATATAACAGAACAGGGTACAGTTTGAATGGCAGTAACATGCAATGATTTGGTTATAGAAATGTTTATTTAGTTTCTGCTACATCAGAATTTTGTGTAGGTGTTCACCATTTGGGAGCTAGAAGGACAAAAAGCAATTAATTCATACTTACAACATACAATATAAATGCATGTATATGTTACCGCTGGACATTAATATGGAATTTAGAAAAAAATAAAGAAGAATGACCTATATAACCTAGTATAAGGATGGACTTTAAGTCTTTTGAGGACTATAAATTACAAAGTAAAAGCAGACTATCACCTAGAAACCTGATGAATACATTTTGCCTGTGCCTGAAAACTTTATCAATGTTATCCATTTAACAATTTCACCTGTTCACAATGGTTTGTATCAATAATAATGCTCTTCTTTATAAGGTTACTATACACCTTTATACGACACGTTAATCTTTCCAGGGGAAGTATTAAACACTAAGTTCTTATCTCATAAAAATGGCACATTTGAAAGGGGCAATTTCCAGCCTTTGGTGGCATCACTCTAAGCTATTTCTTTCAATAATCAAACTTTCATAATTTTCACTTTTAAGATGAAGTCTTTCCACCAGAAAGTATGGTCACATTTTGTTTTCTACTGATTACATATGGATGGGTGGCAGCAAGCAAGAAAAGACTAAAATGAAAAGGCAGCCATTAAAATAAATGAATCAATTGTATAGAAGAGACATTTGACCCATGGCAGTTAACCAAAAAAAAAGGGGGGGGGGGACAACTAGCGTATGTTCATAGCCAGATGTTTGAGTCATTAGTGAATATATTGAGTATGAAGCTGGTCCTATATGACCAAGTGGGAATATATCATTATCATTGCGCTCCATTCTTTACATCAAATACTCTAAGCCAGTAGGAAATAGCTATATTTAGAGTCCCAATTAGAAAATGCTGGCACTTAACATTTTCAACAATTTGCTGGGTTTGGTACAGTCATTTTCTTCAGTCACACTATTTTATAAAAACTTTCCTATTAATCTAAGTGTATGACAAGACTTTCCTAAGATACCGTTGAAAATGGTATGAAAAGAATACCCATTTGTTTTTCCTGGGAAGATAGAAGAAAATGCAGTTTCTCAGTGGGGAAAAGCTCAACTTCTTCCCACCACCTCTGCCACATACGATTTCCCAAACACCTCACTTCCCAGCTGGTTCTCCATGCTCACTGAGGAATGAACACCAGAGAGCCAATAAGCAAGCTCCTGGACGTGTGGGGTTAAAAATGCAAGAAAATATTAACATGTAAGCGATGGTCCAGATATTCAAAATTCATGTTAGTTCAGTTACTGTGTATGAAATTTTCATTACTGAGGAGGGCTTTGGGCATACCAAGTCATCACACAAATAACTGCTTTTTGGGACCTTGGGTATTTTTACCGTTTAATATTGTATTATTTTCTTTTTTTTAAAAATATATTTTATTGATTTTTTACAGAGAGGAAGGGAGAGGGACAGAAAGTCAGAAACATCGATGAGAGAGAAACATCGATTAGCTGCCTCCTGCATGCCCCCACTGGGGATTTGCCCACAGCCAAGGCACATGCCCCTGACCGGAATCGAACCCGGGACTCCTCAGTCCGCAGTCCGACGCTCTATCCACTGAGCCAAACCGGTTTCGGCTAATATTGTATTATTTTCCACAAGAATAACTGTAGACCTAATTTTGCCCTACTCTGAATTTAATCTTTGGCTAAAATATTTTAGTACTTTTCTAGTAAAATATTTTGATAACATTAAGTAGGTGTGTTTTAATTATATATATCCCCTTCTTCACCAGCTATCTCCAAGAGGGAAAAAAAACAACGCTAATTTGAACTCTACCCTCCATTCTCACTAGATGTTTTTGTTTGCTTGTTTGAAATCTCTCCATTTATTTTTTTTTTTAATCTTTATTGTTGAAAGTATTAAAGATGTCTCCCGCACCCCTGCATTGATCCCTTCTAACCTACTCCCACCATCAGTAGATGTTTAAATGAACATTTGTGAAATAGTAATTTTATTATACCACTGAACAGTGGTTAGAGAAATTGATTATATTCATATATATAGTCTTAGCCCCTTTGTTTAATTATAGAGAAAGTGATATGTGACTAACTTTTGCCTTACTTAGAGAATATGCGCAGTCATTTTTAGATTGGGGCTGGAAGTCCCATTGAAGAGGAAAGGTGTGTGGGTTTTGGTGGTGCAGACTTAAACAGGGTTTCCCAGGTGCATTGTGAGTTGCTAGCACCTGTATGCAGCATACCAAACAGTTTTGACATATCTGAATTTTTATACATCTCCCTCTAAATGGTTTTCTTGCCTCAGGTTATATATTTGCTTCCGTACATCCTGCCTGTACCTGACTTGCGTTCCTCTTCCTGAGACATTCTTTCCAAAGGCCTTGGACCTGAAGCTGGAAACTGGATCTGAGTTACAGTTCTTGACACCTGCAAATATGTGGCCCTGGTGCCACTCAGCATTGATTTAACCACAATTTCCTAATTAGAGAAAAGAGGGATAACGAACAAGGGCTTTTAAAAATGCAACAAATTTCTCTCTAAATGTTAGCTATTTTTTTGTCATCCTTTCTAAAATCTGCAATGATTTCTGGTTGCTACAGAATACAGTTGAACATCTCTAACAAGTCCTTGAAGGTTCTATTTCAGAAGAATGTTTGGACTGAGTAGATGCCTTCATGTGCACAGTGTATTCTGCTTCCACAGTTTTGCTCATTGCACATGCCATTGCTATCCAAAAAATTACTCCTTTGTGCCTTTCCAAACCCTATTTAAAATTTTTTAAAAATTGCAGTTCTGCCCTGACCGGTTTGGCTCAGTAGATAGAGTGTTAGCCTGCAGACTGAAGGGTCCTGGGTTCAATTCTGGGCAAGGGCATGTACCTTGGTTACGGGCACATACCCAGTGGGGGGTGTGCAGGAGGCAGCTGATCCATGTTTCTCTCTCATTGATGCTTCTAACTCATTATCCCTCTCCCTCTCTGTAAAAATCAATAAAATATATTTTAAAAATATTGCAGTTCTTTGAAGAATTTCTAGACCTACATTCTAGAGGAGAGTTTTTCTTGCAAAAAGTGATTGTATATAATTAAGTTGTATCCTACTATCACAAGTATTAGAGTAAACCATATGAAATCACCATTTTTATACGTCAAAAATGCTCAAATAATTTGCACTTTCAAATGGTTCATAGATAACTAAGCATTTCCTAGTATAGTTTTCTTTTTTTGAAACTTTATTTAAATACTAGTGACCTGGTGCACAGATTCACACTCATTGAAAGGAAATTAATTAGAAGGTGGCTGATGGGATGGGACTGAATGAGACAGCCTGGACATGCCCTGGTTTTAACCTCCTGTGGTTCCTCCCCAATGTCTGAGTGAGCACGAGTCCCTCTGGCAGGTGGGGTCCCTCAACATGGCCCCCAGCTCCCCTCCTCTGCTGGTCTGGTCACCCCTAACTACCCTCTCCTGCAGGCTTGATTGCTCCCAACTTCCCTCCCCTGCTGGCCATTTGTGTCCACATGGGGGCAGGATCTTTGACCACATGGGGGCAGCCATCTTGTGTGTTGGAGTGATGGTCAATCTGCATATTACTCTTTTATTAGATAGGATATCTTTTTACTGGTTTCAGAGAGGAAGAGAGAGATAGAAACATCAATGATGAAAGAGAATCATTAACCGGCTGCCTTCTGCACACCCCATAGTGGGAATCAAGCCTGCAGCCTGGGCACATGCCTTGACCAGGAATTGAATTGTGAACTCGTGATTCACAGGTTGATGCTCAACTACTGAGCCACTCTGGTCGGGCAGGGTGAGATTTTTTTTTATGAAGTTAAAACTATTCACGTATTAGAAGTGAATGAGCATATTAGAGTACTGGTGGTACTTTGTTTTAGCTACTTAATTTTATGTAAACTTGTGTTAATACAAACCACTTTCGAGCTCTATTTGAAAACGTTTTCTTTAGTCTGTTTCTTTCCATGCGGAATATGACACAGGGTTGGATGACTAGTAGATACTTAATAAATATTTGATTGGTTCTCTGAATTGAAGGATTGCTCTACCCACCTGTGGGAGGGGGATAGCTTTCATTTATTTAATAAAATCTTTATTGTTAAAGTATCACATATGTCCCCTTTTTTCTCTCCTTAATATCTCCACCCCCCCACCCCAGGCCCTCACCACCCCACTGTCTGCGTACATACGTGCATATAAGGTCTTTGGTTGATTACGTCCCACCCTCTCACCCTCCCCTGCCTTTTGGGGGGGATAGTCTTCAAATGTAAGGTGTGTGGTGGGCTCAACTCTATTTGTGACATTGCTCTGCTGTGGAATAGCAGCATAATACCTTGTAGCACAGTGACTCAATTTGCTTTCTAGTTTGGAAATTATATGAAATCTTCTGAGGGCAAAAATACTAAATCATATTTAGTTTGTATGTGATGAAATGCCTTTATTATTAAATCGAGATCTATTGTAATGTCATTTTTCTGTGTCTTTAGTTTTCAGAAGGCTAATTATGTGGCTTGGCTTTGATTTCTTTGAGTATATCCTGTTTAGGGTGTGCTCAACTTCTTGAGCCTATAGGTTTATGTCTGTTGCCAAGTTGGGCAAATTTTCAGCCATTATATTTCTTTGAGCATTTTTTCACCTCTCCCTTTTTCTCCTTCCTTCCAGGACCACACTGACATGAATGTTGGTTTCTTGTTAGAGTCCCACAGGTCTCTCAGGCTCTGTTAGTTTGTTTTCTCTGTGTTGTTCAGGTCGGGTAATTTCTGTTGCTTGTTCTTCCAGTTCACTGATTGTTTTCTCTGTCCTCTACATTCTGCTGTTGAGCCCATCCAATTAGCTTTTTATTTCATTTATTGTATTTTTTTCCATGCAAATTTCAGTTCCACTTGGTTTTTCTTTATAGTACAGACCTGGTACTTGCTGAGGCTCTGTTTTCATTTGTTTCAAGCATGTTCCTAACGACTTGTTGAAGCATTTTTGTCATGGTTTACTTTAAAATTTTTATCAGATAATTTTGTCATCTCTGTCATTTTGGTGTTAACATCTACTTGCCTCTTTCATTCAGTTTGAGATCTTCCAGGTAGTGGATATTATATGATTTTTGATAGATTTAAGAGTTATATTTTGAGATGGATCTTATTTAAAATGTTGTTTTAACTGGCTTTTTAAAAAATATATACTCCAGCAGGGGATGTGGGGGAGGGATGCCACCTTGTTGCTGCCAGGTGGTGTTACAAGTTCTCTACTCTGTCTCCATTGACATCTGAGGTGGGAGCTCCCCATTGCGGCTAGGTGGCGGGGAGCTGAGGCTCCCACGTGGTGGGATGGCCCTATTTCTGGTGGGCCACAGAGAAAGTCCTGACTCTTCAATAGGCTTCCTCTGACACACCCTGGTAGAGATGTTGGACTGCCTCATAACAGTCTCATGAGGATGGAAACCTAGGCTTCCCACTTGGCCTTGGCTGAGGTGGGTAGGGTTGGACACATTTTCTTCTGTGGTGTGCCAGGAGTAGAACAGTTATTATCTAACACATGTTTCCTGCCTGCTAGGCTTCCCTTTTCCTGGTCTTCTGGCTATAGCGAGAGCAGGCTTTTGTTGGCTTTAAAAAAAATTGCATCCATCCACAGATATTTCTGGGTTGGCTATTTATGAGGCAACAAGAAAGCCCATAAAAACTAGGCAACTTGCTATCATGACCTTCTTTGGGTCTCAGGCTTTTCTAGCTGTTGCCAACTTGCAGAGTCTTTAGGTTCATTTTTTTAATGTAACGTTCAGGGATTTTAGTTGTGCTGATTAAAACAGGAACAGGGCAAAGTAAGTCTACGCTTACCTTCCTGGGAGCTTAAATTCTCATGTTCTTTCAGAAACACTTAAGTAAAATAATAAATTCTTCTTCTTCTTCTTCTTTTTTTTTTTTTTTTACTGTTTTATGCTGAGGTTTAGTTGTAATTGCATATAATGAAATTATATTTGTTTTCTCTTTATTGCAGATTCTGATGCTCACAGTACCACCTCAAGTGCCTCCCCAGCTCAGTCTCCTTGTTACAGTAACCAGTCAGATGATGGCTCAGATACAGAAGTAGCTTCGGGTTCCAGCAGAACGCCAGTTTTTTCCTTTTTAGATCTCACATACTGGAAAAGGTAAATGCGATAGAAAATACCTCTCTAACCAACAAGCCTTCTTAATTACAGGCAACGGATTCCCCTTCCTTAGCGATGACATTCGGCAAATGGCTGTTAGCATACATGCTTGGAGGTGGATTAAGCAATAATTGAGCTGAGGGTTGGGATTTTGTGTTTTTTCCTATTTAAAATGATTTAAAATAAAAATCATGTTATTTAGGTATTCATTCTGACCAACTCATTCACTGGAAAAAGTGAAAGGACTTGAAGTACATATTTTTAAATTCTTTAAAAATGGCATTGATAAGTGGGCAAGTTAATATGGATTAAACAGGTCACTATAAATAAATGTGGGACTCCTAAGTCATAACCTAAATGGTAGGTTAGAAAAGAGAAAAATATTCAAAGAGAAAGTGGTTAAGGATTTTCTAGTTCACAGATTCAGGAAGACTAACAAATTAAAAGCAATTGTCTTATGAGTAAAGAAAATTTACCATAGACACGTTATAGTGAAATTAGAACATGAAAGACAAAACAAAGCCAGTCAGCCGAACCGGTTTGGCTCAGTGGATAGAGCCTCAGTCTGGGGACTGAAAGGTCCCAGGTTCGATTCCGGTCAAGGGCACGTACCTTGGCTGCGGGCACATCCCCAGTTGGAGGTGTCAAGAGGCAGCTGATCGATGTTTCTCTCCCATTGATGTTTCTGACTTTCTATCCCTCTCCCTTCCTCTCTGTGAAAAATCAATAAAATATATTAAAAAAACAAACAAAACCAGGCAATAAATAGGTCTGCTTACCTGAATGTGTTCTGCAGAAATTTAGAGAAAGCTGGCATTAGTAAAGCCATGTTATGGGCCTTAAAGACATTGAAGTCATTAAGGCCCCTGAAAATGGCTATAAGAAGTAAAAAAGAAAAAAGGAAAGGCAAAACAGACCTTTAAGCAGAGAAAACAGATATTACTTTCGGACGAACAACAAACACAAAGCTGAGCTCTCCATGTGAGTGAAGGGAGCCGGAAAACAATAGGTCATTTTCTTCAGTGGCCCAAGAGTTAATGATTCTCAAACTAGAATTTTGTACATGTATCAAAAATATCTTTGAAAATAAGGGCATAAGACTTTTTGACTAGGAAAAAGATTGAAGTTGGATGCCAAGTTGACCCTCAATAATGAACATTCTGTAGCAGAGCAGGCAGAATAAAGAAACTCCATATTGAAATTCTGAGAAGGAAAATTAAAGATAGTAGCAAATAGCCCTGCCTGGGCAGGTCAGTTGGTTAGAGCATTGTCCTGGTATATCAAGGTTACAGGTTTGATTCCTGGTCCGGGCACATACAAGAAGCAACCAATGGATGCATAAATAGTGCAACAACAGCCCTGGCCAGCATGGCTCCATGTTTAAAGCAGCAGCCTTTGCATCAGAGGGTCATAAATTCGATTCCCCGGCATTTCTGATCTCGGCCCCTCTCCCCCAATTCGAGTGTGTGGGCTCCCCAACCAGTTGATATGTTTCTGTCACATCATGTTTCTCTCTCTTTCTCTTGCATTCTCCCTCCCAGTGGAAAAAATATACTTCTTGGATGAGGATTTTAAAAAAATGTGGAACAAACAAATTGATGTTTTCTTTTCCCTCTCCCTTCCTCTCTGTCTCCCTCTCCCCTCCCCTCTCTCTCTCTGTCTCTCCCTCTTTCTCTCTCTTTTAAAAAAGGAAATAGCAAATACTTAGGTAAATTTAAACAAATGTTGATTACTTAAAATGACAATAGTTGTGGGATAAGGAAAAAGAATTACATGACAGCAAATATCATAAGTCAGGGTAACAGAAGTGATAGCAGAAGTTAAAGTATAATAAGTGTCCTTTACATTGCTGAGAATAAACATAGTGAATAACTTTAGAACGTGAATAATTAAGTATGTAACCACTAAAAACTTTAAAAGTAATTACAAAATCTCTAGAGCAGAAGGGAAGGGCAGAGAATTTAATGATTGCAAAACAAAAATAGAAAACCTACACATAGTTGTAAACTAAAAAAACATGATTTCAAGAAGAAAGTATAATATAAAATAGAAAATATTCATAACTAACAAATAAATGAAAAATACTAAAAATCAAAACAGGTGGTAAGACCTTAAAGAGGTAAAAAAAAAGTGCCCTAGCTGGTTTGGTTTGGCTCTGGACAGAGGCTGGCCTGAAGACTGAAGGGGGCCCCAGGTGTGATTCCCAGTCAAGGGCACAGACCTGGGTTGCAGGCTCAATTCCCCAAAGGGGGCATGCAGGAAGCAGCTGATCAATGATTCTCTCTCATCACTGATATTTCTATCTCTCTCCCTCTCCCTTCCTCTCTGAAATCAATGGAGGTGTATTTTTTTTAAAAGGAGGTAAAAAGAGGGAAAGTTATCCTCCTAATGCTTTTTATAAATGAAAGACTAAAAGCAAATGAAGTGACATATATCCAATTTAAACGTTAATGAAACCCAATATAAGAAAAAATAAAAGCAAGGGAATCCTAAAGATAACAAGTAAAAATAAATGGAGTAGAAAAGCCAGTAGAAATGCAGTGGGTAGGATCCATAAGGCTAAGAACTGGTTCCTGAAAATCACCAAAAATTTACTAGAGATGATGCAGATCAAGAAAAAGAGACAGTACATATATGCATTTTACCTAAGAAAAAGGAGATTTAGCTATATAGCTAAAGCAGAAACTTAACAGGCAATAGGATATTATAAACAACTGCATGTCAATAAATTTGAACATTTATGTGAAGTATATACATTAGTAGAAAAAGACAGCTTACCAAAACTGTCTCAAGGAAAAATAAAATACCTGATTAGCTCATAATAAAGAAATTGATTTAGTGGTTACAAGTTTTTCCTCAAACAATCCCATGCCAGATACGCAAGTTCTCCCAAACACATCAGGAACAAATGATTCTGATCTTGCACTGGCTTTTCCAGATTATGGGTAAAAGGGGGCAGAGACCCCAAGCATTCTATGGAGCTAACATAACTTTGATATCAAAATGGTATGTCATGATCAGATTATTTTATCCTAGAAATGTAAGATTGTTTTAAACATTAGAAAGTCAACTAATATAATTTGCCACACCAACAGTTTCTAAATGAGCAGAAAAAATGCCTATCATCTTAGTGATACATTGAAGGTCTATGATAAATTTGAACATTCCTTCATGGTTTAAAATAAAACTTAGCAAAATAGGAATAGAAGGGAACCACATTGACATTTTCAAGCAAAATGAGTATATTCCCATTCGTAGATTCTAACAACATAACCTAGAAAAAACCTTTAGATATATGCACTGATAATGTATAGCATGTTTGTAATAACAAAAATCAGTCCCATCAAAAGAAGAATGGATACATTGTGGTATATTTACATGGTGGAATATAAGTTAAAATGAAATAAAGCTTTACCTACTATGTATGAACCTCAGTTAATGCTGAGCAAAAAAAGCATGCCGTGTGATTGCCTATTTCCTTATTCTGTAAATACTATGCATAAAGTCAGTGTGATCTAATTTTATATACAGGGTGTTGCAAAAGTAGGTTTACAGTTGTGAGGATGCATTAGTGTATTATTTTCCATAACAATTGTAAACTTGATTTTATATATGAGACAATGTTTTATACACATAAAATATGCATATTCTGAATGAGATAACTAAGAAATATATTTAGAAATCAAAGGTAGTAAAACCAGGAAGTATAAAAAGAACAAAGGAGTACTAAACCTAAAATTAAGAAGGAAAGAATTAGGTAGGGTGGGAAGGGATTAGAGATAAGCAAACTGGGGGGCATCACAGGAAGTGAATTTTTTTTCACTATGTGATGTATGGGTGTTTTGTGTTCTCATTTTTTGAGTGCCATTATTTATATTTTTTATATCTACTAAATATCTAAATATAATAGAACTACCAGCTGTGTCCACCTGGTTATGGTGGCTATTTTTCTTCAAGAGTTGGTGATTTTTGGAGGAAACCGTTTGCAAGTTTGGGAGTAGACTTTGAAACTGACTGCTGTCTCCCACAATGCCTTCTCTCCCCTTAATATCGGGTAAGATTCCAGTGTGGGATGTATGGGACCTGGATACTTCCCATTACCTAGCCAGTGGGGTTTCTCTAGGAGTCCCCTCCCCTCCCTCTTTTTCAAATGTATGTTTATTGATTTCAGAGAGGAAGGGAGAGGGAGAGGAAGATGGAAACATCAGTGATGAGGGAGAATCATTGGTTGGCTTCCTCCTGCACGCCCACATTGGGGATGGGTGGTTCCTGACCTCCTGGTTCATAGGCTGACACCCAACCACTGAACCACACTGGCCGGGCTGTAGGAGCCCTTTTTTGGAATAGACCCTTTGGATTGTGTTGTACTAGCTATTATGATGAGCTTTTTTTGTTTGTTTGTTTGTTTTTGTATCCCTATTCTTCTGTCTTAGTCATAATTTTTGTTCTCTCCATTTTTCTTTCAGACAGAAAATATGTTGTGGGATTATCTATAAAGGCCGCTTTGGGGAGGTCCTCATTGACACGCACCTCTTCAAGCCTTGCTGCAGCAACAAGAAGGCGGCTGCCGAGAAGCCGGAGGAGGCCGGCCCCGAGCCTCTGCCCATCTCCACCCAGGAGTGGTGACTGAGGTGTATGTAGAAGGGGAACAGGAAACTATTGAAATTTTAGAAAGAAACAAAAACAAAACAAACAGAACACCCAAAACACAGCAACAAACCGACCTTCCTGTTTTTTACTTGGATACCTACTATTCTGCCAAAAGACAATTTCTAGCATAGTTCCAAATGGGTTACTTTCCCCTCCACTTCCACAAGTTCCACCAAATCTAAAGCCAGTGTCTAGCTTACTAAAAGGAAAACCAGACTTGTACATAATATTTAAGATGCTGAGTATTTCATAGGAAAGCTGAATGCTGCTGTAAAGTGCTCTTTTAAGTCTTTTTCTTTTAAATCCCCTTCTCATGAATGAAACTAGGGGGACTTCAGGGGACAGAGATGGGATTGTTGTATGATAAACATACGTAGTTTTAGTCTTTCTATATTGAGAAGCAGTGGTTGGGGCATTTTTAAAGATGGCTGACTACACTTGTTTTTCCTTCATGATAATAAATTTGTCATAAACCAGTAACCTGGACTTGCCCCTCGAGGTAGTTGTTAATAATTTTAAAATAGTAAGGTCTTGCCAAGGTTCTGAGGATTCAAACCTGTACTACTGAATGAATATTAAGCAGGACAGAATAAGCTTTCTGGTGCAAATACCATGAAGGAGTCATTTCTAAATATACAAAGAGGTAACTGGACTGTATATGTTGTACCCTGTGTCACCTCCTTCATGTTGCTATTTGATGAAGATTTTAATTTATATGAAACTTCTAAAGCAGAATCAACACTCCTCTTGGGGAAATGTCAAGTCTTCAGGATAAGCAATCTTATAAAAATAGTACCAAAGCTTTATTTTACCACATGGTAGAGAACACACTCTACGAAACATGTTCATTTATCTGGAAAAACATGGAAGCTTTCAGGATAGCGTAAAACTCACAAAGGCTGGTGCTTCTGCGGGCACGTGTCTCGGAGGGCTCATGAGTGTGTAAATAATTGACTTTTGCTCGTGTTGCGTTACTGGTGACTTCATTGAAAATTTACACAATTCAGTTTTAGCTCTGGATTACTTCGGTTGACCTTTGTGAAGGTTTTATCTGTGCAGAGTGTTTGTTCAACTTGTTTTAACGTATGAGGGTTTTAGGGTCCCCTTCTCCCCCCCACTATATTAAAGTAAAATTCTAGTAAAAGGAAAGAGGTGTGTGAGTACTGAGTGGGTGGGTTTGGCTTTTTGTCGTCAGGCTTTCTGAACATTGAGGTGTTAGATGCTAAATCCTGAACGTGGGGCCCTTCGGTTCTAAAATTTTTATGAAAATTTTTATGTTACTTGAACCCAAACCCAGGTACTCTCATTGCCTCTTTTGCTATCTGTTCAGGAAGAATAGTACCAGTTCATACTTTTCAGAACGAGGGAGGACCTTTTACCGACCTTATAATGAAATGACTCAGTGCTTATTTTTAAAGCCGGATTTTAAAAATTGGGTAGTATGAATAACAGTAAGGAGTGAGCTACTTTTTATGAGCACCCTGTAGTTTTATAGTTCTTATTCTAAACTTAAAGTTTTATATTCCTTTGGAAGAAACTACAAGCCACCCTCTGTACAGACAACACAGTGGTTTGGGGCGGCTCTCCCACAGCCTCGAAGGTGTACTGCAAGTGTCTCCGCCATTCTCTTCTTCCTCCCGAGTTACTTTGAAATGGTCTTTTTTTCCCTTTTTATTTTGTACATTTTGGCTACAGTATCGGTGGTAGAATATACTGATATGGATCATCTCTACTTCTGTATTTATTTATTTATTACTAGATCACAGTCAACCACAGTCTTCTTTCCCCTTCCACCTCTCTGCCTGTAGGATGTACTGTATGTAGTCATGCACTTTGTATTAATATATTAGAAATCTACAAATCTGTTTTGTACTTTTTATACTGTTGGATACTTATACTCAAAACTTTTACTAGGTTGTTGAATAAATTTAGTCTTATTAGAAAATAAAAGCAGTTGTTTTGTGGCTTTTGTTTGAAAGGTGTTCTTAGATAAGAATAACGTTTGTGGCCTTCACAGATTAAACCCTTAATATAACTAGCCAGGAAGGGGGGAAGAAAAAAAAAAAGGCCTCTTTACTGAGAAATAAAGACTCTAGGACACATTTTAACTGATGTACACAATAATTAAGCTAGTGGATAAGATAACATTGTAGCAATGAAGAACAAAATGTTTCCAGTGGTGTTTTGTTTTTGTATAGTTGGTATATAATAATACATTAGTCATGTAGACAGTATAGTGATTTGATAGTTATACCTTACAATGTGATCACCCCATTAATTCTAATAATCATCTGTTAATGCAAACTTGACGCAATGTTATACTATATTACCCTCACCTTTTCCACCCATCTCCTCACTTCCTGGTAGCCAGCCTTGTGGTCTCTTGCCGGTTAGATTCCTGGTCAGGGCACATGCCCAGGTTTCAGAACTTAACATTATTCACACTTCTGTAACTTGTTTTTTGTGTGTGTTTGGTTGATTTATTTTAGATTACACATGTAAGTAAGACCATACGGTATTTGTCTTCTCTGACTTAGCATACTACCCTTTTATGTCCATCCATGTTGTTGCATATGGCAAGATTTTTTAAAAAATTTTTTATTGAGAGGGAGAAGGAGAAAGAGAAACTTCAATGATGAGAGAACCACTGATCACCACCTGCACACCCCCTACTGGGGATCGAACCCACAACCCATGTGCCCTTGCCTGGAATTGAACCCGGGACCCTTCAGTCTGCAGGCTGACTCTACCCACTGAGCTAAACTAGCTAGGGCACATATGGCAAGATTTAATCCTTTTTTTTATTGCTGGGTGATATTCCACACCTTTATCCATCCACTGTTTTGATGTTTTTGATGTGACTATTGTCTATGGGCAGAATGGGAAGCATTGTTGACCTATAAAAACTATAAAATTGGATATAGGGAAAGGTGGATGTTGGCATTGGGGTCAGACCTGGGTTCTCTAGTTCCTGGCCCCGGTCCTTATCAGCCATTTGAGTCAGAACCTGAGGGATCCCAATAGGTGCATCCCTATCAAAGTTGTGGAAACGTTGTCTATGACCTGGGAAAGTAGATCCTGTGGGCCAAACTCTTATACTGCAGGCAGGGTTTAAATTTGCTTTAGGATAGTCGGGTGGTTTTGCCATCTGTGGGTCTAGTTACTACGAAGTTACTAAGTTAACCTAGGGTAGTGGAAAGATGACTGCCTATATTATCGATTGCTGTGTAATAAATTACCACATGTTTAGTGGTTCGAAGGACATTGACCTCAGTTTCTGTGCAGGCACAGTGTAGCTGGATCCTTTTCTTGGGGTATCACAAGGCTGCAACAAGGTGTCAGCCGGGTTGCCCTCCCATTAGGCGACTTGGGAATCGCCTACTTCCACACTCACTGGACACCTGCCATCTCCCAATGCAGCCATTTTCTGCATGGAGCTAGCAGGCCTCCAGAGCTAGTCTGCCAGGGAGAACGACTTCGGGTGCAGACCGTGCTCAAGTGGAGGGAACTACACAGCGAACACCGAGAGGTGGCATGTGGGCATCACCAGGAGCACCTTACGGCTGTGTCTGCCACAGCACCTCATTTTTTAAACAATTAACTTGAAACACAAGTGCTTGGTGTAGCAAGTAAAAAGAACATCCCCATGACCAAATGCCTGCTATGGGCAGGCAAATTTAAACATTGTTTAAATAACCTTGCAAAGTGAAACAAAACAAAACCTGTGTGCAGCTGAGTGGTGGTGCAAGGAGGCCATGCAACTGAAACAAAGTCGCTTTCCCAAAGCTTGGGCTCCAAACTGAACCCTGTCCTTGCGGTGGGTGGCCCGTCGGTGCCGACTTACCCGCCCTCGGGGGTGGTTACCTGGTCTCTTCTGAAGGCTGAAGATGAGAGGCCAGCTTTAACCTGGTCGAGATTGACCTTGACTCTAAGTCAGTTAATTAAATGTTGATTAATTTTGATGTTGAAAGTACACGTCAGAGACTGTCTTTGTGGAGGAAATAGTCTCCAGGGGGCTTAGTGAAATGCCTGGGTCCTCTAAAAGTGGGCTGCAGTGAGGAGGGGAAGGCCCCGGGGAGCCGCTCGATGCAGGGATCCTAGGACAGTTTCCTAATGCTTCCCATCCAGCATTGTGCCCCGGCAACCATCCTGTGTGATGTTCCGTGAATGGGAAGGGAGGAGAAAGCCAAACTGGATCAAAGAGAGAGAATTCCACAGGCTCATGTTCTCAAAGAAAGGACAGGATCTAAGGGTTCTAACAGTTTCTGGAGGGCGGAGTTTGGTTAGGCATTGTGATGGAGAGAATGCCTCAGGTTTCAGATGTGCGGCCTGGGTAGAAACTGCGTATTGCATGTGGCACAGGGGGGTCTTGGACATCCTTAGTTGCAGGCTTGGGTGTAAAAGAGCTTAATCTTTCCATTTAGAGAGACAACAGATGTTGGCAAAGCCTGCCCTTGGTCTCAGGGTCTGAAAGGAAGGGGTGTAATGGACTGTGTTAGAACTACAGTCTCCACACGGCTATAACTTACATTAGCTTAACACTGTCTGGCTATTGGTTTTTTGCAACTGCAAGGAAGAGTGGTTGTTTTATGTTTATACTTTCAAAAGTGAAAGGCTCAAGCCCTGGCTGGAGTGGCTCCGTTGGTTGGGCGTCGTCCTGTGCACCGAAGAGTTGCCGTTTCGATTTCCGGTCAGGGGACAAGCCCAGATTTCAGGCTCAATCCCCCGCAGGGAGCGGGCAGGCGGCGGCCAGTCAGTGTTTTGCTCTCACGTGGTTTCTCTCTCCCCTTCCCTTCCTCTGTAAAAATCAATTAAAAACAAATCTTGCCGAGACCGGTTTGGCTCAGTGGATAGAGCATTGGACTGCGGACTGCGGGGTCCCAGGTTCGATTCCGGCAAGGGCATGTACCTTGGCTGCGGGCACATCCCCAGTAGGGGGTGTGCAAGAGGCAGCTGGTCGATGTCTCTCTCTCATTGATGTTTCTGACTTTCTATCCCTCTCCCTTCTGCTCTGTGAAAAATCAATAAAATATATTAAAAACAACAACAACAACAACAAATCTTAAAAAAAAAAAGACTCAAAAATCTGAAGAGTCTGCAGCAGGTCACTAATAGAGTTAAAATAGGAACCTGAACAATTATGTCTTTTTTTTTTTCCTTTTCTTTTTTAAGGTAACAAGTGTATTCTTTGCCTCCAGCCACTTTTACTAGTACAATCCCTTCCCATGGTGATTCTGTCCCTACTCCCTAACTGCTCCAAGGATGGATGATGGCTTTCTTGCGGCGACATCGAGCCCCTCATTTCACTCCCTCCGCCTCTTAGCAGCATTGACACCACGGACAGTTTCTTTCTTGAAATATTGACTGATAGCATTGCAGCTTCCAGGTGTCCCTTCCTCAGATGCCCCTGGCCCAGCGAGGATTCCTCTTAGCTCCCTTCCCTGACCACCTCCCTTCCCACTGTCCCAGGTACCGTCTAAACATGCAGCTGTCTCCCAAGTCTATCTCCAGGGCTTTGTGTCTAGCGGGGTGCTAGCAGAAGTGGATGCCTCACTGAGATTGGATCATTGGAGGGAAGTTTAACGTGGGGACTTCACAAGGCTGGGCAAAGGGTACAGGGAAATCCAAAGGGGTGCCGTTCCCAGGAGTGTAACATTGGGGCTAGTAATACGAGGTGGTACTTAGGTTTGGAGAATGGAGGGGAGGGAATGGTTAATAGAACCAGGAGTCATGCTACATAAGAAGGGTGGGAGATTGGGGGAAACACCAGGGATAAATATTCCTGTCTCCAGACTGGCCAACACCGCCCTATAGCTTGGCAACTCCTATTATTTTTCAGATTTCAGTTTAGGGATCTTGGGAAGGCTTCAGAACAACCACCATGCCCCCTTCTTCCCTCAAATAAAACTTTATGCTGAGTAGGTTCCATGAAATCAGGACCATTTCTTTTTTCACCACTATCGCTCCCAGAGTCCAGCCCAGTGGTTATTAGTATGTAAGTAGGAGCATAATAAATATTAACTCACTGATTGATTACAATTTTGTATTCTCAGATGTCATGTTCATAGGAGAGTTGGATTTATGCTAATGGCTTATTGCATTTTTAAAAAATTTAAAAGTTTTATATTTCAACATTTTTTTATATATACATAAAAAATGAAAGGGTACAGTAGTCTAATCTTTCCCTAGGTCCATGGTCAGCAAACTGTGGCTCGTGAGCCACATGTGGCTCTTTGGCCCCTTGAGTGTGGCTCTTCCACAAAATACCACGGCCTTATCAGTCTTATTTTGAAGTGGCGTTAGAAAAAGTTTAAGTTTAAAAAAAATTTGGCTCTCAAAAGAAATTTCAATCCTTGTACTGTTGATATTTGGCTCTGTTGACTAATGAGTTTGCCGACCACTGCCCTAGGTCACTAACTTGAAGCATTTTACAACACGTACTTGAACTATTTAATTTGTTTGACTGAATGTTATGATACTTCCTCCCTGAATACTTAAGCATTATCTCCTTAGAATAAGGATATTCTGCATAAACCCACAATGCCCACCATAACTCAGTAATATTCAATACTACAGGCCCAATGCACAAAATGCATTCACGAGTAGGGTCCCTAGGCCTGGCCATCAATCAGGGCCTACTGGGGCTTTGGGCTGCCGGCCGGGGCCTGCCTTCCTTCCACGCCTTCCCCTGGTGGTCAGTGCATGCCATAGAGGGGATTGAATGTGGGAACCCTTTTCACCTCCTGCGTGGTCCAGGGTCCCAATTCAGGGTTCGGGATCTGGAGAAGGCCGCACACAAATGAAGAGAGACTAGAAAAGCATTAATTTGGGACTATTGGGAGCCAGGAGTGATCTACCTCTAGAGGGAGGACACCACTGCACTGGCCTTGCTATCCCCTTTTATTACGCTTATGGGATACACCCATATCCTTTAGGTCAGGAAATTCCAATAATAGTCAATCAGCAAGAATTAACATAAGACTAACAAGTGGAAGCTGCTTCAACTACCAATGTCTCAACTAAACAATGAGTGAATAGCTCTGACCTTTCAGAGTGGTTAAGGTTAACCAGGCTTCCAGAGTGTTCTATTTACATCTCTATTGGTGAGGCAATGACTGGTTTCCTGCAACTGAACTCCTAGTCGCCACGTCAAATTCCCAAGGGGACACTTTGCATATTAGCCTTTTATATATATAAATGAGCATATGTCCCTATGGTTTAAAAATGTCTTTTGAAACTTTTCTCTCATCCATGCATGCTTTGGGTTATGTCTCTCCTCTTAATTTGGAATGGTTGTTTCCCCCTTCCCTTTTTACTCCATGACCTTGAACATTTTGTATCCTGGACTTTTTATGGTTGTTTTCTTAGTAGATGTGGATGACACTTAGTAGATTTGAATGAAACACAGGCTGTGTGGTGCAATCTTGCATCACATCAAGAGCCTCACAATGCTGAGTTGCTCCATTCTTGGTGATACTAAGATTGGTCCCTTGATTGAGATAGTGACTGCTAGGTTCTTTTTTTTTTTTTTTAATAAATCATTAGTCTGTGGGGTGATATTGTGAGACTTTTAAAATAACCTGGTTTTCAAGTAGTCATTCAGTAGCTATGTCCAAGGCCCTACTAAGTGTCTAAATAGTCCCTTGATACTTGAGAACTGTAATCCTTAAGTCCTTCGAGAATCCTAGCTCTCTGAGGTGATTATGCTTATTCTTGCCACTACATTGCATTTGACTTGCATTTTCTTGATTTCTCTGTGACTTCCATTCAGAAATAAAGATGTGGTGAATAGAGGGTATGGGTTATGCCCTTGTTAATATCACCAAGGCATAGGTTAAAAAAACAATGAATTTTTGTCAGGAGGCTTGAGTTCAGATCTTGGCTCTGGTACTTTGTGACTTTATGATCTCTGATGATACCTTTTCTCTGATCTCATTTCTTTCCCTGTAAACTGGGGGAAATTAATAGCGTTGTAGTAAGAACAAAATGAGAAAATATATCATAAAGGACCTGGCCCGTGATGGATACCCAGTGATACATTTGTGTTACATTTGTTCTTTTAACCTAACATTGAGATCTGCTTGGCACAGTAGAAATGAAAACTTTTTATTATCTATAGTTATGGCGGACACAGGAGAGTTCTCATACAGTTCACATGAGATACATATCCCCTTGAAAAAAAAATTCTCTAAAGCTTTCTTAAGCGTCAGTGCTTAAAGGAGAAAATGCATTCACTACAGGATTATTGTGCTTTGGCAGCACATGAATCCCAGGAATGGGAACGTGGAGAGAGGGCATGAAGGCATGCCAGGTATAATTAAGCTACACAAAAGTGTGCAGAAATCCAGGGAGTGGCCCCCATAGGCCCTCAGGATGCTCTCTGAAGGGTGAAATTGGGCTGTGCTGTCACAGCACGGTGAAGCCAATTCATAAAGATGCTGAAATAGCACAACATACCTCTTAGCTTCAAGGCCCCAACCTCCAGTGCGTTTAAACCGGCCAGCCCAGCCTCCTGGATCGAGTCCAAGGGAGCACCAGTCCCGTTGTGACAGGAATGCTGCCCGGTCCTCGTGAGGCCGGCGCCAGAGGCTGTGCTGCGGGGGTGCACAGTTGCAGGGGGCTGTTGGCTGTAGTATCTTGAGACTCTGCTTTTTAAACTCTCCTTTAGACAGACTTCGGGTCTCTGTAACATTTTCTCTTCTCAATAAGCCAGTGATGAGGATGTAGCAGGAATATCTGGCTGTAGAGAGAACCTCCTGGGGATGCCAATCTGTCAGTTGTTAAAACGAAGAAATCTGTTATAGTTCAACATAATTTCCATTTCATTCTGAACTCAGACCACTTCATAGATGCCTAGTAAACTGAATTGTTGAGGAGGTCTGCCATATAAAGTGTCAGAAGAACTAAGCCCTTTGTTACTATTTAAATAAACATCAACTTTTCTGTATACTTTTATCACATACATATCACGATATGAATGTCCACGAGGGGGCGCTGCTCACACATGATACTCAGAATGTAATCAGTTTAGCACCCTCATTTTACCTAGGGTTAGTTGTGGAGCTAAAACTGAAGTTAATCCATTGCGTTATCCACAGTCAGCTAAATAGTTATTTTCGCTTAAATATAAGCCTTGGAAACATTTAAAATGTTTGAAGAACCCATTTCTATTTCTTTTTCACCAAGATAATTTAAAGTTTTAATACGAACTTAAAGTGAACCCTTAACCGCTTTCCACAGTTAATTTTATTTATTTATTTTTAAAAAATATATTTTATTGACTTTTTTACAGAGAGGAAGGGCGGGGGATAGAGAGCTAGAAACATCGATCAGCTGCCTCCTGCACACTCCCCCACTGGTGATGTTCCCGCAACCAAGGCGCATGCCCTTGACCAGAATCGAACTGGGACCCTTCAGTTTGCAGGCTGATGCTCTATCCACTGAGCCAAACCGGTTAGGGCCACAGTTAATTTTAAATGATCACAAAACAGAAAAGAAAATACACGTCTACCTCTTGAAATGCCCTTACTCCAGAAGACTGCCATCGTGGGACTCAGTTCTTAGAGATCACAGATGCTGTGGTCATAGTCCTGAAGGTTGGGGGGCAGCCTGGACGTCTGTCCATTGTATTTTTGGAGATTAAGTTGATGTCATAGAATTGAGGTCAGAAGTTACCAAGCGCACCCCCATTCCCTCCCCTAGAGACCCTAATGGATCTGGTTGTGACTGTAGCCAGTTGCTACTATCTGTACTGCTGTGATTTTCCAAGTAGCAAGCAAGGCTAGTGCATTGAGGATTAGCAAGTAAATATTAAAACTCCTATTTCTGCTTATTTTTCTTCTTCTTTTTTCTCCTACTTAAAAAAATTGAGGCATAATCATCCCATAATGTTATATTATAGTTTGGGGTATACAGCAATGATTTGATATTTGCATATATTGCAAAATGATTACAATAAATCTAGTTAAAATTTTTTTTGTGATGAAAACTTTTAAGGTCTATTTTATTTTATTTTTAATGTTTTAATAATACCAGCACAGTGCTATATGTGCATAATATATTTTTCAAAATTAAGCGTAGATACTCATTTAAAAATATATTTTTATTTATTTCAGAGAGTAATGGAGAGGGAAAGAGAGATAGAAACATCAATGATGAGAGAGAATCATTGATAGGCTGCCTCCTGCACCCCTACTTGTGGGATCACAAGCCCACAACTCGGGCATGTGCCCTTGACCAGAATCCAACCCGGACATTTCAGTCCGCAGGCCAACACTCTGTCCACTAAGCCAAACCAGCTAGGGCTAGATATCATTTTTGATACTCAGTTGCACACTGCTCTATATGTGTATAGCATGTCAATAAGAAGTTTACATTAAAAATACCTGAAGGCCGCTGCTCTAGAGACTGTAGAGTGGTGGAAGGTTGGGACTGGGGGCTGTTTGTTTTCCAGGGCTCATTTTGGTGAAATATTAGAGAAAGTGGGTCTCCGGACTTCTCCTCGGTTTGAAGGGAAGGGGGATGACCGTTGCCAGAACTGTCTTAGATTACATGCTTATCAAGCGGCTGTTTCCTCTCCCACAGGGTAATGTTTCCTCTCCCCTTCATCGCGTGGAGTGGTGTGCTTTTCAGAATGGGCTGTCCTCCCCCGGGAGTCAGGTTATTAAGCGTGCCTTGTCATTGATGGGAAAAAAAGACACCCTGACATTGCCTGGAGTATTCAGCTTCTTCCTTTCCTCCCATTCAGTTGGATACCCACGATTCTCAGCCCCAAATTATATTTTCTTAATCATGTTGAAACTCCATAGAAAATAAGTAGGAATGCTCAAACTGGCCAAACGGTTGGGTGTGCTGAAATGGGTGGGGACAGATACAATTGCTTGCAAGGCTTTGTAAGGAAGGTTAAGTTACTCACATTTAGCTGTTGTGTGTCTGCCCTAACAGGACAGGGAACAAAGACTATGAGGAAATAGTGGAAAGAGGTTCTCTTGGAGCAGAATCAATTCAGCCAAAACATTTGGGGGAAACTTATTAGTGGGTAGTAGAAATTGAGAAAACTTGTTTCAGGCAAAAAGAATATGATTCCATAACATAGCAGCATATTGCAAAGTTATTTATTTATTCAATCATCTGTTTAATAAATATTGAATTCTTATTCCACGCCAGGTGGACTGCACACTGCCCCTGCTCTCAGGTGCCTTGCAGTCTTGGAAACACAGTAAGAAATGCTCAGCAGGGTGAGTACAGGGTGCTGTGTCAGCAATGGGAAGCTCTTCTAAACAAGTCCCACTGGTTTAGAGGGAGATGTCAGGTTATATTTACTGAGTATTTTTGTTTCCAGCTCTGTGCTAAGCACTTTAAAAATGACATTGGCTTTTTAAAACTATTCTACTTTATCATTATTATTATTATTATTATTATTATTATTATTGGCCTGGTGCACGAAATTTGTGCACTGGGGATGGGTGATATCTCAGCCCAATCTTCCCCCTAATGGGGCCAATGGCTGGCTCTGCCCCAGGTGCCTCTGCCCCGTGCTCCGCGCCCCCCCCCCCCCCGGCCCTGGCCTTAGCCCCAGCCACTGGCAACCGGCCTGGCAACTGCCTGGCCCCAGGGGCCCCTGCACTTGCCAGATGCTTTGGCCCCGCTCCCCCAGCCCAGCCCTTAGCCCCAGCGGCAACTGCCCAGCCCCGGGGGCACCCCGCGCCAGCACCACAGCTTGTGCCGCAGCAGCCCCACCCTCACGCCTTGCATGCGCTGCCCCAGCCCCGCCCCCACTCCTGATTGGCTGGTAGGTGTGGCTTGTGGGTGCAGCGAAGATACTGTCAAATTTGCATATTACTCTTTTATTAGATAAAAGAGTAATTTTTGGGGGGGGGGCTTGAAAATGGGCTAAGATATATATTTTTTTAATTTTATTTACAATATAACTTATATTTAATAGTAGTACATATGTTTTCCTTCCCCCCCAAAATCCTCCCCCCAGCCTCCCCTAGCCCCCCGCACATGTCCCCACCTGCCTCCCTCCCCACCCCAGAGTCTTTCATTCATTGGTTATGCTCATATGTACGCATACAAGTCTTTCGGTTGATCTCCCCCAGCATCTGCCTCCCCTCCACTCCAGCCTTCCCCCTGTAGCTTGACTGTCTGTTCGAGGCCACCCTGCCTCTATATCAATCACTCTCCCCTGTTTCTTTTCTTCAAAAATACCTTGCCTCTGCATATTGAAAACAAATGTATAAGAGCAAAAAAAGTTTGAGTGTCAGTTTCAATGTCCAACTGTTCTGAGTCCCAGTTTCAATGTCAAATAGTTCTTCATGTGTACATGTCAGCAATGGTATCCAGATGGTGGACACATCGTGGCAATGCAAGATCCATCCTCTCTGGTATGTTCCTGGGCCGCCTGCAGCCCCACACAGCTGCCGACTGCTAGCATGGCAAGGTGTCGTCAGCGTCCGCCATCTCTGGATCGTCCTCGTGGATGGAACAGGCCCGTCAGTTCCTCATTGTCGCAGGAACCCACATGGTCTTGGAGTTGTTCTCTGCAAACACACAAACACATTCTCGACCAAAGGTTATCAAAGGGATCCTCTCTGCAAAATAGACTTGGGATTCTTTTTATTTTTGCCTAAATGATTTTCCTTTGGCTTATTTTGACACCATGTGTGTTTTTTTTGGGGGGTGTCCTGCAGCTGGTTTTACAAATGGAATTTTCTTTTCTGGAGTAAGAATTTTCTACATGTATTTTACTTTTAGGATATTTTTCCTTACATGATATTACCTCATTGTCCCCCTCCCCCCTTTTTTTGGTTAATAGGGGCTTTTGGAAATTTTATTTTGCAGTCTTGGTAATTTTAAATTTTAATTTTTACAAACAAATATTACTACTTTAGGTTCTTTGGATGTTAGGCAATTTTGCAGTGAGATGAACTACTAATAGATAATTTAGTTAATGTTTTAGGAAAACCTTTTTGTCCAGTACAGTTAGATTTTCTTGAGTATTCACTTATTTCACTTGGCCAATTTAAATTAATCTGAAAACTTGATTACTATTTTACGTCAATTTTAATACTCAAGCAGAAATCTTAGTTTACCCAGTAAATACTTGTGGAGAGGAATATTTGCATTTTTGAGTAGTTCCTCATTATTCCTTGTAATAAATTAAATTTAGATATAGGGCAGCTATTTCTGGCCGAGTCTCTGTCTACCACCTGGGTCCCGGTGTGAGTTGTGAGTGGTAGGCGTAGCAGCCGTGGAGGTAGGAGACCTTCCTCAGGAGCGGTGAGAATTCAAGCCCCTGCAAGGTTTGTGGGTGAGGGTCTGTGCCCCACCTCTGTTGATCTTTTAGTTCTCTCCTGTTGGCCCCTCTGCGACTGTGCCTGTCTTAGGTTGTTCCTTCCCTGAGGAATCTTACCCGTCTCTGGCTAACCAGCCATCCTCCAGGGCCAAACAGGGTGATGTGAGGTTCCGTCCTGTCTCCTTTGTAGTCTATGCCCCCGTGGCCTCCACGTCCAGCACCTGCCATGGGGTCCCCTCGCCTGCTGGCGGGGTCCCGGTACTGATCACATATCTCGGGTGACCCAGGTTTCTTCTCCAGAGAGGGCCCAGCTCATGCCACTGGTCGAGAGACTGATCCATGGTGCCAACTGCCCAGAGACTTCGGCCACAGCTTGAACTGAAAGTTCACGCATCAGCTGTGTGTATTTGGATAATAAGAAGAGGTTCCCTCTTGGCAAAGGAACCAGAGGGGCCAATATAGAATGCTCGGATGCCTTCCCAGTGCCTTCATCCCTTCTGAAAGAGATTAATTCCTTTCCTATCCTTTATTTAAGTTGCTGCCCAACATTCAAAGAGTTAGTTTGTAAGTTTATTTGGGATAATTGTATAATATGCTGTTGTCAAATATCAAATATTATAATGACATTGTAGAATAATATCATGTAAGGGTATTGTGGTGTCACGGGAGGTTAAGGAGGGCCTAGCCTAAGAACTGGTGTCCATAAGAGATGACATGCTCTAGGCCATGTTAATTCAATCTCAAACTAGCTGCCAATTTTTTTTATAACTTTATATAAACTTTGTCAGGGATATAAAAACACAAATCACTTACCTTAGTTCAAGCATTCAAATATATTGACTTTCCCCCTTACTCCCACCACCTGCCACTTACCCTGAGGTTTGATATTTTGATGGACTTTTCTCGGTCTCTGGATCCATTCTTGTTCATCAGTCTATGTCATTCATTATATTCCTCAAATGAGTGAGATCATGTGATATTTGTCTTTCTCTGCCTGGCTAATTTCACTTAGCATAATGCTCTCTAATTCCGTCCATGTTGTTACAAATGGTAGGAGCTCTTTCTTTTTTACCGCAGCGTAGTATTCCATTGTGTAGATGTACCACAGTTTTTTAATCCACTCATCTGCCGATGGGCACTTAGGCTGTTTCCAAGTCTTAGCTATGATAAATTGTGCTGCTATGAACATAGGGGTACATATATCCTTTCTAATTCGCCTTTCTAGTTTCTTGGGGTATATTCCTAGAAGTGGGATCACTGGGCTGAATGGGAGCTCCATTTTTAGTTTTTTGAGGAAACTCCATACTGTTCTCCACAGTGGCTCCACCAGTCTACAATCCCACCAACAGTGCAGGAGAGTTCCTTTTTCTCCGCATCCTCGCCAGCACTTGTCATTTGTAGATTTGTTGATGTAAGCCATTCTGACAGGTGTGAGATGGTACCGCATAGCTGGTAGGTGTGGCTTGTGGGTGCAACGAAGATACTGTCAAATTTGCATATTACTCTTTTATTAGATAGGATTATTTCAATATATTTTTCTTGATTCCAGAGAGGGAGGGAGAGGGAGAGAGAGATAGAAACATCAATGATGAGAGAGAATCATGGGTCTGCTTCCTCCTGCACACCTCATACTCAGGATGGAGCTTGCAACCCAGGCACATGCCCTGCCCAGAATTGAACCATGACCTCCTGTTTCATAGGATGTTCAACCACTGAGCCATGCCAGCTGGGCAAAATGACTCTACTTTAAAACTAATGTTTTTAATGAACTCTAATGTTGTCCTCATTTTTACAGATGAGAAAACAGAGGCTTTGAGAGGCCAAATAGTAAGGAACAATTTTGATGCCAATACCAAGAATTTCTGTAAGTAGAAATCTAAGAAAATAGAAACTAATTTAAAAAGTATTTATAGATAAAAGAAATAATGTAGTCATTGAAAATGTAAGCTTCCCTGGGTACATCTATTTTCAAACTTTTTATCTGCGTGTAATACATGAAGAGAAAGGCATTATCATAAATATACAGTTCAGTGAATTTTAATAACTGGGCACATATTTAACTTACTTCCATTTTAAGAATTGGAACATCACCAGTTTTCCAAAAGGCTCCCTCTGTTCCTTCCCTGACTTTTAAAGATTTCTCCTGGCCTGGTAGCTCAGTTGGTTAGAGCATCATCCTAATATTGCCAATGGATTGTGGCATCTCTCTCTCTCTCTCTCTCTCTCTCTCTCTCTCTCTCTCTCTCTCCAATAAATTAATAAATAAAATTCAAAATATTAAAATATAGATTAATTTTGCCTCTTCATACTTTATGTACATGGAATTGTACAGCATGTCTTCTTTCTGTCTGCCTTTTTTTTTTTCGCACTCGTTTGTCAGATTCATCTATATTGTAGCACGAAGTTTTAGACAATTCTCCTTACTATATGTTATTTTATCATGTGAGCGTACCATACCTTTTTCTCAGCTATTTGGGTAGCTTCGATGAACATAGTAGCACGTGTCTTTCGGTGATCATATGATGCATTTTTGTTTGGTATCTACCAGGAGTGGGCTTAGTGCATTATAGGCTATGCATTTGTTCTGTTTTAGGAGTTATTGGGAAGTGGTTTTCCTAAGTGTCTGTGTCATTTTGTACTCCACCAGCAGTGAGTGAGAGTCCAACTGTGCCACATCTTTGCTAGCATGTGGTATTTTGTAACTTTTCATTTTAGTCATTCTGGTCACATTTTAGTTTACATCCAAATATCCATGATGATTGATCGGTTGAGTAGCTTTTCACGTTTATCGCAACTTGTGTATCTTGTTATGAAATTTTTACAGTGTCTTTTAAAAAAATTAGATCATCTTATTGATTTGTAAGAGTTTTATATGTATTTTGGCTATGAGTCCTTTGAGGGATGTGTGTGTGTGTGTGTGTGTGTGTGTGTGTGTGTGTGTGTGTATACATGGCAAATATTTTCCCCACTCTGCAGGTTGGCTTTTATATTTCTTAATAGTATCCTCCTAATTTTAATTTTGGCTGGTGTGTAGGGAGATGTGTATGGCTTGGTCAACCCTAGGTTTTGAGGAACTGAGAACTGCTGAGTTCTCATATAATTCCACGTTCTTTCAAACACATACCTGGGGTGGGACTTGCTGCTGTTTTTTCTTGCTTTATTTGACACTAGAGGCCGGATGCACTAATTTAGTGCAAGAATAGGTCTTCTCCTGGCTGCCAGCACTGGCTTCCCTCTGGCACCCGGGACCTGCGGTTCCCTGCTTCCACTGGCAGGTACACAGGACCCAGGCTCCCCTTGCAGCCCCACCTTTATCCAGAAGGTCATCCGGAAGGACATCCAGTCTAATTAGCATATTATGCCTTTATTATTATAGACTAGAGGCCCGGTGCATGAAATTCGTACATGGAGGGAGGGGTGCGGGGGGGTGTCCCTCAGCCTGGCCTTCAAAGACACCAGCATCCTTCACCCTGGCCTCTAGCCAGAGGTTCCTCTCCTCCTTCCACACAGCCTCTGGGGAGATGCTTGTCCTGGGGCCTCCTCAGGGCCCCGGCACACGACGCCCTGTCAGGTACTCAGGGACTTGGGCTTTCAGGTCTGGCTTCCCTGCCTGGCATGGTGCACATTTGCTGCCATGGGAGCAGTGCCTCAGGAGTCGCCCCTTTGGACCATACTACTTGGGAGTGTGTGTATGTGTGTGTGTGTGTGGAGGGGGGCAGCTTTGGTGGCATGATTTGATGCTTGTAGTGTGCCCGCGGGAAATCCCCCCGGCCAGCCCCTTTGCTTCTCTCCACACCCATGTGGCTGGGCCCGCTGTCCTGGCTTGGGGTGCAGACACTGAGCTCTGGCCCCACGCTCCCGTGGCCGGGCCACGGGGCTGGCCCACCGGCCGGGGTGTGGCGCAGACACTGTGCTTGGTCGGCCTGGGGTGGGGCGCGGATGCTGAGCTCTGGTCCCTTTGTTTCTCTCCTCGCCTTAATGGCTGGGCCTGGTGTGGCGCGGACGCTGTGCTTGGCCAGCGGGGGGGCAGGGCATGGACACTGCACTGGGCTGGCTCAGAGCGGGACACAGATGCTGCAAGCCGGCCCCTTTGCCTCTCTCCTCCTGTGCGCCACACTCGGCCCCACCCCCCGCCCCATGTGCCGTGCTCGGCCCCACCTCCTGCTCCTGATTGGCTGGTAGCGTAGCAAAGGCAGGTCACATTTGCATATTACCCTTTTATTAGATAGGACTAGAGGCCTGATGCATGAAATTTGTGCAAGGGGGCTTGGCCCTCGCAGCCGCTTGCAGCCCTGGCCGGCCCTCACAGCCCCTCGTAGCCCCGGCTTCGTCTGGAAGGTTGTCTGGATGATTGATCTGCTGTTCGGTCTAATTAGCATATTAGCTCTTTTTTATATAGGATAATTGACAAATAAAATTGCAAAATATTTAAAGTGTACAATGTGATGGCTTGATAAATGTACCTACTTATATGTATTATGAAAAGATTCCTTAATCAAGTTAATTAACACAGATGTTCTTAATTTTAAATGTGTTTTTTTAAAAATACATTTTATTGATTTTTTTTACAGAGAGGAAGGGAGAGGGATAGAAAGTCAGAAACATCGAGAAACATTGATTAGCTGCTTCTTGCTCACCCCCTACTGGAGATGTGCCCGCAGCCAAGGATCAAACCTGGGACCTTTCAATCCATAGGCCGATGCTCTATCCACTGAGCCAAACTGGTTTTGGCTTTTTTTTTTTTTAATTGATTTCAGAGAGAGGAAGGGAGAGGGAGAGAGAAAAACATCAATGAGAGAGAATCATCGATTAGCTGCCTCCTGCAGACCCCTACTGGGGACTGAGCTTACAATCCAGGCATGTGCCCTGACTGATAATCTGACTGACTTCCTGGTTCATGGCTCTTCCTCAACCACTGAGCACACTGGCCTGGCAAGATGGTCTTGAATTTACGCAGACTAATTTATCATCTTTTTTCTTTATGGGTAATGTTTTCTTATGTCCTGTTTAAAAATTTTTCTTATAGGTATACTGTTAAATGGACTTTATATGGAATAAGAGGCTTTCCATTAATAGGCAATAGAGGAAATAAATAGTATCATATACAAAAATTATCTCTAAGTAGATCAAAGACCTAAATATAAGAGAGGGAAACCTAGGTATACATCTTCATGGTCTTGGATTAGCAACAGTTTCTTAAATATGATACCAAAAGCACAAGCAATGAAAGAAAATAATAGGTAAATTGGACTTCATAAAAATTAAAAGCCGCTGTCAAGAAAGTGAAAATACAACCTATAGAATGGGACAAATAGTTGCAAAGAATATATCTGATAAGGGCATAGTATCCAGAATATGTAAAGAGCTTGTACAACTGACAATAAAAAGACAAGTAGCCCAATTAAAAATGGGTGAAAGATTTGAAGAGACATTTCTTTGCAAAAGATCTACAAATGACCACTAAGCACATGAAAAGAGCTTCAACTTTATTAGTCATTAGGAAATTGTAAATCAAAACCACAATTAGATATCACTTAGCACCTACTAGGATAGTTATAACAATAGCTAATAATTCTTAAAAGGAAAATAACAAGTGTTGGTGAGGACGGAGAAATTAGAACCCTTATACATTGCTGTTGGAAATGTAAAATGGTGCAACCACTGTGAAGATAGTTTGGTGAGTCCTCAAAAAGTTAAAGAGTTACCACAGAACCCAGGACTTTCACTTACAGGTATACACTGTACCCAAGAGAATTAAAAACACATTTCCACACAAAAATGGGGACAAAAATGCTCATAGCATCACTTTTCACAATAGTAGAAAGGAGAAATAACCCAAGGATCCTCACTTGATGAATGGATAAGCAAAAGTGGTATATCCATGCAATTGAGTATTCTCCAGCCATAAAAAAAAGAATGAAGCACCGATACATGCCACAACATGGGTGAATCTTGAAAAATACTCTGCTAAGTGAAAGAAGGCAGACATAAAAGGACATATGTAATGTAATTCCATTCATGTAAAATGTCCAGGATAGATAAATTCATAGAGACAGGAAGATTAGTGGTTTTCAGGGTTGGCAATAGAGGGAAATTGGGAGTGACTTCTAATAATATGGGGTTTCTTCTTCTAGATGGAACTATTCTAGATTATATACCGGCAATGGTTACATAACCTTGTGGAAATGCTAAAAACTTCTGAATTGTACATTCTAGCATGCTTAAAATGATAAATTTTGTTTTGTAAACTTTCTCTCAAAAACTGACCAAAAATTAGCTGCCAAGCTTATTCAATCAATTGCTATTTTTAATATAAGAAAAGAAAAAAATGTAATTATTCAATGGTGGTTATTCTTTGAATTGTGCTAGAGCCATATGTACAAATTTGTAGAAATTAATTTATTGATCTAAAAAGACGTCCATGGCCCTAGCTGATTTGGCTCAGTGAATAGAGCGTTGGCCTGTGGACTGAAGAGTCCCAGGTTTGATTCCAGTCAAGGGCACATGCCTGGGTTGTGGGCTCAATCCCCAGTGCAGG
This sequence comes from Antrozous pallidus, assembly GCA_027563665.1. Taxonomy (NCBI): domain Eukaryota; kingdom Metazoa; phylum Chordata; class Mammalia; order Chiroptera; family Vespertilionidae; genus Antrozous; species Antrozous pallidus. Next base: position 80,814,068 of record CM050513.1, read on the forward strand.
AGGTAGCTGATCAATGATTCTCTCTCACCATTGATGTTTCTTTCTCTCCCTTTCCCTTCCTCTCTGAAATAAAAAAAGTAAAATAAAAATATGTTAATGATATTGAGTAAAGAAAAACCAATTACAAAGTAATGTTTAAGGAATGACCTTATAGTTGGAAAAATATAACAAAAACAGCCCTGGCCAGTGTGGCTCAGTTAGCTGCGTGTCACCCCAGGCACCAAAAGGTGGCCGGTTCAATTCCCAGTCAGGGCACATGCCCAGGTTGTGGGCTCAACCCCTGGTCGGGGGCGGACACCCAAGAGCCACTTTATATTTTCCTCTCTCTTTCCCTTTCTCTCTAAAAGAAAAAAAAAATCTTTAATAAACAAAATACGCTAGAGAGTGAGAGACAGGAAGGGAATACATTAAAATTTAGATAGCTCTGGGAGCCTGCCTTTTTTGTCTCCTATTGTTCTCTGATTTTCCGTAATAAACTTACATTGTTTTTTTTTTGTTTGTTTTGTTTTGTTTTTAGTTATGTTAAAAACAAAGGTCAAGAGCCAGAAGGATTGCTCTTCATGGCAAAGTTGATTCTAACTGTAGCTCTAAAATTTGCCCCCCCCCCCCCCCCCATCTCCCTTCCTCTGTCTCTTTCCCATAACTAAGTTCCGTGCAAGAATTGGCCAGTGGATGAGTCAGGAAGTTTTGAAGGCCTGCACCTCTTTGACTGGCGTGCCAAAGGCACATTTCTCTCAGAGTCAGGAAAACAGGAACATTGAAGGGGAAAGAGAAGGGTCTCCAGGTCATAAAGAAATCAATGTAAAAAAAATGTTATTAGGCAAACCGTACCTATAAGTGATAGACCGCCTGCTGCTAGACTATGTCCTCGGGCCCTTCTTACCTCCCTAGTGAAGGAAGTCAGAGAGACCAGCGGGCTGACAATAAAATTGTTATGGCCGCACCTGGGAGTGCTACTGTGATTACGGGTCTCCGAGCGCTTTCCTGCAATTCCAGTTTTCAGATGTTTAAAACCATGCTGTAAACTCTTCCTCCACATTGAAACTTCGCACCTTCGACTGCAGCCTGGAGATTTAATTAACAACAACAGTGCCTTTTGATTGGGAAGAAAAGAAAAACAAGGCGAGATATTTTATATTCTTCCACACTTTGCTTTTAAGGAAAAAGTTTTGTATATTTAGCAGGCTTAAAAACAATATTTAAAAATGAAACAACATTTTTAAAGCATTTTAAAATGACTGATGAAAGCTGAACATTTCTAAAAACTCCAGTAAATTGTAAAAGAAAGTTTACTGTCAGCCGCAAGGAGATTAGGAGACATTTATTCGCCCTTGACTAGTTGTAAAACTTTGGAAGATGTGCCTAATCTCCGTGCTTTGTTTTTCTTTATGAAAAACGGATCACAATAAAACCTGTTTCATTGTGGCAGCCATGAGGTACACCACAAAGACTGCCCTTTAAGAAACTGGACTTGCTGTTTCAGCTCTAAGGAGTGCTTTGGCTGTTAACACTTTTAGCATCCACCTCTGATTAAAAAAATACATTTTAATTTATTTCAGAGAGGAAGGGAGAGGGAGAGAGAGATAGAAACATCAATGATGAGAGAGAATCATGGCTCGACTGCCTCCTGCACACCCACCACTGGGGATGGAACCTGCAGCCTAGGCATGTGCCCTGACTGGGAATCAACCTGTGACCTCCTGATTCATAGGTCGATGCTCAACCATGAGCCACACGGGCCTGGCAGCTTTTATAGTTTTTTAAGAGACTAGATTGGCTAGACTTTTTCTGCCATTCCCACGCTTATTGGGCATTTATTTGAAGTCTTTTAAAAAACATCGTCTGCGATGTGATTCCCATCATTTTCCTAACTGGAAGCACCTCTTGGGTATTGATGGGTGCCGCCGGACAGCAGGGACTTTAGAAATCTTTTATGCTTTTTGGTAAATGCAACACAAAATAAAGCAATCCAAATATCCGCTGCTTGTTTACCATGAATGCGTACACTGGAGTATGTCCCATTTAGATGGGCACATACTTTATGACTGAGATTCACCAGAGAAGCTGGTCAGGCAGGTTTTTCACCTTGAACATCCTTAGTGTTCGTTGGAATGTAAGAAATGCAACTTTCTCAGAAATATTCTCTTGAAAAATGTAACCCTCAGAACCATCAGATACATTTTGACTCCTCGAGTCTTTGTGGCCAATACCAAGTCTATCTAAATAGAGTATCAGGTGTTCTATTCTTGGCTGCATTTTTTTTTTTTCTGTAAGATGCTGGTTTTACCGCCAAAGCCGGTTTGGCTCAGTGGATCGAGCGTTGGCCTGCGGACTGAAAGGTCCCGGGTTCGACTCCGGTCAAGGGCATGTACCGTGGCTGTGGGCACATCCCCAGTAGGAGATGTGCAAGAGGCAGCTGATCGATGTTTCTATCTCATTGATGCTTCTGACTTTCTATCCCTCTCTCTTCCACTCTGTGAAAAATCAATAAAATATATTAAAAAAAAAAAAAAAAGGATGCTGGTTTTACCTTGCTGCAATGGTCCTGGGCAGAAAAGGAAAGTCAGTTAGTTTACTTCTCAGTGATGGGCAGAGTAAAAAGTGACCAATGAGTCTATAGGAAAGGCACGGTTCTCTACTTGAGGGCAGTTACTGTCTATGTCGTCTTATTTCCCACAATACTTAGCGTTAGTGATGTGCATATTATAGTTTCTGAAAGTAAATATAGGGGATGAGTTAAAATGTGTGTGTGTGTGTGTGTGTGTGTAAACTGTGGAGTGAGCCATAGTAGTTTATTAATTTTAATTTTAATTTTTTAATTGATTTTAGAGAGAAAGAAAGGGAGAAGGAGACAGAAACATACTAGTAGATGATGTGAGGAGATATGAGAGAAATATAGATCAACTGCCTCCTGCACCCCTCCTACTGAGGATAGAGCCCACAACCTTGGTCAGGAACCTAACCGGCGACCTTTAGGTGCATAAGACGCTCAACCAACTGAGCCACACCGGGTCAGGTTTATGTGTTTATTATATGGTTAAACGAAATGTGTACATCCGCAATATGTGGATTTGATTATCTTAAATGTGGTAATCTTCTGGCTCTTTCACTATTATCGGGTTTATAACTTTCATGAAATCTTCAACTTTGTTAAGCAAACATTTTCTAAGGACTGGAATCCTTCAGCAGCAAGCGTGGTCAACGAGGGCACTGTTTGCTCTGCCGAGACTGGGTTCCTGTTCTCTGGGGGTGCTAAGAGGCTCATCAGGAATATGACAACAGAAATAGATACTCTCTCATTAAACTCTAGTCTAAGGAACACATCCCCTAATTCTTGTAGCATTTAAGCCAAAACTAATTAACCATTTATTAGAATCATGAAGAGGATGTGTATATAAAAATAGGATGGGAGGAGAGGATGGTTAAGATTCCTTTTGTATTAGAAGAGAATTGTACTAGAGAGTTAGATTCCTGAAATTAATACCTTTTAATGCTTCATCAGGGACATTGGTAAGCACAGCTGATGTTTTGGGCTGGTGCCTGGTTGTAGAGTACAGTGTGGAGTCACTGACTGGACTTGGTCTAAGACACCAGCAGTTTTCCCACATTGCTTTTCCACCATCAGTACAAACGTCGCCAGAGTGAAAAGGCAAATAATGTCTTTTATTATGAAAACAATAATTTTTAATCTGTTCTGAAAATCATTTTTTTTAGTTAATCTGTTTACAATTAATGCCATCACCAATATATTTGGATTAAAATCTATCATCTTCTATTTTATCCTGTGTGTTCTGTTCTTTTTTCCCTAGCTTTTCTTTTTTTAAAATATATTTTATTGATTTAAAAAAAATAAATCTTTATTGTTCAGATTATTACAGGTGTTCCTCTTCTTTTTCCCCCCAATAGCTTACTCCACCCTATCTCCCACTCCACCCCATGCCCTTACCCTGTCTTCATCCGTAGGTATAAGATTTTTGTCCTATCACTTCCCCCACTCCTCACACCCTCTTCCCCCTGAGAATTGTCAGTCCACTCCCTTTCTTTACGACTGATTCTATTATATTCATCAGTTCATTCTGTTCATCAGATTTTTCATTCACTTGATTTTTAGATTGACTTGTTGGTAGGTATGTATTTGTTGTTCATAGTTTTTATCTTTACATTTTTCTTCTTCTTCCTCTTCTTAAAGAATACCCTTCAGCATTTCATATAATTCTGGTTTGGTGGTGATGAACTCCTTTAACTTTTTTTTGTCTGTAAAACTCTTTATCTGACCTTCAATTCTGAATGATAGCCTTGCTGGGTAAAGTAATCTTGGTTGTAGGTTCTTGCTGTTCATCACTTTGAATATTTCTTGCCACTCCTGTCTGGCTTGCATAGTTTCTGTTGAGAAATCAGTTGACAGTTGTATGAGTACTCCCTTGTAGGTAACCAACTGTTCTTCTCTTGCTGCTTTCAAGATTCTCTCTTCGTCTTTTGCTCTTGGTATTTTAATTATGATGTGGCTTGGTGTGGTCCTCTTTGGATTCCTCTTGTTTGTTGTTCTGTGCGCTTCCTGGACTTGTAAGTCCATTTCTTTCACCAGGTAGGGAAAGTTTTCTGTCACTATTTCTTCTAATAGGTTTTCAATATTTTGCTCTTTCTTCTTCTGGCAGCCCAATAATTCAGATGTTGGTACGCTTACAGTTGTCCCAGAGGCTCTTTACACTATCTTCATATTATTTAATTCTTTTTCTTTTTGTTTTTCTGGTTGGGTGTTTTTTGTCTCCTCATATTTCAGATCTTTGGTTTGATTCTTAGAGTTCTTTGATTTACCATTATATTTCTGTGTATATATTTTTTAAATATATTTTATTGATTTTTTTACAGAGAGAAATTGAGAGGGATAGAAAGTCAGAAACATCGATGAGAGAGAAACATCGATCAGCTGCCTCTTGCACATCTCCTACTGGGGATGTGCCCGCAACCACGGTACATGCCCTTGACCAGAATCGAACCCGGGACCTTTCAGTCCGCAGGTCGACGCTCTATCCATGAGCCAAACCGGTTTCGGCTAATTTCTGTATATTTTTTATTTCAGTCAGTGTATGCTTAATTTCTGACTGGTCCTTTTCCATTTTCTTGACATTCTCATTAAGGTCCTTGACGTTTTCATCAAGTTTCTCAGTGGTTTTTGGAAGATTCTTGAGTAACCTTATAAATGTGGTCCTGAACTCTATGTCCTCCATTTCTTTCATTTGTGACATGTTTCTTTGTCTTTGCATTTTGCTGCTTCCCTGTGCTGATGGGGTGGAAGAACTGCTGTACTGGAGACACGTCTATGGGGCTGGACTTGCTTCAGTGGGGCTTTGGTGCTCACCGAGTCTGCCCCTTGAATGTGTCACTTATGGATGTGAGTAGTTGAATTCTGGTGTCTCTCACACTGACCTCTAGATACACTAGCTTCTGGATCTCCAATGGGGTATAGGTCAGCTACTGTCTGAGGCGACCCAGCAGGAGCTACAGCAAGGTCTGCAGATTTCTCCTGGGCTAACCAGAGCTGCAGTTTGTTAGATTAAGCTGCGATAGGGCAGGCCATTTATATGCAAATACCTCTGCGCACAGCTAGGGCGGGTTTGCAGATTGTGCAGGACGGGGTCTCAGGGAGTCACTAGGGCATTGCAAACAGCGATGGCTGACACTCAGCCGTTTTCACATTTCCAAGTCCCCCAAGTCCCGCGCCGTGAACAGTAATCTGCGGGCACCTCTGCAAGGCAGCCATCCTTACTTTTGAACCCAATGGCAGACCATCCAGCTTCTCCCTGTAGGAGTCTGGATAGCCAGCGTCTCCCCAGAAATGAGCTCAGAGTAATCAGGAGCTTGTTTCCCTTCGGGTTGAAAACAGCAGCACCCCATCACCCACTGCCAGCCCAGTTCTCGCACCTCCGTACCTCAGCTTTTCAGCGCTTGTGCTCATCTCAATGCTCTGTGTAGTTGCAGAACTTCCACTCGGCCAGCTTTCCCACGGTTCTGGGTGACAGACGTTTTGTCTTTTAGTTGCAGTTTTAAAATTGTTGTGCGAGGCAGCAGTTTAGGTGTTTACCTATGCTGCCATCTTGGCTTCTCTCTTTCCTAGCTTTTCTTGCTTTCTTTTGGATTAATCAATTTTTATTATTCTATTGCTCCCCCCATCCCTTAGCTTTGTCTGTTTGTTTTTTTACTCTTCTTCTAGAGGTCACCCAAGACTTTTAACATGATTCCTTGATTAAAATTTTAATATAAATAAGTACTTTTCCCACTTCCTGGATAGTGTGAGGACTTTGAACAATTTTACTTCATTTTCCTTTCTCCTGACTTAAAATTTTTTTTTTAATTTTGAAAAAAAAAATGTACACTATCAAAAAGTTGCAATACTAGTGCAATAAACTTCTATATACCCTTCATATTGATTCACCAGGTGTTGACATTTGGTTCTGTCTCTTGCTGTTTAAAAAAAAATTGTTGACAGTATTACAGATGTCCCCCATTCCCTGCCCCTCACTTTGCCTCCCTCCATTTAACTCTCTTAGTTTCACTCTTAAAACCATTCAACTGACTGGAAAGGCCCACCCAGATTCTCAAGGATAATCTCCTTTACTTAAAGTCAATTGATTATAAATGTTAACCTTATATAAAAATATATCTTCAGCTAGATTAGTGTTTAGTTTAATAAGTGGTACTATGGCCTAGCCCAGTGGTCTCAAACTCATTAGTCAACAGAGCCAAATATCAATAGTACAACAATGAAAATTTCTTTTGAGAGCCAAATTTTAAAAATTTAAACTTCTTCTAAAGGCACTTCTTCAAAATCGACTCGCCCAGGCTGCAGTATTTTGTGGAAGAGCCACACTCAAGGGGCCAAAGGGCCACATGTGACTCGAGAGCCGAGGTTTGCCGACTATTGGCCTAGCCAATTTGACATATAAAACGAACCAACACAAAGCACATCCAATTTCTTACTAGTTGTAGGTCAGGGAATAGAACAGCCATCTATACTTTCCATCCATGCATTCATTCATTCATTCATTCATTCATCATTCATTCATTTAAGAACTATTTCCTGAGCATAGCCATGTGCCAGGCACAATGTTAGGCTGCATGGATACATATTCTAAGATTCAGACATCTGACTTACAAATAACTGTTGCAATACAGACTATTTGTTAGTTGGAACCCTGTTGTAAATATTTAAGGCTGTTGCCTTATTTCTTTTTGACTTACCTTATTTTCTCCAGGACATAAACAGGAATGTATTCATTGTCATGACTTTCACCAATCTCCTAGCATAGTTCTTTGTCAAGTAAATATAAATATCTTCTATAAAGAACTTTAAAAATGTTTTTATTGATTTTAGAGGGAGAGAAGCATTCACAATTGCCTCTGGCATGCCTCCCATGGGGGCTGAGCCTGTAACCTGGGCATGTGCCTTGACAGACTGGAGTCAAACTGGTGTCCTCTGGGAGCATGGGATGATGCTCAACCGACAGAGCCATGCCGTCCAGGGCTTAAAAAAACATTTTAATTAACCAATTTTTTGACCAGAAAGATTGAGCACAATGGAAGGGAAATCTCAGCCCAATTAATTCAACAGCTTTTCCCCCCCAAAAGCAGCAAGAGAAGCACTGCGTAAATGCTTTTCAGGATTCTGCTTGTGTCACATTTGCTCATGTCCCGTATCCAAAGCAAGTCACAAGGCCAGTCCAGTTCCAAGAGGTGGGGAAAGAGAGACTCCACACGTAGGTGAAAGTTGCAGCAAAGCATTCTGGGGTGCATGAGGCTTTCTCCATCATACTATGATTCTTGGTCAGTTTTTAACATAAAGGGGAAAGCTGGTGATTTATAGTTAAACCAGGCAATCCAGATAACTCAAGCATAAAAAAAAAAAAAAACTCCTTTGAAAGCCGAGTTATTAGTTTTCCCATTACATCAACCAGACACCTCCTCAATTGTGCCCTTTGTTTTCAAGACATTAAATCTGCAATTTAAATTACTGCCTCTTTCCCTTTTCAACCCTTGGAAAAACACCCACATTTCCTTCTTTTTCTTGGGTTATACACCTTCTAAAAGATTGCTTTGTCATTGAGATTCAAAATAAAACATTCTACTCACCTGGCAATGCCTTTTCATCTTTTCTTAAATAAATAAATGAAGATATATAATAGTTGCTATGGTAGTTATTCCCCCAACCCGGGGGAAAATTACTTTTTTGCAATACAATGTGCTTGCTTTAAATTTATTTGTTTTGTTTTGTTTGTTAATCCTCACCCAAGGATATTTTTCCATTAATTTTTCTTTTTTTTTAGGGAGAGTAGAAGAGAGAGGGAAAGATAGAGAGAAACATCGGCCTGAGAGAAACACATCTGCTGGTTGACTGGTTGCTTCCTGCACAAGCCCTGACCAGGGCCCAGTCCAGGGAGGAGCCTGCAACCAAGGCACCTGCGCTTGACCCCAATCAAACCCAGACTGATGCTCTATCCCTGTGGTCGGCAAACTGCAGCTCGCAAGCCACATGCAGCTCTTTGGCTCCTTGAATGTGGCTCTTCCACAAAATATTACATGTGCGTGTGCAGGTACTTTGTGATTAAAACTTCGTGGCCCATGCACAGAAGTTGGTTTTTGGCTCTCAAAAGAAATTTCAATCATTGTACTGTTGATATTTGGCTCTATTGACTAATGAGTTTGCCGATCACTGCTCTATCCATTAAGTCAAACTGGCTAGGGCAAATTTTGGCAAGAAATCATGAAAATAGCCCTAGCCGGTTTGGCTCGGTGAATACAGCATTGGCCTGCGGACTAAAAGGTTCCAGGTTCAATTCCAGTCAAGGGCACATGCCCGGGTTGTAGGCTCGATCTCAGGTGGGGGGCATCCAGGAGGCAGCTGATCAATGATCCTCTCTCATCATTGATGTTTCTGTCACTCTCTCCCTCTCCCTTCCTCTCTGGAATCAATAAAAATCCTGGGTATTTTAGCCCACCGGTGTGGCTGAGTGGTAATCATAGACCCAGGAACCAGGCGATCGGTTTGATTCCCCATCAGGGCACATGCCCAGATTGCAGGCTCGATCTCCAGTAGGGAGTGTGCAGGAGGCAACTGATCCATGTTACTATCTCTCTCCATCCCCCCTGTCTAAAAAAAATCAAAGAAACATATCTTCATAAATGACATTGAGTAACTTAAAAAAAAAAAAGAAAGAAAGAAAGAATGAAAATATATCCTTTAACAAAGGTCTTCGGAGGACAGCTGAGTAGCTAAGAAGTTTAGCTAGGCAAATTCATCCACAAACTTTCTAATCATCGTGTGCACAAATTATGAGGACCTTGTGATGTGGCCCTGTTGACCTGGGAAGGTGACTGCACCTTTACAGAATGAGCGGATTGCTTGCTTCCCATCAGCAGACTTAAGCTCAGTGTTTTCATAGCTGTGTAATAAAGCTTGAAAAGAACCCTGTTTAATTAACTACTAGTGAGAAAAGAGTCAACTCAAACATGTCAGTTCTGTTAAACACATTCTGCCTGGGGCACACACACACACACACACACACACACACACACACACACACACACAGTTGATCGCTTTCCTCTGTGAGTGTTATACAACCACATGTCCGGGAAGGATTTCTCTGTGTTCAGTCCAGTTAACAAAGGACATTTTTCAGAACTCTCAAGAGTGATATAAATAGCCCAGAAGGGTGCTAATTGCAGAAATATGCCGGCTTATTAAGTGAATAACTATGTGAATGAGATTTGTAAACTCAACAAAACACTGAAAGTATTTGTTGTCATTCTTATTATACTGTGTATATAATGCATGCACTAGGCTAGTATAGCCTATCTTCCACAAAATAATTTTGCAGTGTGTTTAGACTGAAAGGGAGTAATTTTGATAATGTTCTTCCAAGATCAATGAGTTCTTACATTTTTCTTTCTTGCCACTAGAAATGAAGCATATCCCAATAGTTCATCGAGAGGATTATTCCCTTCCCTTCCCTTCCCTTCCCTTCCCTTCCCTTCCCTTCCCTTCCCTTCCCTTCCCTTCTTCCCTTCCTTCTTTCCTTCCTTCCTTCCTTCCTTCCTTCCTTCCTTCCTTCCTTCCTTCCTTCCTTCCTTCCTTTCCTCCTTCCCTCCTTCCTTCATTTTTTTTAAGAGAGAGAAACATTTATGTGAGAGAGAAACATTTATCAGTTGCCTCTCACACATGCTCCAATTGGGGATTGAACCTGAAATCTGGTTATGTGCCATGACTGGGAATTGAACCTGTCACCTTCTGATGTATGGAACAATGCTCCAAACAACTGAGCCACACTGGCCAGGAGAGAGGATTATTTCTGATGTGCTACATATATACACATCCATTTTAGAAAATATGAAAATGGAGAAAAGTATGGAAAAGAAATAATTACTCATAATCCCATTATCCAGAGGTAACATTACTATTTTAGTATGCTTTACTTTCATCTTCTTTCCAAAAATGTAAATATATACAGAAATATGAAAATCATATATATTTTACATGATACTGTGATACAACATGTAAGAGGCCATATGGCATAGTGTTTAACAATGTCAGGTAATTTAGGTTTGAATCCTGGCTCCTCTACTTCCTGATTATGGTAACCTGGGCAGTTTGCTTCCTATCTCTGTAACTTAGTTCCCTTAGCTGTAGTATGGAGTAGTATTAGTGATCTACTTTATAGGGTTATTTTGTGGGTTAAGTTAGTTAATAATTATAAAGCACTTAGAACAGTTCTTAGTGCAGTATAAATGTTAAACATTATAATTAAAAATAATTTTTACTTATCACATAACACCAGGACATAAGCATTTCCAAAATAATATAAAACACTTAATGAACATATGATCAGAAAAATTGAGCACAATGGAGGACATTCCATTATATAGCTATGCCATAATTTACTTTACCAGCTCCATTGCTGAATATTGTGTTTCCAAAGTGTTACTATCCTGTATAATAAAAGCCTAATATGCTAAGCATCCAATTGTCTGGTGGGCCATTCAACCAATCAAAGCATAATATGCTAATGATATGCCAAGGCTGCTCAACCGCTCACTGTGATGTGCACTGACCACCAGTGGGCAGACGCTTGGACTGATAGGTTAGCTTGCTGCTGGAGTCCGGCCAATAGAGACTGAGTGAGACAGGCCAGACATGCCTTGGAGCCCTCCTGTGGTCTCTCCCCGGCTGGCCAACCTTCCACGTCCCTCCCCGGTGCTGATCAGTCACTGGTGGGATCCCTCGGCCTAGCCTGTGCCGCTTGCAATATGGGACCCCTTGGGGAATGTTGGAAAGCCGTTTTCGACCTGATCCCTCAGGTGAGACTGAGGGACCCTGCTGGTGCACGAATTTGTGCACCAGGCCTCTAGTTATTAATATTATCTGGGTGATTATCTTCATGCATCAAGTTTTGTCTGCATTTAATATTATTCGATTAGCCCTGGCCAATGTGGCTCAGTTGGTTGGGTGTCATCCTGTGCACGGAAAGGCTGTAAGTTTGCTTCTCTGTTAGAGCATATGTGCGGGTTGTGGGTTCTGTCCCTGGTGGGGGCGTGCAGGAGGCAGTCAATTGACATTTCACTCTCACATAGACGTTTCTCTTTGCCTCTCCCTTCCTCTCTCTCTAAAAATCAATGTGTGTGTGTGTGTGTGTGTGTGTGTGTGTGTGTGTATATATATGTATATATATATATGTGAAAATATTTGGAAAGAGCTAAGAAGGATATTCTAAGCTCATTTTAGGTTTTGTTTGTATAATCGTCTATTGAAAGTAAAAAAAAAATGCTCATATCAACCAGACAGATTTAGACATAATTAGTATACACAGTGTCTGAGGCCATGTAAAAGTATTTACTTGTAACTATCTCCCTCTAGTGAAAATTATTTAAAATTGCATGGTTCATTTCTGAATCTCCTTTGAACTGGTAAAAAAATTAATATATATATACATATATATGTGTGTATATGTGTGTGTGTGTGTGTGTGTGTGTGTGTTTTACTAATTTCAGAGAGGAATAGAGAGAGAGAGAGAAACATCAATGATGAGAGAGAATCATTATTGGCTGTTTTCTGCACGCCCCCCACTGGGAATAGAACCCACAACCCAGGCATGTGCTCTGAGCTGGAATTCAAACACTGAACCATGCTGGATGGGCTGACATGGTACAAATTTTTGAGAACAATTTTTAATTTTAAAATCACAAATCTTTGAATTTTATTCTTTACAGAGTCCCAGATTGGAGACTGATGAATTTTTGTTGTTGTTATTGGGCTTATTTTAGAAATTAATTTATAATTTAAAACAATTCAAAGAACCCAGTTAGCATGCCTCAGTGGTTGATTATCGACCCAAGAACCAGGAGTCCACGGTTCAGTTCTCGGTCCGGGCATGTGCCTGGGTTGCGAGCTCGGCCCCCAGTGTGGGACACGCAGGAGGCAGCCAATCAATGATTCTCTCTCCTCACTGATGTTTCCACTTCTCTCTTCCTCTCCCTTCCCCTCTGAAATAAATAAAAATATATTTTAAAAAATTCAGACCCAAATTAGCACTGTCTCAACACCATCATTGCAACATTTTGGAGAAACAATAAAATGGAATTTAAAGGTAAATTTTGGTAGAAAAAGTAAAGTACTGACTGTTCTTGAGACGAGAAGTGGGTGTGGGGCATGAGGGAAAGATGGTACTGAGATTGCTCCAGAATTCAGGCTGAAAAGGATAACATTGTTAACAGTTCACAAGCTGCTTGCACTCCTTTTGTTGTTTTTTAATTTGCTCTTTGGGTACCCCATGAGGTAGGTGCTATTCCTTATGTGGCTGGTCAGGAAGCAGTGTCAGCAAAGCCAGTAACGTGCCCAGAGCTGAGAGCATGTGGGTGCTGGGGTGTGCCGTCTGGGGCCCCCTCAGGACTGAGGAATTCCTTCTTCCTCCAGCTCAGTGCAGCTGTTGGCTGACGCCTCCACTGCACTGCTCCTTGGAATTGTCCTCCACCAAAGAAAGAACCTTGCCTAAGGTTGTGTTCCCTTCCCAGGACAGTGTGTATCCAAGCACTGCTCCCTCTGAGGGACAAAGGCTCCATTTGGGGTATCTCGGAAGGGCCATCCCAGGTCCAGAGCTCCCCGAGCGATCCCCTGAGACTTGTACCTGCACTTGTCTTCTCTGCCTTCACCACTTGCAGGTTCTCCTGCAAGGATTCCCCAGTAACCTCTGCTCTGAAACCTCTGCACTGAAACCTCAGTGTCTCAGGGTCTGTTTCCTGGTGACCCCAACTGATGACAGCGGGTCCTGCAGGTGGCCCAAGGAACCATCTCTAAAATGTGGTTTTGTTGCCGGTCCTGGCTGATGGGAAGCAGAAGCTCTGGCGAGTGGCAGGGAACACTGGTATACCACCCCAGGCATGCTGGGCCAGAGCCGCTGTCAAAATTTCTGCAGGTGGCTAATCGGGATGGGATATTGATGGCAGGCCATGCATGGGCAGGTGCAGCATCTCAGTGGTTGAAAATTTGGGGAGACACTAATGATGTAAGACTTGGAATGAGCTGTCTGCTGCTGGGGCCATGGATGCTTTGGAGAGAGGCGATAAGAGGCTGAGGATGATTACTCATCGATAGGATGGGAAATGTGCTCCCCGGGCTGTGTAAAAATAGATCCCGTCCCCGGGAGCCTGGTGGCGGTAAAGCTGAAGATCTATACATTGCACCACAGCGGGGTTCCAGAGAACACTGTCTTAGTCCCTCTGGCCGGTCCTTTGTGTCCAGGTCAGGACTCTGATTTGGAAGCAGCCAGACTCTTAAGACTTTGGATGGGGTCATCTGGGTCTATGCAGGAACAAGTCTGGAATCTCAGATTCCCAAGGGCCCCAGGGACCTGGGGAAGGGACCCACGATCCCTGTTTTTGAGCGTCTCTTGTTCATTTGCAGCAGACCCAAGATAACCCGTGTCCTGCTCAGGTGCGTGCCCACCTCCTCCCCGGGCCATCAGACCCACAACTAGGGTCAGGTCATGACATAACCCGGCCAGAGTCGTGCCGGGCTGGCTGAGTCAGAAAGGGACTATGCAAGAGGCAATGGTAGAACCCAGTCGGTCAGGAGCTGCGAGTGTACATTTGGGACAGAATCCTCACGGTGCCGAGTCAGGGGGCACCGAAGATAACATCGGGGAAGGGAGAGTTTGTTTATGTGAGAGCATTATCTCATGGTACAGAACTTACACCTTGGCAAGCCGCCCGGGAGATAGTATGTGGCCTTCTAGACCAGTGGTCAGCAAACCATGGCTCGCGAGCCACATGCGGCTCTTTGGCCCCGTGAGTGTGGCTCTTCTACAAAATACCACGGCCTGGGCCAATCTATTTTGAAGAAGTGGCATTAGAAGAAGTTTAAGTTTAAAAAATTTTTGGCTCTCAAAAGGAATTTCAATCGTTGTACTGTTGATATTTGGCTCTGTTGACTAATGAGTTTGCCGACCACTGTCCTAGACGCTTGAAAGAAGTATCAGCTCACCTTAAAGAGTGGTAGAACTGGAAACACTGCGAGGCAAACGATGAAAGAAGGAATGAAATGTCCAGAGCTGGGGCGTGCCAGAGTGAGCACGCTCTGCAGGCCAGAAAATCCGCGCTACAAAGAGGGCTTTCCATGTGCCCTGGTGGTCATCATGGCCTGTGAGAAGGAGGCGGTGTTGTTGGGGAGCTCTGGCTGCTTCTGCCCGGAGCTCTGAAGGCCGGGGCTGCTGGTGGGGTTGCTGTTACAGACTGGGCTCCCTGAGAGTAACCAGGAGCAGAGGGTTCTGAAATAATAGAAGCTGGGTGGCTGACCTCAACTGCCTTAGGCAAGGTGGGTGCAATGATGTAAGGAGCAGCTGAGAGCCCATTGGCTGTCAGCACAGAAGGACAAGGTACAGGTTGAGGAACGGCTCTCACACCTGGCTGCAGAATCACAGCTGGTAGGCTGGTAGGCTCAGAGAGGCTCGCTCTGGGAGGTCTCCCCTTTTGTTTTAACTGTTACACTCTCATTCTTGTTTTCTGTTACTGTCACTGGGTTTCTTTCAAACACATGCCTTTACCTGTCGGAGGCCTTTCTCCACCAGAATTCTAAGAGAAATTAAGTTCCAGAGCCCTACGGAACTCACTACCCCCTCACCCCTGACCTGCATCCAGAACAGCGCCACCCACCCCAGCTTCTAGATTGACCCTTCTGGTGAGAACTGAGGCGCAGCCCGTCAGATGAGGTAATGCGCTCTGAGGTTCAGGTGAAGAACTCCAGGTGAGAAAAGCTGAAGTCTACCTATATCTTTGACTTTTTTTCACCTTTTTAAAATTTATTGATGAGAGAGAGAGAGGGAGAGAGAGAGAGAGAGAGAGAGAGAGAGAGAGAGAGAGAGAGAGAGAGAGAGAGAGAGAGAGAGGAGAGATTCTCCTATGTACCCTTACCACAGACTGAAGCCTCAGGATGATGCTCTAACCAACTGAGCTTGAGCTTGCAGGGGCTGGGGTTTCTTCACCGTTTTGGACAATGATGAATTCACCAAGGGGGTCTGGCCATTCTCACATGCCTTCTGTTTCTCAAGCTTTGAACTGGCTGTTATCCTTTCAGTAGCTTTCATCTCTATTTTCTCATCCTTCAGCAAGAAGTTTTCCTTCCTTTCCTGTCACTAGAACCCCCTCTTTGAACTTCTCTTTGCAGAGGCTTCGCCTCCAGGGATCCCCTTCTCTTTCTTTTCCCCAGTCTCTTCTTCGCCTTCAGAGCACTAATCATTTTGCAATACTTATGTAAACACCTATAAATAATGTACTTAATTATGTCAATATAAAACTGTATGTAATTATTCTTATTAGTGAGTATGAATCTCAGTCCCCAAGCTCAGGTATGCAAGAAGTAAAAGTTAAAAAAAAATTCTATAACAGGAAAATTCCCGGCTTTAAGCTCTAATTCTGCCCAAGTCTGAAGCTAAATTTCAGTCATCTCCAGGGCTCACTCCTGCTCCCACACCCATGGGGGTTTGTTCAAGTTCATTTCCCAGAGTGGGCTTACTCATCAGCCTCCTTTGCTGGACCCTACATTTTGGGCCTCGCCCAGGGCTCTCTTCCCCATGTACACTCTCTCCCTAGATAATCTCTTGCAATTCTTGGATGCTGAAGGAAACCAGAATATGTCACCTTCAAATGTGCCTCTTTGACATAAAAATTATTTTGAAGTAAAGGCAATTAAGAATTGGCAAATGCAGGAAAAGCTCTCTATCCTCCTTCTCTCTGCAGGATGTAAGTTTTCCTTCATTGGAGACGATTAGTCTAGACCCGTGATGGCGAACCTATGCCACGTGTGTCAGCACTGACACACGTAGCCATTTTCAATGATACGCAGTCGCATTCGGTTGCATACAGAGAAGTATGTTTTTTTTCTCGAAGTGACACACCACCCAAGTTATGCTCATTTTTTTGGCGAATTTTGACACACCAAGCTCAAAAGGTTGCCCATCACTGGTCTAGACTCACAGCCAAAGAAGCAGCAGAGGGATTGCAAGAAAGCCTTACTTCATCAGTTTCCTCCTGTATGCTACCCTTGGAAGCTTAAAATCACCTTCCTTTGTCCTGTCATTTCTCTACATTTTTTTTGCTCTTTGTTGAAGATGTCTGTAAGTCAGAGTTCCAAGCTACCTTTTTGAGTTAATTTCACTTGTCTCTGTTTTTATGAGATATACATGCTAATAAACTTCTGTTAATCTGTCTTTTGTTACAGAGGCCACAGCTGAGAATTTGGGAAGAATGAATAGTATTTTGTCCTCCTCTGCAAATGCTCAGTATTATCTTTATGTTGATTTCCCCCCAATCTTCAGGAGAAACTTCTCCCCACAACTCCAGTTGGATATATCTTGACATTTCCACCTAGATATCTAATTTCATCTCAGGCTTACTATTCACAAGAGAAATCTTGATTTTTTTAACCTTAGACGTTTTCCTCCTCCTGTCTTCCTCAGTGGGTCAAGTTAAACAACTGTGAACCATCCTTGGTAGCTCTGTTTTCTTCATCCAATTATTCAGTCAGTTCTATACTCCATACCTCCCAAATATATCTCTGTTCATTTACTGCTCTTCATCATCAGTGCTTTCACAACCTCGTCTAAAGGTTTATCATCATCCTTCACCTAGAATACAAGAGTATTTCACTAATTTGTCTTTGTGCTTCCCTTTTGCCTTCTCATCATCATTATTCCACACAGCCCAAAGAGTTTTACTCAGACTAAGACCAGGGCTAAACGGTGAGACTGTCATAGCTCTGCCTACTGCCTTTTATTTCCTTCCAATTACACTCAGAAGAAAAACCCAACCTTCTTCCTACCTTCAGTTCCCTACGTGATCTGGCCCCTTGCTTTCTGCTCGAGTTGTATTTCATATCATTCTCTCCTTTGCCGGTCTAGCCACTTGGGTTTGCTCACCTTCCCACTCCTTGTTTTAAAATAATAGGAGATTATTTTTGTCTTAAGACCCTTGAACTTTCTATTCCTAAAATACTCTTACTCAGATATTCATAAAGCTGGTTTATTTAGGGAGGAGGAATTGAGAAAAAGAGAAGAATTAAGATGATTTTGGCGGGGGGTGGAATTTTGGTTTGATCAGCTTGGATGGGTGGACTGGGGGAGAAGACAGGAGATTTGAGATGTCTATTATTAGCTTACATTAATAGAGTGCTTGAGGGCTGTATTCGTTAGCTATTGCTGCATTACAAATTCTCCCTGCCCGTGGTGGCTTGAAACAATGAATGTTTATGTTCTCACAGTGTCTGTAGCTCAGGAATCTGGCTGTGGCTTAGCTGAGCCCTCCAGCTCCGGTGCTCTCACACAGCTACAGGTGTCTGAAGACTCACTGGGGAAGGATCCTCTTCCCAGCTGATTCTGGTGCTTGCTGGCAAAATCCATCTTCTTGCAGGTTGTTTGACTGGGGCTTTATTTCCTCACAAACTCTTAGCCAGAGGTGTCTCTCAGTTCCCTGCTGCTGGGGCTCTCCATGGCACATCTCACAGCACAGGAGCTGGCTTTAGAGAGTGCTGGCTGGAGAGGAGTCCATCTTTTGTAACCCAATCACAGAAGTTATAGTCAACCACTTTGGCCATATTTTATTTGTTCCAAGAAACAAGGTTTTAGGTCCATCCCACACTCAAGGGGAAGGAATTACCACAGAGTTGAGGATCACTGGGAGCTATTTCAGAAGCTGCCTGCTACAGGCACTATTCTAAATGCCCTGCATGTTTTAATGTAGTCTTTACAACACACCTGACGGTAGACATGCTATTATTGTCTCCATTTCACAGATGAGGTGCCAGTAAGTAAAGTGAGTTGCCTGAGGTCACACAGCTGAAGTCAGTGGGGGACAGAGATTTGAACCTAGGCTGTCTGATTTCAGCATCTCTCTTAACTAGTTGGCGGCACTGCCTGAAGTGGAGGTGTCATGAGCTGGAGTCTAGACTTCTTGTGGGAGGACTGGGCTGGCCAAAGAGATGGAAAGATGAATGAACTAATACTAAAATAAGAATCGCATCTGATTTCCAGTTTTTTTTTTCTTCTCTCTATGGCACCCAGACTCCTCCAGTGCCAAGGAGGTAAGAAAAAATAGATTTAAAGCTTTTCTCCCATTACTCCTCCCTTACTCCCTCCTTATCTCTCTCCCTCTCTCCTTTTCTCCTTTCCTCCCTTCCTTCCTTCCTCCCTTCCTCCCTCCCTCCCTCCCTCTTTCCTTCCTCTCCTTCCTTCCTTCCTTCCTTCCTTCCTTCCTTCCTTCCTTCCTTCCTTCTTCCTTTCTTCCTTCCTTCTTTTCTTCTTTTCCTTCCTCCCTCCCTTTCTTCCCTCCCTCCCTTCCCTCCTTTCTTCCCTCCTTCCTTCCCTTCTCCCTCTCTCCCTTCCTTCCTTCCATCAATTCTGACTGCCAACTGTGTGCTGGGGAAAGTACTAGATCCTGGAGAATATATTCTTAGCTCTTTGGGTACAAAAGATGTATCATTTTTAAACAACTGTAGTTTTTTCTGAAATCATCTACTGAACTGCCATCTACTTCAACTTGAACTGTCTTCCTATGAAATGTAGCATCATTAGGTGTTGTGACAGGACTAGAAAATAAGCCATTTGTAAAGCACTTACACAGATTCTAACTGGGCTTGCTACTTTGGCTTCCTCTATTATTAAGCAAATCCTTAATTTAACATATGATGTTGAAAATAATTTTACAATATTTCCAATTAAGTTAATTTTCACATTGCTTTTGTATTCTTTGTCATTGCATGTAGAATGACAAGATTCTTTTTCTACATATTATTAATGAATATGGGGTGTGCTTTTCCATTTGGGTCACTAATAGTTCACTATTATCTAATTTCAGAAATGAGTTCAATACTCAATCTACAAATTATAAAGTAACCAACTTCTCCAAATCAACCACAACTCAGAGTTAAAGCCCACATGCCAATTTTTCTACATTTGTAGCAATCCCAAACAAGCCAAAATTTCAACTAAATAGATTGGACAGAATTTAGAAGCTCATTAGCGAGAAGTTTGACCCATAACCAAGATATGCCATAACAGAAATGAAGAAGAGATGAAATTGCACAGCTTATTTTTATTTTATTACTAGAGGCCTGATGCACAAATTCATGCATCAGTGGAGTCTCTCAACCTAGCCTGAGGGATGGGGCCAAAACTGGCTCTACAATGGCCCCTGAGGGGTCCCGGATTGTGAGAGGGCACAGGCCAGGCCGAGGGACTCCACCAGTACATGATGGGGGCTGGGGAGGGAAGCGGGAGGTTGGCCAGCTGGGGAAGGAATGTGAGAGGGCTCTAGGGCATGTCTAGCCTGTCTTACTCAGTCCTGATTGGCTGGACCCCAGCAGCAAGCTAACCTACCCGGCAGAGCATCTGCCCCCTGGTGATCAGTGCATGTCCTACTGACTGGTCAAGCAGTTGACTGTGTGCTCCCTGGTGGTTATACTGTGTCAATGTAAGAAACAGTCAAACCTGTAGAGAATTTTTGTGAGTTTATTTGAGCCAATGCTAAAAAAAAAAAAAAAAAAAAGGCGGTTTTGCACCTTATTTTATACATTACAATAAAAAGAGTAGATGTAAGTGGGTTACAGGAAATCCATCGTTGATAGATTGATAGATTAGAGAGGTGAGAGAAAGCACAGATGGAGGTTGGATAGAAAGTCAAATGATAGATGTTAGGGTTGCCTAAGGAGGAACACACGAGGCCAAAAGGAATGATAGACACACTTACTAGGTCATCTGGATAGCAGATGGGTTGAGCCCCAAAATGGCACCAGCACCCAGGGGTGCAGAGTCAGAGATTTTAAAGGACTCTAAGTGGGTTTTTTCTGGGTGGAGAGTTCTCTGGGCAGGTCTGGAAGGGAAAGATAATGGTCTTAGCAAGTGGAATGTGGTTTGAGCAAGTGGAATGTGGTTTGAGCAAGTGGAATGTGGTCTAAGCAAAAGGGAATGTTGGTTGTGAAGTGATCTAAAGGTTAGTTCCCAAAGAAAGGGGTGTTGACCCAATTATTTGATCAGATTTAACAATAGACATATACATCTTCAACATAGGTGGGTACAGAATAGTAACAGTCAACAATGAGAAAGGATTTGTGGTCTCTGTTCTGTTGTGGTGCCTGTGTTTTGAGGGGTCTGGAAAAAGGAAATTACTTTGACATTCTAACAGCATGTTATCCTAGATGCAAAAAGATAATGGATAGGCTTAAGTGAGGTGAAAATTGACCTTTGTCAGGAAAGATTCTAGCCTAGTACGTGACTAGCCACCATAAACTTCTTTTAGTTAAAAAGTTTTTATTGCAGACCATTCTTTCTGGTTATTTCAGGTCTTCAAGTTTGCAAGGCAATCTTGCATGCCTCCCCTGAGCTTATCCGGTTAAGTATGTGGTATCTTTTCAATCCACAACTGCTAGGATATTCTGATTAAAACGCAGACACACAACTATTTCTAAGGTCACACACAACTATTTCAATGGTCACAACACATCTCCCACTAAGAAGAGGTAGTATCTCTTCCCCTGAATCTGGGCTGGTCTTCCGAGTTTCTTTGCTGAAAAGGATGTGATTGAAGTGATGCCATGTGAGCTCTGAGCAGGCTTGGGCTAGCCTGGTGGAAATGAGAGGTGTCTGGAGAAGGACTGAGGTGCTGTAACCCACAGCCAGTTGCTACCTATCAGACATGCAAGTGAGGCCACTGAGGACCAGCCAAACCCCCTGCAGACCAGCTGACTGCATATCTAGGAGCTGACGCCAATGCATGAGTAGAGCCATAGAGGAACTGCCCACCGAGCCCAAATTGCTGATCCACAGATTGTAAGCTGGATAACTGGGTGTTAATTTTAAGCCACTGAGTTTTGGGATTGTCTAGGATGCTGCAAAAGCTAATGAACACACCAGGAAACCTCTTCAAATGTCTCCAACTTCCACTCCTCAAAAGTTTTGGCAGGGTTTCTTTGGAGATGTCTGTGCCAGACAAGAACAATGCTGGAAACGGAAGGGCAGGGGCTGGGTCTACAGTCGCCTGGGGGAGAAAAGGTCATTGAGCCCAGAAAAATCAGTCTTGACACATCTTACTCAGTGAGGTGTCCTTGGTCTATTCTTCCATAAGACAAAGTATGCATATTGAGATATGCAAAATGAGAGAAGGACAAAGTAAATTTTGCCAGAAATCTAAGAGAAATCGTTCTTTATCCGGAAATTATTTTTTTGTCATTTCATGTTGCTGTCAAAGAAAACCCTCCCGCTGAAGCCGGTTTGGCTCAGTGGATAGAGCGTCGGCCTGCGGACTGAAGGGTCCCGGGTTCGATTCTGGTCAAGGGCATGTACCCTGGCTGCGGGCACATCCCCAGCAGGGGGTGTGCAAGAGGCAGCTGATCAATGTTTCTCTCTCATCGATGTTTCTGACTTTCTATCCCTCTCTCTTCCTCTCTGTGAAAAATCAATAAAATATATTTTTAAAAAAAGAGAGAGAACCCTCCCATTAGGCCTATTCCTGTGTAACTCAAGTACTAGAATTACAACCCAGTATTACCACAGCCGTAATTTTTGTCCCAAGAGAGGTCATTAAAAGAATTAGAACCCTTTCCACTTTTGAAACAGACACTTTCTTATGCCACGAGTTTGGCTGTGAATTGCATCCAAACCCCTGTTTTCATTGCTAAGATAAGTCAATGAGATCCGAATTGCTTACACATTTGCAAAAGTAACTCCTCTCCCAAGCAGAAGGCAAAATGTAGCAATGTTTTATGTATTTATTCTTTATTGAGGTGGAATTCACATATCACAGAATTAATCACTGCAAAGTCTACAAGTCAGTGGCATTTCGTGTATCTCTCTAGCTTCAATGCTTTTTTATCACCTCAGGAAAACACCCATCATTAATTATTCACCGTTCCCTCTCATCCCCTGATAACCACTACTGTGCTTTTTGCCTCTGTGGGTGTGCCTATTCTGGATATAGCATAAAAAAAGGAATCCCTCACTCTAGCAGACCTTTTGTATCTGCTTTTTTCTTAGCATAATGTTTGCAAATTTCATCTCAGTACTGTAGCATGCATTGGTACTCCCTGACTTTATATGACTACATTATATTCCATTATATGTATGTGCCACAATATGTTTCAGCGTGTTTCCATTGATGAGCATTTGGATTGTTTCCACCTGCAATAAACTCAGTTCCATATAGGGTATTCTTTGTGTAACATTTGTTAGAATCTATTTGTCTACTGAAAATGTGATCTCTGTTGAGTGAGAATTCTCCCTTCCTTCTTTAATCTAGGATGAAGAAAACATGGTTGAAAATACAGTGTAGTAAAACAAACAAAAACCCCAAACCTAGTCACTGTTTTTTTTGTGTTTTATTTAAAAATATTTTTATTCATTTCAGAGAAGAAGGCAGAGGGAGAGAGAGATAGAAACATCAATGATAAGGGAATCATTGATTGCTTGTCTCATGCATGCCCCCCCCCCCCCCCCCCCCCCGGGAACTGAGCCCGCAACCTGGGCATGTCTCCCTGGTCGGAATCAAACCCAGGACCCTTCAGTCCTTAGGCCGACACTCTATCCACTGAGCAAAACTGGCCAAGGCTAAACCCTAGTCATTGCTTAGGTTACATACTGTTAACCATGCAGAATCAAAAGTGGCAGAGAACATGCTTCTGCAAGCGGATACTTACATCCCTCATCTCTCAGGTACCCATAAATTTGGACCGATGAGTGAATGTTGTCTGAACCTGCTTTGCACCTTGGCACAAGGCTCACTCGGGCAAACAGCCCAGGCCCTTTTATTTCAGGCGCAGTTGCCTTGGCACCTCCCCTGATCTGCCCACTGAGTCTCTCCCATGCACCAGACAGTTGGTAGTTGCTGAGCTCTTTCAGAAGACCAGCACTCAATACTTCTGCAGACAGCTGAATTTAATATTTAGCCGGAGCATAGTCTCCCCCAGGAAGGCAAGGAGCTGATTAATTAGGGTTTGGGAAGTACAGAGCTGAGGGGAGCGGTTGGTTGATGTCCAGAGGCAGTAGTGGGTTGAGGTAAGCTGTGGAAACCTGGTTATTTAGACAAGAAGGATGTGCGTTGGTTGACTTTTGAGAGCTCCGGGCTGTTTCCGGCTGACTTTCAGAAGTATGCTCCCCTTAGGCAAGCTGTCATTGATCCATCAAATCATTTTAGAACTGGTTCTGGTGGTTCCTTGTTGCCATAACTTCAGAACATTTCATCTTTTCTGAGGAGTATGGCAACTTTTTAATTTACTTTTATTTTCCTAGGGGCATGGGAAAATCGTAATGTATGTGGAGGACAGGCACTCAGGCGTATGCGCAGAGGCAGCCCAGCTCAGGTTTCTCACTCCACCTGGCAGACTGGATACTTGCATTAAGCTTGGCTTTTTCTTCAATCTCCACCCTGAGTCTTATTCGGGGATTAAACATAAAGCTCTGAGGAAGAAGAGAACATGAGGGCAGACAACAGGAGGGAGTACGAGAGCCGTTGAGAGATGTCAATCAAATTTCGGAAGCCAAATAGCAGATGGGCAGCTGCTAACTGATGGCGCAGACCAGGGAAAGCTGAAACCATATTACTTACCGAGAGGGAAGCCAAGAAGTGAAACCCTGCTTTAGAGCCCTGGGAGATCTCAGGAACTGCCAGTTATCGCTAAAGGCGCACCCACACCAGAAAGATGGGTTGAAATCCTGTAAATGAAGAAGTTGGGCCCTGTATTGCTTTCCACACAACAGGCCTGCAAGAACCCACTCCAGAAGAACATGGAGGTTGTTGAATTGAGGGACTCCGAGGTCAGGCGCAGGGAGAAGGCCAGGGGGCTCTGCAGAAAGTGGGGGATTAAGTGGGAGTCGGTATCTCACCAAGTGAGATCCTGAGACGCTTTCCTTCATGGGGCTCCCAGAACGCTGGCAACCAACTTGCCACCCATCACGGACAGGAACTGGAGGCAGGTCTCTCCCCAGGAAAACAGACCTACAGATGTGGGATGTGCCTCCTAGGGAATGGCTGGGTCTTGCCCAATCATTCTGCAATCAAGTCTACACACAGGGCTCCTTACTAGGTTTTAGTGCCTCACTCTTATTATTTTATTTTAAAAATATATTTTATTGATTTTCTTACAGAGAGGAAGGGAGAGGGATAGAAAGTCAGAAACATTGATCAGCTGCCTTTTGCACACCCCTATAGGGGATGTGCCCGCAACCAAGGTACATGCCCTTGGCCGGAATCGAACCTGGGACCTTTTAGTCTGCAGGCTGACACTCTATCCACTGAGCCAAACCAGTTTCAGCTAGTGCCTCACTCTTAAATGTAAATGAATAAGCAAGATTTCTCAGACTTTGGGGGAAGTCTTTGGCATGGAAAAAATAGAAATAGAAGGCTTTGAAGGAAACAGAGACATAGAGGAATTAGGAAAATGAAGACCTGTAACTCATGGCCTCAAAGTGATAAAAAGCTGTTGTATTTACAAAGACAGAATAAGATGGTTTTTAAAAGCCATGTTTACAAAAAAAAAAAAAAAAACCACAAAAAACCCCAACCCAAAACAAACAGAAAGAACCAAAACCAATAGGCATCACATAATAGCTGTATGACTATAGGGATATTATTTAACGTCTGTGAGTCTTAATTTATTTTCCTATAAAATGGGGATAATAATAGTAACTAACACATAGTTGTCATGAGCATTAAGTAATTTAGTATATGAAATAAGTACATAGTTAGTGTTACTTTTGCACTTGCTATTTTACCGTATTATATAGCAGGGCAGATGTCACCTTGTTATTTAGTTTTAGCGGGTCAATAAGCTTATTTGAATAATTGCTGCTTTTATTTTTTATTTTGCTGATTTCAGAAAGGAAGGGAGAGAAACATTGATGATCAGCGTTCCATTGATTTGCTGCCTCCTACACCCCCCATATTGGGGATTGAGCCCATGGCCTTAGCATATGCTCTGACCAGGAATTGAACCATGACCTCCTGGTTCGTAGGTTGACGCCTAACTACTGAGCCGCACTGGCTGGGCAATAATTGCTACTTTTAAATGTATCAGATTCTTCGAAAGAAAAAAATGGTCTACATAAGCAACATGGAAAAGCATGTTATCTAACTCAAAAGTACTTTTAAAATTAAATGAGTAGTAATGATTTTTAAGAAAAAAGACATTGTCAGCTTTTTAAAAAAGGTGTGTGTGTGTGTTTAATACAGTGCAAAGCAACGTGCCTGGCCCATCTCAACTCCTTCACTGCCTGGGGGCGGGGAGGTGGGAAGTGGGAGGTGGGAGGAGAGGGGAGGGGGAGATGCTTCAGTTCCTCAGCCTTCTCCCTGTCTGAGATAACCAGGGGACAAAAGTATCTGCTGCATTCAGCTTTACACTTCACATTATTCTTATTTTTCTTAATCTCAACAGACGTGGCATCTTTTTGCTTGGCTGAGAGCAGAAAGTCCTTGATTTCCTCAGTTTTGCGGGGATGGCTACGAGGGGGAAGGAGAGCAACATTATCTACTGAGACACAATCTCCTAAAATGTTATGCTATGTTTATACAGACTGCACCTTATTGAGCTTGAAATTTAATTATTTTTGCTTTTGCATTTTTTTTAATGCTTTTATTGATTTTTGAGAGAGAGAGGAAGGGAGAGAGAAGAGAGAGAAACATCACTGAGAAACATTGTTTGGCTGCCTCCTTCACGCCCTCTACTGGAGATCTGGCCCATAACCAGGGTACATGCACTGATCAGAACATGGATCCATCATTTGGGGCACCTCTTGGTTCCAGCTGGGCACTCAATCACTGAGCCACACCGGCCGGTCTTTCTTGATTCATTTTCTGAATCCATGTTTGGAAATAAATCTGTATAGATTTATTCAGAATTATTCTATGTAGTGGAATTATTAGGATCTATGGCTAGATGTATATGAACCAAGGGATAGTTTTTCTGGGTCAATCAGAAGGCAAACATTTCATGATTAATATGACTGAAATACCTTCTTTAGAGTCACTGAATCAGGCTACAATAGGTATAACCTGTGCTGTGACTGCTGCGTGCTTACTCATTGATGAGAAAGTTGTCCTTCACATTTTAATTTTTTTTTTTTAAACTATGCCCACTGTTTTGGTTTTCCTCAAGGGTCAGAGTACAGCTTTCCTACCCTCATTCTCATTATCTTCACTTCTTTTCTCTGGTTATAAACAATGAAACAAATCAACAATCTAATATTTGCCTGGCCCTCAAGGACACCTATGGGATTCAGAGATTCAAAGCAAAAATGCAACATTAAGGTACATTATATCACTAGGGACTGAAAAGAACACATAATAACTGGAAAAATACAGTATTAAAAAATGTCAAAACTCATGATGATTTTTGTGTGGGCTCAGCCAACACTTTTGAAACTTGGACCTTTGTTTTCTTGATTATAGTTCTGAGTTTTTTCTGTCCTTCTCTTGCTAGTCTAAATAATTTTTATCAGACTCAGGGACAGAACCAAAACAATTCTATTTGGTATAATAACTGGACACAGATTGGGGTCCAAGTATTGCTGGGTGGTGCTTCCTCCCTCCCCCTCTTACTCATTCGGTATGAGAAACACCATCTCTTCCTTCACAAACATTGATGTATTTCCAGACTTTCTCTTAATTTTATGCAACCTTAACAAGATTTTTATCTTTTTTTTTTCTCTCTCTCTCTCTGAGTATCAATTCCTCTGTTTCAAAGCAGCAAATGAAACGGCCTCCCACTTCGTGTTTATGGCAATATTGGGGCATTCTACTCTTAGAAGCTAAGTCTTTTCTTTGGACACATGGCTTTCTCCCATCGTGTCAAGGATGGAACGACGGTGGGGGGGGGGCTGCAGGGGGGAAGGCTAGGGGGGCGGTGAGGGGGATCAGAGGTGGGGGGCAAGGCACCCTTGCCTACCTACACCACCAGAGACTCCAGCTCGGTTTAACGAGCAATTCCTCAAAGGGCCTGCGGCCTTTATCGAGTGATCGAAATCACCTGTTCAAGGTCGCACATGCAATTATTCCTGTTTGCAATCAGCGAGGTCCCACAGGACCTTGGGGTGTGTGTGTGGGGGATCTACAGCGGGTCAGCTCTTGGCTTCCTAACGGCTCTACCTCGCGCCCCGAAACCTGCGCAAACGCGGGGAGACCGCGCCCTCTCGCGATCGCGTCCCAGCTGCGGCTGGACCTGGAACCAACGCCCCTTCCCCCCGCCCCCCAGGCTGCTGCTGCTGCTGCGGCCGCGGCGGAGGCACCCGAGGAGGTGGTGTCGGACCGCGCTGGGCTGCGCGCGCGGGCGTGTGGGGGGCGCGCGCGTACATAAGCCCCGCGCGGCTCGGCGCGCCGGCCGGGGAGGGAGCGCTGAGTCGGCGAGCGCCCCGCGCTGCAGACGCCGCCAGCTGGCCGGGCAGCCGCGAGGAGGGAGCCGGTAGGAGACGCCGGGGCGGGTGGCGCCGCTCCACCCACAGAGCTCTCCTGGCTCCCGCCCGTCTTCGAAGGCCGGCCCGAGCTGCGGCACCCGCAGCGGCCTGCGGAGGTGAAGCGGGGCTGCGGCGGCTGGAGGAGGCGGCTGGCCCGGCAGGGTGGGCAGGGCTGGGCGGCTCGCCATCCCCCGGGCGGGGCCCTCTAGGCGGTGGTCCTGGGTTTTTCTCCGGGTGCTCCCCTGGTGGGGTGCCTGCAGAAGTGGCCCGGGCTGGTGCCTGGGCGTTCCGAGAGCTGGGGGAAGGGCGGGGGTCGGGGTCCCGGGGCGCCAGGTGCGGCGGTGGAGGAGTGTCTGGCGCGGGCCCCTGCGGGGGTTTGGGATCAGCAGCGACAGGCATGGGGCTGGTTATGCCCTTAGTTTGGGGTTGCTCCTGGGGGTGGGACTCCTCTGATGCGCGGGATGAGGCGTGTGCGAAGGCCACTGATCGGGCCGTGACAGGCTCCCCAGGGTGACCCCTTAAAGCGGAGGTGGATGTAGTTATGAGCTAGTTTCAACAAAAACAGGAAAACCACTTAGGGCGCTCAGCCGGAGGGAGTAAGGACCTCGCTACAGTGTGCAGCGGCGGACTGGCCCTGCTGGCCCAGAGCAAGCAAAGGGAAGTTAGCCTTTTTCCAGAAGCTACTTTTCAGTGAGTAAGAGCCTAAAAAAATTGTGTGTTCTGGCCTTTTTTGTTTTTGGTGTTTCCTTCCTTCCTTCCTTCCTTCCTTCCTTCCTTCCTTCCTTCCTTCCTTCCTTCCTTCCTTCCTTTTCTTATTTATTTTTTCTTATGTATTATTGATTTTTTACAGAGAGAAAGGGAGAGGGATAGATAGCTAGAAACATCCACCAGCTGCCTCCTGCATACCCCTATTGGGGATGTGCCTGAAACCAGGGTGCATGCCTTGACCGGAATCAAACCTGGGACCCTTCAGTCCACAGCCCAGTGCTCTATCCACTGAGCCAAACCGGTTAGGGCTTTCTTCTTCCTCCTCCTCCTCCTCCTCCTCCTCCTCCTCCTCCTCCTCCTCCTCCTTCTCTTCTTCTTCTTCTTCTTCTTATTCTTATTCTTATTCTTATTCTTATTTTTTTTTTAATGTTGTTGTCAATGATTGGGCTTCAGGCTGGTGGTGAGGGATAATGTGTAGAGGGGAAAGCCTCTTTTCTTTGTGTCATTAGACATTCTTCAGGATGCAGACTGCTGTCACGAGAGGAGGAGCTCTTGCTGGAGTAGCAATTCCTCCTCATGTCTGGAAAGCTGAGTTTAAGGAAGCGTTCCCCATGCTGTCGATTTTGCTAGTAACAAGGTGCCTGTCCTTGGCGCTGATTGCCTTCGGCGCAGGGAGGTGGATTCACTGGCGTTGGGCTCGCTTGGGTGGAGGAGAATTTCCAGGGAGTGGGTCTGGATGTCTCCGGGAAGGGAAGGCCGGATGTACCCCTCTAGTCCCAATTTACTGCGATGCTTACCTTTCCCCCTTCCCTCTTTCAGGATCAGCTGTTTCAATGGTGCAGTTCTCTTCATCACCTTTTGGTTACCAGTCACCATCTGGCCATTCGGAGGAGGTAAAGGAGGGGACTATGAAGTCAGCCAAGCCTCAAGTGAACCACAGCCTTGGGGAGAGCCAGCGGGCTCTGAGCCCCTTTCAGTCTCCTCTCCGGTCCGCAGCCTCTCCTTCTCAAGCATATGAAACCTACATTGATAATGGACTCATATGCCTTAAACACAAAATTAGAAACATCGAGAAAAAGAAGGTAACTTTTTTTTTTTCCTTCCTCCTAGCCAGGCATATGCACCATTTCAGGTAAAGGGTGAAGGAACTGACATTTTGGCTTTTAATCAGAGTTCCTAGATTCCTTCCCAGAGATTTAACCTTGGGATTTAGCTGGCTGAAAACATAAAAGCAGGCTAAATATTGGACATATTAAACATGTTCTGTTTGATTTGTCAGCGTGACTGAATACAAATATTCTTCATAGTAAAATCATGCATGCTACTGTTGAAATATTGGAAGAGCTAGCTACTTTAAGTCAGATTAATCCCTCGAGTGGAGTAGTAATGTCTCTTTTCAGAGACTGCCTGCTTTTTTCCCCAGCTCGTTTCCCGTGTGACTTTCTGCAGCAGTGGGTATTGCAGTCTAGATGCTGCAGTCATTGGAAGCTTTAATGGTGGTGGAGCCAGAAAATGCTTCAGCACTAATTTTTGTGTTGCTAGGGGATCCTTTAAGATTGGTAGGTGGAAGCATCGTAGAGAGCCTTGCAAAGAGACTCTGACGTTGTACACAGCCTAACGTTACAATGGATGCTGATGTAAAGCTCTCCACTTCATTCCTCGTTTCCTGAGTCATGTAGCCTGTGGAACAGTTTCTTTGTTGTGTCATGATTCTCTTTGCTCGTGATAAGGTGAGTCATTCACTCTCTGACCTTGGCATCAATATTTTTATGCCAAGACCTAGTTACACCTTAGGAAAATTGCTTGTAATGGAGGAGTGAGAAGAGATTTTTTTATAGAGTCTGATTGACTCTGTTTTTTTCCTTCTAAAATAAATTTTTTTATTTTAAAAAATATACCCAGGAACATAGTGAAGAAGGGCCAGTTGTGAGTAACTTCTCTGTAGCCCTCGCTCTTGCCAATTTGCCTTTTGAATGCATAGAGTTGATCCCCAGTGTGATAAGGTGAGCGTGCCTCGGTCAGCACAAATTCCCTGCCACTGTTGGAAACTAGTCAAGGCAGGCCCTACTCAAAGCAGGATCTGCTGATGGAGACACATTAGTTCTCCCAGGTGGAGGAACTATGTGTGTAGGTATACATATCCTCTCTGGCTTCATGATACCATCTCTTTGAATACCTAACTGACGGTACCAAAGCTTTTGTTTCAGGCTTCTGAGAAAACATTTTAAAGCTATCAAGCCAAATGGGAGAAGTCTAAATATTGCTTTTCAAATACCATCATGGGCCATGTAATTTTTATGGGGACAATAAATGCAATTTATTTGTTGTGCATTTACTTAAAAATCAATTTAATATAAATAGCTTCAGTTTGAGGCTACTATAACGCTAAAAAAGAAATCTTTTACATTTCTATACTTCCATTAGGAAGTTTCTTTTCCGACAAATGCCACAAAACTCAACAGGTGACTAACGGTGTAAGCATGAGGTTTGAGCAGGGTTTCTCAGCCTCAACAATGTTGAGATTTAAAAAATATATATATTTTTTATTGACTTCAGAGGGGAAGGGAGAGGGAGATAGAAACATCAATGATGAGAGAGAATCATTGATCAGCTACCTCCTGCACCACCCGTACTGGGGACTGAGCCCCCAACCTGGGCTTGTGGCCCTGACTGGAATCGACTCTGGGACCCTCCAGTCCACAGGCCAACGCTTCATCCACCAAGCCAAACCAGCAAGGCCAGCACTGTTGACTTTTGAGGCTGGATAATTTTTTGTTGTGTGGGCCTGTCCTGTGATTGACTAGTTAAGTCTCTGTAGTCTAAATATGTAGAGAGGCTATTAAGAGAAACAACTTTTATTACTTAACTTTTGTAATACCAGACAAATGTTATTTGTGTGTGATATTTTTTCCTCTGCCTAGAACTCATGTACTCAGTTGCTGCATGCTTTGTAGTAAAATGACACTTTTGCAGATTGATGGATTACTTTAGTAACTGTTTTCATAAGAAACAAAATCTAGTATTTATTTCCTGGAGAATTTTATATCAGATTATGATAGATGCAAGTTTCTCTTTGGTAGCTCAAATTGGAAGATTACAAGGATCGCCTGAAAAATGGAGAGCAACTTAATCCAGACCAATTGGTAAGCTATTTTATGATACTTTGGTCAGACTTGCTGGTTTCCTTTTCTAAATAAAACTGTAGGAAGAGTTGATGAGACCAAACATTTGATAGGCCAAAAAAGATCAGTGAAATCTGGCTTTTTTTGAACCTAACTATAAATATTAGACTATTTATAACTTTATAAAATGTTATTTAACTTGTCTATGGTATACCTGGTAATTGCAAGTTTTATCTAATTTAGAGGAGACTTTTTGCAATATGGAAATAAAAGAATGTTTCATTGATGTTTACCATTTTGACTTGATCACATCTCTTGGCTAAGAAGGGACAAATTAAAAGTTATTTGATCTAGCTTGTACATCTTTTGTCTTTTATCTTCTCAATGAAGATTTTTGCTTGTATGTCATAGATACTGGCATTCAAGGACTTCTCCTTGGCCACACTGACTCTTCTTTACTGGCTTGAATTTGTGTAATGTGGTGGATTATGGTTTTGCTGAGGCACAGATTTGAATTGTGTGAGCTCTGACAATGATGCGCTCACATACTATAGCTGGTGAGAGCACTTAGCTAGACATCCATCATCTCAACATGGGTTTGTTTAGTCATAGTATGTTCAATAATGTTTAGAGTGATAGTTTTACTTGGTGTAAATATCTGTAAAGAATGTGTTCTGATAAGGTAGGATTTAGGGGAAATATTGGGAGGTGAGGATGGTAGTACTCATGATAGCCCTCTAAATAATATTAAGAACATGGCTATATTTCAGAGCTCCAGCTAGACAAACTTGAATTGCAATAATTCTTACCATCTTTATAACCACTTGTTCTATAATATTAACTTTGATTTCTTTTGAGAAATATACTGCAACTGGCAATTTTATATTTTCCAATACATTAGTTTTGTGAACTCTAGATTTCTTTGTCCAGTTGCCTATTTGACATTAGATTTTACCCTGCCCCCCAAAACCCATATCTCCTTTATCTTAGCTATGTCAGTTAATGGCTTGATGGACTAGAACAGTGGTCAGCAAACCACAGCTTGCGAGCCACATGTGGCTCTTGGGCCCCTTGAGTGTGGCTCTTCCACAAAATACCACAGCCTGGTGAGTCTATTTTGAAGAAATGGCATTAGAAGAAGTTTAAATTTAAAAAATTTGGCTCTCAAAAGATATTTTAATTGTTGTACTGTTGATATTTGGCTCTGTTGACTAATGAGTTTGCCGACCACTCGACTAGAAGGATGGAGTTGCCAGAAAACCCTGGAGAATTTATCATCTTTCTCTTTATATTTTACATCTAGCTTATTAGCAAGTCTGATGAGTTCTTCAAAATAAATGTAGGAACTGACCATTTTTCATAAATTCTGCTTCTGTTATCCTGGTCGAAGCCACATCATCTTTCATCTGCATTACTGGAATAGCTTCCTCATAGGTTTTTCTGTCCTGCCCTCTCTCTTCAAATCTCCTCTCAATATGGTAGCTTCAGTTATCCCGTTCGCATGCAGGTCAAATGGTCATTCCTGTGCTCAGAAGTCCCCATTGGTTCCCATCAGGGCGGCAGCGTATCCTTGCTGTGGCCTGCAAAGCCCTATAAAATAGGCTCCCCGCTTCCTTTTACATCTATTGCATTTCCCTTCCTTCTCTCCCTTGTTACCTTCAACCCAGTTAGTTACATTGGCCTTCTTGCTGTTCCTCAAACATCCCAAGCATCTGCTTTAGGGCTTTTGCATGTGTTGTTCCTTCTGCTTGGGATATTCTAGGCAATAGATGTCTAACTATTGGGGGTAAGGATGGGGAGCTCATTTCCTACCCTCCTTCCATTTTTGGTTGGGAGGTCATCCAGTAAGTCTGTCTTGACAACATAATATTTCTGTTTTCCCATTCACAGTCCTTAGCTACTTTCCTTTCTTAAATTTTCTTCATAGAAGCACTTCTCTGATAAGCTGTAAAGTTTTGTTTATCTGTCCTTCCCTTACAATGTAATTTCCATTAGAAATTTTGTCTTTTCACTGCTTAGGATAGTGTGTAGTATATAGTAGACATGTAGGCATGTGGATTATTACATACTAGAGGACTGATGCACAAAAATTCATTCAGGAGGAGGCCTTTCTTCCCCCGGCTGCTAGCACCAGCTTCCCTCCAGCACCCGGGACCTGGGCTTCCATCTTCCAGCTGCCAGCAGGCACCCAGGACCCGGGCTGGCTTCCCTTGGTCCCTGGCTTGGTCAAGAAGGACGTCTGGAATGGCATCCAGAAGACGTCCAGTCTAACTAGCATATTGCCCTTTTATTGTTATAGATAGATTTACTAAATATAAGATGATTGAATATTAGGTTTCTAGATGTGATTAAGCATATGACTTGTGTTACTTTTGAAAAATAACATCTCATATAAGCATTGTATATTTAAGGTAGAGATTTAGAAAATGCAGGTAAGTCAGAAGAAGAAAAACATAATCTGACCTATCAGAAAATAGCTGTCCATAGTGTAGTATTAAGAAGCTCTAAGTTTAGGTTTTAAAACTGGTACTAATTTACATAGTTCAGAAGTTAGGAAAGATTAAAAAAGATGCAGTTTTTATTCACCCTGCCCTTCCTCTCTTCAGTTTTCATTTTACAAAATAATAACTGCTAATAGATTCTTATATATCTATTCAGAGTTTCTTTAAGCCTATATAAACAAATATATATTCTTCTTCCTGCCATTTTTTCCCATTTTCTATATAACTTACTTTAATATAAATACTTAGGGGACCTTTATTTTTGTTTCTTAAAAAAATAGACTTTTTTTTTGAGTAAAGATGCATAATAAAATTGAGCAGAAAGTATAGAGAAATTCATGTACCTCTGACCCCATGTTTGGACAGCCTCTTTCACTATCAATATTTCCCTACTAGAGTAGCACATTTATTATAATTAAATCTATGTTTATGTCTGGCCAGTATGGCTCAATTGGTTGAGTGTCATCTCATGCACTGAAAGGTTTGTAGGTTTGATTCCTGGTCAGGGCATATGCCAGGTTGTGGGTTTGATCCCTGGTCAGGGCACTTATAGGAGGCAAGCAATCATATTTCTCTCTTCTCTCCCTTCCTCTCTCTCTAAAAATCAATAAAAACATTTAAAAGAAGATTATTAAAAAAGATTCAGAGGGAAGGTGGGGGTTGGTGGGTCATGGGGAGAGATTAACCAAAGAGCTGCTATGCATATATGCATAACTCATGGACACAGGGTGGTAAAGTCCTGGGGATGTAGTGTGGAGGGAGTCAATGGGGGAAAAAAAGGGGACATCTGTAATATTTTCAACAATAAAGATAAAAAAAAACACGAAAACCCCCCACAAAACCAAC
The DNA here is from genome assembly GCA_027563665.1 of Antrozous pallidus. Lineage (NCBI taxonomy): Eukaryota > Metazoa > Chordata > Mammalia > Chiroptera > Vespertilionidae > Antrozous > Antrozous pallidus. The sequence continues at coordinate 80,849,213 of CM050513.1, forward strand.
CTATCGTCATCACATCGTCATCACTCCAAGTACATAGTTTACATTTAGGGTTCATTCTTGGTGTTGTGCTTTCTATGGGCTTGAGGAAATGTATGAAGGTATGTATCCCACCATTATAGTATTTATACAAAATATTATCCCTGCCATAAAAATCCACTGTGTTCTACATATTTATCCATCTCTTTTTGATATCATGTCAGTGTTTCCATAATGCATGGTCCTTAAAGTTTGGTTGAATTGTTCTGTGAAACTGAGTCTGTTTTTTGGTGAGGAAGCATGGGGCTCGAGTTTTTTATTTTATTTTATTTTTGGTAATATTCTCTACTTTTTCTTTGGAAATTGTTAGTTTAGATTTTTTTGGAGTCAACTTGTCAAAACTTTCCTTGAAATTTACTGATTTCATTCAGTTTCAAAAATTTATTTGCAAAGACTGTGACAAAGTAATTAAAAAATAAATAAAATTCTGGGGGTGGGGAAAGGGCAGTGTGTGTGTGGGGGAAGGGCATATGTAATAATTTCAATAATAAAGACTTATTTAAAAAATGAATGAAAAGTCATACCTTTAATAAATAAAGATGAGTAAACAACAACAACAAAAAAGAAATGTAATAAAAATAGGAGAACCAAGATGGCGGCATAGGTAAAACACCTATCTTGCCGTCATACTCAACAATTTTAATACTACAACTTAACGAAAGAACAAACACCTTCCAGAATCACCAGAAAGCTCACCGAGTGAAAATTCCACAAATAAAAGTGAAGATAAGACACTGTGATTCGGAGGAGCGGCGGTGGACAGCATTGAAAGATTCGTGCGGAGAGAGGTTTGGAGAGCGCGCCAGCGGAGAGGGCGGGCGACTGAAAACCGGCCAGTTTTCTCGAATGGGGAGACAAAGACATCCCACTGGACTGATTCTCCAGCTCTGGGCGAAGTCCAGGGAACCCACTATCACACGGGGTGAAAACTGGACAGTGGGAGGGCACGCCGAAGCTCGGGTGCTGCAGGGGTCTCCCAGCTTGTGGAGAAGGCAGCTTGCATGAATAGCTCGGCTGCGTGACCGTGCAGAGAGCGATCTGCGACTTGCTTTCTCATTTGGAAAACAGTCAGACTGCTTTGTTTTACGACCCTGGGTGAGACATTGGGCATGCAGAGCCATTTGGGGAGAGTCTGAATTCCCCGGCAACCGGTGGAGCTCGGCAGCGGCTCTCTCTCAGAGGTGCTGGCAGCCATTGCCCCTTGCACAGAGTCCCTGGGGCCGCATAGGGCGGAGCTAACGCTGTCTGCTTGGCCCGGAGACTCCGCCCATCCAACCTGAGCACAGCTGAGCTTCACAGACAATCGGCCTGGAGGTCAACCCCTCCAAGTGCTAACAACGATTAACCTGAGCTTAACTTTAGCAAGACTGTGCAACCCACATCCACCTCAGGTAACTGGGGAGGTTGAGCCACTGTCCCTAGTAGGAAGTCTACCACACAAAGCTAATTGACCAACTCAGGGAAGCAGCTACCATGCAGAGACATGGAAAGAAATCAGATGTGAAAGAAATGGAGGAAAAAAACCGACTGGACATGGAATTCAAAACCACGGTTATAGGGTTTTTCAAGAGGCTCCAACAAAAGGTCGAGGCCTATAAGGAAATAAGCGAGACCGCAAAGGAAATGAATGAGTCCTACAAGGAAATGAACGAGACCTGCAAGGAAATGATCAAGACCAACGTGGAAATGAAGGAGACTCTCAAGGATATAAAGGAGACTCTCAAGGATATGAAAAAGGACCAACCAGAAATTAAGCATACACTGACTGAAATAAAAAATATTATGCAAAGACCTAAAAGTGCTCTGGAGCACCCCAAGAACCAACTTAAAGATTTGAAATACAAAGAGGGAAAATCCACTCAGCTGAAAAAGCAAGAAACCAAAAAAAATCCAAAAAATTGAAGATAGTGTAAGGGACCTCTGGGACAACCTCAAGCATACCAACATCCGAATTATAGGGGTGCCAGAAAAAGAGAGAGCAAGACAATGAAAACCTATTTGAAGAAATAGTGACCGAAAACTTCCCACACCTGGTGAAAGAAATTGACTTAGGAGTCCAAGACGCGCACCCAACCCCAATATATAGGAACCCTAAGAGGACCACACCAAGGCACATCATAATTAAAATGCCAAGAGCAAAAGACAGAGAGAATATTAAAAGCAGCAAGAAACAGTTGGTTACCTATAAGGGAGCACCCATATGATTGTCAGCGTATTTCAACAGAAACGATGCAGGCCAGACGGGAGTGGCAAGAAATATTCAAAGTGATGAACAAGAATCTACTACCAAGATTACTCTATCCAGCAAAGCTATCATTAGAATTGAATGTCAGATGAAGTGCTTCGCAGATAAGAAAAAGCTAAAGGAGTTCATCACCACCAAACCAATATTATATGAAATGCTGAAAGATATTCTTTAAGAAGAGGAAGAAGAAAAAGATAAAAGTGTAAATTAGGAACCACAAATACACATCTATCAACAAATGAATCTAAAAATCAAGTGAATTAATAAGCTGATGAACAGGATAAATTGGTGAATGTAACAGAATCACGGACATAGAGAGGGAATGGACTGACAACTCTTGGGGAGAAAGTGGGTGTGGGAAGTGCAGCAAGAGACTGGACAAAAATCATGCAACTATGGGAGAGGACAGTGGAGGGGGGTGAGGGCGGCGGGTGGGATGGGTACCAGGTGGAGGGGAACTATAGGGGGAAAAAAGGGAACAATGTAATTAATATACTGAACAATAAAGATTTAAAAAAAAATGGAATCATAAAAAATAAAATAAAATTATGTTTCTGTGTTACTTTGTGTTTGTTTCTAATTTTTTGTGTGGTTGTAATTTCTTCATTTACTCTTAAATTAGTGGTTTAAAAAAATTTAGCCAGATTTTAGACTTATTTTGTCTCTTGTCCTTTTATCTTTATGTTTTTCTTGGTTATTTGCTTCATTTTCTGAGTTGAGTGTTTAATTCATTTTCTTCCCTCCTCACCCCCACTGCTTTGTATTTAAGGCTGTAAATTTTCCTTCAAGTATTGCTTTCACTCTGTATTATGGGTTTGATACTATAGTTTCAATATTTTTGGCTAGAAATGTTGTAATTTTAGTTTGTAATCCTCTAATCCAACAAATATTGGTAATATTGCAAGTAAAGCTTCCTATAATCTTTGTGGCTATTATAACCTCTTTTGGTAGTATAACTCTCAATAAACCTATAAAGACTAAGCTATAGACTGCTGTGATTTCACTAAGATTGTATACAAGCCTAGATTTTTCCTTTGGAATAGTAAGAAGAATGTCTTAATGATGTTTTCTAGAGTCCTATTTGTAAAGTTAGTATAGATTTTGGTTTTTGTCTGGATTTGAAATGGAGTAAATGCTTGAGCAAAGAGAGAGGTACTTGATGCTTTTGGTTCCACCTAAGTTTCTACTGTTAAAGAATTAGGATTTGGTGCCCATCCCTTGCTACTAAACTCTGACCCTACTTTATATTTAATGCATAACACTAAGCTCATTAAGTAATGTGGAATCTTTTCTGTAGTCTCACAGTTACTGGCCTAGTCAAGGCAAGCCACCTAAATGTTACATAATCTTCCTAATTAATCTCCTTGTCTTGAGATCTCCTTTTCCAATTCACCAGCTCCACTTCTCCTAGTGTGCTTTTCTTGAAACAGAAATCTCAGTATTTGTTTCTATTGAAATGTTTAAATTCTGTTCAGAATTTTTAGTATATTTGAGGTTCTCTGAGATCATATTCTGAACTACTTTTTATTTATTCAACAAAAGTATATTAAGTACCTAATCTGGGAGATGCTGTGCTGATTGCAAAGGTTATAATGCCCAAGGTACAAATTTAATGCTTGTCCTCATAGATATAATGTGATGGGGGAAGAGAGACAGGAAATAAGCAAATATACATGTGATGGATTTGAAGGTAAAGTACAGAATGACAATAGAGTGTGATCAGGAATCTAACCTAATCTGGAGAGTTGAGGGCAGCTTCTTTGAAAAAAGAAGTGCTTTAGTTAAGACCTAAAAACTGAATAGCACTTACTTAGCCAGTTAAAGTGGGGAAAGAGCAAGAGCTGTGTCAGCAGATGCTAACATGTGTCAAGGCCCTGAGAAGGAAAATGTTTTTACAAAGGACCTAAGAAGGCCAGTACGGATGGAAGGATGAGCCTGGTTGGGGAAAGACATGTTATATAGGTCCTTGTATGGCATTTAAAGGCTGCTTTTTCGTAAGGCATCAGAAATGAAATAGATATGTTTGAAGCAGAGAATAACTACAAGGATCTTTAATTTTGTAGTTAAAAATTTCCCTTTTCTATGTGAAGAATGTTTTGGAGATGGTAAATATGGATGTAAGGAGACCAGGCAATGGTTGGCTGTAGTTTAAGTCAGAGATTTATGAGAGTTGTTTCCTAGATGGTGGCAGAGGGGTTTGAGTAAAGTAGTGGGATTTGAGAGGTAAAGTCAACATAGCTTGATAACTGGATGTATGAGTAGAGGGACGAACCAAGCGTGGTTTGAAAGTTCTTGAACAGTTGGATAGATGACCAAACCATTGATGTATTGGGCTTGAAAATACTAGAAAAGAAGAATGTTTTGGAATGGTGGGATGCAGAGCTCAATTTTGGATCACTGGTTTTTAGACAGGAGAGAGTGAAAAGGCAGGGAGGAAGAAGGAGGGAAACGAGGGAGGAAAATGAGAGAGAGAACATCGATGTGAGAGAGACACATTGATTAATTAGTTCTCACATGCACCCCAACCAGGGCTGGAGTCTGAACCTGCAACTCACATACGCTCCTGTGCGTGACCAGGAATCGAACCTGAGACCATTTAGCAACAGTGGCTGGGGCTACTTTGATGAATGTTATGTATGTTAAGTGAGACACAGGTGTCAGATTTTTTTCAGAGTACATACTTATAATGAACTTCATAGGTAAAAATGGCCAACTATTTTCTAAAATTATTGTACCATTTAGTCAAATACTGGAGTTCCTATTGCTCTATATCTTTGTAAAGACTTAGTGTTATCAGACTTTTTAAAAACAGCATTACTGAAGTATCATACATAACAGAAAATTAACACATTGTGAGCATAGAATTCAATGAGTTATAGTAAATTTGTAGAACTATGTAACTGTCCCAACAGTCCAGTTTTAAAACATTTTTATAAACCCTTCCAAGTTCCTTTTTGTGATCTTGTTTGCTTTTTATCTCTATAAATTTTACTTTTTCTGGATATTGTTTTTCACATCTGGCTTCTTTGACTTAGCATTATGTTTTTGAGGTTCATCCATGTTAAAGCCTGTATAAGTAATTCATTTTTTTTTATTGTGGACGAGTATTTCTTTGTATGGTTTATATCACATTTTTATTTATTCATTTATCAGTTGCTGGATATTTGGATTATTTTTTTGGCTATAATAAATAATGCTGCTATATAAAATTGCATACACATCTTTATGTGGACATAATGTCTTCATTTCTTTTAGATAGATATGTAGAAAGGGAATACTATGCTATTTTGATTATGGAGGCTTTATAATACACTAGAGGCCCGGTGCATGAAATTTGTGCATGTGGGAGAGGGTGTGTGTATGTGTGTGTGGGGGGGAATCCCTCAGCCCAGCCTGCACCTTCTTGCAATTTGGGACCACTGGCTCCTAACCGCTCATCTGCCTGCCTGCCTGATTGCCCCTAACTGCCTCTGTCTGCCTGCCTGACTGATCACCCCTAAACCTTTGCCTGCCTGCCTGATCACCCCTAACTGCCTGCCTGATTGCCCATTACCACTCGCCAAGCTGCTGGATTGCCTTTAACTGCCACCGTGGCTTCATCTGGAAGGACATTGGAATGATGTCTGGAAGGTCATGAGACTGTCGGTCTAATTAGCATATTATGCTCTTATTATAGATCTTTCTCTGTAGGACACATTTTTTGTTCTGTTTCATATTGGCTCTTAGTTTTTCTGTGTGGATTTAACTTTAAGTCCTATGAAAAACCTACTCCTCTAATTATCATCTTTATTCATCTGTGAAATCTTTAAAAAATTGTGTCTTAATTGGAAGTATTTCTGTAACAGTCTTACTTAATTTTGCTTGTCATAGATAATTGTTTACAAGTCTCTTCTACCATAATATACATTCCTTGAAGTTGCTTATTTATCTATGTGATCTTAGTTTTGTTACTTGTGTAATATATTTGAGTAGTAAAATGAATATTAGCAGGAATCCTGTTGGCTCAGTGCTCTTAAAACCCTAAGGTCTCTCTGACTTTATAGATATCATCAACATTATTTTTATGGCTCAGATTTCTAGTATGAAATTTAAATTTAACTTTATATACCTTTTAAATACTTTTTCTACGTTTTCAGTTAGATATAGTAAATGTCTAATCCATAAAGTCTTAAATCTCTTATGTTTTTAAAGAACACTTATTTTGACATGTGTACTCAGAAGTTCACAGAATTGGTGTTTTCTTCTCCTATTTGGTAGGAAGCAGTTGAGAAATATGAAGAAGTGCTACATAACTTAGAATTTGCCAAGGAGCTTCAGAAAACCTTCTCAGGACTGAGCCAAGATGTGAGTATGCTTTCCTTAAAACAAGTTCCATCTCTGATCTGGAAGAATATGGCAGGGTCTGCTGATAGTATTTCATTACCATCCATCTCATCCCTGCTGATATTTTATTGTGGATGTGGATTGAGCATAGCTACTCCAGAACTCGTGTTTTCAGATTTCTGGAGCCTTCAGAGAACACAAATGATGTCTGACTAGGAGACATTGTGAATAAAGTATTAGTTATCTAATTAATATGTATTGTTTCACTGTGGAACCATAGCAGTCATGGAGAAGGAAATAAAAACTATTTTTATGGGTACATTTATTGAATATATTTTAGAAAATAGGCATGTACATTTATACACGATAGACGTCTAAGATCAACATTACTTAACATATTAGGAAACATAGACTTGGTAGCCTCTTCTGGAGATCAGGGCAGTTATTACCAGGAAGACTTAAGATTCATTTTAGAGTTAGTCTGGTCTTACCTGTTAGGTTCTCTATTTTGACGATTCAAACTTTTATCTTTGGCTAATTAAATCAGTAATTAATGTGAAATCTTAAGCATTCATTAATGGAGTATTCTTCACTGTTTTTAGAATCTTAGAAGGCCCTTGTAAGATCATGTTCTAACAATTGAATTTTTTTTGTAAATTCATTTCTATATTGGGGAACATACCTCATAAGATAGTCTCTTCTACTTTTTGGTTATTTTCTTCTTGTATAGTGAACTGAAATTCTCTTTTCCATTTCTCTGGCATTAACCACTGGTGTACCCTGCCTCTCCAGAAAAAAAACCTGCCAAAACCCCAAAGTATACTTTCTAGGTTGAAAACATCTACCATCTTAATCATTACAATACTAGTGATCTGGTGCATGAAATTCATGCACATTAAAAGGGGATTAATTAGAGGAAATAATTTAATATTGCTATTTGCCCTTTCTCTATGATAAAAGTATCAGAAGTGAAAAAAAATTAGAAAAATGTATATGAAAACCTTCCTCCTGTCAGAGTCTGGGACTCACCATGGGACCCAGAGTCAAGTCCCGACCCACCCACATGCACTCAAAATTGCGTGAGACCCATACCTGGTTGGCCGCCCCCCACCCCCATTTGGCTAGATCCAGATCCAGCCAGTCCCATCCTTGTCAAGCCCTGCCAGGCAGGGGGCATAGCCTCAGGTCTCCCAGCCCAGACTGGGATGGGGGTGTGTGTTGAGGCCCTCCGTCAAGCCCCACCAGATGGGGGACATGGCCTGAGACCCCCTGTAATCCCCCGCTGGGTGGGGTTTGGCCCGAGTTCCCCTGACCCAGCACTGGGGTTGCACCTTGAGGTCCTCCATCAAGTCCTGCTAGGTAGGGGGCACAGCCTGAGGTTCCCTATCAAGCCCAGCCAGTTGGAGGGTGTGGTCTGAGGTCCCCCAGCTTGATGCTGGGGTCGGGGGGAGCAACCTGAGGACCACTAGCCCAGAACCAGGATGGGAAGTGCACCTTGAGGTCCCCTCTCAAGCCCTGCCAGGTCGGGGAGAGGGTGGGCATAGCCTCAGGTCCCCGCTGATTGCTCATTAAGGCTCCTTATGGGAACTTGGCCTCAGCTGTGGGTGCAGCCATCTTTGTGACGGAGTGATAGTCAATTAGTATATTCCCTTTTTATTAGAATAGTCTGGAGTTGCTCTCTACTGGATGTCTGCCTTCATTAACTCTCAGAGGTAGTGTGTAAATCTGAAATAGCCTAGTGTAGAGCCACTTTCTGGATATTTCTGTTAATGTAAGTCTAAGATGATATTAGCTCTTTTTGTCAACCACAAATTTTAACTCATTGCTACTCATGAGTCACTTCATTTTAGTACTTACTGTTAATTCCACAGTTATTAAATATTTGTAGTCTGTTTTAGATACAGTACTTTCAAGTCAATTTGTTTTCTTGTGTGATTGGTTCTCCATTCCCTTCACCCCCAACTCTGTTAAGTTTATTTAGTTTTGGTCCATTTTACTCTAAAAAGATCATTCATTTCAACTTTATGTTTGGATGGTTGGAAGTGTACTTTTAATACTTAAAAATTCTCCATTGACACTCTTTATTCAGAGTTTTAATTTTCCATACAGGAATTTATTTTTTCAATATATGGTTTTTTGTTTTTAGCTATAAATCTTTTTTGTTAATACTTTCCATGTGCCAGGCACCCACAAAAATCCACTTGTTTTTACAGCAACCCAGGAAGTAGATATAAGTTGCCCCCATTTTTCAGATAAGGAATCTGAGAATCAGAACAAAAGGAACTTCTTCCAAGTCATATATGGCCAGGAAGTGGTAGAGTGAAGGTAGAGCTCTAATACTTTTCATTCTTAAAAACTGTTCTTTACTTTACTTTTATAGATATGGTATCTGTATATTCACTTGTTTTCCCACTGCTATGGTCTAGGGCCGTGGTCGGCAATCTGTGGCTCGCAAGCCACGTGTGGCTCTTTGGCCCCTTGAGTGTGGCTCTTCCACAAAATACCATGGCCTGGGCGAGTCTGTTTTGAAGAAGTGGTGTTAGAAGAAGTTTAAGTTTAAAAAATTTGGTTCTCAAAAGAAATTTCAATCGTTGTACTGTTGATATTTGGCTCTGTTGACTAATGAGTTTGCTGACCACTGGTCTAGACAAACTCATTAGTCAACAAAGCAGCAAACCGCGGCTCACGAGCTGCATGTGGCTCGCGATCCACAGTTTGCCGACCACTGGTCTAGAGGTAGCTTCCAAACTGCCAGGTTTTGTTATGTGTGAGATTATTTTTCTTTATTTGCACTATAGGTGAGGTGCTAAAAAGTACTTGGGAGTGTGCCTTAATGAATCATGACCCTAGAAGTGCTTGTCAGTACCTTCCAGCCCAATAATTATTGGACTCTTCTTTTACTAAAGTGTCGCATTGGTCAGATTTCTTCTGTAATAGCCAGTTTTGCAGCTTGGGTAACATTTTCTTCTTTCCCTTCAGCCCAGCCACACCTCTCTTAGTCTTTGTTAAAGGAGCTCTGTCCCTTGCTGGGGATTTATCATTTTGCATCATGATTCAGAAAATAAATTTGATTATTCAAGGCTGTTGGTTGATAGAAGTTTATACTTCTTATTTCCAACCAGTCCCCCACTGGAAGAAGAGAAGATGATGTAACCTGACTTGTTAGCTTCTATATAAATAAGGGGAAAGAGGCTGTTGTCAGTGATGTTTGTGACAGGAGCATCTGATTATAATCTAGGAGACAACGTGCTTTCTTACTTGATACTTGATTGACTCAGCAAGTGTATGAAGTCTGTCATGAGTCCAGCTCTGTCCTGGGCACTAGTGATATATTGGTGAACAACAGGCTTATGTCTCTGTCATATGAAGCCCAAGGGAGGGAGGTAATGGCAAATAAATAAAAGATCACCATTTAATGTAATAGATGCTTGGAAGAGGAAGTTCAGGGTAGCATGAACCCATAAGAACACCTAATCTAACCTTGGGAGATGGCTAACTAAAGATCTGAGGTTATCTTGTGATACCATCTTGAAGATGTCCTTGGCATCAGTTGCCTTTCCCTACATCATCATGAGACTGTCCCAGAGGACCCCACTTGGATAGTGCGACTTGCATCTGCCTATTTTTTCCTTCTCTCAAGCAGAAACAGAAACTGCTGTAGTGGTTTAGTTAATTAGTATTGCAGTGAGTCCAAATTGAAGTCTTGGGAAAGATTTTCTGAGCCTTTGCCATCCTGAAGAAAATACCCTTACCCGTTAACCCCAAGCAGCCTGTGCCTCATTCTCAAACTTTTATCTTCATCCCTTGTCTCCTGTCCCTGAGAGTAGCACAAGTCAAGTTTATTAAGTTGCTTTCATAACCTCTAGAAAGTTAATTAATAATGCCAGGATGAATATTTTTGCTGGGTTTTTTTCCTCGGTCTTTATCTGTTAGGATTTATGAACATACACATTTCTATTGTAGAGTTTTAAATACTGATGCTATATCAAAGTAATTTAACCTACCTATAGGAGAAAGTTTTTAGACTTTAGTTGTTGTTCTCTTGATCTTTATATCTTGGAAAATACCCAATATGAAGTAAACATTACAACCAGAAAAACAACTATTGGAAGAAAAGAACTTTTAGATTTCTTAGTGGGAATAGATAGCACTTTTTATTGTTTGTTGTGCTATTATTTTTTTTTAATGGGAAGCCATGTATTATGTCAGACTTTAAGGTGTTGCAGTCCTGAGCTTTAGAGTAGACAGTAATTTTCCATATGTGTTTTGTCAGCTAAATATTGGAAGATAAAAGCTCCATCAAGACTGGCACACAATTCTGAAGATATCTCTTTACTTTTAAAACAAGCCTGTTGGCTGTGGCTGTGGCTGTCTCCCCCCCCGCCCCCCATTACATTTGTTAGGCATTTTATTTCTTTTTGGCTTTCAATTCCTCATGCTTTAGCCAGTTGGTTGTCTTTGGTTGGTTGAAAACTGACTATTATAGTTTAAATATTCTTCTCCTGGAACATGAGATTAAAATAATAACCCAAAACAGAGTGAAGCATTTTCTTAAAATATTTGGTCTAAGGAGCCGTGATAATACCAAATATGGAAAGGTAAAACTTTGGATTGATGCAGATATCAGCGATGGGTGCTTGCTTCTCATTATGGTGATATTGGAGGTACGAGGTGGAGCCTGGAGTTGGGGGTGGACAATCTAGACTCCCTGGGCTCTGGTTAGCGGAGACAAACCAGTTTATCACTCTGGGACTTCTTTAGCTGAAGGAGGAAGCAGGGTTAAATGAATGTATGTTTCACAGTCAGTGTTACATCCATGGCTGGGTACAAATTGGCTTATAGTTGTAATGTAAATAAATAATACACGAATAAACTCTGTCTTGGGTACTCACAACTATAAACTTACTTTTGCCACCCTGTCTACGAGTTTTATCTTCTGATCTCAAATCTCTGGGATTAGTCGATTTTAATTAGCATTTGTTTTAACAGCTACTTAAAGCTCAGAAGAAGGCCCAGAGAAGGGAGCACCTGCTGAAACTTGAGGCCGAGAAGAAAAAACTCTGCACCGTCCTCCAGGTTCAGTATGTATTACAGAACTTGACACAGGAACATGTACAAAAGGACTTGAAGGAGGGCTTGAATGGTGCAGTGCACTTGCCTTTAAAAGAACTTGACTACCTCATTAAATTCTCAAAACTGACCTGCCCTGAAAGAAATGAAAGTCTGAGGTAAGCTAATGAAAATATTTTTCTGAAATAGACCACATAACACTTTAGCTTTTGTAAATATAAAAATATATGTATGTAGTAATTAGCAAAACATTAATTTAATTCAACATGGAAACTGTTGGCCTGTCTAGACTCTGACAGGGTTGATAGACTATTAGGAAAGTGATTTGAATGACCTCATTAACCTACTTCTTTATTGTAACATGGATTTTGAAAAGTAATGACCGATCACCAAGTTTTAACTTTGTGTAAGTATTAACCACAATACTAGTTCTGCATATTCTTTTAAAAAATACATTTTATTGATTTTTTACAGAGAGGAAGGGAGAGGGATAGTTAGAAACATCGATGAGAGAAACATCGATCAGCTGTCTCCTGCACACCCCCTACTGGGGATGTACCCACAACCAAGGTACATGCCCTCGACTGGAATCAAACCTGGGACCCTTCAGTCTGCAGGCCAATGCTCTATTCACTGAACCAAACCGCTCAGGATAGTTCTGCATATTCTTAAAATTGTTGTGTTTGTTTGTTTTTTTGGTAATTATCTCAGGCTGTTGTATTATCTGAGAGTCTTTGCCTTTTTACTGCTTTTCTTAAAGTGGAGGTAAATAAAATTTAACTTGACCAGTATCATTAACATTTTAAAGGGAGAATTATTTGGTGTTTTTGTGCTGTGAATAAATACTGAGAAAAAAACCTGATAATTAAAAATACCAGACCAGCAAATGGAGGCTACTCAGTCTCTGTCCCTCCTACCCCTGTCTCTCCCTCCTGCCATAGTTAATCCATTTTCTATTCTTGCTTTGAAGGAATAAATTAGCTAATGAACAGCTCTCTAAGCCTGTCTTTGTTAGATATAGGCTATTCCAATGTTGTGTCTGTTAGCCATGCTAGCTAACACAACATTGGAATAGTCTGTATCTAACTAAGAATTAAATTTCAACTGCTATTTGAAATCAAACTTGTATCAGGAAACCTAATAACACTCAATTACCTATAGATAGCCACATATATATTTTTTAATTCCTCTTCTGCTAGTCTACTCCATCATCATTCCCCGTTTGTAGTCTTCTTTCTCCTACTTCACTTTGGTGGGTTCAGGGAACGTAGCTTACTTTAATATGTGAAATGCAAGTGATTATAATTTGAAAAATAAGCTGCTCTCTTTAAAGTTAAATACAGCTCTTAATATTTTCATTTGTGTTCTTTCATGTAGGACATAGGCTTGATAATGAATGCTATGGCATTTACAATTTTAAACTCTTTTTGGATTATTCCTTAATAGCTGTATTTGGTAAAAATCCTTATTTTGGCTGTTTTGAGGAAAAGTACTTACAGTAGAAAAACATAAATGGGCAGTTAGTCATCTTTTGTAAAGTTTCCATTTTCCAAAGAATAAAAAGATAAAATGCACATTGAATGTCTTGACTGTTTATGGAGTAATTGTATAAATTGCACACATATGTGTGTGTGTGTGTGTATACACACACACATACACATACATACATACACTAGAACCCGATGCATGACATTCATGCACTTGGTGGTGGGGGGGGGGGGTGTCCTTCAGCCCGGCCTGTGCCCTCTCACAGTCCAGGAGCCCTCGGGGGATGTCTGCCTGCTAGCTTTAGGCCTACTCTTCACGGGGAGTGGGCCTAAGCCAGCAGGTGGACTTCCCATGAAGGGTCCTTAGCACTGCCGTGGAGGCTGGAGAGGCTCCCACCACCGCAGCTGTGCTCACCAGCCAGAAGCCCGGCTTCTGGCTGAGCAGTGCTCCCCCTGTGGGAGCGCACTGACCACGAAAGGGCAGCCCCTGCACTGAGTGTCTGCCCCCTGGTGGTCACTGCATGTCATAATGACCAGTCATTCTGCCTTTTGGTTGATTTGCATATTAGCCTTTTATTATATAGGATATATATGTATCTAAAGCTACTTTTCCTGCTTTTCCTTATTAGTGTTGAAGACCAGATGGAGCAGTCATCCTTGTACTTTTGGGACCTTTTGGAAGGTAGTGAGAAAGCAGTGGTAGGAACGACATGTGAGTGTTCTCTACTCTGGACTTACGTAGTAGATACTAAACTTTATGCCTAGACGTTTAGAATGATATTGAGGGCTGAAACTCTATCAGTCCATCAGAACTTACTTGTCTGCAATACTATATTCATGGGGAGAATGATCTCTTTGTTTAGTTCTGCTAAAAGCAGCTGTTGTATAATTGCACTCATTAAAACGAAACCTAGGGAGAGTTTTCAAGTGGAAAGTCACTGTGATTTGGGAACAAGAGCTAACTAGGGTCTAGTGCTAGCTCTAACACTAGCCTGACCCTTTTGGAGTTCGGTTCTCTATTCTGAATAATTGTACCTGTTCTATTTAAGAATTTTAAATCTACACATTGTTAATATCAAGATTTATCTACGAGATTTGCCTAAGATATATATGAATGGTTTGGCTACATAGTCTACTGATGTATTGTTGTCTATTGATCTGGAAATGAACTGGAGAGAAAGAGTTCTTTTGGCTTCTTAAATAGGTGTTGGCCCAATGCCCAAATACAAATGGCCAGACATGAAGTCCTAGCTTAGGATAATGAAAACTCATTTGAGGCTAGCAAACATTTTTGTTAATAGTGGTTGCTTCCTTTTTAAAAATACTCTTTTAAGTATGTATAACTGTCACAAACTTTCTAAGTCCTTTCAAGTTTCGATCACAGAAATTTATTTCTTGGTTAGAATGCAAAATGATACAAATACTTTGGAAAATCGTTTGGCAGTTTTTAGAAAGTGTACATGTACTACATAACAAAGCAGTTTTTAGAAAGTGTACATGTACTACATAACAAAGCAGTTATTCTTTTAATACCCCCAAACGGAAAACATATGTTTGCATAAGTATTTGTACATGAATGTTCATACCAGCTTTATTCATAGTAGTTCCAAATTGAACACAGCCCAGATGTATATCAGTTGATAATTGATAAACAAAATGTGGCATATCTATACAGTGGAATCTACTCAGCAATAAAAAATGGAATGAAGTATTCATATATGCAACAGCATGGGTGAATCTAAAAATAATTATGTTGACTAAAATAAGCCAGGTAAAAAATGAGCACATATTATTATTCCATTTATATGAAATTCTAGAAATGACATAACTAGAATTAGAGCAGGTCAGTGGTTGCCAGGGAGAGGGGAAAAGGAGTTGATTAAAAAAAGAGGGATATGAAGGAACATTTTTGAGATGATAAATATGTTCTATATCATTGTTCTGGTGGAAATACCAGAAATAACATGACTTTCTGTGTACTTCAAGTGGATGAATTTTTTTGTTTGTAAATTATATCTCGAAGTTGATTTTCTTTTAAAGAAAGACAAAAGTCTATGTCATAGTACTCCTATGAAAGGAATAATAGACCCAAATCAAGTATGGGAACTCAGTTTAATTTCGTAATTATGGTTTTAGTGGATATTGAAAATGAAGTTACTTTAACAACATTTTAAGATTTTTCTTGATCATCAAAGGGTGATGTGCTAGGAGGACATAAAGCACAACTCGAGTAAAGTCTTAATCATGGAATTTTGTAGTTTAAAAATCTTTTAGAGATTGTCCAAGATAGGGTTTTTTAACGGTTATATTTGAGGAGCTTTTACTTCTATAAAGCCTTCATGACTTGATAGAGTAGTTGCTAGTTATGATGGATGTCTTGGAACCAGATGGGAGAAATGACTTTTCCTTAAGCTCGGGGAATAATGTGTATTTTTGTAACATATTTGAGATTTTGATAAGGATCTCGTATTTTTAGTCATTTTTCACATAGTGGAAATGAAGACCCAGAGAAACTTAAGTGACTTGCTAAATTTTGGGATTCTGATTGTTAAAATTTTTATTGATTCAGCCTGACATAAAGATAGTCTGCATATTTATTTTTCATCGTACTGACTAGTTCTATGAATCCCTTCTAAAGTAGAATGTTGTAGTGACACTATAGGATAAAATTATGTAGAAATTCTATTCCAAATAATTTTCCATGACCTTTTAGGTTATATGATAACTAAATCTTCATCACTTTTTTCTTAGACAAACATATGAAAGATTTGCTGTCTAAATTGCTGAACTCAGGCTATTTTGAAAGTATCCCAGTTCCAAAAAATTCTCAGGAAAAAGAAGTATCACTGGAGGAAGAAATAAAATCAGAGAAGAGAAAACAGTTATTGAAGACTGAATCTATCAGAGAGTCAGGTTTGTTGTGCTTTCTGAAATTCTGCATCCTTAATGCCCAAATATGAGACACTGTGAAATGATTGCCATGTTTTAATTTGTTAGTGTGTACATTCATGGAAATCTTTACTTGTTGCAGAATAAACCTCACTTTAGGAAATATCACTAGGCTTTATTACCGTGATTTACCTTCTATTTAAGAGTGAACCTTATTAGAAATGTTAAGTTACACTTTGTTACAAATGTTAAGTTACGCTTTGTTATAGTACAATCCAATACTGCAGTAGAATAAGGGAATAAGAGTATAACCTAAGGTTAACATATTGATTAAGGAAAAAAGTGCCCAAATAAATATAATAATTCCAATCAGGGAAATATGCTCTTCAAAATTCCACTTTTCTTGGGAAAGAAATACTTGGACTAAATGGCACTTTTACTTTTGTTTGTTGAAGCTGGATTTTTTAAAAAGAAATATCACTTCTGCCTGGCTGGCGTGACTCGGTGTTTGAGCATTGACCTAAGAGTCTGGCGGTCACGGTTTGATTCCTGGTCAGGGCATATGCTGGGGTTGCGGGCTCTATCCTCAGCGAGGGGCATACAAGAGGCGATCGCTCAGTGATTCTCTTTCATCATTATTGTTTCTCTCTCTTCTTCTCTAAAATCAATTAAAAAACATTTAAGAAATATATCACTTCTAAGGAGGTAGTCCAGGCAGGGTGCTGGAAGCCACTTCCTTTTAGTTTCTAATATGAAATCCAGCGCTTCAGTATATTCACTCCCTCACCCTCTTCCTGATGTTAAACTGGCTGGTAGGAGGCTTTTAAGGGCTGTATTTCAAGCTGAGATGATTAATTATTATCCCATGGATACCGGAACTGTAATTCCGGCTTGAAATAAGCTATGTTTGTGGGTAAGAGGAGATAGTCTTGTTTTCCATCAGAAATCCATTTTTAACTGTAACTTGACTTTAGCAAAGGACCTTAATGAGGCAAGCTATTAGCTTCAGCTAGCCTCGGATCACAAGCTTTTGACTAGCAAACAATAGAGTTACTCCTGCTATGAATATACTTAATTAATATACTTTTTAAAATAACTTATCTGAAATATGTTGCTAGAATGAACTAGTTGTAATCTGTCTGAAAACATATAGTTTACCTATATTTTCTTTTATCTTCCCAGAGTCTCTTATGGAATTTATACAGCCAGAGATAAAACCACAAGAGGTAAGGTACTGAAAGGTAATTTGCTGTTTTGGTTTTTGAGCTTTTTTGTAGTGTTGTGGTTGGAAATTCCTGCCCTGGAGGTATACTACTTAAGCTTGAATCCTGGCTCTGCAGTTTACTAGCCTAGTGACTTTGGGCAGGATATCTATGCCTGTTATCTTTATGCATAAGGTGGGGATGATAAGAATGCCTGCCTCATGTGGTTATTGTGAGGATTACGGGAGTCAGCTTAACTTCTATCTTACTTAGAATTTGGCCTGCCACACAATAACTGCTTGTGTTAGCTGTTATTGTTGTTGGCCCTTGTGTTAGAATTTAAAAATGGGTAGAATTTTGCTCTCTCCAAAATTTACTCAGGTTAGTAATAGAAGAAGGTATTTGTTCTTTTTGAAGTGACATTGAAATTCATAGAAACTAGAAAGAATGGAAGAGGCCATATCACAGTATTGACGGATACATTACGAAAATAAAAAGCCTGGTAATTTAAGATACATAAGGCTTAAGGTTAAACAGTGTAACTTTGTTTAGTTGGACTGTCCTCTGCCTTTATGTGTAAGGGTGTCAGGTGGGGAGTCAGAAATATAAACTTTGATGTTTCCAAAGTAGCGATCTGTATTTGACTCACCTAAGACTGCTAAGAACTGCATACTGTGGTGCCACATTTACCTGATTCAGGCTCTTTTATCAAGGTTATTCTGACTTTGCCAGTCAAATATAGATTGTTACTTTTCACATATCAAAGTTTGTATTCCTGCTATTGAGAGAGGAACGGAATGGACAAAAGAGTCGGACAGTCTTTTCAAGTAGAGTAAGAATAGAAATTTCCTGTAAATAGAGTGGTTCAGACCAGTGGACATAGGGATATTAAGAGTTCACTATTACCCTCAAGGTCTGCTATACATTCCGCGACTCAGCACATTTTTTCCTCTGGTCTAGTTTCTTAACAGACGCTACATAGCAGAAGTAGATTATTCAAGCAAGCAGCGTGAAGAGCAATCTTGGGAAGCAGATTATGCTAGAAAACCAAATCTCCCCAAATGTTGGGATAAGCTTACTGAGCCAGCTGGTGAAGAGAAGAAACAGGAATCCTTCCAGTCCTGGGAGCCTTCTGTTAAGCAGCAGGAGCTGGAAAGACCTGCAGTTTCCTCAGGACAGAGGAAGCAGGAGATGGCCAAGCTCAGGTCCACTCTGCAGGAAGAACAGAAGAAGCAGGACGTCTCTAAACCCAAGCTAACTCCTAGCCAGTGGAAGCAAGAAACTCCAAAACCCAAAGCAGGGTATGTTCAAGAGGAACAAAAGAAGCAGGAGACACCAAAGCCTTGGCCAGTTCAACTGCAGAAAGAACAGGATCCAAAGAAGCAAACTGCAAAGGCTTGGACACCTTCACTGCAGAGTGAGCAGGACCTCAGCAAGTCATGGACCACTCCCATGTGTGAAGAACAGGATGCAAGACAGGCAGAGATTCCCAAATCCTGGGAAAACAATGTGGAGCATCCAAAACACCCTCAAACACCACAATCACAGATTTCTCCAAAGACCTGGGGGGCAGCTGCAGGAAGCCTCATACCAGATGACCAGCTCCTGCCCAGGAAGTTTAATGCAGAACCCAAAGATGTGAGTTGATCTCTGTCACTCTGTGCCTGGCAATGTAGACATAAATAAGGAGTTGTGGTAATGATAACTTTAGTTTTCTTAAAAAAAAAAAAAAAGAAAGAAAGAAATCAACAAAACCCATGTTAAATTAATGTATACAGTATTTCACTTAACTCTTTAATGTGTAATTTATTGTTTTCCCTTGAAAATTTGGAAGTAGACCTAGTCAGTCTGTTGAGCCTAACCTGCGATAAAATTTCCACAATGAGGAAATACTGTTTTAATGCCAAAAATTTAATGACATGATATGTTAAAATAGTGGATCGTTGAGACAAGACCGTAATGTGAACAAGTGAGAGATGTAAATGCATGTCCCAGGTGGGAGACTTGTTACCTGTCAGCTGATCCATGGGTGACTTTTTCTGACAGGAGTTATGTTTTTCTGTGTTCTCTTGCTTCTCTTTCACTCTTTTGTAGTCACTCGGATTAGTCTGTACTCTTTGAAGAAGGTCCATGATGGTTGGAGATATCCTCTAGTTGGAGAAAGGAAAATAAGACTTATGATGTATAATCCTCTTATACAGTGCTAGTTAGTGTTATATTTTTATTAAATTGTAATTTATGTCCCACTATTTAAATGCAAACTTGGTCCCACCTTGTTTGCCAAGCAGTGTGAATGTTTTTTCCTCCCAATGTTCTTCCTCTCTAATAGTGTTCCTTACACTTCCATGCCATTTTAGTCAAAAGTTTTTGGATAAACCTTTGGTCCTCCAATGGTGTGAAAAACATTTTGCTTGGGGAAGTCAAAGCATTGTATTTTATAAATAAATTACCCCTATCTCCGTTCTATCTGAGAAGGGAATTTTAGAGTTTACTTGTCTCCTTTTGCTCTCCTCTCCCTCTTTCTTCAGGTGCTAATATTAATTTATACGTCTTTCTGACCCTGCAGAAGATTGATAGTGTTATTTCACTAACCAGATATCACACACAGTAATTGTAATATGTCATTTTGAGAAACCTATATTTAAAAACCCAGTTGTTTTTTTTTTTGCCTAGCCAGGATGGCTCAGTGGTTGAGCGTCAGCCTATGAACCAGGAAGTCCAGGTTTGATTCCTGGTCAAAGGCACATGCCTGAGTTGTGGGCTCGATTCCCCACTGTGCAGTGTGCAGTGTGCAGGAGGCAGCCGATGAATGATCCTCTCTCATCATTGAGGTTTCTCTCTCTCCCTCTCCTTTCCTCTCTGAAATCAATAAAAATACATTAAAAACAAAACAAAACAGTTTTATGCCTCAATGCTCATTTAAAACACCCAACTTAAAATTCCACTGGGTGCTCTAACCGGTTTGGCTCAGTGACTGTGGACTGAAAGGTCCTGTGGACTGAAAGGTCCCAGGTTCAGTTCCACTCAAGGGCATGCACCTTGGTTGAGGGTACATCCCCAGTAGGAGGTGTGCAGGAGGCAGCTGACTGATGTTTCTCTCTCATTGATGTTTCTAACTCTCTATCCCTTTCCATTCCTCTCTGTAAAACATCAATAAAATATATTTTAAAAAATTCCACTGGGCATAGCAATGCTGAGCCTTTACCATATCAGAATATTGATACCATGACATTTGCAGAATAATTTGAAATCAGAGGTGTTTAGTTGTAAAGCTCAGAACTGATTTAATTTTCTTTTATGGCACAGCATTATACTGCAGTTGCAAGATCTCTCAGTGGCTGACAGGACACCTCTGTGTATAATTCAATATTTGTCTCTGTATCTGTCTTGCAAGCTCAGCTGTATAGAACATGAGTAAGTATAGTCAAGGGCAAAATAGGTTTCAAAGACAAAAGCCTAGATAACATGAAATTAAATACTAATGCTCATACTTTTCTCCTAAAGGAGCTTTTCATTCATTCACTTAGGGTAAATTAACTCTTATTTTATGGGATACTTTGATCAATTGAGCTATGTGACTAGTGAATACATTAAAAGTTGGAGAAGAGGTGCTGGAAGGGAGAGGCATGCTGACAGCTGTAAGAAGTAACTATAAACAGGTTTAATTCGGGGTGTGTAGCAATCTGAAGCAATTTAGTATGAGGGTTAACCACCTTATAAATACCATTAGCACCTCAAAGTATACTTACTTTTGAACAAAATATAATAGTGTATTTCCTCAATTCTAGGGTATATGAATGTATTTTTACATATTTATGTTTCTGAAATCAGATACATCTTAAAAATGGGATGTATATTTAATGTAGTGGTAGTAATTTTTTCCATTGGAAAAAAATCAGTGGTATGTCTTAGAGTCAGTGGCATCTTGGCCTAGAAGTCATACAGTAACTGAAGTCCATAATGAAAGAACTTCCTATCAAGCCCTGTTATTTTGGGTCTTCTCTTTATTTTAATTTTTAAATATTTTTATTGATTTCAGAGAGGAAGGGAGAGGGGGAGAGAGAGAGATACATCAGTGATGAGAGAGAATCATTGATCAGCTGCCTCCTGCACGCCCCACACTGGGGATAGAGCTGGAAACCCAGGTATGTGCCTTGACCGGAACTGAACTGTGTCCTCCTGGTTCACAGGTTGATGCTCAACCACTGAGCCACCTCAGCCAGGCCTTGGGTCTTCTCTTTAAGAAGAGGATGTTTTAGAAAGATTTCCATTAAAGTTATTCTAAAGGGGGGGGGGGGGCGTGTTTAAAGTTTGATTAAATTACTTAGAAAATGCATTTAGGTGGAAATTCTTTACCTGAGATAAATATGATAAGTGAGCATTGCTATGTGTTTTGATTTCATTTAGATGTAATGACAGGTCAAGATTCCTAAATTAGGTTATCGAAGTTGAATTTTACTCTTAATACTTTATGGGTTTGTCTTGTAGGTGCCTAAGCCTATGCATCAGCCTGTAGGTTCTTCCTCTCCCCTTCCAAAGGATCCAGTATTGAGGAAAGAAAAACTGCAGGATCTGATGACCCAAATTCAAGGAACCTGTAACTTTATGCAAGTATGAGTCATTATTGAATGAATCTTAAATTCTATACATGGGGCTACTCGCTTCTGGTCTGCAGCATTATAACGAAGTTGTTAAGAGCACAGATATTGGTGTTCGGGAATGAATACGAATCCTGGCTCTGCCACTTCCTAGCTCTGAGAGTTAAGGCAAGTTACTGCCTCAGTTTCCTTTAAAAATAAGGATAATAGTTTCTATTTCTGTTTGTTGTCATAAAATGAATTAAACATGCAAAAAGCGTGCGGTGCTTTTTACAGCCATAGATCACCAGTAGTTTCCACTGAGATTGTGAGAACCTACTCTATGCTTGGTATTCTGGTAAGAGCCCTTGTGTAGAAAAAATCATAAGCCATTCATTGCCTTTAAGGAGTTTAGAGCCCATTGTATAAGATTGTGAACATGTGTTAAGCCAGTAGTTAAATGTGAAATTGTGTCATACAGACCCTAGCAGAATTTCAGAATAGTGTGATATTATTGAGGGATGATGTAGATAAATAAGATAGTCCTGTGTAGTAAAAAGATCTTGAGCTTGGAATTAGGTTTAAATCCTACTTCTACCAGTTTACCAGCTGTAGAATCTATGGCAACTTATTTCGCTTCCTCCCCTCTACTTATTTGTACAATGGGGGAATTGCTTATTCTTCATATTATCTAAAGATAGATTAAAGAATTAAAATTATCACTACAGGTGTGTAGCTTAAGTATTCAAAATGTTGGAAACATTTCTGGGAGAACCAAGATAGGGAGATGGCAGGAGAGAATGGCTTCTCATCATGAAAGTGTTTAATGCCATGAGCTAGTGTAGTGGGTGAGACAAAATAATTAGACCCTCTCATTGTTTGAGTATAATAAAAATGAAGGTTCAGTCTCTACTAGGATTAATGCCTTTGTTTAAGATCTCAAGTCATGAGTTTTGTTTTTTTCCCAAGGTAGGCCTTAGAATTACTATTGTAGTTTTAAAACTTGACACCGTTTTAAAGTTTGACAATTACTTTAGTTTTTCATTTTAAGTCTTTATTTCTGCTTCTGTAAAGACTTAAGTTAGTAACCTTTTGAGATAGTTATTAGCTGGATTCCTATACCTAATAAGCTATGGACAACATCATGAATCATTTAATGGCAATAGCTCTTAAATGAATAACCTTTGTTCCTATTCATTATTCAAAAACTTGGCTTTAGGAATCTGTTCTGGATTTTGACAAACCTTCAAGTGCAATTCCATCCTCACAGCTGCCTTCTGTTACGCCAGGGAGCCCAGCAGGTATGTAATCATTCTTGAGACTTGGAACAAAGAGCTGTAGGTCTAGCATTTATTTCTTTTATAAGCAATTTTATTCTAGATATCTTAAGGGTTAATCTCTGTCCATGTGTTAATTTATTTTTAAGTATCCATATATTATTGCTTATATATGGGTAAATTCCCATCAAGATATTTGCATTTTAGAGAAAGTCTCCAGATGGGTTAATGGAAATGCACGGTAGGTGTTTTTGCAATTTTTTCTATTCTTGGAGTGAATTCTCACTATGACTAGCTTAACTCCTTTCAACTGTATAAATCTAACATTGAGGCTCTTGGATCCTGCCTATGAGTGAAGTTGCCTCAGTGATAATTAGTATACTGAGTAACGTAGTAATTAATGATGGAGCCTAGATTTGAATCTGGTCTGATGGTTCCAACTGTAGGCCTTTTGCTCTACACTACTTATCGCAGGGGAAGGGTAATGTAATCAAAACATAGCCCAGCTGTAGTAAGATTATACAGCAATTCTTGGCTGAAGTAAGGAAAAATTAGAGTAATTGACAAAACTGATGGACATTGACAAGGAAAAACCAAACTGAAACCAGGTTACTGAAAAGTACAATGATATGCATGATCAAAGAGGAAAAAACAACCTTTAACAGACAGATGACCTGGCTAAGATTTACTTTGAAACTTGAAACTTACATGAATAAATCAATTACTATTTATGATAGCTCAGATTTTATCTTTTCAGATTACTACTACCTGTTATTTTTATTTATTTTACATAAGCATTCTTTTAAAAATATTTTTTATTGATTTCAGAGAGGAAGAGAGGGAGAGAGCGATGGAAACATCAGTGATGAGAGAGAATCATTGATGGTCTGCCTCCTGCATGCCCCACACGGGATCAAGCCTGCAACCCGGGCATGTGCACCGACCCACGGGAAATCGAACCATGACCTCCTGGTTCACAGGCTGACACTCAGCCACTGAGCCAGCTATTTTTAAAAGTTGTGTATCTGTTCATTTGGAGGCTTTGATATGCTGCTTTTGCCCATTTAACCTTGATTTATTATGTGTCATAGATAGAACTAGTATCCTCCTCCTCTACATTTTCTCTGACTGTAGTGCTCTAATAGAAAACTCATGATGGACTCGAGACCTAGTCTTTTCAGCTACTGTTTTGTTTTTATTGTTTTGCTTTTTGTAAAGTATAAACTTTAGTTTCCACCCAGTTGATATGCATAAACTTTTCTCCTCCCTCAGTAGTTTATTGTTGATTTCACTCTCTGCAGCAACTACAGAGCAAAGTCTAACCAGTCAAAATGATTTTCTTCAAGAGCCATTACAGGTAACTTCTCCAAATTAATCTTTCATTTACTCTTCTTTGCTATTCAGGGAGAAAAACTTTTACTTTGACAAGAATGAGCAGACTTAGTGATTCTAATATACATGTCTAGTTTTTAGATTAAGTACAACTGGTCCTCAAAAGATTCCCTAATGACCCTGGGAAGACTCTATCTATTTATCTATCTATCTATCTATCTATCTATCTATCTATCTATCTATCTATCTAAAATAGAGAAATATGCTAATTAACTGGATGCCCGAACTGGTCAAGAAGGAGGTTGTGAGCGCAGCATTGGGGGTGGGGCGGCAGGGGCCTCCAAGCACCTGTGCTGGGGGAGGGCCTGATCAGCAGCAGCCATGGCTGTTTCAAGGGCTGGAGAGAGAGGCAGGGCCAGACCGGCGACTCCAGGGTGGGTGGCACTGCGCAGTTTCGAATCATGCGCTGGGCTCCTAGTAAATTATAATGGAGAAAGCTAGTTGACTTAGTAAGGAAAGAGCACACCTGAAGAATCCAGAGGTACCTTGTCTGGGAATTTTCCTTTGAGCTACCTAAGTAACTTAATATATCAGCATAGTAAAGGGTCTAAAGAAAGAAACTGATTTTTAAAAATTCTTAGTTAGCCATTGCTCCTTCCCCCAAAAGTTAACATTCTGAGGAACTAATTTTAACAGAACACACTTAGAGATATAAAGGGACCAGATCATTGAGGTCTGTAAATGCCACATTGCATTTCCATCAATGGTAAGCTCAAGTTTTCTGGTCATTATCTTTTAAAAATATTTTCTCCGGATCCCTCTGAAAGTCTTATTGGCAATTTTCTTGACAGTAGCTACTTAGACAATATGTTACATATTTTAACCAGGTGGGTCAATAATTGTCTTTTGTCTCAAAAACTTTTGAGAAAATAATATCATTTGCTTATAGTGTTGCAGTGGTTTATATTTATTTTAATAAGGTATGGCTCAGTTTTCAAAATGTGTTTTTTGGGCAAGGTCTCTCAACCCAGTCACTGCTGTAACTAATGAGCTCCATTTTTATCTGTTCAGCTGTTAGGGTTCAATTGACAAATTAATTACTTTTTATTTTTTTGGAAAGCCACTGGCCTGGTGTAGTAGTTTTGGTCTGTAACATTATGTTTATTCCTCAATACTTAAAACAACCTTCAGCTGGTGTACTTAAAGAGCAATAATTTGGAATTAAGAATTTCCATAATCTCTAAATAAATACTAATACAAAAATGTTTCTTTATCTTTTTTGTTAAGTGAACCTTTCAACTAAAATTGAAGTCTTTTCAATCTTAACTATTGAATGGCTTGAGTTGCCCTCACTTAGCATCTGTGAATCTTTCTGTGGCTAGAACCTCGTTATGTCTCCACCATAGTCAGTCCTACTTAGGGCAGTTTCTAAGAGAGGGCCAGAACAGCCCCATTTTAGAAACTCCAGTCTCATAATAGTTGTAATATTTTTGGTCAGATCCAAATTGTACCTATTTATTTAGTTATATAAAATGTTGTAAAGGACATAATTTTTTTTTTTTCCCGAAAGGCCTTTTGTAAACTTGGCCCCCATCTCCTTCCCAAGAAGTGTTATATCAGGGTGACTCCTTCTAGAATGTCACTGAACCATAACTGGTTTGATATTGGTTACCGTTAATTAGTTTCCAAGTCACCCATTTTATTGCTTGGGGTTCTGAGAACTGCGTCAATGCATTTAGATAAAAGGAGTGGATTCACTGATACTTAAGACCTTTTGGGTCTCTCTCTGTTATATCTAATACCTGTTGTACCATAGAATTTCTAGCCACTCTATTAGTTTTTTATTGGTTACAGTTGTCACAGCCTTAGTTCCTACTATGCTTTTTCCTAATTTTTATTTTATAAATATTATTAGCTTTATTTTTTGTTAGAATTTTGATGCCATTGTGATTTGTACAGAGTTTATCCTTTCTATTTATATTCCTACCTACCTCTTTAAGACCCTGAGAGTCCTCAGAGTGAAAACATAGTTACTCTGATCCCTGGCAGAGCTAAGCCTAGAGTGTTAAATGCGCCCTGAGCTCATCTTCCAGTGAATTGCTACTGAGTGCCAGAGTGAAAATCTAGCCCCAAGTTTCCAGGGCCAAGAATCTTGATAAGTGAAGATGGGATTAGATGTGTCCTTTGGTGACCAGGCCTGGAAAGGCAATGTAGCTGACTGCTTGGGTTTGAATCTCAGCTCTGCCACTTAATTTTATGTGATCTTGGGTAAATGACTTAATCTTTCTTTGCCTCTGCCTGATTGTCAATAAAAATGAGGATGTAGTGTTCGAAGTCCTCACACTATCCAGGAAGTGGGAAAAGTACTTACTCATATTAAAATTTTAATCAAAGATTCATGTTAAAAGTCTTGGGTTACCTCTAAAAGAATAGTAAACAAACAAAACTAAAAGCTTACTGTTGGATTAAATGTTAGAGAGTGTGAAGTACTTAGCATTAATGAGCTCTCAATAACAGTAACATATTAGAAAGCCCAAGACTCAAGAAATATAATGTGAACAAAATGTGCCTTTTATAAAGTTTTATGTCTTCCTGTGTCCAGGCTGCTGTTTCTCCAGTTACCAGTAGCTCAAGTGCTTGCTTGGTTACTGCCGATCAGGCTTCTTCGGGTTCTGAAACAGAGTTTATGCCTTCAGAGACTCCTGAGGTAATGAGAGACTAATTGTCTTGATTTCTTTTCTGTCTTGGAGAATAGCAGAACCAGCTTATTTTGTGAATTACATGCACGACCCATTGAACAATGTAACATTTATACTGTACGACCCCATTTACATTCTGTAAATGTTGTGGTCCTGAAACTTACACAGGTAACTTTATTGTGGCTTTGCTGTAAAGTAGGCTTACTAGAGTCTTGCTTCATCAGATGCAATAAACTTGTCCAAATTGCTAGTGTTAAAAAAGATGAAAAGTTTTAGGTAGGATTGGGTCAAGTTTCCTTGCTATATTTACACTGAAGAAATTCTAAGAAGAAAAATTTTTTTATTCATATAACTGTGAACACTTAACTTTAAGGTGATGCGATTAGCATTTATTCATTTGGAATGGTTTACATTCTCTTTTTGCCTAATTTTGTCAAAAGTATTTTACAATATTTGTGCTTTCAATTCAAAAGATTTTTTTGCGAATAGTTTAAGTAAGTCCTTAAAATAGATATAGCAAGATAGGATGATTTTTTTTGGTATTATATCAACTCTTAGGTTTCATTGTGTATGTGTGTTTTTTTAACTATTATATAAGAATGTATATTTTTACAGAATATAAGAAAATATAGATGAACTTTAGTTTTTGTGGTACTGACTTGGTCTAAATTGAAACTAATTGCTTCCTTGTTTTAAGAAGAGAAAGTATTTGTTACCAAGTGAGTCATAGCTTTCTGCTTCAGAATCTCATTGGGATTGAATTTTGGTAATTTTCGTAAGATTTCCTTTAGATAAGAATTATTTAAATTAGTTCAAGCTTGATTCTGTTAGGCAGCTGACTTAGAAATCCACTAATAAAATTCTTAAATAGGAAAATGTTACCAACTAGCTCAGGAAGTAACCCAAGGTTTTCTAAAGCCTAATTCTACTGTATGAATTTGATATAATTTAGACTCTTAATGTCAATAAAAATGAGGATTAATGGGAAATTCAATTTCAGGGTTTGAAAAGGACTAGATATTCCTGAAAAGTTCAGTCCCTCAACTGTTAGACTGGTTATTGGTGAGACTCTTTGGCTTCGTCAGCAAGCTGGGTAAAGCAGACGCTAGTGTGCATCCTCAGCAGATGAGGTTTGAAATTGTAAGCAGAAGCTATTCTTTTGCATTCCCGTGTCCAGTTGTCATCCTGTAGAACTTGCTGACTTACGCTAGTCTGGGTTTAGGGTGTGTGAGCTGCTTGCTGTGCGGTAGGTGATTGGCTGATGCTGCATTTCTCCTCCCTAGGCAGCAGTTCCCCCAAGCCAACAGCCATCTTTGCTGGCTTCTCCAAACCCTCCCATGCCCAAGGGCCCTGAGCAGGGCTTCCCGTCAACTCCAGCAAACAGTTCCGTAACCACTGGCACGGCGCCCTTTCAAGCCATGCAGACGGTGAGTATGAACCGTGAGTGATGATTGCAATTCATTATTCCTGCTAAAACGTCATTGTTTCTCTTACATCTGTTGTTGGTTACCATGTGAATAAATCTGCCGCTGGGTTACCCTTATTCAGGCTGGAAGAATTTACATTTGTCCTGTGGAAATATTGTTTGTGTTGGTAGAGTAAAACCTCAAGAATTTTGGTACGTCTTTTATCAGAGCATTTCCCCGTGTGAAAATTAGTAGCAGGCAAAGCTGAGGATCCCTAGAAAACAAATGAACGGTGTGGGTGAGAAACATAATTTTGTATGAACATCTGACTAATGCTAACCATTTCTTTTTTTAAAATATATTTTTATTTTAAAATGTTTTTGTTGATTTCAGAGGGAGGAAGGGAGAGGGAGAGGAGAGAGAAACATCAATGATGAGAGACATTGATTGGCTGCCTCTTGCATGCCTTTTCCTGGGGATGGAGCCCGCAACCTGGTCATTGCCCTGACCGAGAATTGAACCGTGACCTCTTATTCATGGATGGATGCTCAACCACTGAGCAACACTGGCCGGGCCTATCCTAACCATTTCTAATACCACACTAGTGATGTTCCATTGCATCTAAACCAGACACAGAGGACACATATCTGGTTGTTCTTTCATTGTTGAAACTTCCATTTGATTTAATCTTGATCTCATGTGTAAGTTTTTAGAGAATTATTCAGATACTAGGGGCCCGGTGCACGAAATTCGGGCATGGGGGGGGGGTCCCTCAGGCAAAGGGACCCCACCAGGGCACAAAAGGGCCAGGGAGGCACGTAGAGGTTGGCCAGCCGGGAAGGGGCCTCGGGAGGGCTCCAGGGCATATCTGGCCCATCTTGCCGGGGATGACGCTCAACCAACTGAGCTGCTAGCCGGGGCTGCCAAGAAGGGCAGGGCCTGAGGGGCAGTGGCACCATCCAGCCTGTAGCCAAGCAGGGCTCCAGGAAAGGCCTGGTGTAGAAGCCAGACCCCTCCCACCCGCGCAGCAGGCACGCCCATCACTCCACTCAGCAGCCCACGGGGCCCACCTGTCATTTCATTGGAGAAGAGAGCAGACAGTTTGGGAGGACACTGGCCTCGGACTCAACCTTGTTACACCTGGTGGACCCTCGGGTCCTAGGAGGTGAGGGTGACCCACGAAGCCAGTGTTGGGACACATGCCGCTGCCTCTGCGGGGGAGAGCCTGGCACCTGGCTGTGGTGCCCACCTGGCTGTGGTACTCTTTGTGCTGGCCCAACCTGGGGGGGGGGGTGATGCTGGGGCAGTGAGATGAGGCCCAGGGGCCCCTGTGCCCATAGTGCAGCCAGCAGGGAGTTGAGGGGCCCACAGTGCAGCCAGTGGGGAGCTGAGGGTGGGCTCCTCGGAGCAGCCAAACGTGCTTGAGGGGCCCTTTGCCTCACACTCGCCTCAGCTCCACCCCCCGCTCCTGATTGGCTGGAAGCCTAGTGAAGGTATGGTCAAATTTGTATGTTTCTCTTATTATATAGGATGTGTGGTATTTTGGATCACAAATTACAAATTGTAATCTAAAATTTTTTATTATACTATTACAACTAGGTTTCTATGTTCTTTAAACACACAGTAGTATAAAACAGTTAAAAAACCCACAAAAAGTCTTAGGCAATAAATGATGATGCTTAATGTCCCATTCTAGGTACCTTGAGTGACAATAGTGGGGCCAGTGGAGTGGCAATGGAAAATAGGCACAATGCAGGGAGATAGGCTGGTGAATTCAGTGACCTGAATTCACTGAGCTTATTACTTCCCAGGTGGTCACTCAGAACAGCTTAGTTTCTTTGCTTTCACTCTTTCCCTGTCAGTCCACCTTGCATAGAACTGCCACATTGGTTTTACCAACTTTTTCCTATTCCTAATTAAAAGCAAACAAAGGTCCATTGCAGAATGAAATGGAAAGTCCTTTGTCTGATACTCAATAACTTCCAAAGTCTGGTATAACCTGTCAGACTAGTCCCCTGCGCTTGCCTTGTACATTCTTGCCACAATACCTTTTTGTTCATGCCAATCTGTTTTCTCTACCTGTTTGAATTCTATCTACTGCAAATTGGTAATCATTTGTTCATTCACTCATTCATTAAAAAACAAGTATTTTATGGAGCCAGTTTCTGGGGTTATAACAATGAAAAAGAGACAAGTCTTTGTGCTCAAGAATCTTAACATTTCATTTTGTTTTTTTTAATAAGGTAGGGGACTAGAGATAAAAGTGTATATATATAAAAACAAATGAACGGTGTGGGTGAGAAACATAATTATATATATATAGTGCATCAGGTGCTATGTGTTGTGAGGAAAAATGGAGCAGGATAAGGAGGCTAGAAAGTAATAGAAGTGCTATTTTAAAGACAATGGTCAGAGTCTGGATAGGTCATGGCCTGCCACATGATAGATATTCAGTACATTGCAGATTTTTTTTCATTCATCTTTATAGTTTTTGAAAGAGTACCACTTTCCCCTATATAGATTTCATTCTCAGTGAGCATTATTATGATAGCAGAGTAGCAGGAAGATTAACTTTTATACTTGGGTTTAAATTCTATCAGCAATCAAGTAGAAGTTTTTGTTTTTACTATGGTAAAATATGCATGACAAAATTTACTGTTTTAACCTTTAAGTATATATTTCAATGGCATTAAGTACATGCACAGTATTGTACAACCATCATCACTGTCTATTTCTAGAATTTTTTCATCATCCAAACAGATTCAATAATGCCTTATTTCTCCCTCTTCCAAGCACCTGGTCACCTCTAATCCACTTTCTATCTCTATAAATTTACCTATTCTAGGCCTCTCATATAAGTAGAATCCTAACATTTGTCCTTTGCATCTTGCTTGTTTCACTTAGCATAATGTTTTCAAGGTTCAACCATGTTATAGCATGGATCAGAATTTCATTCATTTTTATGGCTAAATAATATTCCACTGTTTCTATATACCACATTTTGTTTACCAGTTCATTTGTTGATGGACACTTGGGTTGTTCCCACCTTTTAGCTATTCTTCCTATATAATAAAAGCCTAATATGCTGAGTGTCCAGTCATCTGGTCATGATCAACCAATCAAAGTGTAATATGCTAATGATATGCTAAGGCTGCTTAACGGCTTGCTATGGCATGACTGACCAGCAGGGGGCAAATGCCCTGACCAGTAGTTAGCTTGATTCTGGGATCCGGCTGATCAGGACTGGAGGCCGCACACACCTTGGATGGAGCTCTCCTATGATCCCTCCCCAGCTAGCCAACTTCCCGTGTCCCACCCTAGCCTTGATCATGCACCAGTGGGGTGTCTCAGCCTGGCCTGTGCACTGTTGCAATCTGGGACCCTTCGAGGGATGTCGGAGAGCCGGTTTCAGCCTGATTCTGCAGGCCAGGCCGAGAGACCCCCCATTGGTGCATAAATTCGTGCACCAGGCCTCTAATTATAAATAGTGCTGCTATAAACATTGGTGTACAAATGTCTGTTTGAACCTCTGCTTTCCATTATTTTGGGTATATGTCTAGAAGTAGAGTTATTGGATGACATGTTAATTATATGGTTAGCTTTTTGAAGAACCACCATACTGCTTTCTACAGTGGCTGCCCCATTTTACATTCCTATTAGCAACACATAAGGATTCCAACTTGACCACTACCTTGCCAACACTTGGATTTTCTATTTTTTTAAAAAACAATAGCCATCCTAATGGGTATGATGAAATAGTATCTCAGTATAATTTTGATTTCTATTTCCCTAATAACTAATGATGTTGAACCTTTTATAATGTGCTTATTGGTCATGAGTCTTCTTTGGAGAAATGTTTATTCAAGTCCTTTGCCATCAATTAGAAGCTTTTGAATGTTGCAGAGTTTTTCTGGATGTCATCCTTAATTATTTTTTACGAAACTTCACAAATAACTCAGCATACCCCTGTCTTTCAAGGTATTTAATGTTAATGCACCTCTGCCTCCACGGAAAGAACAAGAAATAAAAGAATCCCCCTATTCACCTGGCTACAATCAAAGTTTTACTACAGCAAGTACACAAACACCACTTCAGTGCCAACTGCCAGCCATCCACGTGGAACAAACTGTTCTTTCTCCAGAGACTGGTAAGACTTTGGCGCATGGTATTTGTAGACTGAGATGACAGCTAATTGGAAAGCAGCTCTGTAGTGATACCTTAACGGCTCCTTCCCAAGTAGTAGACATTATCTTTCACATGTTCAAGTGTTGACAAATATTTGATGCTTTTCCCTCTGTTAAGTTCACCATTTTAACTTTTGTAGAAGTAGAAATTAGATAGTTGACTTAGATGAATAGTATATAGGCTCATGTTTTTTAATCTGATTGCATTGATTGCCATAGACCATGGTTGAGGTAGATAGGGCATTGTCCAGTTGCTTTTATGAAGGGTTTGAAACCATTCTACTAACTCTTTTAGCACAGACAGTTGGCTATTTGGCCTTTTCTCTCTCCTTTTGTTTTTATAATAAAAGCATTGGTTAATCTGACTATAATTTAGTATGCTTATTCCAGTGTTTGCTTAGAGATTAGAGATGATTTTGATCTTTCGTGCTATTGTAAATCATGAAAGAATAAGCAACTTTGTAGTTATTTCCTATTTTAAGAAGTACTTACAAATTTTTGGAGTTGGTATTTCAGACCCCTTGTGAGTCTTCTAAAACTCAAACCTGAGCAGATGAACTGTGTTTTCTGGGGACTTGGTCATAGAGATAGTAAATGTAAATCCCTGGACTAGCCACAAATGCCCTCATTCTGTTCTCACCTGTACTGTGAAAACATAGGGCAGGTAATTTACTGAGAGAATATTTTTGTCATATACCTTCTCAATTACAATAGTGATGAACATTCATTTTCTTTTTTTAAAAAATATATTTATTTATTTAATATATTTTATTGATATAAAGGGAAGGGAGAGGGATAGAGAGTTAGAAACATTGATGAGAGAGAAACATCGATCAGCTGCCTCCTGCACACCCCCAACTGGGATGTGCCTGTAACCAGGGTACATGCCCTTTACTAGAATCGAACCTGTGACCCTTCAGTCCACAGGCCGACACTCAATCCACTGAGCCAAACCTGTTAGGGCTCATTTTTTTTTTTTTTACTCCCTGATCTGGAATAGTTAGCATTTTTCTTCTTCAACTGTGGTAAAATTTATATATATCATAACATTATCATTTTAACCATTTTTATGTATTGAGTTCTGTGGCATTAAGTACATTCAGATTGTTGTGCAGCCATTACCATCCTTCATATCTAGGACTTTCATCTTCTCCAACTGAAACTCTGTACTCACACTTACATGGGACCTGCATTTTTTAAAAGGGAGAAGATTGTATTAAAGGTTTTGATATATAGTGACTTTTTAGTATAAAGAATATTGAATCTTTATTACAGTTTAACTCTTGGACTTTAAAACTGTTTCTTTAAGCAGCAAGTTATCCTGATGGAACTATTCAAGTAAGCAATGGTAGCCTTGCCTTTTACCCAGCACAGACGAATGTGTTTCCCAGGCCCTCTCAACCGTTCGTCAGTAGCCGGGGATCTGTTAGAGGATGCACTCGTGGTGGGAGATTACTAACCAATATGTACCGGTCCCTGGGAGGTTATAAAGGTATGCTCTGGATAACATTGGATTATACTGAATTATTTTATCTATGTGTTTACTTGACTCAAACTATTTTTTACTTTACCTGTTTCTTTTTGTAGTTGTTATTTGTAATGTAGTTCTAGTAAATAAGTTCCTATTTCTGCAAAACACAATGTTTAATATCCTTATTCTCTATAACAGAGAAATTTTTGTATGAAAGGCATATTCATCCTATTATTTACTGAAGTGCAAGGTTGAGCATTTTCCCCCCCAGAAATGAATTTTGATTTTCATACTTGAAAAATTTTTTCTTTTGTTAATTGAGTTGATTGCTCAAAATGTGTCATAATTAGACAAAGCCCATTTTCTAGTGATTTGTGTGTCAGAGTATGCAAATTAACCATCATTGATTGGTTAAGAATCAATGATAAGAATCATTGATTGGCTGCCTCCTGCACATCCCCTAAGAATCATTGATTGGCTGCCTCCTGCACATCCCCTACTGTGGATTGAGTCCACAGCCTGGGCATGTGCCCTGACTGGAAATTGAACCATGACCTTCTGGTGCATAGTTTGGCTGATAAAAACATAAACGTTGAGACTGTAAAAGTGGTATTCTTTTTAGTTGTAAATATAGTTCCAAGTGTTCCAGTCATGCTTGGTGTTAGCAAAGTACTCTACACAGGAGCTTTCACTACCTACTTACCTTACCACTATTTCCACCTCCACCTGCATTCTAGCAATAGTAAATTTCTGCAGTTGGTTTATTAGAAGTCAGCAATGTTTTATAAGTGTGTGTCTTATTGTGGAAAGCAATATTAATAGAGTTTGCTTAACGAAGGCATAAATTGAATGTTGGCATTATAGGATCAGCTTTACTTTTAAAATGGTATACAGTTAGACTACTTAAAAGGTTAGTGTAAGTTTGCTCATAATTTTATGTAAGCTGTTTATTTACTAGGTTTTGATACTTATAGAGGACCTCCTTCAGTTTCCAATGGAAATTATAGCCAGCTACAATTCCAAGCTAGAGAGTATCCTGGAACACCTTATTCCCACAGGGTAAGAATAGTTGTCATGGTTGAATAGTAGTACAGTTGATGCTAAGCTGGTGATTAAATTATAGTGCAGTCATATTTTTTTGGTATAAGGCACTCTTAGCTTTAACTTGTAAGTACTGTGAAGAGTTAAGTTGGAAGTTTTTCGAATAACCCATAAATGTTAACTTAGAATGTTTGAAGGATTGTATTAATCATGTTGTTTGTATTAACTCATTTACTCTTCCATCCTGTAAGAGAAACGGGGGTTCAGAAACAAATAACTCATCTATGGTCACTCAGCAAGTAAACAGTAAAATGAAGATTAGAATGCAAATTTCTTAACTTTGAAGCCTATAATTTTAACTTTACTATATTGCCTTAAATTTAACTTTTCTAGATATCAAGTATAGCAAAATCTTAAAAAAAATTGATTTCTGAGAGGAAGGGAGGGGGAGAGATAGAAACATCAATGACGAGAGAGAATCATTGATTAGCTACCCACCCCCCACCTCCACCACCACTCCGCACTGGAGATTGAGCCCGAAACCTGGGCATGTGTCCTGACTGGGAATCAAACCATGATCTCTCAGTTCATAGGTCGATGCTCAACCATAGAGCCAAACCGGGTAGGGCATAAGTATTCTTTTTATGGGTTGTATGGAGGCAGACTTTTACCATATTTGGGAGGTAGTTTGAAATTTTGCCTCTTCAACATTTTTTTCTTGAAGATAATAGATTGCATTTCCAGGGACTAATACATTTATAGAATATAATTCATATCAATCGCCTGTCAAGACAAAACAAAGCCCTAACATACTTTGTAATTACCTTTACAGTTTGGTTTATAGAGCAAGATTTAAATAGTCTGTGTTATTGCTTTATTATCTTCTCTTTTTTTTTTGAGATGGACAGAGGATCATGCCATATATTTTTTTAAATGAAGATTTTTTAGAGAGGAAGGGAGAGAGAGAAAAAAACATTGATGTGAGAACAAAGCATCAATTGGATACCTCTGCATTGCCCCCAGCTGGGGATGGAGCCTCTAACCTCGGCATGTGCCCTGACCAGGACTTCAACCCGTAACCTTTTGGTGCAAAGGACAATGCCCAACCAACTGAACCACACCAGCCAGGGCAGACCATGCCATATTTTTTAATTTTTCCCATTACCTAGCATTGTACCTTTTAAATAGTGTTCTCTAGATGCTTTATAGTTTTTGCAAGTATTAACCTATCTACACTGAGTGGCTAGATTATTATGATCTCTGAACGCATAATAATCTGGCCACTCAGTGTATATTCTATATAATAAAAGGCTAATATGCAAATTGTCCCCTCAACCAGGAGTTTGACCAGCAGGCAGGCTGGCCAACCGCCCATGTCCCCTCCCCCTGGCCGGGTTGGCTGGACTCTACCCATGCACGAATTCATCCACTGGGCCTTTAATACACACACATACACACACACAAACATGAGTGACCAGATTATTATGCGTTCAGAGATCATAATAATCTGGCCATCAGTGTAGGTCCTGGCTGGGTAGCTTAGTTGGTTAGAGTATTGTCCCAAAATGCCAAGGTTATGGGTTCAATCTCTAGTCAGGGCACATATAAGAATCAACCAATGAATGCATAAATAAGAGGAACAATAAATCGATGCTTCTCTCTTTTTCTTCTCTCATTCTCTCAAATCAATAAAAATTAGAAAAAGTAGTAACTTATCCAATTGGTCAGGTTCATTAACAGATGAAGCAGCTATTTCTACTGTTGCCATTGTTATTTTTGTGTGTGTGTGTGTGTGTGTTTGGAGACATCTGAGCCTCTTCGGTTGCTGAAGAAGGCCAGATAAAGGGCTAAGAGTACTTTAGTCTTAGAGAATGGGCAGCCAGTAATCCTGGGTAATAACTGATTATTGTCTTACATTTTTGATGCCATTTTAGGAAAATTTCCAGCAGTGTTACAAGCGTGGAGGGATATCTGGTGGTCCTCGGGCAAATTCAAGAGGTAAGGATAATGAACTGAGTAGTTTATTTGCCCAAACTGCCTCATCCTCCATCATGTTCTCCCCAAATACACAGTTTTCAGCATTTACCTTTTGGTTCTCAGTTTGCTTATGTTGTAGTACTGGAGACCTGGGAGAGATATTAGACTACTTAGAAAGGCTGTGGAAATCAGTTTTTAATTAAAAGTGTAAGTGTGTGTATGTTTCAGTTTTCTTGATACCAGAGCATAATTTAACCTTAGATGTACAGGGTGGAGCAAAAGCAGGTTACAGTTGTGAGTATGGGAAACATAGATTTTATTCTGGTATTTTATTGTATCATTTTCCATACAAACAACTGTAAACTTACTTATGCCCCATCCTGTGTATTCACAGTGCCGACTTCAAATTGTTTCATGGAATGATTCAGGAAGATGGTTCTTGTAATAATGGGCACTTGCAAATACTCTAGTTCCACTACATTGATAGATAGGAGTAAAGATAGAAAATAAGCAACTTAAAATTAAGATACACAATTAAGACTTGAAACAAAAGCGGAATCTTGTGATACTTTTAAAAAATGTGGACAGTACTATTTAAAGATTCAGTGTAACTGAGAAAATCAAGAATTACTAAAGATTAACTGGCTTTGTCGCAGGAAAACAGTTTTTTTTAAAAAAAATAAAGTAGGCAGCATTTGCATTGCCTTTGCCTTAACACGTGAGCACTGTTGGTACAGTGCTTAAAACATTTCACAATACCATATTAACTTGGAAATAAAGAACAAGCATTCATCATGGTATCATACCAAAATATCCTCAAATGGCTAATAGTTCTAAAAGTTGGTTCTCTTATGCAATCTCAGTTTTCTTAAGTGTTTTTACATCAGAAACTTTGAGTAGGTTTATCACTGAGGAATTTAGAACAGTGAGAATTATGAGAGATAGATAAAGAAGCAAAGAAAGCTGAAACCAGTTTGGCTCAGTGGATAGGGCAACAGCCTGCGGACTCAAGGGTCCCAGGTTCGATTCTGGTCAAGAGCGTGTACCTTGGTTGCGAGCACATCCCCAGTAGGAGGTGTGCAGGAGGCAGCTGCTCCATGTTTTCTAACTCTGTATCCCTCTCCCGTCCTCTCTGTAAAAAAAAAAATCAATAAAATATATATTTAAAGGAAAAGCAAAGAGAATGTTCAAACCTAGGTTTTAAACTTTGCTAATAACCTTAACTAGGTAAGCTATCCAAGCTTATTTTTTTTTTTAATCTTAGTGGTATAAAAGCCTAGTGCAAGAAAAACTTTGAAAAGCATACTGTAGCTATACTTCATTGCTCTTGTTCTGGAATTTACTATAAAATGTATCCATCTCTGTGTTCAGCAGCCGACTAATGTTAAATATTGTGTTCAAAGCTAACTGCTTCATTATGCGAAACTCACTGTTGCTAATAAAACAGCAGGGTGGAAAGATTCTTCTCAGGTGAGCAGCCCAGAAAGAGACAACGAAACCTTTAACAGCGGTGACTCTGGGCAAGGAGACTCCCGCAGCATGACCCCCGTGGATGTGCCCGTGACAAATCCCGCAGCCACCATCCTGCCGGTTCACGTCTATCCCCTGCCTCAGCAGATGCGCGTTGCCTTCTCAGCGGCCAGGACCTCTAATCTTGCCCCGGGAACTTTAGACCAACCTATTGTGTTTGATCTTCTTCTGAACAACTTGGGAGAAACGTTTGATCTTCAGCTGGGTAGATTTAATTGCCCCGTGAATGGCACTTACGTTTTCATCTTTCACATGCTAAAGCTGGCAGTGAACGTGCCACTGTATGTTAACCTCATGAAGAACGAAGAGGTCTTGGTGTCTGCCTATGCCAATGACGGTGCTCCAGACCACGAAACCGCTAGCAATCACGCGATCCTTCAGCTTTTCCAGGGAGACCAGATATGGTTACGTTTGCACAGGGGAGCCATTTATGGAAGTAGTTGGAAATATTCTACATTTTCTGGCTACCTTCTTTATCAAGATTGAAAGTCAATGCACAATTGACAACAAAACAGTGGTGTTCTGTATTAGTAGGATTAAAGGAAAGGTAGTCCTTGACCTTGGGACTAATTGGTTTAGGGAAATGTTTTCATTCCTAAAGGAAGGAGGTCTTTATTTTTGTTTTCCTCCCCAAAGTGAAGAGTTTCAAGCTGAATGACAATTAGCACTAACCTGGCACTTTATAAATTGTGATGTAGCCTTGCTAGTCAAGCTGTGAATGTATCTTGTTTGCACTTAACCCTTAACTGTATTAAAGTTCAGCTTACTAAACTGACTGCCTCAAGTTCTGGCAAGTTATAATGCCTTGTTGTGCCTCAATAAAAAAGTTACATGCGCCCTTGGTGTTCTTATTTGATTAAACATTTAGTTGAGAGGTAAAATATTTAATGTTTAGTATTCATCATTGGTAATTCTTGAATAAGGGTATTTATGGGTTCATATTATGTGAA
Source organism: Antrozous pallidus (assembly GCA_027563665.1). Classification (NCBI taxonomy): domain Eukaryota; kingdom Metazoa; phylum Chordata; class Mammalia; order Chiroptera; family Vespertilionidae; genus Antrozous; species Antrozous pallidus. Next base: position 80,888,909 of record CM050513.1, read on the forward strand.
AATAATGCTCATTGATTGAGCATTCACCTGTGAACTAGGAGGTTATGGTTTGATTCCCAGTCAGGGCATATGCTCGATTGTGGACTCGGTCCCCAGTGTGGGGTGTGCAGGAAGCAGCTGATCAGTGGTTCTCTCTCATCACGGATGTTTCTGTCTGTCTCTCCCTCTTCCTTCCTCTCTGAAATTAATAAAAAAAATTATAAAAGAAGCCTTTTATATATGACAGTTCTTTTTAGAGCTACTTTTCTCTGATATTGTACATGTCAGTCATCAGAAAATTTTTTTCTGTTTCCCATTGATTAAATAATGCATTTTTCTTGAAGCTATTTTGTAGTAGGACATGCACTATCTTTTAGTTATTTTCAAGTACCTAATACATGTATAATAATTCAAGATGTAACAGGAGATACACAGGTACTACTGGCCCACCATTAGTAGATTTATGCTTTCTCGTGGATTCTCAATCTGAAGAGCAAAATATTTGTTTGGGCAGTGGCAGCATTTCCCAGTGTGTGGGGAGACTCTGAGAAGGGAAAGTTACCCGAAGCTTGAGTCTTCATAGCTTCTGAAGGTTGATTTCTACTGCCTCTTTAGTCTGAGTTACCACAAGCGGATCCTACTTCACAAATGACCCTGGACAGTAATAAAACTAACAGGAGCTTGAACCCAAACCCTGCCACTGTCACAGACTTTGACTTACTTTTAAGACCTAATGTGGAGAGATTAAAATTGGTGGCAGAGTAAGTGGATGCTGCACGGGCATGCTTTCAAAAACAAACTGGAATTACAACTAAAATACAGAAAAACGCCTGGAAAAATCAACAGAAGACTCGCAGGAGAGAACCCTGATACTTGAGGACCAAGAGAGGAGGCTGCATAGAGACTGGTAGGAGGGGGGAAGGCACGAAAGGGCTGGCCTGGCACCCATAGACGGCAACTGAAGTTCTGGAGAGAGATCTCAGTTGTGGGGCATTGCCACTGAGAACTCTGGGATCTAACCCATAAACTGGTCGCCCCCCAACCCCCTCCAGCAAAGACCACCCAAACTGAGAGGGTACCCATATAACATCTGGCTGTGAAAAGCAACAGGGTTGCTGTCTGCCAGGGAGTGACAGTTGAAAATTCAGGCACCCTCTTAAAGGACCAGTGCACAAAATTCCCTGCGGAGCCACCCACCTTGTGCTCCGGCAGAGGGAGGGCAGAGTGGACTAGAGCTGTGTGAGCAGAAGCCAGGATTAGGGAATTGGGTGTTAGGGCTCAGAAGGCAGACATCCCCATTTTCCTCTGCTGAGTCATCCCTGTGCAGTGGAGGACTTTTTCCCCAACAGACATTGCCTTGCCTGGGGAGAAGACAGTTCATCCACTCTATTGGAAAACACCTTGCCTTGAGGCAACTTAAGAGACTGAAAGTAATAATTGGCCTCCAGACAGAAGCAACTGCCCACATTGTTGGGGAAAAAAATAAAAAATAAAAAAGAACCAAGATGGCAGCATAGGTAAATGCTTATACTTGCTGCCTCCCGCAACTACATCAAAATTACAACTAAAATACAGAACAACTATCATCCAGGACTGCGGGAAAGCTGGCTGAGTGGAAGTACTGCAGCTAGAGAGGTAAAGAAGAAAGTGCACTGAGGCTGGTAGGAGGTACAGAGGTGCAGAACAGGCTGGCACCGGGTGTGCTGCTTTTCTAATTGGGAGGGAGATACAAGTTCCCGCTTGCTCTGAGCTCCAGTTCCGGGTGACTCTGGGGAACCCAGATACCTATGGGGAGAAACTAGATTGTCTGGCATTGGGGCAGGAACACGGGGCAGCTTTCTTCCAGACAGAAGTGCTTGCAATGGTCATTGTTCCTGAGCTGGGACCTCCCCACTGAAGGGCCACTGCTGTTTGCTCCACCCTGGAGATTCCCACCAAATTTACAATCCCACCCAAGCTTTGCGCACTGGCTTTTTCATATGAATGGCCAGTCCTTTCTCAGCCTAAAACCTGTCAAGCTGCAGCTGAGTCAGTGAGTTCTATAGCTATCAAAAGAAGGCCCAAGGCTGGCACCAGCAGCAGCCTTCTTTGCTTCACAGCTGGGCCTCATCTGGGCACTTCCAAACCTGATCCAAAGAGGTAGAATATACAGATTCCTCTATAGCTCTGTTGGGTAGCTTCAAGCAGAGGCTGACTTTGCATCTCCTTAGAGATCCAAGAGCCAGTATACCCCGTGGTCAGTGTGAGACCATACCAGATTACAGCTATTCACATCCCTAAGTGACACACTCAAGGGCAGACTCTCAGAGCACCAAAGCCCCACTGAAGCAAGTCCTGCCCCATAAGGGTGTCTCCTGCTCAGCAGCGCTTCCGTGTAGACACAGCTGGTTCTTACAGCTAATTGGCCTAGAGGTCAATTTATCCCAGTGATACCAACAGCAATCAAGGCTCAACTACAAGACTGTGCACACAGCCCACAAAGGGGTGCACCAAGAGTGTCCACATCAGGTGATTGGGGAGGCTGAGCCATTGGGCCCTATGGGACACCTACTACACAAGGCCACTCTATCAACTCGGGGAGACTTAGCAACTACCCAATATATAGAAACACAGGGAAGCAGCCAAAATGCAGAGACAAACATGTCAGAAATGAAAGAAATGGAAGAAAGCAAACTACTGGATATAGAGTTTAAAACCACAGTTATAAGGTTATTCAAGAATCTTCTAGAATCCTCCAAGGAACTTAGTGAGACCTTCAAGGATCTTGGTGAGAATGCCAAAAAAAAAAAAAAAAAAAAAAAAAAAAAAAAGAAGAAAGAAAAGAAAGAAAGAAAGAGACCAATCAGAAATTAAGCCATACACTTACTGAAAGAATAATATACAGAGATTCAACAGTAGACTAGAGGATCATAAGAATCAAACCAAAGGGTTGAAATAAGAGGAAGCAACAAACACCCAACTGGAAGACCAAAAAGGAAAAAGAATCCAAAAATATGAAGATAGTGTAAGGAGCCTCTGGGACAACTTCAAGCGTACCAACATCTGAATTATGGGGGTGCCAGAGAAGAGAGAGAGCAAGATATTGAAAACCTATTTGAAGAAATAATGACAGAAAACTTCCCCCACCTGGTGAAAGAAATAGACTTACAGCCCAGGAAGTGCAGAGAACGCCAAACAAGAGGAATCCAAAGAGGACCACACCAATACACATAATTAAAATGCCAAGAGCAAAAGACAAAGAATATTAAAAGTAGCAAGAGAAAAACAGTTACCTACGAGGGAGCACCCATACGACTGTCAGCTGATTTCTCAATAGAAAGTATGCAAGCCAGAGAAGGGAGCGGCAAGAAATATTCAAAGTGATGAATAGCAAGAACCTACAACGGAGATTACTCTACCCAGAAAAGCTATTTAGAAATGAAGGTCAGATAAAGAGCTTCACAGATAAGAAAAAGCTAAAGGAGCTCATTCCCACCAAACCAGTATTATATAAAACTAGAGGCTTGGTGCACATTTGTGCATTGGGCGGGCGGGGGGCCTCAACACAGCCTGTGCCCTCTCACAGTCCGGGACCCCTCAGGGGATGTCTGCCTGCAGGAGCAGACCTAAGCTGGCAGATGGATATGGCTCCTGCCACTGTTGCTGCTCTTGCCAGCTGTGAGCTCGGTTTCTGGCTGAGCGGCACACCCTCAGTGGGAGCACACTGACCACTAGGGGGCAGTTTCTGTGTTGAGTGTTTGCCCCCTGGTGGTCAGTGTGTGTCATAGCGACCAGTCATTCGGCCGTTTGAGCAATTTGCATATTAGTTTTTATTATATAGGATAGGATAGAGGCCTAGTGCATGGGTGGGGCCAGCTGATTTGTCCTGAAAGGTGTCCCGGATCAGGGTTGGGGTTCCCTTGGGGCATGAGGCAGTCTGGGTGAGGGACTTGTGTTGGTTTGCAGGCTGGCCACACCCCCCAGCAACCCAAGCAAAGGCCCTGGTATCTGGGATTTATTTATATTCTACAATTGAAACTTTGTAGCCTAGAATGGAGCCAAGCCTTCTGCCTGCTTGGTGGTGGTAGCAGCCATTTCTGTTGGGACATTTACTTTCTATAATTTAAACATTATAGCCTAGATTGGAGGCCTAGGCCAGCCAGAGCTGCAGAAGCTTGGCTTCCTTCATCACCAGGGTAACCATAGCCTCTGCTCTCTCCAGCTCTGTGGCTGCTACCATTTCTGTTGTGTTTTATGTATCTTCTGTAATTGAAATTTTGCAGCATTGAGTGGAAGCCTAGGCTGGCAAGGGCAGGTGGAAAGCTTGGCTTCCTCCATCACTGGGGAAACCTAAGCCTCCCTCCTGCTCTCAGTGGCCGCAGCCATCTTATTTGGGGCTTATTTGCACATTTGCTCCTGATTGGCTTGTGGGCAGAGCTTGTGGGTGTGGCTTGTGGGTGTGGCGGAGGTGTGGTCAATTTGCATATTACTCTTGTATTAGATAGGATGTTGAGTGGTATTCTTTAAAAAGGGGATGAAGAAGAAAAAGGTAAAGATAAAAAATTATGAACAACAAATACATATCTATTAACAAGTGAATCTACAAATCAAATAAATAAAAAATCTGATGAACAGAATAAACTGGTGAATATAATAGAATTATTGGCATGGAAATGGAGTGGACTGACAATTCTTGGGGGAAAGAGGTGTGGGGGGTGTGGGAAGAGATTGGAAAAAGATATTATATGTATGAATGCAGAACCTATGACATGAATAGTGGGGTGGTGAGGGCCTGGGATGGGGTGGGAACCAGATGGAGGGGAGCTATGGGGACAAAAAAGAGGGACATCTGTAATAATCTGAGCAATAAAGATGAAAACAACAACTCTCACCACACCTGAGGATAATTGCCTAGGACCATGCAAGTTGGAATCTTATCAGTCTGTAGGCAGAGGTGGACTCTGGAGGCTTTGAGTCTTTGCCTGATCTTATTAGTTAGAAACAGCATTTGACGCTGACCTGCACTAGAGATTGAGAGGTGTAGAGGATCTACCTAATACATAGTCACAAACACAGACAGCCAAAATGAGGAGACAAGGAAACAACCTCTAAATGAAAGAACAAGAGAATTCTTCAAAGGAAAAGATAAATGAAGCAGAGATAAGAAATTTATCTGAAACAGAGTTCAGAGTAATGATGGTAAAGATTCTTAACAGAACAAAGAAAAGATATAGTAACTATGAAAAAAGAACAGTTGGAAATAAAGAATGACATAACAAGGAACACATTGGAAGGAATACACAGCAGATTAGGGGAAGCTAAGTATCGAATCAGTGAATTAGAAGACCGGGTTGAAAAAAATCAGAAAACAACAACAAAAAAAAACACAACAAAAAACAGAAAACAGGATGACAGGTTAAGGGAGCTGTGGGAAAATGTGAAACAACAATATTAGAATAGCGGGTGTGCCAAAAGAGGCAGAAAGGGAGAAAAGGATAGAGAATGTGTTTGAAGAAATAATGGCAGAAAATTTCCCTTACCTGGGAAAGGAAAAATCACACAAGTTCAGGAGGCAAGAGAATCCCACACAAGAAGAACCCAAACAGGCCCATCCCCAGACACATCATAATTAAAATGCCAAAAATTAAAAACAAAGAATTGTAAAGGCAACAAGAGAGAAGCAAACTGTTACCTACAAAGGAGTTTCCATAAGGCTGACACCTGCTTTCCCATTAGAAACTCTAAAGACCAAAAGGGACTGGTATGAAGTACTCAAGGTAATGGAAAGCAAGGATCTGAGGCCAACATTACTATATCCAGCAAGGCTGTCATTCAAAATAGATAAATGCTATAAAGAGCTTCCCAGGCAAAAAAGGCTAGAGGAGTACATCACCACCAACTCAGCATTACAAGAAATGCTGCAAAGACTGCTGTCATAAGAAGAAGAAACAGAGAAAGAAACCTAGGCATACAGAATTAAAGTGGCAATAAATAAGTACCTATCAACAATAACCATAAATGTAAATGGATTAAATGCTCCAATCAAAAGGCAGAGGGTAGCTTATTGGATACAAAAACATAACCCAACTATATGCTGTCTATAAGAGACCCATCTCAAAACAAAAGACACACACAGGAAGAAAGTGAAGGGATGGCAAAAAAATTTCCATGCAAAAGGAAAAAAAAGCTGGAGTAGCAATACTCATATCCAACAAAATAGACTTTAAAATGAAGGCCATCACAAGAGACAACAAAGGTCACTACACAATACGAAAGGGATAAATCCAACAAGAGGATACAAACCTGGTAAACCTATATGCACCCAATATAGGAACACCTTAACAGATAAACTTCTAGAGGACTTGAATGGAGAGATCAACAACAATATAGTCATAGTAGGGGACTCTGACACCCTCCTGACTTCACTAGATAGATCTTCCATACAAAAACTTAACAAGGAAATAGTGACTCCAAAGGACACACTGAATCAGGTGGATTTGACATTTATAGAACATTTCACCCCAGTATAGCAGAATATACATTATTCTCAAGTGCACACGGATCATTCACAGAAATGGACCACATGTTAGGACATAAGAATCTACAAGTTCAAGAAGACTGAAATCTTATCAAGCATCTCAGATCACAGTGGAATGAAATTAAAAATAAATTATAGTAAAAACAACACAAAATATTTAAACACATGGAGGCTAAATAGCATGTTATTAAGCAATGAATGTGTTACCAGTGAGATAAAGAAAAAATTAGAAAAATTCCTAAAAAATGAAAATGAACACACAACAACCCAGAATCTCTGGGACATAGCAAAAGCATAGAAAAAAAATTTTCATCCCTTCCCTCTCATCCTGTGTGTGAGGGAAGCTCATAGCAATACAGGCCTACCTCAAAAAATAAGAAAAATCAGCAATAAACTATTTAATCCTATAAGTTAAAGAACAAAAAGAGAACAACAAGAAAAACTCACAGCAAGTAGAAGGAAGAAAATAATAAAGATTAGGAGGAGAACCAAGATGGCAGCATAGGTAAACACCTATTGTTCTGCCCCGCACAACATTTCAAAAACTACAACATAACAACAAAACAAACATCACCCAGAATCACCAGAAAGCTGGCTGAGTGAAAACTCCACAAATAAAAGTAAAGGTGGGACACTGAGACTCAGAGGAGCGGCGGGAGCGCAGCCTTGAAGAAGGAAACAGGTTAGGAGCCGTCCTGGTCACACACGTGGGCTGTAGGGCTGAAGCAGCAACCCCGGCTGGATTTCTCCAACGGGGAGGGCGGAGACGTCCCACTACATGGATTCCCCAGCGCCAGGCGAGGTCCGAGGTCCGGGGGACGCACCCTGGAAGCCGGGCGGGGCAGAGGTCTCCTAGTCTGTGGAGAAACCAGGTAGCTGGGAAAAGAAGTTTGCTCGCAAGTAAACTGTGTGACAGCACAAACGCGCGACGTGCTCCCTGGAAACTTGTCTACTGGTCCCGGAAACCACCTATTTTACAACCCTGGGCGAGACTTTGGGTGTGCAGACTCATTTGAGGAGAGGCAGAGTTGTCTGGCAAGAGGAAGAGACTAGCGGCTTTCTCTTGGAGGTGCCTGCAGCTATCCCCATCCAACAGAGACCCGCGAGCGTGAGCACTGCATAGGATAGGACATAGCTGACACTGAGGCTGCCTGCTCAGCTCAGAGACTCCACCCATCCAACCGGAACACAGTCTCCCTTCACAGCCAATTGGCCTGGAGGTCAAACCCTCCTAGGGCTAACAACAACAAGCTGGGTTTAAATTAAAAAATACTGTACAACCCATAAAGGATTGCAGTAAGAGTACCCACCTCAACTGGGGAGGCTGTGCCACTGACCCTTAGAGGATAACTACCACATAAAGCAGCCACCATGTAGAGATATGGAAAGAAATCAGGTGTGAAAGAAATGGAGGAGAAAAGACGACTAGACATAGAGTTCAAAACCACGGTTATAAGGCTTTTCAAGAGGCTCCTAGAAAAGGCAAATGAACTTAATGAGAACTACGAGGAAATAAACAAGACCACCAGGAAATGAATGAGACTTACAAGGAAATGAATGAGACCCTCAAGCAAATGAACAAGACCTCTGAGGATATGAACGAGACCCTCACGGATATGAAAAAGGACCAACTAGAAATCAAGCATACACAGACTGAAATAAAAAATATTACACAAAGTCCTAAAAGCAGTCCAGAGGTCTGCAAGAACCAAGTCAAAGATTTGAAATACAAAGAAGCAAAATCCACTCGGCTGGAAAAGCAAGAAACAAAAAGAATTCAGATAATTAAAGATAGTGTAAGGGGCCTCTGGGACAACCTCAAGCATACCATCATCCGAATTATTGGGGTGCCAGAAAAAGAGAGAGAGCAAGTTAATGAAAACGTACTTGAAGAAATAGTGACTGAAAACTTCCCCCACCTGGTGAAAGAAACTGACTTAAAAGCCCAAGAATTATACAGAACCCCAAAATATAGGAATCTAAAGAGGATCACACCAAGACATATCATAATTAAAATGCCAAGAGCAAATGATAAAGAGAGAACATTAAAAGCAGCAAGAGAAAAACAGTTGGTTACCTATAAGGGAGCACCCATAAGATTGTCAGCGGATTTCTCAACAGAAATAATGCAGGCCAGACGGGAGTGGCAAGAAATATTCAAAATAATGAAGAGCAAGAATCTACAACCAAGATTACTCTATCCAGCAAAGCTATCATTCAGAATTGAAGAGCAGATAAAGTGCTTCAGATAAGAAAAAGCTAAAGGAGTTCATCACCACCAAACCAATATTATATGAAATGCTGAAAGATATTCTTTGAGAAGAGGAAGAAGAAAAAGGTAAAAATATAAATTATGAACAACAAATACACACCTATCAACAAATGAACATAAAAATCAAGTGAATTGATAGGCTGATGAACAGGATAAACTGGTGAATATAACAGAAACATGGACATAAAGAGGGAATGGACTGACAATTCTTGGGGAGAAAAGGGTTGTGGGAAGTACAGCAAGAGACTGGACAAAAATCATGCAACAATGGGAGAGGACAGTGGGGAGGGGGAGGTGAGCGTGGAGGGTGGGATAGGTACAGAGTGGAGGAGAGATATAGGGGGATAAAAAAGGGGAAACAATGTAATTAATAAACTGAACAATAAAGATAAAGAAATAAAATCCCACTAAAATGGTTACAAAAAAAAAAGAAAATAATAAAGATTAGAGCAGAAATAAATAACAGACTTAAAAAAAAAAACCCCACCAAAAAATCAATGACATCAAGAGCTGTTTCTTTTAAAGGATAAACAAAATTGATAAACTATTAGCCAGACTTATGAAGAAAAAAAGAGGACCCAAATAAAATCAGAAACAAAAATGGAGAAGTAATCAGTGACACCACAGAAATACAAAGGATTGTAAGACAATACTATGGAAAACTATGTGCCAACAAACTGGACAATGTGGATAAAGTGAACAAATTCTTAGAAAAATACAATCTCTCAAAACTGAGGAGGAATCAGAAAACCTGAATAGGCCAGTAACTACTAATGAAATAGAAACAGTAATAATATAATAATAATAATAATAATAATAATAATAACAAAAACTCCCAGCAAACAAAAGCTCAGGTTTGGATGGCATCACAGGAGAGTTTACCAAACATTTAAAGAAGAATTAACACCTTTACTCCAACTATTTCAGATAATCCAAGAGGAAGGAATACTTCCAAACTCTTTTTATGAGGCCAAGCATTATCCTAATTCCCAAACCGGATAAATACACTCCAATGAAAGAGAATTACAGGCTAGTATCCCTGATGAATAAATATGCTAAAATCCTCAACAAAATATCAAATTGTATCCAGCAATATATTAAAAAGATCATGTGCCATGACCAAGTGGGATTTATTCTAGGGATGCAAGGCTGGTACCATATTCACAAATCACTAAACATGATAAATTTCAAACAAATTGAAAGACAAAATCATACCCATAGATGAAGAAAAAGCATTTGACAAAATTCAACAACCATTTTTGATAAAAACTCTCAACAAAATGGGTATAGAAGGAAAATATCTCAACATGATAAAGGCCATATATGATAAACCATCAGCCAACATCATACTCATTGGGCAAAAACTAAAAGCATTTTCCTTAAGAAAAGGAACAAGACCTGGATGTCTGCTTTCACTACTGTTATTCAACACTAGTGGCCCAGTGCATGAAATTCGTGCACGGAGTGGGGTTTCCCTCAGCCCAGCCTGCACCCTCTCCAATCAGGGAGCTCTTCTGGGATGTCTGCCTATTGGCAGTTGAACATCCTTCTTGTAATCTAGGAACACTGGCTCCTAACAGCTCACTGGCCTGCCTGACTGATCGCCCCTAACTCCTCTGCCTGCCTGCGTGATCACCCCTAACCACCTCTGCCTGCCTGTCTGATCGCCCCTAAGAGCTCCCCTGCTGGCCTGATTGCCCCTAACTGCCTCTGCCTTGCCCCACACCTGGGATCCAGGCTTAGATCAAAGATAACAAACTATGCCCCATGGGCTAAATCGGGCTTTCTGCCTATTTTTGGTCAATGAAGGAAAAAAAAGAATGTTATTTTGTGACATGAAAATTATATGAAATTCAAATTTTAGTGGCCATAAAGTTTTGTTGGGACACAGCCATCCCGTTCCTTTGGGCTTTGCATGCTAGGACTGCAGAAGTTGAGTATTCGAGGCAATGTATAGCTCACAAAAATTGAGCCACACTCTGGCTCCTTATGGAAATGGCATTTAGCCCCTGCTCTAGATAAATTCTGGGGTGTTATTATGTAAAATGTGCATACTGTAAAATAAAGGCTTATAAAATGAAAACATTTTACTTCAGTGTTCATAGTCATTTTAAAAGGCACTTTTATTTGTAGCAAATTCAGTTTTCATGGGATTTGTAGAGTCCAATTCTGGGGAGCGGACGCTGCACACAGGTGGTCCTGGCGCCCTGTGTGGCATCTGCTCCAGCCTCAGTGGGCGGGGCCCAGGCTGGGCAGGGGAGCCCAAGGCCAGGCTTTGCGAGGCTCTCACAGTAGTAGCCGCAGCTCTGGTGGCTACGGGGGCGCAGGGTCCTCCGGGGAGGGCCTTTCTTGGTGGCAGCCACAGGACCTCTCTCCTGTGGTCCAGGGTCACCCGTCCCCGAAGCCCAGCAGTGTGGCCCTAGTCCCCTTCCTTCCTCGCCCCCCCTTCTGTCTCCTAGCTTCCTTCAGCCGCCCTCCTCCCCGTCACCTCTGCTGTTCTTCCAGTGGCCCAGCCTGCCCGGCCCGCCTGCCCCGAAGGGAAGCCACGAGGCTGGCGGGTCCTAGACCGAGCTCATAGGGCGCGGGGTCTGGAGGGCCCTGTATTCAGTGCGATGCCTGCGGAGCAACTGGTGCTGGTTATGCGGTGGTGGGGAAGGGGTTGGCGGCAATGGCTGGCAGGGCTGAGGGCAGCAAAGATATGCAGGCAGCCCGCCAGGGGGAAGAGGCATCGGGCTGGGGAGCTGACGCCACATGCCGGCAGTCCTGGCCAGCTCACAGCACACTGCGGAGCAGATGCTGCATGCACTGGAGGTTTCAGCTGGCCTGCAGTGCCCCGTGGAGCTGTGGGGGAGGCATGAGAGGCGGGGCCGTGTGGCATGTGGCCCCACCCCCAGTCCTGATTGGCTGGTAGCATAGCGGAGGTATGGTCGCATTAGCATATCACTCTTTTTTTAAAATATATTTTTAATTGATTTTTTACAGAGCAGAAGGGAGAGGGATAGAAAGTCAGAAACATCGATGAGAGAGAGACATCGATCAGCTGCCTCTTGCATGCCCCCTACTGGGGATGTGCCCGCAGCCAAGGTACATGCCCTTGCCGGAATCGAACCCGGGACCCTTCAGTCCGCTGTCCGACGCTCTATCCACTGAGCCAAACCGGTCTCGGCAGCATATCACTCTTTTATTAGATAGGATAGTACTGGAAATCCTACCCATAAAGATCAGACAAGAAGAAGAAATAAAAGATATCTAAATTGGAAAGGAGGAAGTAAAACTCTCACTATTTGTAGATGACATGATATTGTACATAGAAAACTCTAAAGACTCCACAAAAACTACTAGATTTAATAAATGAATTTGGCAATGTAGTAGGATATGAAATCAACACCCCAAAATCTATGGCTTTGATATACACCAATAATGAATTCTCAAAAAGAGAAACTAAGCAAGCAATCTTATTTACCATTGCAACAAAAATATTAAGATACTTAGGAATAAACCTAATCAAAGAGGCAAAAGACCTGTACTTGGAAAACTACAGGATGTTGAAAAAAGAGAAGACGATATAAACAAGAGGAAGAATATACCGTTTTCATGGATTGGTGGAATCAACATCATTAAAATATCCATACTACCCAAGGCAATCTATAGATTCAATGTATTCCCTATTAAAATACCAATGGCTTATGTCACAGAACTAGAACAAATACTCCAAACATCCTATATAATAAAAGCCTAGTATGCTAAGTGTCCAGTTGACTGGTCAGCTGTTCAAGCAATCAAAATATAATATGCTAATGATATGCTGAGGCCACTCAACTGCTTGCTATGACATGCACTGATCACCAGGGGGCAGACATTTGGGGTAAAGGTAACACAACTCTTGATATTTTAGAATTATAGCAGCATATTGTACAATTATCCCAGGCAAACTTACAAACTAATTCCTTGGATGCCTGACAGCAATTTAAAAAGGACATGAAAGAATTTAATCCCTTTTATTGGATCTCCTTACAATTGCCTCTCAGCAATTGTAACCACTGTTGCTTGTCTCATTCTTGTTCTCACATGTTTATTTCTAGTCTGCAGATGCAGAATGAAGAGTCTTAAAAGGACTCAAACCTTGCAGGCAGCATTCACTTTTCAAAATTTATTAAGGAAACAAAAAAGGGGAGGTGTTGGAAGCTACCATTGTCTTCACTATCAGAAAAGTGTAAACAAGGAGCCTGGAATGCTGGTGAAATTTGAGCTCTGGCAAGGGCCAAAGCTATGCACCAACTGTTTAGTTGAGACAATGGTGGCTCAGGCAATTTCCTGACCAAATAGTCTCAAAGTAAATCTTTATTAATATTTACTGACCTTTAAGATAGTCTGCCTAATTAAGGACAATATGTGTATCTAAAATTGAATAAAAGGTTGACAGGGCCTAGGCACCCGAGAAGTCCTTCCCCTAGAATTGGACTCTCCACTTGGCCCCCCATGATTTCCAAATTCATATTTCTTGTCTAGTCTGTCATTTGCCCACGGCCCTTCTCCAGGTTCTGAACCCTAAAGCACACGGAATATGGCTTTTCACAGCAGACGCTTTGACTGGTAGGTTGGCTTGCTGCTGGGGTCTGGCTGATCGGGATTTAGCGAGATGGGTCAGACATGCCATGGAGCCCTCCAGCGGTCCCTCCCTGACTGACCCACCTCCCACGTCTCTCCACCACCCTGATTGTGCACCAGTGGGGTACCTCAGCCTGGCCTGTACCCTCTCACAATCCAAGACCCCTTGAGGGAGTCAGCCAGTTTTGTCCCAATCCTACAGGGGGAACACTGCCCAGCCAGAAGCCAGGCTCATGGCTGGCGAGTACAGCAGTGGTGGCAGGATCCTCTCCTGTGTCCATGGCAGCACTATGGATGTCTGAATTCCAACTTAGGCCTGCTCCCCCTGAGGGCTCCTGGACTGCGAGTGTGTGCAGGCTGGGCTGAGGGATCCTCCCCCCGACCTGAGTGTCCAAATTTCATGCACTGGGCCTCTTGTCTATATATATAAAAGCCTAAGTAACCATTTGACTATTTTACCAGTAGCTATTATGCACACTGATCACCAGGGGGCAGATGCTCCAACTGATAGGTTAGCTTAATAGCTGGGGTCTAGCTGATTGGGATTGCATGAGATGGGCCAGACATACCCTGGAGCCCCCCCCCCCCAGCCAGTCAATCTCCCATAGTCCCTCCCTGGCTGGCCATCCCTGATTGGCCCCAATTGGGACTGGACAAGACAAGCCTGACATGCCCTGGACGAATCCATGCACTAGACCAATTTCAACCTGATTCCTGCAGGCGAGGCAAGGAACCCCACTGGTGCACGAATATGTGCACTGGGCCTCTAGTTTATATAGAATAAAAAAGATCCCAAATAGCTCCCACAATTTCGAGGGAGAAAAACAAAGTTGGAAGAATCACAATACCAGATTTCAAGTTATACTACAAAGCCATTGTAATCAAAATACTGGTATTGGCACAAAAACAGGCATATAGATTAATGGTACAGAATAGAGAATCCAGAAATACACCAAAACCATTATGCTTAATTAATATTTGACAAAGGATGTAAGAGCATACAATGGAGTCAAGAGTGTCTCTTCAATAAGTGGTGTTGGGAAAATTGGACAGATACATGCAAAAAAATGAAACTAGACCACCAGCTTACACCATACATAAGAATAAACTCAAGCCAAAACCGGTTTGGCTCAGTGGATAGAGCAACAGCCTGTGGACTGAAAGGTCCCAGGTTCAATTTCGGTCAAGGGCATGTACCTTGGTTGTGGGCACATTCCCAGTAGTGGGTGTGCAGGAGGCAGCTGATCGATGTTTCTCTCTCATTGATGTTTCTGACTTTCTATCCCTCTCCCTTCCTCTCTGTAAAAATCAATAAAATATATTAAAAAAAGAATAAACTAGAAATGGATAAAAGACTTAAATGTAAATTGTGAAACCATAAAGACCCTAGAAGAAACCATAGGCAGCAAAATCTCAGACATTTCTTGTAGCAATATGTTTACAGATACATCTCCTAAGGCAAAGGCAACTAAAGAGAAAATAAACAAATGGAACTACAGCAAATAAACAAATGGGACATCAAAATAAAAAGCTTCTTAACAGTAAAAGAAACCATTAACAAAATGAAAAAGCTCACTGTATGGGAGAACATATTTGGCAATTATACCTCTAGTAAAGGGTTAATATCCAAAATATGTGCAGAACTCATACAACTTAACAAAAGGAAGACAAACAATCCAATTAAAAAATGGGCAAAGTATCTAAATAGACACTTCTTCATAGAGGACATACAGATGGCCAAGAGACATATGAAAAAATGCTCCAAGCCATTAATCATCTGAGAGATGCAAATCAAAATGATAATGAGGTACCATCTCACATCTGTCAGTGTGGCTACCATTAATAAATCAACAAATGACCAGTGTTGGCAAGGATGCAACGAAAAAGGAACCCTCCTGCACTGCTAGTGGGAATACAGACTAGTGCAACCAATATGAAAAACAGCATGGAGTTTCCTAAAAAAATTAAATACGGAGCTGCCATTTGACTCAGGGATCTCACTTCTAGAAATATATCCTAAGAAACCTGAAGCACCAATCAGAAAGAATGTACGCATCCCTATGTTCATAGCATCACAATTTACAATCACTAAGATCTGGAAATAGACCAAATGCCCATAAGTAGATGAGTGGATAAAAATGCTGTGATACATTTATACCATGGAATACTATGCAGCAGTACAAAAGAATTTCTTGCCCTTTGAGACAGCATGTATGGAACTGAAGAGTATCATGCTAAGTGAAATAAGTCAGAGAAAGACAAATATCACATGATCTCATATGTGGAATCTAAGTAACAAAATAAATGGATGAATGGAGTGGATCCAGAGATATGGAAGCATTGGACAGAGTGCAGAATCTCAGAGGGAAGGTAGGTAAGGGTAGATGAGTGTGAGGTAATGAACCAAAGATCTTTATGCATATATGCATAATGGATAGACACAGCCAATAGGATGCTGAAGGCCTGGGGTGAGAGTGGGGGGCTGGAGAGGTCATTGGGGGAAAAAGGGGTCAACATATAATATTTTCAACAATAAAGAATTATTAAAAAAAATAAACTGTAGTCATACAGTGCTGTGTTTGAGTTCTGATTTTGCCACTTAGTAACTGCTCCTGGGCAACTTATTTTACTTCTAAGATCTCTCTCTCTCTCTCTCTCTGTTAAAAACCATTTCCCCAAATATACCATGGGGATGATGATGGATCACCATCATATGGCAGCTGTGAAGGTCAACTAAGAATATATCCAAAGACTCGAAGACTTAACACTGTGCCTGGCACATAGAGTTTAGTAAATGTTAGGTGCTTTAATTTTTTTCTTATTTTGAAATGTCAGTGTTTTCTCTGTGTGTATACTGTCTGACACAGTATAGCCGGCATGGCCAGAATTTTGTATTTATTCTAGATGTATATTTTCACAACTCACAATTTAAGCTTCTTTGTTTCTCATTAGTGAAAACTTAATATTTTATTTCTCAATTACTTTAAAGAATATATATTTTTTACAGTAAGCATTCTGATTGCAATAATCTGCAATATAGTAAGGGTTGGAGAAGTCCATTCTTACTATGAATCCAAGGCAAGTCACTTGCTGAGTCAAGAGTGTCAGCGAGAGGGGGTAATTACTGAAGAAGGGGGAGATGATGCTGATCAAAGACATGGAACAGGGTTGTTGAGACGGAGAAAGCACCACACATTTGTAATGGTCTTAATTTGCACAGTGGGTCAAGGGTAGACTTAGGAGTGAATTTGGAGTTTAATAGCAAAGAAGGATGTGTAGTCACGAACAAATAGACTGAGGAGAACTAAAAAAGTGATTGAGTTGGAAAACAGGTGTGGAATTAGAAAGAAATTTCAGAGGTCAAGGAGTTTTTTGTTGTTAATCCTCACACAATTGATTAGATAGATAGATAAATAGGTAGATAGATATACTATATATATATTAGATAGATATAATATATATATATATATATATATATATATATATATATATATATATATATATCTGGACCTACTATTATCTCAAAATAAAAATTTAACTACCAAGCTATATACTTTAAAAGAGAGTTGCCTGGCCGTCATGGCTCAGTGGTTGGGCATCAACCTGAAAACCAGGAGATCACAATCAAGGGCACATGCCCAGGTTGAGAGCTCAAGCCCCAGTATTGGGGGGGGGGGTACAGGGGGTAGCCAATCAATGGTTCTCTCTCATCACTGATGTTTCTCTCTCTCTACCCCCTCTCCCTTCCTTCTGAAATTATTAAAAATATATATTTTTTTTAAAAAAAGAGAGTTGACGCTCCCATGAAAACATCATAGGCTTTAGACTCAGTGAAGTTACTAAAAAACAGTGCTGTCAAATTATTGTCCAAGACAACAGGTTAAAAACATCTGATTCTACTCTCAGATTTCTTTGCAAGTGTTTGAAAGTAGTTTTCCCTAAATGATAACTTATGTTTAACTTATATTTGGTCCATTGTTTATGAGTCCCCTCTTCCCTTATTTCTTTGCATACCATGAAAGGATGTCTGTATGTATGATATCCTCACCTTGTATACAGTAAGGTAGAATTTGAGCCAGCTGTGTTGTCTTGTATTGCTATGGTTTGCATATGCCTCACCTCTCTGTGCCTGTTTCCTCATCTGCTTCCAAGATCCGTTCTGAAGACTACATGAGATAAGCACATTGTTCATGGTACAATATAATCACTGTATTCTAGTTAAAAGATTTTTTAGAAAGAGTGGAAAGGAGGGAGGGAGGAAGGGAGGGAGAGAGAGAGAAAGAGAGAGAGAGAAACATTGATGTGTGAGAGAGACATGAATTTGTTGCCTCCTGTACGTGCCCGCACCCTGTGAGTCTGCAACTGAGATCCGTGCCCATGCTCTTGACTGGAATCAGTACTGGAGATGCTTCAATCCCCGGCCAATGCTCTAACCACTGAGATAACCGGCTAGGACCAGAGGTCAAGGAGTTTTAGATTAATTATCATGAGGTCCAGGAGAGTGGGCTAAAGAAATAGTGTGGAGATGAAAGGCACTGTGTTTTCTAAACTCCCGGAGTGCCAAGCAGTTTGTATTTTTATATCCTGAAATTGATGAAAAACCATCAAGGAGGGAACATGACGTTATTAACCTTACAGAGACAGGACTGGCCCTGGCTGGTGTGGCTCAGTTGGCTGGGCATTATTCTGGGCAGGGAAAGATCGCTGGTTCGATTCCCAGTCGGGGCACACGTCCCGGTTGGTTCACTCGCTGGTAGGAGGCTCTCACATTGTTGTTTCTCTCTCCCTTCCTCTCTATTTAAAAACCAGTAAGATGTTTAAAGAAATGGAGCATGACTCTGACGGCAGTGTGGAGAATGGATTAAAGAGGGCAAAATTGGAAGCAATCAGAGACACACAAAAGTGCCCACCTCATATATTTTAGCCTCTTGATTGAATCCAGTTAATTGAAACAATCTATCTTAATTATCTGCTCCTGGAAAGACCATATCCCTGATGCATTTTGTACACTATAAATATATAATCAGAACGCTCTTTTCTGGTTAACCTCAGGAAAAACTAGCTACTTCCTATTTGTATGAAATTGTGGGACCAGATAGGGCCACAATGCGTGGAACAGTATGATCCTTCCGTGCCTTTCACTACTCTCCTGAGGTCTGGACATTTTTCAGAAACCCAGCAGGCATGTAGTTCATTTCTCTGATCTCTGTATTTCCAGAGTTAACCTATTTTATCCGTTTACATTCGTCTCTTTTACCGGATGGTCAATTCCTTCAGAGTAACGTGCATCAAATTCATGTTACCACGCGGGACCTGAGTATTTCAGTCCTCCGGCTCCACAACCTGCGGAACAAACGTTCAGTGGCTGAATGAACGGAGCTCCCCACAGATCGAGGGGACCCTGTCCTCCTGCGGGCTGATCGCAGGGTCCCTGGAAGAGACTCCGTGGAGATGCACGAACAGCTCTGGGACTAAGAAAAACTTAATCTGGAAGCAGCTGTAAAGAGACAACTGGGAGCGGAGGGCGGGGCTTTCCCAGCGCAGCCGGCGGGGAGGCGGGGAGAGCCGAGTCCCTTCGGGCAGCGGCCGAGGCTGAGCCGCACAGCCGCACGCCGGCCGCCAGGGGGCGCCGCTCTCGCCTCGCCGGGAGGAGGCCGCCGTAAAGCGCGAGTCGCTTCCTCTTCTCCCGCCCCCCGCCGACTGTCGTAAAAGGGTGAATGGAGAGCGAGTTGTGGGGGGTAGACGGGGAGGACAGGGGGCGCGGAGTCGGAGTGGCGCAGCAAGTGGCTGCAGGTGGCGACGGGGGCGGGGGTTGGGGGGTGAGGTAGTGCGGCGGTCACGCAGGAGGCAGCCGAGGGGTCCAGAGGAGGACGAAAGTTGCAGTCCGGCCTACGGGCTCAGGGCCCGCGGAGCCCCCTCTCCCCCGGGGAGATGGACCTCAACCGGATCATCCAGGCGCTAAAGGGCACCATCGACCCGAAGCTGCGGATCGCGGCCGAGAACGAGCTCAACCAGGTGAGGCCGGGCCCGCGGCGCCCCCCCTCCGGTCCCCACCCCATCCTCACTCCCGCCCCGCCCCGCCCCCGCCCCCCGCCGCAGGGTGCGGGCGGCACCCCGGGACCTCCCGGAGCAGCCCCCGCACCTGTTGGCTGCCTTTGCATCCTCCGGTCCGCCCCGAGCAGGGAGTGCGGCGCCGGGTCCGCAGGAGGGAGCCTCAGCGCCTTTGCTGGGGGGCTCCAGGGTGTGACCGAAGTCGCGGGCGCGGGGACGCGCGTGGAACATTCACGCACCGTTCAGCTCGGAGTCCAGCTCTTCTGCGAACCCAGCCCTTCCCGGCGCTGCTGGGGAGCCCTGCCCGGCGCCTGCTTCAGGGGGTTTGGCCGGGCCGAGGGGCGCCGAGCGGCAGAGATGGGGGCGCAGGGGAGCGCCGCGGCGAGGGTGCCCCGGACAGCGGAGGCAGCACCCCGGGCACCGCCTTCCAAAAGGCAAGCGCGAGGATGCGTGTGCGGAGGGCTTTCTTAAAAAAGGTGTGAGATTTCTTTTTACCCTCCATCCTCTGTTCTCACTCACCAGCCTCGAGCTTGTTCCAGCGTCGCCACCGACGTTTCGGAACGTTGCTGAACTCGAGCTTCTGTTTTCCTCTGCACCCGCAGGGGTGGGTCCCAGAGCTCCCACGAAAAGCACGAGGTCAGGTCTGCCCCCAGGAGGCCATGCAAGATGTTGGACACCGTGCTGGTCCTTAAGCTAGGACCCCAGATGAGGGTTATAGCCCGCGAGGGGCAGCGCCCACAACACCTGGGAACTTGCTGGAGACGCCAATGACGGGGGTGCACTCCACACTCAGCAAGGAGTAGGGAGCTCGGGTTGGGGCCCAGGTCTGTGTTAAATTAGCCGGCCGGGCGATCCGTGCTTCCTAAAGCGTGAGAAGGACTGGCCGGAGCACCCGTTTCTGTAGGAGTTCGCGAGGGTTTCCCCTGGTCGGAGGGGACTGCAAAGTGCGGGCGTGCATTGTGGCTCTTTGAAGTGGGCTGCTTTCGTGGGAAATCTGGGCGGAGTTTGGAGTGAGTGTGAATCCCGGATTCCAGGAAGATCAAAGGGAGAATGGAAAACACTGGCTCCGAGGGAAGGTGGAGTTGAACTGAAGCCCAAAGTGAATGGATTTCTTTTTAAAAAATTACTCGGACTCCCGCCTAGAATAGGAAAAAGTTAAAGGCAGCATCTGTCCCAGGCTTTAAGGACTAGTACTCTATGTTGATTGGTTAGAAAAAAAAAACAGTAATCCAGGGGTTGGTGAGGGGGAGCAGAGCTACAGCTGAATGGGGGCTCTATGGCAGGAACAGGAGAGATTGCCTGTTTGTGACCCCTTCCTCCGCACAGAGGGCGGGATGTTACTGTGATAAGTACCCCTTAGGGAGCCCCTCTTTGATATCACCATGGCTCCCCTGCTTCTGTTAGCATGCCCTCGCCTTGTTTCTGATTCATCCATACATACATAGGTGCAGGTGACTTGATGGAAGTGGAAAAGGTAAGTGGGAGATCCTGTAGAACTAGAAGGGATATTTAGATTATATTTTTTTCATGGTGTTTCAATCCAAATGCATTCCATCTTTGCCCTGCCCGGTATTCACCCAAGTCATCACAGACCGAAATTTCCTCTGTAACCTCTGAAAGTTGTTTATGGCCGAAACCGGTTTGGCTCAGTGGATAGAGCCTCGGCCTGCGGACTGAAAGGTCCCTGGACTGAAAGGTCCCAGGTTCGATTCTGGTCAAGGGCATATACCTTGGCTGCTGGCACATCCCCAGTGGGAGGTGTGCAGAAGTCATTGATGTTTCTATTTCATTGATGTTTCTGACTTTGTATCCCTCTCCCTTCCTCTCTGTAAAAAATCAATAAGATATATTAAAAAAAAAAAGTTGCTTATGGCTGTGCCGCTCTTTAGCATTTATCTGCCATATGGTGCTTTGGGTTGTGATATCCTCTAAGTGTTTTTTTGAATGGTCTGTAAGTAGAAGACTAAGTTATGTCATATAACCTTACTGGAGGCCCGGTGCATGCAATTTGTGCATGAGTGTGTGTGTGGGGTCCCTCAGCCCAGCCTGCCACTCTCTTGCAATCCGGGATCCCTCAAGGGATGTCTGACTGTTGGCTCCTAATTGCTGCCCTGCCTGCCTGCCTGATCGCCCCTAACTACTCTGCCTGCCTGCCACATCACCCCTAACCCCTCCACCTGCCTGCCTGATCACCCCTAACTGCTTCTGCCTCTGCCTCGGCCTGCCACAATAGCTTTGTCTGGAAGGTCAGTTGGCTGTCTGGTCTAATTAGGATATTACACTTTTATTATTATAGGTAGCAAAACAAGGTTATAATGTTGGGTTTTGTATGCCTATCCTTTACCATCATGCTTTGTTGGATAAACATTTGGGTAATTACCATAGGTGATTAGGGTCCAGCTCATTGATTTTAGTCTGGGTCCCCCCCTCAGCAAATATGCTCTGCACAGGGAATGGGGGAAGCATCTACAAAGTACTGATTGATTTGTCAGTTGCCGTGTAGAAGGGGGAAGCAGCTTTAAAACGTAATAGTATTCCAAAGGATAAATTCTTATTTGGAGCTATGTTTTTTTCTGTGGCCAATGCAGTATTTGTGGTACCAGCAATCCCTTGATTGCTATTTATCATATTGTTTGTATGGGCAGATGCATTTTTATTTTTATCTCAGGATATTGAGAATGCTTCCTGTACATATTCCTCACCATCTCTAGATGCGGAAGTCCCTTGGAATGGGTAGATATGTTGTTTCAGTAACTCATGCAGAAAATTGTCTTCCTTTAGTAAATAATTCTCACCATGGCCTCAACAAGCATCTGAAGATACGTGATATTATTGGCAGGTTTTTATTCCCTGCTTTCCTTGAATCTATGGTATCCTTTTTATTGCCCTTTAAGGAGTTTACTTATATGAATAACATTTATTGAGTTATATTGCAAGGCTAGTACAAGATCGTGCTCTCAGTGAGTTTGCATTCTAGTGGAGGATACAGACAAGCAATATAATTTCAGGTCATAAAGTGCTCTAGAGAGTAAAGCCCCAGAGTGTGTTGGGATGCAGACAGAGGGTGGTCATTCTCTGAAGACACTGAGCAGAGACCTAAATGTTAGGAGTGAACCAGGTGAACTGGGAGGTGGACAGAGAGGGGAGGGGCAAGCTCAGTAGAAGCCTTCGGCTCATTATGTTGGAGGACTTAGGACAGTTAATGTAGTTATGCTTCGCCATCATGCTTTGTTGGCAGCAATGAGGCAGAGAATGGAAAAGCATCAGGTCTTCGCTTTAAATGAATTCTCATAAAATGCAGAGTTTAGCTAAGCAAATAAACTATTTTCAGAAAACTTCACAGATACAAAGTAAATATCCCCAAGAAATCATTGAAAAATGCCTTCCCCCCACCCCCTTAGAAATGGGAAGCCCAGGTGGAAAAAGAAATTGGATACATATTTTGTGAGGAAAGGTGTATGAGAATACATCAAAATTTATCTTCGAATGTTTCAGCTGGCAAATTAACATAGATTGAATCAGGCAGAAAGGAAAAGGTAAAAAGTTGCAGAAGTTCTTTGAAATGCAAACAGTTACAAAAAGAGAAGTTCTAAAATGTGTAAAATGGCAACAGTGTTGAAATAAAAGTAGTTTCCACAATAACTACTTTCAAATAAGTAGCATTAATCTAAGTATAAAGATTATTTTGTACTTATGAGAATAAGATTTAATAAAATAAATACCAAACTACGTAGATTGGAATTAAACTATATAAATATTTGATTCACTATAAAACCTTCCAGTATCTCAAAAGTTACAAACAGGAGTTATTTTATAATATAAATGTAGAAGTGTAAAAGATGGGGCTACCATTGTGTTAAATCGATTCCTATAAACTGCCATTAAAAGAAATGTTTTCTTTAACAATACTTTAAAATTCTGGCAGTTTCAATGATGGATAAAACAATATACTTCATATACAACAGATTTAAGATTCTGAGGTTTAAAAGGGTGAAAGGAAGAACAATTTTAAGATAATTCAAAATTTTACTGAAGGATATAGAAAGGATTAGAAAGCATAATGCTCTTTCATGGAAAGGATTAATATTTTAAAGATGCCAGTTTTCTCTCTCTCTTTTTTTTAGTAAAAAATTTATCTTAATAAATGCTATCTATAATAATAAAAGCATAATATGCTAATTAGGCCAGAGAGCTGAATGACCTTCTGGACATCACTCCGGCTGTCCTTCTGGATGAAGCTGCGGCAGTGGGGGCTGAGGCAGAGGCGATTAGGAAAAGTGGTTAGGCCGAACCGGTTTGGCTCAGTGGATAGAGCGTCGGCCTGCGGACTCAAAGGTCCCAGGTTCGATTCCGGTCAAGGGCATGTACCTTGGCTGCGGGCATATCCTCAGTAGTGGGTGTGCAAGAGGCAGCTGAGCGATGTTTCTCTCCCATCGATGTTTCTGACTTTCTATCCCTCTCCCTTCCTCTCTGTGAAAAATCAATAAAATATATTTAAAAAAAAAAAAAAAGGAAAAGTGGTTAGGGGCGATCAGGCAGGCAGGGAAGCAGTTAAGAGTGATCAGGCAGGCAGGCAGGCGAGTGGTTAGGGGCATTCAGGCAAGCAAGTGAGTGGTTAGGGGCGATCAGGCAGGCAGGCAGAGTGGTTAGGGGCGATCAGGCAGGCAGGCAGGCGAGCAGTTAAAAGCCAGTGGTCCTGGATTGCGAGAGGGATGTCCCCGGGGATCAGGCCTAAACCGGCAGTCGGACATCCTCTGAGGGGTCCTGATTGCAAGAGGGTGCAGGCCAGGCTGAGGGACTCCCACATACAAATTTCATACACCAGGCCTCTAGTTACAAATAAATGTATAGGAAAGGCCATAAGTTAAAAAACTGAGTGGTGTGCCGTGGTAGAACCAGGCTCTTGGGAGAAGGTAAACTGGACATACTCTGCATCATATGTCTGGCTTTAGCCTTACTGAGAATTTAAGAGTCTTTTCTGGGATTGTCAGCCGGCAAGGCCAGGTCAAAGCTCTGGGAATATGGCAGGGCTGTTATATGGTCTAGGCACCAGACATCCATTGGGAATATGGTCAGAAAGAATGGGCTTGCTCTTGATTTTTGTGTGCTTCTAAAGTCACCCTGGCCAAACTCAGGAGACAGTCAAGTTAGAACATGCCTGTGGGTGAAATGACCCAGTCAGCAGGCACTTACTTCAGGAGCACAGGCTCACTTGGGCATTGCTGAATTTCAGATGCTTCAGCAGCAGAGCTGATGACAGCTCCGTGCGGTGAGGCACCCTCTTGCCATCTGGACCACGTCCTCTCCAGGGCTCATGCACAGCTAGTTAAAGTGATCTCGCCTTTTCCTGTGTTGGACCTCCTGTCTTTTGTAGCACATGTTTTCTGTTTGTCAAAACTACCATAAACTAAATTAAAGCACAAATAAGCTGGGGAGAAACACTTGAAATGTATTGGTCCTCAAAAAAAGGTTGACATTGTAAATTCATAAATAGCTCATAGAACTTATTAAGACTAAAACAAATATTCCATTTACAAAAAGATAAAAGGGAAAAGGAACTTGTAGAAAAATAAACAGACAACACACAGGAAAAATTCAACATAGAGGAAATGTAATTTAAAACAGGAATAAGCAGGAATAAGGTTTTAAAGTTTTTGCAGGCATGATAATCCCTATTGGGTAGACAGACACACTCATTAACTGCTGTTGCTAGGGTAAATGGTAAGTTTCTGCTCCCATTCTGCAGACCATTACGACCATGTATTTGAAAAACAACAACAAACAAATAAGAATGTTCAGATTCTTTTATTCATCAGTTAATTTTTTTGGCTTGAAGTATTTTAGTAATTTTCATTTTGGAGTAGTGCATTTAGTAACAGGTGCTAATATTCATTTATATTTCTCCATTTTATAAAATATTTCTTTGTAATTTCAGTCCTACAAGATTATCAATTTTGCCCCCAGTTTACTTCGGATTATAGTCTCTGACCATGTGGAATTCCCAGTGCGCCAGGCAGGTGAGTTGTGTTTTTATTTTTATAAATTTATTTATGGTGAAAGTAAAAGTAGAGTTTTATTTTAACCTTAAAAATATTTGATTTCTTGAAAAAAATAAACAGGAAATGCACAAGCAGTATTTCTAATGGCTTAAAAAAAATCACTTTCCTTTAACCTGAAACTTAGATACTGAGTTCTGAAATCTTTCTTAGCTTTTTCTTTCTTCCTTTCTCTTCTCTCAGTTCCTTGCCATTTCCCCCCCTGTCTTTCTCAATTTTAAGACCTTTCATCTTCCTAATTTTTTATGATTCCTGGAGGCCTAGCCTTTGGGTCCACAGATTAATATCATGAATTTGTATATGTGAATTTATACACTCCATTTGCATATTAGATCATGGAGTGCAGTGTAAAAGTATTGCACTGATGTTCCTAACCACATGGTTAGGGAGCAGGACTTTTGTTTTAAACATGAAACTTACCTTAAGTCTATGGGACCTATGGTAGATTGGGGGTGGGAGGTGGAAGAGCGAATTGGGGGAATAAATGGTGATGGAAAAAAATGAAATAAAATAAGTATTAAAAAAGATAAGCTGGCCATTTAGAGCCCAAAAGGTGAAAAAAGGGAGAAAGCCTTGGAAAATCATGAGTCCTGAAAAGTTAATAACTTCAAGATAAAAGTGCTAAAATAATAATAGCTAATTAAAAAAGGAATAGTTAAAAAGGGTTTTAAAAACTATTGAAGTGACATATAATCATTGTAAATAATTTGGACATTGAAGAAGAACTAGAGGCCTGGTATGTGAAAATTCATGCACTGGAGGGGGGGGGTCCATTAAGCCTGGCCTGCCCCCTCTCAGTCCAGGAGTCCTCAGGGGCAGGAGGTAACCCAGTAATCAGGGGAAGGTGACGCCCCCATCACGCCTCTGCTGCTGCCACTGCTGGCAGCACAAGCCTTGGCCAGCACTGGTTACCTGAGTCTTGGGTGGCCCTGGGTGGCTGGGCAGCCGCCATCTGAGGCTTGCTTGTGCCTTGGGCCAGTTCTGGGGGACTGGGGGGCTGATGGCTGGTTTGGCCGCACCGTGCACCTTCCGCCCCTCCCCCACCCCAGCTGGGCTGAAAGGACTGTGGGACTCGGGCAGCAGGTGCAAGGAGTGGCTGGACCTGGTCTGGCCACACCCTTGCGGCTGCCACTCCCCCTCCCCTTGGCAGGCTGAAAGGACTGGGGGACTCTGGCGGGGCTGAGGGGACTAGGTGCTGCCATCTTTATCATGGTGTGATTGTCAATTTGCATATTCCCTCTTTATTAGATAGGATACCAAGAAGAAAGTAAAAAAAAAGCTGCTCAATATTTATTACTTATAAATGATCATCATGTGCATGTGTTTGGATATAGCAATTGATGATGTTTTATAGAAATGGGGTTATACTCTACATGCTGATAAAAGTATTTAATTTTACTTGAAATAATGAAAAACAATCATTCAGCTTTGGGGAAAATATAACAATATGTATAACTTTCTGAAGGATCCCTTTGTAGATTAGAGAAATCTATAGGAAACATTTGTTTTGCAATTTTTACTTTAATAAGGTTTGTTAGACTTCTGTGTCAAGTTTTTGAAAGTATTACTCTCAGATTTATTTAATTTTTGTTTTATAAAATAGGCTGTTCTGAAACCACATTTTGCTATTTTAAATAACCTAAGTATTTATAGGGCCATTCTGAAGTTCCTATGAAAGCTTTGTGGAAGTAGTATTTTTAAAGATTTTAAGGCACTTTATTAAACTAATATGTCTTATTTATATGACATATAAACATTACAAAAACACAGAATTTACACATTAGAATATTCTTAGTCTCACCTTCAAAGATAGCTGCCATCAGTTTAGGGGCATGTTCTCCAAATCTGTTTTCCCCTCCATAGATATATTGGCATTATTATTATTGTTGTTGTGGTTGTTATTTTGCTAATCCTCGTACGAGGATATTTTTCCATTGATTTTTAGAGAGAGTAGAAGGGAGGAGAAGAGATAGAAACATAGATGTGAGAAAGATAGATCGATTGGTTGCCTCTGGTACAGCCCCAACGAGGTCCGGCGATCCAACCTGTAACAGGTTTGTACATGCCCTTTACAAAATTTGAAACCCGGGACCCTTCAGTCCCAAGACTAACACTCTATCCACCGAGTCAAACTGGCTAGGGCTATGCTGGCTTTAAAAAGTAATAAAGATCTGTTTATATTACATACGCTATTTTATAATTTCTTTTTGTAAATTTAACCATGTATGCTTGGGGGATTGTTCCATATCAGTGCATATGCATATACTTTATTCTTTATGACAATTGTTCACTATTTCTTTGTACAGAGCTACCTACTTTATTTAAACAATTTGATGTTAATGGACATTTCCTTTATTGACTCTTATTATTGTTGTTATAGAGGCAACGCTCAAATGAGCATTCTTGGACATATATCTCTGGATACTTGTGGGAATATTTTCATAGAATAAATGACAAGAAGCGGAACTGCTAGGTCAATGAATCTTAATGATGTTAACATTTAGAATTTTTTAAAAAAATATATTTTATTGATTTTTTACAGAGAAGAAGGGAGAGGGACAGAAAGTCAGAAACATCGATGAGAGAGAGACATCGATTAGCTGCCTCCTGCACACCCCCCACTGGGGATGCGCCCGCAGCCAAGGCACATGCCCTTGACCGGAACCGAACCCGGGACCCTTCAGTCCGCAGGCTGACGCTCTATCCACTGAGCCAAACCGGTTTCGGCAACATTTAGAATTTTGAATCTTATCACCAAGTTACTTCTGCTACGTTTTCTTTCAATAGTGTATTAGAATTCGAGGTTCCCCGTATAGTCATAAAACATTTTAATCCCTATAGAACTGGACTTGAAAATAAGAAGCAACCTTCAGACAACAAAGATATACACATGGTGAAATCATGGACTTACTTATAATTAGTCATTAAATGCTGTTAATTTATAACTAGAAAATATTTTTATTATGGGCACCATACAAGATGGCCTATATAAAAGACACATTGTAAGATTTATAATTGCAAGATTTTCCATTTTTTTATTGGCTATCATGTTTAACTTTGAAGGGTTTAAGCCTTTCATACTCTGACAAGCTGAATAAAGTTATCTTTTTGATACTGCTCTACTGCCATTTTTTCCCCTAATTTAGCTGCCATTTACTTGAAGAACATGGTGACCCAGTACTGGCCAGACCGAGAGCCTCCCCCAGGAGAAGCAGTATTTCCATTCAACATTCATGAAAATGATCGCCAGCAAATACGTGATAACATTGTGGAAGGAATAATCCGGTCTCCAGATTTAGTGAGGTACAGTAGACTATATCTACGTGGTTAGTAGTCGGAAGCACAAAATATATGCATTGAGGGGGGAGGTTGGATTTAATCATCAGCCTCAAGTTTGGTTTGTTAAAAAGGTAAATTAATGAATATGGGCACCCAGGGAATACTGTTTTGCTGATTTGTCTTTGCTTTTGTAATCCTTTGCAATATTTTGGGAAATATTCATTTGCTTTATGTTGCCACTAAAAAGAGTTAAGGCAAAAACCATACTTAACTAAAATTGTTGTATAAATCCCTGCTATGGATATAACTACGTTCTTAGTTATGATCTCTTGACTTTTTTCTGTCTGGTTTTCTTTTTCCTGAGAAAAAGAGAAATTCACTTCTGGGAGTTTTAACCTGCCACTTTTCTTAATAGTTGGCCTCTCTTTTCACTAATTTTTATGAGCTGAGTATCTTTCCCTTTGGAGAAGACAGGATAGAGTACCTATAAGTAGAAGAATCACCTGTGATTTTTCACGTTTGGCTTAGGTGCTGTAGAGCAACGCTGTCGGGGAGAGTGTTCTGCCGTGATGGGACTCTTCCTGTATCTGCGCTGTCCAGTGTTTAGCTGTGTGGCATACATGGTATCAAGTGCTTGAAATGTGGCCCGTGTAGCTGAGGATCTGAAATTTTAATTTAACTTTGATGATTTCAGAGTTTGCACATGTAGCTAATGGCTGCCCCTGTCTATCGGACAGCACCACTGTAGAGTCATAAGGATTTTGCAGTCTTAAAATAAGAGAAACAAACTCTCTTCAACCTGAGCTAGTAATTAGATTCCTTTTGAGAACGGGGGAGGGAAATAGCTGAAACTGAGATAGGGGAATGAAATTGTTTAATGTCAAGAGATTAGATACAACTTTTCTCCTAGTGTCTAATGTACATTATGATATAAGCAGGGAAGGAAGTGTGAGGAAGAAACAGGGAGGAAGGAGAAGAAACATTACACTGTTCTTTGTACAGTTACTTTGCTGAGAAAAGAAAGTAGGTGTACTGGTGAAAGAAAACCACCATTGTTCTCATTGTCCAAATGCCAAGCTGGGCAGTGGCTCCCCTATGGTGTGATCTTGGGTCTATTTCTTGTCAACATCTTTACATTTTCAGATATCTCTGAGTCTTGCGGTGCTTCTATCTAGTAATGTATGAAAGGATGGCTGCTCATAGCCATCCTTTGCTTGGTTGCAATGAGAAGAGGGTTGGGAGGGTCAATCTGAAGATGAAATCTTTAAAAAGGAAAAGTTTCAGTTGTCTTGCGTACAGATTTGACATATTGGTTATTTGGGAGCAGCAGCTGGTGGCTGCTCACTTTATAACCAGACAGTTCTTTGTGGCTTTGCTTCTGTTATGTCCTGAATCCTTGACTGTCATCACTTTGAAGAAATATTTTTAAGGTTTATTTTAGAGTTTTGCAAAGAAAAGATTTTCAAACAGATTTGATTAACATAAGGAAAAGGCATTATTTTGTTTGTTTCATTTCAGTGAATCCAAGTTATTGGCTGTTTAACTCAACACACACGTTTATTTTTTTCACTGTGGAATCCTAAGTTAGCCAGGCTCACTTCCTGACTTTTTGCAAATGACTATTGTAAGGATATGTTGATAGTTTATAGAAGAGAGATCTCCCCGCCCCTATATTTAGGAGAAGAATGTTTGAAAGACTTATTTTTCTTAGGATATGACCTGTTCTCTTTATTTTCAGGAAGTTGAACTACTGAGGAGGTTTGTCTTTGTAATACTGTTCTTTGTCCTCCCTCCCAGATATATAATTATACCATGTAGGTAAATAGGACTTATAGTGATTTTATGTAAAATATTAGGGGTCTTTGAAACCTGATATTTATTAACTACTTACATTTTGGACTTTCTTTCCCCCCACCTTATAGAGTCCAGTTAACAATGTGTCTCCGTGCTATCATTAAATGCGATTTCCCTGGCCACTGGCCAGCAGTAGTCGACAAGATAGACTATTACTTGCAGTCGCAGAGCAGTGGAAGCTGGCTTGGCAGTTTATTATGTCTGTATCAACTGGTGAAGACATATGAGTAAGTTGATTTCCACTGGTTAGAAATACCAGCCTTGTGGTACTTAGGAAGAATTAAATTGCATACGGGTTGTTCTGGGGAATCAGGTTAATTTGGCAAATGGTGGATGAGCACTGTCAAACATGTTTATTTACTACAGTTATTTAAAGAACCCTTAATCTGCGAATGTACATTGCTGATCTTTGAGGCGGTTATACGATATGATCATGCAGTGCTTTTCAAAAATTATTTGCTAGTTTCAGAAGGCCACTTATTAACAGCTTTCCTTGGGATTTCTGATATAGATAGAGGTATCTTAACATTTGTCTTCAAGTGAATACACTATTATACAGCAAACATTTAACTTATGCAAAATAGAAAATATTAAAGTTTCTTAGCTAGTGACTTTCTTTTCCATAAAAGCTGCTTGGGAGGTGGGAGACAAGTACCACATTTAATAGCATTGTTTTCTGGTTTCTGAGAGGATTGCTACTTATTACATGCAAAGTCCCATAGATCTTTTTACAAGTTACTTAGTTCATGCTGTGTAGAATTTTTAGAAGATATTTTAGATTTGTAGCAATTGAAGTGACCTAATGGCATGCACATTTGTAAACTACTTTAACTTCTTAATTTAGGATATTGTAAGAAGGAATGTATTTCCCCATCTTATTAGGTTTTAATAAGAATGTCTATTTAAAAAGACATATCAAATTGTATTTTATAGGAAGGATTGTGGTATGATGAAAATTAAATTAAGTAGTAGAAAAAATATTTACTTAGGAAAGTTGCAAAATAGACTTGAAACTAGTGTATTTATTTATAGTATGAATTTGGTATGTTGCCTAAAAGAGGGATGTGTTCTTTTGAAGTTCTTCCAAGTTTTTTCTAACAATTCAAATAGATAATGTAAGCCAATGGTTGGGATGTTTTTGTTTCGCTAGCTTTATATAGTTTTTAAAATATGTATATGTTTGTTCATTATTTATGGTTCTTTTGCAAGGGGGGACGATTATTTTTTTTTCTCTTTTTGTCTTTGCTCATGTAGATATAAGAAAGGAGAGGAAAGAGAGCCTCTTATAGCAGCAATGCAAATATTTCTGCCCCGTATTCAACATCAAATCATGCAGCTCCTTCCTGACTCCTCACATTACTCTGTGTTACTACAGAAACAGATTTTGAAAATCTTTTATGCACTTGTTCAGGTAAGTCATATTTGGGGCCTTGCTTTTCTGCCTCACACATGGAAGATGCTCAATAAGTATCAGTTATTGTTAACATTTTTTTATATATCCTCACATGCATTTTTTTAAAACAATCCTCATGGGAGAATAGACTCACAGAAATTAACTTGATTGTCCAAAGTTATCCGAGAGTCAATGTTTGTATGGCTTGTACTCTAGGGTCTGAAGTGCTGGATATGGGAGAACCAGGGGTGTTAACTGCCCTAGAACCTAATTACTTGACTAATCAGCCCATAGCATCTGCCTGTAAATTAGTTATGATTGTAGGAGAAGAGGAAAGAAAAGAAGATACTCCCTTTTATTGGGAAATCATACTGATGGTAGTTTGTTTGCATTTGACCTAATTTAAAGCTAACAAAGTAGTTTTGCACTGTTTCAGAATATTTCACTTCAATAAAGATTTATATTTTTAGCTTTTTAACCTTTTAATAGAGACAGTTTGAGACCTTTTTGGAGGAGAGAGGGAAGAGAGAAGGAGGCAAATCTGAGGAGAGATAAGAAACTGGGATACTATGAAAATATATTCTCCACCCTCTTTTTTTTTTTTTTTTTTTTTTTTTTTTAAGTAAAAGGGAAGGAAGATGTATGGTGCCTTTGCCTTTTTATTAAAGCATTGTTCAGAAATTTTCCGCAGGGGAATCACTTTACTCTGAGATAAACATTCAGTGAGATGTTTTGCCATTAGATATAGTAACATCCCATTTATTCCCTTTTCC
This sequence comes from Antrozous pallidus, assembly GCA_027563665.1. Taxonomy (NCBI): domain Eukaryota; kingdom Metazoa; phylum Chordata; class Mammalia; order Chiroptera; family Vespertilionidae; genus Antrozous; species Antrozous pallidus. Next base: position 80,921,691 of record CM050513.1, read on the forward strand.
ACTGGGAGAACTATAGCCAGAAATCGGGAAGTAAGACAAAGGCTGATGAAACTATTGTTCCCAAACTTCTATGCCTAATTGAGCTAAGAGGGCAAAATCTAAAATGTTTTTCTCAACATACCAGTGCTAAAACCCTAAAAAACTAGTGAAAAATCTCAACATTTTAAACGATTGTGGTCATCTATTATATGCTACTAAAGTAGTATGCTCCTGCTGGGTATCCTGGAAGCAGATTTAAAAGGCTTTCAGAGGCATAATTACAGTGGTAGTGTAAGTAAGAAGTGATTGAAAATTTGGGAAGAGGCAGAAATATATGTTTTGCAAAATATGAGAAATTAAATTGACTTTGTCTAGCATTTATTAAATACTAGAGGCCTGGTGCATGAAATTTGTGCATGGAGGTTGGGAGGTGGGGAAGGTGACTCCTCAGCCCAGCCTGCACCCTCTTCAATCCAGGACCCCTTGGGGGATGTCCGATTGCCGGTTTAGGGCCTAAATTGGCAGTTGGTCATCCCTCTCACAAGCCAGGACCACTGGCTCCTTAACTGCTCACCTGCCTGCCTGATCGTCCCTAACTGTTTCTGCCTGCCAGCTTAATTACTCCTAGCTGCCCCCCCCTGCCGGCCTGGTCACTCCCAACTGTCCCCTCCAACTAGCCTGATTGCCCCTAATTGCGCCCCCTCCCACTGGCTGGTTGCCCCTTACTGCCCCCTCCCCCGGCCTGGTCACCCCCAACTGTTCCTCTCTGCTGGCCTGGTGACCCCTAACTGCCCTGCCCCTGCCAGCCTGGTTGCCCCCAACTCCCCCCTCTTCCCTGCCAGCCTGGTCGCCCATAACTGCCCTCCCTGCCAGCCTGGTTGCCCCTAACTGCCCCTCCCTGTCAGCCTGGTAGCCCCTTACTGCCACTTTGCTGGCTTGATCGCCCTACACAGCCTGCTGTTCAGTCATTTGGTCATCTCTCACTAACCCCTGCTGGCCATACCTCTATCACCTACAAAATAATTAGCTATGTCCCCCACTCCCCCCCCCCCCCCCACTAGAGTGTGAGTCTCCTGGTCGCTCCACGCAGCCTGCTGCTCAGTTGTTTGGTTGTCCCTCACTAGCCCCTGCCAGCCTGGTTGCCCCATGCAGCCTGCTATTTGGTCATCCATCTGCTTGTTTCGGTCGTGACGGCCCCTCACTTTTTATATATTAGGATTGTGTACAGAGCATTTGGGTATTTCATACATACTTTAGAACTTAGTTTGTCCAAAAGTGAACTCATTCCTTGGCCAGGTAGCTCAGTTGGTATATACCAAAAAGGTTGCAGGTTCAATTCCTGGTCAGGGCACATACCTAGGTTGTGGGTTCGTTCCCTGGTCAGAGAGCATATGGGAGGCAACTGATCAATGTCTGTCTGTCTGTCTCTCTTCATTCCTCTCTCTCTCAAATCAATACACATATTCTCAGGTGAGGATAAAAAAGAAAAATGAACTCATTGTCATTCTCCCCCAACCCTCAGCCTGCTTCTCCTCTGACCCTTTCTCAATCCCATACTACCCATTGCACCTAGAACATAGAATGTGAACTTCTTAAATGGCCCACAAAACCCTTCATTTCTCCACCTTATCTTTTACCATTCTCACCCTTGTGCTTTACACTAGCCATGCTGCAATTCTTTCAGCTTCACAAACAGGTCATGCCCTCTCTTCTAAGCTATTAAAATACTGTATTTTTGTTTGGAGCACTCTTCTTCCCCTTTACACCCTGGCTTATCTGTGCTCTTTCTCTAGATCTCAGCTTGCACGTCCTTCCAGAAAGTTGTCCCTCTTACTGCCAGACTGGATTAGGTGGTCCTCTTGTATGCCTTCATCAATACTGTGCAGCTCTTACTGTACACCATATAACACCATAATGTAATACCTTGTTTATATATGTCCCCCCCCCCCCCCTAGAGTGTGAGTCTCCTACTTACCATTAAGTCCCTAGTATGTAGCAGGTTTTGGAAGGCATGGATAGTATTGCCTCATCTCACTTTACCAACAGCGTGGTGAAGGGGACCTACAGTAATATAGTGGCTCTGGTATGCCACAGTGTAGATGAAAGTAGTTGAAAAAATGTTTCATGAAGTAAAGATTTTAATTAAAGTGGTTAAAAATGAGTTCTCTTTACAAAATAGCTAATTATTTTGTAGGTGATAGAGGTATTAACTATAGTAGAAATAATCTTGTAGTAAAAATAATCTTGCCGAGACCCGTTTGGCTCAGTGGATAGAGCATCGAACTGTGGACTGAAGGTTCCTGGGTTCGATTCCGGCAAGGGCATGTACCTTGGCTGCGGGCACATCCCCAGTAGGGGGCGTGCAAGAGGCAGCTGATCGATGTCTCTCTCTCATCCATGTTTCTGACTTTCTATCCCTCTCCCTTCTGCACTGTAAAAAATCAATAAAATATTTAAAAAAATAATCTTACTGTGGTAATCATTACTCAATATATATTCATGTATCAAATAATTACATTGTGTACCTTAAATACACACACACACACACACACACACACACACACAAACAATGTTATATGTCAACTAGAGGCCCGGTGCACAAGATTCATGCATGGGTGGGGTTCATAGACCTGGCCAGTGATCAGGGCCGATCGGGTTCCCCACCTCCCCACCTCCCTACTTCTTCCTTCCCATGCTCCCTCAGCGCCCTACAGCCACCGCTGGTCATACACCATGTGCTGCCCCCTGGTGGTCAGTGTATGTCATAGTGAGTGATTGAATTCCTGTTTTTCTGGTCAAACTCCTGAGGGGACTCTTTGCATATTACATATATATATATATATATATATATATGTTATTTCTCCCATATAAAAGGCTAAGTGTGCATCTGACCCACTGGTAGCCATGACGCGCACTGACCACCAGGGGCAGATGCTCAATACGAGAGCTGCCATGACACAGACTTAAAAATAAATGGCACAATAGACCTGGCGCTGACAAACCAACACTTGGCTTCCCCCAAGTGGGACACAGGCCCCGCCACCATCCTGGAGTGACACCCCACCAAATCGCAGCCAATGCTGTCAAGACCTCATGGTTCAAATATGGCTCACATCCCAGCCCAGCCTGGAAACGATTGCTGTGGGCGCCAGATAATGATGTCAGATAGCAATGCCTGGCTTCCTCTCTCTAGTGACCAGCCTCCTGGGAGTTTCTTTAGCCCAGGAACATGATTTGCTTTATAGCCAGGTGCAAGCATTTTACACTTTAACCAAATGTCTGTGAAGCATTTTCCCATGCCTCATCTCATTTGATCCTCACAGAAGTTCTGGAGTAGGTAGATAGGAGACCCAGTGGAATCCTATTTTCTTTTCATTAGTTGGAAAAAGGAGATTTAGAAAGTTTAGAAACTTGACCTGACTGAAAAGGAGTAAGAAGTGGTGGAACTTGAAAATGACTTTAGTTTTTCTCACTGCACAGAATATAGTCAAACACTGCTACAGTTAAATATTTTACCTTTTGTTCTCCCTGCGTGATCTACAATAATAATCTGCTTCGTGTTGATATTTACTGCTGTGTTGCTGACAATTATCTGAAAGAGAAATCAGTGTGCTTCACTGGGCTGGAAAGAGCTGAGCTAAATGGGAAACAGGTCTAATTAAATAAGTTTATTCTCTCTATATAAGAGGCTGAGTTGACTTGCACATGCGAGATACACATAAAGCTCTCGCTGGCCCCAATTGCATGTGTTTGTTTTATCTGTCATTGTTGAGCGTGAATTTGGTTGACAGTTCTATTATAGAGAAAGGGTGAATAGTGATATTAACATATTTCTTCTAATTAATTTCCTTTCAAGTGCATGCGTCTGTGTACTGGGTCATTAGTATCTCAATAAAGTTGGGGGAAAAAAGTGAGTGGTTGAAGTGAAAGTTTGACAAAGGAGTAAATGGTAAAAATCACTTACTTGGAATCTTACACTGAATCAATGAGACCTTACTATATTAAATTTTTTTCGTTTAAAAAAGTAACTCAGAGGAAACAATTCATAGCATATATACTTCTAGATTTTAAATTTAAAATTAAATTTTAGGTTGAACCATATGAAATTACTATTTTCGTGATCAAACGTTAGCCATTTCATGTATTTCAACCTTCCAAATGTAGCTGAGGTTGCTGATTTGTAGAGGGAGGAATGACTGCTGATGGTGATGTTCTTTTTTTTTCAGTATGCATTGCCTCTTCAGCTGGTGAATAACCAAACCATGACAACGTGGATGGAGATCTTTCGAGCTATTATTGATAGAACAGTTCCTCCTGTAAGAAAGAGCTTCTGTTCCTAAGAAAAACTGTGAAAACGGGTTTGGGGTATTTGTGGTAGACTGATTTATGATCTTAGCCTATCTGGGGAAAAAATTAGTACTGTAGTAAAAATAACTAATAAAACATACTCGTTTTGGGATTGTTCAGGTAAGTAAAACTAATAAAATAATTACCTTTTATCCAACTAAAATGCTAAAAAACATTTTTGAGAACTGGTATTTATTCCTCTAGCCTTTTTTTCCCCTCTGTGTCTATTACAACAATATTTTATTTATAAAAATGGTATATGTAGACACTGATTTGAAATTTATTTTTCACTTAAAATCTTTTATGAATATTTTTATGATACAAATGTTTTTAAACTCTATCATTTTTGTTGAATGCTTCATTTCCTGGGCATTTAGGTTGTTTTAGTTTTTTTAGTATTTTAACTATAAGGATCTAGTTAAAATTTTTATACACATACATGATTATTTTCTTTGGATAGACTCCTGGAAGGTTTAAGACTTTGACAGATCTTGGAAAGGACTCTCTAAAAACATTGCCCTGGCTTGCACTTCAATAAGCGGTGACTGAGAATATTTTACATAAAAGTCTAGGTTGCCAGTTTGATGGGTGAAAGATGGTGTCTCATTTTTATCTGCAGTAACTGTTAATGCTCTAGTTTACTTATCAAATTAACTGAGATAACTAATGCAATTCAATTAAAAAACACAAAATATTTTAACATTTAAGCTTGTCTTCAAATGTGTAGGACTTTTCTCTTAATCATATTTTGGGACAAATTATATTTAAGTTTAAATTATATACACAAATGCACAGAACTTATTGAACAGCTCAGTGAATTATGGCAAACATACACTTGTGTTACTGTCACCCAGATTCAGATGACATGGTAGGACCTTTTTGTCATCCCAGAGTTTCCTTCAAGTGACATGGTATTTTGTATTTGTTTTCTACTTATTTGGGCCTTTTGAAGATAGGAGATAAATATGAACAGCAACATTGGTTAGTTGAAATTTACTTTGCTTATTTAATTTTTACCTTGCAAACTCATTTGTATGACTGTCTAAACTGACCATTAATATGACTTGGTCTATAGCAAGATTTATTCTTTCTGTTATTCACACAAACCTTTTTGTCATGCAGAAATGTAATCTGGGTGTTTTGTCCTTTTAGGAGACTATGCAAATTGATGAGGATGATCGACCAGAGCTAGTGTGGTGGAAGTGTAAGAAGTGGGCGCTGCATATTGTAGCTCGTCTTTTTGAACGGTAATTCTCTGTATTAGATTTATGATCTTAGGTCAGTATCTCAGTATTGGATATAATAAAGTTGGATAGGTCCCTTGATGGCCCACAGTATATGGTTATTTGCCTTTAATGCCATAGAGGGCAAAAAGTCACCCTCTGTTTTAATTGTGATCATTGACTCTGAGATCAAAATGAGCTGCTCAGTCTTTTCTGAATCTTTCTATTTTTCTGTAAAAAGAATGGAAATGACATTGTTTAGCTTATTGGAAATATCCAGGAATTGTACAAGAACCTATTTAGTAATTCAGCTCTATAGGAAAGTTAGTCAAATTTAATTATAGAAGCATTTATTGGAAAACATGTTAGGTGTAATTTTATTTGAAACATTTAACATTTAGGGGATCATCATTAATTAAATAGGTAGAAGTTTCTGTCTGAAATTTTAAGTATGACCCAGAGTCATGATAAAGCTTATCATGATTTTCTTTTGGGGCTTGTGAAAAGAAGGGAAAGTGTTAGTTTTCTGCCCCAATAGAATGACTCTTTCAACAAGGGACCATATTTAACTAGTGAACATGCTGGTTTAAAAAATTCACAGTATTTAAACATTTTTTCTTTCTATTTTAAGATATGGAAGCCCAGGAAATGTCACAAAAGAATACTTTGAATTTTCTGAATTCTTTTTGAAAACCTATGCGGTGGGAATTCAGCAGGTAATAAACTTATGCTTTTAAACTAGAAGTAGTTAAGGCATTTCTATCTATTTAAAAGTAGGTTACAAACATATTAACATGTGGTAGGGGATGAAATGGTAGCCCTGGGAGTTTAATGCACTGCAGTGAGCTTTAGAACCAAGTGGCCTAGGCAGCTACCACAAGAAGTGCCCTTCTAGACAGCTGGAGGCTGGACTCCAACCTTTTAAGTTTGTTGATCCTGCTGTAGCAGGCACCAGTAATTGATTGGATTCTTCTATTGACTTTCTGACTTCCTATGAGTTTCCTACCCTCTATTTCTTTGAGCCTCACTTCTTTGTTCCAAGCTTTTATATCATAAGTGTTCATGGAATACGAATTCATCTATTTCAAGAGAAGCTGAGAACTTAAATGTTTTTTATGGAAGTTTGGGAACCATTTCTATGGAGTGAAAGTTGGGCATAACTAGCTTGATATTAATATTAAACTAACAAAGGACAAATGGGCATGAAAATTGTTTGATCTGTGTTGCTATTTGAATCATATTTTTGTTTATATTTCAACAAATAAAATTTAATTATTGAGCACTATCAGGACCATATTGAGGAAGCAAAATTAATCAGACATAGACATAGCAAAAGGCTCTAATGATGAGGTAGAGGGTGTTTCCAGGTTTTTGTAAATTTATGCATATTAGACTTTATAATAAATGATATAAAATTAATACTTCACACCTGTCATCTGAGACAGAATATTTCCTTTGATAGATGATCATTTTGTCTAGTATCATTTTATAGATTACCATTTCCAAAATGTAACTTGCAACAGTTCAGGAAAGCTATGGCTGTAGTTTTTTCACAAAATATTTTGTTGGCCCTTGAGACAGTCTATAAGGAAAACTAGTGAATAATGAACAAAATGATCAGTTCAGCAATTCACTATGGATACTAGCATAATCAGATCAGCTTTGTCTTCTGCTCTTTCCACTGCTGCTAAACTTACTAAGCTTCCTAAAGTTGAAGTTTTTCCAGTGTCACATAAATGTGTGTGTGTGTGTGTGTGTGTGTGTGTGTGTGTGTGTGTGTGTGTGTATGTGCACATACATTTAAATTTCATACCACTGCAGCCATGTCATAAATTATTTATACTTTAGTTATTCAGGGTATATATTCCTAGTATTTAAAAATAGTTTTCTTATCAAAAACTTCTCTTCTTTACTCTTATGTGTCATCTGCACTTGGTTGAGCCACAGCTGTATCTGGAAGAACCTGTTCAGGAGCATCCGTTTTTAGCCTGCATCGCTGAACACTGCAGAGATGGTGGCAGACACTTTTATCAACCTGAATTTTGTATAGCTTGAGCTAAATTTATAAGTTCTGTATTTGTTTTGAAAGAACGCTTTTTATTTATTCACCAGTTCATTTAATAAGCTTTCCATAAGGCAGACTCTGGAGACCAAATATTAGAAGCCTTGTTTTGTTACTTCTGACTGAGAGTCCTCGGGATAGTTATGGCTGCTTTGGGCATGGTTCCTTCCATATAAACAATCTCTCTCTTTTTAATCAATCTTTTAAAAAATATCTTCTCAGTTTTGTGTTATGTTTATAAAGACTTTCTGTTGTCTGAGATTCTAAAAGAAAATTCTTCCATATTCTAGGAATTTTATGCTTTCTTTTTTTTGTTTGTTTAAATATTTCCCCATCTAGAATTTGTTTTGTTAAGAAGTTTAGTTAGGGAATCAACTTCATTTTTGTTCACAGGGTTAATATAGTTGTCCCAATGCTATTTATTTGAGTCTACGGCCATACCATTCTAAACATGCCAGACGTCTTCTATTTTTTTTGATAACTTACTGTTTCTGTCCTGGTTTGAGATGTACTTTTATCAAATGTTAAAATCTGTTTCTGCTATCTTTTGCTGTATGGTTGTTCTCAGTGTTCATTTAGTCAAGTCTGTTGTTGTTTTTTTAACAGAAGTCTTACTATATTTGAATAACTAGTATGTGGAATAGAGCGAAGACTTACTCTGAGTAGTTCAATAGGTTAGAAGTATGACACATGACTGGAAATTACAGCGAGACACTGTTCCATGTAACATGACCCTGTCTAATAATTAAAAGTGCCCTGGACCTTCCTCACAAAATATTGATTCCCCTTAACATCTGTTAGTTTTTATTTTTATGCATTCTGGGTTTTAGGTCATGCCTAAAATGCTCCTCCCCTTAACCTTAAAATTGTACATGTTCCCCTTTATATTTTCTTTCTATTTTCCTGTAGGTACTACTAAAAATTTTAGACCAATATAGACAGAAAGAGTACATCGCTCCGCGGGTTCTTCAGCAAGCTTTCAACTATCTCAACCAAGGGGTTGTTCACTCCGTAACATGGAAGCAGATGAAGCCGCACATACAGGTCAGTGTCAGGGAGCAGTTCTCTAAAATTATTCTCTGGTTAAATCCGGTTTTCTAGACAAAGTAAGTGTTATTAATTCCATACTTTATGCTGAGTATATTTTTATTTTCATTAATAATTACAATGAGTACAGTCATACATATCTGATATAAAGGGCTTGGAAATTTGAGAATTGAGAAGAGTGAAAACTTACAAGTTTTATGAGTTGGAGGACATGGATTCAGTTGACCTTGCTTAATTGTTTACTTAAAGATAGAATTTCACATTCTTATTTAATCAAAGACAAATGAGAATGAAAAATTACAGGCCATTAATAAATAAATTCGTATTTGCATGCAGACAATTTTGAGTAATTCAACAGTGCCAGGAACTGAATTTTTACAAACCCTCTTAAAACTGTAAATTCTTGAATTCTAATCTCTAAGATGGTATTTAAAGAGAAAAAGAAATTCCTTTTCTTTGCCTTTGGTGTCCAGACTAGAATTCATTTAGTGTTATCTTATTACAGGTGTTAACAACATAACATTTTTTGCATTGTTTTCTGTGGACATCTTAATAATATTTCCCTAAGCTCCTTGATCAAACAGTGGTCATTTCTTTGCAATTAATAGATACTAGTTTCATTTTATTTGCTGTGTTTCTGTAAAGTAAGGATTAATTGCGATAGTATTTTTTCTGCTTGATGCCTTTGACCTTAATTTTACATGTCTTTAATGTAGGAATAAGAAATGGATCCTTAGGCTGAATTTTTTCCTCTTAGAAATATTTATTTAAGAGATGGCTCTGTGGTTTTGCTTTTTTTTTAAAATCCTCACCTGAATACATGCTTGTTAATTTTAGAGAAAAAGGGAGGGAAAGAGAGAGACAGAGACAGAGAGAGACATTGATCTGAGCGAGAAACCTTGATCGGTTGCTTTACCCCCCATGTGTGCCCTGACAAGAGATCAAACCCCGCACCTTTGGTGCATGGAATCAACTGATCCACATCAGCCAGGGTGAGATGGTTCTGTTTTTACATATTTAATTGCTGGAGCACAAAAGGGCTTAGTAGAGCATTAGCAGCAGTGGACATACAGATGTGGTTCTCTCCGCGCCCCTGGCCCCCCCTCCCCGAAACCTGCATTTGTAGAGCAAGAAATTAGGCTTTTGTAAATGGAAGAAGAAGAAAAAAATAATATTGTTGATATGCTAACATTTAGAACCAAAATGGAAATGTAAAAATGTCCACAAAAAGAAATATAATAGTAAATATAACCTTTGCTTGATATTTATTTCTTCTTAAAGAGTCAAGGTATGTTTACTACTGATTTGTTAGTAAAACTTTATTATCCTTTCTGTTGCTTCAAAGAGTAGTATTTACATTCATCTTTCTCTATATCTTTAATCAACTGTTGTTTAAAAACAAACTGTGTTTAACCCACCCCCTCACTCCCTCATCCCCTCAAACTCTACCCTTACCCTAAGCTCTTGCTTTCCTGCTCCCACCTTAGCTGCTGCAAGCTTAACAGGAAGATGAATAGAACAGTTTGGAAAACTAACATAATAAAGGCAATCAGTAAATCCATTATTAGTATTCCCCAAATTAGAATAGGTATACCCAGTTGCTGTTTTGTTTTTTTCTTTCTTAGAATATCTCTGAAGATGTGATTTTTTCTGTGATGTGTTATAAAGATGAGGATGAAGAGCTGTGGCAAGAAGATCCCTATGAGTACATAAGGATGAAATTCGGTAATCGAGATGGGTTTTTTCCTCGTTAGCTACTGGATACATAAAGTAATATACCTAAATTTATATTTTAAGGAGATTTTATGACTTTGTTAAATTCCCAGAGTTCTGCTTTGCACGATAACCTTTGAAACTCCGGAGAGTTTGATGTTCTGTTGGACCAATGAACTTGAGACCTTTGGGTGTGGGAGATGAAAAGCACCTTTATGTATCCATCCTATGGGACTGAATCAGTCTTGGCACCATCTGTATTCTTTTTTATTGTAATGCTGATCTGCAGGGACCATTCCTCTCTGAGCCTTTTGGGGTACCCACTTGTAGATTGGGCTGTGCTCAGTCTGGCAGATCCTTTCGATTTCTGCATATTTTAAGAGCACCCCAATCTAGTTTGCCTCCTTATCTTAGAGATAAAGTTTTCCACAAGGGAATGAGATTACCTACAGTGGTCGCACTATGTGGCCCAGTTTTGAGTGGGGGAGGAGGGAGTCCATTTAGCCTCGATTTTCCTGGAAGCTCTTAAACTGTGCAGATTGCCTCAGCTCATTTCCATATCTCTGGTTTGAATTAATTGCATCATGGAATACTCAAACACTTCACATAGCGAAATGTTATTTGTGTACCTCAGTTTCTCCCACAACTTAGAGCTATCTGAGGTCAGGGGCTGTATCTTATTTATTTGCTTTATTTTGCATTCTCCATTCCTTCTACATCTCTACAGTCCTCTACTAGTGTTTGGCTCTAGTATGTCTTCAATAAATGTTGAAATAAGTAATTGATAAAACTGACAATGCATTGCTTTCCCTTGTGGTCCAAGTGTCTCTGGCTACTTGAGTTAAGCCTGCTGGTATCGATGCTACTGGTGTAGATGCTGGATTGTTTTTACAGTGCTCTGTGTTAGTACTATTTGATTGCATAGATGAGGAAGTGCCTCTTATCTGGAGACAAAGTACAGGAAAAGCCAATGAATGAGAAATGATATTTACCGTTTGCTTCCCCCCGCCTCCAGTTCTATTTTTTTCCTTTTAAAAATCATTACACGTGGGCATGATTTCCTCCCTTCCTGGTGCTTTTGTTTTCCTAGGAGCAGAGTGATTAGCCAGTCTTCTATCTTTTTCATTATATTCTTTAATGTTTATCTTTTTGGTGATACCTTTATTTTTTGTAATGTGCAGAATATTTGTTTAGCTTTCAGAAAGCTACCATTATTTCACTTATTCTTCATATAAAATAAGATATGAAGTTTTAGAAAAAAATAATTAAGAGCTATAAGTGTTGATTGACAGAATTTGCATTTTATTGACTAGAAGAGAATATGGATAACGCAAGACTAGTTGAAATGCTTTTTCTTTAACTATTTCCCTCTGGAAACTAGAATGCAGTGGCTATTATTTGATAAGTATATTTTACTTTGGGAGAACTATAGGGGAAAACACCTATGGCATTCATTTTCTTTTTATATTCTTGTCACTTGCAAGAACAAAAAACTTTCCTATGTAAAGGCATTGTCTGCTTCTAATAATGAAGCTTTTGGATTTGGTATAAAGTATAGGAGCTCAGGCTTTAATGTTAAGGCAACCTGGGTGTGGTGCTGGCTTGGTCACTCACTCGGGGGACTGTGGGCACAGCACTTAATGCCTCTGAGATGCAATGTTTTCAGCTATAAAGCAGGCAGTGACAATAATGCTGGATGGAGTAAGTGGGATAATACACATAATTAGTTATTTAACAGCTTAGTGTAAGGAAAAACCTTAGTACAGAGTAAGTACTCAGTAAACGGGAGTTATTAGTATTATCATGTTTGTGTTTTATATTTTGAGGCAAAGATGTAGGTTTGGTTTTATTTTTATATTTAAATCTGGATATATCAGATACTTATCAGGTTTTCATATTCTATATAAAACTGCCTATTCTGAAATTTTCATGTAGGTCATTGATGTGTTTTACATATGTGTATATTCAAACAAATACCCTTTGAATACCTGCTGTCTTTTACATACGTGTATATTCAAACAGATACCCCTTGAATACCTGCTGATAGGGCCAAGTGTTATCCAGAAATTCCTTAGAACTTTTCCACTTTAAAGCTGTTTCCTCTGCTTTATCTTTAGGTTTCCAAGTAGAGATTTCTCCCTCAATTTCTACTCAAGTATTACCTTAATTGAGAATTGGAGACACTTTCCCAGACACCCTCCCTGTTTAAACTAGCAGTTCACACTCTGTTTTTCTTTACCCTGTTGTACATTTGTTCTTAGCCTGACCTATATATGTGCATGTGTGTATATGTGTAGAATGTTCCTTACTCTCTCTGACCTTATAAACTCCATGAACTGTTTTTCTTTGACCTTTGTGTCCCCCAGAGCCTACAAACGGTGCCTGGCACATAGTAAGCACTAAATAAATCTTTATTGTTTTTTTTTTTTTAAGCAGTTATGCCTAAAATATATTTAGTACATTTCTTTACTATTAGGGGCCCAGTGCATGAATTCGTGCACAGTGTGGGCCATGAGGCTGCAGTGGACATACGGGCAGGTCTCGGCCCATCCTCTGCTCCCCCAACTGGCCCCTTCCACTGTGGCCCCAGGCCCCTGTCTGCCAGCAGCCCTGCTTCCACTGCTGCCACATGCTGATGGCACTGGCCCCTCTCACACCCTCTGATGGTGGGGAGTGGTTGTGGCCGGAGCCAGCAGTGGGTGTGACCAGCAGCTGCCACCTGAATTGCCCCTCAGGAGCAGGGGGGAGTAGAGAAGCCCTGAGGGGCGATCGGAGGCTGGCAGCCACCCCTTGCACCTGCTGACGGCGCTGAGCGATTGGGCCCAGCTCTGGGTGCTGGCAGTAGGTGTGAGCAGTGGCTCCAGTGTCAGCAGCAGATGCACATACCAGGTAGGACCACAGTATGCGGGAGCAAATAATTTTCAGTAACCACCAGAGGCCCTGATTACAGTGACCTGCGCCACGCCTTGGTCTGGTGCCCCTGCTCATCTGCTCCACCATCCTGCCACAGCCAATGCCTGCCATGTTCCACACGTGCCCCCTGGTGGCCAGCGCATGTCATAGTGACTAGTTGTTTGGTTGTTTGGTTGTTCTGCCATTTGGTCTATTTGCGTATTAGGGTTTTTATATATATAGATGATTATTTAAAAAAGACAGGCCTTGTAGAGTTTGATATATATATTTTTGTACATGAAAACACTTGATGATATATCCTTAGAGAAAACATTGACAATATATCTTCTAGCTTTTTTTATTCTGTAAACCAGTGTCATATACGGATTGTTTTTCCCTTGATTTTGGAATAGTGATTAACCAGATTTAAAACTTGTAGTAATTGTATTTTTACTAAAATGGTTTAATCTTTTAAAATCTTAGACATTTTTGAAGATTATGCTTCTCCTACCACAGCAGCCCAGACTCTCTTATATACTGCTGCAAAGAAAAGAAAAGAGGTACATAGTTATTCTTCTTAAATCCTGTGTTGATTTGATACCCTAAAGTAATCCTAGTATTTGAAAAATTGTCTTATTAGTTATAATCTGTCACTTTAAGAATATTTCATTATCCTAGTAAGGGCAAAGGATTATTTATTTTTTAAAATATATCTTATTAATTTTTCACAGAGAGGAAGGGAGAGGGAGAAAGAGTTAGAAACATTGATGAGAGAGAAACATCAATCAGCTGCCTCCTGCACACCCCCTACTGGGGATGTGCCCCCAACCAAGGTACTTGCCCTTGATCAGAACTGAACCTGGGACCCTTGAGTCGCAGGCTGATGCTCTATCACCTGAGCAAAACCGGTCAGGGCAGGGCAAAGGGTTATTTTGTTTTCTTAGTTATACTTTATGAAACATAGTAAAATGGCTTTAATTTTGAAAATTAGTGCATTATACCTAGTATATAAACAGTACTATAGTAACACAAGGAAAACTAATGTAGACTGAAATGGATCTTCTATTTTTTTAGGTCTTGCCAAAAATGATGGCTTTCTGTTATCAAATCCTAACAGACCCGAACTTTGACCCAAGGAAGAAAGATGGAGCCCTGCATGTGATTGGTTCCCTAGCTGATATTTTATTGAAGGTTAAGTTACTTATAATTTAATTTACTTAAAACTGTGAAGCACTGGCAAATGTGAGAATATGAAAGTTATGGATAATTTAAAACTGGTGTCTGCTTCTACATAGTTGAGTTGACTATAAATACTCTTTTTGTCACCTGTTTCTTGAGTTAAAAACAACTTTTGACTTTGTTCTTACAAAAATCAATCAGTATCAAATTATATTTAGGTACTGTTTTTGTCTCTTAAAAAATATTTTTTTATTGATTTCAAAAAGGAAGGGAGAAGGAGAGGGAGAGAGAAATATCAATGATGAGAGAGAATCATTGTTTGGCTGCCTCCTGCACATCCCCCACTGGAGACTGAACCTGCAGCGTGGGCATATGCCCTGATCAGGAATTGAATTGTGACCTCCTAGTTAAATGGTTGACACCCAAGAAGAAAGGAGGGAGAGAGAGAGAAACATTGATTGGCTGCCTGCTACACTCCCCCTCACCGGGGTCAAGCCCAAAATCTGATCAAACCAGTGACCTCTTAGTGCATGGGTTCATGCTCAACCAACTGAGCCACACAGGCCAAGCCTATTTTTGTCTTGTTTTAAAACATGCAATATATCAGTGAAATAGTTTTACAAAATTGGAAATAGAAATATGGTAAGTGTAAGTCATAATAAAGATATTTTATTAGGATTTAATTTTTACATATGCAAAAAAATTGATAATTTGAAATTTAATATCTATATCCTAACAGAAGAGTTTATTCAAGGACCAAATGGAGTTGTTGCTGCAGAATCATGTATTTCCATTATTATTGTCTAATCTGGGATATCTTCGAGCTCGAGTAAGTTTTCCATATTTCCATTATATATCTTAAAATCTTTATTTTAAGATAATTATTGAATTTAATGTTTTTTTGATAAATTGACACATATTGAAGCAAACTGACTAAAGAACAAACTAGTAGAGGGATTTATGGATTTTAATTTCACCTGTTTTCATTTTTCATTCTACTCTCACTTCCTGAAGATGCAAAACATGTAATGAGAGTGATAATATTACTGCAGTGGTACCATGGAAATTCTGAAACTGATTAATTTTCAATGTCTAAAAAGGCATGAAACTCTAGTTTAGCTAAAAACTTTATTATGATTTCTAATATGCTAGGTAGATATATCTTAGTAGAGTGAAGAAATTAATAATCCATGTAAACTTATTTGTGTTCTAAATGTGTATTACTTCTAGAATCAATATATTTTATGGAGAAAGAAATAAAAATAGAACTTTAATTTAAGAGCCTAGTATTTATAACTACGTCAACACACAAATTTCTTACTAAGCACAACAAATGTTAATAATACTTTATATATTCCAAAGCATTTTATAAACAGAAGATAATCATCACTGGAGAAATATTTGGACAAATGTAGATTAGAGATGTTGAGGCCATGCAAATATTTTTATAGGTAGGTTTCTGACTTTTGAGAGGATGTATAAATTGAAATTATCTTGATAAAAGTCTTTAGTAATTCAACTGTTGATTGTGTTTTATGCACATAGAAAATTTAAGAAAGTAATATGATTCTGTGGTGTAGTAGTTTAAAATTTGGTAATTTATAAAAGGTTTAAACTCGTACCTTATGTGAATGAAAAAAAGGAAATTTGCTGTAGTGTAAGGAAAAATAATGTTTCATTTATTTGCTGTAAAGGCTAGCAAATAAATGTCAAACATTGGTTTGTAGTAGCTTTTGCATGTAAATAATAAATTAATTATGAATCATAATACTTATTAAAAGCATAAACAGGACTTTTTTTTTCAGGGCAAGTTCTCTGAATTTATTTATTACATGGTTCACACACTTGAAGGCAATTCAAGCATAGGAGCTGGGATTTATATATGAAAAAGGGTGGACATTTTTTTCCTCAGAGACACTTAAACTTGGCTCTGTTTTCTTTATCCTGTGGGAAATGGTATTACATATAGATAATTTAGAAGTAATCAAACTGCCTTAAAAAAAACAAACAATAACAACAGAGAAATCCAGAAACTAACAACTAAGGCTTACATGCTATCCTTTAAAAAACAAATAGTGCTTGGCAGAATTAATGACATTTTAATTAGTAAGAAATTATGCATGACATTATTATAGAATGCCATAATCCTAATAGTTCCCTATTTACTTTCTCCTTGTAACATAGTCTTGTTGGGTACTTCATGCATTTAGTTCTTTGAAGTTTCATAATGAGCTCAATCTAAGAAATGCACTTGAACTAGCAAAGAAGAGCTTGATTGAAGATAAGGAGATGCCTGTCAAAGTTGAAGCTGCCCTTGCTCTTCAGTCATTAATTTCTAACCAAATACAAGGTAAAGCCAAAAACACCTTTTAGAATATTTGTTTGCTTGTTTATTTTTAGATGAGAACTTCCAAAATAGTTTTATTCATTTTCTTTCCTACTAAGAATAATTCTTTAAGTCTTAAGGTTTAGGGTTTAGATTTCTGAACTTTTGCCCCTCACAGTTTTATAGAATTTTACTTTTGACCTTTTTTGGGAGTTCCTTTTGACTGTGGTTTCCAGAAAATATTTAGATTAGGGGACAAGTTGATAATTATTGGACATTAGGTGGACTGGGAATTAAGAGAACTGGTGTCTAATTTTGATTGTGCTACTAGTCTCTCTATATAAAAGCCTAATATGCAAATTGTCCCCTCTAGAGTTCTACCAGGATACCGGGAGTTTGATTGCTTGCTATGACATGCGCTAACCACCAGGGGGCAGCATGGAATGAAGAAAGGCCCTGGCTGGCAACTGGCAGCCAGAAGGAAGACCCCAGCTGGCAGCCAGAAGGCCCTGATTAGCTTTGATCGCCAGCCAGGTCTAGGGACCCTACCCATGCATAAATTTCGTGCACCAGGCCTCTAGTTTGCATATATAACTGGGCAAGGCACATGATTTATCATGACTTGGATATCTAACTCATTTAAATTCAGGGGGTTGGAGTGGATGATTTCAAGATTCCTTTCAACTCTAGGATTCTATGGTTCTGCTACTTCTGAAAGTAGCAAGTATTATTTCTAGTGAGTGATAACCCAGATAACTCATTTGTTTGTTTAGAAGAATATTCTGTCCAAAGTTCAAATAAACCTTTGAAAGTAAACATGCACCTAATTTATCTCTAGTCAACAGTGTTTTAATAGGGGTCTGAATATTGCATAAGAACATGAGGGAGAAGGGTGAGCAGAGATGGAGTGGGGGCAGGGGATGGGCACCATTAGTAGTGTGCATAGTTTTATGCACATCATTTTTTATACTTATATCCTGGTATCATATCCATGTGGTATAGTTATGGCAGGCTGTTGTCATTTTGGTCAGAACAGTTCTCTCCTATGCAGGACTGATTCTCTCTGTATTACTTTGGGGAATATTGATATATTGATGAAGATTGTTTTGGTACAGCTTTGCAACTTACCACAGAGCAAGTATCTATGTAGAACCTATGTCACTTACCTTTGTGAGCAAGTTGATTCCTTTTATCACTTGTGAATGGCTGATTGTTTGGTGATTGTGTTTATCTTATTGCATTAGCTAAGGAATATATGAAGCCACATGTGAGGCCTATTATGCAGGAGCTGTTGCACATTGTTAGAGAGACAGAAAATGATGATGTGACGAATGTTATCCAGAAGATGATATGTGAATACAGTCAAGAAATAGCCTCTATTGCTGTCGATATGACCCAACACTTGGTAAGACTGGGAGGGCTGTTTGGTTTAAGAGCCTTGAATAATCTAAATAAATTAAACTCCAAAATTTGAGTTCGGTTTTATATGTAATTGTAAATCCTATATAATAAGAGGCTAATATGCAAATTGACCAAACAGGGAACAACTGGTTGCTATGATGCACACAGACTACCAGGGGGCAGATGTTCAATGCAGAAGCTGCCCCCTGGTGGTCAGTGTGCTCCCACAGGGGGAATGCCACTCAGCCAGAAGCCAGGCTCATGGCTGGTGAGTGCAGAGGCAGTGGTGGGAGCGTCTCCTGCCTCCGAAGCAGTCGGACATCCCCTGAGGGCTCCTGGACTTCAAGAGGGTGCAAGCTGGGCTGAGGGACCCCCCAGAGTGTACGAATTTTGTGCACTGGGCCTCTATTGTTAATATAAAAATGTTTGCTCTTCTAATTTTGACAGTTAACTTCTTTCTTTTTTTTTTTAATATATATCATATCCTATCTAATAAAGAGGGAATATGCTAATTGACCCACACACCATCACAAAAAGATGGTGGCACCCACAGCCAATAAGGAGGGAATATGTTAATTGACTGCTCCACTCTCAAAGAGGCACCCACAGCCAATAAGGAGGGAATATGCTAATTGACTGTGACACCCTCAAAGATGGTGGCAAACACAGCCACAAGATGGCAGTGCTCAATCCCATCAGCCCTGCTACCTAGCTTTGACTTTTCCTTAGAGCACCCGTAACTATTGACATGGTATTTTGTGTGTTTTTTTAATGTCTAACTCTTCCACTAGCTATGAGCCTAGGTAGTTGATTTAGAAAGTAATTCTGGGGAATGGGAGTGGGGAAGGGACATGAACAGCAAAGGAGGAGAAGCCAATACCAGGATATGCTATTGAGGAGACTATGAATAATGGCTCAGAACTCAGTCAGTGGAGAGAAGCCTGCGTACTTCAGCTGCTGACTCCTTTGGTCAAATGTGGCCCCCTATAGGTGTTTGATTCCCCAGTACTTCTGGTTCGCACATGGATCAGAGAAGCTCTGGGGCAGGAAGCAAGGGCCCAAGCCTGAGGCAAGACCATGTTAGGTTGTGCATGAGCAAACCTGGTGGAAGAAGTTGCTGCAGCAATGGCTACAGTGAAAGATGGGGCCAAGGGACTATTGACAGTTAATTTCTATAGTTAATTAGATTTAAATCTAATAACATTAATGTATTTTATCTATAATATTCTGAGATTTCATAGTGATTTTTTCTTAATGTGAGCCTTCTACATTTTCACTTTCTGGCTTTTGAATCTTGAAACTAATTTTCTTCACTTTTAGGCAATTTCTTGTGTTACTTCTTTAATTTTTCTCTGCTGTTTTTTCTGTTCTATAGTTCTGATGTAGAATATTGGACCAAGACTGAGTTTCTGATTTCCTTACTTCTCTCTCCTGTCTTCCATATCTGTTCTTTTCATTTCATTTTCTAGATGATTCCTTGACTTTGTCTTATAAACATTCTATTGAATTTTTCATTTGAGTATTGTTAGATTTCAGTTTTCCCAGATTTTGGATTTATTTGTTTAATGACAACCCGAGGTAAATATTAGCTATCTGATTGTAATACCTAATGTATATATTTCACACTAGTGGCCAGATAAGGAAAAAATGACTATATTTAAAACATAACAACAAATGCATAATGTTGCTGATATTTACATGTGTGATGCTGCTCTTTTGCTCACATAATAGTGAGGGGTGAGTACAACTACTAATTGTTGAATATGTTTATTTTCATAGGCAGAGATATTTGGCAAAGTTCTTCAAAGTGATGAATATGAAGAAGTTGAAGACAAAACAGTAATGGCTATGGGAATTTTACATACCATTGATACTATCTTGACAGTTGTTGAAGATCATAAAGAGGTGGGGATTTCTTTGTGTTTTGTTTTGTCATTGTAGTAACTTTAACTGAAATTTTTATGTTCAGTGGGCACAGTTTTAAAGTTATGGCTTTTAAATTGCTATTTAGTTATGTGGCTAGATTTTATAAATTATCCTTGAATTTTAAAGACAGATATTAAATAACTGATGGGAAATATTACATGTGGTTATAAAGTGTACTGGTATACCATATCCCTTTTTTTCTGATCTGAATGAACTAAGTTCAGTACATCACATCTGCCAGGCTAGGTTTTTAGGGAATACTAAATTGTATAAGACATGAACTCTGCCTTCCGAATCCATAGTCTAGTCTTCTCAGTGGAAAGTGATAGCTGTCAGTCAGAGTGGCAAATATTAAGTAATGGAACACAGTTCTGAGAAACAAATATTGTGAGGATAGAAGGGAAGCAGAGTTTAACTGAATTCCAGAATAATATTGGGGTAAGAACTGTGCAGACAGTCATCAAGTGCTTTCATACCCATTAGATCGGGGTGGGGAACACCCGGCCTGTGGGCCGTATAAGGCCCTTGAAATCATTTGTTCTGGCCCTGCCAAGGCATTAGGGGTGAGTTAATTAAATGTTTGATCAAATATAGCAGGCTAAATTTTAAGTTGATCATTTTGTTTGGCCTGCAATTGATGTTATAAATTTGCAAATGGCCCTTGGCAGTGAAAAGGTGCCCTACTCCTGAATTAGCTGATATAATGTTACCCATGTCACTATGAGATAGATGGAGCACGTAATGGTAGTGCCATTTTGCAGAAGTGGAAAAGGTTTTGGGTTTGCAGTCAAATCATCCTGATGCTATATCAGTTTATCTCCACCTAAAATCCGCTGCTTTCCTCCCCAAGTGTAACATAACCTTTCCTTAATTCAAATTAGATTGTATTTTTTTGTGAGCTCAAGTTAACCTATTTGACAATGATGGCAACTCTTGTTTTATACAGTGAGAATTTGGGAAAGCAGGTGCCAGTTCTTTAAATAGCGTTGTTAAACCCTGTGGCAGTTGACTTATCTAGTGTTTACCACATACCAATACACAATTACCAGATTCTTAAAAATGGTTCCATCTTCTT
The DNA here is from genome assembly GCA_027563665.1 of Antrozous pallidus. Taxonomy (NCBI): domain Eukaryota; kingdom Metazoa; phylum Chordata; class Mammalia; order Chiroptera; family Vespertilionidae; genus Antrozous; species Antrozous pallidus. Next base: position 80,942,861 of record CM050513.1, read on the forward strand.
TTTCTGGCCAGGCTTTCTTTCACCTAAAAGGCTCAATGTGAACTTTAATTTCCATGTTCATTGTTTTCGTTTTGTATCCTTTTGAAACTATATGGGACTCTTGGAAACAGTGAGGTGTTCCAAATTAAATCACAGCAAGTATACTTAAAGATAATTCTTTCACCTCAGAGACATGAGAAATCGCCTCATCCAGTTTTCCCAAGTATGTTTGTGGAGGACAGGCAGTGGTAGAATGGCAGAAGAATTATTTTGAAAACAAAATATTTTCTATTTTTGTTTTAATTTTTTTACTCCTGCTATTAAATTTATTTTGAGTTTCAAATAAAGTTAAAGGAACAAGTGAAGTTAGGGGTAAGCTAGGGGTAAAACTGAAGAGCACTAATCATATCCATCTGTTTTACTTATAGATGAAAAAACTTAGCACCTTCAGCTAAATGGCTTATGTAGGTTTTAGACCAGCGATTTCTTTCTTTCTTTTCTTTTCTTTTTTTTTTTAAACTTTATTTTTAAAAGTATTACATATATCCCCTTTTCCCCATTGATCCCATCTTAGCCCACCCTAGCTCCCCACTCCAGGCCTTCATTTTTTTTTCTTTGATCATGATCTAATGAAGTAAAATGAAGGGCAATTTTCACATTATCATCAGAAAATGTGAAGTAATTTTTAAATGGTTAGCGGACATATCAAATACTATTTAATGTAGCTATTGAGCATCTGCTATCTAATTTTGCTGATAATACCATCAAACTGAATACAGATACATTATTTAACAGTTATCTACAAAATACTGAAATAAGAAAATAAGATTTTGAAAATTATAATAACTTAGTTATCTCTTTTGAAAATATACCAAAGAGATAAAGCATTACATTGTCTGGAAAGATATGTAAATAACATCTATGTTTACTCTTGTCTAAAAGGAGGTCAAGTCTAATCTCTTTTGACTGACTGGCATACATAAGCTGGGTTCACACTAGGAACATATACCATTTTATTTATTAAATTCACCAACACTTGTGTTGATTGATTTATAAACTCTTAGAAATCAGCTTAGGTGGTTTCACATTATTTTGTTATTTATTTATTTATTTATTTATTTATTTATTATTATTTTTTAATTGCTTAAAGTATTACAAATAGTACTACATATGTTTTCTCCCCCCCGCCTCCCCTACTCCCCAGTACATGCCCTCACCTGCTGTCCCCCCCAGTGTCTTGTATCCATTGTTTGTGCTTATATACCAGCGATTTTCAATGTGTTTTTTTTTTTTAATCTCATGGCACACATAAAATAATTACTAAAGTTCTGTGGTACACTAAAAATTCATTTTTTGCCGATCTGCCAAAAAAGGAAGTGTGATTTTGATTTATTCACACGGGACATCTATTGTTGTGTTGGCTATTGTCAGTCTTAAATTTGACAGTCTAAGGAAGAAGAGGTTACTTCCCCTGACTAAATGGTTAGGTGTTGCATGTGTTTTTTTAAATTCTTCTTCTTTTTAATCCTCACTTGAGGATATGCTTTTACTGACTTTTTTAGAGAGAGAGGAAGGGAGAGGGAGCAATAGAGAAACAGCCATGTGAGAGTGAAACATCAATCGATTGCTGTCTGGGTATGTGCCCTGTCTGAGAATCAAATCTGCCACCTTTTGGTATGCAGGATGATGCCCAACCAACTGAGCCACACCAGTCAGGGCAGGTATTGCATATTTCAAAAATTCTTGGGGCACACCAGTTTGTCTCTTTGGCATGCACTCTGGTTGAAAATCGCTGTCATAGATAATTAGGGGCAAAACAAGAACCAGAATCTTGTTTCCTGACTGCCTTTCCTGTGACTTTAAATTTTAGCTTGTTAAAACATTTTTGAAAACATTGTTTTTGAAAGGGGAAATCACAGGCAAATGAATATATGTACAAATACTTCTTGTGTGAAGAGCATAAGTGAAAGTCTAAAGCATCTTAAAAATATGCAATTTTTCTTAGTGATTTAAATATATAGACAAATTTTTAAATGGAAAAATTCGCATCATTTGAATTTTAAGACTCTTACTTTAAGTTGAATATTAAAGAATAATTTTGAAAGTTGAAATAGGGCACTTAGATGAAAAAATGTAACCCATAATGGATTTTAATTTTTTCTTATTTAAAAAATATTTAGTACAAACATATTGAAAATTCAAAAGGTGTGAAAAGGAGGATGAGATCTCATCTCCCCAGACATCTTCTCCTCCTCTAAAGGAGGTAGCTCCTTTATTAGTTTTTTTGTATCTTTCCAGAAATTTTTTCTATACTATATCCAGGCAGAAAGCGAGTATGTGTATTTTTTTTTTTTAATGAAAATGATAGCATACATTTTCATCTGCCATTTTTTACTTAATATTTCTTGATGAGTCTTCCATGTTAATCATCAAAATTACATATTTTTAATAGTTTCATGATATCTCTTTGTATGATATACAAAACTTACTGAGCCAGTCCTTGTTAATGGATATAATTTAACTATCTCTTGTTAAGTGGACATTTGGTTCTTATTAATCACAGCTGTTGCTGCAATGAAGACCTTTTACATGTCATTTTGAACATGTAATAATATGTCTAGAGGGCAAATTTCTTTAATTCAAATTGCTGGATCAAAAAATACATATATAAGTAAATTTGAAGGATATTGCTAAGATGTTCTTCATGCTCCCTAAATCAGGGTAAAGTCCCTACTTTTTGATTATCGCAAGTCTGATAGGTGAGAAGTGTTAATCCTGTGCTTAGAACTTTTGCTCTTATTATGTATTAGAGTAAACTTTTCATAAGGTCAAGGTCCATTTATATTTCTTTTGTAATCTTTGCCTTTCTTTTTTGTTACTATGATTTCATGTGAGAAGAATTTTATCTTTGTGATATCTTTGAAAATATTTCCTTCAATTTTTCTTTTATCTTTGACTTCCCCTTGCTCTATGCAGATATTTTTAATTTTTGATATCAGATGACTCCATGTATTTATTTCTCATTTCTGGGTTTTGAGTCATTTTTTTTTTCTTTAGGATTACACACAATTCTTTTGATATCTTCTAGTATTTTTCATGTCTGAAGTATTAACATTAAAATCTGATCTGTTAGGACTTTATTTTGGTATAAAATATGAGGTAAGGAACTTATTTAATTCATAATTTTATTATGGATATAATTCTCATTTCTATCATTGGTTTACTTTTCAGAATTTTTTGGTGTTCTTGCATGTTTAATTTTTCACACAAAGTTTAGCATTAACTTATCAATTTCTCTAAAAAAATCTTGTTATTTTTTGGGGGAGAATATTAAATTTATAAATGAACTTAAGGGTTAAGATGAATTTTAAACTGTTTAAACTTGTCTTTAGGTTACTCAGCAATTAGAGAATATCTGTCTACGGATCATTGATCTTGTCTTACAGAAACATATAATTGGTAAGTTTGAAGGTTGAGTAAGAACATAAGTTGAAAATTAAAAAAAAAAATTGATGAACTTTCCTTGCATGGTTAGTCCTTTAGATTCAAAAAGATGGACAATTTTGAAAAAGAAAAGATGGAATTCTCTTCAGTTTTTGCATATACTTTCTAATATCTGTATTTTAATTTAGGACGAAACTTTAATGCATCCAGTTAAGAACTTTTGATGTTAAAATTTTTGAAGCCCAGAGAATTTTAAGTTTTACATTTCTAGAGATCAAGAACTGGGATGAGGTGAGGTTACTTTAGTCTGGGATTGAAAAATGTGAAGTGATGGGCATGCCTTATCAGAAGTGTGAGTTAATTGTTCTGCTCTCTCTTAAGTGCTTCTTTACAGAATCAGTAACTAATGCTGCCTATTATAAACCAAAGGGAATTCGTAGATGAGGCTACTTTTCCATGGTGCCTAAGCAATTTGAAGATGCTAGCCCCCAGGGCATCTGGGCATCAGGGAGGTGCAATTTGTATAGTACACAGATAGGAAGATACAAGAAAAGCATGTTACTGCTTAAGAACAGTTGTCACCAAACTTTTTATTACTTAGTAAAAATTAGTGAGAATTGAGCATGCACTTCTAATATATATGAATATATTTACATACATAAAAATAGAAATGCGAAAGGATAAGATTAAAAGTGTTCTAATACATTCTTCTTCCATCTAGTGGATTATCTTGCACACTGCATATGCACAGGGCATATCCTCCTTAATTTTGAAGTCATTGTTGTAAAGCAGTAGTTCTTTTTTTTTTTTTTTAAATCCTCACCTGAGGATATTTTTTTCCCATTGATTGTTTTAGAGAAAGTGGGAAGGAGAGGAAGACAGAGAAACACTACTGTGAGAGAGACACATCGCTTGGTTGCTTCCTATATGCCCATGACCAGAGCTGGGAGCCTGCAACCAAGGTACATGTTATTGATGGGAATCGAACCCTGCAGTCCACAGGCCAATGCTCTATCCACTGACCCAAACTGTTTAGGCTAGAGCAGTAGTCGTTAAACTTTGGTATGCGTAAGAACCACTAAGGAGCTAGTTAACGTGAAGATTCCTGGGTTGTATCCCAAAGGTAGTGATTCTTAGTTTGAGGCAGTGCCCAGGAATCTGCATTTTATTGATTATTCCAAGTGATTCTCATGCAGGTGAAATGGTAATTAGAGGTGTTTTTTGTTCATAGGGTGTAAGTGCCTTTCTTTACTTTCTTACTAGAGCAAATGCAAAACAGGTAACATCATCTAACAGCCAGAAAAGAGTAGTCACTAGGAAATTAGGAAATTAGGTGACTAATTTTCAAGCCCTGGCTATTATAAAACAAAAGGAATTCTTAAAGCGTTACACTAATAAACACAATGATTTATGTGACATGAGTCTAATTTAACATCTTATTGCCTCCAAGGTCAACTTTTATAGCAAAGTATCAATTTGTATAAAGATTCGGTGAGTCAGGATATTACTGTAGACTCCCCTTATCCTCGGGGTTTAAGACCCTCATGGACACCTGAAACCGTGGATAATACCAAACCCTATATATATATATATATATATATATAATTTTTTTTTCTATACATGCACACCTATGATAAAGTTTAGTTTATAAATTAGGCTCAGTAAGGGATTAACAACAACAATAATAAAACAGGAAGTTATAATAATATACTGTAATAAAAGCTGTGTGAATGGCTTTGTTACTAAATGAAATATGGGTTATGGAACACAAGCACTGAGAAACTATGCATTCTAACTAGATATTTCCTTCTTTTCAGAATTCTATGAAGAAATTCTTTCCTTGGCATATAGTTTAACCTGCCGTGGTATTTCCCCTCAAATGTGGCAGCTTCTAGCTATATTATATGAGGTTTTTCAGCAGGATTGTTTTGAATATTTTACAGGTATGGTTTTGCCCATGTAACATTTTTGCTTTTCTGTGTCTAGATATTATTTCCTTTAATACTTGAAATAAAGACATAGGTAATTTCAGTACCAATCAGAAAATAATTATTCTTCTTTCCCTTTCAAGGTTGGGGCTGTGGTAGCAGTGATTTTCAGCTTCAGGAATATAGGCAATGGGAGGGAGCCTGTGTTTCCTATGTGTCTTAAATTAGTTTACGATCAGAGAGTATTTTCTGTACATTAATTCAATTAATATTTTCTGAATACTGACTATATTCCAAGCACTGTTCTAAGCTCAGTAATACAGCAGTGAACAAAATAGCCTTTGCTTTTAAAGATATATGTATTTGAGAGAGGGAGAGAGAGAGAAACATCCCTGTGAGAGGGAAACATGGATTGGCTGCCTCCTGTATGTCCTGTACTGGGGATTGAGCCTGCAACCTGGGCATGTGCCTGCGCCAGGAACCACACCGGCAGTCTTTCGGTGGATGGAAGGACAGCCAATGAACTCTGCCACATCGAGCAGGGCACCCTTGCTTTTTTGATGCTTTCATTCTAGTATGAGGAGAAGGGAAGGCATGGAAATGCACAGACAAGGAAGAACGTATCTAGTATGTCAGATGGTATGAGTGCTGTGGAGAAGAAGAAGAATATTTAGAACAATCACTACATCAAATGATGAGCAATTTAATCTTTCTGATTCACATTTTCCTCATCTATAAAGAGGGTAGACTTATCACTTTTGTTCTAGCCTTTTGTAATTGCAAGGGAATATAGTAACGTGTGTGTGCAACAGAAATGTGGTTTCAGGGGGAATAATTTATTCCTACTTCTATTAGTCAAGTCTTACTGGGATTTTGAATTTTTTCCAGACATGATGCCACTCCTGCATAATTATGTGACAATAGATACAAATACTTTACTGTCAGATCCAAAACATTTAGAAATACTGTTCACCATGTGTAGAAAGGTAAGTGGTGTAGTGTTGACTCTTTCAATTTGTTTCTTATACAGTTAGTTCTTCTGTATTGCCTTCATCGACATGTATTTGTCATTTTGTTTTTTTTAAATGGAGATTGGAATTGTAATTTGAAAATTTCATATTGTGTGTTGTGCTGAAGAATGTCACTTTTCTAGCTGTGTACTTTATAATGTTCAGAGGTAAATGATTTTCTTTGTGTTTCGATTTTTCTTTCAAAATTGCAAACTTGCTACCTGATTAAATAAACATGCTAGGAAAATAACCACCCAGTTTGTTCTCATTGATTTTTCTTTTCTATTTTTTTAATATCTTAATCTTTATTGTTCAGTTTATTAATTACATTGTTCCCCTTTTTTCCCCTCCTATAGATCTCCTCCACGCAGTACCCATCCCACCCTCTATCCTTACCTCCCCCCCACTGTCATCTTCCATAGGTGTATGATTTTTGTCCAGTCTCTTGTTGCACCTCCCACACCCATTTCTCCCCAAGAATTGTCAGTCCATTCCCATGATCTGTTATATTCACCAGTTTATCCTGGTCATCAAATTTTTAATTCACTTGATTTTTAGATTCATTTGTTGATAGATGTGTATTTGTTGTTCATAATTTTTATTTTTATCTTTTTCTTCTTCCTCTTCTTAAAGAATACCTTTCAGCATTTCATAGAATATTGGTTTGGCAGTGATGAACTTCTTTAGCTTTTTCTTATCTGCGAAGCACTTTATCTGACCTTCAATTCTGAATGATACCTTTGCTGGGTAGAGTAATCTTGGTTGTAGATTCTTGCTGTTCATCACTTTGAATATTTCTTGCTACTCCTGTCTGGACTGCATCGTTTCTGTTGAGAAATCCGCTGACAATCGTATGGGTGCTCCCCTGTAGGTAACCAGCTGTTTTTCTCTTGCTGCTTTTAATATTCTCTCTTTGTCTTTTGCTCTTGGCATTTTAATTATGATGTGCTTTGGTGTGGTCCTCTTTGGATTCCTATAGTTTGGGATTCTGTGCGCTTCTTGGACTTTTAAGTGAATTTCTTTCACCAGGTTGTGGGAAGTTTTCGGTCACTATTTCTTCGAATAGGTTTTCATTATCTTGCTCTCTCTTTTTCTGGCACCCCTATAATTTGGATATTGGTATGCTTGAGGTTGTCCCAGAGGCTCCTTATACTATTTCAATTTTTTGGATTCTTTTTGCATCTTGCTTTTCCGGCTGAGTGGATTTTGCTTCTTTGTATTTCAAATCTTTGTTTTGGATCTTGAGGTCCTCTAGACTGCTTTTAGGTCTTTGTATAATATTTTTTTATTTCAGTCAGTGTATGCTTAATTTCTAGTTGGTCCTTTTTTATATCCTCGATGGTCTCGTTCATATCCTCAAGGGTCTCGTTCATATCCTTCAAGGTCTCATTCCTATCCTCGAAGGTCTCATTAAGTTCATCAGCCTTTTCTAGGAGCCTCTTGAAAAACCTTTTAACCGTGGTTTTGAATTCTATGTCCAGTCGTTTTTTTCTTTCCATGTGTCTGCATGGTGGCTGATTCCCTGAGTTGGTTGAGTAGCTTTGTGTGGTAGGTGTTCTCTAAGGGACAGTGGCTCAGCCTCCTCAGTTACCTGAGGTGGATACTCTTGGTGCAGCCCTTTATAGGGTGTACAGTCTTGTTGAAGTTAAGCCTAGATTATTATTGTTAGCAGTAGGAGGGTTTGACCTCTGGGCCAATTGGCTATGAGGATTAGTTGTGCTCAGGTTGGATGGGTGGAGTCTCTGGGCTGAGCAGGCAGCCTTCATTTCCCTTCAGCTCTGCCATATGCGGCATCTGGGTCTCTGTGCCTGGTGGTAATGGCTGTACGCACCTCTGAGAGAAAGCTGCTGCCAAGCTCTACCTGCTGCCGGACAATTCAGCCTCTCACCAAATGAGTCTGCACATCCAAAGTCTCACCCAGGGTTGTAAAACAATGCAGTCCAGTGGTTTCCCTTCTTTCTTTTTTTTCTCCCAAATAAGAGAGCAAGTCAGAAGTCCTCTCTGCGTGCTCGCACGCTTCTGCCATTCCCAAGTTTACGCGCCCTCTCCGCAAGCTCGCAGACCTCTGCAGCACCCTAGTTTCAGTGTGCTTCCTCCAGTTTCATTCTGTATGAGTGTGGGTTCCCTGGAACTTGCCCGTAACTGGGGAATCAGTGCAGTGGGATGCCTTTGTTGTCTCCCTCCCCGTTCGAGAAAACCAGCCAGGTATCCAGATGCCCGCTGTATCTGCTCACGTGCGCACTGCTCCGAACCTCTGACTCCTCGCATATCCTCAACTCTGCCCTCCGCCGCTCCTTTGAGTCACAATGTCCTATCTTTACTTTTATTTGTGGAATTTCCACTCAGCCAGCTTTCCGGTGATTCTGGATGATGTTAGTTCTGTTGTTGAAGTTTTGAAATTGTTTGGGGCAGCAAGATAGGTGTTTACCTATGCCGCCATCTTGGTTCCTCCCTGATTTTTCTTTTAATTGAATGTATATATTGGAAGTCACTAGATGTAGGACGTAAGACAAAATATTGAAATTGTTGGAAAAACAGCATCATTTAGGTCAGTCCAGGATAATTTATAAGCTACATAATAGTAACTTACATTTGTGCTCTGACATGATTGTCTACTGTGTTAGATTTGTCACAGGTTAGATTTGGCCTTCAATTAGTTATATCTGGAATCATTAATGGCTAAATAACGTTTTCCTTCCATAGTAGAAAATATGTATATGCATAAATATAAAACTATTGCATATAGCTGGCAGAGTATATAAAGCTCAAATAGCCATACCTAAAAGTTTGGCCTTGGAGTTGGGAATAAAATACTGTGTACAATCTATATTCCTCACTGGACAGGATGTGTTTCGGGATCTGCTAAGAGTGCTGAACCAATAATCAGTATCTGACTTATGTCTCATTCAACTAAAAAGAGTCTGGGAGATATGGGGAAGTCACTAAGTTTCATTGCATATAAACTGAAGGGATGGAATGATTTTTTAAAGATGCCTTTAGTCTAAATAGTCCAGTTGTTAAATCATAATCAGTGGCATTCTTCAATTTTTCTTAAGTTACAGAAACAGCTGCTGGTGAGAAAAAGAGGAAGAGAAAGCAACAAGTAGAAAACATAACAATTCTATAAGTTCCATTAGTAATATGCAGGTAGAATAAAAGTGATGTTCACAATGATGTACTTATACTTGCCAAGTAGTGAAAACGTTTCATATTCTTGGATTTAATAATAATGAATACTTATTGAACTGTTACTCTATACCAGGTATTTCCCAAGCACTTTATAATTATAAATTTATTTAATCTTTACAACATGAGGAAGGTATCACTTTTTTTGTCAAAGAGGAGACCGAACCACAATTTCTTGCACTGTGCCTGAAGTTTAGTAAACTGTCCTAAGTCACAGTGTGTTGCAGCCAGATTTGTTCCCAGGAAGCCTGGTTCCAGAGCTGGACTTAATTTAATGTTTAAGTCTCCGAAATATATTTTGTTTTTTTCTCCTTTTGAGGGAGTGGGAGCAAGAAAACAAAAACCAATGAACAGCAACAACAAAAAACATAAGTAAATGCAATTTTGGGAAAAAGGAGTGATTTTTTTCTTTCTTTCTGTATCATACAGCCCCATAAGGTATATATATTATCATCCTCCTTTTACAGATGGGAACAGTAAGACAGAGAGAGGTTAAGTAGCTTTTTCCAAAACACAGCTACTTAGTGGCAGAGCTGGCATTTAAACCCAGGTCTTCGATTCCAGAGCTCATTCACATTTAGAATCTAGATCTTAAACATATTGCCCTAGAGGTGGAATTTTAGATTTATGTAAATAGAGTTGATTCTTGGCTTTGGCAGTTACCTGCTTACTATTCAATTTACTGTTCCATCTGTTTTCTAGCTTCCAAAATTTTATAGCTGTCTCTTCTTTTTCTCCATCTTTGTGAATGTATGCCTCTAAAATTTCTTTATTATCATTTTAATTGCCTTTTGGGAAGGAATAAAATTAAATGGAAGTATTCAACCTATTATTTTTACCTGGAATTTCCTTTTAATTCAGTTTTTTAAAATTCGTCCAGGAAATTATCCAGTTCATCTAAATTTTCAATTATAAAAGGAATAAAGAGCATTCCCCATTCTATTCTCTTATTTTTAATCTCTCTTTTATTTGTATTTCTATCTTTCATTTCTAATATTTTATTATTTGGTTTTCTTTGCTTTTTAAAAATAATTTTTAAAAATAAAAATTGTTTAATTAAATTTCTTCAATGAATCTGTTATTTCTTTTTGTCTATATATTTAATTTCTGTACTAACTTTATTCTTTGCGTTAGGTTTGATTTTTATGTGTTGTGTTTGAACTCATTAATTTTTCCATCTTTTAAAATTTCTAACATAAGCATGCCTCTATGAACTCTCTTCAGGAAAACTTTAAAAGTGTACAATATTGAATTATTATTATGAAAAAAAATGGATGCATATGGACAAGAATTCAAAAAGATGGGAAAAATTCAGGCTTTGTTTTATTGTTTAAAATTAGGAAGATTTTAAAAAATTATAGAGAGGCTTCATTTATCTAGATCAGTGGTCAGCAAACTGTGGCTCTTTGGCCCCTTCTGTGTGGCTCTCCACAAAATACCACGTGCAGGTGCGCATGTACAATGTGAATGAAACTTCGTGGCCCATGTGCAGAAGTTGGTTTTCAGCTCTCAAAAGAAATTTCAATCGTTGCACTGTTGCTATTTGGCTCTAATGACTAATGAGTTTGCTGACCACTGATCTAGATAATTAACTCATACATCCCACTTTATTAATCCGAAATTAAGTAAGTGAATTTTTACTCCTTATGCAGAATTAGAATAGATAAAGAAGGCAGATGGACTTTAACCTTTCCTTTTTGAGTTGACAGGTAAACTTAAAAAGCAAGCAAAGCTATGAGTTTAATGGCTGAATTTTTTTTTTTTTTGACAGACAACCGTTTAGTTTTTATTTCATAATCATAAACTTAACTCTGCAATCCAGCTAGACTGGGAAGGGGTAAGGGAATTATGGAACCCAATAAACTGGCAAGAGCACAAAGATTATGGAACATTCCAAGCAAATTGGGGTGAAGGGGTGCTCTCCTGAGCTACAGAAGGAATGGTCTGGTGGTAAAGATAAAACACAAGTCAGATAGATTAGAGTTGTCCACAGTCAGCAATGGTGATCTTCTTGCTGGTCTTGCCATTCCTGGACCCATAGCGCTCCATGGCTGTCACAATATCCATGCCTTCTTTCACCTGGCCGAAGACCACATGCTTGCCATCCAACCACTCAGTCTTAGCAGTGCAGATGAAAAACTGAGAGCCATTTGTGTTAGGCCCAGCATTGGCCATGGACAGGATGTAATGGCTGAATTTTTATGGGCTATTTGCTTCATGTGGATTCGATGAAGCTGAGGTAATTGTAATTGTGCAGGTACTATATGGAGATGCAGGAGAAGATGCAGAATGCCATGCAGCCAAACTGCTTGAAGTCATTATTCTTCAGTGCAAAGGAAGGGGAATCGATCAGGTAATAGATGTGTGGAAAGCCTCCTGATATTTATATTTAAAATTTACATTTCTGATTGACTTGTTTATATTATGATGAAAATTTAAAAATTTTGGAAATTTTATCTTGTATTTTGCTTAGAAGGAGATACTCAGAAAAATACGTAATAATTTAAGGGGCTAGTAAGCAAATCATAAAGGAGATAAATGTGTAAATGTTACACAATTGGATTCACAGAGATTTGAAACTTTCCTGTTTCTGTGTATGTTATTGTAGTATTCCCAGATTATTATTTTTTAAACAGAAATGAAGATACTGTGTAAAAAAGAAAATTTTTTTGTTTACTGATTTTAAAAAGTATTATAAATTTTGAACAAGATTAATTTTTGGTGCTATTGTGGTGTGATAATCAATTACTGAGAAAAGTGTTTAAGTGCTTAGGTAAAACTATGGAGTCATCTCTTTTTTCAGGCCTGTTAACTTTTTATAACACCTTTATTGAGATATAATTCACATACCATACAATTTATCTATTGAATGTGTATAGATTTGCCTGTTCTAGATCTTTCACATAAATGAAATCGCATGTCGTCCTTTGTGAATGATTTCTCTCTCTTAGCATATATATATTTTTTAAGCGTTGGCTTCATATATATTTCAGAGAAGAGGGGAGAAGGAGAGAGATAGAAACATCAATGATGAGAGAGAATCATTGATCGGCTGCATCCTGCATGCCCCCCACTGGGTATTGAGCCCCCAACCTAGGCATGTGCCCTTGATTGTAATTGAATCCTGAACACTTCAGTCCACAGGCTGATGCTCTATCCACAGAGCTACACTGGCTAGGGCAAGCATTTTTACAGTTGATGAACCTGCATTGACACATCATAATCACTCAAAGTCCATAGTTTACATTAGGGTTCACTCTTTTAAAAATATATATATATTTTATTGATTTTTTACAGAGCTGAAGGGAGAGGGATAGAAAGTCAGAAACATCGATGAGAGAGAAACATCGATCAGCTGCCTCTTGCACGCCCCCTACTGGGGATGTGCCTGCAGCCAAGGTACATGCCCTTGACTGGAATCGAACCCGGTACCCTTCAGTCCGCAGTCCGATGCTCTATCCACTGAGCCAAACCGGTTTCGGTGGGTTCACTCTTTTTTTTAAAATAATTTTTTTATTGTTGAAAGTATTACATATGTTCCTTTTCCCCCCCATTGACCTCCTCCAGCCCCACTCCCACCCAACCTCCCACCCTAGGCCTTCAGCACTCTGTTGTCTGTGTCCATGGGTTATACATATACACATACAAGGTCTTTGAAGGTTCACTCTTGATGTACATTCCAGAGTTTGGACAAATTTATAATGACACATATCCACCCTTATAGTAGCATATATAGTAGTTTTACTGCCCTAAAATTTCTCTGTTTTGCCCCTTCATCCATCCTCCTCTGAAAGTTTGATTTTTAAAATTTGCTTTTAAAATGAGCTTATTTTAAAACCTCAGAATTTTATATTACACAAATGATTTCAGTCCATTCATTGTTATTGAAAATGATGATTGGCAAATATTTCTAATAAAATTAGTTCATCAATATGCATTTTTGAAATGGAGTCAGATGATTTTGCTTTATTGTACCAAGTCCACCCTGTTTTTCTTTAGTCTTTTTCTTTTACTTATATGAATAGGAATTTTCTTTCTCAGGAGAAATTCTAATCACATAATGCTTATTCTCAGCCCTATTCACTTGTCTCCCCAATTTGGTTTATTGCCATAGTCATTTTACCTTAAACATGGAAGGCTGAGTCCATATTTGGATTACTTCCTATACATGGCTGTGGGCTCTTTAGGACAGCCTTCAGCTCACTGGACTCTGCCCTGTAAAGGGAAGAGACTTCTGGCACTGCTCTAGTGCCTCTCTTTGGCCCTTTCATCACTCTGTTTGTTTGTTTTTTGAGAATATAATTAAATATTTCTCAAGATTATTTAAATAAGCAAAGGTTTTATTTTCATTATCGGTATCTTATTTATTGATTATACTTTTTTTTAAAACTAATATTCAGCTTTCTATAAAAGTTATTTGGTTTCTTTGTGTATGTTGATTCTCTTTTTGTGTTTTTCCTCTAGTGCATTCCACTCTTTGTTCAGCTTGTTTTGGAGAGATTAACCCGAGGGGTCAAAACCAGTGAGCTCCGGACTATGTGTCTTCAGGTTGCGATTGCTGCCTTGTACTACAACCCTGATTTGCTGCTACATACCCTAGAGAGAATTCAGTTGCCTCACAACCCTGGACCTATAACTGTACAGTTTATAAATCAGTGGATGAATGATACAGATTGTTTTCTTGGGTAAGTGTTTTCTTAATTTTATACTGCATTTCTGTTTCCTGGAGAGTTGAATTTTTAAAATGTATAAATAATATTATTTAGAAAGATAATTTTGATATCTTAAGACTTTTTAGTGCATTGTTGACATATTTAATTTTTAGAGAGTTAGGAATATGTTTCACCTAGTGGAAAGAATGCTGGCTTTGAAAATTAGGTAAAGCTCTTCCCTGCTTGTTTTTGACTTTGTTATATTTGTTATATTTCCACGTAACAAAAATTAAGTGTTCATCCTGATTCCATGACTATTAAATATCTGTGGGTAAAAACATTATTAATGGAATCAAGTGTTAAGGAAGTTACCAGTCTGGGATATTGAATGCCTTGCAGTGTCTTGGGATATTGAACACCTTGCAGATCTCCAGGGAGTCTGTTCTCCAAGGTGAGGTCAGGATTGATAGTTGTAGGTCAGGTGCTATCCTGGTAGGAGAGCCTGTATTTACTAGAGCCTGGTACATGAAATTCATGCATGGGGGTGTGTGTCCCTCAGCCCAGCCTGCACCCTCTCCAATCGGGGACCCCTCGATTGGGCTTACACGGGCAGTCAGACATCCTTCTCACAATCCAGGCCTGCTGGCTCCCAACTGCTTGCCTGCTTGCCTTCCTGATTGCCCCTAACTGCTTCTGTCTGCCAACCTGATTGCCCCCTAACCACTCCCCTGACAGCCTGATTGATTCCTAACTGCTCCCCTGCCAGCCTGTTTGCCCCTAACTCCCCTCCACTGCTGGCCTGGTCACCCCTAACTGCCCTTCCCTGCAGCCCTGGTCCCTCCCAACTGCCCTCCTCTGCTTGCCATCTTTTGATGGCCATCTTCTGTCCACATGGAGGCAGCCATCTTGTGATGGCCAGTGGAGTGATGGTTAATTTGCATATTACTCTTTTATTAGAGAAGATAGAGGCCTGGTGCATGGGTGGGGACCAGCTCATTTGCCCTGAAGGGTGTCTCAGATAAAGGTGGGGGTTCCTTGGGGCATGGGCAGCCTGTGTGAGGGGCCTGTGATGGTTTGCAGGCCGGACACACTCCCTGGCGACCAAGTGGAAGTTTCTTCTATAATTGAAACTTTGTAGCCTTAAGTGGAGGCCAAGGCAGGCCAGGGCTGCGGAAGCTGGGCTCCCTCCATCGCCATGGGCAACTCAAACCTCCTGCTCTCTCCAGCTCCATGGCTGCTGCCATTTTTGTTGGGATTTATCTTCCATAATTGAAACTTTGTAGCGTTGAGTGGAGTCTAGGGCTGGCCAGGGTGTGTGGAAAGCTTGGCTTCCTCCATTGCTGGGGAAACCCAAGCCTCCTGCTCGTTCCGTGGCTGCATCCAACTTGGTTTGGTTAATTTGCAT
Organism: Antrozous pallidus; assembly: GCA_027563665.1. NCBI lineage: Eukaryota > Metazoa > Chordata > Mammalia > Chiroptera > Vespertilionidae > Antrozous > Antrozous pallidus. The sequence continues at coordinate 80,958,465 of CM050513.1, forward strand.
ACTCGCTCCTGATTGGCTGGTGGGTGTGGCTTGTGGGTATAGCAGAGGTATGGTCAATTTGCATATTTCTTTTCTTTTCTTTTTTTGATAGGATGTGGAGCACTCACCTAGTTTTCTGACAGGAAAGGTCAGATTCCAAAGTAGTTATATGCCAACCTCCAGTGATCCAACATATAGTAGTGACTGTGTTATGCTAAAATTGGAGCTAATTTGTTTAAAGCATTAGAAATAACAAATGTTCTTTTTAAGCTTTGTAAGATATCATTTGGAAAAATGTGCTGGTGCGCAAAGACTTCCAGCAGAAGAAATAGTTGGGAGACTGCGAAGTGGTGGGGAAATAACAGAGGCCCAAATTACGATAGTAGAACATCTTTATAAACTGCTGTGTTTATTCCAGTTATTCATTTTTGTAGGAAACTGGAATGTGGCCCTGCTTTAGATTTCTTATTAAATCCTAGAAGGCACAACATACTTTAAAAAGAAATCGTGCTTCAAGTCATCTCTGACAAAGGTTTAGAGTGTAGGGGATTTGGTCATTCACAATGATGCAGGTGGTACTCTTGTCTCTTTATTAGCATATATAAGCAGTTTTCCAAAGATAGAAAGGCTGGCTCAGCTATTGCATGGGCTGGGCATGCTTGGATTGTGCTTCCTTAGATTCTTTAGAGCTCGACTTGATAATCGTCTTTCCTGCTGTGATCCCCTTGACACCTGGTATGCGCTAGTTAGGGCTACATCCCTCAGGGAAGTATGTTCCTGCTAGAGTATACTACTTTGGCAGTAGTAACTTGAATGAATCAAGCAATGGAAATAATGAAGAATAACAGAAGCTTGAAATATATTCATTGTTGGGTTTGTTGAATATTCTCATTTTAAACAAATTGGATAACTGCAAATGAATTTTTTGTTCATGCCAGAGTTTTAAATGTTATACCATACTAGGGGCCCAGGGCACGAATTCATGCACCTTGAAAGGAACTGTGGGTTGCAAGGCTGTGGTGGGCAGAGGGGCAGGTCTCAGCCCATTCTTTGCTCCCCCTCCTGGCCCCTCCAGCCCCAATCTCGTCACCGCTGCTCTCATGCACTGATAGTGCTGGCCCTGTTTGCACCTGCTGTTGGTGTGGAGCAATTGGGGCTGGCGCTAGCAGTGGGTATGAGTGGGGCCAGTGCTGTCAGTGGGTGTGAGCAGTGGCTGCTGTCTTGATCACCTCTAAGGAACAGGGGGAGGTGGAGAAGCCCTCAGGGGCAATTGGGGCTGGCAGCCCCTGCTTGCATCTGCTGATGGCACTGAGTGATTGGGTTCAGTGCCAGGCACCAGCAGCAGGGGTGAGCCACAGTGCCAGCTGAGGGTGTGAGCGGGGCCGGCACTGGCAGTGGGTGTGAGCGGCAGCTCTGGAGCTGGCAGCTGGTGTGAGAGGTGACTGCCAGCCCCAATTGCCCCTCTGGAGCAGGGGTAGGTGGAGAAGCCCTGAGGGGTGATTGGGGCCTGCAACTGCCACTTGCACCCGCTGACAATGCTGAGCAATCGGACCAGCGCCAGGCAACAGCAGCAGATGTGAGTGGTGGCTCAAGCAGTAGCAGTGGGTATGAGTGGGGCTGGTGCCAGCAGCAGGAGTGAGTGCCCAGTGGGACTGTGGTTTGCAGGAGGAAAGAATTTTCAGTAATTATCAGAGGCTCACCTTAATGACAGTGATCGGTGCCCCACCTTGGTCCGGCAGCCCTGCTCACTTGCTCTACCATCCTGCCATGGCCTGTGCCTGCCATGTTCCACACTCTGCCTCCTGCTGTCGATGCCTGCTGTGTTCCATGTGCACCCCCTGGTGGTCAGTGCACATCATAGCGACTGGTTGTTTGGCCATTTGGTCAATTTGCATATTAGGGTTTTGTATACACACACACACACACACACACACTCACACACCCGTCTTTTCATTCTTAATATTTTTAGTTTCAAACAGTAGAAAAATGTATGTAATGTATATTGGTCAAACTTCTTTTCTTCATAATTAAATTTTCCTTGTCTTCTGTTATAGCAGAAGACATTTAATTGATTTACTTACAGATGTTAAGTTCAGCATATTAGATACTGAGTTTTTAAATAAGTTTTGCCGCCTGGGATTAGTATAGAGTATATCTGCTAAAAAGACCAATATAATACTGACAAAGTTTAAGGAACTCTTCCATTTTTCTCATGGGATAGGAATTTTATGTTGTCAAATATAGGTATTCCTGCTTTAATAAAACTTGTTATACCAAGGCTCTGATATAGCATCATATATAATAAAGAGGTAATACGCAAATTGACCGTCACTCCAACACATAAGATGGCCACCCCCATGTTGACACAAGATGGCTGCCACAAGATGGCCGGCAGGGGAGGGCAGTTGTGGGTGATCAGGCCAGCAGAGAAGGGCAGTTGTGGGTGACTAGGCCAGCAGGGGAGGGCAGTTAGGGATGATCAGGCCTTCAGGGGAGGGCAGTTGAGGGCGACCAGGATGGCAGGGGAGGACAAGTCTGGGTGAACAGGCCTGCAGGGGAGGGTATTTAGGGGTGTACAGGCCTGCAGGGAGGGCAGTTAGGGGTGACCGAGCTAGCAGGTGAGGGCAGTTGGGGGCAACCAGGCCTGCAGGGGAGGACAGTTAGGGGCAATCAGGCCAGCAGGGGAGCAATTAGGCATTGATCAGGCTGACAGGGGAATGGTTAGGGGGTGATCAGGCTGGCAGGTGGAAGTGGTTAGGGCAGTCAGGCAGTCAGGCAGGTGAGCGCTTGGGAGCCAGCAGTCCTGGATTGTGAGAGGGATGTCTGACTCACCGGTGGGATTGGGCCTAAATGAGCCATCAGACATCCCTTGAAGGGTCCCAGATTGGAGAGGGTGCAGGCTGGGCTGAGGGACACCCCCCCCACGCACAAATTTCATGCACCGGACCTCTAGTTTATAATAATTGTAAATTGATAGTACAGTAAGATTCACTATATGAATTGCTGACTCCCTTAGATCTTTGATGATAATTGGTTTACAAAACTTACATAGGATTTCATAGAATATAAATTGGGGGATATCTCTATATAATTTCAGTGAATGCACCTTAGAGTATACCTTGGACATCCCTTTTTTAATTTCTTCAGAATTTGTCCTCATTCCTCACATGCACATTTATTTTTCCTTCATAATTTGTAGGCATCATGATCGGAAAATGTGTATAATAGGACTGAGTATCCTCTTGGAATTGCAGAATCGACCTCCTGCAGTAGATGCTGTGGTAGCACAGATTGTGCCCTCAGTTCTCTTCCTTTTCCTTGGCCTGAAGCAGGTCTGTGCTACCAGACAACTGGGAAACCAAGGAGATCGCTTAAAAGCAAAGAAAACTGATATGGAAGAAAATGGTAAAGTCTTCTAATTGCAGTGAATGCTAGAATTGAATTTTGTTTGAGCATGCATTGTCTTTGAATCTTAGTCTCTTGAAGTTATTAAACAGATTTATATTCTTTGGTCTATTGCACATTTAACAGATAGTTTGGGTTTGGTTGACTTAATTATATCATGTGATATAAACTTATATTTGTTCACTTTTGACACATGATTTATTATTATTGATCCTTATGAATGTTGTTATACCCTGGGAAATACATTTATTATAGACCTAAATGATCTTGGCAATAACTTAACAACCCAGAATGTTTGTATATATGTATGTATTTATTTATTCATCCCAAAAGTCTCAGTGAAGATAGCAGTTATGAGTTAAATGAACTATTAGACTTAGAAGTGTCAGTACAGCAGATTCATGCAGAGTGCTTGGTTTTTGAAAAATGACTCTTAGGTAACTCATCATAAAAAATTATAATTGGAGAACCAGTGAGCTGCTGGAGAAACCAAGATGGCGGCATAAGTAAACACCTATATTGCTGCCCCACACAACAATTCCAAAACTACAACTTAACAACAGAACAAACATCATCCAGAATCACTGGAAAGCTGGCTGAGTGAAAATTCCACAAATAAAAGTTAAGATAATACACTGTGACTCAGAGGAGTGGTGGAGCACAGCATTGAAGATACTCGTAGAGCCAGAGGTTTGGAGCCGTGCGTACGCATCAGCAGAGAGGGAGGACGGCTGCAAACCCGGCTGGTTTCCTCCAATGGGGAAGGTGGAGGTGTCCCACTGCACTGATTCCCCAGTTCCGGGCAAGGTCCGGGGAGCCCACACTCATACGGGGTGGAACTGGGCAGTGGGAAAGCACGCTGAAGCCCAGCGTGACGGAGGTCTGCAAGCTTGTGGAGAGGGTGAGCTTGTGGAGAGTGCATATAAACTTGGAACAACAGTTTGTGTGTAAACTTGGGAACAGAAGTGCGCGACTGCACAGAGAGAACTCGTGACTTGCTCCCTCATTTGGGAGACCACCGGACTGCATTGTGTTGCAACCCTGGGCGAGACTTTGGGGGTGCAGACTCATTTGGAGAGAGGCTGAGTTGTCTGGCAGAGGGTGGAGATAGGCAGCAGTTTTCTCTTGGAGGTGTGTGCAGCCATTACCACCCAGCACCGAGACCCATGTGCCGCATAGGGCGGAGCTGATGCTGCCTGCTCAGCCGGGAGACTCCACCCATCCAACCTGAACACAGCTTACCCTCCCAATCAATTGGCCTGGAGGTCAAACCCTCCTAGTGCTAACAACCTTAAGCTGGGCTTAACTTCAACAATACTGTACAACCCATAAAGGGCTGCAGCAAGAGTATCCACCTCAGCTAACTGGGGAGGCTGAGCCACTGTCCCTTAGAGGACATCTACCACACAAAGCTAATTGACTAACTCAAGGATGCAGCCACCATGCAGAGACATGGAAAGAAATCAGATGTGAAAGAAATGGAGGAAAAAAGACGATTAGACATAGAGTTCAAAACCACAGTTATAAGGTTTTTCAAGAGGCTGCTAGAAAAGGTTGAGACCTACAAGGAAATGAACAAGACCTATGAGATATAAAAGAGGACCAACTAGAAATTAAGCATACACTGACTGAAACAAAAAATATTATGCAAAGACCTAAAAGCAGTCCAGACGACCACAAGAACCAAGTCAAAGATTTGAAATACAAAGAAGCAAAATCCACTCAGCCAGAAAAGCAAGAAGCCAAAAGAATCCAAAAAATTGAAGATAGTGTAAGGAGCCTCTGGGACAACCTCAAGCATACCAACATCCGAATTATAAGGGTGCCAGAAAAAGAGAGCAAGATAATGAAAACCTATTTGAAGAAATAGTGACCGAAAACTTCCCACACCTGGTGAAAGAAATTGACTTAAGAGCCCAAGAAGTGCACAGAACCCCAAAATACAGGAATTTAAAGAGGACCACACCAAGACACATCATAATTAAAATGCCAAGGGCAAAAGAAAAACAATATTAAAAGAAGCAAGAGAAAAACAGTTAGTTACCTATAAGGAAGCACCCATACGATTGATTGTCAGAGGATTTCTCAACAGAAACGATGCAGGCCAGACGGGAGTGGCAAGAAATATTTAAAGTGATGAATAGCAAGAATCTACAACCAAGATTACTATCCAGCAAAGCTATCATTCAGAATTGAAGGTCAGATAAAATGCTTTGCAGATAATAAAAAGCTAAAGGAGTTCATCACCGCCAAACCAATATTATATGAATTGCTGAAAGATATTCTTTAAGAAGAGGAAGAAGGAAAAGGTAAAAATATAAATTATGAACAACAAATACACATCTATCAATAAATGAATCTAAAAATCAAGTGAATTAAAAATCTGATGAACAGGATAAACTGGTGAATATAACAGAATCATGGGCATAGAGAGGGAATGGACTGACAATTCTTGGGGAGAAAAGGGCTGTGGGAGGTGCAGCAAGAGACTGGACAAAAATCATACATCTATGGTAGAGGATATTGCGGGGAGGTGAGGACGGAGGGTGGAGGGGATCTATAGGGGGAAAAAGGGGAACCAATGTAATAAATTGAACAATAAAGATTTTAAAAAATTATAATTGGGAGAGATTTGTGATTTACATATTATATCTATAATAATAAAAGCATAATATGCTAATTAGACCAGACAGCCAAATGACCTTCCAGATGACCTTCTGGACAAAGCTGGGGCTGTGAGGGCTGAGCCCCTTGCACTTCTAATATTTAGAATAAAGAACATAAATGAAGGCAATTTACTTGTGTCAGATTAAGGTTGCTAAGTCAAGAAAATCAGATCTTGCCCTGTTTGCAGCTCAATGATTAGAGCACTGACCTCGGATGGAAGGGTTTTTGGTTCAATTTAAGGGCACATACTTGGTTTCAGTGTGTGTGGGAGGCAACCAATCAATGTATGATATTTCTCTTTTTCTTTCTTTCTCTTCCACTCTCTAAAAATTATTGGAAAAGATATTCTCTGGTGAGGATTAACAACAATAAAAAAGAAAAAGAATATTAGGTCTCTATTTTAGTTAATGTTTTGCAAGACTTCTTGCAAGGGCCCAGGAAGTGATATTATCCAATTCCAAATGGAGTTTTTCCTCTTCTGGTTAAAAACAAAAAAAAAAACTTATGGAAAACATACAATTTTATTTTTGATGCTAAATTCTATGGAATTTCTTTTGCAGTAATGTTTCTTTACTAGAAGTTTTTTTTTTTCTAGCTAAGTATATGCCAACAATTATAGAATTTTTTTACTATGTTATGATGCTCTCTAGTTTCTTGTATTGCTGACTTTTTATTGGCTTATAATTGATATGACTTGAGGGAAATTTTTCTGCAATACTCCAGACTTTCTTGCTGAATTTCTTACTAAAGTATAGAATGATTAACTGGCAAAAGTATTTCTTGCTGTCTTTGTAATTACACTTTTGTGTATATATATATATATATATATATATATATATATATACACACACACACACACACACACACATACACACACATACATACATACACACACACACACACACACACACACATATACATACATGGGGTCAAAACTGTGGTTTCTTGCCTTATTTCTAAAACTACCGTGCAGTTTAATCCTGGCATTTACTGTCTGTTGCTTATTTACAATACTGATCTAACTGATTGGAACAGATCAGCACTGAAAACAGAGTCCATGGTGATAAACAATTCATCTTCTAACTATTCAACCTACATGTAGCTAACTACCTATTTTATTTTTCTTTTATATTTCTATATTTTTCTATTGTTATTAGCAGAAATGACCTCTTCCTTCAAACATTTCTGAGCAATTCATAATCAACTTAGTTAATTGTTGAGATTCTCAGTGGGAGAGCATTGTTATTTAAAACACATTATATACTTTAGTCAGGTAATTACACGTATCTGTAGAATCACTAGCAGTGTGAAATCTGAATTCTTAATGATACAGGTGTTACTCTGTTGTGTTCAGGGACCATCAGCAGCATTGCCATTGGTGACATAATAAAAGTTAAAGTTTCAGATAAAAAAAAAATAAAACACATGTACTGACTGCACATTCATTTTATATGTTTTTTTTTGACAAAAAGTTCATTTGTGTATCTGTAAGTAAGTAGTATTTTATATTAATGAACATGAGGCGGCAATAACCAAACACTAGTAATGTTCAGCTGGACCACAGATCTAGACATAGTTGGAAATTGTTTTCATTGAGGAGGATAAAGTCATTTTCAGTTTAGCAAGCTACTTAATAAAGATAAGATTTAGTTTTATAATTTTACTAGTGGCCTGGTGCGTGAAATTTGTGCATGGGGGGATGTTCCTCAGCCTGCACCCTCTTCAGTCTTGGACTCCTCGAAGGATGTGCTACTGCCAGTTTACAGGGATTGGGCCTAAACTTGCAGTTGGACATCCCTCTCACAATCTGGGACTGCTGGTTCCAGCTGCACAACTGCCTTCCTGCTTGCCTGCCTGATTGCCCCTAACCACTCTGCCTCCTGGCCTGCTCAACCCCATTGCCCCCCTGCCAGCCTGCTCACTTCAAACTGCCCACCCACTGTCCTGATCACCTCCAACTGACCCCCCCTCCTACTGACAGCCTGCTCATCCCCAACTGACCTCCCTGCTGGTTTGCTTACCCCCAACAGCCCTGCTGTCCCATTTGGCCTGGTCACCCCCTGGCAACCCAAGGTCCCAGCCCCTCCTCTTTTTCTTTTTCTTTTTCTTTTCCTTTTCCTTTTTCTTTTTCTTTTTCTTTTTCAGTGCCTCCTTGAGCAGAGGCCAGGGCCAGCTAGAAGCAAGTATCTAGGGTTTATTTATCTTCTCTAATTGAAACTTTATATCCTAGAGCAGAGGCCAGGGCCAGCCAGGGCAGGCAGGAAGCTTGGCTTCCTCCATCACTGGGGCAAACCAAGCTTCCTGCTTACTCCAGCTCCGTGGCTGCCGCCATTTTTGTTGGGATTTATTTATCTTCTATAATTAAAACTTTGTAGCCTTGAGCATAGGCCAGGCCTGTCCAGGGCGGGCAGGAAGCTCGGCTTCCTCCAATGTCAGGGCAACCCAAGCCTCCTGCTTGCTCCAGCTCTGTGGCTGGTCACCATCTTGGTTGGGTTAATTTGAATACTTGCTCCTGATTGGATGGTGGGTGTGGCTTGGTGTAGCAGAGTGATGGTTAATTTGCATATTTCTCTTTTATTCGTGTAGATGTAAAATTATGTGGTAGTTTTTCTATTTCCAGAATGTCATTTTATAATTTATTTTCTTCTATGAAATTTTATATTTTGTTCTTATATGTTTTGATTTCTTTTCAATAATGATTGAATTCACAGAGGAGATTTCAAGTGATGAAGAGGAAGCAAATATAACTGCACAAGCCATGCAGTCAAAGAATGGGCGAGGTGAAGAAGAGGAGGAAGATGATGATGACTGGGATGAAGAGGTCTTAGAGGAAACTGCCCTTGAGGGATTCAGTACTCCACTTGACCTTGACAATAGTGTGGATGAATATCAATTTTTTACCCAAGCTCTGCTGGGTATGTCTTTATTTCCTAAATATTCAGATATTTTTTCTAAATTCTTTCTTCATTCCCCTTTGTTAGAAGTTGTTTTTTTTTTTTTTTTTTACTATGTAAGCAATTTATCAATTTTGTACAGCAAGGGACACTATGCTAATAAATACAGTTAAAGACTTATAAAAGATTGGGAGAAAATATTTAGCATATACATATATTACGCTTAAAATCCACACTTAACAGAAACCTTATACAAATGAATGAGACCAAAAACCCAGTATAAAAATGGGATATGTAAATGGGAAATTTATATAATGTAAATAATAAACCAATGAAAATGTTTAGAAAATTATAAAATCATAAGGAAAAAATTTTAATACAGATCTTTTTGTTTTACAGTCACACTAGGGGCCTGGTGGGGTTTCTCAGCCTGGCCTGTGGGGATTAGGCTGAAACTGGCTCTCTGACATCCCCTGAGGAGTCCTGGATTGCAAGAGGGCAGGTCTTGGGTGACAGCCTGGAATCTGGCTCCCTCCTCTCTGGTTCCGGGTGCATTACCCGAGAACCGCAGCTGCCAAGTCACCGCAGCTTAGCAGCTCCTTTATTGAGCATATGTCCCCTGGTGGTCAGTGTGTATCATAGGTACTCGTTGGCCAGTTGAACGGTTGACCGGTTGCTTAGGCTTTTATTTATCTAGATAGTATTCCTATGATTGTATCATAATTTATTTCCATGGATGAACATAGGAATATTTCTAGTGTTTTTGCTATTATAAAGCAGTATTAAAGTGGGCACCCTTATGGATAAAATATTGTTACCAACAAGGTAATGCTAGCATATAATATAATGGCATTATTTAGTGCTACAAATACTATTAATGAAAATGAAGCTAACTCTCTATTTTGCTGAAATTTAGCAGGAACTAGAGGTAGAGAGTATAGGGAAGGACATTCCGAAGCACAGGGAAAATAAGGGCATACGTTTGGAGATGGGAATAGGGTGGGGATGCACCGAGGGAGTTGCTTCCACACGTGGGTGGGCATCATTATGAGCAGAAGCTTTTAGGTCTTGGGTGGGATCTTGGGATATGTATTTTAAAATGCCCCTCAAGTCATCTTTGGATCAGTATGTGATGGAAAGAAGCATGTAGGTGAAAGACCAAGAAAGCAGCAGAGGTTTGGGTGTGGAGAGGACATGGTTAAAGATGTTGGGGATTATAGTGATTGACTAGGAGAATCATGGAATTATGATGGAAATAGGGAAGTGAACAGGGGTTGGGAGGTAAAATGTTAAATTAGTTTTCAGTTGTGCTGAATTTGAGGCAAGTTATCCAAATGGAAAGGTCCAGGAGGTTTAGGAATGATTTTGCCTGAAGGTACAAGTTTGAGAATTCTGGAGGAAAATGGTAACAGAGGGCACTGGTGTTTCCCAAGATCTGGATTTTAGGGAGCATTCTTAGTTGGTAAAACCATAGGAAGAAGAGGAGATGGTGAAGGAGGCAGAGAACTAGGCAAAGGAGAGATTTTTGATGTTGTTTGATAGCCCTTACATAGTTGACTACTGAATGGGTCCTCAGAAATAATCCATTGGTGGAATAAGTTTTATTACCTTGTGTTTGTATACTTCCTGTCTCTCCCTGTCTGCGATCAGTTCATTATAATTAGACCTGTCATTATTGTCTGAAAGAATAGTCACTGGGCTCCCTTATCTTTTCCTCCTCCACCTACCACCTGCCCTCCAAATGCAATAGCTGTGCAGAATCGGGACGCTGCCTGGTACCAACTGCTGATGGCCCCGCTCAGTGAGGGCCAGAGGAGAGCACTGCAGGAGGTGTACGCCCTGGCAGAGCACCGGAGGACGGTGGCAGGTAGGCCAGTGTGGTTCTCAGATGAGAGTGCGTGGGTCAGAGTGCACCTCCAATCAGCTTTTTAAATTGTTAGAGGCCAGCCTTTCAGGACAATAAGGAATTATTATTGTATGGTCTTTTTAAACTCATGGTATCTGAAATTTATAAAACACTGTGCATTAATATGTGTCTTTTAATGGTAGTGTCATTCATATCCTCATCCTGTTTTGGAACTAAAGGTAAGACGTAAGGGTTGGAATGAGTCTTGCTGAGGAGGCGAATCAGCTGGATCACCCTCCTCAATATCTTAAACACAGAAGACCAGAGGCGCTTTTTGAGTTCTTGCACAGAGCTTGTATTCCTATAAATGAAACTATTCATTTCTATTTGTTGGGCTTTACATGTTGGTGATTCTTGTTGATTTTCAGTTTTTGAGCTGGAGACATTATTTCATGCAGAAATTATTATGGTCATTCCTAGGAAATCAATGGAAAAGATTTTGTAATTACAAAAATATTTTTCTGGGAAACATCATGGAATAGGCATTTAGAGTTTAGAACCCAGGTTTTCTTTTTCTTTTTAAATATGTTTTTATTGATTTTGAGAGAGAGGAAGGGAGAGGGATAGAGAGATAGAAACATCCATCGATCAGGTGCCCCCTGCACTCCCCCTATAGGGGACTGAGCCAGCAATCTGGGCATGTGCCCTGACCTGGGAATCAAATCAGAGACCTCCTTGTTCATGGGTTAAAACTCAACTGTTGAGCCATACTAGCTGGGCAGGAACCCAGGTTTTCTTCATTTACTTAGATTTTCAGTGCTGCAGAGATCCTCTTCCTGGTAGAAGAGGTCTGGGGATCCTTTCAGCAGTAGAGATTATGGAGTTGGCGGAACTCAACTTTGAGACTTGTTTTCATTTTGCTCACTGTTAGCAAACAGTTTTTCCATGATGGTAAACATAATTACTTACTGCCCTGAGACTGATAAAGCTAATGCTCAGTAGGACACTTAAGGAATGAGTGACATTGCTTCACAGTGCTAAGTATAAAGAACCTGGCTCCTTTGATGTGAATTCCAGCTTTGCACTTTAAATGCTCTTCTCTCCCCTTTCTCTTGGCAAATACTAGAGGCAAAGAAGAAGATTGAACAACAGGGAGGCTTCACCTTTGAAAACAAAGGCGTCCTCTCCGCATTTAACTTTGGGACGATGCCCAGCAACAACTGAAAGACGGAACATCCACCGACCAAGACCAAGTGTAATCGGGAAATTTCACTTCACCAGGGGAATGTGGAATCAAGGGGAGGAAGAGTCGGGAGCTGCTGTTTGGCACCCTCCTGCTGTGCCAGTTACTGCCTGGCATAGGGCAGTACTTTTATCCACTTTCCCCTTTGACCTTTCTCACCCTGAAATATGTATTTTAAGCAGCTACTGTAATGTATGAAATTAAAGGAAAACAAAATCATTGGACTGTAAAGGACAAATCATAATGCTCCAAAGGATGAATGACCAAGGTGGTTTTAGAGGATTGGATCAATTGCACGTCTCAGGTTTTTGCCATGCAGAATCAGTGGATTTATGCAGATAACAGTGCCTTCTGTTGTACATGAATTATCTGAAAACATTTTTTTTGGAGTGCATTGCAAATTTTTTTTAAAGCATAAAACATATTTCTAGATATAATGTAAACTTTGGCGATATGTTGACTTATTCTGCATTTTACTATGTGAATTTACTGTTAGGCAGTTAGCTCCAACTCACTCTGGTTTCAAAAACCTCACTGCTCCCCTTGCTTACCCAGTGCCCGGGGCTTTCTTCAGGGGCTGTAACGTATGCACTGGCTCTGGGTTTTCATAAGGTATTTTGTGATGGTTCTAAGTAGTGTCTTATTCCCTCTTCCATCATGTGTTTCAGCCCTAAAAAGGTGGTATTTCTTTTAGAAGCAGCAAATACGAGTATCAATTTTATTTATAACCTGATAAGTTCAGACTAAAAAAATTCTTGGTGGGAAATGGCAGGGACTCCAGTCAATGGAATAAATAAGTCCAAATATATTCTGAATCATTTACTTAATGATGCAATGAGTTGATAGTCATCCTAAAGCACGTTGGACTTCTAGAGAAAAGGAGCATGCTATCTTTCAGGATGGGGCTTGCATTTTTAATAATGCATCATTCCAGCTGTGTTCGACCTGGGTCCAAAGCATTTTATAACAATGTTTTTTTATCTAGGAAAAAAAAAAAAGACCCGAATCTAACTTGTTGCTTTTTCACACATCTGTATTTTCTCCTGCCTAATTCATTCTAGTCTTTATTATAGCTCAGCTTGGCTTCTTATATTTTTCAAGGGTCAGGGCTATTGGTCAGCTGCACTCTTAGATGGTAATGATGTAAGAAAGCCCATTGAAAATATTGCAGATGAAAATGACAGCTGTTTTTTCTGAGCTGATTCAAGACCAGAACGTGGGTCATAGTGTTTTCATTCAGTAAAGTGAAAGTGTATTTTCAGAACTTAATATATTACTGTATGTGACACAGTTTTCCATTTTTGTGAAAAGTCTGCAGCTGATATTTGCCATCAGCAACTGGAGGGATTTCTCCAGGTGCTTCTCATTGTACCGTCTCTTATTAACTCTTTTTAGAATTTCAGGTTATTTAAGTAGTTTTTATAGAAGTGACTCAAGAAGCCATGAGTTTTGGAGCTAAATGATCCCCTTTTATTCTCAGCCCCTCTTCCCTAGGCTTTGACGGTGAATATGCCAGCTGATGGCTAGAAAGAAGCATGGCGTTGGGGGCGGGGGGGAGGAAGAGGAGGAGAAACTCTTCTAATTCTATTCATGCCCCAAATCATTTAATTTTAACGTAAATAATATGCCTTCACACTGGATTGTCAAAGGCATGTGATTGCGTTTTTGTAATGTGTTGTCTCCTGCAGTATTAAAGGGAAGTAATTGTAATGTGTATCACCCCATCCTGTTTTTGAAGCCAGGGTAGTTGTGTAATTTTGTTACCAGCAGTGCTAACCTGAATGTGATCTGGCTATCTCGGACATGCAGGAACTTACATGAATGTACTGTAAAGTAAAATGCCGACTGATCCCCAGGATCCTGAACTTTTCTGTGTGTAATGTCTGCTGAAATGTGCCAGGTGATTCAAACCCCATACATAGTGTTTCCCTGACTTCTGGAGACCTGGCGCAAGGCAGCTCTCGGCCTGGGAGGTAATCAGGGCCCATCAGGAGCAGCTAAAGGGTGGGGGCATTGTTGGGACTTGAGAGCCAGTCTCCTAAACCAGGATGTCTGCCTGAGTGTGACAGAAGCTCTGGCAAAGCAAAGGTCCCTTCCACAGCAGGACCTGGAGGTAAAGGAGGTGCTCGAACTGGAGCCATTTTCTAATGGGCTGCCATCACAACCGAGTGAAATGGTTGGCCTTTCAATTCTAAAATTCTTACCTAGCATGGCCATGAAAGGGTGGTATTATAGCTCGTTTGGCTCCTTCCCATTTACTGTTTCTATTAAGACCACACAGAACTATTACATTATTAAGCAGGGAAAATTCTTAAGCTAGAAAACAGTTATTTTAAATTCTGTCATTTACGTAATATAGTGAATTACAGGCCCATTTTCTCTTCAGCAGTTGAGACTGAAAACTAATAAATTCATGGAAGAAATCGGGGGAAAATTGGCCATGTGGTCAGAGACCACTGGAGTGTGTGTGTGTGTGTGTGTGTGTGTGTGTGTGTGTGTGTGTTTGCGCGCGCGTGCGCACGTGCGCACCTGCGCACCTGCCTTACAAAGTAATCCAATCTCTGTTTGATGCTCTTCATTGAGATTAATGAGCAAGTGCTGATGGGTGGGGTTGGAAACTGGGCAGTCCACTAGTGAATAAGGCCACATAGTCATTGAACAAAGGGTTGGACGAGGCTTTAGGAAGAACAACGTGAGGGCAACTGTGACCAGGAGAGAGAGGGCTGCTTGCAATAGAAAGCAAGTGGTTGGGCTGTGTTGTGGAGAAAAGGGAGTACAAGGCTCTGCCATTGGGGGTGGGGGGTGGGGGAGGTGAGCGAATGCACCTGCTCCCTGGAGGGCACCTGAGAGGACCTTTACTTTGGGTATATCACCCAACTTGAAAATTGCACAAGGAGATGGGTGCCTGAAAAGACCTAGAAACTGGAGGCTTCCAAAAGGATTTAGAATTTGCAGGGAGCTAAGAGCAACTCATGGAGGAGTGACCTTATGGAGACCTTTCCCCAGAGGACCTCCTTGGGCATGAAGGGAAAAGCCAAGGATGAGAACATCACAGCAAGACTTCATGGGCAGCTTTCAGCTGTGGTCCAGTGTCCCACACCAAACTCTTGTGAATTTAGAGTGGCCCACCATTCCCACTACCGGTGAGAGAAGGTAGTGTCCTCATTTCTCTTCCTTTGCAGCCATTCTCCTGGGAGCTTGTACAGCTTGACCTTCACCTGCTGGCCTCCAGACAGTCTGACTCCACTGGGCCCACTCCTTCAAAGTGGTTAACCTCTGGCCTTGGAATAAGCTTCCCATTTTTCTTCCTCCTTATCCTCCTCCCCCTCCTTCCTCTCCTCCTCCTTCTCCTCCCCCTCCTCCCTCTTCTCCCCCTCCTCCTCTCCCCCCTCCTCCCCCTCTTCCTCCTCCTCATCTCTCTTCTTCTGCTTAAATTGATTTTAGGAAGAAAGAGAGAGAAGGAGGGAGAGGAACATGGATGTGAGAGAGATACATTGATTGGTTGTCTCCTGTGTGCACCCCTGTGCAACCTAGTTATATGCCCTGACCGGGAACCTGAGACCTTCCAGTGCAAGGGACAATGCTCCAACCACTTGAGCCACATGGGTCAGGCTCCTCCTCTTTTACAGCACTTGTTTGTTGTTTCACCTTGAGCTGCTCATACCATTGATCGTAAGTTTGAGGGTGGAGACTATGCTTTACATAGTATTTTATACACATTTTGTTTGCATACCCTGCATCTGGTGGTCAAGCATAATTAATATGAACAAATGAATGTGTATGTGAGGTTCTGCCAATGAACTTGGAATTTGGAGGCATCTTGGAGGCCATAGATAGAGTCTCAGAGTCAGGTAGGTTCCTGTGGAGGCACCTGGCTTCTAGGAGAAAACAAATTGGCAGCAGCAGCAACAGCTGGATGGGGAAGTAGACAGACGCCACTGAAAGTAAGATGTGGTCTGTGGATCACTGTGGCCCTGCTGATCCTCCCACTTGTACACCCAGCGCATAGGTTTTGTGTGTGGCTACGTCCTGGGCAGCGGAATTCTCTTTTCTCAGAGCTCTAGTTTCCATGACAAAGAACCCTTTTCCTAACACTGGCTGTTTTTTCCCCTCTCCCCTATGGGTTCATTAGCCTCTACTTAGTTTTTAAGGACCTATTTATTTATTAATCAGGTAATTATTTTGTAAGAAGCTCTTCTGAGACTGATCCTAGGCTCTCTCTGACTGTTTTGACCTCTCCTCTGGCATTCAGACTTTTAGAAACAATTGCCGTCTCCTGAGGGTGACATGTATCTCAAACCCCACATGTCCACATAAAGAATCATAGTTTTTACTCTCTATCTCCAACTCCACCTTCTCCCAGTGTCCCAGTTCTTATTAGATAGTTGGATGTCAATGTTGATGACTCCCACTTATTCACTCCTCATACTCTATCAAAAAATATTCTGAGTCTATTTCTTTCTGTATTATCTGATTGTAGGCCACCCCCATTCCTTGCTGGAATATTCTAGTGCCCTTCAATCTGAGATCTCGCACCTGCTCCTGCCCCTCCTCACTGCCTTTGCCTATTGCAGAATGATTTTCAAAATGCAGGTTTTGATTGTATCACTAACCCAAGAGAGTGAGGTCTCTCATTGGCTTTTAGAGTACAGATGAAATCATTAACCTGGCCAAGATACCCTGAGTGGGCCCTATTTCGACTCTCTGTCCTGTGCTACTTCCTTAGCACCTTCCAGCTGCCTTTTTTTCACCACCTCTGATTCACTGGTTTCTTTCCCCTCCTGAAGATTCGCAGATACCATTTTCTTTCCCTTCCCTCTGCTCTTTATCTGGTAAATTCCTCTTCACTTCAGAACAGAAATATTTCCTTAGAGAAGCTTTTCTGCTCTTAGGACCACCATGTCAATCATGTATCCCACTTATAATCAAATAATTGTGTAATATGAGCTTCTTGAGAGCCAAATAAGTATCCTACTTACTGCTGAAAGCCAGCACTTAGTGAGTGCTTTGCTGAGGGTGGTTTTATCATTGGTAGCCTGCATGATCCAAACCCTGTCAAAGGAAGACTCCCTGGTAATAGCTAAGTTAGAGAAGTCAGTGGGACTGAAAATACCACTTGAAATGGAATTACTTGCCCAATTGCAGTCAGACATGTAAAGAAGGCCAATAATTTGGTTTTCCCTCTGATCTAGTGATATTTAAACATTTCTTCAACATTTATTTGATGGACTTAAGGAAAATTGATTTATTACTAATAAAACTTGAAACCTTCTATTTTCAGAATAGGGAATTTATAGTATGCATTTATTACACATAGTTTTTCAAACCACATAAGCCAGTTTGGGTCATTCCCAATAACTAACACTGCAAATGTCATAATTTTTTTTAGCTCCCTGCTGCTGCTGATGTCAGACAATGCTCAGCTGGGTGGTATTGAGATTGGTACCATCTTACCTAATAGTGAAACATGTAAATTGACTGTACCTCTACTACTCGCACAGCCAATCAGAGTGAGTATGCAAATTAACCCAACAAAGATGGTGTTTAATTTGCATACCTTACCTGGGTCCTGGGAACCTCCTTGGCACCCAGGTCAATCCCAGCCAGCCATCGGAGGGGCCGAGCCTGTGATCGGAGGGACAGGGTGTGTGTGTGGGGTGCCTCCCAAGGCTAAAGCCTGGGGCTTGGGGAGGGGCTGAGCTTTCGACCAAATGCAGACCATCCCAAAGACAGCGCGGGGCTGCCCAGCTGCAGCCTTGTGACCCAACACTGACTGCTCAGGTGGCTGAAACCCAGAAAGTGAGTCAGAGTCTGATCTGCAGCCTCCTGGGTGCTGCTGTGAAGCCCTGCCTCTTTGATCAGGCCCATAGAAAGGCCTGGAGATGCTGATTGGCATAGGAACCAATCAATCAGAACCAAAGGTGTGTTGTGGAGAACCAATGGCTGCCAAGGAGGCAGAGCTTCTGAGGCTGACTGGCATAGGAACTGACCAATGAGAAACAAATCTGGGTCCTGTGGGGAGCCAATAGCTGCCTAGGAGGTGAAACTTTTGATGTTGGCATAGAAATAACCAATCAGAACCAAATTGGCCAGCAGAGGAGGGCAGTTGGGGGCAACCTCAGGCCTGCAGGAGAGGGCAGTTAGGGGTGATCAGGCAGGCAGGCAGAAGCAGTTAGGGGCAATCAGGCAGGCAGGTAGGTGAGCAGTTAAGATCTAGTGGTCCCAGATTGTGAGAGGGATGTCTGACTGCGGTTTAGGCCCAATCCCTGGGATCAGGACTAAAATGGAAGTCAGACATCCTGCAAGGGGTCTCCAATTGGAGAGAGTGCAGGCTGAGTTTTTATATAAAACAAAATTTCCAACATTGGTAGACACCAGTAAGAAGTCTGCATTTCCTCTTGAAGGCATTGTCTACTTTCGTGGAAGCAAGAGCCGTTTTCATTTCACCAGCTGCACGAGAAGTTGTATTTGGAAACCTCTGTTACCTGGGATCATGTTTCCAGTGAATTCCATGAGGTCTGAGCACTCCTTACAGTTGGGTGCAGGCTCTTCCCAGCTGACCAGCCCTTAATGGGGCTGTGCTTGGGCCGTGGAGCCAGAGACTCCCTGAAAGCAGCAACAAACAAGCAGGTTGTTCACTCTCTCAAAGTGCCTGCAACTGATACTCCTCCCCCCTCCTCTCCTGCCGCCCACCACACACATACACAATCCTGTTGCCTTATATTGATCCTCACCAGTGGTGTCTTTTGCTTGCCTGCTGTATTACAGGCTGTGATAATGACACCACCCCTACCTGCATCCTCACCCCCCAAATGTGGAAATCCTTATCCCCAGAATTTGTGAATGTAACCTTACAAGGCAAAGGGGAATGAGGTTGCGGATAGAATTCAGTTTAATAATCAGCTGATCTTAGAATAAGGGAGGGTGTTGTGGGTTTCCAGGTGTGCCCAATGCAACACAAGGTTTCTTAAACGTGGAAGAGGGAGGCGGAAGAGAAGGTCTGGGTGATGAGGTGTTAGAAGGATGGAAGCTGGCATTGCTGGCTTTGAAGGTGGAAGAAGGGGGCCCTGAGCCAACAGAGCCTCTGGAAGCTGGAAAGGACTAGGAAATGGATTCTTTCCTGGAGCTTCCAGAAAGGAACATGGCCCTGCCAACACCTTGATTTCAGCCCAGTGAGACCTGTCTGGAACTTCTGATCTTCAGAACTGTAAGATAACAAATTTATGATTTAAGCCTGATGTTTGTGGTAACTTGTTGTGGCAGCAATAGAAAACTAATATGCAGGCCCTGATGGGGGGCAGATGCAGGAGGCTCAGCTTTGAACACTAAAACACACTGATTAATATTTTGGGCTGGATATTTTAATTTCAAAATCAAGATCATGTTGTGCAGTACAATGTGATTATGGGGCTTATTACCTAAGCATGATCAGAAAATTATTGAGCCTGCTGGGTGTTTTCATCTAAAACCGGGAAGAAACTTTCTGCAGTAAATAGAATTTAGAGCAAATGGAAGGTAAAATAAATCTGCATTTTGCTTGTATTCCATAGGTTGTGATTATTTCACGTCTCTCTTATAATAGTACAGCATCTAAACTAGTGTAAAACATAGTCTGTGTTTAATTATATTCAAACTAGTGGCCTGTGTGTTCCTCAGCCTGGCCTGCACCCTCTCCAATCTGGGACCCCCTTGAATGGGGGTCCTACTGCCGGTTTTCAGGGATCGGGCCTAAACTGGCAGTCGAACATCCCTCTCGCAATCCGGGCGGTTCAGTTTACATCTATTTTATAATGGTAGGGATTTTTTCTCAGGAACTATCATTTATTTTTATTTTGAGTCAGTTTTATTTTTAATGTGCAGAATGTTTTACAACCGAAAAGGCATGGTCTAATTTATAGGCTTCATTTATATGGACATAAAACTCCTTTTGTGGACATGGCTGAATTACCTGTTCGCATATCCAGGCATTATCTCTGTTACGCTGCTTCCGTGGTCAGCTCTTCTAACCCATGCAATTGAGACGGTTCTTCAATAGATCGGTTTAACGTGCATGAAGAGCTTGCATTACTGTAAAGCTATTCCTGTCTCTTTCAAAAGCATTCACGTGGACATGCCTCTCTGGCCCTGGGCTGTATTTTTACCATCTCCTGTTTATATTCAACTTGGAAATCTGATTTTCAGACACATCTGGGTTTAGAATGTACTGTGGGGTTGGAACTGCAGAACATGATTGCTTGTGTAATGTAATAACTCGGGCATTGGCCTCCCTGGCCTTTTGCTGGGCTGCCACTTGGCGATGGTTATTTGGCGAAGCTGTTCATTTTACTCTGCCCTGCGGAGAGCCACTGAATTAGAGGAATGGATTATGCTGTCAATCAGGTTTGACAGAACCTCCAAAGATTTGTGATGGAATGAAATCAACACGGTCCAGTGGTACTAACTATGATAAGCAGTAGAGCCTAATAATTAAATGGCTGAAATGTAAAAATGCTGCAAAGTGCTTTCACTCCCCCCCGCCCGCCCCCCCCCCCCGCCCCGCGTGCTTTTGTAAGATTGTAAATGTGGTCCTCAGGTACACACTCTCCTACACTTCGCAATTTGAATAAAGGCAGTAAGGTTAACTTATGCCACTTTCAAAGCAAAGTTTAAGTGTAAAGTTGAAAGGTATTTGGTGATATATATGTATGTATGTGTATGTATGTTTGTGTATATATGTGTTTGAATATATACATCTATACTTCCATACATCCACACATGCACACAGTTCAATGATGGAGTGCTTGAGAATTAAACTAACAAAGGATAATTAACAGGAGAAAAGGGACAATTTTTATTAATATTCAGGTGCATGGGAGTTCACAGAAAAGAAGTGAAATTTCAAAAAGGAGTTAGACTTAGGGGATTATATACCATTTTAACAAAAGAAAGCAGGTTTAAGATTCAAACAATGATAAAGTCATGGGAGAGTGACTAGGAGATATATGCAGAAAACTAATGGAAGATGAAAGGTACTTTAGTGAAGTCTGTTTATGCAAACTTATGTACGTATTGACTGTTCATCTCCAGCGATAAGTTGCTTTCCCCCTGCTGGTGGGCGCGGCTTCAAGGAGGGAAATGCATGCCTGGCTTTCAGGTGGATTTCCCTGTCCTCAAAATAATTCTTATGACCACATGGCATATTCTGCAGTGACATATCCTGGTCCCCTTCAAGTGAATGCACCTTTGCATACTCTGCTGTTTTGAAAGCTGTAGATGTGTTCAGATGTCACAAGAAATAGAGAAAGAAACTCCATCTCAAGGAAAAATGTCTAAAAGTAAAAAAATAAGACTATGAGCTGGACAGGTCCTTGGCCAGCTTCTGCCTTTCCTCACACAGGGGGCAGCTAGGAGGAGCTGGCTGGCTGTTTACCTGACCCCGAGGCTGCCTCCATTCTGTTACCAATACCAGGCACAAGGGCTACTTTCCTTGCCCTTAGAATTTCAAAAACTATTTATCCAACACAAGTGTCTTGATGGTCTGTAAAACATTCTAAAATTCTTAATTCTTAGTGTATCCTTTCTTGCTTTGGTAAAGAACATTTAGGGGCCAACATGACTTTAAAAGTTCAATGACACCAGTTTTTGCAGGCTTTTATATTCATTATCCTATTTATTTTCTCCTTCAGTTTCTAATTTTTCTTGAGATTTCTCCTTAGTCTACTCTTATCTGAAAATTTAGTTTGTATTAGAAACATGCTAACCTCATTAAATACCTGCTAGAATTTTAGAGATGGAATGATTGTTAGTCTGGTTCACTCTGAATATTTTGACCACTTAGTAAAGAGGAAGGGAAAGCAAGATGTGACACAAAGTGGATAATGGTATAAATCTTGCTGCCATCATTTAGAGAGCTAGGAACCAAGTCAATTCCTCCCAATGAAAATGTCACCTCACCTGCACAGCTCCCAAGACCCTGACATCAGAGCAGGCCATGTGCTGTGTGTGTCGACAGGGTGGTTGCAGTGGTGGAGGGATGCTGGAGCTGATGCCAAAGATGCCATAGTGAAGCACACTGAACATGTTCATCTCTCTGCCCACCCCTGCTTCAGGGGCCTGCTCTGTGCGGGTGCACAGTATTGTCAGCACTGACAGTCAGTACTTAGTATTTTC
The DNA here is from genome assembly GCA_027563665.1 of Antrozous pallidus. Taxonomy (NCBI): domain Eukaryota; kingdom Metazoa; phylum Chordata; class Mammalia; order Chiroptera; family Vespertilionidae; genus Antrozous; species Antrozous pallidus. The sequence goes on from CM050513.1 coordinate 80,980,648, forward strand.
TTACTTGATACTCTGCCATTTTTTCCTCTCTAACAATAGAACATAGCCAATAAGAGATTATTCCTACAGCCTTCAAAGTAGAATATGAAGTGACTTTATCATCTTATGTTTATCTCTATCTCTATCTCTATCTCTATCTCTATCTCTATCTCTGTCTCTGTCTCTGTCTCTGTCTCTGTCTCTATCTCTATCTCTATCTCTATCTCTATCTCTATCTCTAGCTCTAGCTCTATCTCTATCACTATCTCTATCACTGTCTCTGTCTCTATGCTTATATTTATGTCTATCAGGTATCTACCTATCTACCTACCTACCTATCATCTATCATCATCTATCTAGAGAAGGGGTAGGTGTTATAAGAAACTGACTCACAGGATTATGGAGGGCGATATGCAGTCTGAAAGCTGAAGACTGAGGGGAGCCAATGGTGTAAGTTCCAGTCCGAGCAGGAGAAGACCAATCTCCCAATGCAGAGAGCACAAATGATTCCTTCCTCTACCTTTTTGTTCTGTTCAGGCTCTCAATAGATTGGATGATACCCACCCACATATAGGAGGGCCATCTGCTTTGCTCAGTCTACAAATTCAAATATAATCTCATCTAGAAACATCCTCACAGACACACAGAGCAATGGAGTTTGACCAAATACCTGGGCACCTCATGGCCCTGTCTAGTTATTGCAGGAGATTAATAATTACTCATCTGTTTGTGAATGCAGCTCCCTGTTATGGATTTAGGATGGAGTAGAGAGAAAAAGTGTGGGAGAAGTGTGTCCATGGTGAGCATGCCAGATGAACTTCTGCAGGATGACTTGAATTTTAATATTTTAAACATAAAAAATACTGGAAAGTTTTCTTCCTTTGGAAGCTAATGGTTGCAATCAACTTGACAGCATTTCGTGAAATAACTTGAAAATAGCAATCATTGGGTTATCTTTATTTTTTATTTCCAAAATTGCAGATGAGTTTTGTGGCCTGAGACTCTTAAAAAAACTGTTAATTTCTGTTTTGATTTTAATGAAAATCAAAATCAAAGGACAAAGGTAAATGACCATGTTTTTGTTCTTAGAAATTAAGCCAAAGTATCATAATAATATCTTATGAAGGGGTAGTTTCACATTCCCTACATAGGACATTCCCTACTAATGAGCCAAGAACTAAATGATTCTCTGTATTATAGAATGTTATAGTTTTAATAGTGTTATTATTATATGTTACTAATGAATTCTTAGCCAAAGTTGTTCAGGCAGGAGAAGGGTAATTTTTTACAAACAATTTAGGAAATCTGAGTCTCTCTATTTTGACACTGGCTTGTTTAGAGTTTATCTGGAGACTAGAAATTTGGCTGGCTGCCTTGGGGAATTGCAGCCTCATAACCATAATTCTGACATGTCTTTATTTTTAGTTTCATTTTTTTAAACTTTGAAATTTAGAATTAAAAGCAGGGAGAAGGGAAGAAGAGAGATTATGCAACATTATTTTACACTTTAATAATTATTAAAATTTATCTTTATTGTTGAAAGTATTACAGATGTCCCCCTTGCTCCCCCAGAGGTCCCCCTCTATTCCTCACCTACCCCACCCCACTCCTGTAGGTCTTCACTGCACTATTGTCTATATCCATAGGTTATGCACATATGCATATAAGTTCTTTGGCTAATCTTCATTTTTAAAACTAAGTTATGTAGTTCTATATCTTAAAAATGCTTTATTTTCAAAGGAAAATGATTCTTAAAAAATAGTGCAGATGTGCCTCAGATCATGCTATAAAAATTTCAGAAAACTATGTTCATAAAGGAAACACCTAGAACATTTATAGGAGTGAAAGCAAGTTGGAAATTTGAAACTAGTTGCCTGGGAAACTGCTGACTGGGTCTGGAGAAAGAGTGGCCATTTCTGGGATTTCTGATGAGGTTATTATAAACCTCTATTACCTCCTATTATGAATATAATCTCCATCCTCCTTCTGCGAGGCTACGAAGAGAGAAATGAATTTTGAAGAGCAAAGTAGTCCTTGTCCCTGAGACATGGGAGGCCGAAAGTTGCCAGCACTCTGGGCAATTCACAGCGATGCTGGATAGTAGCTGGAAGGTTAGGAAGGGGGAGCTTGGCTGCCTCCTCTGCCCCAACCTCTATGATGTGTTTCGGGAAAACTCCATATATCTCCATCTTTTTTTTAAAAAAAAATTTTTTATGGATTTTAGGGAGAAAGAGAGAGAGAGAGAGAGAGAGAGAGAGAGAGAGAGAGAGAGAGAGAGAGAGAGAGAGGGAGAGAGAGAGAGAGAGAGAGAGAGAGAGAGAGAGAGAGAGACATCAATGATGAGAGAGAAGTACCGATCGACTGCCTCCTGCACACTCCACATTGGAGATCAAGCCCACAACCTGGGCCTGTGCCGTGACCAGGAATTGAACTGTGGCCTCCTGGTTCATAGGTCGTCACGCTGGCTAGGCTAGATCTTCTTATTAAGCCCCTCTTCATATTTGTTTGTTTCTGTTGATTATAGCATATGGTTCTTACCTTTGCATGCTTAGTAATTTTTAATTAGGTGCTGGAAATTGTATAAAAAAAATAAGAGGTTCCAGGTGATGATGCCTTTCAATGGAGAAAGTTCAAACTTTTCCTCTGCTAAGAACATAGAGTGAGAGAGAGAGAGAAACTCATTTTAATCCAGTCAAGGGTTGAGTTGGGTTGGAGCTACATTGCAGTTCTAGGAAGATTCAGTCCACTTGTTTGCTCATCCCTAGGGCATGGCCCTTCAGATTTCTAGTCAAGAGATGGGATGGTCTTTGTTTCTTATTACCAATGAACTATGGGAGTACTACTGACTTGCTTTTCTGCCCTGCTTTGCAGAGGTTTCAGTTTAGCTCTTTAATTTCCCACCATTCACATCTTTGGAATTAGCTGAATGACTTGAAGGGAGAGACCAGCTCCCAGGTTTCTAATTTTGTCATTTTAGTCCTGAATGCTCACTAAAAGCACCATGAGTTTCTGTGCCTCCCTAGCAGAAACCCCTCTGTCTGGACCAAGCCCAGATCCTAAGCCTTTAGTTTTTTCAATAGGTAGATGTATATCTTATATTTCAGGAATATTTTATATGATTATATTTTCAAATATGTGTCCTGCTCCACTGTTTTGACTTTCTTCTATGCATATGCAGGCTATCCTTTGCCTATCTTCTATATCTCTAATTTTGTTTCTAATTCCTTCTATCTTTTTCTGTTTTGGTTTCATTTTGCTTGCTTTCCCCATTTTATCTCCTACCTCTTACTGTGCTTTTCATAATATCTATTGGCCCTTGTGTTTTTAAGTAAGTGGTTTTGTTTGTGTTATTTCCTGAGTCCTGCCAGTTTCGCTTTCTCTTATTCCTGTTTACTAGCAGCCTACCATCCATTGTCTCTTCCTTTTTTCTCTGATTCTTCTATTTAGCTTTGCTGCCTTCCTTCATTATTGTGATCTTATTTGAATACAGTTCTTATCTGATCTGTGACAATTCTTTCTGGTGGATTTTCTTTTTTATAGGACACATTTGCTGTGCCTTCCCACATTTTTCTTATTGTGTACAATTTAAAAATGGATACGGTATCATTTATTTTTGTAATTCATATTTGAATGCATTGCATGTTCCTGAACCAGATACTGGCAGGTGATAGGGGAAGTGTCCATGAGTAGGGGCAGGGGTTATCTTCATAGTGAGACACTTGTCTTTAAAACCTCATGTCTGTCTTTGTTTCTCTTTAACACCTTCATTTGTATTAAACATATATTCTGGTACACCTTTTAATTCCTTTCTTGCTACTTTTTACTATATATTTTTTGAATTATTTTCTTAGTGGTTGCTCTGAGGATTACAATATGCATTTTAACATTAAACCATCTAGTTTAGAATAACACTAATTTATTTACAGTAGCATATACACATTTTGCTTTAATATAGCTTCCTTTTCCCCACCTTGTGCTGAATTGTTTTTCTATTACTATGTTAAAAAGAATGCTTTATTCTTATGGTGGTTTGAACGTGATGAGTCTAGGTGCGGATCTGTTGGAATTTATCTGCTTAGAATGTGTTGTGCTTCTTGACTGTGTAGATCAAGCGTGTCAAACTCGTGGCCCTCAGGCTGCATGCATCATTTGGCTTGTGCTAGCCTTTGAGTTTGACATGCTTGGTGTAGATTAATGTTTTTCATCAAATATGGGAAATTTTCAGTCATTACTACTTCAAATCGCTGCCCCTCTTTCTTTTGTTCTTTAAATATGGCGCCTCTGTGTACGCTCCTCTGTGCTCACCCCGTTCACTATGGTACCTACAGTCTGTTACATCCCTCTGCTTGCTTCACCAAATGCTTTTCCTACCTGGGAAGGTGACTCTTCACTTTTGGAAGGTGTGCTGAGGTGCTGCTTTTGATACTACTCTGGGTATCCCTGGCACCTGCCACCATTCTCTCTCTTCCTCTGCCCCTTGGTCCCCAGTCCTGCCACAGCAGGTCTCAGTTTGGGTGAGGTCTTCCTCTTCTGGGAGAATTCTTTTGCTGGCGATTTGGAGGCCTATTACCACCATATCCCTCTATACTCTCCTTTTATTCTCTTTTTAAAAATATATTTTTTATGATTCCAGAGAGGAAGAGAGAGGGAGAGAGAGAGGTAGAGACATCAATAATGAGAGAGAACCATTGATCAGCTGCCTCCTGCATGCCCTCTGCTGGGGATCGAGCCCACAACCCAGGCATGTGCCCTGACCTGGAATTGAACTGTGACCTCCTGGTTCATAGGTAGATGCTGAACCACTGAGCTACCCCGGCCAGGCTCTCCTATCATTCTTATTTCTGCCTTCTGCTTGGACTCCTGAAGAGTTCTGCTGAACTCAGCTGCTTTATAAACACTCCCGTTCAATTTAGACTGAGAAGGTTTTCTAGCTTTCCTACTTTCATGAAAATTGGATTTGTGGCTTTAAAAAATGCTTTGTGTTTTTCCCTGTGGTTTTTTAAGAGAAGCCATGGGAAGATTCATAATTAAATAACACCATAGTTATACCGAATGTCCTACAGGCATGTTAAAAAAGTGTCTAGCATGTTTTTAAAATCTATTACAGTATTCAGAAGAAAGACAAGACAGATACAAAGTTGGCCCAAAGTATTTGACTGTCATTTATTTCAGCACACAACTTTTAAGGGATTGGAATTAGAGTGATGTTCTATGTCTAAGTTGCATTTTGAGCAGGATTGGGAAAACCTCAACAGAGCCAACATCAAGTATGACAGTATCATCATTTCTCAGTGATTCCCTTCCATTTATCTTTGAAGAAAGAAGTCAAAGAGGCAAGAAAGGGAGAAGGCAATGGAATTTTGCAAAGGGAATGGAAGTTGTAAATGGAGAAGATAGATGCTTTGGGCTAATAAGTAGGACAAAAGATTTATTTCTCTAATTAGATAAGCAAGCACATAAAAGTAGATAGATAGGGGTTTCGATATAAAACATAAATTCAGAGTCTTGTGATATTCTCAGAAAAATTTCATTTTAAGTTTATAAGCTAAGAGTAAGTCAAGTTTTAATTGATAAACTCTAAATTAAAGAGGTTTCATGTAATTCTTTATAAAATATTTCTTATTGATTTCAGAGAGGAACGGAGAGGGAGAGAGAGAGAGAAACATCAGTGATGAGAGAGAATCACCGATCGGCTGCCTCCTGCAAGCCCCCTCTGGGGATTGAGCCTGCAACCTGGGCATGTGCCCCAACAAGGAACCATGACCTCCTGGTTCATAGGTAGATGCTCACTGCATGAGCCACTGCAGCCGGGCTCATGTGATTCTTTTAAATCGTGCTATGTATTATACTGTATCTAGCTAGTATTCATTTTAACAAAAAAGGCATAAGTGGCTGGATTATGAGCCGTTATGTACCACTTATCCATTCCAAACTCATTGCATTATTGGTACTGCATGCATTACCACCCCCCAGCTGACAGGGACACTCTGCCAGTCTTGTGCTTTGGAGAAAGAACCCACCAGCCTCATTAGCAACAAAAACATCAGGAAGTCTGAAGTGCCTTCAAGACCTGGATTTCAGATACCCTATAAAAAGCTAGAGGAGATATGTTTATAAAAGATGGGTCATTTTTATATTTCGCCAAACCACAGCGTAGATGGATGACTGCTAATTTTTGACCCCTCAGTCTAGTGATAATGAACCCTGATAAGATGGGCAGGCCTACCCTAAAATGCTGAGATGAGATGAGAGTGACAGCAATGCCTGCTGCTGTAGTGTGATCTCTCCAGAAGGATTCATCTTAGGCACAAGGTCAGTCCGAGGATCTCGTTCTTCTTTTGCAAGCATTAGAATGCTTGACTTCAGTATAGGACTTAAGGTCTCTGATTTAAGTGATGTATTGTTGGCAATCCTTTTGTATTCCCATGTTGACGCAATGATTGCTCTGTATATGCTTTAACTTAGTTAATTGTGCTGGCATAGCTTATAGATTCTTGAATTCCAACAATAGCAATTGCTCTGTGTACAGTGCAGTTGTTGAGCTGTTAATGCTTCCTCATGGTGGAGTTCGAACTGACTGATAGTTAGATACTCCAAACACACAGGCATGGCTTCATTTGTCTGTATAATATTAAAAATATATATTAAAATATATTTGTGTTTTAAAAAGTCATGTCTTTCTTATTTTGAAAACACTCAAATCTTGAGTTACAGACTAGTTTGTTTCATGATTTTTTATGAAACTTTAAAATATCCTAATAAAAGAGTAATATGCAAATTGACTGTACCTTTGCTACACCCACAAGTCATGCCCATCAGCCAATCAGGAGCTGGGGTGAGGTGGAGGCAGCCTGGGCCGTAGAAGGGCAGGGTCAAGGTGGCCAGCATGCTCGCAGGGAGAAGGCCTGGGCCAGGGGGTGTAGGGGGTGTGTGGCTGGGATAGCCAGCCATTGGCCCCATTGTAGGGTGGCCAAAGCTTAAAGCCTCGGCCAGAGGCTTTATGCCTTGGGCAGGCGGGTGGTGAGGGGTCAGTAGGACATCCCCTGGGGGCTCCCAGTATGTGTGAGGGGGCATATTGGGCTGAAGGATCACCCACCCCCAGTGCACAAATTTCATGCACCAAACCCCTAGTCCTATATAATAAAAGGGTAATATGCAAATTGAACTAATGGTGGAATGATCAGTTGCTATGATGTGCACTGACCACCAGGAGGCAGACGCTCAATGCAGGAGCTGCCCCTGGTGGTCAGTGCACTTTCCACAGGGGGAGCCCCACTCAGCCAGAAACAGGTCTGACAATTGGTGAGTGCAGTGGCAGTGGCAAGAGCCTCTTCTACCTCCGGCGGCAGCACTAAGGATGTTCAACTGTCGGCTTAGGCCCGCTTCCCATGGCTTAGGCCCACTCCTCACAGGGAGAGTGGGCCTAAGCCATCGGTTAGACATCCCCTGAGGACTCCCCAACTACAAAAGGGCACAGACTGGGCTGAGGGACCACCCTCCCAGCCCCCTCCCCCTGAGTGCACAAATGTTGTGCACCAGGCCTCTAGTAGTAAATAATATAACCCACTGATAATTTGTATTAGTTTGTACAAATGGTATTTCAGGGACCTTTTAAATCCATTCATGGTAAGTGATACCTGCATTTGAATGCTGCTTTTGAATTGGGCTCAACATCATTTAAAAAAATAGTAGCATGAGCCTTAGCTGGTCTTGTTCAGTGGTTAGAGTGTCAGCTCACAGACTGAAGGGTCACAGGTTTTGATTCTGGTTAAGGGCACATACCTTGGTTGCAGGCCTGATGCCCAGCCCTGGGTTGGGGTGTGTGCAGGAAGCAACCAATGTGTTTCTCTCACATTGATATTTCTCTCTCTGTGTCTCTCCCCCTCCCTTCCACTCTGTCTAAGAAAAATCAATGGGAAAAGTATCCTCCAGTGAGGATTAATAATAATGACAAAGTAGCGTGGTTGTTTCTCTTCTCTTACTAGCTAAATTCCAGATCAACATACTCTTGAGGGGCAAAGCTGAGAGAATGTAGTGGAGAAATAGTGTGTGGGTAGGGAGACTTAAAAAGAAGTGCTCTGCAGTGCTGAGATGCCTTAAAGGATTTAAAACAAAAACGGAAGAGTCCCTAGATAGCCAAAACAACAACAAACAGCAACAGCAGCAACAACAAAAAGCTCCAAACCAAAAAACCACATACCTGGAGATTGATTATTCAGGAAATACAACCCAAAAGCATGGTTACTAGTATTGTAACCCTCTCCGCTAGGCACTGCCTACACACTCACAGCCCTCTTCTGAAGACAACGAGGGAGGCCAGATGCCTTTTTGGGGACTTAGGCAAAACTGTTCTAGAAAGAAACTCCAAAGGGAGGGGTGACAAAGGGATCAATTTGATGCTTTCATTATGATAAATATGGATTCCAGGAGATATGCAGAAATGGATATTTTACCCCAATGTTTGCTGAGGTCTGTGCTGGTGGTCCCCGAGACCTGCTGTGTGGTTCTGTCTTTGGGACCAAGAGTGACTGCCTAGCCAAGAGGAAGGTGATGAGCTGGTAGACCTTTGCTCCTGGATCTTTGTGCGAGACCCTTGTCACTGATGGTACCAGCATATTGTCATCCTGAAAAGCCACTGCACACCGGAACCTACATTGCAACTTTCTTCCCAGACCAGAGAGAGCAACAGGTTTGGGAGCAAAAGAGGACAAGTTCTTAAGTCGCTGGGTTCAGATTCTCGCCGCTGAGTCGAATCACTTAGTTCAGATAGTACAATGACAGCTACCCTGTCAGATCATTTAGTTCAGATAGTACAACTACACCTGCCCTGTTTACCTAATAGAGTTCTTACAAAGAGCCTATCAAACATGCTAAAATTGTAAAAGGGAATAAGAGGCTGTACAAGTGTTATTATCATCTCTCAGCTAATCAAATGTCTTTAACATTGTCTTTTATATATTTTGCCTCCAACTGAGCTGCAAGTAAGCCACGAGATCTCCAGAGGGTGTTTAGTAAATGTCTGTTGTGTGTATGATCATCTGGAAAACACGACCCTCAGGGTTCATTTAGAAGTGGAGTCACATTCAAAGAACAGAACAAATGAGAATTCAAACCACATGCAAATCAGACACTAAGGCAGTTCTTACTAAAACCCCCTTTCCCTCCTATTCTCTGGCACCCTGCCACTCTGGGGCCTGTTACTGTCCCCCCACAGAAGGACCCTGTTCCTCACCCTTCCTGGCTCACCTCATACTCTCTAATCCATCCCTCTCCTTCTCCCAGCTCTCCCCACAGGTGAGATCCGCTAGGACAGTGGTCGGCAAACTCATTAGTCAACAGAGCCAAATATCAACAGTACAACAATTGAAATTTCTTTTGAGAGCCACATTTTTCAAACCTAAAACTTCTTCTAATGCCCCTTCTTCAAAATAGACTCGTCCAGGCCATGGTGTTTGTGAAAGAGCCACACTCAAGGGGCCAAAGAGCCACATGTGGCTTGCGAGGTGCAGTTTGCTGATCATGGCCCTAGGACATGGGGCTTCTTCTTATTCTCATTGCTAACATCTTGAGAATAGACTTTTCACCCTCTGCTTCTTTTCCAAATTCTGCCTCCCAAGAACACAAATCCTGCTTTATCCTGCTCCAAGGGAGAGGGAGGAACTTAGCAGTGGGAAGAACTGGAACCTGATTGATTTGGCAGGAAGAAGGGCTGGTGATGCAGGTAGCAAAGTTTTATTAGAATAAAGAAGTTCTGCCTTTTTCTGGCAAACAGAGAAAAGACGATTTCATCTTTGTGTAGATTAATTTCATTAAACTGAGAACTCACAAAAGTTTGGCATCTGTCTCACTATAATTTATTGGATTACAAATAGATTTTTGAAGGGCTAGAAGCAGCAGTTTGCTGAGTCATCATTCTTTTGTTCCATTTGCTTCATAGGCGGTGTCCAAATCGCAGGTTTTGGAATTAGGTGGAAAGTGCTCAGCTGGGCATTTTGTAGCGAGGATGGGCAGTGAGGCTTGCAGTGGATTTTGCGTAGAGAAGTAGAGGCCCTGGCTGAATGATGGCTCAGGTCTCAGCAGTGTTTGGCTGCCATCCTTTATTCAATTAGTCTTCTTGATGACAGGTGGAATTCAGGGAATTCAACTAGGAAAGAGCAGTGAAAAGGAAGGATCACTTGCCCTTTGGGACAGCATGGATGGACCTGGAAAGCATGGATGCCAAGCTTTTATGTACCAATTGTTTTCTCTAAAGACATTCACTGAGGGTCCTCTCTGTTGTGAATACACTCTCAGCTCTTAGAAATTGCCTCACTATGGCGGCCTGTCTTATGATCTCTTAGCATCTGGTGTTCACTATATCTGGGTGCCTCCATTGTAACTTCTAATACAAGCTTATACTCATTTACCTTTTCGTGTGTCTGCTTTGAATCTAAAGCATTTCCCAATCCACCACAAAACTCACTTCCCCCAACAAATGCCATTTTTACTCTTTTTTTCCCTCCAGTTGCTTTTGAGGTAAAACCTGTAAAAAATCTAGATTGTTATTGCACAGTATTTATCTTGCACAGTATCTGGCAGTTGGTGAGTATCCAATGCATGTTAGTTTCTGGTTTCCTTTGATACTAATCAGCACTGGACAGGGGGGTGGGAAGGGGAGCGTATTTCTGAAAGGTTAGCTGCAATGTGGAATCTGAAACTGTAGATAAACCTTTCATACTCTGTTACATTAAAATCCATTGGTCTAGCTTGCACTGTGAATGAAGCTTTTCCCCAGGGATGGTTTGTTAACATCATCATGCATTGTTCATTTAGAAAATGTGATTCACAGAATTATGCAGATCTTCCCAGTGCACATTTCATTATTCCCATGTAAAAAAACTTCACATACATTGATATCACCACCAATCTCCCCCCCAAAACCTTTCAGCATTGGGGAGCTGATGATGAATACAAATGGATGTAGTGATAAACACGAATTTTCCAAAATCCCAATTTTTGCTTGGAAGTTGGAATTTTATCATTGGTAACAAATCTTATTAGTGACTTCCTTGACGGGCTCACAGTTTATCTTTTGAGAAACTGTCTGCCAGACACCCAGGCGTGAGAAACCATGAGCCTGTCAGTGTTCTGTCAGGTTACACTTGTGTCTGTGAGTAAAGGGACCAGTGCGCTTGCAGAGAGGGGCGCAGGGCCTTCTTGAGGTCAGCCATGGCTCTTCGGTTCACAGAAGGGTGTTAAGTGTCCTTTCCATGTTGCCACACAGAATCTTAAAACAATGTGTACTCAAGAGCCGAAGTTTTATAAAGTTAACAATTTTGACCACTTCAAGGGAAACTGACATTTATGATTTATTTTTCAAAAATATATGTTTTATTGATTTCAGAGAAGAAGGGAGGGGGCGAGAGAGATAGAAACATCAATGATGAAAGAAAATCATTGATAGGATGCCTCCTGCAAGCCCCACATTGGGGATTGAGCCTGCAATCCAGGCATGTGCCCTGACTGGGAATCAAACCCTCACCTTCTGGTTCATAGGTCGACACTCAACCACTGAGCCACACTGGCCAGGCCTGGCATTTATTTATTTATTTATTTACTTACTTATTTATTTATTTATTTTATTTTTCTGGCATTTATTTTTTAATTGTGAGTGCCTGGTGGTGAAGAACATGACTCCTAGAACAATTTGCTGCCATGTCTGATTCATGCTAAGGTGTCAGCAGCTTCAGCCACCATTGCTTTTGCACCATCCCTCTAAATCTTAACACGTGAAAAAGGCAAATAATCTATTAATATTATTTTGAAAATAGAGTTCTTAGTCTCACAGACCTCCCCAGGCATTCTCAGACCACACTGAGAGTTGCTGATGTAGAACATTCTTTCAATCCCCAAAAATCTTTTATGAGATTGACATTTTGACAAATTCAGGTCAACTCTCTAAAGAATGTTTCACAATTTGGATTTTCTGATTTTTCCTTCATGCTTAGAATTCAGGTTAAATATTTTTTGGCACGAATGCTGTACAGGTGATGTGTGCTTCCTATTCTATTTCATCAAGAAGCACTTACTGTGAGTTTGTCCAATTATGGATGGTTCTACACTTTTTGTTTTTTATAATTTAGTGAATTAATTGGGCAAGTGAGAACACCTTTTAAAGAGGCCCCTGTCTCCTTTTAACATGTCTCCATCAGTCTTTAAGCAATTCCTTGTTTTTGACATACAACATTGAAGATTCACTGTCTCCTTTCCCTGAAATCAGCCATTTGTCCAAGGAGCTTTGGCTCTTTTTAGTGGGAATGGTATTTAGAAATCAAGACTAGAGCACTATTTGCACTTACTGCCAGGTGGGTGTCATTGCTTTTAGGCCCTGTCAGTAGACAGAGCTAGAATCTATCTATCTATCTATCTATCTATCTATCTATCTATCTATCTATCTGGTTAAAATTGATCATTTTAGAATTACCCCATACATGCAACATGCTTGAACTTCAAATATATTACTTGAGTAAATGAAGCCCTAAAAATATATTCTATGGAGCAAAACCAGAATCCTGGAGTCTCACTTGGCCCAGTTGAGCCCAATCTAGATCAGCTGAGCCGTAGCCCACATTCAGATCTGTGAGTGAAAAATGCAATGGTGGTTTTTGCAATCCCCTAAGATTTGGGGATTGGTTTCTGTGCAATTATTTGTTTGTTATTTCAGCCAGAAGATGAGGAATAAGGAAGAAATCCAAGAGCATGTGACCTTGGAAGTTAAAAAGTGCTTCAGGAAGGGGTAGCAATGAACTGTTTCAAATACCTCTGTTAAATCTATGACATTGCAGACTAGAAATAGACAATGAATTTAGCAGCATGAAGTTATCAGTGAATCTAATAGGAACAGTATCACAGCACTGGGGATGGATGGAAAGTCCAATTAGAATAGGTTCAAGGGAGAATGGGAGATGAGGAATTGGAGACAGTGAACTAGAAATATCTTTTTAAGAGTTTTGGTGAAAAGAATAGAGTAGTAGAGGGAAGTGGGGTCCTAAGAAAGTTTTGTGTTGTTTTAAACTTAGGAAGGTAGAAATAGCAGTGTGTTTTCATCCTGATGGGCAATCCAGCAGAGATCAATAAGTGATGGTCTGACGATGTCAGAGTGATGGGGAGTTACTGGAAGGATGTCTGGGGTATCAGGAGTGCATGGAATCTAGTGCTCCAAGGGTTTCTTAAGGTCAGACTCTAAGGAGTGTCCATCCCCGCATCTCCCACAGTGCTGACTTCTCTATAAACTCTACTTGAATTTCCTGGGTTGAACATATTTCCAAAAAGACTGGTCGACAGCAGCGTGGCACTAACATTGTTGGGCCTGAAAAACAATTCAGGTGGTGGCCTCTCCTCAGGCAGATGCAGGCCTCATCAGAGTTTTGATACCACCTATGACCAAGTGGCAGATGTCATCCAAATGGGTGGGTGGGAAGGTGGGAGTGGGGAGGAGAGAATGATGAGTCATCAACGGTAGCTTCTAATCCATTAAATGCAGGGGGGACATATGCCCAATTGTTATGGTTCTTTAGTTCGATCTGACTTATTTCGCCCCAATGGAATTCTTATCTCTGCACAATATCTTTCTTCCAATAAAAACAACTGCCACCATCATCCAGGCCCCTGAAGACAATCTGAAATCCCTGTGATCTCCAACTGTTGTTTCCCACACACCCTGTTGCAGTGATCTTATGAAAGCCTCACAAGGGTCACTCACTCCCCGAGCACCTGCAGAGATTTCTGGAGTGCTCGCTCTGATCAGACACTGTGCCGTCCTCTGGGGACCCAGGTCTTCAAGGATGGGTGATGTCGCTTACTTCTTTCATATCCCTAGAGCCAGACTCCCAGTGGGAATGGAACGCATGCTGACTTGACTATTCTCCATCCCATCATTCCATGGCATGGGACAAAATGACAAATATGGGTGAGTGTTCCGAGCTGAAGGAGGATCCCCCGATTTACAACAAACAAACAAGCAGCAGGACACCCCATTAAATTTGAATTTCAGACAAAGAATACTTGTATTTTAGAATGGGACTTTTCTGGAGGATCACATGAGCCTCCCCTTGGTAGTATTCCCCAACTGGCTTACCCCTGGAGGATTTGCCCACTTTGAAATATCTCACTCCTTCAAGGATGAGTGCTTTTTTTATTTGTGGACATTAAAGGCTGATTTAGAAATGGAGTAAGATCCCCAGTTTGCAAACATAGGGAAAGGTATAAATGAAGCCCAAAGTGAAACCAAGCGTAAATGAATAAAACATCATGTTTTTCTCCATTCCCTCCCTCTCCCTAGTTCCCCTTTACATCTTCTGCCACCAAAATGCGAATTGCTCAGCTCCAGGGCTGGCAGCGTGTGTCCCCAGATGCGCCACCCCCAACTGGGAGTGAGAGGAAAGCTTCACCGGTTGTGCCCTCGCTGATGTGAAGGCCAGGCTTCCATCACTTCTTTCTCACCCAGAGCCACAGCACGGCCCGCGAGAGGCTCCACCACAGCAATTGCTGTCCAGGTGGGGAGACTGATTCCTGGTGCTGCCCACTCACCCTCTTCCCAGAATCCTCTGCCCCCTCTGCTTTGCTTCATTCCCAAGAGCTCCGCTGAGCTGGAGAGAGCGGTGCTGTGAGGTACTGGGATAGCTGCCGCAGATGACAAGCTAAGATGAAACAGCCAAGCCTTTACACATCACTGTGGTAGTGCGGCCGGGAGGCTGAGCCAGAGAAAGCGCCAGTTCTCTGTGCTGCTCTTCCCTGGTGGAAGGAAGGCTTGCTGGTCCAGGGTCAGTGGGCCAGTGGCAGTCTCACTGCTAAGGAAGCCCCCAGCGAACGCCTCTGGCCCTTTAATGGGGTGGGGTAGGGGAAGGCTAGGAATGGGCAGGGATGGACTACTGAGTCAGAATGGAGAAAAATGGACAAAAGGTAGCTTTTATTAGATAGAGCCAAAGCAATTTTCAGCATTCTTGTCTGGAAGAGTCATCAATTGTAGTTCTTCTCTGGAAAAAAACAAGAGTTGGGTGTGGGGTAGGGGGAAGGAAGAAGCAAGATTATGTACTAGTAAAAGGTCAGAAAGAAAAGAAAAAAGACAAGTCTAAGAAATAGAAAATAATATTTAAAGTGAACCTTTAGTATTGACATTTAAGTAGAACAGAAAAAGAAGTCAATTAAATTCTGGTAGGTATTTAGTTCACACCAGCTAGTTTGTGCTTGCTGTGTACTATCTACTTCCTGGTCCATATGGTTCTATTTGTGATCAGTCAAGTATTATTACACCTTTTATTTATAGAAAATCAAGGGATTCCTGATATTGATCATCCAGATATAGAAAGCAGACCACAGTCTGCTAATTTCACTTTTAAACATCCATGCCATGGTCTTTAAAGAGTTCAATGAAAATAAAAGTTTTTAATCATTTAAGAGAGAAGAAGTACAGGAAGAGAAAACACAATGGGGATCCTAGTCCTCATGGAAGTGAGTTATTTCTTCCATCTTGATGGGCTGGGTTTCACCCACGTTCACGCAGGCCTGGGCTTGACCTGGATTTACCTTCATGGTGGCTTCTGCCGTTTGGTTGATTTGCATATTAGCCTTTTATTATATAGGATGATTTTCAAATATTTTTTACCATTTTGTGGATTGCTTTAAATTTTACTCTGTTGATAGTATTTTTGATGCACAAAGTTTTTGATTTTAATAAAGTCTAATTGTCTGTTTTTTTCTTTATGGCTTTATAGCTCTAAATACATAAGAAATATCAGATGAGGAAATGAGAAGCCATCTTTAGTGCAAACCACTCTCTTCACAAACAAGCATTTAAATGGTTAATACAATGATTATTAGTATTATTTTTTATTTTTTAAATAGGAAACCAGTCACTATTATTTTCCAAAATGCCATGGCCAGCACAAGTTTTTGATTCTCCAGTGAAGGAAGCTGGAATGTGTAATTTCCGTGGAGAGCTTATCTTGTGGATTCAAAGAGACTGAGACGCCTGCAGGGAATTCTGGGCATTTCTATTATAGTGCATCATTTCCCACTGGCCTTACCTGTAAGAAAACAGTGGTTTTCAGCTGTTCTAAAATCTGCTTATAATGGAGTTGGTTAGAAAAACTTTTCCTCCCAATTTTTTTTATTGTGATAAACTACACTCAACACAAAATTTACCAAATTAAGCATTTTAAGCATACAGTTCAGTAATATTAACTACTTTTATATTGTTGTACTATCATTTCTCACCTCTCCCCATCCCCTCACAACCACCATTTTACTTTCTGTATCTGTGAATTTGACTAATTGGGACACCTTATGTAAATGGAATTACAGTATTTGTCCTTTTGAGACTGGCTTATTTCACTTAGTATAATGCTTTCAAGGTTTATTCATGCCAGTAGCCTGAGTCAGAATTAAACTTCCTGCTTACGGTTGAGTAATATTTCATTGTATGTATATACATATTTTGCTTATCAATTCATCCATTGATGAACACTTGGGTTGCTTCTACCTCTTAGTCATTATAAATAATGCAGCTATGAATATAGGTATGTAAATATCTCTTTGTGATTCTGCTTTCTATTCTTTTGAAGCAATTCCAGAAATGCTTGAGCATATTATAATTTACTATTCATTTTATTGAGGGATTGCTATACTATTTTACATAGTAGCTACAATATTTTATATTCCCTCAACTGTGCACAAAGTTTCCAGTCTCCCCAATATCCCCACCAACACTTGTTATTTTTTTTATAGTATCCATCCTAAAGTGGGTGAAGTGGTATGTTCTTGTAGTTTTGTTTTGTTTTTCCTAATGCATAGTGATATTGAGCATCTTTTTATGTGTTTATTGGCCATTTGTATATCTTCTTGAAAGAAATGTCTATTTAAGTTCTTTGCCAGTTTTTGAACTGAATTGTTTCTCTTGTTGAATTCTAGGAGTTCTCTATCTCTTCTAGATATTAACCCCTTGTTAGATAGACTAGAGGCCTGGTGCACGAGATTTGTGCACTTGTGGGGAGGGGGTGGTTCCCTCAGCTTGCCTTGCACCCTCTCACAGATGGACATCCTTAACACCACTGCAGAGGCAGGATGCCATTGTTCTTGCTGGAGTGCACTGTGGGAATGTAACGACCACTAGGGGGCAGCTGCTGCATTGAGCGTCTGCCCCTGGTGGTCAGTGCATGTCATAGAAACTGGTTCTGCCATTTGGTTGATTTGAATATTAGCCTTTTATTATATAGGATGATTTGAAAATATTTTTACCATTTTGTGGATCGCTTTAAATTTTACTCTGTTGATAGTATCTTTTGATGCACAAAGTTTTTGATTTTCATAAAGTCCAGTTGTCTATTTTTTTCTTTTGATATCTGTGCTTTTGGTGTCATCGTTAAGAAGTCATTGCCAAATCCAATGTTGTGAATATGTTCCCCTATAAAGTCTTTTCATTGCCCTGCTGGTGGCTCAGTGGGTGAGCATCCACCTATGAAGCCGGAGGTCAAGGCTCTATTCCTGGTCAGGGCACATGCCAGGGTTGCGGGCTCGATTCCCTGTGTGGAAGCAGCTGATAAATGATTCTCTCTCATCATTGATGCTACTATCTCCCTCTCCCTCTCCCTTCTTCTCTGAAATCAATAAAAATATATTTTAAAATCCACTTTCCATTATCACAGAATCTTAGAATAACTGCCTAACCCAGCTCAAGACCCAATTTAGTAATATCTTTTATTTCATCACTAATCTGGTCACCTGGTCTATGCTTAAATATCTCCATGACAAGACGCTCAACACTTTCTTTAAATTTTCTTAAAATTTTTTTATTGATCTAAGAGAGAGAAAGGAAAGGAGAAGGAGACAGATAGATAGATAGATAGATAGAGAAAGAGAGAGAGATTTGTTGTTCCATTATTTATACATTCATTAGTTGATTCTTATATGAGCCCTGACTGGGTATTGAGCCTGAAATCTTGTCTCAAACCAACTGAGTGAGCTACCTGGACAGGACCAAGATGTTCAATACTTTCTAAGGAAGACAGGATCATTCATGAAAGAAAGTCTAGAAAGACTAAAAAGTGTCTTTCTTTTAAGTTGAAATATTTATGTCTCTAGTATCTACTATTCAGTTTTAATTTATTCTCAGTCTACAAAATAAATTTCTCTTGCCACAGTAAATGTCTTCAAGCGTTTGAAGAGCATTATACCACCTCTCCCAAGATATATATATATATATATAATATATTCTATAAGATACTTATTTTTCAAACCAAATATATCTTATAGAATACTAGTGCCCCAACGTACACATGCATGCACATTGAAAGAAAATTATTTAGAAGGTGGCTGGTGGGGCAGGACTGGGTAAGACAAGCCGGACATACCCTGGAGCCAACCACCTACAGTCCCTCCCCAGCCAGTCGCACCTGGGGTGGCACTGAGGCTTGAAGGGCATCTTCTGAGTGAGCGGAGTCCCTCTGGCCGGTAGGGTCCCTTGGCCTGGTCTGCGAGGATCAGGCCAAAACTGGCTCTCCAATATCCCTTGAGGCCTCCTGGATTATGAAAGGGTGGTTCTCAGGTGACACACTTCCCCGAGAACCTCCACTGCCAATTCACCACAGCTTGGCAGCCCCTGCATTGAGAGTCTGTCCCCTGGTGGTCAGTGTGCATCATAGCTACTGGTTGAAATGTTGCTTAGCCTTTTATATATATAGATTATATCTGTTAGGAATTAATAAATTGTTTGTTTTGAAGCAAAGGAATTGTTTTGAAGCAAAGGAATTGTATGTCAGACAGCACTGTGATTTTTCAGTTTCATTAGGACTGAGAGATATTCATTCAAAATAATGAAGCCCAAGGTTAGCAGTGTTGTCTTCAATTCTGAACACTTATTTGTGCATATTAAATCTGAGATGTTATAAGTTTTATAACAGTGTGGTTTGCATCTGGTAGTTGATCAATGTCTATAACATTAAAATAAAATTTATATACAGTTTGCTCATTGATGAGATATTTATAAGCAGAAATGTTATAGAAATATCAAAATCTGGTTCATTTGTTTATTAATTTAGCTTCATTACAATAAGAAATAGTGAAGAACATGATCTTGAAAGAAAGTGTTAAAATAAACTTGTAAGGCATGTTTTTGAGATTTATTAATATTTAACCAGAAAAGGAATTTGATGTAGTAGTTAAAATCTCAGGTTCAAATCCTATCTCTGTCACTTATTAGCTGTGTGACCTTGGACAAATTATTTAGTTTTTTTGTATATTAGTTTCTTTGTAAGATGGGGATAATTGCATTACCTATCTTATAGGTCCATTGTTGAGCTTTAATTAGTTAATACATATAAAGTTCTTAGGAGAGTGTATGTCATACATTAAGTACCCAACACATTTTAGCTGTTTTTATTAACTGAATGATTTAGTTGCTGTATTTTTTACTTCCATACAATGATCATTTGATTCACTGGTCAATCAGCAAATACCTTTATTTCAAAGCAATGTCTTTATAATTTTAGTAACATAACAACATACATTCTTATAGGTTTATGATAAAACTAGAGGCCTGGTGCACAAAATTCGTGCACGGGTGTGTGTGTATCTCTCAGCCCAGCCTGTACCCTCTCCAATCTGGAACCCCTCAAGGGATGTCCGACTGCCCATTTAGGCCCGATCCTACCTGGATCGGGCCTAAATGGGCAGTCGGAAATCCCTTTCATAATCCAGGACTGCTGGCTCCCAACTGCTCGCATGGCTGCCTTCCTGATTGCCCCTAACTGCTTTTGCCTACCAGCCTGATCACCCCCTAACTACTCTTCTGCCAGCCTGTTTGCTCCTAACTGCCCTCCCCTGCAGGCCTGCTCACCCCTAACTGCCATCCTCTGCAGGTCTTGTCACCCCTAACTACCCTCCCCTGCAGGCCTGGCCCTGCCACAACCACTCTCCCATGCAGGCCCAGTCACCCACAACTGCCCTCCCTTGCAGACCTGGTTTCTCCCAACTGCCCTCCCTTGCTGGCCATCTTGTGGTGGGCATCTTGTGTCCACATGGGGGCAGTCATCTTTGACCACATGGGGGCAGCTATCTTGTGTATTGCAGTGATGGTCAATTTGCATATTATCTTTTTTTAGGTAGGACAGAGGCCTGGTGCACAGGTGGGAGCCAGCTGGTTTGCCCTGAAGGGTATCCTAGATCAGGATGGGTATTACCTTGGGGTGTGGGGCAGCCTGGGCAAAGGGCTTGTGGTGGTAGCAGGCCGACCACACACCCCAGTGACCCAAGCAGAGGCTCTGGTATCTGGGATTTATTTATCTTCTATAATTGAAATTTTGTAACTGTGAGTGGAGGTCTGGGCCTGGCAGGGCAGGTGGGAAGCATGGCTTCCTCCATTTCTGGGGCAATCCAAGCCTCCTGCTTTCTCCATGGCTGAAGCCATCTTGATTGGGTTAATTTGCATACTCACTCTTGATTGGCTGGTGGGTGTGACTTGTGTGTGTAGCGGAGGTATGGTCAATTTGCATATTACTATTTTATTAGATAGGATTATATTAGTAATAAGAAATTAAGAAGACTGCTATTGAAAATGTTTACCAGATAATTTCTACCTCAAATTTGACATTATTATTGCCGTTAAGGGTTCACATCAAATTAATTTCTCCAACTATCTTTGTACTTGATTTCCAGTATTTTAAGTCATTTTTTCATTTTCACAAACAATTATATCACCTGGAATTTGATCCAAAATATAATTGGTATGATCTTAAGATAACACATATTCCAACTACAGGCTTTGCCTAATGAAAGAAAAACACATGGTGTTTTTGACTGTAAGTTATCAATGAGCAGACTGTGTCCCCCTTTTATTTTTATGCTGTAAATATTAAACCCCTACCTGATGTAAAATGCAGTGTCATAAATATAGAAAGAAGCAGTCTTTCTCCTCAAAGAACTTCCAATCTTGTAGGAGACCTAAAATGTACTTAGAGAGACTGAACACCACAATTCAATAAAATGACTTTCTAATGACTGGCATAGACAGTAAGTGTTTGAAGAGTCCAGAAGAAGCAAGAAAAGAGTAGCTGCACTGGTCAGGGAAAATTTCCCAAGAGAGGAAGGAACAGGGTGCATCTTCGTGGATGGGTGCAATGAAGCCAGTGTGTGGTGGGCTATTGGAAGGACATGTGCAGGCACAGAGGCAGAAATGCCCATCACATATGTAGGGACCAGTGAAGCTGGAAAAGAAGCTTTCATAGGAAAACAAAGAGAAAGCTGATAATGAGGTCCTGTGGGATCCTGAATAAAAATCTGAAAACAAATTTAAACTATCCTGTCAATTAACAAAAAGATTCATCAGACAAGCATGCCAATGAAGTTAGATTTTATTGCATATGCTTAAAGATCAGAGTATTGGTATTAATTCATAAACTTATTGCCTTGACTCAAATGTTTCTTCAAGAACTTTGTCAGGGAGGTTTTGTTTTTTTAGTTAGTTAGTATGTGTGAACAAAAGCTCAGGAGTTGTAAATGAAGTCAGAATGAAAGCATATTAAGTAAAACTTGCTAAAACAATAAACACATACTTCTTATTCTTATGTATTAGCTGGCATGGTACGTCAGATAGCACAGTGGGGTGAGAATCAGAACACTCACATTCTTCATTCTTCTTGACTTTCTCATTGAGAAATGACCTGGCCCTGACAGAACAATTTCCCTGTACTCCAGGTTTCCCATTTACAGATTGGTGACAGGGAAGTCATGTGATAGAGTTGAAAGAAAACAAGATTTGGGATTGGATGTTTTGCTTTGATCTATGTCCATCTGGACCCTCCACCAGCCTCCTCTCAGGTCCCTGGTGCCCACTCTGCTGCCAGCATTCCCTGCCCCACTCCTGCAGCCAGAGATCCCTTCAAAGCACAAATCTGACCATGTTGCTCTTCTCCTTAAAATCTCAATGATTCTTTCAGCAACCTCTGTGGCCCCATCTCATATTGCATCCTGTTCGAGCATGCTTATCCTTCCGACAGGCCACACACTGTTGCTGCAGGATCTTTGTATGATTACTTGTTCAACATCTATTTCCTTCTCTGGACTGCAGGCTCCATGAAGACACAGGTGATGTTTTTTTTTTTAATTCTTATTATTCAATTCTTGGTATCTACACAGTGGATACATAACAGACCTTCAAAAATGTTTGTTGAGTTTATTTGTGAATTTACTGCTTGCGTGGCTTTTACAATTGAGACAAGTAATAACAGCTTCTGCCAAATGTGGTTCACCTGCTTTGAAGATTGTAATCAAGATTAAATGTATAACATGAGGATGACAAGCCACATTGTGCACAAATGTTAGTCTTTATTTATTATAGAGATCACTGAGAACAAGATGAGATAATGCCACATAAAATCTTCAGCTGAGCAGTGAGCTGAAAGTCATATTTCAAATGGAAATCTAAGATTGAAAGTTTATCTGTGAAAAGCTTCCACAAGAGAGAATAATTTGCCAATTGACAATATTCAGGTTTGCGCAGTGTTTTCAATGTGCAAATTCATGAATTATTTATGTCACTTATTTTTCTAATTTTAAGTCCAAACGCACTGTCATGGTGCTCACTTGTGCTGCCTGTAGCATTTGAGGCACTCAGTGTCCTTTGACACAGTGTGATTGAGCATCTTTCAGCTTTTGTCTAACCCACTGTGGCCAAAACATGAGCCTGCAAAACCACACTGACCTTTGCTTAGAAAACACTTTGTTATTACCTCACCAAATAAAGCGTGTCTGAAGAGAGGCATTGGGAAAATGCATTAGGAGAACTATATTACACTATAATATGTGTATGTGTGTTGTGTGTGTGTGTATATCCTATCTAATAAAAGAGTAATATGCAAATTTGACTACACCTTTGCTACACCTACAAGCCACGCCCACAGCCATGTTCACCAGCCAATCAGGAGCAGATTATGCAAATAAACCCCAACCAAGATGGCTGCTGCCACTGAGAGCAGGAGGAAGGTCTGGGTTTCCCTGGCAACAGAGGAAGCCAAGCTTTCTGACTGCCATCGTTGGCCTAGGACTCCACTCAATGTTACAAAGTTTCAATTATAAAAGATACAGAAATGGCAGCCACTGAGCTGGAGAGAACAGAAGCTTGGGTTTCCCTGGCAACAGAGGAAGCCAAGCTTTCTGCCTGCCATTGCTGGCCTATGCCTCCACTCTAGGCTACAAAATTTCAAACAGAAATAGCTGCCGCCACAGAGCAAGCAGAAGGCTTGGCTCTGCTCCGGGCTACAAAGTTTCAAGTGTAGACATAAATTAACCCCAGATCCCAGGGCCTCCACTTGAGTCACTGGGGGGCGTGACCAGCCTGCAAATCTCCACAGGCCACTCGGCTAGGCTGCCCCTCACCCTAAGGGAACCCCCACCCTGATCTGGGACACTCTTCAGGGCAAACCAGCTGGCTCCCACCCATGCACCAGACTTCTATCCTATCTAATAAAAGAGTAATTTGCAGATTGACCACCACTCCAACACACAAGAGGGCTGCCCCCATGTGGTCAAAGATCCTGCCCCCATGTGGACACAAGATGGCCACCACAAGACGGCCAGCAGGGGAGGGCTGTTGAGAGGTTCCAGGCCCTGCAAGGGAGGGCAGTTGTGGGTGATCAGGTTAGCAGGGGAGGGCAGTTGGGAGGGACCAGGCCAGCAGAGGAGGGAACTTGGGGGCAAACAGGCTGGCAGGGGAGCAGTTAGACATCAATTAGGCTGGCAGGCAGAAGTGATTAGGGGCAATCAGGAAGGCAGGCAGGTGAGCATTTTAGAGCCAGCAGTCCTGGACTGTGAGAAGGATGTCCCTCAAGGGGTCCCAGATTGGAGAGGGTGTAGGCTGGGCTAAGGGAGATCCCCTGCCCCCATGCACGAATTTCATGCACCAGCCCGTAGTGTTTGTATGTGTGTTTGTGTATGTGTATGTGAGTGTGTATATATATGTGTGTGTATATATATTGCATATATTAACTATCTTGTATAATAAAAGCCTAATATGCTAAGTGTCTGATTGTTCAACCATTCGACCAGTCACTATGATGTGCACTGATCACTAGGGGGCCGATGCTCCAACTGGTAGGTTAGCTTGCTTCTGTGGTCTAGCTGACCAGGACTGGCTGAGAGGGTCTGGATATACCCTGGAGCCTTCCCATGGTCCCTCCCTAGCCCTGATCATCCATAGTGGGGTCCCTTGGCCTGGCCTGTGGGGATGGGGCTGAAAATGCATCTCTGACATTTTCTGAGGGGTCCTGGATTATGAGAGGGTACAGGCCAAGGGACCCCACCAATGCATGCATCCATGCACAGGGCCTCTAGTATACTGGTACTATATATCTTATCTAATAAAAAAGGAATATGCTAATTGACTTCATGCCCTCAAAGAAGGCAGTGCCTACAGCCACAAGATGGTGGCGGCCAATCCCCTCAGCCCCACTGGGGTGGCAGGTCATGGCATGGCCAGGCCTGCCCCATCTGCCTGCCTCTGGAATCCCCCAGTTTCCTCAGCCCCCCAGCTGCCCAGGGCTGCCCTGATGCACAGGTAACCGGGGCTGGCCAAGGCTTGCGCTGCTGGCAATGGCAGCAGCAGAGGTGTGATGGGGCATCTCCTTTCCCTAATCCCAGACTGTGAGAGGGGGCAGGCCAGGCTGATGGATCCTTCCTCCAGTGCATGAATTTTCATGCACTGGGACTCTAGTTACTATACAAAAGATATACATATAATGTATATTAGCATATTATTTGTTTATATATGTGTATGTACATGTAATGTATATATAGTACATTGTACTTATTTTTCTGACAGAAACTTTCAGCATCTATTTAGTGCCACACAGATAGGACTGCATGTACCACAGTTTATTGTTGTTTGTGTGTGTGTGTGTGTCTAGCAAGATGACCAAAAGAAACTCACAGAAATGCCTTGTACTTTTAAATAAAAAGTTGAGTAAGTATGTCAAATCATGACCTAGAGCTATAGGGCTAAAATATTTTTTAATGTTTTTCACACAGCAAGCATGTAAGAAGTTTCATTGATTGCATTTAAGAAAGACCTTATCTTAAAATATTTTTTATGAGATCAAAAAGCATTTTTTTGTGACGTTGGCTAATGGATCTAACATGAGTGGCACACTAATCTTTATAAAATGTATATATTGTAGTTATCCTAGTTCTGTTTTGAGGGTTATCAAAGCCTCTGTATGTCATACGCTATACTCATTTTCTCAGTTTCTATTTTCCTTTTTTAAAAAAATGGGTGGTGGCCTTCCACCCACCAGCATGGAGTCCCCATGAGAAGGCTGAGGTGCCACAGCTTCCTGGTAAATCGGCAAAGCCTCTGCATACCACACCTGTTACAATGTATCGCTCCCACGGGTGACCGAGGGCAATGACAACATAGCCCTTCTGGGCGCCACCAACGGCGTGCTGAGTTTTAAGAACAGAGCATAAAATTTCTTTTAAAAAATAAGCTTCATTTCAAAAAGGTCTAAATTTAGAATTAGGGAGGACTGCCCAGGGATTGAACCATGTGCCAACATGGTCTTTGAGATTGTGTCCAAAGAAAAGTTTAAGAAAAATGTCATGATTTCTCCTTTTGTATATAACAGTGCCTGCCTGTGCTGAGCTACCAACATGGACCAGAGTCCAAGGGTAGATCCTATCAAGGAGGGGGAGACTTACTCTGAGCTATCTCCCATCCTTGTCTACTGCATTGTTGTTATTTTAAAATTAATTCATGTTTTAAACAATATATATATATATGTATATATACATATATATGTATATATATATATTTATTCTTTAAAGTATTACAAATAGTAGTACACATGTTTCCTTTTTTTCTCCCCATTAACCTCCCTCCAGCATCCCCTACCCCCCAGCACATGCCCTCACCTGCCCCACCCCCCAGTGTCTTGTATCTATTGGTTTTGCTTATATGCATGCATACAAGTCCCTTGGTTGATCTCCCACAGCCCGTGCCCTGCAACTTCCCCTGCCTTCCCACTGTAGTTTGACAGTCTGTTCAGTGCTTCTTTGCCTCTGTATATATCTTTCCCCCCTCGTTTCTTTTCTTTAAGAAAATCTTGCATCTGCATACTAGAAATAAATATATTAGAAAAAAATGTTTGAGTCTCAGTTTCAGTGTCCAACAGTTCTGAGTCCCAGTTTCAATGTCAAATAGTTCCTTATGTGTACATTCAGCAATGGTATCTGGATGGTGGACAAATGATGGCAATGCAGGTTCCACTGTCTCTGGTTTGGTCCTGGGCAACCTGTAGTGACACACAGCTGCTGACTGCTAGCATGGCAAGGTGTCATCAGCATCTTCCATCTCTGAACTGTCTTCATGGTTGGAACAGACCTATCAGTTCCTCTTTGTTGCAGGAATCCATATGGTCTTGGAGTTGTTTTCTGAAAATATACAAACATATTCTCGACCGAAAGATAATAAAGGAAACTTTTCTGTAAATTAGACTTGGGATTCTTTTTATTTTTTCCCAAATGATTTTCCTTTGGCTTATTTTGACACTTTGTGTGTTTTTCATGGGTGTCCTGCTATTAGCATTACAAATGGAAATTAATTTTCTGAAGTAAGAATTTTCTAAGTGTAATTTACTTACAGGATA
This sequence comes from Antrozous pallidus, assembly GCA_027563665.1. Taxonomy (NCBI): domain Eukaryota; kingdom Metazoa; phylum Chordata; class Mammalia; order Chiroptera; family Vespertilionidae; genus Antrozous; species Antrozous pallidus. The sequence continues at coordinate 81,007,296 of CM050513.1, forward strand.
TTTTTCCTTATGTGATATTACCCCACTACCCCCTCATTTTTTTTTATTAATGGGGGCTTTTGGAAATTTTATATTGCAGTCTTGATAACTTTAAATTATAATTTTTGCACAAAAATATGACTGCTTTAGGTTCTTTGCATGTTAGGCAATTTTATGAAGAGATGAACTACTAATAGAAATTTTAGTAAATATTTTAAGAACAGCTTTTTGTCTAATACACTTAAATTTTCTTGAGTATTAACTTATTTCAATTAGCCAATTTAAATTAATCTTAAAACTTGTTGCTATTTTACTGTCAAATTTAATACTCAAACAATAATCTTACTTTACTCTGTAAATATTTGTGGAAAGGATTATTTGTATTCTTGAGTAGGCCCTGAGCATTCCTGGTGCTAGATTGGATTTAGATATAGGGCTGCTGTTGCTGGCTAAGTCTCAGTCTGTAACCTGGGTCCCAATCTGAGCTGTGCATGGGAGGCAAAGCAGCCGTGGGGGCAGGAGACATCCCTCAGAAGGGGTGAGAGTTCAGACCCCTGCAAAGTTAGGAGAGTGAGGGTCTGTGCCCCACCTCTGTTGACCTTTAAGTTCTCTCCTGATGGCCCCATCTGTGGTTGTGCCTGTCTTAGGTTGTTCCTTCCCTGAGGAATTTTACCTGTCTCTGGCTAACCACCCATCCTCCGGGGCCAAGCAGGATGATGTGAGGTTCAGTTCTTTCTCCTTGGTAGTGTATGCCTCCGTGGCCTCCATGCCCAACACCTGCCTTGGGATCCCCTCGCCTATTGGCGGGATCCTGGTACTGATCACATATCTCAGGGGACTCAGGTTTTTTCTCCAGAGAGGGCCCAGCTCACCCCATTGGGCGAGAGATAGATCCATGGTGCCAGCCACCCAGAGGCTTCAACCTCAGCTTGGACTGAAAGCTCAGGCAACAGCTATGTACACTTAGATTGTGAGAAGATGGTCCCTCTTGGCAAAAAGGGCAAGAGGGGCCAATATAGAATGCTCAAGTGCCTTCCCAGTGCCTTAATTCCTTCTGAAAGGGAATAATTCCTTTCCTGTCCTTTTTTAAACTGCTGCCAAACATTCAAAGAATTAGTTTGTAAGTTTCTTTGGGATAATTGTACAATATGCTGTTGTTAAATATCAAAAATTGTAATGACATTGTGGAATAATATCATGTAAGGATATTGTGGTGTCACGGGAGGTTAAGGAGGGCCTAGCCTAAGGACTGGTGTCCATAGAAGATGATATGCTCTAGGCCATGTCAATCCAATTTCAAACTAGCTGCCAATTTTTTTTATAGCTTTATATAAACTTTGTCAGGGATGTAAAAACACAAATCACTTACCTTAATTCAAGAGGTCAAATATATTGACTTTCCCCCTTACTCCCACCACCTCCCACTTACCCTGAGGTTTGACATCTGGTGGATGTTTCTCAGTCTCTAGATCCGTTCTTGCTCATCAGTCTATGCCTTTCATTATATTTCACAAATGAGTGAGATCATGTGATAGTTGTCTTTCTCTGCTTGGCTAATTTCACTTAGCATAATGCTTTCTAGCTCCATCTATGTTGTTGCAAATGGTAGGAGCTCCTTCATTTTTACTGCAGTGTAGTATTCCATTGTTGTACCATAGTTATTTATTTTAGGGGAGAGCGCGAACGCAGTCCTCCACTACCACAAATTATGCAGTCGAGTTTCCCACATTTGGGGAAATCACAGGGGTCAGCACATCCGGAGTGCAATGGATAAGCCTCGCCCTGGGAAAACCACCTTCGTGATCATGGTATCTCCCCTGCCAGGTAAGTATTGTACCATAGTTTTTTAATCCACTCATCTGCTGATGGGCACTTAGGCTGTTTCCAAATCTTAGATGTGGTAAATTGTGCTGCTATATGAACATCGGGGTGCATATATCCTTTCTAATTCGTGTTTCTAGTTTCTTGGGATATATTCCTAGAAGTGGGATCAATGGGTCAAATGGGAGCTCCATTTCTAGTTTTTTGAGGAAACGCCATACTGTTCTCCACAGTGGCTGCATCAATCTGCAACCCCACCAGCAGTGCACGAGGGTTCATTTTTCTCTGCAACCTCACCAGCACTTGTCGTTTGTTGATTTGTTGATGATAGCCATTCTGACAGGTGTGAGACGGTACCACATTGTTGTTTTGATTTGTATCTCTCAGATAATTAGTGACTTTGAGGAGGTTTTCATATGTCTCTGGGACTTCCTTTTGTCTTCTTTTGAAAAGATTCTATTTAGGTCTGTTGCCCATTTTTTTATTGGATCATTTGTCTTTCCTTTATTAAGTTGTATAAGTTGCCTGTAGATGCCTGAGATTAAACCTTTATCAGTGATAACATTTGCAAATATGTTCTCCCATACAGTGGGTTTTCTTGTTGTTTTGTTGATGGTTTCTTTTGCTGTGCAATAGCTTTTTATTTTGATGTAGTCCCATTTGTTTATTTTCTCTTTATCTTCCATTGCCCTAGGAGCAGTATCAATAAAGAAGTTCTTTGGCATATGTCTGAGATTTCTTCCTGTAGATTCCTCTAGTATTTTTATGGTTTCCCATCTTATGTTTAAGTCCTGTATCCATTTTGAGTTTATTTTTGTGTATGGTGTAAGTTGGTGGTCTAGTTTCATTTTTTTTGCATGTATCTGTCCAATTTTCCCAACACCATTTATTGAAAAGACTGTCTGACTCCATTTTATATTCATACCTCCTTTGTCAAATATTAAATGAGCATAGTGGTTTGGATTGATATCTGGATTCTCTATTCTATCCCATTGGTCTGTATGTCTGTTCTTGTGCTAGTACCAGGCTCTTTTGAGAACAGTAGCTTTGTAATACAGCTTGAAATCTGGTATTGAAATCCCACCGACTTTGTGCTTCTTTCTCATGATTGCTGTGGCTATTCGGGGTCTTTTTTTTTATTCCAGATGAATTTTTGGAGATTTCTTTCCAGGTCTGTGAAATATGCTATTGGTATTTTAATGGGGAATGCATTAAATTTATAGATTGGTTTGGGTAGTATGGACATTTTAATGATGTTGATTCTCCCAATCCATGAACATGGTATGTTCTTCCATTTGTTTATATCTTCCTCTATCTCATTTTTCAGTGTCCTGTAGTTTTCTACAAATAGGTCTTTTGCCTCCTTAGTTAAGTTTATTCCTAGGTGTCTTAATTTTTTTTTGGTGTGATGGTAAATGGGATTGCTTTTTTAGTATCTCTGTAAGTTCACTATTGGTGTATAGAAATGCCATAGATTTCTTGGCATTAATTTTGTATCCTGCTACATCGCTGAACTCATATATTAAGTCTATTAGCTTTTTATGGAGTCTTTTGGGTTTTTTATGTACAATATCATGTCATCTGCAACTAAGGATAGCTTTACTTCTTCTTTTCCAATTGGGATGCCTTTTATTTCTTCTTCTTGTCTAATTGCAATGGCTAATACATCCAGTACTATGTCAAACAAGAGTGGTGAGAGTGGGCATCCCTGTCTTGTTCCTGTTATTAGGGGAAATGGTTGTAGTTTTTGCCCATTGAGTATGATGTTTGCTGTGGGTTTATCATATATAGCTTTTATTATGTTGAGATATGATCCTTCTATTCCCACCTTGTTCAGAGTTTTTATCAAGAAAGGTGTTGTATTTTATTAAATGCTTTTTCTGCATCAATTGATATAACTATGTGATTTTTATCTCTCAGTTTTGTTTATGTGATGTATCACATTTATTAATTTGCAGATATTGTACCATCCTTGCATTCCTGGGATAAATCCTACTTGGTCATGGTGTATGATCTTTCTGATGTACTGCTGGATCTGATTTGCTAAAATTTTATTGAGGATTTTGGCATCCATATTCATGAGGGATATTCTCTTTCATTGTGTCATCTTTATCTGGTTTTGGTATTAGAGTGATGCTGGCTTCATAGAAGGAGTTTGGAAGTGTTCCATCCTTTTGAATTTTCTGGAATAGTCTGAGGAGGATAGGTTTTAGTTCTTCCTTGAATGTTTGGTACAACTCCCCTGTGAAGCTGTCTGGCCCTGGGCTTTTGTTTTCTTGAAGTTTTTTATGACTGCTTCAATTTCTTCGATAGTTATTGGACTGTTGAGCTGTTTAGATTCTTCCTGATTGAGTTTTGGAAGGTTATATTTTTCTAGGAATATATATATTTCCTCCAGGTTGTCCAGTTTGTTGGATTAAAGTTGTTCATAGTATTTTTTAACAATCCTTTGTATTTCGTTGGAGTCTGTTGTTATTTCACCTCTTTTATTTCTGATTTTATTTATTAGGGTCCACTCTCTTTGTTTCTTGGTAAGTCTGGCTAGAGGTTTATCAATCTTGTTTATACTTTCAAAGAATCAGCTCTTAGTTTTGTTGATCTTTTGTATTGTTTCTTTGGTTTCTATGTCATTTATCTCTGCTCTGATCTTTACTATTTCCTTCCTTCTGCTTACACTGGACTTTTCTTGTTGCTCTCTTTCTACCTCTTTGAGTTGTTTGGTTAGATAATTTATTAGCATTGTTTCTTGTTTTTTTGTTTTGTTTATTTGTCTTTTTGAAGTAGGATTGTAGAGCTATGAACTTCCCTCTCAAAACTGCTTTTTCTGTGTCCCATAGATTTTGGATTGTTGTGCTATCATTGTCATTTGTTGCCATGATGTTTTCTATTTCTTCCTTGATCTCTCTGGTAACCCAGCCATTGTTTAATAACATGCTGTTTAGTCTTTATGTGTTTGATTTCTTTGGATTGTTTTTATTAATTTCCAGCTTTATGCCATTGTGATCAGAGAATATGGTTGATATGATTTCTATCTTCTTGGATTTGGAAAGGCTTTGCTTATTACCCAACATATGGTCTATCTTTGAAAATGACCCATGTGCACTTGAAAAGAATGTATATTCTGTGACTTTGGGGTGAAATGATCTGAAGATGTCAATCAATTTCCTCTGTTTCAGTGAGTCATTGAGGATTGATGTTTCTTTACTGATTTTTTGTTTAGAGGATTTGTCCCATGGTGAGAGTGAGGTATTAAAGTCTCCTACTATGATTATATTGCTGTCAATCTCTCCCTTGATATCCTCCAGGAGTTTATTTTTTATGTATTTGGGTGCTCCTGTATTGGATGCGTATATGTTTATCAGTGTTATTTATTCTTGTTGGATTGCTCCCTTTAGTATTATGAAGTGGCCTTCTTTATCTCTTGTTATGTCCTTCACTTTGAGATCTAATTTGTTGGATATAAATATTGCTACCCCAGCTTTTTTTCTATTTCCATTTGCCTGAAGAACCCTTTTCCATCCTTTCACCCTCAATCTGTGTGCGTCTTTTTTTCAGAGTTGGGTTTCTTGTAGACAGCAGATATATGGGTCATGTTTTCTTATTCAGTCCCTTACCCTATGTCTTTTGATTGGAGCATTTAATCCATTTAGATTTACAGTTATTATTAATAGGTACTTATTAGTCGCCATTTTTGTTCTTTACCCCTGTGTTCCTTCTTTGCTTTCTATATCTTTTTATAGCAGACCCTTTAACATTTCTTGCATTGCTGGTTTGGTGGTAATGAATTCCCTTAGTCCTTTTTTGTCTGTGAAGCTCCTGATTTGCCCTTCATTTTGATTGATAGCCTTGCTGGGTACAGTATTCTAGGATTCAGATCCTTCCTTTGCATGACTGTATATTTCATTCCATTCCCTTCTGGCCTGATGAGATTCTGTTGAGACATAACTTGCTAGTCTGATGGGGGTTCCTTTGTAGGTGATGTTCTGTCTCTCTCTGGCGGCTTTTAAGATTCTTACTTTGGGTTCGCCAATTTAATTATAATGTGCCATGGCATTGGTCTTTTGGGGTTTATTTTGCTTGGTACTCTCTGAGCTTCTTGGATTTGTGTGGGTTTTTTCTTCCTATATCAGGGAAGTTTTCTGTCATTATTTCTTCAAACAGGTTTTCTATTCCTTGCTCAGTTTCCTGTCCTTCTGGAAGCCCTATGATCGGATGTTGTTTTGTTTCGTGTTGTCCCAAAGTTCCCTTAGGCTCTCCTCCTGCTTTTTAATTTTTTTCTAGAAGTTGTGCTATTTGGGTATTTTTTCCTACCTTGTCTTATAGCTCACTGATGTGGTCCTCTGCTTCTTCTAGTCTACTCTTGATAGTTTCTATTGAGTTCTTTATCTCAGCAATGTCACTTTTCATTTCTTCTTAGCTCTTCTTCATTTTCTCTTGGCTCTTCTTCATTTCCTCTTGGCTCTTACTCATATTGTCAAATTTGTCTTCCATTCTTTTCAGCCACATCATGATCATTTCTCTGAATTTTTTCTCTGACAGGTTGCTTGCCTCCATTTCATTTACCTTTTTTTTCTGGTGAGGCTTGATTTTCTTTCATATGTGGACTGTTTCTTTGTCTCCCAGGGTCTCTCTTCTCTGTGTGTCTGGTTATGTAGTTTTCTCTCTCCTGTGTTGATTTAAAGGCACAAAATACAACACAACCAGGTGCAACGCACCAGGCACTGAACAGGAATGTATTCACAGTATTGGTAACTGCAAATAAAAGTAATTTCCAGAGGAAGGCAAATTAGGTGATAGGTAAGAAAGAAGAGAGAAAGAGAAGACACACAGACACTCATACACCCACACACACAAAAAGAAAAGAAAAGAAAGGAATGCCAAAATGAAATTGGCAAAAGGGGAAGAAGTAAAAAAGAAAGAAAGAAAAGAAGGTAAAAGAGAAAAGAAAGAATAAGAAAGAAAAGGGAAATAAACTATAAATATGGGGTGAAAACTTCTATAGGCCACTAATCCCAACAAAAGCCAGCAACAAGTACCTGGAGATAGATACAAACTACATACAACAACTAATATCAAGGGAGGTGAGGGAACACAGAAGCAAAAGTCTATCAAAAATAATGCAACAACAACAACAACAACAACAACAACAAAACATACCAAAACCCCCCCCACAAAACAAATCAAAAAATAAGCAAACCAATCTCACAAACAAGCATAAAAAATCAATATAATCAATAGTCAAGTAAACAACAACAACAACAAGACAGAGAGAAAAACAATTTAGGATAGTGGAGTCAGAGGAGCGAGAGGTATATATGAACTTGGAGTAGGTGGTTCGAGATTAGATATGTGAGTAGGGTGAAATTTTAACAGGGGGTAAAAAGAAAGAATAAGGAAAATCTAAAGCAGGAAAAGGGTAAGAGAAACACGACACTAAATAGGGAAACGTTAGCAAGAGATTGGTGGCATAAAGGTGGCGTTGAGGTAGAGTATAAAGATACTAAAGGGTAGATGAAAATAGACTGTAGAACACTAATTCCAAAGTAAAATAATGAGAAAATGAGACTTAAAAGACAAAAAAAAGGTGAAATAGTAGTAGTGATAAATTTGATTCCTTAATTTGTGTTACACAGAGTCAATTTGTGATTCAGCCCCTGGGTGGCAGTGTTTCTGGATTGACCTCTGGGTCTATTGGTCCTCTCTAGCCTGAACTAAGATCTCGCTATCCCTGTGATGTTCAATATTGTTTTGTGGGAATGGGCTGCCCCAGAGCTGCTCTCTAATGGTGACTTCCTACTCTGATCCCCAAGCTCCAGAAAACAGCTCTCCCCTGCAGTCTCCCAGGGTGTCCCCCACCAGGCAATCCCACATTCCTTGCTTAACACTCAGAAGCTAGGATTAGGAGAGGAAGAAACGCAAGTTCGTGAACTCACACATATGTCTGCGCAAACTCCATTTCCTCCTTGGGTTTAGCAGCCAGCACCCTCTCAAAATTTTTGGGCTGTCCTTCTCTGTCAGGTCCAAATGGGTTGCTTTCTTGGGATCCTCTTTGCCACCAGCTCCGAGGGTCCCCTTCCTCATTCACCAGCTCTAACAGCCACAGACTTTTTTCAGGCGTAGTTCTCCCTGATCCTCCAGTTCCCTAAGTGCGCACGCCTAATCCAACTTCAGGCTAAATCGACCTTTCCATGGTGGAGTGCAGAGCTCCTTTGCATCTGTGCCAACTGGGAACTGGTGTTCTGGGGCCCTCAGCCATCCAGTGGGTACTGCAGCTGTATATTTTCAGGCCCTTCCCCTTCAAGATGGGGCAGTCCACCTCTAAGCTGATGGCTCCACAAGAGAACCCAGCTGCACTGGGGGCTGCTCAGTCAGGGGAGGCCCATGGAGGCCCGTCCAGCAGTCCCTCACCTTCTCCCTGAGCACAGCTGTCCCCCAACTCACCAACAAACACTCCCTGCATGACCCTCAGCTGCTCCTTCCATCTGCCCTGCGACAAGATTCAGGACGCGTCTGTCTATTCCGCCGCCATTTTCTTCTCTCCCCGTCTACTGCATTGTTAAAGTGGCCAGGGCCATATGGGAATTCATTCCAGCATTGACTTCATTAACCCCAGGTTCTAACCAGTCATTAGTTGGGATAACATTTATAATATTTTTTATATTATTCTCCTTGAGTAAGAAAATAAGTACCACCTCAAAAAATGAAATGAGCAAATATCCTAAGAGCACATCTCCTCTGATTAATTTTTAATTTAAAAGTGGAGGGTAATGCTGAAGTATCGGAGCAACTTGCAAAGCAAAGAAGAGGCATTTTGTCATTTGTGCCATTTTTCAGCAGCTATGCTCCCCCGCCCCCTCCCGTGATCGGCAGTCTCCTCAGGCTCCCCATGGCCGAATATCTGAGGCTGGGTTCGATGGGCTGCTGGTAATGGGCACTGCCTTCTCTGGAGCTTCTCTGGAGAGCCTCTCACCTCTTATGAGTTGGAGATCAGAACAGTCATTATTTCTAAAACAGTGGAGTTCTTCAATCTCTCTCTGGCATATCTTTTTTCCTCATTATTATAGAGCCATCCCATGTTACTCAGTTTGTAAATTAGCTTGCTCTTTAAATTTTTCTCCTTGCTATTGCTTAAGACCGTTTTATTATTTACTTCTATCCTCCAATAGATAATAGCAAAGCAACAATAGTAATGATGACAATAGTTTTTATGTGTAATAAAATTAGGTACCTAATAATATAATTAATACAAATTAAAAAATCTTGTTTGCTTTTTGAGGTGTTTTAATAAACATTTTTGTAGACCATCATGCTAGCTAATATGACATTTTGAGATTATCAGTGACTCATTTATTCAAATATATGCATCTGTTAAGAAAGAAAATCATTGTGCAGCCACTTCTAACAGACTTTCTAAGTTATTATCTTTAGCAAATATATTTGAAGATATTGCTTTTAATCAACATGTGTCATTTAAAGTTTGAACCATCTAAAGCTAAAAATTTATTTTAGTAATATTTACTTTAACAATAATTTTTAAGTTGTTTTTTCAGTGTTAATCATTTTTAAAAAATATGTTTCTATTGATTTTAGAAAAAGAGCAAGGGAGAGAGAGAGAGAGAAACATTGATGATAGAGAAACAACTGGTTGCCTCCTGCATGCCCCCTACTGGGATGGAGCCCACAACCTGGGCATGTGCCCTGACTGGGATTCAATCTAGTGAACTCTTGGTTCATGGGTTAATACTCAATCACTGAGCCATGCCAGCCAGATCTTTAATAGGATTTTTAACCATATAATTATAATAGTATCTTTCATTTATTTAGTGCAACATATATGTTAAAACACTTGCATATGTGATCCTAACAAATATTAAAAAATTGCATAGCTACCTAAAACCCCTTTGAATTATGAGATAAAATGAGTAGACAGAATTATGCTTCCGGGATACAAAAGCTGAAGCATAAGAGGTTTAGTACCTTGACAAAGATCCCCAGGGCAAGAGAAGTTCAGAGTATGAAGTAGAATCAGGTCTCTCTAGTCCAGATAACTTTCTTTAAAGAAACTTCCTAGAGAGATTTCTGAACTGGGATAACTGTGCTTGGTGCACATTTTCCCTAAGGAATCTTTATTCTTTGCACTATGATTTTTCCAGACAGGTTGCCTTAGAAGGCAAGTTTGACTGGCAGGAGACAAGAGATGCCCCATTGACAAATCTGCATGCAACAGGTGGCAGGGGAGGAATTGGAGGAACTTCATAAATATGTTAACACAAAGGCAAAGAGAAAATATATTGTTGGCAAGATAAATAGAGCCAATAGTGGGTTGACTTGGGAGTTTGTTGTGGAAGTAGAAGGAAGAAAAGTAGGCTATTCTCTTGAGTATTTTCGTTTTTAATTTCTTAATGGATGTAACTCCTAGTTTGTATTATGTTGCTTATAGATGAATTAGAAAAACATCTAGCAATTTTATATGCACAAATAAAAATCAGGTTGCCTGGGCAGCTCAGCTTTAAAATAATTCACGTTGTGACTTACTTTCTAGAAAACAGAAGAGCTTCAAATATGTTCATGTTTAAGTCTGGGCTTTCTAGACAGTTTTTTACTCTAACCTCATAAATTTCTTCAGCTTCCTCAAATTGCTCTTTAAAAGAGTAGGAAAAAGAAAACAAAAATTTCTTTAAATTTGTCCTGCTGAAAAAATAATTAAAACTGCAGTTTACTCCAGGCAGCCAATTCATTAGTCAATGCGAATAAAATTATCTTCTTGCATTAAACTTGATATCTTTCTTTTCATTATTTATAAGCACTCATTGCATGCCAACAATATATGGAGCTCTGCACAGATCATAAAAAAGAATTCCCGCCCACGAAGTTTTACATTAAATAAGATGAAGTAAGTGTATTTTATATAGCACCTGCCATGCAATAGCATCTTACCAATGATCATATTGCTTCCATAAGGTGTGTTAAATAAGGAAAGAGAAAAAGGTATGAAGATTTGCATAGTCTGTGGAAACTAGTGTCTACCGTGTACTAGGACCAGACTTAAAGGCAGGTCCTATAACTCTGTGGGGGTGCATTGCAAGATTGTGGATTTAAAAATGTGTATATATGTACTAACAGCAGATGACTGCTTCCTAAATCATCAAGAGCACTTCCCATATCCTGCAGAGTTGGTCTTAGGGGTCTGATCCCAATGGGTGGGTGCATTTTACTGAGTTGAACTTGAAGATTTAGAGAAGTCACAGTCCGGCTGTCACCAGTGTGAGCTTCCTGCTGAGCCCAGTCTATTTTATTTCTGAGGCATTATTTGGGTCACTGTCATTTTATTCATAGATAGACCTGGTCAGCAATCAGTGTTACCTGATCTCAACAGAACAGTTTCCCTTCATCTCACTTACCAGGTATGACTAAGGCAATGCTGTGGTTCATGTTTAAGTCTGAGCTTTCTACTCGTTTCTTTATCTCAGCCTGATACATTACCTTAGCTTCTTCAAATTTATCATTAAAAGAGAATAAAAAAGAAAATACATGATTAAAAAATACAGACTAAAAGCAACTCTAATGGGAGAGGGAGGGTCAAATGGGAGAACAAATATTACTGAGCAGCTGCTATATACCAGGTACCATGATGAACACTTATCATGCTATGCTTGCATTTATGTCAATATTAACTATGACAAACATCTGTACTTCATGTCCATGTTACTAACTTTAAATCTAGCTATTAAGATTCTTGGAGTCTTATTTTCCAACAACTGTTTGAATGCATCATCTACTGCACATGGAAAATGAACAAACAGCCTATCATTTATTTTTTCCACATACATATCTCTTTCATTGCACATCTAGAAGAAAAAGAGTTGACACAGAACTATGTACTCAATGATCTGAGTACAATCTCATCTCCCTAGAGGTCATGACCTTCCTTATAAGGCAACCTTATACGTTTTCAGAAAGAAAAAAGGCAAGACATTGTGATGCTTGGGCTGGTGAGTAGAGTGGCTACGATCATCTGCACTCCGGTGAGCGGACTGCGGCTCTGTCCCTGGAGGCAGTCACATTTCCTTTTAAAAGAAAAATGAAGAGCCAGTTACATGCTCTGTCTCATGAAGGTTTACCTGACTTTGCAGCTACAAAGTCCCTCTGTCCTAAAACAGCACTTGGAGGGATGTGGTGCTCAGAGAGAAAGGTCACAGGCTGAGGTCTACTGGAAAGGGTGTCTGGCTCTCTGGTCCTATCCAAGCACATCTTTAAGATGGAAAAGGGCTCAGCATATTTGCATGACAAGGCTGACCTTTAAGATGTGTAAGGCCTTTCTTTTCAGCCAGGTAACTCTCCCGATAAAAGAGGGTACTGCCTTTGGAACAGTGGCCGCTCCACTGGGACTGTTAAGGATGGGCAGTGCTTAAAGCTGCCTTTTAATATCATTTCAAATGTTCATATGCTCTTTTAACCTACCTTGCACAGTTAGTACAGTTCTCTGGGGAGGTTTTCTGTGGGTGGGGGTGCTCATGAAGATCCTTTACTTGGGACATTTCCGCAGCCCATGGCTAGAGTACACTGAAGCATTGCAGTTCACCAGGATCAACTGTGCTTCCCCCCCATCTCTCCCAGGCAGAATGCCCTCACTGACCTACGTCTAAATCCCACCTTCTGCGCCTCTTCCTCTGCGGACTCTTCCTCACTGCCCCTGCTGCAGGTCCTTGGCGTCGTGTGCCCACTGGGGCAGTCACTTCCCAGTTTGTATCATAGGCATTGATGTCTCTTCTGAGGGCAGGAACAGGCCGCACACCTCCTAGGCCAGAGAGTGCACACAACTAAACATGGGACATTTAGTTTGGCCCACAAAATGAGTAAACATTTTAAAATTAGTTGCAAAGACTGGGAAATTTTACCTAAAATTTCAGCCTTTATTTTTCTTAGAAAAAATGGAAGATCTGACGTCTCAAGACTCAGCCTTTAACAGGCACCATTAGCAGAAGCTGACTCTCCGTTAAATGAGGCACAGGCGCTGCATTTGATTTAAATAACCCTCCCATGGGCACAGGAATGTGGGGCTTCTTGGTTATGCAGGCTTCGCACGAGGTGCCCAAACTTACAGTTGAATGGACCACAGAAACAGTGAAGCAAGCTTATGTCCTCGATTACCAAGTCGCCTTGTTCATTTCTAGCATCTGCCCCAATCTGAGGGCCTTGTAAGGAGCCTGAAAAAATGTTTGACAACACGAAGTCTCTCTTACCACACCCATACCTGTCAGGGTGGAATCAGGTGTCCTGGAGAAGTCTATTTTAATTTTTCTTAAAAAAAAGGCCCTCCGGGAGTGTAGCTTTCTCTCCTGAGCCATCCCCCTCCCCTATCTATTGGTTAAATATATGATAACAAGACTTATTTTATAAGCTTTTAGGTATCAAACTATACATTTTCACAAACAAGATCATGTCAGCGTTTTTTCCCCAGCTTTCCATGACAGCTAGCAAAATTGAGTTAATTATAACTACTGACATTCCGCCATCATAAAACAGTGTCATGGCGTCACAGCACAGTTCTGAAGGTCAGATGAAAGCCGGTGGCCCAGCACCAGGTCCATGGCCATATTTTCAAGATGCTCTGACTATGGATATGTTTTATAACCTTATGCCAACTTGCTACTTCTGATTATTCAACCAGAAAAATGAAAAGGGAATGCAGAGTGATAATTAAATTAACATTTTCTCAGAAATGGCACCTTAAGCTTGTGAATAAAAATGTGTTAGAGATGCCCAACAAGTACTGTCGTGATTCAAATGTCATCCCATCTTACTAGACCTGTTATCATGAACTCATGCAATGGCATAGAAACATCAAATGCTTAAAAAATCTATGCACACTTTAAATTTTAAATCATTATTTAAGCTAAACTCTGTTTCCTGAACAGTTATATTAAAATCAGTTCCCCAATGTTGTAACTTTCAGAAGCAAAATTCAACACTAAATAACAGTTTCCATGAGCAATTACTGGCTTTAATTTTATTTTCCCCCACTTTTTTCTCTGTTTAAAATAGATGAAGACATATATATATATATATATATATATATATATATTTACATAAGATGTTTTGCTCCTATTTCTGAATTGGATTTCAATTTCAAAGTTTTAAATGATCATTCATGATAAGAGCAAATAATCTCTTCAGTCTCAGAACTCTGGTTCATTGGAAGGGGGTCTCCATAGCCAGCTTTCTTCACGTTCCGTCATGATTCTAAATTTCCAGGAGTGACTAAAGCTCTACTTATTAAGTGAGTGAAGGGGAACCACTGGAGAAGGGAAAAATCTGATGTTTATCTGATTTACACAAAGCTTATTTTCAAAATCTCTGGGAAGGCAATGCATTATTTTTAAGTAATGTAGTCCAATTTTTAAGTACTTTTGAATAGTCTAACAATTTTTAAGCAGTCAATTTCAAACAAGTTCGTTTTCTACTTAATACATCAAATTAGAAGGTTCTGAACAAAGCCTGGCCATTTGCGTTCTCAGTTGACACTGTGAGTTTAGAAGGAAGAGATGAAATACATTTAAGACGTATTTGATTAAAAACGCGTGTGACCAGGAGAATGTTGTCATGAGCAAGAGAGCATCCCCGAAAGGAGTAACTCACACACATGTGTGTGTCTTTCCACAATGCCAGGTTTATTAGGGGAGATCTCCCCAATAAGCCAGGAGAATTACACATGGATGACACACAGAGGGGGAGCTTTGATCAGACTGAGGGGCCAGTGTGAAGTCCCTGTCACTGGTGAGGATGGCAGGCAGAGAGGCAGGCATCGTCTCAACCAGGTGGCTGCAGTGGCATCACGTGTCTGGTGGAGTGCAAGTCTGGCAGGGCTCCTAGCGTGACTCGTGGTACAGACAGACTCCAGTGTTGGGTGGTTGGAGCTCTCAGTTCTCATAGCCCACAAGAGGCAGAGGTCCCACTCATATTGGTGTCCAGATGGAGTCCTCTCCCGACTGCTGAGACTTTAGGTTTTGGGCATTCCAGGCCCCTTGCAAAGGCATTTTTGTTATACCCCATTATCTCAGGTTTTTTTTTTTTTTTGTGGGGGGGGGGGAGAGAGAGAGAGAGAGAGAGAGAGAGAGAGAGAGAGAGAGATATGTGAGAGAGACACATCGATTGGTTGCCTCTGCATGTACCCTGACTAGGGTGGAGATTGAACCTGCAACCCAGGTACGTCCCCTTGACCAGGAATTGAACTGTCACCCTTTGGTGCTCAGGCTGATGCTCTAACCACCGAACTATGCCAGCCAGGGCTCCCATGACCTCAGTTTGACACAGCACTTGACATAACTGTCATGGCTAGCAGTGACTCCATGTTGGGTTGTCAAAAGTATTCCAAAAGTCTGCTCTGCTCTTTCTCTAAACAGCAGTCCTGAGAGCCATACTGCCTGCTGTACACAGTCTCCAGCCAGTCACTGCCTCACCATGAATCAGCCATAGGACAGCCCCTGAGGGGCAGCCTTCCGCCTGGGCTTCTCCTGTGGGTGGGAAACCTCTGCAGCAGTGAAAATGAATGGGAGCCACAGGGAGCCATAGGAATTACTCTTTTCTGATGTCAACATCACCTGCTCTGGCATGCTTTTTATCTTGAGGAAGCAAAAGTGCAAAGTCCATTTTCCAAAGAAGGTAAAGGACTGTGGGACCACACCAGAGTCCCTGGATAGATAAGCTAATGAGAGTGTGGAGGCCTTGTTGATAGTATACTGAATGGCCAAGGTCACTCTGAGCACAGCTGCAAGGCCACACCAGTCTCATGGTACGCTGTGCCCTTCTGTAGCCAAAATGACTGATGTCATTGTTGGTAACTAGCCTTCTTTGTCTAAGGAGTATAATATTTGGTACTGAAAGGGCAGAGTGGGACTGCAAAGAACAATTTAGACAGCCACCATTTTGGACTCTGTGACTTGGCAAGCCACCATGTTGGCCACGTGATATGTAAACTTACCTGGGGCTTGCCATCTTGAAATCACAAAGACCAACCCCTCCCTTTGAATTAGCCAATCGCGAAAGATTGTGCGCTTGAGCTCCAATCAAGAGCAAAGGACAGGACA
The DNA here is from genome assembly GCA_027563665.1 of Antrozous pallidus. Classification (NCBI taxonomy): domain Eukaryota; kingdom Metazoa; phylum Chordata; class Mammalia; order Chiroptera; family Vespertilionidae; genus Antrozous; species Antrozous pallidus. The sequence continues at coordinate 81,023,183 of CM050513.1, forward strand.
GGTCACGTGCGTTAGGGATTATTTGCGTCACTAGCCCCAGCCCTCACCCAACCAATTGGAATCGGCCAACTCATTGGTTCGCGTCTGGCCCCACCTCCCTATAAAATCATCATGCTCGGGGAATTCCCTCTCTTTGGCTTCCTGCTGCCGCCACGGCAGGGCCAGAGGGCCAAGCCTGGGCTTGCAATAAAGGTTCTATGCTATTGCATCAGTTACAGCTCCCTGGTGATCTTTGGGGATTATGAAATCTGGGCATAACAGTACTGACCAGCTAGTGAGTGAGAAAGGAGAGAAGAGCCCAAGCTGAGAGCTGGTACTGCTCCGATGTAAGGCTAAGAGCTCATAGAGAACTCAGGTGTAGCTACCAAGTTAACCAGCCAGTGTGCTAAGAGAGAAGCTCCAAGGTGGTTACTATGGAGGCTCCGGAGACCAGCCTGTGTGCTGGGCAGAGGAGACAGGAAAAGCTGCTGAGCCGGAGAGCTCAGATACCGTTATGAGGTGGTGAGTTTAGAGGCAGTATGCAGCTACTCAGATAATATCTGTAAGTACAGAGGCTATTAAGGGTGCTATGAGAAGCCATGTCTCGTGTGGCTTAGGGTTCAGGATCTGAGGAAGGGCCAGGGGCAAATGAAGAGACTAAACAAGAAATATAAATTTGGAAACAGGGGGCCAGACATAGAGTTTTTCTGAAGAAGAAAGGCTTTGCTGGTACACAGGCCCTGCCAATCTTTTATTCAATTTTAGATGCACATATTGCTCTTAGGCAGGCAATTCCAGTAGCAGACAGATTATCTTAAAGGTCAGTAAATATTGTAAAGATTTACTTTGAGACTATTTGGTCAGGAAATTGATTGAGCCACCATTATCTCGACTAAACAATTGATGTGTAGCATTGGCCCTTGCCAGAACTCAAGGTCCGCCAGCATTTGGGGTTCCTTGTTTACACTTTCCTGATAGCATAGATAATGGGTAGCTTCCAACAGGGTGTTAGTGCCTTGTGGAAAAGATGTCTTTGTTGACCAGCCTGTGTATGGCTGTGGGTATGGACTTGGCTGTGAAGAATTCTTTTGTCTTATGCCTATATGGCCACTGGCTTCTACAATAAAGACGCATTCTTATACACCCACTACTTCTCATGGCTTCTCCATCTAAGACCTGGCATCCAAGGAGAGGCTCAGACCGGGCACCTGTACCTAGTGAACAGAAGATAAAGGAGGAACTTGGACTAAGTTCCCAACAGTTTCTATAGTGATAGGGTTTGAGAAGGAACCTACCCTGGCATAGTTGGGAAGAATTTAGAAGAATATATGGACTTAGAGCAACTCAGAGTCTCAGAGCTCCAGCAATGCTCTTGCTGCATCTGACAAGGACTCCTGAAAGTTGTTTTCTCTCTTGGACAACTGATAGCAGTTGGAAAATGTTTCTTGTGACTTCAGTAGCAAAAGCTTGAAGAAGAAATGAACATTTATTGAATAGATGTTGTAAGATAACATACAGATAGGGTGTGGAATTCAAAGCAAATGAAGGGAAGATGGATTTGGGGGCTGCCATTCCTGGAAACTTGCCTGGTGTCCTGATTTCACCATCATGCACCTGAACTACCTCCTAAAAATCCTTTCACTCAGGGTTGTAGCACCTGGAATCCCGTGTTATCTCCCCAACAGCCAGTTGACTTTAATTACCACCTCTCTAGGAAATTGAGGATCAGTGGAAGTTTCTGTTTATGCTAATTATTTCTCTAAGAAGCCTTCGATTCAAGGCACACCAATTAAGAAAAACAAAGCAGAGATACTGCTTCTTTTATGCTCTCTACAAAACAGTTTCCCCCAGTCATTTGTTGTAAAGTGGGCATTTTATGAGAAATAAAGCTTTTCAGTATTTGCTCACTGGTTTGTCTTTCCCACGGTTGTAATTTAATCTGGCATTACCCACCTACCCAGCAACTGTCTCCTCCCCTCCCCTCTCCCCCACTCCCAATTCTGAGGTCTTTTTCAGCACCCAGCAAAGTGTGATCACCATAACACAGTGACAATGTAAGCAAGAGAGAAATAGCACTTTAAAGAGGAAATGCCAAGGCTTGTAAACGTTCAAGGAAAGTGTGACATAAGCCATGGGACAGTAGTCAGGAGACCATGAAAATGGAGGTGGGGGGGGATGAGGAGAAGGAGAAGGAGGAGGAGGAGGTGGGGGGGGAGGAGGAGGGGGGGAGGAGGAGAAGGAGGAGGAGGAGGAGGAGGAGGAGGGGGGGGGGAGGAGGAGAAGGAAAGAAAACCATGTGGCAGGTAATTGCAGCTTCCTGTTTATCCAGCTCCACATCATCCCAGGCAGGTTTGCTTTCATTTCCCATCCTTCCAGGAACACTATTCCTCTATTCCTGGAATCCTTAAAGCGAAATACAGTTTATTTCGACTTGTCCAGAGTGGCATCAGTGTCTGAAAATATCCAAAGTATCATCCTTGCAAAAGGAGAAATTGACCCTGGATAATGCTCTCAGATTTAATTGGTCCAATTGCTTTTTTATTCTTGTGCTGGGTGAAGTCATATACCAAAATTATATGGAAAAGGAAAACATTTGATTTAATGTGCTATTAAATTAATAGCTTTTTAAAACAGTTCACAACCTGAGACTAGTAATAATTTATAGGTGGTCAGAGTTATAAAGAATGTTGACTTTTCCCCTTTTACTGCTGGCGACTATTACCTGGGGCAGAACTAGGGAGCTTATAGTGTTTGTATGCTTGTAAATGTTTAAAAGTCTATCTATGAGTCTGGGTAACAGTCAGAACTTAAGAATTGAAGGAGAATCTGTAAGTCACATATCACCCTCTTTTCAAGTCCAATAATTTACTTTCCTTTCTCAGTTTTTAATTAAAGAAAAAAATTTCTTTGCTGCTTTTTGACAGTGATGCTGACACCTTCTGTTTGACAATAATGTGAAATAATAGCATATGAAATGAACCATCTCTAAAGTTCCTGCAGGAAATACATAAAAATGATAATTATGTTGACAGGTGGCAAATCAGATGAGAGTTTTTATTTTGTGTTCTTTATCCAAGCTTGCAATTATATTTTTATGCCATTTGTGTAATTGAAAAAAAAATCAATTGAAAGCTGATCTAATTTCCTTTCTTCCTAAAAATCTTGTTTCTCCCTGGCTTCCTTGTGGCTCACAAGTGGCCACATGTCTTCTCAGTCCTCTAGGAGCTCTGGTCTGGAATTTTTAATTTTCTGATTCTCTTTTCCTTTCATCTCTCATATTCCAACTGTCCCCTAGTGCAGTGGAATCTTCTTCTCAGCAGATTCCACCCATCACCACCCTCTGCCCAAATCTAAGCTCTCAACCACTCTAGTCAGAATGTAAATAACAGCCTTCAATACCTTACATAGTTCCCATTCTCATAAATCTACCTTTGTTCCCTATTATCTACCAATTCTAAATTTGAACTCCAGTGTTGATCTTACTATCCTTTTCTATATATTCACTATTCAACTTTGTATCTTCTATTATAAATATCTCTATCTCAAATTCTCTACTTTGGCTAGAAAACTCTGCTAAATTGCACTTCCATATTTTTAAAAAATATATATTTTTTATTGATTTCAGAGAGGAAGGGAGAGAGAGAAAGAGATGGAACCATCAATTATGAGAGACATTGATGGGCTGCTTCCTACATGATCCCTATTGGGAATTGAGCCCGCAGCTCAGGCATGTTCCCTGACCAGGAATCGAATCATGACCTCCTGGTTCATAGGTTGCTGCTGAACATTGAGCAAAACCAGCTGGGCTGCACTTTCATGTTTTGTACTCATCAATCTTCTTTCTAAGTGAAATTCAAGTGTGATAAAATGTTTGAAAAGTGGTACACAAACATTAGGTAATGTGTTTTTATTGATTGCATAATCTTTAAAAAATTATGGTTAATGGCTAATATTTTTTTCTAACTTTAAAAATTTTTGCAAAAACAGATTTAAAAATAACAGACTAGAGAACATAATGTCAGCCACAGACAAAATACTAGGATGGATTATGACACTCATGGTTTTGTCGTCACTGACAACAAGAAGCGGTGTTTCAGACTCCCTTTGATAAAGTTCATTAGTCTCTATCAGGGGGATGCTTTCAGCACAGTATTTGACTAAGTAACCTTGACAGCCATGTAGACAAGATTAAGAAATCTGAGCTGGATGATAATTACTTGGATGAAAAACTATACCAAGAATCTTGAATAAGATTAACTTGTGAAGAGGGCATGAATCTATCTTGTACTGATATCTTTAGCATTTTTATCAATCTTACCTAATAACAGACAAACATGTAAATTGACTGTACCTCTGCAATGCCCATAGCCAATCAGTGAGTATGCAAAGTAACCCAACAAAAATGGCAGTTAATTTGCATACATGCCACCCAGTGCATGTGTCCCAGGAACATCCTGGCACCCAGGTCACTGTGAGGTAAGCCATTAGAGCCAAGGGGGCAGGGGTGGAGCCAGTGATCACAGGGCACTGGTGGTCCCCTGCCCAAGGCTGAAAGCCTCTGTGAGCCATCAGTAGGACATCCACTGAGGGCTCCCAGTATGTGAGAGGGGTACAAATTTCATGTGCTGGGTCCCTAGTAACTTAAATAATCAGAAAATATTCACATCAAATTTGCCCAATTAATAACTTGAAAAGGATTGTTTCCACAATGAATGTCGGGAAAGGATAGAAAAATAAGCTCCCAAAAGTCTAAAATTTTGGATTAATGTCAAGACGATGAAATAAAGTACAGGTAAATATGAATCTTTCAACTCAGGTATAAGAAATTGGTTACATGACTGTCAGATGGGTGAGGCTTGGGTTAACAAAAGTTCATGTGAGAAAAGTAAATATCAGAGGTTTCATTGACTGAGCCACAAAGTCATATGGAGGCAACCCCCCCCCCCAAAAAAAAAACAAAACAAAACACATAGCCGTTTTTAGTAGAATAATGATATAGGGCCCAGAGCCAGGGAAGCCAATATTTTACTTTCACTCAATGTACTAAGCCAGAGCTTAAGAAAAATATTTTAATTTGAGATGCATTATTTATTCATCTATTCTATTGAATCTTCAACCTATGATATGATTTTTGATTTTAGAGAAGGAGGAAGGGAAAGAGAGAGAAAAACATTGATTGGTTGCATCTTGCACCCACAACCTTTTGGTGCAGGGGACAATGTTTCAACTAGTGGCCAGGGCTACATTATTTCTTTTAATTTTCATTATATATTATGAAACAGGTTGTTATGGGTAGAATTGTGTTCCCCCCCAAATTTATGTGTTGAAGCCCCTACTTCTAGTACCTCAGAAGGTGACCACATTCCAAGACAGGGCCTTTGAAAAGGTGACCAAGTTAGGCTTCTAGAGCAGACTCTACTCCATGATGCCTGGTGTTATAAGAAGTGCATAGGGAGATACCAGAGATGCACATGCCCAACGAAAGATCATGTCAACAGGTGTGGCCATCTTCCAGCCAAGGGGAGGGGCCTCAGAAGAAGTCAACTTAGAAGACACCTTGATCTTGGACTTCCAGTCTCCAAAAATCTGAGAAGATACATTTCTGTTCTTTAGGCCACTTCATCCAGGATATTTTATGGAAGTCCATAGGTCAGGTTGTTTTTTTGTAGTAATGAACAAAGCATGAACTAATTAGTCCCTATTTGTTGAATGAATGGCTAAAACCAAAATGGTTGAAGAGGTGTTCAAGTAGATACCATCAGTTCACACCCTCTTCCTTCCTGAGGACTACTCAGGTGATGGTCTAGAATCCTCTATGACAGGCTCCTAAATTATTTTACACATTAGATTCGTGAAGAGTTTAAAAACTCCTAATGACCAGGCCACACCCATACCAATCCAGATATCTGTGGGGAGGAGGCAGGCAAAAATATATTTAAAGGGATCACTAGATTGTCCTAGTGTGTAGCAACATTTGGGAACTACTGCTCTCTGACCCCCTTAAATGAGTAATCCCCAAATTTGAGGGCATAAGAATCACATGGAGTACTTGCTAAAATTCAGAGTCCTGAAGAGTTTCAGTAGATCTGGGATGGGGCCCTAGAAATTGGTATAGGTGGTCATTTGTCACATTGAGAAACACTGCCTTAGTAAGCATGCAGGATTTGGGACCAACAATTAATGCTTAATATCAGATTAAATTGAAGAAGATGCTAAAAGCTAAATAAAAGATCCAAGAAGACTCCTAGGACAATGAGCCAAGGCCAAAGATCACAGCGGCTGGCTGGCTTGTTTCAACACCATACCTCCGGCTGCTAAGGTGATAGGAGGTGCTAGAGTTATTTCATGCCTAAATAGTCTCCTATAGTATTACTCTACAAAATGCACCCCCACTCCTGAACTGGGCTCTGAGGTCTACTTCTTGTTGACACTTGGGTGTGGCGATGGGAAATGCTGCAATAGGAAGTGATCTTTCACGAGAGCTCTGCTCTGCATGTCCACTGTGAGCTAGTTCCATGGTATCCAAATAGGTATCATGACATGGATAAAATCTCCTACTTCTTTAAAGACCCACTCTCTAAATACTCCCCAGGAATCTCCAAAAGGTGGAGAGTTGGGGATGGGGTAGGACATGGCACCAGTGCTAACTTCACCATGTGTTTCGTAAAAACAACACTTACTAGAAATCAGACCCCGTTCAAAGGATATAAATGTTTTCGTTAAACATTTGTAGTTTCCAAAGGGATTTTCCTTTTGTTTACCAGCAGTGACACTACCTTTACTATTGAGTAAAAGCATTTTCGTCACCCCAGTTTCTTGTCTGTTTCAATAAAAGAAGGTTAGAAAAAGCAAATAAAAATTTACCACACTTTCCCACCCAGCAATTAAGGACTTGTTAGTGTGTCCATTTAGGATAAGCTTTCAGCATTCCCTGACTAAGGTTTCATGGTATTTTCATTTAAACTGAAAACAGATGCTTTGAAAAAGTATTGATATTTGGGTGGAATGTAAGAAACAGCAGTTACAGAATTAAGTGGATTTAGCAAACCACTTGGTGGCAGTAAATGCCCTATTAACTGCAGTCTGAATCTGAACTCCTGGGAGGGCTTCTCAATTTCTGTTTCTTTGTGTTGTCTTTTCTTCTTCTTCTTCTTCTTCATTGTTGTTGTTGTTGTTGTTATTATTATTATTATTTATCCCCAAACAATGTCTCTCTCAAATGAAGAAGTGTAGTTTCTTTTTTCCTGACTGACTGAATTATACATAAAGATTAGACATTGTGACTCTTTCAAAAAAATGGAATTTTGAGAGTTAAATGATAAAAAGTCTGAATGAGAGACTCTTGTATCTTGTTAGAGCACCCATTTTTATGGCCCCATCCAGCCTGAATAACCACTTAACTGGTATGTACAGAGAGAATAAAGTCTGATTACATTCTGTATAGCCTATGTGTTCAATATGTTACAATAATTTGCAAAAAACATCTATTGTTCTACATGAACACCTTTCAACTTTCTCCAAAAATGTGTCATGGTATCTTCTTCATCTTTTGTCCTTTTTAACGCAAGAGGGTTGTACCTAAGAATGTAATTTAATATAATTTATGAGTAACTAGATTAGGTGTCAACATATTTGGATTGGGTACATTTGAGTTTGGTCAGTAAAAACCTGTGATAGTCTGGTTAATGATGGGTTTAATAGTTATGCTAGCCCTGGTAAAAATGCCAAGTTATGTGAGTTTTTAGAACACTGAGTTCCAGTCCAGGATTGGTCAGTAACTGTCTGTGTAAGCCTGGGCAGGCCATGTGGTCTCCCAAAGCCTCTGTTCTTCATCTGAAAATTGGGTTGGGCAGAAAGACCCTAAGTGAATCCCTTGGAAATACAATGGAAATATATCATCTAGTTTAGGAGGGGAGTCTTCTGGATAGACTCTATACACAAGCTATATATTAGGACTGTATGGAGACTATAAATTCTTACTGGTGGTAACAAATAAAACATTTTTCAGGTCAAAAATCACTGCAAGAGAGGAAGTTAGTTATTCCTCCCTTGCTTGGAGGATCAGTTACAGCATCATATTTGGGTCCCTGCAGCAGCAGCAAGAGGCAGTCCAGGAGCCCATCTTGTGTGGTGTGATTAGAAAAGCTTTGGAGCACTTCATTCTCCCTTGTGGAAGATGAAGGAATACAGGGGCTCCAATAAACTCATCATAAATAGGAAATATTGTAAGTTGAAAATGCATTTAATACCTACCTCATAGTCTAGCCCAGCCTACCTTAAACATGCTCGGAACACTTCTATGAGCTACAGTTGGGCAAAATCACATCATGCCCACCATCATTAAAGAGTATTGTACTACATTTTTGTAGCCTGGGAAAGATCACAATTAATATTCAAAGTTCAGTTTCTACTAAATGCGTTGCTTTCATACCATGATAAAGTTGAAAATTATAAGTTGGGGATTGTCTGTAGAATTATTTAAAAGTTCTGATTCTGGCCCTGGTTGGTGTCCTCAATGCTTAGAGCACTAGTCTGCACACCGAAGAGTCTCAGGTTTGATTCCCGGTCAAGGGCATGTGCCTGGGTTGCAAGTTCAATCCCTGTGCCCTTTTGGGCAAGAGCAGGAGGCAAGCAATTGAAGTGTCTCTTTCATATTTGTGTTTCTCTATCTCCTCCTTCCCTTCCGTCCACTCTGTCTAAAAAAATCAATGGATAAAATATCCTTGGGTAAGGATTAATAAAAATAAATAAATAAATAAATGAAAAATAAATAAAAATTCTGACTCGGCACAGATAAGAAAGGAAGTGGAAATGACACACACAAAAAGCCTCACATAGGGTCTGAGAGAAAGTACTCTGTAATTTTAGTTCCAACCTTGTCCTTATTTGCTACTTTGAAATACCTCGTACTCATTAGATCTTTGAGGTCACTGCTTCTGAATTCCAACAGGCAGTTGTCTGCCACATCATGGACTTTTTCTTCATAGGTAGATCCAGTTCTGTTAAGGGTGATTTGTAATTGACAAAGTGAAAGTTAGTTGCAAGTCTAACTTACTTAAAAATGTATGAAAATAATTATGCTAACCCATTCCATGTCTGGAAGAAAAGCATTAAAAATAGTGCTCATCATTGCCCTAACCGGTTTGCCTCAGTGGATAGAGCCACAGCCTGTGGACTGAAAGTTCCCAGGTTCAATTCCGGTCAGGGACATGTACCTTGGTTGTGGGCACATCCCCATAGGAGGTGTGCAGGAGACAGCTAATCAATGTTTCTCTCTCACTGATGTTTCTAAGTCTCTATCCTTCTCTCTTCCTCGCTGTAAAAAATTAATGAAATATACTTAAAAAAAGTGCTCATCAACAATAAACACATCAGCAAAAAACATACAGCTTTAGTTATACTTAATGATCAAAGGCTAAAATTGGGAACAAGGAAAGGACATCTATTCTTAGGACTCAAACTCAACATTGTGCTGGAGGTCTTAGTCTGGAGAATAAGGCAAGAGAAAAAAATTTAAAAGTATACAGATTAGACAAGAAGTAAATAGTCTTTATTCACAAGTGGCATGATTGTATATGTAAAAAATCCCAAGCACTCTACCAAGACAATAATAAAACCTACTAACACTAGCAAATCAATTTAGCAAGCTTGCCAGATTAATATACTAAGATTGTCTTTCTATATACTAGCACTAAACAATTAAAAATAAAGGAATTTCAAAAATGCTGTTTAAGTAACATAAAACTATTTAGGGGAAATTTTAGCAAAAATATAAAACTTCTATATTGAAAGTATAAAACCTTACTGAGAGAAAGAAATGCTAAACAGATGGAGAGATAAACCATGGTTATAAGTTGAAAAGCTCATATTGGTGAGATGTCATTATTCTCAAATTGACACAGAGACTTAATGCAATTCCAATCAAATCTGAGGAGGTTTTTTAATAGAAATTGACAAATTTGTTCTAACATATACATAGAAATGCAGCACATATACTAAAATTGGAATGCTTCAGAGAAGATTAGCAAGGCCCGTGCACAAGGATGACATGCAAATTCGTGAAGCATTCCATATTTTTAAGGAACCCTTGTGCACTGCTGGAGGAAATGCAGACTAGTACAGCCATTGTGGAAGACAGAATGGAGTTTCTTCAAAAGTTAAAAATGAAATCCCCATTTGACTAGGTAATCCCACTTCTAGGAATATATCCCAAGAAACTAGAACCACCAATCATAAAGGATATATCCACCCTATGTTCATAGCTGCACAATTTACAATAGCTAAGATTTGGAAACAACTTAAGTTCCCATCAGCAGATGAGTGGGTTAAAAACTGTGGTACATCTACACAATGGAATACTATCCTGCTATAAAAAAGAAGGAACTTTTACCATTTGCAACAACCTGGATAGAACTGGAGAACATTATGCTAAGTGAAATAAGCCAGTCAGAGAAAGATAAATGTCAGATGATCTCACTCATAGTAGGATATAAGGATCAACTTAATTTGATGAACAAGAATAAATCCAGAGACAAATGGCAGGGGTGGGTGGTTAGAGATCAACTAATGGATTTGTATGCATGCATATTAGCAAAACCAAATGACACAGACACTGGAGCAGTGGGGGCTTGCCTGGGGTGGGAATGGCTGAGGAGGAGGATTTCAATCAGAAAAAAAGGAGACATATATAAAACTTCAGACAATAAATAAATTAAAAAAAAGAAAGACTTAAGTACTTGATTTTAAGACTTACTATAAAGTTACAGTTACTAAGACAGTGTGGTATTGGTATAAAGGTCAATATTTAGAATAATGAACAGAATAAAGGGACACAAATGTGACCCACTCATTTTTGATAATGCAAAGGCAATTCAGTGGAGTAACCATAATTTTTCATCAATATGCAATAGACTTAAAAAGTCAATCTGAACCTCACCTCTTTATAGAATTGTACACCAAAAAAAGTCATTTTTTTTTTACTGAATGCAAAGTTAAGGAAAAGTGTATTGAGGCGCCTGTATCCTGAAGGTTTTAAGAGGCTAACATGAGTATTATATTTGGCAGAATGTCTGCATATGATAATACTCAATAAATTTTAACACCATTGTTTCTTTCCCAGTAACCAGGCAGCTTTCCACCTGGCCTAAATTTTCCATCTAGTAGATGACTAACAGATTCCTACAAAGGTGGGGGAATTGTCTCCAGAAGGCACCTTTCAAATGGAAATATGGCTTCTTTAGTTGATCCTTGAATTTAGGAGTTGAGAATCTTAGACTCTTAATTACAATCACAGATTCTTAGAACTAGAGTGGTCTATGGATGCACCTAGTCAACAGCTTCTTCTCTGATGCAAAAACTGAGTGTCAAAGAGGTTGTCAGTTACACAAGGCTATTCAACTGCAGTGAAGGTCATGGATGACCTTCAGCCTGTTTCCTTTCTGAAAAATGAGTGATGATCCCTATCTTACCAAACACTGAAAGGTTGGGTGCAGGAGAGAAGTGGAAGTGCCTTGTAAATGGACTTTTCAGTGTCAATTACTGTTGTACTTTTCACTTGGGAAAGGAGGGTAATGGGAAGGGTGAAGGACAGAGAGCCCTGCAACATTGCTCAGTAAATGGGCGGCACAGCATAGAAGGTAGTGAAAACAGGAGGTTGGTTGGACCTGCTCAAGGTCGCTGCCCAACAGGGTGGGGAACCTTATAGGCAAGCAGCTCTCCCCAAGGGCAGTGTGACCCAAGGGAATTTATAGTGTCTCAGTTTCTTGTTTGCTTTTTTTCCCCTCCTGGGTCTCAATCCAAATTTATTCATGTCCCTGTTCCTGGCTGACATAGAACTAACACTTTTAGATTGGAAAGTGTTTTGATGATCTCAAGAGTCTCATATACAAAGCACAGCCTTCAGGGCAGGGTAAAATTGAGCCCAGGCTAGTTTAAGACAGGAAGTTGAGAAACTAGAGGAAGTGGAGGTAGACGTGGAGTTTTATTCGGGTAACCCAGAGTGAGATAATGAGTGCAAGAGGTGGGGCCAATGAAGATGCCTCATTTCTCTGCTTCTTTCATTGAATTACTCCTTTCTCAACTTATGTCCTGATTCGTGAGTAGTTTCAAGTTATCACTGAAGATAGAGTAAATCTTAAGAATTAGAATTCTTTTTTATGTGGAAATAATGTCCAGATTTTTATCACCATTTTACAGATGACTCAGTTTTATGTAAAAAGCTGAGCATAGGTAAACACAAATGCAAATGAAAGCACATTTCAAGTGCACTAGAAGAGTTCTCACTTTTCAGAAAACTCGCAAATGAAATTCTCTGTAACATTCTATTTGATTCATTTTGAATATCTCTGTTGATTTATTTTCTCCCGACAGCAAGCATGAGGCTTCTGGATCAAAGGCAGGCTGATGAACTGCTTACAGAACATCTTAGTGTGGGTTTGCCCTACCTCAGTTCTCCTTCGGGCAGTGTGATGAGGCGGATGTCACCTTGTGTGTGCAGGGCCCATACTCTAAGAGAGGACCGCTGAAATGATGAAACTGCAGCTTAAAGATATAGGCTTAAAGGTACTGAAAGAGGGAGAGAAACTTTATCTTTTATTTTATTTATTTTTTATTGATTTCAGAGAGGAAGGAAGAAGGGGAGAGAGATAAAAACACCAATGATGATAGAGAATCACTGATTGGCTGCCTCCTACAGGTTCCCTATTGGGGATGGAGCCTGTAACCAGGGCATGTGCCCCTGACCGGGAATCAGACCATGACTTTCTGGTTCATAGGTTGATGGTCAACCATTGAGCCACTCCGGTAGGGCGAGAAAAACTTTATCTTTTTAATGTGAACAGACCCTCTGTTGAACAGAAAATCAGGTTTCTAGGTATTACCACTCTTTGGAATACAGATGTATGGCTCAGAATTTTATTACATTTTGAATTATAAATAAATGCCTCCAGGGGGAGATAAACCTGTATGTTTCTCAGGAGTAATTCACTATTCCTAACTTCCACAGCATGGTCACTACGGGTCAGCCTTCCCTTAACCCAGTTTGTCAGGAATCTTTGTTCAGGAAAACTTGACTGTGCGGAACATAAAAATATTAGTGATTTCTCAATACTACAAATGCATTGGGTAGAACTGTGCTTCCCATTCATTGATGCGTGATCCTGGCTCTATGGACTCCAGGGAGCTTCAGATGAAAAGTAGGAAAGTTTGAACCTCAGTCTTCAGTTTCAATAATAAATAACAAATGTTATGCCTAAGAATTTACAGAATAAAGTTACAATTATTTGTAACATTAATTATAAATTTAAAAATTCTATTATAATATTCAGATCCTTGAGAGACTTGTGCTCATCCATAAAAAGTATATGCTAATCTTGCCTACTTTCAGGACATAGAATTTGTTTTACATTCTTGTTTCCAACCATAACCAGCAGTAATTGGTGTAAATGAAGGATGCCAGCAGGGAAACCTGTTCCTAATCAGCCCCTTACACTGGAACTGTGCTGCACAGAATATGAATGGATTAGTTTCAAGGTCAGTGAAATGGTCACAGAAGAATTCTAAAGTATTTAAATAATACTCAGTGTGGTCTACTTGTTCTGAAAAGGCCCAAAGCTGGCCTACCATATGGTTCCAAGGACCCAAATAATACTTATTCCCAATCTTATCAGATATTCCCATATATGGTATAAGGCTAGGATGTTCTGGAAGACCAATGTGTTATTTAGACTTTGGAGTTGGACAAAGCTTTATAGTTCTTTCAAAATCCAGGTCATTAATAAAGAAGGGCCAGCAGTGTCCCAGCTCTGAGGGGGCCCAGGAAGGCAGCAGAGTGTGTTGGTTCCACTCACGGTTTGTTCTTGAGCTTTGAGCACTTTACTCATCTTCCAATTTTAGTTTTCTTGTATTCTTATTCTCATTAATATATATGACTAGAGGCCTGGTGCATGAAATTTGTGCACTTGGGGGTCCTCCAGACTGGCTTGTGCCCTCTCACAGTGTGAGAGTCCCATGATTGATCGCCCCAAAGAGGTGGGCTCCACCCACCCATCCAGGGCTCCTCGATGGATTGCTCTGAAGATTGGAACCGGAGGTCCTACCTCCACACCATGTGGAGCTGCGGGACCCCTGGCATTGCTGCATGGAGCCACGGGACCCGCTTCTGTGCTGCACACGCAGTGTCAAGCCCCTGCCCACCTGCATGTGCCTCATGCAGCCCTGCCCACCCACTCAGGCCCACTGTGCACACAGCCTCCTGGAGGTGATCGCTGCTTATGGTGTAAGGGCATCATGACCACATAGTCTTTTATTATATAGTATAGTACTTGCCTCACAGAGATGCTCCAATCTAGTCTAAACTTGTCACCTCTAAACAGCTAGCATGGGTTCTTGAAATAAATATTAAGTTCCAGATTTAAAGGAGTTTTTAAAGGTAAAATCAGGGTGTGATACACATATAAACTAAACATATGTTAAACATTTTGTTAAACTCATGAATCAGTGAGAGAACCAGTAACATGTTATGACCAGTTTAGAGAAGAATTCAGGGGACTGCTGAGATGAATTTACAAATGGAAGCAGAACTGGTCAGTATTCACAGGGCACTAACTACTTGCATTCTGCTAGAAATAATTTGCATTTCCATGGATGAGAATCATTTGCATTGTATCAGATCTCTATAAGTCTTCCACAATTTTCTGGACACATACCAGGGTTATGCTTTTATAGGGTAAAAATATAAAAGTTAGCTGCTGTGAGAGGTAAACAAAATCTTAAATAAATCAGTAAAACTGAGCAAATAAAAAGCAAATCGAAAAGTCTTTCTTTCTGCCTTTGGGCCATTGCTGTGATTTAGAATCACATATATCTTAAGGAATGTGTGTTAAAGTTCAGAGTTATCTCTATTTGGATGATCCCTGCTGTTTTCTCAGTCACCTCTCAGGGATTCTGGTTCAGGAAATGTAAACTAATTTCGTCTCTGTAAGAAAGATATAGAAAAGATGCTTTTCTCCAAAGAAGTAAACATACATTATTATAAAGGTAAATATAAATTTCTGCATTGGAGTGGTATTCTGAGCAGCATGGAGTAGCAGATAAGGATGTGAGCTGGAATCAAAGGGCATGGGTTCAAGCTCGAATCTTCTACAACCAAGACCAAAGTTGCATAATATTGCTGAACCCCGAAGTCTTTATATTTCAATGGGAATGATTATAATTCCATCAATTTCAAGAGGTTGTTGCACAGATGAAATTAAATAATGAATATAGAAGAAACATATAAAGTATTATTTTAAAATGTTAGCTATGATGACAGTTTTAATCTACTTGATTGATTTAGCTACTGATAATACAATCTATATGTGAAGGGGTAGGTGGTAAAGCAGTTTGGCAAACCTAACCCTGAAACTAATTTGCTGCATGATTCTGAACAAATTCTTGAACCTTTAGGGCTTCCATTGCCTCTTTGTCTCTTTTTATTTCACAGACTAATTGTGAAGTTCTAATGAAATAATGACTGGCACTCAAAAAAATGACAAAGAACCATACACATATAAGCCAGTGTCAGTAGCTTGGCTAAACAATAGGAACTGATGAAATTAGAGACATTTTCCTTTACTGGCTACCTAATAATAATCCTTATTGTAAAAATAACCATTTCCATGCTCAAAATAATCAAATCCCCCCCTCCTCCGCCTAAATTTTATTTGCATGTACTAAAGATAGTATTGGGATTTAAAAAGGAAATGTCACAGTATCATTATCTTGCCTAGGACTTAGCAAAATGAAATGTAAGAGATCTCTGCTATTGTTCATTTGGAGCCACACTTAGCACGATGTTATAATCATTAATAGAAGGAAATCTTTCGGTACAATGAAGTGGCATTTATAACCAGATCATTAAAGCTGCTTTAGGAAGAATTGCACACACACACACACACACACACACACACGAGTCTTGAAATAATATTTTAATGACCATTGAACTCACCCCTGTCCAAACTTAATGAGTAGTATGAACATCCCTCAGAAATTCAACCCCTATTCTCACCATAGTATGTATGGTACAGGAACCCAAAAAGTAATTGAAAAAATTTCCCCCCAATCCCCTCCCCCGCCCCAATTTTTATGTTATTTGGTCCATAAGCAGGACATATTGAAATATTGCAGTGATTAAAAAAGAAGTAAGTGGCCATAACTTAAAAATAGCAGAGTAAAGTATTAAGCGTTATATGGTATTAAACCTAAATAATAAAGCAAAAACTACTTATCATTGTCAATTATATCTCAATAAAGCTGGAAAGAAATAACTAGCACACATTTCCTCCCATTCTTTGATTCCCTTTTATTTTCTTAGGGAATTTCTTGGTACAAAAATTTTAGAGCTTTCAAAGTATGTATTTCTGTACTCAATTTAATCATTTTCTGATGATACCAAATTATAACAATATCTAATTTTCAACTTCCTTAGCATGTACTGAGTTACTTCTTTTCCCTCTTTTCAAAAATAGTCTTTTAGTAGCATGTTTTTTTTGTGTGTAGTGTACTCCCCTTGTTTTTTGCTCCAACAAGATAGATGAAACTATTCTTTAACATAAATGATAAAATCTATCTCCTTGTAGTTAGTTTGTTAAGATTACTCCATGAGTGTCTCAAATCAATGCTTCTCTTATCATGTAGCCAAAGATAAAAACACAGACAGACACACACATAAATTAGCAAGAAAGAGAAGCCTCTAAAAATAAATAAAAAAGGCAGGAAAAAAGATGCATTACACTCAAATATTGAGGCAATTAAGTCAATTCTATTACTGTGAAGAAAAAAGAGCATCAGTCTACACATTATCCTAAAAGGAGATGGTAAGGGGGCAGGTAACAGGCCATACAAGGAGCCATTGACAAGGTAGTGTCAAGCAATGTATCTGTCTGCTCACCTGGGCAACCACAGCTTTCCCAGAAATAGAAAGATTCAACAAAATAATTTTTCCTAAAGAAGACTAGGTACACACCTGAGAAAACTATACATCCTTAGACACATTAAGAATTCTATAATAATAATAGATTAAGATGGCATATAAACATTCATACATTAAAAAGGCAAACCTAGTTTATTGCCATATTCAAAATAGTTTATTGAATTGTGAGTTTTAAAAGAAAACCCTTCAAGTTATTTTTAAAGTTTAATGTTAATTTCAGTTTTTCATCTCTGTAGATAAAATGGGGTGTAACAATTGCATGATATGGGGTGATTAAAGTTCTGTTATTTTGACTTATTTAAACAAAAGACCATAGCAAGTACTTTAAGATGCACATACACACAAAAAATGAGCAAATATATATCCTGACCTCCAGAAGTTTATAAAATGGAAACCATTTCAGCATCTGCAGTAATTACTAACATAATAACATGTAGAAATGAGCATATTATTACTTCCCCTTATTCCAACCATTTTAAAATTTATTTTGCCATATATGTTATTTTTAACATGAGTTTTAGGTTCAGAAGCTCAACCCGTATTCTCTTCAACCCGTATTCTCACCCCTAATCCTGAGAAATCACTTCTCCCATGGCTATTGCCACAATTGATAAGAATACAGGTGCAGAATTCTACTTGTCACCCAGTCGTCAGTGACTCTGATTGTATTAGCAATCCTTGAGAGAGCAGTGAGTGAAAAGCAAGCACCATTGATGATGTCTAGAAGTCATTCATAAGGGCAAAGTTTACCACAATAGCTGCAGGTAAATCTCACTTCATTTCCTACTTCTTAGTCCAAATTGTTGTAGTCGTGCTATTTAGTTACAACACTTTAAAGTAACTGTTCTTTTTTCTAAACCAGTCTTTCATGTACATCCATGGTATATTTTGTCTTGGGAAAATTCTGCCAAAGAAGAGTTTCTAGGGAAATTCTGAATACTCTTTTCCCTTTCTGAAGAGTCACAAAGGTAAATTAGTATATTCATGACTCTCATAACAAAGGAACCTAGTTATCTGTGCTTACCTCAGCATTTCCTAAGTTTATTTGACCATTGAACTCACGCCTGTCCAAACTTAATGAGTAGTATGAACATCCCTCAGAACTTGTATTTCCAGGAAGACATTGGGGTAGATGCTTCTCTTGATTGACAAGGGATGATCCTTCCAAAGCTCGAAAGCCATAATAAGCTTCATGAAGAGGCCTTGGCACCACAATTAAATGAGTGGAGAAGGAATCACAAGGCCACCTGATCAATGGTAGATGTTCACTTACTTAAGGAGATTCCTGAGGTGTAGTAAGAACCTAGTTATGTTGAGAATGTGGCTGGAGAGCCCTCTGATAGTGCATCTTTGCCTGTGCTGTGTATCTGGCCAGTGTTCCAGGTTTTACAGGATGGTTGCACGGTGTGGACATAGCCTTAAATAGTATAAATGCTAAGCCATGATTGCTTAAACATTTTTAAATTTGGTACAATTTTTTTTTTTTAAAATCCAGGTATTCCCAACCCAAGGAAAACACTGAATTCTTTCCTTACCCTCTCTTCAGAATGTGTATGCCTATGCCAACCTTTACGGTCTAAAATAAATAAAAAGGCAATTTAACTTCTTTTGTGTAAAAAAATAAAGCAATTTAACGTGGTATATTTCTCTGTTGGAGGCAGACAAATTTGGCAAGTGAGTATAGATTTGCCACACAGTAGTATAAATATAACCCCAAAGTAATGCAAGATTTAGAAATATTATACAAAGCTACCATGATTAAAGTGAAATCCAACATTTTATGGCTTATAGAGTTATTTACAAGTTCTTCTGGTAGAAGACTTCTCTTGAGATGTTGAGTTTGTGTCTGGTGGGATTCTGGCAACCTGCTCACAGAGTGCCCTCTATTTACACAAGGGAGTGGGAATTCTTTGGTTTGTATTTGAGGTATTTACATAAATGTCTTTGTAATGTGCAAAAGCAGCAATGTGAAGAAGGAAAGGCATGTCAAATTTATAAAACTAAGTATAAAATAAATCATATAAAAATAAAAATAATTTCTATTCGTAAAATGGTGCTTCATCTGGCCGTACTATTTTGTCTCATTTCTCCCTCCTTCTACTGTGAGAGTCTTCCTCCTCTGATGTTATTTCTAGCATGACAATCATTTAAAAACATCCCAATATATAAAGAGCCAGGGGCTGTCATGACCAAAACAATCAGATGGATGACTGAACAGCAGGCTGCATGGGGTGAACAGGCTAGCAGGAGGGTGTAGTTGGGGGTGACCAGGCCAGCAGAGGGGGCAGTTGGGGGCAACAAGGCTGGCAGGGGGGCAGTTGGAGGCAACCAGGCCAGCAGGGGGCAGTTAGGGGAAGCCAGGTCAGCAGGGGTGCAGTTGGGGTGACCAGGCTGACGGGGGGGGGGGGGCAGTAAGGTGTGACCAGGCCAGGGGGGACAGTTGGGGGTGATCAGGCTGGCATGCAGAGGCAGTTAGGGGCAATCAGGCAGACAGGCAGGTGTGCAATTAGGAGCCAGCTGTCCTGGATTGTGAGAGGGATGTCCGACTGCTGGTTTAGGCCTGATCCTGGACATTGGGCCTAAACCAGCAGTTGAACACCCACTGAGGGGTCCCAGATTGGACAGGCTGGACTTGGCCCCCCCTTGTGCATAAATTTTGTGTACCAGGCCTCTAATATAAAAATAAAAACATTAAGCAAAGGGGGAAAATGAAGATGGAAAGAGACTCTGCTTGAGGCGATGGGTGTATGACATAGTGTACAGGTGATGTTGAGTTGTACATTTGAAACTTTTACAGTTTTGTTAACCAATGCCACCCCCAATAAATTGAATTTAAATTATTAAACAATGCATATTGATGTTAAAAAAGAAAAAGCAAAAGCCTGAAACTCCCAAAGTTCAAAAGCAAATGCAAAGGAGTGCTGGATGTCCAGCACTAAAGAACATCTGTGCTGATGTAGGAAAGCAAGGGAATCTGCTTACTTCCTAAACAAGAAAGAAGCCAAAATGATCACAGCTATAAATTTAGATGTTTCTGCTACATTTAGAGTGGACATGTTTGGCAATCTAATAGGTTCTCTCTATCTCTGTCACCCAAGGAACAAAACTATACAGCAGCCTTTAATTAGAAAAGCTGAGATGATATCCAAGGAATAAAACAAATGCTGTACTCACTCCTTTCCTATCTAAGAAGATCCATTTAATTTTGGAGCACAAGGAATTCTTCTTGAAAGACTAAGGAAGTCACGTTGCAATAGTGTGAAGGGCCCAAGTGCAGCTGGGCCACATTGGAGGCCACTGGAACGGGCCCTGTAACCTCTGCTCACACCTTTCATTGGCAGGCAGTCCTCAGGCCTCCTCTGGCCCCAAGCACACTGTGAGCCGTAACTGAGGGACAGCAGGTCCCAAGTGATGTCTCTAAAAGGAGTTAGAAGTTATTGCAACTATGACAGGAGGCCAAACATACTCTTGTGTTCCATGCCTGTGAGAGATCTGGGTATCTTAGACACAAAAACCACTTTGTTACTCCTTGGAAGTGATTATAAAGAGCAGGACTTGCTGATTTAAGGAAAGGACTTCCAGGCAGGACTTGCTGACTTAAGGAAAGCTCTGTGACCTGTAATAGATTTAGGGGATGGCCTGTGAACACTGTGAGGGCAATTCCTAAGAATTGGTTCGGTGTTTTTCAGATGACAAGTACTCATAGAAAGCCTACTTGGGGCATTTCTCTTCTTTGATCACAGAAGAGGTAATTTTTTTTTCTTAATCCTCACCCAGGCATATTTTCTCCTTTGATTTCCAGAGAGGATGAAAGGGAGGGTGAAGGGTGGGAGGGAGGAGAGAGAGAGAAATGTGGAAATGTGAGAATGACACATGGATTAGTTGCCTCCCTTAGGCACTCGAATAGGCCTGGGGACAATCCCACAATGGAGGTACGTGCCTGCCGGAGCCAGCCGGCATCAGTCGTACAGCACCTGAAATGGGGGTGAGGCTTAGGAAAAAATAGACAGAAAACAGGATGGGATCAGGGGGTCCACAAGCCCTCTTTCAGACTGCGGCCCCGAGTTTATTTTTCTCCACTCTTTTATACAGTGCTAGTTACATATCACACAATTCATCGTTCCCATGATGTGGCAAGGAAAACTATACTCCTTTTTACATGTTTTCCCATGAAACCCCTTATCTTAACTAACTCCCTTAGGGCCATACCTTCACCCAAGATGTCACTTAAATTCCTTACCATAGATAACCTAGCTATTTATACAATGCTACTTGCTGGAGGACACCCATGCTTGCTAAAATATTATTCTGCTTAAAGGTTACTATGCTCTAGGGGTCAGAAACTGTAACTATTATTATGTTTAAAGGTTACTATGTTCTAGGGGGCAGAAAGTATGACTAATCTTAGGAGCAGGCAGGCCAACTTTGTGAAACCTGCCCTCTCAGGGACTTTGTCCACGGAGGTCGTGCCCCACACGTGCCCTTGATTAGGAATTGATCCTTTAGTCCCCAGGTGCATGCTTTAAACACTGAGCCAGACCAGCCAGGGCACAGAAGAGGTAATTTCTTAAAACTTGGTCTTTTCCTTATTTCTCTGTGTTTTATGGTCTTTGAAATAATCGTCTGAGGTGAAAGTCACTAACTAGGGGAAAGATCAAACCAAAGTTGATGAGAGCTTGGCCAATGGGCTCACCCTTCTGTTAAGATGCCAGCTGCGCGTGCCCCCCCTCCCCCATCCCACAGCTGCCCTCCTCCTCTCCATCTGGCTCTCAGCCCCTTTCTGGGACTTTATATTCACATATGATCCCACTGTCCTTAAAATCGTTCACTAATTACAGAATTGTTTTTCTCTTACTTTTCTTTTTTTGACCTGAAACAGAAAATAACTTCATCCCTGAGCTCTCAAAACCAGACTCAAACATCAAGAAGGAGAAAGAAAAAAAAAAAAAAGAAAAAAACATGAGCTCTGTGAGCACATAAAACCTTTTGCTCAAAGTCAGAGTAGAGACTTTGTTTGAACAAATAGCCCCCAAATTAGAATTGGCTTGCCGGCATTTACTGTAATCGACTGATTCTATTACCAAGCTGTAGCGGTAACATGGAGAGAGATCTGGATAATGTGAAGACATTTTTCGTTTCTGGTAATGACACAGGCCTGTAAGTAATATCCTGTCTCTCTCTAGGTATTTGATTAGTAAAAATTTCTGCAGCTTCACCCAACCACAGGCGAGCACTACATCATCTAGGAAACAAAGCTGTATTTTATTAAAAATACTCTTCTACAACCAAGTAAAAGATAGCAACTTTGACTTTTAGATAAATTTAGTTTTAGGAAACATCTTTTCCTCCTACTTATCACAGACTCATGCAATGGTAAAACCTACTTTTTATTTTTATCTTTAATTAACTGTGGCCTTGAATTATGTGGGAGCTTAGATGTTCAGAAAAGTCAAGTGGGGATCATTTCTACTGGGAAGATGAATAATTTAAGAGGTGTCTCTGTTTTTACATCAATTGTCAAAAGATCTAAAGAAACTCAGAGTCCCATTGGTATAAAAAACAAATATTTCACTGACTTGGAAAATACTAGTGATTTTTAGTCTACCTTTGAAGACTCGCTGTGAACAGCCACTGCTTTTGATTGCCCCCAACTTTTAGAAACATCATTTTTCCTTTAAGATGAATTAAAACTTTGTATTATGTCCTGGTTGGTGTAGCTCAGTTGGTTGAGCATTGTCCTGTGCATGGAAAAGTTGCCAGTTTGATTCCTGGTCAGGGCACATGCCCCGGTTGAGGGCTTGACCCCCAGTAGGGGGCGTGCAGGAGGCAGCTGATCAATGTTCTGCTCTCCAGTTGATGTTTTCTCTCCCCCCCCCCCCCCACCTCTCTCTCTCTCTCTCTCGTTTCTTTTTTTCTAAAAAAATCAATAAAGAAAAATCTTAAATTTAAAAAATTTTAAGAGCCTATGTATTCTCAAGTAATAAATCTTACCGTTAAAAGACAAATATAAATTCAAGATAAATAGTTGGAGGAGTTACACAGAAAAGGAAGACAGAGAATAAATTATTTGTTATGAAAAAGACTTCTACTTTATTAAACATTTTTACATAGATATTGGAAAACTTAAATGTTTGATAAGCACTATATATGTATATCTACAATAATAAAAGCATAATATGCTATATAGACTGGACAGCCAAACGACCTTCCGGGCATCCTTTTGGACATCCTTCCAGATGAATCCGGGGCTGCCAGGGCTGATCCCCTTGCACAAATTTAATGCATCGGGCCTCTAATCTATCTATCTATCTATCTATCTATCTATCTATCTATCTATATCTATATCTATCTATCTATCTATATATTTCTATATATCTCTATATATCTATATATATTTAAGGTATCTAACAGCATTTCATTGAGCAGAAGTAGTTAAATAGGTAGGCAAGAAAATTATTTGCTTTCCTTCTAGCCATTGTATTTGCTTGAGGAAAAAATAAAATTTAGGAATAAAGGATAATAAAGACCAAATGATCTAAAATAGTGGTGATGACATTTTACATTTATCTTATACTTTGCAATTTATACTGTCCCGTGTATTATCTCATTTATTTGTCCATTTTTTCAGGAAAAAAATATTGTGCCTACTTTATAGTTGAGGAAACCAAATCTAGGAGAAACTAAATAGATTATAATAAACAAAAAATTAGTATATCAAAAGCACTTGTGTTCTTGAAGTGTTCAGAGGCAGATATTATGATATATCTATTTGTTTTCTGTACATGAGTACTGACTTATGCTTCAGTATAACTGTGACTGCACCCCTCTGAGCTATAGTCAGTATGCTCAACAGTCACATAGCATATGCTATATGAAAATATGCCTCTACCAATTGATCTTAAATGTGGAATAATTGCTGCTTTTTCTTCTTTGTCAATCTGTTCAACTGTAATATTTCAGAGAAGAATACTGAAATAGAAGTTAAATATTTCTAAAAATTCTGGGCCAATAAGATTACTTCTTTAACTGGAAAATTTTGCTTCATTATCACACAAAATGAACATATCTCTGAGCACTATTGAAAGCTTTTTAAAATCAGTAACACTCAGTGAGTAAGACATGGCTTACCAGGTGTTATATAAAAATTAAATTAAAATACAAAATGCTTTTGGTTCTACTATTTTTAAGTTCTATCTTTGAGCAAAATTTAGATTTTTTTATAACAAGAATTTAGAGTTTGCACAATCTATTTAAGAGTTATGGATGTCATCGGTTTTTCATTGTTCAAATGATTTGTAATTCCATGCTGAACTAAAATAGCCTCATGTGCCCAACTAATGTGGCTTATTTGTTGAAGGTCGACCTATGAATCAGGAGGTCACAGTTCGATTCCTGGTCAACGCAGATGCCAAGGTTGTGAGCTTGATCCTCAGTTGGGGGCATGCAGGAGGCAGCTGATCCATGATTCTCTCTCCTCATTGATGTTGCTATCTCTCTCCTTTTCCCTTCCTCTCTGAAATCAATAAAAAATATTTAAAAAATAAAATTGCATCATGTGCCATAGTTCGTAATTTCTCTTTTTCTGTGTATACATCCAGATTTACCTGCCTGATTTATTTTTTTATCTTTATTGTTCAGTTTATTAATTATATTGTTTCCTTTCCCCCCCTATAGTTCCCCTCCACCTCGTACTCATCCCACCCTCTGCTCTCACCCCGCTCCTCTGTCCTCTCCCATAGTTGCGTGATTTTTGTCCAGTCTCTTGCTGCACTTCCCACACCCCCTTTCTCCCCAAGAGTTGTCAGTCCATTCCCTCTCTATGTCCGTGATTCTGTTACATTCACCAGTTTATCCTGTTCATCAGCTTATTAATTCACTTGATTTTTAGATTCATTTGTTGATAGATGTGTATTTGTTGTTCCTAATTTACACTTTTATCTTTTTCTTCTTCCTCTTCTTAAAGAATATCTTTCAGCATTTCATATAATATTGGTTTGGTGGTGATGAACTTCTTTAGCTTTTTCTTATCTGCGAAGCACTTTATCTGGCCTTCAATTCTGAATGATAGCTTTGCTGGGTAATCTTGGTTGTAGATTCTTGCTGTTCATCACCTTGAATATTTCTTGCCACTCCCATCTGGCCTGCATCGTTTCTGTTGAGAAATCCGCTGACAATCGTATGGGTGCTCCCTTATAGGTAACTAACTGTTTCTCTCTTGCTGCTTTTAATATTCTCTCTTTGTCTTTTGCTCTTGGCATTTTAATTATGATGTGCCTTGGTGTGGTCCTCTTAGGGTTCCTATATATTGGGGTTCGGTGTGCTTCTTGGACTCCTAAGTCAATTTCTTTCACCAGGTGTGGGAAGTTTTCCGTCACTATTTCTTCAAATAGGTTTTCATTGTCTTGTTCTCTCTCTTTTTCTAGCACCCCTATAATTTGGATGTTGGTATGCTTGAGGTTGTCCCAGAGGCCCCTTATACTATCTTCAATTTTTTGGATTTTTTTGGTTTCTTGCTTTTTCAGCTGAGTGGATTTTCCCTCTTTGTATTTCAAATCTTTAACTTGGTTCTTGGGGTGCTCCAGAGCACTTTTAGGTCTTTGTATAATATTTTTTATTTCAGTTAGTGTATGCTTAATTTCTGGTTGGTCCTTTTTCATATCCTTGACAGTCTCCTTTATATCCTTGAGGGTCTCCTTCATTTCCTTGTAGGACTCATTCATTTCCACGTTGGTCTTGATCATTTCCTTTGTGGTCTCGCTTATTTCCTTATAGGCCTCGACCTTTTGTTGGAGCCTCTTGAGAAGCCCTATGACCGTGGTTTTGAATTCCATGTCCAGCCGTTTTTTTTTCTCCATTTCTTTCACATCTGATTTCTTTCCATGTCTCTGCATGGTGGCTGCTTCCCTGAGTTGGTCAATTAGCTTTTTGTGGTAGACTTCCTACTAGGGACAGTGACTCAGCCTCCCCAGTTACTTGAAGTGGATATGGGTTACACAGTCTTGCTGAAGTTAAGCTTAGGTTAATCGTTGTTAGCACTTGGAGGGGTTGACCTCCAGGCCAATTGTCTGTGAAGTTCAGCTGTGCTCAGGTTGGATGGGCGGAGTCTCTGGGCCAAGCAGACAGCGTTAGCTCCGCCCTATGTGGCCCCAGGGACTCTGTGCTGGGGACAATGGCCACCAGCACCTTTGAGAGAGAGCTGCTTTGGAGCTCCACCGGCTGCCGGGGAATTCAGACTCTCCCCAAATGAGTCTGCACACCCAATGTCTCACCCAGGGTCATAAAACAAAGCAGTCTGACGGTTTTCCGAATGAGAGGGCAAGTCGCAGAGCGCTCTCTGCATGGTCCCGCAGCTGAGCTGTTCGCACAAGCTGCCTTCTCCACAAGCCAGGAGACCCCTGCAGCACCCGAGCTTCAGCGTGCCCTCCCACTGTCCCGTTTTCACCCTGTATGATAGTGGGTTCCCTGGACTTCGTCCAGAGCTGGAGAATCAGTCCAGTGGGACATCTTTGTCTCCCCATTCGAGAAAACTGGCCGGTTTTCAGCCGCCCAACCTCTCCACTGGCGCGCTCCAAACCTCTCTCCGTGCGAATCTTTCAACGCTATCCGCCGCCGCTCCTCAGAGTCACAGTATCTTATCTTCACTTTTATTTGTGGAATTTTCACTCGGCCAGCTTTCTGGTGATTCTGGAAGGTGTTTGTTCTTTTGTTAAGTTGTAGTATTAAAATTGCTGAGCATGATGGCAAGATAGGTGTTTTAGCTATGCTGCCATCTTGGTTCTCCACTTGCCTGATTTCTTTTTCCAGATTTTATTTGTTGGAGGTTAGCTATTCTTAAGGTCAGATATTTATTTTCAATTTCCTGTTGAGAAAAAAATTCAAAGAGAAAAACATGACTGCCAAAACGACGACAACAACAAAGCAACCAAATCCCTTAAAAAAACCCCACTCATAAATCCTGGATTTATGCGGACTAAAAACTTCCCCAGACAAACTCAGTGTTAGGAGGTAGCACTGTACTATCACTGTGAGTCTTTCTTTACTCTGTTGGGGTAGACATTGGCGGGTGGGAGGGTAGAGGTGGGAGGGTTAGGGGGTTTCTTTCTTCCCATCTCCAGGAAGTAATAATCAACCAACCTACTCTAAATGCTGGATGGTATAACTAGGGTGATCCAGAAAACCTCCCTCCTGTTTATTTGCCAACCCGATTTAGAGTGAAACAATGGTTGGAGAATCAGAAAATGAGTCCTCTAAGCAGAGAGTTGAAGCTTAACCATGTAAGTCCCAGAAACTAGGAAATCTAATTAAATTCTTTCTTAAAAGCACCATCACACTTCTCTGCTCCTGCGAACAGCGTTGTGAATAGAACCTAGCCTTTTCTTGCTTTGGGGTCAGGATGGGTGGGAAGCGGCTCTGGTGAAGTGGAAAGAGAACTGGATTGGGAGTGAGAAGCCCGAGGCTCTGCTATGACTATGACACTTTCTAGCTGTGTGGGTTGGATTTGTGCCTGTAACCTGGGTTCTTTCCCTGTAGCAGCAGAACCAATAGAGTCTCTCCCTAGGTGGCTGGGGAACCTCTGAAATGAATTGTGTAAAAAGTTCCAAAGGCCACCCCTGCTCCATTCAGTTCTAACAAGTGGGGTCGTTTCTCTTCTGAGCCTGTTTCCTACACCCAGTTTATTTTAGGGTCCGTGGGCCTTTCATGCAGAGCTGGAGGGGAGCCCAGGTAGCTGCAGAACCTCCAGGTTGATTCAGTCCTTCCCACAGGCTTCATGAACCTGGGCCAGGCTGAAACATCAGCTCTCCATCTCCCCCGTGTCGTTCTTGCCTTCAGAACAAGTCTTATTCTTGCTACCTTCAGTCAATGTCATCTGTTATTTCTTCCTTTGCTGAGTGAAGACTAGAATCATCTTGTATCCATTTGTTTCCACGGCACTGTGTGTTGGGCGTGAAGGATGCGTGCAGGAATGGTCTTTATTGGGAGTGCCTTCCCAAGTGTGCCAATCCTTCTTCATTCAAAGCAGATGGCCCTCATAGACACCAAACCAATTCCCGCTCCCCCATTCCTCTTGATTGCACTTAAAATCAAATGGAATTCCAGGCAGACTCACGTAAAGAAAAGGCTGCAGCAGTGACGCCCCATGAACCTCACAGGACAGGCCCACACTGAGGAGGGAGTGCTGGGAGTGGCGTTGAGGCGCATTGGGACAGAGCCAACAAGGATGACAGACAGAAAGATCTACACACAGGGGAGGTCAGGGTTTTAGTACCCTCCGTGAAAGCCTTACACAGAAAGCTCTGTGCATGGGAAAGCTACCCGGGGCTGTGGCTCATTTTTAAGTTCAGGAAAACAAATTTCACATAAATGAGAACAGCATAGTCTCAAGGGCAAATCACACCCAGAGCGATTATAAAAGCGATCATAAGCAGAGTGACATGTAAGGAGACAATGAATGCAAACCAGAAAGATGTGTCCACAACCCCAATAAAAACTATGACTTATTATTTCAAAATGGGCTGAAAATGATGCAAGACATGAGGATCATAAATCAGAATTAGAAAAACAGAAAGATGTGACTGAATTCAAGAAAGAATTAGAAATAAAAGCCAAAAAACGTCAGTTGAGAAATGAATTCTAAACAAGAAGGAACGCAGGAACAAGTAAACACAACAGATACACCCTTAGGAAAAATGGAGAGTATAGAACAAAATTAAAGTAAAATAATCAAAAAAGAAAAAATATATATTTATTTCAGACAATACCATGCTAAGGAAAAAAAGAACAAACCAGTACTAGATGGAATATTCGTGTAATCAACAAATATTTATTGTAGGCCTGCCACTGTGCCTGATCTGTGCCCTGTGCTGGAACATAAAAGAATCTGCTCTTCTAGTAGAGGCAGACAGACCATAAACAAACAGCAAGTAAAACTGTCAGAGGCTGGTGAGTGCTGTGGAGGAAAATAAATCAGAGAAGAGGGAGAGGAAGTGCTGGGGTGTATGTGTGTCCTGACTTAAGTAGGGTGGTCAGGGAAGGCTTCATGGAGGAGGTGACAGAAGTCCTGAGGGAAGCATGGAGGTGAGCCATGCAGATGTGAGGGGTAAAACACTCTTTCAGGGCACGGGGACCAGCAAGTGCAAAAGCCCAGAGGCAGGATTGTGCCTGGGGAGCTCCAGGAGCAGCAAAGAACCCACGGAGGCTGGAGCAGTGGGCAGTGGGGACAGGGGGGATAGGCCAGATTAGGGGGTGTGCGGACTGATGTGGGGACTCTAACTTTGACTCTGGATGAGGTGGGGCTGGTGCCAGGCTCTGAGCAGAAGAATGACTTGCACCAAGGATCCCAAATCCTGAGGCTGCCAGTTGAGAATTGGTGGGGCAGAGACAGACAGGGAGGCAGGGAGGCCAGTGGGCATCAGACAGTGATCCAAGCTGGAGAGAATGGTGGTGCCAATGGCGACAGATTGGAGAGCAGTGGAGTGCAGAGATGTAGTTAGATTCTAAATGTAATAATAGCACAGAACTTACCAGTTGGCATCAGCCATTGTTAAGTGCTTAACTTGAATTAACTGATTTAATTCTCACAGGAATTCTGTAAGATAGCTAATATCAATATCCCCATTCTTACAATCCAAACAACCCCTTGACAAAATTGCCTAATGGACTCATAATAGATCATCCGTTACGCAAGAGTGGTTTGAGGCAAAAAAAAAAAAAAAAATTTAGGGTGAAAATCACAGTGCTTTGATTTTAAGATGTATCTAAACATGTGACCACTGTGTGATTAAAATAAATCTATTTAAAAAAATAATGCTTCTTGGATTTTGATCAAGATTGCCAGTCTTAACACTATGCATATAGTGAGAATGTAATTCCATCAAAAAGGAGACACAAAAAAAATAACGTCAAGTTTCCAAATGAGATACCATAAATGTTAGTCCACTCTCCAAATGTGAGCAGCAATGTGGTAATAACCCCATTCCGGCAGAGGAGACATCTCTGTGTGTTAAACCCTGGCAACAAGTAGTGCTGGAATTTTAATTCCTTCCAGAAACACATGCCAGCTGGTGTATGAGGCCATCTGTAGTCATGGGAGTTACTTTAAAAGTTCATTCAAAATAGGCGTGTACATAAGGCAGTGTTTTTTTCCTGCTCTCTGGTTCTAGTGTTTCTTTCTTTCTTTATTGTATAAGGTATTACATACGTGTCTGTATCCCTCCATTGCCCCCCTTCCCCCACTCATGCTCTCAACCCCCTGTGGTCTCTGTCCATTGGTTAGGCTTACATGCATGGATACAAATCCTTTGGTTGATTTCTCCCCCTTACCCCCACCCTTCCCTACCTTCTCCCTGAGGTTTGAGTGTTTAATTGATGATTCTCTGTCTCTGGATCTGTTTTTGTTTATCAGTTTTTGTTGTTCATTAAATTCCACAAATGAGTGAAATCCTGTGATAATTATCTTTCTCTGACTGGCTTATTTCCTTAGTATAATGCTCCCCAGGACCATCCATGCTGTTGCATGGTAAGAACGCCTTTTTTTTTTTTTTACCATTGTGTAGATGTACCTCAGTTTTTAATCCACTCATCTCCTGAAGGGTCCTTAGGCTGTTTCCACATCTTAGCTATGGTGAATTGTGCTGCTATGAACACAGGTGTACATATATCCTTTCTGATTGGTGTTTTTAGTTTCTTGGGCTATTCCTAGAAGTGGGATGACTGGGTCAAATGGGAGCTTCATTTTTAGTTTTTTGAGAAAACTCTATACTGTTCTCCACAGTGGCTGCACCAGTCTGCATTCCCACCAGCAGTGAAGGAGGGTTCCTTTTTCTCCATATCCTCACCAGCACTTGTCATATGTTGATTTGTTGATGATAGCCATTCTGATAGGTGTGAGATGGTACCTCATTTGGGTCCTAGTTTTTACAAACTACATACATTTTATCGAACACACTTTTCATATAAATGTTTTATAAGAATATTCTTAAATGCACTTCGGATATTATAAAAAAGTAGGTCAGTCTGCACTTGTAATTAACTTTTGTTATATTTCATTCCAGCTCTAATGATATGTTTCTGTACTATTCACCCACTTATTTTTTTTTTGAACACATTTTTGTTTTCTTATTGAAAAAATATACATGCAAGTCTTATGCAGTTTTTTGAGGAATTCCAGTTGTTGATACGGGAAGGATAATGAAGTATTATATCAATCCGCCAGTCAGGGGCTGCGGGTTGGGGGCAGCTCCTACGTTGAGCATCTGCCTCCTGGTGGTCAATGTGTATCATAGCAACCAATTGTTCCACCTTTTGGCCGATTTGCATATTAGGCTTTTATTATATGGGAAAAATAGTAGGACAGGGTTTCCTTAATATAAAATCATTAAAAGTATGGTCCTTTCTTTACAGTGATACTAACAGAACACCATCAGGAACTGCAATTCTGTTTGCACAGTTTTCTTTCCTTTCAGAGTTTCTTCTATGGATATCAACAGCAGACAACCTGAATTAGGAGCATATAAACCATTTTAAGGGTCCCTCAATCTATCATAGGACAGGGTAATATATCTCCAATGCGACTGCAATATTGGTTGATTTACTGTTTATTTTGCGCTAAAACCATACATGGGAAGATGAAAACAGTTGTCTGGGTAACTGAGGATCTCAGTCTCTCCTCAGGATTAATTTGTGCACCTGCTGCTCTCTAAACACCTGGGGCACATCAGCAAAGCTTCGGGCGCTGGTGCTGCAGGAGCATTATGGTGTGGAGTGGTAGGAGGGACATCTAGGTGAACAAATGTTCAATGGAAAATGGAGTAATAGTCTGGTGACACTGGAGAGACCAGGCTGACTCACAGGGAAGCAGCAAACCTTGTTCTGTAATCCCCAATGCAAAAACCTAGTTGAAAAGAACCAATAATTGTCATCCATAGAGTCTGAACAGTATTAGATTACAGTTTTTACTATTTTACTTATAGTCTATGTATTACATCTATAGTAGTAACTCTTTCAAATAATCTCCACTTCAAGGAGTCACCAGGTTAACAGACACTGATCAGCCCTCATTGGAGGTTAGTTGTGCCCTAGTAAACCCTTGAGGAAGTGCCTGGCTCCATAGTAAGCCTGGGTACCTCTGTGCCCACTGGCTGAACTCTTTGTTTGCCAAGAGTCACCTAATGTTCATTCCCAAGTTTATTCAGTTGCCCTTTTATTGTAATTATACAATTTATTGAAACATTCTATAAATGGATAAAATCTGAGTGTGAAAAGAGTTGCCATTCCTATGAAAACCAAGTAAGTGCTTTGGAAAGACTAAAAAAAGCGAAGTTGCCAAAAATATGAAACTGCTGTTTGATTAGGTGTTGATGAGACAACTTGTGAAAGACTGTAGGGTTAAAAAAAAATCCTGAAAACTGTGGGCTCTCAACTCAGCTGACTTGTGCATCTTTAAATGCTCATTCCAATTTAAAGATGCATAAGCTGATGATAACCAGAGGGGATGCATTTTGGGTATGGCATATGTGAGAATGATGATTCAGTTTTGCAATCGATGGGCTCTTATTAAAATGCCTTGGCCTGACTTTAAAATGTGGGGCAATGCACATTTGTATGGTTCAGGTTAAAAGAAAATGATTAAGGTTAAGTATTATTTGATTCATGGTTCTTCATTTAAAATTAACCTTTTTTATTAATCAAGCAGCTCAAGAAGGAGCATCTTCAGCACTTTACCCAGGCAGAGCCCCTACGGCTCCTTTTGGGTTTCTGGGAAGAGGCACTGCATTGGGAGAGCTCATGCAGGAAGAGCTGAGACACTGGGTGGTCTAGTGTTTCTTCTCTGATTGTATGAGGTGGAATGGCAGAAACCTTCCCAAGGTAACTGTGTGATCAGAAAGCTTTGGGGAATATGGCAGGTCCTCCAGGGTCAGTAGACAGAATCCCAAGCCTTAGGGAACGCAGAACAGGTATAAACATGAGAGTTGCCTTGCAAAGCTAAGCTAACATTCTTTTTTTTGTTTTTGTTTTTTTTGTTTTAAGAAATAATACAGAGAGATCTTTATTCAGTTTCCTCAAGTGGTAATATTTTGCAAAACTCTAGTGCAATATCACAACCAGGTATTTAAACTAAGTCAAGATATTCCCATTACAAGGCTCCCTCATATTGTCCTGTATAGCTACACCCACTTTCCTCTCCCCACTCCCCAAACTACCCCCTGAATCCCTTCTTGACCCCTGGCAACCACCAATCTGTTCTCCATGTCTAAAATTTTGTCACTTCAAGAATGTTATGTAAATAAAATCATACAGCATGTAACTTTTGGGGGTCAATTTTTGTCTCTCATAAGCTAACATTCTTGCTTGCTGAAAATGTAAGGGAAGTGTTTTGATTTTTTCTACCCCCCCCCCAATGATTTAGGTTTTAAACTGAAACTATAACTTTAAATGCAGTATTTTTTCAGATAAAAATTTCCCATGCTATTTAGATATACCTGAACGGCCTAGCCAGTGTGGGCCAGGAGGTCACAGTGCCATTGGCACATGCTTGGGTTTCGAACTCAGTCCCCAGTTGGGGGTATGTACGAGGCAGCTGCTCAATGATTTTCTCTCATCATTGATGTTTCTATCTCTTTCTTCCTCTCTGAAATCAATAAAAAATATATTTAAAACAAAAAAAAATCTTAAAAAATTATACCTAAATGGGCCATGCCCAGAGGGAAGGGGGCAGAGGTAATTCTCAATATTGTAAAAATAAAATAAAAATTTATAAGAAACAGAATGGTCATGTTGTATATAATTCCCAGTTTTACACTAGGCTAGCTGGAGAAATGTAAGCCAGCCCAAAAGCAATAAATACAATTCAAATGACTAATGTCACTATTGCTTTTGGGATCTGCCCAATCGTTAGGCCTATAACAATGATGGTTGGGAGGACCTCAGAAGCTTTCGCCCCGCAATTCCCCATTACTCCGTGTTTTGCTGTATACAAATATAGAAAGAATAAGATACACTGAGGTGGAAGAGGGCATTAGGCACTTGGAAAGAAAAGGAATTCTTTCCTCAGCAACTTTTATGTAGAATTAGCAATATCAAAGTAAAGGCAACTTTCAATCACCTGGAGTGAATGGTCACCCAAATAATGAAGAATCCTGGCATTCCCCCCTCTTTCTAAGACACCAACATCTGTTGAATATTCCTAACAGGGCCTGCCTCTCTACAAGTCATTTTAAGGGTGGTCTGATAGGACAAAACATTTCATTAATCACTATGCAGTGCATTTGTAAGTTTGTTTTCATCTCTCAGGAAACATGTTTCTCACCAAGGCACATTTAATGAAACGACCTTTATTTTTATGGTTTCACTGGAGATAAGCTCAAAGTGTTCGACTGACTGCTATAATTCTTTAAAATTAACCACCAGTGAATCATACTCACTTTATATCCTTATCCCAAGTGGCTTAGAGTCTGCCTTATTATTTTTGTTTGAACTTGACAGGAAATAGATTTTAAGAATAGAAAATAAAATATGAAACCCTTTCCTTTCAGCCTATATTTTTTTCAAGTAAACACAGTGCACATCTGGGTAGAACTTTAGGAAACAGAGCCTCCATCTCTTAAGAGAAATATATTATCCTATTATGTGTACCTATTGGTATATGTGTTTCAAGCATCTACAGAAGAGGAACTGTATTAGGCAACTCAGCCACATTCCGTGGGCCAGCCTGTGGGCACAGCGTCCTCCTGAAAATGCTTCTATGAGCATCACAGTGTTCAACGAGCCGCCACCTTGCTTTACTGCACTGTCATATACTTTATTTGCCAAGTCCCCACATTTTCAAGGTCAGATATATTTCTTATCTGGAGTCTTGAGAGATGGTAGCCATGAAAACTCAGCATTGAGATGCAAAAGAAGGCCTGAGAGCCACTGCAGCAATGGGCTTTGCCTCAGAATGAAATAAAGTCAGGGTCTCAGCATGCTTGAAATCCTGCAGCCAATGGGAGGTGTGAGCAGAGCATCCTAATCCTGTACGTGAAAAAGTATAAATACCGGTGTGGGCAAAAGTAGGTTTATAATCGGGAGCACGCGAAACAGTTTATTCTTGTAGTACCTGGTATTTATTAATTATTATATCATTTATTTGTACTCTAACTGGAAACCTATTTTGTATATACATTTAAAAAAAGCCTTACATTACAAACATGGCAATAAAGTGCCTTCTCATTTTACTCCTTTTTTCTTGTTGCCATTTGGTTCACTGCATGGGAGAGGGCTTCAGGATGGTTAAAAGGATGCCACATGGTTTCAAGAAGAGGCTCAAGCAAAAGCCAACCACCAGGGCCCCTCAAAGGCCTCTGGGCTGCAATGGTTGCCTGACCTGCCTGCTTGCGGGTGAGCCTTTGGAAGAGATACTCGCTCAGCTCAGCCCAGCCCAGCCCAGGGCCGGCCAGCTTGTAGATGTGAGTCAGGTGTTGCCCATCTTCTTGTTGGGTTTCACCTACTCACCCCAGAAGTGGTTGTGCAGGAGTTACAAAGCTGAGGGTCTGCATGGGTAGAACCCAGGGCCTGCAGTTCTGAAACGGCCTGGTTCAGGCCTCTCTCCAAGGCCAGGCAGCTTCCATGGCCCTGACTTTTGCCCACTCATCCTGGAAGCCACAGCACATTCTGGAAGAGAAGGCGCCCCACGCTGGTTTGCATCTTTAAGAGACACTCAGCATCTGCTCTTAAACACATGGTCTCCATGTGCCAACTCTCAGAAGTGGCCCATGCCCTAGAGAGCCACATTGTCTTGGTTGAAATAGAAGTTCAGAGAGAGGTAGGTGTGGGAGGCCTGTGGTTGCAGGTTGGACAGGCGGGTGACCGCAGCCTCCACCTCAGTGTAATAATTCTGACCAATTGGGGAGCTCATGGTTGTTTGGCAATAAGGAGTTAAGGTAAAACAAAAACAAAAACAAAAATGGTGTTGGCTGGTTTCGAAGGCTGAGGATGGCTGAGGTGGGTCTGAAGGTGGTGACTGGAAAAGAGGTTGGAGGGTGGTTGGAGGCTGGAAGAAGGGGCATCTGTCCACACACTGTTGAGGCAAGAGACAGATGCAGGGGACACTGCTTCATTATACTCTTACTCTAACGTGACCTGGTAGGGCATCTGAATTACTCTCAAATGTCTCCAAAGAAATCTTTCTCAAGGAGTGGAAGACTTAGCTTTTTCATATATATAACCTTAATGATTCACTAAGACACATGACCTGAGAACAAAGCAGTGTGTTTTTTTATCTTTATTGCTGAGAATATTAGAGAAGTCCCTCCTTTGCCCCCTCCCCTCCCACTTCCTGACCCGCCCCAGGCCTTCTGTGTCCAAGGGTTATGCATATATGCGTACAAGTTCTTTGGTTGATCTCATCCCCACCCCCCGCCCCTTTCCCTCTGAGATTCATCAGTCTGTTTCATGTTTCTATGCCTCTGGTTTTATTTTGTTTCTCAGTTTATTTTGTTCATTAGATTCCACATATAAGTGAGGTCATGTGATATTTGTCTTTCTCTGACAGGTCCCTCTGTCTCAAAGGGTAATAGATCTTTCTTTCTTTTTTTTTTTTTTAAAAATATTTTATTGATTTTTTTTACAGAGAGGAAGGGAGAGGGATAGAGAGTTAGAAACATCTGCCTCCTGCACACTGGATATGTGCCTGCAACCAAAGTACATGCCCTTGATCGGAATCAAATCTGGGACCCTTGAGCTCATAGGCTGATGCTCTGTCCACTGAGTCAAACCGGTTAGGGTGATCCTTCTTTTTTACAGTTGCATAGAGTTTGACTGCATAAATGTATTCAATAGAATGTCACTTCATTACATAAAGTGTAGCAGTGGAAATGTTGCAGAAAACAACTAAGTGTTAAAAACAAGGTGGAGTTACTACATATAACTGATTTGAACACTCAGCCATAAGACTTGGAATCTAAGACCTATACCACCTCCAGGGAGATGTTCATTGTCACAGCCCAACCCCCGCCCCCACACTGGGAGAGGTGAGTGAAATGCAAAGCCTGAAAGGCACAACAGGGGCAGCAGTGTGGTGCAGGATAGTTACTCTTGGGCCATTTTGTATTGGTAGATGGCTTCTTATTTTGACCTTGATCTTTCAGGACATAGGCATAGTTGTAGTGACCCTGGGCATTGTGAGCAGAGTTTGAACTCCAGACCTAGAATTAATAAATTAAAACAAGAAAGAAGAGCAACAAAGAATATTGCCTTGGAATGTTGTCAGTTTCTGTCATGTTTATTCAGTTTCATGAATCTGTATTTGTAGTTTTTTTCCCCGCTAAGTTAGGACCTTTGGGTTTTTGTGAATTGTAAGATACTAAAAATGCCTATAGGTAACATGATGAAAAGGTATCTAAAAAAACATCCAACGTAAATGTGAACTGAATGGTCTCCATGTGTCAGAGAGCCGGATCAGGGGTCTGTTATCTCACCTGAGGCATCTCTGGGATCACAGCAGGGCCCATTTCTAGACCGGAGGGCACAGCATAACCAGGGTCACATTCTCACACATCAGGCCCGTATGGCTTTCCTAATTTGGGGTGCAGGGGGCAGAAGATGGGACATCACTGGGCCTATGCTGCTGCTGCTGCAAAACTTGACCCACAGGGGCCAAGCGCAGACACTCCTGCTGGAAGGAGGCAGGCATTAAGCAAACCTTTTTCCCTTTGATGTCTACCCATCTAGAAGGGGGCAGACTTTCTAATCATGGAGATTTGAGGAAATAGCCTCAGTTATCTCTACAGGCTCAAAAGAGAGCCAAAGCAAGAAAAGATTAAACGGTTTTCATGAAAGGAGAATAACCCCAAACCACAACCTCCTCTGTAAAAGATCAGATCTACTGTGCCTTTGTACTCTGCCTTCTTTCCCTTTGTTCTTTCCCACCATTCAGGTTTCCTTCAGTGTGGGGACCCGTGCCACCAGTGTGTGTGTGCAAGACTCTCTCCCACCCCCTCCCTGCCTGCAGGGTTACCCCATCCTCCTTCACATGCACAGTTCTCAGGGTGCCTGTTAGAAGGAAAACACATTCCAGGCCTAGGAGTGTGCATGGGACTGGAAGTCCCTTAATTACCCAATAGTGGTGGGCAGTAAAGTTGTGCTAGTTTGAGGTCATTATCACATGCCGGCCAGGCCAGAATGTTCCATGTGTTCAAAATGCACTTGGAGTTCCAAGTGAACAAAGAGAAAGGAAAAGGTCTAAAGGCATGTGTGGCCCAGAGCAGAGTCATTGATAGGGGAAAATCTCAGAAGTGACATCGTTTGGACAAAAGAATTTTCAAGCGTTTGAAAATCGGAGTAATTCAATATATATGCAGGGTTCACTATGTGCTAAGCACTGTGCTGGTGGCTGGGCACAGTCAGAAGGGCTGGAAATCTGGGCAATTATTAAATGGGTTGTTAGAGTGGTAATCAGGGAGCCATGGGAGCAGAGAAGAGGAGGGTTATCTCAGACCAGGGAGCCAGGGGAAGCTTTTGGGAAGAAGGGACAGCTAAGCTGAGACTTTAAGAATAGATTGAAATTAGCTTCTAGAGGGAAGGTTGGGGGTGCAGATGACATGTAGAATGGAGAGTGTAGGGCTTTTGAGGGACTGTACAAAATTCATTGTGGCTAGATCTTAGAAGGCTGAGTCTGGGGGTGAAGAGACCTGAGAGGACTTGGAGGTCACACTGGAGGCTTTGGGATTGATGTGAAGTGCAGTATGAGTCAGTGGAATGTTTTAAACAGAAGAGCTGGAAAATTTTCTGTAAAGGGTCAGAGAGTATATATATATATATATATATATATATATATATATATATATATATAATCATATGATCGCTGTTGTAGTATGAAAGCAGCTATAGAGAATACAGAGACAAGTGGGCATGGCTATGTTCCCATAGAACTTTACTTACAAAAATAGGTGGAGGAATAGATTTGACCCAAAGCCTGTAGTTGGCTGACCTTTGGTTGCAGTGTTAATTTTTAAGTTATAGTGAGATCAAGTCCTTTAGAAGCCCATTAACTTTCTCCCAGTAAATGGACAACTGCGTATCCTATGTAGGAATATGTACCAATCCTAGTCTCTCTGATTGAGGCCATGGGTTCTTAACTGTGGTCCATGGACATGCTTAAGCAAGTTTAAGAGAATTCAAAGAAAAGTTATTTTATAATGTCTTTTTCTGTATGGCGAAGACTCTGGAGAGAAAATGGATCAGTTTAAAAATCATTTCAGTAGTTGTCTTAATCCAAATGTAAGGCATGGTGAGATGTCTCCATGATTGGACATCAGATGGTTTCTTTCTAATACAAATGAAAGAAAAGTCCTTGCAGCACAATTGTGATTTTTCTTCCTTTAATTGAGCCTGGCTTAGGTTGAAAAATTATAAAAACAAAAGATTGTGTATTCTTTGGCTTTATGTCACATGTTCAAATTCTGCCTCTTTTCTTACCAGCAGAGTCAACCTATGCCAGTTAGTCACTTTCATTAGACCTTGGGGTCCTTAGTACAAAATGGGATTGCAAAGATTGAGTTAAAATGTGCAAGCAATTGAGCACACCATTCCAGTAAGTGGAGACTTTA
The DNA here is from genome assembly GCA_027563665.1 of Antrozous pallidus. NCBI lineage: Eukaryota > Metazoa > Chordata > Mammalia > Chiroptera > Vespertilionidae > Antrozous > Antrozous pallidus. Next base: position 81,062,714 of record CM050513.1, read on the forward strand.
TTACTGGCATTAGGACATAGGGGGGTGCTAGATTCTCGTGTGTAAGGTTTTTGCCATTGGAAACTGTGGTGGGGGAGGGGGAACCCTGTCATCTGTGTCATCCTAATATTAGTCAGTGGGATCTCTTTTGTGCAAAGAAGCTCATTTAGAAAAGGTGGGGCCTTGACCAGAATTTGGATTTTCTTTAAGATTAAGATCTATGCTAAAGTATTTGTAGATTTGCTTCTAGTGCTGCCAGGTAAAACCACCATGCATAATTAGAGAAGCCTTGGTGAAGCCATACATCCTAGGGATGGTCCAGTGGTTTACAGTTTGGAATAAAGGAGAAAACTGCAGCAGGGGCTGTCTCAAAACATCATCTTTATCCAAAAAGTTGACATTGCTTCTAATTTTGTGAAGTGCATTATGTTGAAATTGGCACTTCTACAAGACTGTCCCACCACCTGCTTCAGATGCCAATCTCAAGTCCAGGTTGTTACCTGTGCTTTTGACCAACTGTTCTTTGGAATTTACCACAATCCCCTGCTTGAATTCAGTTAATTTGCTAAAGCAGTTCATAGGACTCAGGAAAACATTTTGCTTACTGTTTACCGCTTCATTATAAAGAAACTAGAGGCCCAATGCATGAAATTCATGCATGGTTAGGGTCCCTAGGCCTGACCGACAATCAGGGTTGCCAGCAGGGTACTTCCTTCCCTGGTTGCTGGCTGCCATCCCGAGCCTTCCTTTGTTCTGTGCTGCCCCTGGTACTCAACACATATCACAGTGAGCAATTGAACTCCTGGTTGCACTCCCAAGAGGACACTTTGCATATTAGCCTTTTATATATATAGATATCACTCAGGAACAGCCACATGGAAGAGATTCAAAGGCAAGGCAACAGGGAGTACTCTCAAGGTGTTCCAAGAGTTACCACATTGACATAACAAGACACCTTTATCCTCATCACTAGAGATTCCAAGGGAATCAGTGCCAGGACCTGGGATAAAGACCAAATATATATTTCTTATTACAAATAATAATATCACAGGTAACTTGCTCTCGTATGATGGGGATGGAATGGAACCCAAAAGCGAAGGTTAATTTCATAGGCTCTGACACAGTACCACTTAGTATATTAAAAAATAGAAGGCATGCATGCCCAACTTATTTTCTATCAAGAAAGTCAAATAGTCAGGTTTTAAAATAACAGAAGTTTATTTTAAAATGGTTTAGCAGACTAGAGTATAATTATTAATAGTTGTTATTTTTTGGCACACCAGAATCTGTTCCTCCTTTGTAGCCACTCTTACCAGTGGAGTCAACCTGTGCAGGTTCTCTGCTCTCTCCATCATGGACTTCTCTGAGGAGAACAAGCCAGTCATTTCACTCAGCTGGTGGGGGTAAGGGATGTGGGCTGAATTCAATCTCAGCGAATGAGATTCCCTCTATGAGCACTTCGATGTGAGGAGAGACAAAAGTGATGGGAGTTTACCCATTTGTTTCAATGACAATGCTCAGAGCTTACTGCCAAGCTCCTGCTATAACACAGTATCACAGACTGAGTGGCTTGAATGATAGACATTTATTTTCTCACAGTTCTGGAGGCTGGAAGTCCATTTCAAGATGCTGGCAGATTGAGTTTCCTCTGGGGCCTCTCTCCCAGGCTTGCAGATGGCCACCTTCTTGCTGTGTCCTCACATGATCTTTCTTCTAGATACATGAATCCCTGGCTTCCTTCTGTATGTACTAATCTCCTCTTCTTATAAGGACACTCTTAGATTGGATTAAGGTCTTGATAATATCTTCATTTAACCTAATACCTCTTAGAAAACCCAAACACAGTCACATTCTAAGGTGCTAAGGTTAGGACTTCAATATTATGAGTTTTTGGGGAATACAATGTAGCCCATAACATCTCTCATTTCTTGTTTATACAGGTCAGCTCAACATCCCCTTAAATTCTGTGAGCTCCTTATTCTTATTTAAGTTATCCAAAGTCAGTTTTTTTTTTATTTGCCACTAAAGCAAACCCAATGTAGTATAGTCTGGCAGACACTCCTATGGGATTATGTAAACCTGGATGTGGTGGAGCAGTTTGACATAGAAAAGTTCATTCTTTCAGAACATTTTTCTCTTGTCTAAAGTGTGTTGAATTAAAATCTCCCTTCAGTGGCAGCTGGTGAGAGACACAACGAGACTGGAATGATTGGGATGAACTGATGAGAGATTTGTGACTGGAATTACCAACGACATTTTATTCTTCAGAACTTCCACTTATGAATTAATTTTCTCAATTATCTGTATAAGTTATGAAAGCTGCCTTTTAAGGAATAATCAAATGACATTTTACACACTTTGTAATAGACACAGCTCTTTCTCTGAGGCAATAGGGAAGGAAAAAAATGAAATAGAGCTTGTGAACAGAGAGACGCTGAGGGCACTCATTCCTCATTACCTTCTTAGCAGAATAGAGATGTCACCTGTGAACCCTACTCCCTGACTTTAGGGACCTCAAATGCTTATTTCATTGAGGAACCAGTCACCCATAGAGTGAGGTGATGTGGGAGGAGGAACAACTTTGCAATGAGCACTGGAGGAAGGGACATGCCGTGAGCCATGGACTAGAGATGAGCAAGTTTCTATCACCACACAATTGAGGACAAAGAACAAATTCATGGGGAAACAGCCTATTTTTAAGACATTAGCCAGCAAATGCTGTGGCTTTTTAATAGGAAAAAGAACATAGATTAGAAGGTTCTTTTCAAGATTTGGAATGAGTGAATTAAGTACAAGTAAAACCAAGAGAGGCAGGTAAAGGGTAACAGATGGGATACTGGGCGCCCATCTGAAATGACCAACCACTGGGTACCAGCTGCAAAGGGAAGCAAGCAAGACCAGGTTGATAGAATTGGCCAATTCGGGTTTCATGAGCATAGACAGCTAATTTAGCAGGGATTAAATATCTGGAATAGGGGATAGACTGGCAGCCTGCTGGAGCTGGGAGAAGTTCAAATAGTGTAAGCAGACACCGGGTGCAGTCCCTGTTGCTGGAAAAGTGGTGAAGCAGAAACCCCAGGACACTCGGCTAACATCCTAGAACAGTGGTCGGCAAGCTGTGGTTTGCTGCTCTGTTGACTAATGAGTTTGCTGACCACTGTCCTAGAATACTCTTTAAAAACGTGTTCTTCTTTCTTTGAACACCTTTTCCAATTGCTTGGCGGAACAATGAAATAAGACTTCTGTTTCATTCTGTTCATAGCTGATTGTGTAGCCCAGCTCATCATCAATACTGTTTTACCTGAATTCACAGATCGAAACCTTCCTACAAGCCTTTTCTTCATAAAGTCACTTTAGGACCACCCCATGTTAGATTTCGTATAATATCATTTGAAAAAACTAAAGCTAAGACCTCAATTATATTATATCTTCCATTCAGAGCTCTACTAAACTAAATTTTCTTGATTAACAAATATTTTCAGACCCACACTACCTCATTTGTTTGGAAATAGATACATGTCAACAAAGAAATAAGTGGGAACAAATTCCCTTTGACCCATCTAATCATACCTGAATATGGACTCTCTTGATGCTAAATGTCATCTCGTATCACAGTGAACACAGTCAAGTGCATGTACAAAAAGGATGCTTTGCCTGTGCTGGAAAACAGGGTGGGGAAGCAGGGCTACTTTGGGGGTGCAATGGTGTCCCCTGCGTATTGTAAACCATATAACTAACTTTCATAGAGAGCTCATTCTTTTTTTTAATGACTATTATGAAGTCACTTTGTTTATTTTTTATTTCAGAGAGAAAAGGAGAGGAGAGAGAGATAGAAACATCAACAATCAGAGGGAATCACTCACTGACCAGCTGCCTCCTGCACCCCCCCCCCCCACTGGGGATGGAGCCCGCAACCCGGGCATGTGCCCATGACTGGAATCGAACCCAGGACTCTTCAGTCCGCAGGCCAATGCTCTATTCACTGAGCCAAACCAGCTAGGCGTTCTTTTCTTGAGAAACATTCACGTATTAGCTCTCTAAAAGGCTGTGATAGTATGTTAGCTAGTTCTTCATTATTGCAGAGCAGTGTAAGATGTCTGTCTCAAGCACTCTCACTGCCCTGGATTTCTGCAGTTTGCACAGAGATGTGATGGCAAATGATTGCTGCTAAATCCTGAATACACTCCAGTCACTCTTTCCTAAAACTGTCAAGCTTCCAATTGGAGAGAAGCCACTGTACATAGAGTGAGTGCAAACATGAGCTCATTCAACCTGCTCTGTGGCTAGTTTTGAAGCTGAGGTAATGAGCAACCTTAGCTTCATAAGGATTTATTTGTTATACACAAAAGGACTGGCTCTCTGGAACTGTTAGTGTTGGTGACAGAGGGCAGGCCTCATAAGGATGAAATCATGAGCAATAATTACCTGGGCATGTAAAGGACCCTCTTGTCCACCACAAAACCCACCTGAAGAAGAGATTGATGGCTGGAATGAACGAGAAAAACAAGAACAAGCCCACTAAAACTTCCTTTTGCTCCAATCTTTGAAACACATAATAATGAAGGACAAATTAATTTGGAACCAAATCCACTTCTGTCAGTATTTATTCACCTCTTTCATTTTTAAGTTCTCATTGAAGGAATGAAAAAAAGATTAGACCAATGTGGGCAGGAGAGACTTCTTGAGGGTTGGCTATGACCTGCCTTGGGGTTGGCCTTTATCAAGGCAACAGCGGGTTTTCTACATGCAGAGAAAGGACAGCCTCAGATCAGTAGTTGATGTCTAGACTCAAGACATGACCTGCTAATACATTGTTGGTCACATTGGGCAGGCACATTAACCTTTCCATCTTCAAGTGCCTCAACTTTAAAAGAAGACAAGTGGGGCCTAATGCTCAGAGCTCATCCCAGTGGAGCTCAGTTCCTGCCATGGCTCACTGGCACACCCTGAGCAACAGATGAGTAATTATTCTGACATGTTTTTGTGAAAGAGAGGGCTAAGGGACTGCTTGGCTATAGGAAACAAACAGCTCCATTCACCTGCCTCCTTAGGATTTTATTATAACAACAACTTGAACTAAAATTAATTATTAGATACTATCTGCAGGATAAGCATCCTTGAGAAAACACATGTATCTGTAGTGTCTTTAAAACAAGGACATTTTGAAGTCTAAATATGAAGATTCCAGTAAAACACTCAGAGACTCAGACTTGTTTGGAAAAATCAAGGCAGGACCTGTTGTCTTCGACAGGATTCCCTTGAGGCCCCCGACCTTTCAGAGAATCCTCCTTGCAGATTTTCCAATCAATTCCTGCACTTTTTCACAGGTTCCAAAGGTCACTCTAGTTCTGAAAGTCAGTGTTATGAATTGTTAACCTGTGATGTGAGGTCACTGAGGGGCTGGTGAGGAGAACGTGGAGATTTCATAGCGGGAGCTCAGACATGTGCAGGCCACCACATTATATTCTTAGTGGGGAGTGCTGATCTGAAAAAGTAGGAAACAAGCCCATGTTTTTCTTTATTTTAAAACTAGAAGCCCAGAAATTCATGCATGGGTAGGGTCCCTAGGCCTGGCTGGTGATCAGGACCAATCGGGGCCTTCTGGCTGCTGGCTGGGCCTCCCTTCCCTAGCTGCCAGCTGCCAACTGGGGCCTTCCTTTTTTCTGCCTCCCCTTCCCCCACCCTGCTGGTCACACACATCATAGTGAGCAATTGGTCTCCCGGTTGAATGCTTGAGGGGTCAATATGCATATTAGGCTTTTGTATATGTAGATATCTCACTTAAGATCAGTGCAAACCATCTAATTTCTATGAAGGTAATTTTGAAAATGAATAATATTCACTAATGATTCTTCAACCTAAACTTGAATTGTCCATATTTTTTGTCCTTCCTCTCCTCCAATCAGCTCAGATGGATTTAAGATATTTTAAGACTTTTCTCTAAAATACATATGAACATGCCAAGCAGAAAATTGAGAAGTTAGGCAAAAATTTTTTACTAGGACATGGATAAATTTTCAAGGGTAAGAAAACCTGTGGGGACAGCCCAATTCTGGACCTTAGAGATCACAGACCTGACAAAATTTTCTAAATGATGTGTATTTATTTCAGCCTAATAGGTTTGGATGAAACTCAGAAAGTCTAAGGAATTAGAGGGACTTTTCGTCATTTTCCCAAGGAGAAACTTTGATTTTTAAAAACAGTAATTTAATTTTTAGAAAAAGAGTGCAATGGAAACTGACTTCTTCCTAATTATTGGAGGAAAAGGAATAGAGATTAGAATTAAAGTACTTAATAATACAGCCACCAACAACACACATATTTTATCCATGATCAACTGTGTGACTTCAGGGAAATTACTTTTTTGTGCTTTAACTGGATGATCTGTCAAAAATAAAGGTGTTGCTATCTGACCTATCTCATAACAGACTTGTGAAAACCAGAGGTGAGATATTAATATATTTCCCAGGGCAGCTATTACTGGGTTTCATTTTGCTTTTCTGGCTTGGAAGATACAAGGAAGTCTCCTTCTGAACTGAAAAGACAAATTCTTTCTCTTAACACCCCTCAAAGAGTCTCCAAGGTGACTGAATAGAGGCCAGACTGTCATTCAGTTGCTACTAGCATAGCCAGTTTTTGCTCAATACTATGAATTATCAGATGAATTCCAGCTCTGGACGAAGTATAATGGAAGCTCCCAGCTATCCCTTGCTCTTTTTACTCCTATATCAGCTTTTAGAACATGGGGCCCAGCTTGGGGAAACAGAGACACACACATACAGTGTACACAGATACATAGACCCGCACCAGGATATGGGCAAGAAAATCTGGTCGCAGTCTTTTTTTATTTTAAATGTCTTTTTATTAATTTTAGAGGGAGAGGAAGGGAGCGGGACAGAGAGACAGAAACATCAATGAGAGAAACACTGATTGGCTGCCTCCTGCATGTCCCCTACTGGGGCTTGAGCTTGCAACCCCCGCATGTGCCCTGACCAAGAATTGAACTTGTGAGCTTGGTGCATGGGGTTGCATGGAGCAATGCTCAATCAACCGAGTCATACCAGCCAGGGCTGGGGACAGTCTTTAGGCAAGAAATGTTAATAGCTGATTCTGAGAAGCCAAATCATTTCTGCTGTATCTCTTAAGGATTTTGCACTTGGCTCTGTCTTTGATTTAGGATGAGACGGCCACAGCACCTCGCTACAGCGGGGTAGGTCTCCCATGACATGAGCACAGGGCTCTGTATCTCCAGTGCAGACATACTCAGATGACACACTTCACTTTTTCTTTCCTCTGAAAGCAACAAGGCAAAGCTCACCTGGGACAGAAAAGGGTTGTTCCAGCACCTCAGCAGCCTGGCTGCCAGACCACACTCCATGCAGCCTTTCGGTGATTCATTCCATGACTTTCATAAGCTTTGAAATTCACTGATAAATGTGAATGAAGACACGAAATAACTGGGAGACAAAAGTAGATTTATACACTCCATCCTTCTCTCAAATCATTCCAAACTTGTTCTAAGGCCAAACTTTCTTCCCAATGATAGACCAGTGAAGGCAGATGAAAACCCACGTGTTTATAAAAACAAGACAACCTCTCATTCTTTTACCACTTATTATTGATTGCCACCTAGAAAATGGTGCCTTTGCATTGTAATCTGAGATCAATAAGGCAAAGAAACCAAATCTAATCTCTAGAGGTTCACTCACTGGGTGAAGATTCAAATATTTTAGAGCTGTAGGTCCTGACGGCAGTCGGACGTTCATCATACTTTGTCAAGCAAATATGGTGAGAGTCTTCTGGCTCCCGTCACAACACATAAAAGTAACAGTAAATCCAGTAAGCTTCTACGTTAGCAGCTAAACATAAAAGAGAGATTTACTTGCATAACAGCTTCTAGAGGAGCTCCTATTAATACAGATTTGATTCCTGCTACTCTTGCTGCATTTATGCAAAGCAAAATATCTTCTATCTTCTTTGGACAGAACCCAATTTCCTCTTTCTGAGGCAGATGGCAATAAAAGCATGATGGATTATTTGACATTTTAAGAGGTGTTTAAAAAGCTCCATTCACAGATAACTCACTTAAAAGAATAGTTCACTTCCCCCCTAATTAAATGTACATTCAAACAGTCTGCCTCCATAATTTAAAAGGGCAATGGTAATGGACTAATGAAATGTAGCAATGGATAAAAAAGGAAGCCCAGTTTAAAAATGGCACCACACACCTGTATCTCTGAGAGCTCAGTAGTTATTCAGATACATATTTGTCAACACATGGCAGATGCATCCATACAGGGACTGTGTTCCAACAAGTGCTATCAACCTAAATCTTTAAAGTCTATCCAAGAGAGAGAACTATATAAAATTTATAAATGATCCACATGAGGCTTAAAAATGTGGCAAAGACATGGTAAGAACTCAACTCAATGATCACTAATTGGGAGTTATTATTTTCCTAGAAAATTCGTTCAAGATGATAGAAACAAATGTTTGGCTAAAATGGTTTTCTAGGTACATTTGTCATTAAATTGTTACCAAAAAGGGATCTTGTTAAATAAGGTCTTAAGTCTGTCTATATACAGTATCTGTATGTAGACCATTAGAATCCATGGGCCAAAGTTACTAATGTCAATAAGGATTGTGATAGATTTGAATGACTAGAATTTTCTAGTGACTCCAAAAGGCTGGCAGGAAAATTATTCTCTCATCGGGTCGCTTTTTAATACCAAATACCAAGTTCTTGTGTTGAAAATTAACCTAAGCTAATTTGGCTTATCAGGTTATTTGTAAATACTGGTCGTCCTTGGTGTTTACAGCCAGATGGGATGTAACACTGACAGCAGGTCTTGGATAAAGTGCAGCCGGAAAGACAAACATTTATCAGCAAGCAAGTACAAAAAGAGTTTTCTCGCCATCTGCTCTTGTGAGCTCAGGGAAGTCCCCACTCTGTCTTATGGTTTCTCTACATGATCTTACAGGAACAACTTTCTCTGAGGACAGTGTGAGAATAATCTGAGGCAGAGCAGCCACCTTCCGGTAAGGTCAGGCTCAGAGCCTTCTTGGCGTGGAGGGGACACAGGACCAAACAGACCTGGGTTCTAGCTCCATAAGGCTGCTGAAAGCACCAGTCTTAGACTTTTTTCATTCAATGGTGACGGGGCCTGTACATTCTTTCCAGGCACTCATCCAGTCCATGACTCACAGCACCAGAATAAAATTGTTTTCTAACAACCTATACTGGAGAGTAAAGATCTAGCATGGATTTTGACAACAATGGTGGAAGAGCAGGTGGAGTTCCCTGCCCCACAAAATACGGACTCCTGAGTATAGTACTTTAAATGTTAACCAACTACCTCTGAAACAAACATTGAAGTGAACCTCTCAACATTGAGGCAACACAATGTTGACATGGGTGCATTTTTATTTTATTTTATTTTTTTATCTTTATTGTTCAGTTTATTAATTACATTGTTCCCTTCCCCCCCATAGTTCCCCTGCATCTGGTACCCATCCCACCCTCCACCCTCACCCCCCTCCACTGTCCTCTCCCATAGTTGCATGATTTTTGTCCAGTCTCTTGCTGCACTTCCCACACCCCCTTTCTCCCCAAGAGTTGTCAGTCCATTCCCTCTCTATGTCCGTGATTCTGTTACATTCACCAGTTTATCCTGTTCATCAGCTTATTAATTCACTTGATTTTTAGATTCATTTGTTGATAGATGTGTATTTGTTGTTCCTAATTTACACTTTTATCTTTTTCTTCTTCCTCTTCTTAAAGAACATCTTTCAGCATTTCATATAATATTGGTTTGGTGGTGATGAACTCCTTTAACTTTTTCTTATCTGCGAAGCACTTCATCTGACCTTCAATTCTGCATGATAGCTTTGCTGGATAGAGTAATCTTGGTTGTAGATTGTTGCTGTTCATCACTTTGAATATTTCTTACCACTCCCGTCTGGCCTGCATTGTTTCTGTTGAGAAATCCGCTGACAATCGTATGGGTGCTCCCTTATAGGTAACCAACTGTTTATCTCTTGCTGCTTTTAATATTCTCTCTTTGTCTTTTGCTCTTGGCATTTTAATTATGATGTGCCTTGGTGTGGTCCTCTTAGGGTTCCTATATATTTGGGTTCAGTGCGCTTCTTGGACTTCTAAGTCAATTTCTTTCACCAGGTGTGGGAAGTTTTCCGTCACTATTTCTTCAAATAGGTTTTCATTGTCTTGCTCTCTCTCTTTTTCTGGCACCCCTATAATTCGGATGTTGGTATGCTTGAGTTTGTCCCAGAGGCCCCTTACATTATCTTCAATTTTTTGGATTCTTTTTGTTTCTTGCTTTTTCAGCTGAGTGGATTTTCCCTCTTTGTATTTCAAATCTTTAACTTGGTTCTTTGGGTGCTCCAGAGCACTTTTAGGTCTTTGTATAATACTTTTTATTTCAGTCAGTGTATGTTTAATTTCTGGTTGGTCCTTTTTCATATCCTTGAGAGTCTCCTTTATATCCTTGAGAGTCTCCTTCATTTCCACGTTGGTCTTGATCATTTCCTTGCAGGTCTCGTTCATTTCCTTGTAGGACTCATTCATTTCCTTTGCGGTCTCGCTTCTTTCCTTATAGGCCTTGACCTTTTGTTGGAGCCTCTTGAAAAACCCTATAACTGTGGTTTTGAATTCCATGTCCAGTCGTTTTTTTTCCTCCATTTCTTTCACATCTGATTTCTTTCCATGTCTCTGCATGGTGGCTGCTTCCCTGAGTTGGTCAATTAGCTTTGTGTGGTAGACTTCCTACTAGGGACAGTGGCTCAACCTCCCCAGTTACCTGAGGTGGATATGGGTTGCACAGTCTTGCTGAAGTTAGCTCAGGTTAATCATTGTTGGCACTTGGAGGGGTTGACCTCCAGGCTAATTGTCTGTGAAGCTCAGCTGTGCTCAGGTTGGATGGGCGGAGTCTCTGGGCCAAGCAGACAGCGTTAGCTCTGCCCTGTGAGGCCCCAGGGACCTTGCGCCGGGGGCAATGGCCACCAGCACCTCTGAGAGAGAGCCGCTGCCGAGCTCCACCGGCTGCTGGGGAATTCAGACTCTCCCCAAATGACTCTGCACGCCCAATGTCTCACCCAGGGTCGTAAAACAAAGCAGTCTGACAGTTTTCAGAATGAGAAAGCAAGTTGCAGATCGCTCTCTGCGCTGTCACGCAGCCGAGCTGTTCGCGCAAGCTGCCTTCTCCACAAGCCGGGAGACCCCTGCAGCGCCCGAGCTTCGGCGTGCCCTCCCACTGTCCAGTTTTCACCCCGTGTGATAGTGGGTTCCCTGGACTTCTCCCAAAGCTGGAGAATCAGTCCAGTGGGACGTCTTTGTCTCCCCGTTCGAGAAAACTGGCCGGTTTTCAGCCACCCGCCCTCTCCGCTGGCGCGTGCTCCAAACCTCTCTCTGCGCGAATCTTTCAACGCTGTCTGCCGCCGCTCCTCAGGGTCACAGTGTCTTATCTTCACTTTTATTTGTGGAATTTTCACTCGGCGAGCTTTTTGGTGATTCTGGAAGGTGTTTGTTCTTTCGTTAAGTTGTAGTATTAAAATTGTTGAGTATGACGGCAAGATAGGTGTTTTACCTATGCCGCCATTTTGGTTCTCTCTCGACCCACCCATTTTTAAATATCTAAACCAACACTTCTCAAATGATCTGAAATGTATCTGATGACCGAATCCCTACTTTGAGTCAAGCTTCTCCAGGCCCTGTGTAATGCTAGAACACACTTTGAGAGCAGGTGGCAATGACCTATCCCAGACAGCATGAGTTTAAAAAGAAGTTTCCATTGAAAAAGAGGTCTCCACATAAAGCTTTCTCAAGAAAGTGTCTCAGTATCTGGCAAAACTTCCTGGTATCTGAAATACTTCCTTTTTGTAATTTTCAAACCTATTTCCAGTTCTTCTGTTCTCAGGGAAGGTGAGAGCAGCAAGTCACCATTTTTATGGTAAGAAATCATTATTTAAAGATGTTCACTGACTACCTCAACTGCAACATCCAAGAGTCCAATTTATTAAATAAATCTTAGGTTTTAATCTCTAACAAGGAATAATCATCTTTATGGCTCTACTTGGGATGCCATGGTGCTTAGTGACTGCTAGAAAGTCAAAATAAGCATATAAAGCAAAAAATCACTCAAGAGTCAAAATTACTTTGAAAATCCTGTAGACAGGCTCCATGTTGGAGAATGACGTACCAACCATAAGCTGAAGAAGCCAAACAAATGCCTAGTTCTTTGAGCACTAAAGTAAAACATGCATAAAGATGTCATGTTACATGAAAAATGCATATCTTTAATACGAGCATCCCATTCTCCACAGCAAGATTCTCACACCATGAGGGCTCATAAGAACTGAGATCACCCGAGAGAAGGACACATTCATCCCTCTCATCAGATCTCTCCTGGAACTACACTTCCTGAAGACAATAGCCACAAATTTACCTACACTACTTAAGTTGCTCTCTCTCTTTCTCTCTCCCATTGCTTTTGAAAATTTTCACTGTTCTAGTATAAAGGATTTGTGTACATATACCTAGGCAATATCATTTTTATTCAAATTCAAAAGCTAAACATATGCACCTATATATTTATATATAGATATACATGTAAATACATACATACTTATATTTTAAATTTGAATACACACAATATATATGCACATACATATAGGCAGGGTAAATTTTTTCAATTTTGTTTTATTTCATTTACATAAAACTTTTGTGTTACATTAATAAACGTTCAGCAAATACCCACCATATGCAAAGCATGAAGGGACTGTTGGGCAAAAAGATGAATACAGCATCACTCTGCTCCCAAAGACTTCCAAATTGATGTAGGCTAGAGCATATAAAGCTACAATCCAAATAAGGCTATGTTAAGTATCATAATTAGACAAAAATCACTTAATCATCATAAAGGTCTTTTTCCCCATCCTCGGCAGTGGTTCTCCTAGTGACGCAGGGTCACTCACCATTCTTCCATCCCACAAATTTGGAAGCAGTGCCTCGCATGTGCCAGACACGATTTTAAGTTCCCTGGGACACCTCATTGAGCCACACAGAGAAACATTTCTTTCATTTATGGAGCTAACGTTCTAATTGGGATGGGGAGCGTTGTTTCAAGAGACATGACAAACACATAAGTAAATTAAGTAGCATATTAAAAATAGGATAAGTATTATGGGGGGAGGGGAAGCAGACATAGGGTACCTGGAATGCAGAGCTTTAGGGTGGGTGGGGTTGGCTGCAATCCTACCCAGGGTGTTCAGGTAAGGCCTCATTAGGAAGAGGACAACTCAGCAGGGATGTGAAGGAGGAACTCCAGGGTGCAGTGTTCCTGGAAGAGGGTCCAGGCAGAGGCCTTGGTGTGCGGTATTCGTGGAATAGAGAGGAGGACAGTGTAGCTGGTGCGAAGTGAGCAGAGAGGATATCAGGGTGGTGGTAGGAAAAGTAATAGCATGGGGAAGTTGGGCTTAAATCAGGTCAGAGCTTATATATTTTTGTAAGATTTTACTTAGAGTAAGATGGGAAGCTGCAGAAGGTTTTAAGCAAAGGAGTGACTTGGTCCGATGTGTTATTTTGCTTGCTTTACTAAGGACAGACTGGGAGAGAATACAAGGTTAGAAGCAAAGAGATAAATTAATAGAGAGCGTGGTAACTGGAACCAGGGTGGTACTAAGTGACCATATTTTGAGTATATTTTCATAGAGGGACCAACAATATTTAGTGATGAACTTGAGAGAAAGAGGGATGCCAAATATTTTGGTCTGATCCGCTGGTAATATGGCTTCCCCATCACCAAGAAGGAGACTGTGGCTGGGGGTCAGGCTGTGATGGGAGATCAGGAGCACCGTTTTGATGGTTGTGATGTGTCTGATATTCAAGTAGAGATGTGTTTCCATTGCACCTTTATTTCTGAACACCTTAGGTCCCTTATGTATACTAACTCATAACATTTCAAGATGAAAGATAGAAGACCACGTAATCATCAAAATATCCGAGTGTGAAAAGTAACATATAAAAGTTATATAATTACAAAGTGTCAGGGACAAAGCACCAACCCCCTATCAGGCAACTGCCTCTTATCAGTGATTTCTGGAGATTGGTTATTGGCAGTGTTTTCTCCCCCAGAAGGTGTGCCCATCATGTTTGCCTCACTTTCATAGACACTTTAGACAGTATATTTAGGACTCAATCAAAACACAGTCAGAATCTGGTGAGCGGTCAGGTCAGCATCCAATGCATTAAAAAATGTCTAACAGGCTTTCTATGTAGTGCACTTGCTTTAGCTGCTTTTATCCCTAATTATACCTTCCATGGTTTTCTTAGGGTAGGAAAGGATGTGTTCCTTTAAATAGCATCTCACTCATATCCTGAACAGAAATAGGGAGGACAGGATGGCTTCAGATTATAAAAATGACTCTTGACCTTTAAAACAGTTCTCAAAAATTCAGAAGTATGGCAAGACTAAGTGGTAATGAGTTCCTGTTATACGACTTTGGAGCATTAAGTTAAGAAAAGTACATTAGGCTTAAGAAACTGACTTCACCATTGCAAATAGCAATATTTTTGGCACATTGAAATAATAATACTACTGGTTATAAAATATTGGTGAGAATCTCAAAGAGTAAAAATTTAAAAAAAATTAAGTCAAGAAAAAGAGCAAAAGCTGGTGGTGTTCTCTACTCTTCCCATAACATAGTTATTCAATTTTTCTACCAGAACTTTAGGGGTTCTTTAAGGAATTAGAATAAACGTGAGAAGAACCCTGGTAAGTCACTTTATTATTAAATGCTTTGACTCATGAAAATTTATCTGTCCTGTGAAGACAAATAAAAAGGGTTAAATTATTCAAGAAGGTGGGAGAACTACCAGACCGAGGTCAAAAGATGAGCAGGTACAACACTTAGGGTATCATGGTATGTTGTATTACATATAATCATAGGAAAAGGGATTTGTATAAAATTCAGCCCAGAACAAGAATAACTTCAGAGGTGACAGATGAATAACTGACACAAAGGAATGCCTTGGG
Source organism: Antrozous pallidus (assembly GCA_027563665.1). Taxonomy (NCBI): domain Eukaryota; kingdom Metazoa; phylum Chordata; class Mammalia; order Chiroptera; family Vespertilionidae; genus Antrozous; species Antrozous pallidus. Next base: position 81,077,743 of record CM050513.1, read on the forward strand.
AAAGACTTTGTTCAAGGGCCTCTGACTTATAGATAGCACAATAAATAGTTGCATTTTTAGTGTCCATTTTGTTCCATTTACCACCCTAGAGAGGAATGGAGAAATCAGCAATAGTAGAAGGAGGTTTATGAACAGCAGCACAAGAAAGTGATTCATTTCTTACTTCCTATCATGTTTGCTAAATTTCCAAAGTCCTTAAAAATGTCTCTATTGTTTTTCCTTTTGTAATTTGCATACTTAGGTGATAACTGTAATGTTCATTTATAAATAAGCCACTGAATTTTCCTATTCTTTCCTTTTCTTGATAAACACTCATTTTTTAAAAAGTTATTGATTTTTTAGAAAGAGAGCAAGGGAGAGGGATAGAGAGAGAAACATCGATGTGAGGGCAAAACGTTTATAGGCTGCCTCCTGTACGCTCCCTAGGGATTGAGTCCACAACTCCGGACATGTGCCCTGAGCAGGAATCAAACTGGCAAACTTTTGGCGCATGGGACAATGCTCAGCCAACCGAGCCACATCAGCCAGGGCAAACATTCATTTTTAACTAACAGAGAAGTTTTATGTGATGAGTCTGTCCTTTTGTTGCATTTGAATATACTGACTTCCCAAACTCTACTTAAGCATTAAAAACCTAAAAGTATGTTACTATCTTTAGCTCTTATGACAAGAATTTAAAGAAGCTCCTTGTCAGCTGAGGTGGCAGATGAAGGAGGTGGGGAGAGGGAGGATTAATTTTCTTTGGCAACCATAGCATCAGATACAGATTCTGATCATGGGAGCATGCCTGGACCTTGACATACAGAGACTCCAAAGAGGCAGTCAACTTTTTTTTTTTTAAAGAAATCTGTTTGTTTTTTTCATACAAAATAGACACATGAGCCTTATTGTGCTCCTGGTTTTAGCTTAGACAATTTCATGATGATGGTGATCATGATGATGATAACAAAGACTATAGAGACAGTTGACATGCTCTCAATGCTCCTACGTGCTGGCCACTGTGCCCAGTGTCCTCCATGGCTCACCCTGGCTCAGCCTCACAATGACCCTACACTCTGGTACAGGAATAAGGTTGAAGGAGGTGACTCACAGTGGGTCAGTGGCATAGCCCGGCATCAGCCTCAGCTCAATGCTAATCACTCCACTTCACAGCCTTGCCTCCTCCAGCCTCAGGACTCTTGTTCGGGAACTTTGGGCGGTGCCCCTCCGCATGCACACGTGGGCTGCCTCTGACATGTAGGGGAAACTGGCTCTTGGTCTCATTAGAGAATCAGAGGTATGAAATTTAAGCTAGCATTCTGGGGATCTGACAGGGGACATCAGTCATAATAATGTTGTTCAATTTACTGAAAAACAACAAAGGACTTGAACCAGCAATCATTCATTCTCCCTATTTTATAGCTGAGGAAATGGGAACTCTCACAGGTGAAATGACTTGCCAAAGTTAAATATCCTACTGTGATGGGAAGAACAGAAGGGACAAGTCAGGGTCTTTGAGGCGAGGAGATGTGCAAAAAGGGGCATGGAAGAAGCACAGGGACCCAAGGGCTAAGTTTTCTTCCCCCAATTAAAACAACAACAACAACAACAACAAGTCTATGAGTTTATAAATTCTTTTAAATCTCCTGTGTTTTTTTTTTTTTTTTTATAAAAAGTTACTTTTAATTTGTGGTTTTAGTTTGTATGTTTGAAATTCTATGCAAATAGTATCATATTGTACTGTAACCTCTTTTTCCACTCAACATGTTTTTGTGATGCATACATGTTGATGCATTCATTTTAACAGCTGTGAGGCATTCCATGCATATATTCTATATCTTTTTACTTTTCCCCTATCTTAGATTAAAAACTGTCATGGAACACATAAGAAATTTATTTTTAAGAGTACCATCTGGAGTCAAGTCAGATTGTGTAACTCTTTGTGATTCATACAAATTTTCCTCCCTTTAGTCACTACCAAGATTTGTTCACCCCACTCCCACTTCCTGACATATCCAATCCCAGAATTCTATCCTCTCTTTTCTCTACCATCTTCTTATCATGGACTTTACTAACCCTGTCCATACATCTCTTCCATCCTAGAGTGTTCATCTCAGGACTTGAACACCACCTATGCAACCACTCAGAGCCTCTTGAGGAAACCCAACAGTAAAGTGATGGCATCAAGAAATGTTTGAATTGAATGGAGGGGAGATTTCTAGAACTTTCTTAATAAGTTAAATGCCATTAAGTATTCAAACGTAATGTTTAGAGAATGAGACTGAGTTACAAGGTTTGTTTACAGGAAGGTTGAGGGGAAAACCATTCAACAATCCCTATGTTGAAGACTGCAGCAGAGACTCTGAGATAACTTATAGTATACGACCAGACAAATCACTAAAAAAAAAGATGAAGATTAGGAGAAAAAACATGTGTCTCATGGGGCAGAGTTATTGACTGTTTGGAGCCATGGAGCATATTTTTTTGTGTGAAGGCAATTTCCTAGAATTTTCACCCTGGCAATGAATCACTCTGTGGAGAATGGTAATGGCCGTCAGTGGGAGGAAAGATGATGATGAATGTGCCCAGAGCCTTCAGATGACTAGAGAGAACTTGCAGAAAAGTCAGCTGATACTTTCCCAAGCTCTGCCTATGAGCTTCACTCAGCATAGACTAAGGAGATGCCTGTTCTGTCCCCTGGTGTATAGGCACTGAGGTTGGGTTTCACCTTCTCAGCTGATTCCTCACATTCATCAAAAATGTCTTCATGTGGTCCTTGGGAAATTCCCTCTCCCACTTTTCTTCTGCCTAAGTTTTATCCTCCCATCACTTCTAAAGAAGCTGAAACAGAAGTCAGTCACCATCCAGATGGGTAATTAATGTTAATTGGGCTCTAAGGGTCCATCTCTGAAGACTTGAAAGAACTGTTTTACAACTATCTGCTAAGGTAGCCTGCAAGTACTGTTATTGCTGATTTGAAAAGTATCTCAATTTTATTATTATTTTTCTTTAAAAAATTAATAGATTTCTAAGAGAGGAAGAGTGAAGAGAGAGAGAGAGAGAGAGAGAGAGAGAGAGAGAGAGAGAGAGAGAGAGAAGAGGGGAGGGGAGGGAAGGGGAGGGAAAGGGAACGAAGAAGATGAGAGGAGAGGACAGGAGAGATAATTGAGAGAGAAACATTGGTTGGTTGCACACATACTGACTGGGTATCAAACCAGTAACCTGGGTATGTGCTTTGAACAGGAATTGAATTCTCCACCCTTTGGGTATACTGGACAAGGTTCCAACAACTGAGCAACACCAGCCAGGGCTTTTCTAATGTATTTTAAATAAAAAAGGTATTCTGCAGGCAGAGTTTTCACTTACTAGTACAACACTTATTGAGAGTCATTCATTTACCCTTCCATTTATTCAACCAACACATACTAAGCACTACAGAGTGTTGTCACTATGCCAGGTAGGGTTACAAAACAAACACAAACAAACCTATTGACAATGCATGGTTCCATGGTGAGGGAAATTTATATTCTGGTGGAGTCAGAGATTACTTAAGTTTACATATGTATGTGACCCTCAATTCCCATCACTTTTATGTGACAGAGGCGAAGTACAGAGCTTTAGGTGAGTGTGACACGCAATGGAAGCATAAAGGAATCTCTTTCCATTTCAAATAGTATCCTTTTAGATGAGAAATCCCACCTTCTTACCCTTTTAGTCATGTTCCCCATCTTTCTGACTCTGTCATCTCTCACTTTCATATATAAAAACTCCTGAGTAAACCAGCTTCCTAATTTTTATCCAAACCATTCCCAATCTCATGCTTTTGCTCACTTTTTTTTCTGATTGGAATGTTATTTCTCTAGTCCAGTTTACTATTTAGTATACTGTATATATCTATGTCAGAGCAATGGCTTGCCATATAGTACTTATACCCATAATCTACTCCACATCTTTTAAGGAATGAGATGAGGTATAATGAACAAATAATTATTGCAGAGTAAGGTGGTAGACAGGCTCTAAGATGGCCCCTTGATTCCTGCCTCCTATTGTTCATGTTTTTGTGCAATCCCCTCCCTTTGAGCTGAAATTGCTTCTAGCCATTAGGATATGGCAAAGGTGATGTAAGATATTATATGTCTCCATCTTGCCAGTTGACTGATGCTAGAGATGTTCTCCCTCACAGCTTTGAAGAAACAACCTGCACGTTGTGAGCAAGCCTCTGGAGAGGGCCATGTGATGTGTATAGTTCCTTGAGTAACTGAGAGAGACTCCTGGCCACCAGCTAACAAGAAGTTAGGGATCTCAGCCTCACAGCTACAAAATGCATTCTGCCAAGAGCTGAGTGAGTTTGGACATTAATTCATTCCCAGTCAAGCCTTTAGATGAGAACCTAGCCTTGACCATCACCTTGATTGTAGCCTTGTAGAGGACTCAACTAACCTGGACTCCTAACCTACAGACACTGTGAGATGATAATGTGGGTTGTTTTAACTTGCTAAGTTTGTGGTAATTTGTCACACAGTAATAGATAAAGTGACCTACATTCTATTTTTCCTTTCTTGTTGGGATGTGAGGGAGGGAGAGAGAGAGAGAGAGAGAGAGAGAGATTTGTTTGAAAAGCTGTGTATATTTTTAGTGAGTAGGTTGATGGGGGGCTGAGGTACAAATGGGTGTGGACAATAATCGAAAGGAAGGCTGAGAACAGGCATCTCATTCCTCAGATAAATGCAGCCACCTCCCAAAGTGAGGAGATGCATTAGTACCACTGCACCCACCTCCTCTCTGTTTTCGCCAAGTTGTTATCGATGATCACCTCTGACGGTTAGGCTGTGGATTTGTCCCCATGTGGACCTGAGAATTTGGCTTGTTTTACAGGTCTAAAGAGCTATGGGCTGTGATTTATGCTGATTATGATAGGATTGATGTGGGAAAAAATGGGTTGATATATGGATAGATTGGAACAGAGGATTCCCTCTATGAATAAAAAGTCTTCAAGTCACTCTGCTGAGGAGGACTCCACTGCTTCACATTCATGCACAAAGGACATCTCACTGTTCTCATTATTAGGCAAGTCAGGTCTCTCCTTCCCTCAACCCCGCCCAAGGTGTTCCATTTACAATGATGACACATGACTAAAATAATTATAAAAGTAACGCCAAATCTCAAGGCACCCTGTGAGATAGTAATGAAAAACCATTACAGAATAAATTACTCAAATAAAATTCAGTGATGTTTACTCTTGTTGTGCAGGAAGACCACATTAGAAGACATTAGAAATAGAGAACTATAAAAATAGATCAAGGGCATTAATTCTTTTAAACAGTCAAAATTAGACTGGCAATTTTCCTGATTTATATCTCTATTTATCACAAGCCCACATGCTTTGTCCAGCTTGAATGTACAAGAATCATAAAGGAAAACCCTAGTGCACTTTTAGTCTGTGGTCCTTCTGGGGTACAAGCATTAACTAGTCATGGAAGAGAACAGAATAATCAGCCTTCAGTGCTTCAATATCTTTTATCTCTGCTGTATGTACATTTCAATGGAATGATTATCTTAATCACAATGTCGAGAGCAAATTAGTTTATTTAAAAATCATTATTGACAAAGGAAATACTGAATTTCTAAATTGATCTCAACATCAGTAAGATTTCATCAACCCTATGGGGTGTGAGTACTAAGAGGAAATGATGGAAAGGAGCAGGAGGGACCAAGTTCTATGGTGTTCTTGTTCTCACAGTAATAAGGGCTGCATTCCTCTGAAGTACAAACAGATATCTTTTTCTGGCAAATAATAAATTACCACTCAAGCCGAAGTTTCTTAGGCTATGAAAAAAAAATAGAAAACTAGAATCAATTACTAATTGTGATTGTAATTATTTCTTGTAATTATTTCTTCTGAATAACAAAAGCTTCATTCTGAATCTTGACTCTTTTCAACTCTGGACAAAACTTTGGCAAAAATCTGTGTATGCTCTGTAATCATCTAGCTACATGAATCCTCTAACCCAATTTTAGGTTGAAGCAACCTAAAATATTCTGCAATGTGGAATGGTGTTTAATTCAAATTATTTCTCAAACATATCGAGGATGTGCTTGTTTTCAGTAAGGGTAAACATGTACAAGAACAAATGTTTTATATTGGCCCCTGGAGGGTAAGGTTTAGGGAAGGGGAGATAATGCAGCTGGTATTTTATTTTAATTGCTGTTTTATTTCTCACATGTCTTACTCTATAGCTCTTAAAATGTAGTTTAAATATAAGAAATAAAATATTAAAGATAATTATAATAGCACATTCTACCAGCCCCTCACCTCCCTGATTGAGAGTAAGGTGGGGTAGCAGAAGAAGGTATTTGGTATGTGGAGAAAAGACAAAGATTGCAAGCATGAATATGCACCAAAACAAGGTATTTAAAGGCAGCCAGAATTAGTAAAAGAAATATTTGTATGTCTCATAGGCTCTTTACTAACTGAGGCTATTTCCTCCCTTAATACTTACTTCCAACTTTTGTAAATACACAGAGAAGGACCTACAGAACCTGAACATTTTTCTCCCTAGTCTTGTCCCCCACCACCTATGACCTGGCTCCATCAAGAAGAAAAGAGAAGAAAAGCAGACACAACCACCTGTCAACAGTCACAGGCCAAGTGGAAAAAGTATGGCAGGAGAGGGGAGACTAAATGAGGCTTAAAAAGATGGAGGCTTGATTCTGTAACACACATCACTACCACCACCATCACTGCCATCACCACCACCATCACTATCACCATCACCACCACCACCACTACTACCATCACCACCACCACCACCACCACCACCACCACCACCACCACCACCACCACCACCACCACCACTCCTCCCCTCTCTGAAATGACTTTATATGGCTCTACTCCAGCCTATTCTGTTCCAGCCAGGCCAGCCTCCTTGCTGGTCTGTGAACACTCATACTTTTCTGCCCCAGGGCCTTGGCACTTGCTTTTTTTCTGTCTGGAATATTTTTCCTCAAATAGCTACATGGCTCATTCCTTTACTTTTTTGTATCATTGCTCGAATATCATATTTTTTGAGGCTTTCCCTGTCCTCTTTATAGCACTTACCAACACCTGACACACATTCGTACATCATGTAAGTATATGTAAAGACATAAATTAATATTTACTTAGGTAAATGAATGTTATAAATGCTACTTAGCAATACACATACACACACAGGAAAGAGGAGATAATGCTTATAATTTTTATAACAATTTATTATTTCAACTATAAGCTCAGTAAGAGCTGGCCTCTTCTTTTGTTTATTGCTGTGGTCTCATCAATTGGAAAAATGTGTAGCCCATTATAAGCACTCAATCCCTACTGAGTGACAGGCAGAAAAGAAGAGTGAGACTGTAGAGAACAGAATCCCGCTATAAGCCAAGGTGAATTAGATGCAACTGAGAGTCTTCTCTAGGAGAAAATAAAATAATTATTTTATGTTATTCTTCAAACTCTGTATATAACTCTGTGTATATGCTTGCTCATTCATAATTTTTTCTAGTAACCAGCTCTATTTATATACTCTTTCAAAAATTTAAGGACATAACTTTAAGGACAAATTTTCAGGACTATAAAACCACTTCAAGGAAACTCTTATCAATATAATACATATGTCACTTGGGAAACATTCTAGGCCAACATAGTTGTAATTACTATATTGACATTTTTGCATGTACCTCATCCATTGTTCATTTTTGTTACAGAAACACACGCTCATAAATCAGTTTCTATTTTCATAAATGTTTACTTTCACTGTTGAGATGCCCCAGAATCAGCTCCCTCAAGATCATGTGCTTCGTAACTAATCATCACACAGAACAAATATCTGTCTCTGCCTTGAGTGGTTGGTAATTAGTGGGAGAATCTGATTTCTCAAAATTCCAGTGTGTAAACAAGCCAGGGAAAGAGAGAGGCCAAGGTATAAAAATATGATGTAGAAGCCAAATCCCTTTTCCTAAACTCTAAAAGAGCAAAATAAAGAGAGTGTAAGTGGCCTCAAAGGATTGCCAGATGGATTAGTTACTATTTGAAAAGAATTTTCAAAATAAAAGCTACCACAGAAGGGCTAAATCTTTCTACTAATCCAGCTGGAATGCTTTCTTGATTTTTCCGTGCTGCCTTAAAAATCTTTGAAACAATTTCCACATGAAAAAAAAAAGGCTAATGACCTTCCAAGGAGGAAATTTCACTCATTCATCACTTTATCAAAAACACTCTGGGGAGAGACAGGCTTGCCTGTGTGTGGTATCGGCTGCCGTTACAAAAGTTCATATTTAACATACCTGACTGAAATGACAACCTGTAAGGACTCGGCACTCTCCTTAATTAGTTGGGATGGAGTCAAGAAAAATCCTCACCAACTCCGTGCTCCATTACGTTCGCTCCCACAGATCAATTACAATAGAGCGGTCTTGCCAAACCATGAGCTAAGGCCAGATTCTCAGAATTCATGCTCGTTTCCACACTTTATGATACTGTTGAGTTTGTTCTTTTTATAGGTTGTATATAATTTGCTTAAAATTATTTGGCAACTAAAATCCAATTGAACAAAATGTACCAGTAGCTATTGGTCTAGATCAGCCTTCCCAGCTCTTCCCACTTGATTTCTGCCCCTTTTCTCCTTTTGGTTAGAAGTAGAAAATAAACAATAATGATCAGGTTGAAGGTAAATGAGAAGGATTATTGATGCCTCCTACTCTCAAGCCTCAATGGATAAATGGGCTGAAAAAAAGTGAAAATGAGGATGGGCATATTTCAGTGGTGTTTCTTTAGTCTTTCCTTTTCAAATGTTGTTTGTAAAAATGTTAGATTACAAATGTCTAAAGCTTGACTGTTGCTTTTCTTTTTGGTGCTTGAACCTTAATTGTCCTTGCATCCTTCCATAGTAAGGCTGGCTTATAGGGTCCAGGTTGATGCTACATAGCACCAACTTAGTGATGGCTCTTGTGCTAACCAAACTTTGCAGGAAGATGGCACAGTTTTGTCACTCATCAAACCTTCCTCCTGGCTCTTAAAAAATATCTGAAAACATTTCAGTCTCTTCCTCTTGAAATGCTGGATCTAGGCCAATGATCAGCAATGGCTGCTGAAAATACTAGGTTGAAAGCTGATGGGAATGGATCAGGCTGACAATACCAGAACCAAGTAATTAAATTTAGCACCATAGAGCAGAAAACCAGACATTCTTCTGATGGAAATACAAAAAAAAAAAAAATCTAGGACATAGCCATATCAAGAAAGCAATCAGAGGTCGATTTGAACAAGCCTTAAGGTCCAGCTACCAGTTTACAAGCAAATATGGGAAACAAAAGTCTAAATCAACTGATAACCCAGGGATATAATCAGCACAATCCAGAATGTGAAAAACTATAAAACAAATGACCCAGATTCATTAATGGATGCATTGCAAGGAAAAAAGAAGAGGAACTCTAGATTTAAGATAACTTAAAAGATTTCTCAAGCAACTAAAACATGTTGATTTTGTTTAGATCCCGATTTGAACCAAACAATGCTTGAAAATCATTTATAAAATAATTATTAGAGAAATTGAAACATTGATTGGATATATGATGATATTAAGAAATTGTTAATTTTTAGAAGTGATAGTTGTATTGAAGTCATGCTTTTTAAAAGGGTTTTCATGTCTTAGAAATACATAATAACATGCATAATATTTATATAATGATATGACCTCTGGGATTTGCTTCAAAATAATCCTGGGGGAGTGAGGTAGGATGGTAGAACACATATGAAACAAGGTTGTACATGTGTTGATTGTTGAAGCTGGGTGCTGTGTACATGGGTTCACTATGCTGTTCTCTCTGCCTTTGTATGGATTGGATGTTTTCCTATAATAAACACTTAAAAAAAGCAGGGGACATGGAAAACAGAATTGCAACAGAAATATTTGCTTATTTTGTATCTGGCTGCAGCTTGAGCCATGGAATGTTTGCAGGTGTACAACACTATTCATTTTGATTTTAATCTCTCTTTTGTTCTTACTATGTATGCTATCTTTGACCTCTGTTTGTGTTTTAAATTTACATTGTCTTAGTAAAAAAAGGCAAATATGTAAAAATAGTATTTTTTAAAGTTACAAGCTCAATGATATTATTTAGAGAGACATTTCAAATAAAATATATAAATGATAAGGTTTTAAACAGCTGCTTCTGCAACACAAAAAGTATTTAAAAAAAAAGTAAAAATATAATTGAAAGGAACATTCTTAATGCTATAGAGTCATGATTACCCAGAATATTGTCCCCTCTCAAAACATATTCATTCCAAATGAAAACTGATAGTCACACTTAATCTTTTCATTCATTTTAATTCAAGCCAAAATTGAGAGTAAACTGTTTACATAGTATTTGAAAAGCTGGCATAGCATAACATTTTTTTTAAGCAGAAAGGAAGCCATTTGGAATCACTCCAAAACTAATTACATTTGGGAGGAAGTAGCTAGTACAACCAGCTTCAATCAGAAACTAACATATTATCTTTTTAACTTAAGACTTGTGTATTCCTTTTTTAAAAAATCATTTTTTATTTTTCAGTTATAGTTGACATACATTATACTAGTTTCATGTATATACTCCAGTGATTAGATATTATATAACTTCCTAAGTGATCATCCCCATAATTCTCTCACCCACTTGACACCATACATAGTTATTAAAATATTTACTATATTCCTTATGCTGTACTTTATCTCCCCATAACTATTCTGTAACTACCAATTTGACTTCTTAATCCTTTTATCTTTTTCAACCATTCCCTTAATCCCTCTCCCATCTAGTAACTGGCAAAATGTTTTCTGTATCTATGAGTTTGTTTTTGTTCTGCTTGGTTATTTTGTTTTTTGGATTCCATTGTTGATAGGTATGTACTTGTTGCCATATTATTGTTCACATTTTCGATCTTTTCCTTTTTCTTAATGAAGACTGTTGAATATTTCATATAATATGGTTTGGTGGTGATGAACTCCTTTAGCCTTTTTTTGTCTGGGAAGCTCTTTATCGGTCCTTCAATTTTAAATGATAATGATCTCTTGGTTTTAGCAGCATTCTTCTTGGAACCCTCATCTGTGCATCTTTCTTGGCCCTACTTATGCACTGGATCATCCTCATTTTGGTTCTCCTAAGGCCTCAGAAGTATGGATATAGTGATTGACAGATGTTCTGTTTCTCCATCTAGTAGAAAGTTTGCTTAGCAATTGCTGAGCAATTATTATTTTTAGAATCTTGTCCTTAGACCCTACACAAGTCTAGTTCTCCTATGCTCTCAACCCCTGGGGATCTCATGCTCAAAGGCTATGTTTCAGAGGCTGTTATGGATCTGTAAGCTGCTATCTCTCTTTTTAAAAAACCCCTATTCATCATAAATCTTGGCTGGGTGGATCTGTCTTGTTCTAGAGCCAGAGCACATCTAACCCAACATCCTTCTGGTCTTGGCACCAGCTCTAACCTTTTTTCCACCCAACTCCTGAGATTAGGTAAAGCACTTGTTTTTGTTTCTCTAGGAGACAGGCAGAGGAAAACAGGGCTCCAACCAGAAAAATGCTCCACTTTTATGCTATCCTTGGATTGATCTTTGCATCATGTGCTCTTTCTTCCTTGTCTTTCTTGCTGATCCTGCTCTTCAACTGGACCTTAACATGTACTCTTCCATTTTCTCTTCACACATATCTTCCCCTAAGTCCACTGTCCACTGAGAGTCTTCCTATTGCCCACTCTTCCTTCTCCTCTTCATTTCTCACAATATTTAACTGAGTGTTTTCAAGAATGATTTTCCTTCTTTTTATACTGAGGATGGAGATCATACTGTATTTCTCTTTCTATCCACACTGCTCCTAGAAATAAACTGAGATCTCAAATATGTTGTCTTAATTGTTTATAGTTGCAAAGTGTGATGCATGTTCTAATGGAAAAGCATAGGATGCTATAGTGATGCACAATAATGTGAACTGTTTTAATATGAGAGGACATGGTCTTACTTTCCTTGTTCTTACCTAGCACATTAAGAATTTTTTAATTAATTGATAAAGATGAAGACTTAACCTATAAGAATGCTCCCACAAATTTAATACACCTTTCAACTAAATTGATGCATATAAAATGTAGAGAGAAAATCAGTAAGTAAAGAAAGTTATATAAGCAAATGGTTTTGTTAGAAGTGACTTTAGAAGTCATCCAAGCAGTGGGTCATAACCTTGTAGGGAATCCTTCTAGAATTCTATTAAACAAATGTAGATAATTGAAATGGGACCCAACAGGGGCCATGATGCCAGTCAATGATCCTTAATGTCATACGGCCTGCTTAGAGTCAGAACTGCAGTGGAATTTTCCAAACAGAGCTCCAGTTTAACAAGTGTGGCAGTCCTTGAAATACTTAGTTCTGTTCAATAAATCCCAAAGACAAGATACATTCAATATAAAAGAAATGTAGAAGTCAAAATCCAGAGTGTACTCTCTTGAGCTTAGGCTGGTATGTTTTCCAGAAGATGCATAACAGAAATTGTTTCTAAAGCCAGACAGATCCAAGGTGTTTGGATATTTGCAAATCACACTAGAATTGTAAATCAGTACTAACATTCCAACAAAACTTTATCTAAATTTCCCCCTGAGTAAATGAGCTAAGATTCCTTTTGTTGTAAACAGAACACAAGAATAAGACCAAAATGGCTGTGTCTTCCCAAAAGCATATTTTTCTGTTTATTTCTGCAACAAAACAAGTGTTGAAACAGAGAAGAAAAATGTTTTAAAATTAGCATTTACTCTTTTTTCACTATGTAATGGAATATAATTTTCTATAACAAATACAAATTTTAGGTATGAAGGAGGAAATAAGTTTCAACACTTGCAGAAAAGTTTCAGATTTTAGTATGCCATTAAAATTTTTTTTTATTGTTTGAAGTATTACAAATAGCAGTACATATATCTCCTTTTTCCCCCATTGACTCTGCCCCCTGTCTTCCCCACCCCCCAACACATGCCTTCATCCCCCTAGTGTTGTGTCCATTGGTTATGCTATATGCATGCATACAAGTCCTGTGGTTGATCTCTTACACTCCCTCAACCCTCTCCTGCCTTCCACTGAAATTTGTATTTTCTCATGAGAGGTAGATAAGAAAGAATAGTGCAATATGTTTTCATGTGCAAGTACAATAAAGTACATAGGGACAAAAAGTTCTAAGAGAAAATTTCACATACTTCCACACGAAACAGAAAAGTACCTGAAAAAGAAATCAGAGCACTTCACGGCTGGCCTGAGCCTGTTTATGTGTTCTCTGTCCTTCCTTTTAGAGAAATTAAAAAACCAGACGGTAATGAAAGCAGTCACAGTAGTGACAACTTTGGAACTATTTATCTGCTTTCTGAAATGTGTTTGAAATTTAAAAACTTTTAAATACCTTTTTTATAACAAAATTAAAATGTTATTATGAAACATTTTTAGTAATTGAGCTTTAATTCTTTATAGCTTTCTGTAAGATAGGTTAATTATGGTTGCTATGATATTCTAATGATATAATATAAATAAGCATAAGACATATTTAAAATATAAAAGGCTTCACCATCATCCTATGTAATAAAAGAAATATGCTAATTTGACCGTACCTTCACTATGCTACCAGCCAATCAGGAGTGGGGGTGGGCTGAGGCACGTGTGAGGCGAGGGGCAGAGCCACCTCAGTGCCAGCAGGCCAAGGTGGTTGCTGGGCCAGAGGGGGTCCTGATGGCCACCCTGGACCCAGCAGGGGGTCCGGACCTGCACCAGCTGCCATGAGGCCTGGCCACACCACATTAAAGCTTCTTTTATTATTAGCATCTTAAATTAATGTGATACATTCATTACAATTGATGAGCCTTTATCGACACATTATTAACAAAAGTAAAATCTGCAGTTTACATTAGGGTTCATTCTTTGTGTTGAATATCTTATGTTCTTGACAAATGTACCATTAATGTAGTATCAGACAGAACAGTTTCATTGCCCTAAAGATTACCTGTGGCTCACCTATTCATCCCTCCCTGCTCTGAACCCCTGGCAGCCAGGAGGTGATCAGGTTGGCAGGCAGAAGGGGTTAGGGGCAATCAGGAAGGCAAGCCGGCAAGTAGTTGGAAGCCAGCAGTCCTGGATTGTGAGAAGGATGTCCTACTGCCCATTTAGGCCCCATCCTTCCCTAGTAGGATGGGGCCTAAATGGGCAGTAGGACATCCTTGAGGGGCCCCAGATTGGAGAGGGTGCAGGCTGTCCTAAGAGACACCACCTCCCCCCCATGCACGAATTTTGTGCACCAGGCCTCTAGTTATGTATATAAAGAAATGATGTGAAGAAAGAAAGATAATCCACAGTGTGAGGGCCAGTCCTCCTCTGTAGATGTGAAGATTAAGCTGCAATCAGAAGCATCAATAGTAGGACAGGATGAGCCAGAGGGAGGAAATTTCGATACTTTGGTAGCAAATGGGAAAGACCTCTTACTGGTGTAGTGTTCAATGACATTCTTTTCCCCTCTTCAGAGAAGCAAGAAGAATTTAGTTGTTTTTTGCTTTTTGCTTATTTGTATGCCTCAGTTCTAATGAACAATGTTCACTCTTGAATCAAGCAGCTGCCATGCTGCTAACTGGCTTCCAGACTGAGCTACTCCAAATACAGCCATACTGCCTCGATGGGTCTGCAGAAAAGCATTAGTTCTAGGACACAGTGGGTCCCTGGGCCTCATGTGGCTGCTCGGCTCCTGTTACTCTTGCTCTGCAGTCACAGGGACCCACTTTTCTTTCGGGGACATCTCAGGACCATTTGACTGAGACACCCAAATGACACTGATATCCAGGCTTTGCCATCGACCTCGACTTCACATGCCCTTGGCAAAACCTACCTGAATCCTTCACAGACCATTTTTAGAGAGTGTGAGAAATAAATTTTTTACAAGGTAGGAAGGGAAAGTGTTTACACAGGAACTAGTTTTACCTGGTGATTGGAAAGGAGGACACGGGGTCATGGAAATGAAATGGTTTCCATGATCCAGCATGTGTGTGAGCATGGTGGCTGCCTTTTCCCTTAAACATGTGGATACTGTCTACACTGTCCTCTATGTTCTAACACAAAATGCTAGGGACACTGACTAGGATCCTAGTGTCATTGACTTAATTCAAGCTGTCAAGGGCAAGTGGCACATACTCTAACATTGCTGAGATAAATGAGGAGAAGGAGGAGTTGGGGCCCCATGGGATAGTCAGGGACTTGGGACTGAGGCAGAACTTAAAGAGCTGCTGGAGTTGTGTGTGCACACAGCCCAATGCTCCGAGTCACATACAGGGCAGTCTCTTTCAGCCACTTGCGTCTGGGAGAGGCCACTTCTCTCCAACAGAACAGGGACTCCCCTCCTACAAAGCCTACCTGGAAGAGAATCCCCCAATTCACCAGGCTATTCACTGCAACCCTTTGTCTTAAATCAGGTGGGACCACAGCCAATACTGCTGTGGGGTGTACAGGCAACTTTTGCATAAAGGTACCCAGAAAACATAATGTTATTCAAATCGGTTAACATCTCCAGGAAAGCTTAACTCTCAGCATGGGCTCAGCTTTAATGAGACATTCTCTCTTTCCAACTATATTTGTTCTTAACTAATGGACCCACAAAGCCCCCCAGCTCATCAAGGACCAGAACAATGACTCATGCTGGCAGATGCTGAGCAGGAGGTTTCCTGGACTCAGGCAGAGAAAGCAGGCAGCTGGGTATGCTCCTCACTCTTGAGTAGCCTGAGGAGTATGCCATCCAGGTGTCATTCTGGTTCTCTTTCCACCTCTTCTCCCACTTACCTACTTTCCCCACATTATAAAGAAAGGCACACTTTTAATATATCCTGAATTTAACAATGGCCTCCTATCCGGAAGGGTAATATCCTCCCAGAGTGTCATGTAAACATACAACACATTGGTGCTGACTGGTCAAAGTGGAGTAACAGGGACCAGATTAATCTTCCCTCTAAATCCTCACCACCCCCTCTCCTCAACTCCTCCCCTTGCCAAAGACAAAATACAGGAAACAACAGTTTTTAAGACACTGGACATCTGGGAATGAAGAGCAGTGATCTCTGAGATATGGGAAACACACAAGAATTTCTAGACTGTGGTGCAGGGAGGGGAAACTGAGGTAGATTCTCTGAGTTGAGCGGGGCTGAAGCTGAGGCCAGGGACACAGGGCATCTGGGGTTTAGAGGGTAGAGCTGCACAGAATCAGGTTACAGGAAGTCTATGGAGCTCTCTGCTCCAGTAGTCAGAAGTCTACGGAGCTCTCTGCTCCAGTGAGGAAACTATTAAAGATTCGGTAGCTTTGGGAAAGAACCAGCCAAAGGATTAAAGGGAATAATGACTGGTCCTCATGTAAGACTGGGATCAATGCTTGTTTCCACCTGCCAGCTCGGAAATACTCATATTTCATAGGACCTTGGGTAAAGTACTTAGGGAGAGCTTGCCTGGGTAGAGAAATAATTAGCCTAGGCCTGCCTAACAAATCATAAAAGTAAGACTCAAAAAGAGAAAACTATTTCAAGTAACTTAACTGCATAGCAGAATAAGCTCAAGAAAAGCAATAGAATGCAAACATTTCCATTGCCCAACAAGGTAATATTTGCAATGTTTGTCATTCAGTCAAGATTACCAAGTATGGGGAGGAAAGAAAAAGAGAGGATAGAAAAGATGGCTACTGACAAGAAGATAGGGAGGGAGAGTATGTGAGAGAGTGAGGGAGCGACAGAAGAGTACGTGGACCTGTGGTGTGTGTGTGTGTGTGTGTGTGTGTGTGTGTGTGAACTAGGGACAGTTAGATCCTGCAGGTCTTCCAAGAGGCTGCCAAAATGGGCAGTTTTAGATGGTGAAACCTGCTGCCACCATGGACACTTCGGGGGTGGCCAGCGTAGGCACAGAGACCATACCATCTTGAAAAACAGACCTGCTTGAGACTAGAATCCTGGCCTCAGCACCACCCAATCTGGTCTCAGATGCAACCGGGACCCTGTAGCCACTACCTCAATTTCCCCTCTCTGTGACCTCAGCTGCAGACCCACAGACACCAAGAATCCAGACATTGCCGCCAGGGATTTCTGTGAGTCACAGAGTTCATCCCCCTCCCTGCAGGCTTGCTACAGGGCCATAGGAATTTCTGGTCCCACCCTGCAAAAGCAGGCTCCTTGGCCACACAGGGTGGCTCCAGCTCCACTGCCCAAATTTGAGCCTGGGTGTGCAGTCACTGGGAATCTGTTCCCCGCAGAGACCAGGCCTCATGCCCACACAGGGTGGCAGTGCCACCTGACTTTGATTCTGGGCAAGTGCACATGGAAGTCTGTTTTCCGTAGCGCAGATATGGACCTCCTGTCAACACAGGGCAGCTGTGTAACCCGGTCTGCCAAACAGACCTGGAACCCTCATTCTCTGTGTAAGAAGCAGCACTGAGCACCAGTGACTTGACTCTGTGTCTTATCACACGCGCCTGGGATCCCTGGTTCACAGTGCATGCACACTAAAAGGCAGTGACTCCAACTCTTGGTGCATGCCCACACAGGGACCCTGATTCTCAGCATGAGCCTGCACCAAGCAACAGAGACTCCATCAAAAAACTACTAGACTTAATAAATAAATTTGGCAATGTAGCAGAATACAAAATATGGCTTTTCTATACACCAAAAATCCACAGAAAAAGAAATGAAAAAATCAATCCCATTTACTACTGCAACAAAAAATTAAGATATCTAGGAATAAACTTAATGAAGGAGACAAAGGGCCTGTACTCAGAAAATTTCAGGACGTTAAAAAAAGAGATAAAAGAAGACATGAAGAAATGGAAGAATATACAATGTTCATGGATTGGTAGAATCAACATCATTAAAATGTCCAAAGCAATCTATAAATTCAATGCAATCCCCATCAAAATACCAACTGGGTACCTAGAAAAAATCCTCCAAAAATTCATTTGGAATAAAAAAAGATCCTAAATAGCTGCAGCAATCTTGAAAAAGAAGAACAATGTTGGAGGGATCACATTACAAAACTACTGTTCTCAAAATTGCTTGGTACTGGCACAAAAGCAGACATATAGACCAGTGGAACAGAATCCAGAAATCTACACAAGACATTGTGCTCAAATTAATATTTGCAAGAGCATATAATGGAGACAAGACAGTCTCTTCAACAAATGGTGTTGGGGAAACTGGACAGATACATGCAAAAAAAAAATAAAAGAAAGAAAGAAAGAAATTAGACAATCAACTTACACCATACTCAAAAATAAACACAAAATGGAGAGAGGAACCAAGATGGTGGCATAGGTAAACACCTATCTTGCTGCCCCACACAGCAATTTCAAAACTAAAACTTAGCGATAGAACAAACACCATCCAGAATCACCAGAAAGCTGGGTGAGTGAAAATTCCACAAATAAAAGTAAAGATAGGACACTGTGACTCAGAGGAGCAGGGGAGGGCAGTGTTGAAGATACGCATGGAGTCAGAGGTTTGAAGTTGTGCACGTGCACCAGTGGACAGGGTGGGCGGCTGCAAACCCGGCTGGTTTTCTCCAATGGGAAGGAGACAAAGGATCCCACTGCACTGATTCCCCAGTTCCAGGCAAGGTCCAGGGAACCCACACTCATACAGGGTGAAACTGGACAGTAAGGAAGCGGGCTGAAACCCGGGTGTGGCAGAGGTCTGTGAGCTTGTGGAGAGGGAGCAGCAGAAGTGCTTGACCTCACAGAGAGGACTCATGATTTGCTCCCTCGTTCAGGAGACCACCGGACTGCATTGTTTTACAAACCTGGGTGAGACTTTGGGTGTGCAGACTCATTTGGGGAGAGGCTGAGTTGTCTGGCAGCAGGTGAAGATTGCTGGCAGCTTTCTCTCGGAGGTGCGTGCAACCATTACCACCAGGCACAGACACCTAGGTGCCGCATAGGGTGGAGCTGATGCTGCCTGCTCAGCCCAGAGACTCCACCCATCCAACCTGAACACAGCTGACCCTAACAGCCAATTGGCCTGGAGGGCAAACCCTCCTAGTGCTAACAACAATAAGATGAACTTAACTTCAACAATAATGTACAACCCATAAAGGATTGCAGTAAGAGTGTCCACCTCAGGTAACTGGGGAGGCTGAGCCACTATCCCTTAGAGGACATCTACCACACAAAGCTAATTGACCAACTTAGGGAAGCAGCCACAATGCAGAGAAATGGAAAGAAATGAGATGTGAAAGAAATGGAGGAAAAAAGACGACTGGACATAGAGTTCAAAACCACAGTAATAAGGTTTTTCAAGAGGCTCCTAGAAAAGGCCAATGAACTTAATAAGACCTACAAGGAAATGATCAAGACCTACGAGGAAATGAACGAGACCAACGAGGATATGAAAAAGGTCCAACTAGAAATTAAGCATACACTGACTGAAATAAAAAATATTACACAAAGACCTAAAAGCAGTCTAGAGGACCATAAGAACCAAGGCAAAGATTTGAAATACAAAAAGGCAAAATCCATTCAGCTGGAAAAGCAAGAAGCCAAAAGAATAAAAAAAATTGAAGATAGTATAAGGGGCCTCTGGGACAACCTCAAACAAACCAACATCCGAATTATAAGGGTGCCAGAAAAAGAGAGAGAGCAAGATAATGAAAACCTACTTGAATAAATAGTGACTGAAAACTTCCCCCACCTGGTGAAAGAAATTGACTTAAAAGTCCAAAAAACGCACAGAACCCCAAAATATAGGAATATAAAGAGGACCACACCAAGACACATCATAATTAAAATGCCAAGAGCAAAAGAAAAACAGAGAATATTAAAAGCAGCAAGAGAAAAACAGTTAGTTACCTATAAGGGAGCACCCATATGATTGTCAGCAGATTTCTCAACAGAAACTATGCAGGCCAGATGGGAGTGGCAAAAAAATATTCAAAGTGATGAATAGCAAGAATCTACAACCAAGATTACTCTATCCATCAAAGCTATCATTCAGAATTGTAGGTCAGGTAAAGTGCTTTGCAGATAAGAAAAAGCTAAAGGAGTTCATCACTGCCAAATCAATATTATATGAAATGCTGAAAGATACTCTTTAAGAAGAGGAAGAAGAAAAAGGTAAAAGTAAAAATTATGAACAACAAATACACATCTATCAAAAAATGAATCTAACAATCAAGTGAATTAAAAATCTGATGAACAGGATAAACTGGTGAATATAACAGAATCATGGGCATAGAGAGGGAATAGACTGACAATTCTTGGGGAGAAAAGAGGTGTGTGGGAGGTGCAGCAAGAGACTGGACAAAAATCATGCATCTAAGGGAGAGGACAGTGGGGGGGGGGAGGTGAGGGCGGAAGATAGGATGGGTACCAGGTGGAGGGGAGCTATAGGGGGAAAAAGTGGAACAATGTAACTAATAACCTGAACAATAAAGATTAAATAATAAAATAAACACAAAATGGAGAAAGGACTTAAATGTAAGATGGAAAACCATAAAAATCTTAAATGAAGACATAGGCAACAAAATAGCAGACATTTGTTGCAGCAATATCTTTACTGATACAGCTCCTAGTGCAATGGAAACTAAAGAGAAAATAAACAAATGGGACTACATCAAAATAAAAAACATCAGCACAGCAAAAGAACCATCAACAAAACAACAAGAAAGCCCACTGCATGGGAGAACATATTTACCAATGTTATCTTCGATAAGGATTTAATCTCTAACATTTACTGGGAACTCATACAATTTAACAAAAGGAAGATAAACAATACAATAGAAAGAATGGGCAATGGACCTAAATAGACACTTTTTGAAAGAGGACATTTAGAAAGTTAAGACACATATGAAAACATACTCAAAATCACTAATCATCCAAGACATGCAAACCTAAACAACCTGTCAGAATGGCTATTATCAACAAATGAACAAATGACAAGTGATGGAGAGGATGTGGAGAAAAGGGATCCCTCCTTCATGTTGGTTCAAATGCAGCCAGTGTGAGAACAATATGGAGTTTCCTCAAAAAATTAAAAATGGAATTACCATTTGACCCAGTAACAACACTTCTAGGAATATATCCCAAGAAAACAGATACACTAATCAGAAAGGATGTATGTACCCCTATGTTCATAGCAGCACAGTTTACAATAGCTAAGATTTGGAAAGAGCCTAAATGCCCATCAGCAGATGAATGGATTAGAAAACTGTGGTAGGTGTACACAATGAAACACTAAGCTGCTGTAAAAAAGAAGGAATTCTTATCATTTGCAACAGCATGGATGGAACTCGGGAGCATTATTTTAAATGAAGTAAGCTGGTCAGTGAAAGAAAAATACTGCACAATCTCACTCATTTATGGATAATAAAAGACATTATATACTGATGAACAAAAATATATACAGAGGCAGAGAAGCATCAAACAGACTGTCAAACTACAGCCGGAATGCTGGGAGGATTTGAGGGGGGAACTTAAGAGATCAACTGGAAAAGAGGAACCAAGATGGCGGCATAGGTAAACACCTATTGTTTTGCCCCATGCAACAATTCAAAAACTACAACATAACAACAAAACAAACATCATCCAGAATCACCAGACAGCTGGCTGAGTGAAAACTCCACAAATAAAAGTAAAGGTGGGACACTGAGACTCAGAAGAGCGGCGGGAGTGCAGCCTTGAAGATACGTGTGGAAACAGAGGTTAGGAGCCGTCGTGGTCGTGCGGGCGGGCTGTGGCTGGCAGCAGCAACCCTGGCTGGTTTTCTCCAACAGGGAGGGTGGAGACGTCCCACTGCACGAATTCCCCAGTGCCAGGTGAGGGCCAAGGTCTGGGGTATGCACCCTGGAAGCCGGGCACAGCAGAGGTCTCCTAGTCTGAGGAGAAACCGGGTTGCTTGTAACAGCAGTTTGTGCGTGTAAACTGTGCAACAACACAGACGCGCAACTTGCCCCCTGGTGACTTGCCCCCCTGGTCCTGGAGACCATCGGACTGCTTTGTTTTACAACCCTGGGCGAGACTTTGGGTGTGCAGACTCATTTGGGGAGAGGCAGAGTTGTCTGGCAAGGGGTAGAGACTGGCGGCTTTCTCTTGGAGGTGTATGCAACCATTCCCATCCAACACAGACCTGCGCTCGAGCGTCGCATAGAATGTAGCTGACGCTGAGGCTGCCTGCTCAGCACAGAGATTCCTCCCATCCAACCTGAACACAGTCTCCCTTCACAGCCAATTGGCCTGGAGGTCAAACCCTCCTAGGGCTAACAACAAGAAGCTGGGCTTAAATTCAAAAATACTGTACAACCCATAAAGGATTGCAGTAAAAGCACCCACCTCAGGTAACTGGGGAGGCTGAGCCACTGACCCTTAGAGGACATCTACCACATAAAGCCGCCACTGTGCAGAGACATGGAAAGAAATCAGGTGCGAAAGAAATGGAGGGAAAAGACGACAAGACATAGAGTTCAAAACCACAGTTATAAGGCTTTTCAAGAGGCTCCTAGAAAAGGCCAATGAACTTAATGAGAACTATGAGGAAATAAACTAGACCAATAAGGAAATAAAGAAGACCAACGAAGAAATGAATGAAACCTACAAGGAAATGAATGAGACTTACAAGGAAATGAATGAGACGTACAAGGAAATGAACAAGACCTCCGAGGATATGAAGGAGACCCTCACGGATATGAAAAAGGACCAACTAGAAATCAAGCATACACTGACTGAAATAAAAAATATTACACAAAGTCCTAAAAGCAGTCCAGAGGGACACAAGAACCAAGTCAAAGATCTGAAATACAAAGAAGCAAAATCCACTCGGCTGGAAAAGCAAGAAACAAAAAGAATCCAGATAATTGAAGATAGTGTAAGGGGCCTCTGGGACAACCTCAAGCATGCCAACATCTGAATTATTGGGGTACCAGAAAAATAGAGAGAGCAAGGTAATGAAAACCTACTTGAAGAAATAGTGACTGAAAACTTCCCCCACCTGGTGAAAGAAACTGACTTAAAAGCCCAACAAGTACACAGAACCCCAAAATATAGGAATCTAAAGAGGACCACACCAAGACATATCATAATTAAAATGCCAAGAGCAAAAGATAAAGAGAAAATATTAAAAGCAGCAAGAGAAAAACAGTTGGTTACCTACAGGGGAGCACCCATACGATTGTCAGCTGATTTCTCAACAGAAACGATGCAGGCCAGACGGGAGTGGCAAGAAATATTCAAGCAAGAATCTACAACCAAGATTACTCTATCCAGCAAAGCTATCATTCAGAATTGAAGATCAGATAAAGTGCTTCGCAGATAAGAAAAAGCTAAAGGAGTTCATTACCACCAAACCAATATTATATGAAATGCTGAAAGATATTCTTTAAAAAGAAGAAGAAGAAAAAGGTAAAGATATAAATTATGAACAACAAATACACATCTATCAACAAATGAATATAAAAATCAAGTGAATTGATAGGCTGATGAACAGGATAAACTGGTGAATATAACAGAGTCATGGACATAGAGAGGGAATGGACTGACAAATCTTGGGGAGAAAAGGGGTGTAGTAAGTACAGCAAGAGACTGGACAAAAATCTTGCAATAATGGGAGAGGACAGTGGCGAGGGGGAGATGAGGGTGGAGGGTGGGATGGGTACCGGGTGGAGGGGAGCTATAGGGGGATGAAAAAGGGGGAACAATGTAATTAATAAACTGAACAATAAAGATAAAAAAGAGATCAACTGAAAGGAGACATATGTACTACTATTTTTAATACTTGAAACGATAAAATAAAATTAAAAAAAATATTACCAAGTATGCAGGAAAACACAACTCATAATGAGAAGACTATTCAGTCAATGGAAACTAACTCAGGTCATATGTTAGATTCAGAAGAGGAGGACATTGAAATATTATTTACCAAAAACTTGTACAAGAATATTCCTAAGAACTCTATTCATAATAGCCATAGCTGAAATTTTTGCAATGTCTATTAATAAGACTGTGGATAAACAGACTATTTAGTAATAGAAGAGAATGATTCTTGAAGAGGTGCAACAATACCGATGAATCTCAAAAACATTTTGCTGAGTGCGAAAAGCCAAATATAAAAAATGTACCTATCATATAATGATTCTACTTATTTGAAATTCTCAAACAGGTAGAATTAATCTGCGATGACAGCAGTCAGATCAGTGGTTGCTTCTGAGGCAAGGAGCTTACTGAAAAAGAAGAGAGGAAATTTTTACCATGATAGAATATTCTTTACTAGTATATTGTAGTGGTGTAGTTATAATGGTGTATACATTGTAAAAAATGCACAAACTGTACAAATTGTGCATTTCATGCAATAAAAGTTATTGTTAAAATTTATTAATGATTCAATAGAAAAATAGGCACTTCATATTTAAAAGAAAGTTAAATGGCCAATGACAAACATATAAAAAGATTCTTATTGTCATTAAAATAAGGGAAAAATAAATTAAAACATCACTGATGTACTTATCACATTGTATCAACCAAATTGGTGTTTTTTAAAATTTGACACCATTTGATCACGTCTCTGCTGATGCAATATAGATTGGCACAACTATTTTAGGAAACATTTTGGCTTACTTAGTGATATTGAAGAAATTCATTTCTTGTAACTTGAAAAACCACTCCTGAATAGGAATATTTCAGAAAAAAAGTCTTGTGCATCAGAGACTTATAAATATTATTTGTGATAGCATTGTCTGTGATAGCAAAAAACCTGGAGACCTCAATGTTTAGTTATATAATTATAAATACTGGTATAGCCATACGTTTGTTGAATACATTATATAGAAGTAGAACTTAATTTCAGCTACATGAATAACATGGAGGAATCACAGGGGCATACTGTTGAGTGAGAAAAACAAGAATACCTATGGTCAAATTTATTCTATATATACATCAAAAACACACAGAACTAAAAGATATGTTGTTTAGAGGTATAAACACATGGTAATACAATAAAAATGAAAATGAGAATAATTAATTCAATTCTAAACCATGGAGCTTGAGAAGGGAATAGAATTGGGAAAGAACACACAATACAAAGGTGTCCATTGCATGCCATTCTTTAAACTTTATATACATTCCACTAAAATTCTTTCTTGTACACTGAATATTTAACACACAATTTAGTAAAAAATGGACAAGAGAAAACAGAGAAGGGTAAACCAAAGAAGGTGAGGTAAATATTTAAATCTTTATAAAACTTAATTGTAAACTTGCCAAGTTCTTCATGTGGAAATTTATCATTTAGAATTATAGGATCACCATGCAATAAAGATAGAACCGAAGACTGTGAGTGAATAATGTTGTTTATAAAACAGTGCACCCAGATAAATGTCAAGGTACTATAAAAAGTCTTATTTATTCCAAGCTCATAATTAATTGAATGCCCTGTGGAGGAAAGATGCTCTAGCATAAAGGTTTTTGTTATTTCTACAAAGATGTTCATTTGGTCTGCTATTTCACAATAGCCTATTATGTGCAAGTAGAATTCATCTTCGCATAACATTTCAAAGTCATCAGAAGTATACAGGAAATGACTATCAGAATCGAAGGCGTGATCTGAAAACAATATGTAAGGTCCCCCATTTTTACAGACAATTTTTAGAGCAGTTTTAAGTCTATAGCACAATTGAATTGAAGATTTCCCATATATCATCTGCCCCCCACACAGGCTTAGTCTCCCCAATTATCAACATCTTCCACCAGATTAGTACAGTTGTCACAAATGATACACATATATTGACACATCAGTATTACTCAGAGTCCATACTTTGTAAGTCCATTAAAAAACCCCTCAAAATGTTATTCAGTTCTCTCTTAATACTTACGATCCTCAGTGCAAGCATATGTCAAGTGATGCTGGGAGGAAGTCCATTTGGATCAGGATAACAGGTTGCCTTTGGAGGGGAAAGAATTCATTCTGACCTCTAACTTTTTGCAAGACCAAAGAAGTCTTCCTTGGCAGATCTACATTGACACATGATTTTTTTAGGATTTCATGGCCCGACTGGGTTACCAAGTATAGGCCCCAAAGGAGGAGAAAAACCGTGGGTCTGATGGACCAAGCTTGAGAAAGGAAAGCAGTAAGCAAAATGATCCAGGGACATCAGCAACTAGGTACCACCAACTGCTGTCCATAAATTAAAATTAAAATTTTGCTTCCTTGGCATGCAATTATTTGGAAGAAGCTTCCCTTGGCATGCAATTATTTGGAAGAAGCTTTTAGTGCTAAATTCTGAAAGATGCCAAGAAGTGTTTGATGGTAATGATCCATTTTGATGTTGAGCCCAGTTCAAGCATCAAAGCAGTTTTCAGTGAGCTTTTAGATGAACTCATTGGGGTAATTTCTCTTCTACCACACACTCTGGGGTTGGGCTCGAATGAATAGCAACATTCTCCACTAATGGTTAGGAATGAATGATAGTGTTTTTAAAAAACAAAAGCCTCTTTCCTGCCCTTTAACCTCAAAAAGGGATAATTTTCTGGAAATCTCTATATTTCTATGAAGTCATTATAAAGAAAATCTAGAATCCAACTTGGAAAAATCAATGTAAAGAACATTAAAATTAAGAGAACTTCATAGGACAAAACCCTGTTCCCCGATGCCACTCCCCCAAGGATCAAAGACCATAATTAAGGAAACGAACAAAATCAGACTAATTCAAACAGTTTTATTAAAGGTTTTACAATAAAACTTTTAAAACCATTTTTGTTTCTTCTATGACAAAATAAGGCCATCTGCCTACTCTTCCCAGCAAAATACTTGCTTTACTCACCTCTGTCTGCAGTGCCTTAACACTCACTAAGTGTGCCTAACTCCAGTAATACCAGGGAGTACTAAGTGCTAAGCAGAAGCTATTTTTGTCATGATATTTAAAAAATATGTATTTTATTAATAATGTAAAAGCTTTGGATGCATGTGGAATTGAAAATCTGAAAACAGCATGAAAAAATAGGAAGTATATTTAGTACATGATCATTAGTGTAAACAACTATGGAATTGTTTTAATAACAAAACGGTTTTACAAGAATTATGATTGTTGGTTTAGTACCAGATACTGCTTGGAAATTTCTGTTCCAGCATCATTATCACCAGTCAAGTTGCAATGGTCTAACTGTAGCCATCATCGACGGATGACCGCAGTGTTTCTACCACCCAAGAAAGAGGAAAAATTCCATAGCAATATGTGACTCAGCACATCACTAGGTAAAGAAAGTTCCTGGGAGAAAGAACTGAAGGCAGAGTGGGGGAAAAGAATAGGAACTCTTATAAACATTGGAAATAATCTTTAAAACAAAATGTTAAATGATATCCACTTTCCTGAAATGCCATCGAGTTAAAAAAAAAGTCCGTAAATAATTGGTCACCTATTAATATTCAAATAATTAACATCTATTCATTCATAGGTTTTACATTTTCATGAAGACATTTAAAATGATGGGGCGTGAAGGTTTTAAACATAGCTGAACACTTTTCAAAGCATCTTCCATTGAGAAGTGGGATCCTGATCTCCTTCTCTTGATCCTCAATGAAATGCGTGGCTGCTCCAACCCATGCAGTGCCACTGAGGGGATGCCCTGCGATTCTGAGGCTGCAGCTTCCTCTGTTGTTCACTGGGAACATTTTCTCTTGGAGTCTTGAGCCACTGTGAGAGAAATCTGGCTATCCCATAATGCAATGTCAGAGAGACCACATGTCAGCTTTCCAGTCCAGTGGAGCTCATTCTTCAGGATTGTAGGCCCAACACTGATGGTCCGAGCCAAGAAGCCATCTTGGAAGTGGATCCCCTAGTCCTATTCTCTCAGGTCACCTCTAGCCTTGCAGATCACTGAGCCGAGGTTCCAGCAGACAGTGGAGCAGAGGGAAGTCTTCCCCACTGCACCCTTTCTGAATGCCAAACTCACAGACTCGGTGAGCATCATAAAGAGGTTGTTGCTTCACACCACTAAGATCTGGGAGGGCTGGTTACCTAGCCATAGATAGGTGACTGAGACGGAGGTGTGGGTATCTATTCCACAAATATGAACCTACATCTTCACTTGTAATGGATGGTCCCACTTTCTCCACATTTGATTCATTTAGTTACTTATCAAAGGCAGCAGCGAAATGAAGTTGAGAATGGCTTGAGACCCATCAATAAGAAAGGTGTGGAAAAACTCAGTGAGTTTCTCTCAAAAAATCTGAAGACCAGACTTTTTATTTACTCTAAGGTTGCATTTGTGTTAAACTTATAGAAGCATTTAGTTTCCAGAAGAGAAAAATTCATAAAAATCATTCATTTTCTCTAGTAAGAACCATCTAGGTAAGATTATGAACACAATCTCTTCACAGATAGTACTCTAAAGTTACTAGATATGGAGGCAAGTACATTGTTGAAGCTGAGAAGTGTATTAGAAGAGACAAGATCACAGAATCAGAATTTATAATTTGAAAGAAGCCATTGGTCTCTCTGAGCCTAATGTTGGCTTTCTCCTTCTCAACTCATAAGGTTGTGGCAAATAATTCTGTGTGCTAATGAACGCAAAGGACCTAGCGTAAGGTCTAACATATAATAGGTATTCAATGAAAGTTAGTTTCCTCCTTGCTTACCCTTGTTTTTACCTTTTCTCCCTCATGAAAACTTCTAAGGTACATTGGTGCTAGCCCTCTGTTAACTGCATATGGTCATCTCACTAGTAAATGTTATCTTAAACACAGAGGATAATTTCTGGTCAAATAACTTATTTTACATATTTATTTAAAATTCTTTATTGTTTGAAGTATTACATTTGCCTCCTTTTAAGATTGGGAAATCTTTGCAGTGATTCTTAGTTTGTGAGATGAAAGTGCAATGTGAAAATGAAACATTAAAATGACACGTAAAAGATTGGTTAACCATTCCAACAGTGAAGGTCATAATATTTATATGCTCCCATGAGGGGACTTAAATTAATACTTTGTGGTTTTAATTTAGTGCCTAACATGAAACTTTACTCCAAAACCTGTCTTCCTTGATTTACTTGCCTATATAAAGGTAATTACAAGAAAGTCTTTTTAAGATTCACTGAACATCTAAGCCATGCCTTTACCACAAAAGGTAGAATATTTTGAGCAAAAATATTATAGTCACAGCTAAGTTCAATGAGGCAAGGTTTTGTTTTGTGGTTTACTGTAGCCCCCAGCACCTAGGAGAATGCTTAGCAAGTAGTAGATGCTCAATAAATTTTTATTGGATAAATATTTATTCAATATGATTGAACATAATTTATAATATGATTGACAATGACAAACTGAGCAGGCTGAGCTGCTACAGAAAAAATAAGAAGAGAAAAAATGTCCTTGAATTTCCTGAGATAAAAACTATCCTCATTGCATATTTTGGTCACTATTAAATGAAAGGGAAATCAAGCAAGAGACTATCTAGAGACTATACTAAACATAACATATATAGTATGCATGTTATGTTATGTTATACCTATATATCAAACATAATAAAATATAACAAATCATGTTATATATTACACATAAATGTGTTTGTTATTTATAAGTAAATATATCTGTATTTATAATTAAGGTAAGATTTGTCATAGAATTTACTGAGATTTCAAATGTAAAAGGGAAAATCTGTGAGCTTGCATTTGGTGTCTGGAGTAGGATATTTGGGGTAGGAAGAAGTGTATAATGTGGAGCAATACAGTGAAAAGGCAAAGTCAACTTAAATTTTATCTGATTGCAAGATGTGTATTCTCAGTCCAATATTTCCATGATATATTAAGAGTTTTCTCCTTTAACACAATCACTAAATGGGAAATGATATTTGGTAGGAAAATATTTTTTTTCTTAGGTTTGGTGATTTGTTGGCAGCTTTGTTTCAGTCTTCTAACGATGTCCCCAGCACAGATTCATGTGAAGTTATTTGTCATGAACCATTCTCAAAGTTAATAACAAAATTCCACTTAACCCCCTTTCCAGCTTGTAAAATGTGGCTCCACCATTATTTACAATGCCCAGTATCAAATGTATGACAGCCAAACCAGGAGTTACATCCCAGAGCCTCTGACTATGGAGTCCAAGTTCTTCAGTCATAGACTATATCCCTATACCTTAGAAGTTTTATTAAGCTTATGTAATCCATGTCCTACTTTGAAAGTACAAGCATAAATTCCCAAAATAATTTTAATATTGATAGCTTCCTTTTCTTTTTTAAAATATATTTTTGTTGATTTCAGAGAGGAAGGGAGGGGGATAAAGAGAAACATCAATGATGAGATATAATCATTGATAGGCTGCCTCCTGCACACTCCTACTAGGGCTCGAGCCACAACTTGGGCATATTGAATCATGACCTCCTGGTTCGTAGGTTGATGCTCAACCACTGAGCCATACTAACTGGGTGAAAAATTTCTTTTCAAAAGAGGGAAAGCTGTCCTCCTCACTCACTTGGTAAACATCTGCTACACATCAGCAGGGCTGTACCATGCTGTCCAGTCAGGCTGCTCTCCAAATTAGCCCAATACTTGGAGATTAAAAAGCCAAAGCAAACAATTGATGCTTGTTTTGCTTCATGTAAAAATGTGCTACCTAGAAGGCTATAAAGAATCATTGGTAAATGGAGCTTTTATTGGACACAGATGTGATCCTAAGCAGCTTCCCACCCTTGAAAGTTTAACAGGAGACCTGTCACACATACAGTGGGAAAAGAGCTGACTCACTGAGCTAACCTTGCTGGGGCCTTGACTCCAGTCCCCAATGTGTGGTGGAGCCTGAGTCTTAAGAGTCTGCATTTCCAGCCAGCTGCTGGGTGACTATCCCAGCTAAGGCAGGCTGAGGATCTCTCTCTCAACATAGCTGTTCCTTCCCATGGGAGGCAGGGGTACATGTGGACTAGTGACATTGTCTTTAGAGTCACACAAATGTGGGTCCAAACCCTGAGTACATCCTCATTAGCTGATTCACTTTAGGCTGATTGTTCTTTAAGTCTTAATTTCTTCCTCTGTAAAGTGAAAGTAGTGACAGCCCTTATCTTGTAGGGTTGTATGAAGCTTGAGTGATAGATGGTCAGCACTCAAGAAACATTCACTGTGATTGGCCAGTTAGACACTATTAGACACTTTCATGATGTTCTAAACTTTCCCTTTGTAGAACTTGTCACAATTATAATTAATTGTACTGTAGCTAGCATGGGGTGTCTGCCTTCCCATCAGACTCTAAGTTCTTAGAGGGCAGTAATCTTACCTGGCATATTTGTCTTTATTTCTAACATCCAGCAGAGCACCGGGCACACAAGGCACGTATTGAATGAATGGCTGCTTTTGTGTATGCAGAGTTGCTGGATGTGTTAAATGTTTTGGAAAGCACTGAATTTGAATTTATGAGTAATGGGCCTTCTAAGCTACATGTCAGCAGTATCATTCCTTCCATAGGACTTCTCTGAATTTATTACGAAGAAAGGTAAGTTGGATTTTAGTGGAACAATAGCGAAAATTATCCTCTTTGAGAAAGAGCTGGCTCAACAGAGACAAGATAAAAGAAGAGAAAGGAGTATAGGTCACAGTGGGCTGGGGAGTCCTGAGAGCAGTGAGACAAGCCTTCAATGGGAACATTAAAACAGCTCCGGACTGGACCAATGAGAGAGCATACCTGCAGTCAGTTGTCACATCCTTTTGCGGTCAGTGAGGCAGAGCAGAAAGCAGTAAGAAGGCAGAGACAAGGTGAAAGCGGGAAGAAAGTGGGAAGCAAGTAGGGTTTATAGGCTCAGTCTCTAAAAGGAAGGTGGACAGTGCCATTATTCCCATCAGTCAAAGAAAAGCATTCTCACCTAAGCCAAGGGGAGGTCCTCTGACTCTTGGCATTCAGGGCACATTTGGTCTCTGTAGTAAAATGCTTGCTCAGCATGAGCTTGGATTAAAGTGATAACGGGGCTCCTTGCCTCTTTTTCTCACTCTGGTATCTATAGGGTGCCAGTTATTAAACAGTCTCCCATGATCATGTGCCCAGCAGCAAGGAGATCAGAAGGTAATTTTTAATCTCAGCTTGTTGCCACTCACTAGCACTTCTGTCATCTTCTTGGCAAGGAGAATAAAGACATAGGAAAAATTTAAAAATCAGATAATTCAGATAAAATTTTCATCTGACAAGACAGGAGAGTAAATCACCTGTAAAAAAAAGTTCAGTAGAAGTAAATTCTTATAATTACTGCTATTAAAGTCTGCATGCCAAATGGCTGCTATTTATGGGTTTAATAGAGGAAGAAAATCATAGTGTGTGCTGAAACTTCTACTATGCCTTAGCTGCTCTTATCATCAGTAACCAACAGGTAAAATGCATATGCTTAATTAAAAAAATGAAAATAGACTACTAAATAAAGCTCTTATTTGAATATAACTTGTGACTAAAAAGTGTCATCTGATCCTCCTGTGTGGTTTATGAAATTCCAATAAGCTTAATTACTGGTGTCATGAGTTCTAACAGGCTTAATGCCTGATGTCTTTGATATTACAACCCTGTGCCTCATTGCCTTCTCCTCACAGCAGGGACTCCACACTGGGAAGGAGGAGGAGGGGCTAAGAGGCTGTAAGATGGGTCACAGGTCTGGGAATGAGGAAAAAGTGTTTAGGGCCAAACATGTGTGGCTTCTTCTCATTGATCCATCTTCAGCTATAAAATATATCCATGCAATGATGGCATAAGACAACACAAGAGCTTTCTTTCCTATGGTCGCTTGCTTGAAGTCAAATCAAGGATACAAGATGGATCTTTGAAAGACCTGTTTATACCGATTTCTCATGCTGAATTACCATAAAATCAGGTATTGGGAATAGTATTCACCTGTTGGGATCAGTATCACTGGCCTTGGTAGACCTGGGGTGTCATGCTTGCCCACTCATGTGACACCAATTTACTGCTCCAGACAATAGGATTGGCTCAGTGTTCTTTTTCCACTACCTCTTGCTCCTCTCCCCTCTCTGCTTAAATCTTGGGGAACTCAGCTGTTAGCAACACCTGTGGGCCTGGGCAAACTCACTGGCAACCTCACCAGGAGGCTGCTCACTCTGCAGCTAGCAGTTTTTGCGGTGCTCAGACTAGGGACCACAGAGACCCTGATGAATAGGCCACTACAAATGACCAACCAACAAGTGGCAGGATTAACATGGAGGAGCCATAAATAGGTACAAATGAATCCAGGAATCAAAGCACAATGACAGAGATCCATTCCTACTTGGCCACTGTCTAGTTCAAGTCACTTAAACTCACTGAGCCTCAGTGTCTTTATGTGAACTGCAAATGAAAACATGCAGAGCTCTGGCTCTATCCTTCAGTAACTCAGGCCTGTCCATATCAGTGCATGTAAAATTGTCCAGGCATGTATATTTAACAACATACAGACTTCATGGCACCCCTACAGTATAATAGCTACCCACTGGAAAGCATGAAGAAATAAGATTAAATCAAAGAGTGGGGAATTGATCCTCCTTTGCAATAAAGGACTTTAAATGTTTGTTTTTATTGATTTCAGACAGAAATGGGTGGGGGGAGAGAAACATCAATGATGAGAAGGAATCATTGATTGGCTGTCTCCTACACACACACACCCCCGTTTCCACCCCTCCCCCACTGGGAAATGCACCCTCAACCTGGGCATGTATGTTTTTTTTAATCTTTATTGTTCAGTTTATTAATTACATTGTTCCTTTTTTTCCCCTATAGCTCCCCTCCACCTGGTACCTATCCCACCCTACGCCCTCACCCCCCTCCACTGTCCTCTCCCATAGTTGCATGATTTTTGTCCAGTCTCTTGCTGCACTTCCCACACCCCTTTTGTCCCCAAGAATTGTCAGTCCATTCCCTCTCTATGTCCGTGATTCTGTTACATTCACCAGTTTATCCAGTTCATCAGCTTATTAATTCACTTGATTTTTAGATTCATTTGTTGATAAATGTGTATTTGTTGTTCCTAATTTACACTTTTATCTTTTTCTTCTTCCTCTTCTTAAAGAATATCTTTCAGCATTTCATATAATATTGATTTGGTGGTGATGAACTCCTCCAGCTTTCTCTTATCTGCGAAGCACTTTATCTGACCTTCAATTCTAATGATAGCTTTGCTGGATAGAGTAATCTTGGTTGTAGATTCTTGCTATTTATCACCTTGAATATTTCTTGCCACTCCCGTCTGGCCTGCATTATTTCTGTTGAGAAATCTGCTGACAATCATATGGGTGCTCCCTTATAGGTAACCATCTGTTTTTCTCTTGCTGCTTTTAATATTCTCCCTTTGTCTTTTGCTCTTGGCATTTTAATTATGATGTGCCTTGGTGTGGTCCTCTTAGGGTTCCTATATATTGGGGTTCGGTGCGCTTCTTGGACTCCTAAGTCAATTTCTTTCACCAGGTGTGGGAAGTTTTCAGTCACTATTTCTTCAAATAGGTTTTCATTGTCTTGGCCTCTCTCTTTTTCTGGCACCCCTATAATTCGGATGTTGGTATGCTTGAGGTTGTCCCAGAGGCCCCTTATACTATCTTCAATTTTTTGGATTCCTTTGGTTTCTTGCTTTTTCAGCTGAGTGGATTTTACCTCTTTGTATTTCAAATCTTTAACTTGGTTCTTGGGGTGCTCTAGAGTACTTTTAGGTCTTTGTATAATATTTTTTATTTCAGTCAGTGTATGCTTAATTTCTGGTTTGTCTTCTTTCATATCCTTGAGGGTCTCGTTCATTTCCTTGTAAGACTCAATCATTTCCAAGTTGGTCTTGTTCATTTCTTTGCAGGTCTCGTTCATATCCTTGCAGGTCTTGTTCAATTCCTCGTAGGTCTTGTTTATTTCCTTATAGGTCTCGACCTTTTCTAGGAGCCTCTTGAGAAGCCCTATAACCGTGGTTTTGAATTCCATGTCCAGTCGTTTTTTTCCCCCTCCATTTCTTTCACATCTGATTTCTTTCCATGTCTCTGCATGGTGGCTGCTTCCCTGAGTTGGTCAATTAGCTTTGTGTGGTAGACTTCCTACTAGGGACAGTGGCTCAGCCTCCCCAGTTACCTGAGGTGGATATGGGTTGCACAGTCTTGCTGAAGTTAAGCTCAGGTTAATCGTTGTTAGCACTTGGAGGGGTTTACCTCCAGGCCAATTGTCTGTGAAGTTCAGCTGTGCTCAGGTTGGATGGGCGGAGTCTCTGGGCCAAGCAGACAGCATTAGCTCCACCCTATGTGGCCCCAGTGTCTCTGAGAGAGAGCCACTGCCAAGCTCCACCGGCTGCCGGAGAATTCAGACTCTCCCCAAATGAGTCTGTACACCCAATGTCTCACCTAGGGTTGCAAAACAATGCAGTCTGACGGTTTTCCGAATGAAAGAGCAAGTCACGGTTGCTCTCTGCGCAGTCAGGCCCCTGCGCTGTTCCCCAGTTCATGCGCACTCTGCACAAGCTTGTCTTCTCCACAAGCCCGCAGACCCCTGTAGCACCCGAGCTTCGGCGTGCCCTCCCACTGTCCAGTTTTTACCCCGTATGATAGTGGGTTCCCTGGACTTCACCCAGAGCTGTAGAATCAGTCCAGTGGGACGTCTTTGTCTCCCCCGTTCGATAAAACTGGCCGGTTTTCAGCTGCCTGCCCTATCCACTGGTGCGCTCTCCTCTAAACCTCTTTTCACGCGTATCTTCAATGCTGTCCTCAGCCGCTCCTCCGAGTCACAGTGTCTTATCTTTCACTTTTATTTGTGGAATTTTCACTCAGCTAGCTTTCTGGTGATTCAGGATGGTGTTTGTTCTTTCGTTAAGTTGTAGTTTTAAAATTGCTGCGTATGGCGGCAAGATAGGTGTTTTACCTATGCCGCCATCTTGGTTCTCTCTCTGGGCATGAATGTTGATGGGGAATCAAACTATGACCTCTTGGTTCATAGATGATGCTAAATCATTGAGCCACACCAGCCAGGCTTATCAGGGACTTTAAGTTTACTTTGATTTAAGACTTCCACAGCACCACTTTATATAATCAGGAACATGGCCTCTGGAACCAAGGTATCGGTAAAGTACCTATCTTGCCGTCATACTCAGCAATTTTAATACTACAACTTAACGAAAGAACAAACACCTTCCAGAATCACCAGAAAGCTGGCCGAGTGAAAATTCCACAAATAAAAGTGAAAAGAAGACACTGTGACTCAGAGGAGTGGCGGTGGACAGCATTGAAAGATTCGCGGGGAGAGAGGTTTGGAGCAGGCGACAGCAGAGAGGGCGGGTGGCTGAAAACCGGCCAGTTTTCTCGAACGGGGAGACGTCCCACTGGACTGATTCTCCAGCTTTGGGAGAAGTCCAGGGAACCCACTATCACATGGGGTGAAAACTGGACAGTGGGAGGGCACGCTGAAGCTCGGGTGCTGCAGGGGTCTCCTGGCTTGTGGAGAAGGCAGCTTGCGTGAATAGCTCGGCTGCGTGACCACGCAGAGAGCGCTCTGTGACTCGCTCTCTCCTTCGGAAAATCGTCAGACTGCTTTGTTTTACGACCCTGGGTGAGACATTTGGTGTGCAGACTCATTTGGGGAGAGTCTGAATTCCCCAGCAGCCAGTGGAGCTCAGCAGCAGCTCTCTCTCAGAGGTGCTGGTGGCCATTGCCCCTGACACAGAGTCCCTGGGGCCACATAGGGCAGAGCCAACGCTTTCTGCTTGGCCCAGAGACTCCGCCCATCCAACCTGAGCACAGCTGAACTTCACAGACAATTGGCCTGGAGGTCAACCCCTCCAAATGCTAACAACGATTAACTGAGCTTAACTTCAGCAAGACTGTGCAACCCATATCCACCTCAGGTAACTGGGGAGGCTAAGCCACTGTCCCTAGTAGGAAGTCTACCACACAAAGCTAATTGACCAACTCAGGGAAGCAGCCACCATGCAGAGACATGGAAAGAAATCAGATGTGTAAGAAATGGAGGGAAAAAAAACGACTGGACATGGAATTCAAAACCACGGTTATAGGGCTTTTCAAGAGGCTCCTAGAAAAGGTCGAGACATATAAGGAAATAAGCAAGACCTACAAGGAAATGAACGAGACCAACTTGGAAATGATTGAGTCTTATAAGGAAATGAACGAGACCCTCAAGGATATGAACGAGACTCTCAAGAATATGAAAGAAGACAAACCAGAAATTAAGTATACACTGACTGAAATAAAAAAATATTATACAAAGACCTAAAAGTACTCTAGAGCACCCCAAGAACCAAGTTAAAGATTTGAAATACAAAGAGGTAAAATCCACTCAGCTGAAAAAGCAAGAAACCAAAGGAATCCAAAAAATTGAAGATAGTGTAAGGGGCCTCTGGGACAACCTCAAGCATACCAACATCCGAATTATAGGGGTGCCAGAAAAAGAGAGAGAGCAAGACAAAGAAAACCTATTTGAAGAAATAGTGACTGAAAACTTCCCACACCTGGTGAAAGAAATTGACTTAGAAGTCCAAGAAGCGCACCAAACCCCAATACATATAATCAGGAACGTAATGGGTTTTCACAAGGTGTGCTGGAGCCAGCCAGCATGTATCAAACAGCACCTGAAAGGGGGGGGTGAGGATTGGGAAATGACAGACAGACAAAAAGGATGGGATCAGGAGGTCCATAAGCCCTCTTTCAGACTGCAGCCCCAAGTTTATTTTTCTGTTTTTTTCTTTTTAAAAAAATCTTTATTGTTCAGTTTATTAATTACATTGTTCCCCCCCCCCCCCTTTTCCCCCTATAGCTCCCTCCACCTAGTACCCATCCCACCCTCCGCCCTCACTTTTCCCTCCCCAATGTCCTCTCCCATAGTTGCATGATTTTTGACCAGTCTCTTGCTGTACTTCCCACACCCCTTTTCTCCCTATGAGTTGTTAGTCCATTCCCTTTCTATGTCCATGATACCTATAAGGGAGCACCCATACGATTGTCAGTGGATTTCTCAACAGAAACGATGCAGGCCAGACAGGAGTGGCAAAAAATATTCAAAGTGATTAATAGCAAGAATCTACAACCAAGATTACTCTACCCAGCAAAGCTATCATTCAGAATTGAAGGTCAGATAAAGTGCTTCACAGATAAGAAAAAGCTAAAGGAGTTCATCACTGCCAAACCAATATTATATGAATTGCTCAAAGATATTCTATAACAAGAGGAAGAAGAAAAAGGTAAAAATATAAATTATGAACAACAAATACACATCTATCAACAAATGAATCTAAAAATCAAGTGAATTAATAATCTGATGAACAGGATAAACTAGTGAATATAACAGAACCAAGTTTTTTTTCTCCATGCTTTTATCCAGTGCTGGTTACATAACACATTCATCATTCCCATAATTTGACAAGCATTAACCTTTACACAAAACTCCTTATCCTAGCTTGGCACCACTCGAACCCTTAGCTATCTCCCTATGCTCAGCTACTTGCTCAAGGGCAACATGTTTATAAAACTATTGTACTTAAAGATCACTGTGCTCTAGGAGGCAGACAGGCCACTTTGTGAAACCTGCTCTCTCAGGACTTTTTCAACTGAGGTTGCCCCCCACAAGGTCTAAACTGGTTTAGGGCAGTGTTTCTCAAACAGAGTCACTGGATCATTTGTGAGAGTATCTTGTACAGATGCTGGTCAATAAACTGAGCCAAAAACCAGAATTCACAAACTGGAATCAGGTATCCGTTCAGTGAGCACATAAGCATCTTCTGTTCTCATGTCCTGTGTCCCTGGTTCCCCAGAAGCTCCCAAGCTTTTCCTGCAGAGAACTCAGTACCTCTATCTTGGTAAATGCTCATGGTCACAGAGAATTAACAACGACCGTGTTAATTCTGAACCTGGAGGAGTGGCACAGGAGGAGTGGCACAGGAATTTAATTTTCAACTTCCTTCTATGGAGAGTCAGTTTGCATGATCAAAATTCATACACTCAACCATTTTTTTCATAAGTAGTTCTTGAGCAAAGGCTGAGTGCAGCCACCATGCTGGGACTGGGATATCAGGGTGATTAAAATAAGTGGTTGAGAAAAGAGAGGCAGGAATGACTAACCATAGTGCACTGCTAAAATTAATGCACAATTTCAGTGATGTGCATAGTGATGAACAGAATAATTCTGTCAAAAACAGAGGTGGGATATGGTTCAGGCAGTGCTTCGAAGATGAAGTCATATTTTGAGTGAACTCTTAAATAGCAAACCAGAGTTCACTAAGGGAAGGAGCAGGGGTCACAGTTAAAGCAGACAAAAGAGCAGATGAAGAATTGATTACCAATTAAGAGCAGATCATAATTTCCTGAGAAATAGGTTAGTCATAATCCTCATAATAAACCTACTTTGAGAGGAAGTTTAATAAGCATGGGTGCCAGAGCTAGATCACCCAAGATTGAAATGCACACTCCTTCCCCTTCTAGTTATCCATGTACAAGTGCTTCTTAAACTTTCTCAACCTTAGCTTGTCATCTTAAAATGAGCAGAACACCTCTCGCCTCCCACTTCATGTGATTGTTATATTTAGTGAGAGAACGGACACAAAGTAGATGCTCCATAAATCTTCTCCTTTCCACTTCATAGAAAGAGGTGGGGGCACAAACATTGGCTTTGCTTCAGTGAGTGTTTGGGAAATTATGTCACTAATTTAAAACTCACATAAACCCTGGCCAGGTAGCTCAATTGATTAGAGTGCCAATACATCAATGTTGTGGGTTCAATCCCTAGTCAGGGTATATACAAGAAGCAACCAATGAATGCATAGATAAGTGGAACAGTAAGTCTCTGTCTCTCTCTCTCTCTCTCTCTCTCTCTCTCTCTCTCTCTCTCTCTCTCTTTCTCTTCTTCTTCTTCCTCTCTCTAAAGTCAATCAATAAAATAATTAGAAAGAAAATAAAACTTCACATGAATGTTGCTATAAATAACTTTATTACAGTGTACTAAATCTATTATAAATCAAAATAAAAATAAATTTTATTATATGCATACATATAGATTGACAGCCAGTCACATAAAATTTTTTTTTCTGACTTACACCAAAAATATCATGAATACATACAAATATCTTCACTGGGAGAAAAGAACTGAAAGCTATTACAGTGCTGCTAGAACACACAGTTCATTGATCCATGAATCTGAGAGGAAGTGGAAATCAGGAAGGCTGGCACTATTTAAAGGAGGCGGGCAGGGGAGGATGGTGTCACCATGGTGTCAAGACCCAGTTCAGACTCACAGTCTGTAAGGTCATGATTATGAGCAGAGCAGCTGTGAGGCCCAGATCTGCTCCGTGTGCACAGGGGGTCCTTGAGCACTTAGCTCCGCATCACCTGCAGGGCCTCCTGAAGGTTAAACAGAGAACCAGGCTCACCAGCAATGAGATCCTGGAGCAAAGCCAGGGCCTTGACCTAGGGTGACATCATCACAGTACGAAGGAACACATGCAAAACACAGGGAACACAGTGACCTGTAAATGCTGCAAGGAGTAGCTACTTGGATTGAGGCGATCATGAATCGGACAAGCATGGCAAATGCTTAAGTGATGCCCTGGAGACTTGCTTCTCATCCCACAGTCCACTTAGCTATGGGAAGCTGCTGCAACAGAAAAAGTATCGGTCAAATGTTTTCTGCATAAAGGCTGTAATGTCTCATGTAGCAGAGGCTCAGAGAGGAAAATAGCATTAGAGCTGCTGGCACTGACGCCAGATCTAAAACCAATTATATGTCAGCGAACATATTGGGAAGGAGCTGTTCATCTGGCCTCTTTAGCCACTCCTGACATTCAGTCACAAGCACCAAGCCTTTAATGAGCATCTACCCTATGTCCCAGCTGGTGCTGGGAATGATGGAGAGATTAGTATTTTGACAGATAAGGTCTGGTAATAAACAAATGTAAGTCTACATACCATGTTCAGTAATTGAGTGTTTTATTTCAGTAAATAAACTTTCCCCATATCCCTCCTATTTGTTACTGTGCCAATGTGAGGAATTTGCACTTTGGAGGGGATTCAAAAGAAGGTATTAATATTATACAGGAAATTGCACATGCCATCAAGAGAAGAAATGATTGCCACAGGCAGACAGAGGAAGTGATGGGAGTAGTTTGGACTGGAGGATCTGGGAAGGCTTCATGGAAGAGTTGGCCTGTGAACTGAGAGTAATGGACAGACAAGGAGGATTTCTGGAGGCAGAAGTGAAGGCAACATCTACCCAAGGCCAGAAATTGAAATATGCATTCCAAGCAGAGGAAACAAGAGTGGCTAAGGAACAGGGATCTAAAACAACATGGGGTGTTTCCACAGGAGGAGGCGCAAAGGGACAGAGCATTGAGTAAATGGAAAGGTAGGTATTGAGGAAGAGTGAAGAGGCAAAGCTGAAAGTGAAATTGGGGCTCGAATGGGAAAAGCCTTGAATGTCACAGTAAGACAGTGGACTTCATTCTTTTATAATGAAATGCTAAATTATAAGGAATAAAAAGAGGAATTGGTCAACTCATGGTCAAAGAGAAATGCATGCAAATGGGCAACACATATTTCTGCTTCAAATTGCAGGCTGCAATGACCTGGGAGGTAGATGGAGCTGGGCAAACTTCACATGCCACCCGTACTTTCAGGAGACACCTCTGCATCACCAGGCCTGATGTGTGGGTGGGGACACGGTCCCTGAAACACCACACAGTCACTGCTGGCACGGAGCATGTGTATGAATATTTATGGAAAGAATGAGTAAATAAATAGATTCTTCCCTGTCTACCCAAGTTGGAATCAATTTTTCTCCCTGCTGCGGTTCATGTTTGTACACAATAACCTGCTTGTTTAGCTATTTTTATGTTCTTTTGCTTTTGTGAATTTTAAATAATTTGTAGGCAGGGACCAATGTGTACTTGCTCACATACCCTCCTGGTACCCAAAGAGTGCCTTGCATCCAGTGGGCACTTACTGAATCATTGCTGAGAGTCTAATTAATAGGGAGCTGAAATATTCTAGTGAAGTCAGATGAATACCAAAAAGATATATATATTTTAATTTCTCATCCTTTCTTTTCTCAGTTATTTTTTTTGTTCCCGATTTAACAAAGGGAAATTAGTTCTCATTACCCCTTTATTCCTGCATGACTTAAACATTTTAAAATATAATTTATCCTTACGTTTTGTACAAAGTGCATTTCTTCCTTTTTCTCTCTTCCCTTGTAGAAATCTG
The DNA here is from genome assembly GCA_027563665.1 of Antrozous pallidus. Taxonomy (NCBI): domain Eukaryota; kingdom Metazoa; phylum Chordata; class Mammalia; order Chiroptera; family Vespertilionidae; genus Antrozous; species Antrozous pallidus. The sequence goes on from CM050513.1 coordinate 81,119,922, forward strand.
AACTGAGATCTACTTTTTGAAAACAAATCTCTTGTTTTTCATTTCCCAGTGTAATTGGTTTCCCAACAATTTTCTGACTTCTTACACTTCTTCCACCTTATGCATGCAAATGACCTTCTCCAACATTCTTCCCTAAATGAATATCTGCTCCCAGAATCCTTTGGCCCTTTTCTTTTATGCCCATAGATCCTTTTCATTTAGTACCCAAACCTGCTGAAACTTTTTAAACAGGCTATTTTACTAATAGGAGTTTCCTTGCAATCCAATCTACACCCTATGAACTTGAGATCACTCTGTCCAAGGTAACTTGAAATTTCACGCACTCTCAGCAGTGTTGTACTAAGATGGTTACCTGCCCTACTCATTTGTTCCTTCTCTAATTGTTCTAAGGTACTCCAAGCACTATTTTCCACTCCACTAAAAAAAAGCACTTGTCAGAAATTCTAGAATTTCTAGCGGAAACAGTTTACCTTTTTGGCGCTCATAAAAGATTTAAAAAAAACCTCTCATCTAGCCCTAACCAGTTGGTTCAGTAGATAGAGCATTGGCCTGAGGACTGAAGGGTCCCAGGTTTGATTCTGGTCAAGGGCATGTACCTTGGTTGTGGGCACATCCCCAGTAGGGAGTGAGCAGAAGTCATCTGATTGATGTTTCTAACTCTCTATCCCTCCCCCCTTTCTTTCTGTAAAAATCAATAAAATATATATTTTAAAAAATCTCTCATCTTTTAGATAAATGTTTAAATATGCTTAATAATTTTAAACAGAAAGGATTTTCAGTTCATTGTATATCTGACATTTTAAAATAAAACCTTAATATCCCTGTGTTAAATGTACTCAGTGGAATCTAAAGGCCACAGGGATGTGAAACTCCTTCATCTTTCATTTGAACAAATAAGAAGAAACTCTTCCTTAATAGCTGGGATATTTTGCATCCTTCTTTTTCCCTTGAAAGAAATATTTCTGTTCCATTATTCCTGCTTTATCTTGTTGTAATATGTGTTTATGTTGGAAAAATCTTGTACTAATTGCTTTATTTCTTATCATAGATATGTATATAAATTTAACAATTTTGATTTCCTATAGTTGTCAGGCTGTAATGGTTTAAACAGTGTTTAATTTGATTTAAGTTGTCATTACCTTTGTTATTAATATATATTTGATCAAACCACATACATACACACAACACATTTTGATAATGAAATATTAAATGTAGAGATGCACTTTTGGGGCTGTTGATCTTCTATCTGTGGATGAATATTACCGATTGGCAGAACAAAACAATGGGCAGTATCAACGATTTTTTCCTTTTTATTTTTATTTTTTTTACAGATTGTTCATGCATAATAGAATGGGAGGAGTTGTATGCTAGCAATGACTCAGTTCTTTGAACTCCTTTCAAAGTGCCAAAATTCACATAGTGGTTTATCATAAAAAATTGTTTCTAATGTTGTAGCAGCTGACAACTCAATTCCTTTGTTGAAAGCAAATAAGTGGGCCTCTCCTGATGCAAAATGATTTGTAACTGTTATTAGAGTCATTCATTGGCCCAATTTATGAGAAATATTCCATAAGGCTTTACCTTTAGCGAAAGAACTTTTACTTATATCTAATATCTGTCACTTAGAGTCAACTTGATTAATCCATTAAACTTAGAATGGGTTGCAAAATGGAAATATTGTTTTTTTCCTACACCTTTAAAAGAATACTTTAAAAATATAAAATATTTTAAATAAAACATTAAAAAATATCTATATACATGTAAAACCCTAGTATGCAAATAGACCAAACAGCAGAACAGCCAAACAACTGAACAACTGGTCACTATGACGTGTGCTGCCCACCAGGGAGAATGTGTGTAACATGGTGGGCTTTGGCAGCAGGCAGCAGACCTTGGAACATGGTGGGTGTTGGTTGCGGCAGGATGGTGGAGCAGGTGAGCGGGGGTGTTAGGCCAAGGGAGGGCGCCAGTTGCTGACATCAGGGCAAGCCTCTGGTGGTTACTGAAAATTCTCTGCTCCCACACGCTGTGGTCCTGCCTGGCGCTCACATCCAATGCCAGTGCTCAGCACTGGCCCTGATCACCCCTCAAGGTTTCTCCCCCTCCTCCTGCTCCTGAGGAGTGATTGGGGCCAGCAGCTGCCTCTCACACCCACTGCTGGTGACAGCCCTGCTTGCACCCACTGCCAGCACCTGACACTGATCCCGATTGCTCAGAGCTGTCAGCAGGTGTGAGTAGCAGCTCCCAGCCCTGATTGCCCCTGAGAGTTTCTCCACCTTCCCCTGCTCCTGAGGGGTGATCAAGGCTGCGGCTGCCACTTGCACCCATGACTGGTGCTGGCCCCAATCACTCTGTGCCATCAATGGGTGCGAGTGGGGCTGGTGCCATCAGCACATGGGAGCTGCAGTGGAGGGAGTAGGGCTGCCAGCAGAGAGGGGCCTGGGAGCTGTGGTGGGAGGGGCCAGGCTGGGGCGTGGAGGATGGCCTGAGACCTGCCCCTGTGCCCACCACAGCCTTGCAGGCCCTTAGTTCCTTTCAAGGTGCACAAATTTGTGCACTGGCCCCCTAGTATTTATTATAATTTGCATATAATACAACCATATAACCACGCCTGATTGGCTTGTTTTATTGGAAAAGGGGACTGGGAGTTAACAATGTGAAGACAGCTGGGAGCTGAGGTCGGGAAAAATACCCTCCCCTCCCCATTCATGCCTACTGCCCCAAATAAAAAATAACCAACTATGGGAGAGCACCTGAGATAGCGACTGGGAACAGGTGACAGAGACATGGAACTTGAGGGCAGCAGAAGAGACTATGCATGTGCTGGGAGGTCCCAGAGGCAGCGACTATAGAGTAATGTGGGTACAAGTCTCTGTATCTTCCACACAGGTCTGTATAAATATAGAGATAAGTTGTTTGCTTTCCCCCTTCTCTCCCTTCTGCTCCATGCTGCTTGCTGCGGTCCCAGCTATTCTTTCCACACAAGGACAGAGAAAGAGAGATGATGAACAATTCATCACCAAATTGCGATCAGACCCACATCTATCAGCTTCTGGATCTTCTGTGCTATTATAGGATTCTTTAAATGTTTGCTAACTGCATGAGGGTCCTTCTGCATCTGTTCCAGGATGAGCCACATGGTGGGGTCACTCTTGATCTGCTGTACCTCAGGGTCAGCCATGGCCGGTCACTTCACATCTTCGGGGCTGTCGTGTCAGTTGTACTGGGCCATCATACAGCATTGGTAGCCATCTGCTGCCTCCTTACAGTTGGAGTCCAGTTCTAGTGCCTTCAGGTAGATATCCATAGCTTTTGTGTAGTCCTTCATTGCTTTTAGGGCAGCTGTTTTCCGTGAATAACCGTTGATGAAGGATGGCTCTAGTTGGATACATTCCTCACAGTCCTTGAGCGCCAGCTGAAACTCCAGGAGTTGGTGTAGCAGGCAGCTTGATTGCTGTACAATTTGGCATCTTTTGGGTTCCATTTGATAGCTTCTATATAATGCTTCAGGGCTTGGGGATAGTCCTCTTTCTGGAAACATTCATTGCCTTTGTTCTTCTCCTCCAAAGCCAGATCAGGGTTTATGTAGGCCAGCTGCTCTTGCTCCTTTAAGATTTTCTCTGCCTGTTGAGCACATCTGGTGTTCGGTGCTCTGCCAAAGACTTGTTGTAGAAATGGATGGCACCTTTGTGTTTTTCTTCTTTGAAGTAGGAATTGCCAATTTGTGCTTAAGCTCTGGTGATCTGGTGATAGTCTTTCCGGTTTTCTTGCCCCACTCCTGGCATTTATGGTAGTCGCCCTTTTCAAAGTGCACAGCTGCTTGATTGGTCATGTAAGTCATGTTGGTGGGGTCCAGGTCCTTGGCTCTGTCGTAGTGCTTCAAGGCTGTGTCAAAGTCTTTCTTCTTGTAGGCTTCATTTTCCAATTTCTTTTCTTTCAGTGTCTGCTTCTTGTTCTCTGGAAGATCCTCTTCAATTGGCTCTGGTTTGGTCTCCTTTTTGGGAGGAGGTGGTGGTGGAGATGTGGCAACTTCTTCCTCATCATTCATATTGCCCAGGCCAAATCCGAGGAGGGCACTGAGAGTAGTCATGATCTGGGGATCTTGCAGTTTCATGCCCAGATCGGATAGCTTGTTTCACAGTTGCTCTATCAGCACCCGGTAGGTAGGATCCTTGAGCAGTGTCCTTGTTCTGGAATCATTCTCCAACTTCTGGTACAGATTGGGCACGTTGAAAGGGTTCATGAATTTCCTCTCTGCCAATCGAGCCTCCATATTCTGTAAACCCTCTTTGAGCTGAGGATTACTTGCTTCATGTTTTAAACCCTCCTCATAGGTTTGCTTGGCTTCTTCAAATCGGTTCAAGAACTCAAGAGCTGCTTATCGAGAACAGCCCTTGCCACAGTCAGACTTTAAGTCGACAGTTTGCAACCATCTTCATAGGTCTTCTGGTAGTCTCCTTTCTCGGCGAAGGCTATTGAGCAATTGCTGTAGAGCACATGGTTGTGGGGATCTAACTTAATAGCTTCAGAATGCATCATTGATGTTGCCGGCACTAAGGGCCTTATTGCCCTTCTCTTTTAGCTCATTTACCGAGTGGGGAGGCGACCGACACTGAGTGGACCCGGCGCTCCCTGAGGCCTGGTCTCGCTCCACCACTCACCGGCCCACCAGCCGTGACCCTCATGCCCTCGCCTTTCTTGCTGCTCCACTGGCCCAGCCCTCTGCCTTGCATATAATACAAATATTTTATGTGATAAAGATTCTTATTAAAACATGGAGACTTAACTCATTCCATTTATGAAGGATATCTACCAGCTTAATCAACAAAGTCAGTTTTTATTATGAAACCAATTGTAAATTGGATGTGCTTTCTGTCACTAAGTCTAGTTTTATATTTTTAATTCTAATAAACTTATGATACCCATTTTTATGATAACTGTTTCCCTTCTGAATTCAGAACATTCCCAACACAGGACAAAAAGCCCAATTTCTAATGCCATACTTTACCCTTTTAAGAAAGAGACTGGGAGAAAGAGATGAGGTGCACATTGGTGTTTTGGGGCATTGGTGAGGAAGGTTTTGTTGACCCAAGCACTTCAAATTATCCTTTTGCTGGTGCCTCAGGTTTTACATCAGAGTTGTAAGTGAGGACTTAGTACTGGGTGAGTGAGAGGACTTAATACTGGAAGAGTGAGAATGCTGACATATGTTTATAAGGAAGAGAAGTTCTCTAGCCTGTGCGGTGTGGCTCAGTGGTTGAGCGTTGGCCTATGAAACAGTTGGTCATGGTTCAATTCCCAGTCAGGGCACATGCCTGGGTAATGGGTTTGGTCCTCAGTAGGGGGCATGCAAGAGGCAGCCAATCAATGATTATCATCACTGATGTTTCTCTCTCTCTTCTTCTTTGAAATCAATAACAGATCTATCTGTGAACAGGGAAGAGGGAGTAGAGAATCATCATGGTGCCATGCCTATAGTATGTTCTGAGGCTGGCCAATTTTAAAAAGCATATAGATGAAAGTTAAGACTCTGGGAACTGATTTCCTAGTGTGTAATGCCTATTTGACCCCAGGGAAGTTTTTGTCCTACTTGAGATGTACAGGGAGCTTTTCTAGCTGGCTTAGCATAGACTGCCTATGGTTTTTGTGATGAGCATATGGGTGGGAGCCAGACAGTTCCATCAGTTGGGAACATTATCCCAACTGAATCATCAGCAGAAGGTTAAAGACAGAATCTCATTTTTGTTCCCCCTGATTACCTGGAATTGTTATATAAAGTAACTTGGAATATAATATCTAGGCCACACAGTCTGCCATACTAACTTTTTTACGGTCCTCTCAGGGCATTTATAAGTCTGCATCATAAATACTATGAACAGAAAGGCAGGGCAAGGAAAAGATAAAATATAAATTTAGACCAAGAATAGTGAGTCAGCTTGTTAGTAGGCACCTCAAATGATGCTTGCTACTTAAAACACCTTAGGGTACCAATTTTCTGCAATAAAAGACTGTAGACTTTCATTCATATGTCTAATGATTATGATGTTTAATAACTTTAAAGAACCTGTTCATCTTGTATGTTCAATAAAGGCAATTGTGCTCACAAAGATAAATTGCAAGCAGGTATGTGGTATATCATTTATAAAGATAGGGAAAATGCTTTAGTCGCTTTTTAATTCCTGTTCACCAGTTACTGTTTGAATTCAAGTTGAGAGAAAAAAAATCAATTTAGCTTTGTCTGTTATTGAGTTCCTCGGTGTGAATGGAGTGCACAGTGAAAAGCAATACGTAACAAAACCTAGCTCACAATTCTTGACAGCTTTTTTCACAGTTATATATCAGCTCAAGAGCCACAAGGCAGGGTAAAATTATATTTACTGAATAGAAGTAGGATGGGTTCATTCTTGTCAAAAATATTTTTAGCAGGAGAAACACCCCAAATAAAGAATCTGCATTAGCTATAAAGAGATTATAAATACCATTAAAATGCCATGAGAAAAGCAGAAAAAACTTGATTATTTTTAAAGATAAGCTATTTAATAGGTCAGTGAAAATTATTCCCAACATTCAAGTATTCTATAAATTTGAATATGTATTATTTTTCTGTATCCCATAATGGTGGGGAGATCTCTACAAACACAGTAGTGAGTCAGCCTGTTACTAGGCACCTCATGTGATTCTTGCTGCTTAAAACACCTCTGGGTACCAATTTTCAAAGATTGTGGGTATTATGAAAGGAACAGGAAGAAGGGTGCTGAGCCATTTTTTCCTCATCACTCCACATGTAATGCAACCCAAAACCCAAATACTTCTACTCTTTCATTGCTGAGTTCTTTCTGAGCCAATGACAGCCCAAAAGGTAAGTCCTGCAGAGCGGGAGGTGGGCTCTGCATGTGGAAGCACTATTACTAGTAGTTACCACCTCATCAGGACACTTTAGGGCATCAGAGAGCTTACTGCTAGCTATAGCTGAAATAAATAGAATGAGCAAACATGGAACTTTCACTAAAACTCTTTTACAGAAATACCCACTCATCTGAGATCCTGAATTGTAGCCCGCCCCCTAATAAAGAAAGGAGCACAATATTTAATGTCTTTAAACATTTCTTGAGCTAGAGATCCAGTAAAAAAGAGATTTCTTAAGTTTGCATTAAATTACCAAGTCATAATGTTCCCAACTGATTCAATGTTTTTGCAGGGGGAAAAATACACACATAGAAGGCATGGTGGGGGTGGGGGGGACATATACCCTAACAGATATTGTCTATTAATGTCTATACACTAAAGCATTTCACCAAAACAGTAGTATAGTCTTTATCTTAGTATCTTCACTTACATCTGTTAGGCAAATTTCTCCTTTTTTGGTAAATTGCCTCTGGAAGTCAAAGTCTAGACTAGCACTGTCCAAAAAAAAATATATTGTATGTTGTCACATATATACTTGTAAATGTTTTAGTAATCTTGTTAAAAATAAAAAGAGGGAAGTAAAATTAATATTAAAATGTATTTTAATTGAGTCAATATGTTCAGCATGTCATTTCAACCTATAATGAATATAAAAAAAATCACCGAGATATTTTATATTCTTTTATAACCACTTCCATTCATTTTTGAAAGAGGATGCTTGCCAACAGCTTCAGTAAAATCTGTATCTTAATGGGAAGAACATTTTTAAACTACAGTTATATTCATTCCCCTACAGTATTCCACTCTTTTAAAAACTACTGATGGGTAATTGACACTGGAAAAAAAATCTTTGAGTACCATTTCTATCATAATTTTTAGGTTTTTATCACTTGGTGGTTCCTTATTCCTACCACATATGTCCCACATACTCTGAGAAAAATATCTTCAGAAACTTCTTAGAACCTGATTTTAATAATCATTTATGAGTAAAAAAATATGTATTTTCCTCTACTTCTGAATGTAAATGAAACATCAAAATTTTTAGGCGTACAGACAATTTGCTGAAAAATTCCCAAGAAAAGTGAGAATATGTTCTTCAAACTCAAGGTTCCCTTCTTAACAATATATGATACAATAATGACACTTATTTAATGTAGACAACTTATTTTTAAAAAACAATAACTAGCATTTAGTCACAGTTACAATAGCTGGAGTCAATTCCAAATGTTTGTATGAAATTCTTGTTTGAGAAATTTGTCTCATTGTGTGCTCACTGCGGCTGCATTGGAGCAAGTAAGAGGCCTACTGTGGACAGAAAGTCTTAAAGGAATAAAACATTTCGGCCCATCATTACAGAATTAGAGTAAAGTTTCTATTTATTGGAATAAAAGCAGCAAAAGAAATATGCCAACCTAGAAGAACAAGGACAACATAGCCACCATTCAGTTTCCAATTTTTTCAGCCATGTTCCTCACTGAAAGCCAACCATCAGTTTAACTTTTAAATGGCAAGCTCGGGCATTGTGTGACTACTGATGTGCGACTTACACCAAGAGCAGGTTAGGTGAAGTTGGTTGGACTCACTACCTTGGGATGGTTGATATTAGTCAGGGGAATAATTATAAATTGTAAATTTATTGTAAAAATGCTCAACATATTCTAAAATTAGAAGATGGTTTATCTTTCAACTAAATTCAGATGTGTGGAGAAAAAGTAGTAAGTGATTAACTAACAAGACTCATTTACATCTGGGGAAATATCTGATGACTGATCACTGCAGGAAAGATTGTAATAATTCTGGGTGGTGGTGGTGTATTGTCCATTTCCAGAGGGGAAAATGGTTCTCTGGGAAAGATAAACTTCCTTTAGAAATCCCCGTGACTTTGGCTGAGTCCTCTCCTTTGAGCCTGTGTACACATGCACAGGCACACACGCTCATATGTGCTTAAAAAAAACTTTCCTTTGCAATAATATTCCATATCCTTTTAAGCTGGGGGGAGGCCCAGGAAGTAAATGTCCAAGATGTGGTGTGTACGTGGAACCTGTCATTAACATTCCCAATTTGTTGAGTGGTTTCCACATTTCCCAGAGGCCTTCATCCCACGAAAGCTGATGAATGGGCTGACAGAGCCTTCTAGACTTGTGTTGGTATAACATGAGCCAAGTGCCTGGAAACAATAAAGACAGCAATTTTCTAAGAGGTTTACCTGCAAGAAAAGCCAGGAACACAAAAACCTTTTTTACTTCCCTACCCCAAGCCTCTTCTTTTCTCTCGGTCGGGAGGACTGTATCCTGTCAGGTTAATTGAGGATGACAGTCAATGTACTCTCAGCAGCAGCCTCAGTACTGGTTCCAAGGGAAGGACCTTGGAGCTGGGCTCTGGGCCGGCCACGGTGGAGGCTTCCTGTCAGGAAAGCAGCAGCCATGGCTGCAGAGGTTCAGAAGTGTCAGGTCTTTTCTTCTGAAACCTTGGAAGGAGGCATCTAGTGATGATTTAAAAAGCAATGCTTCTGACTCGTAGTGGCTACTAGGAGTACGTCCATGCAGTTTGTGGTCCAGGCATTGTCCACACACTGCATTCTCAGAGGGCTGAGCCTTCAAACGGGTTCTTTTAATGTTACAAGAAAAGAAGGGATATGTGTCCTGGACACAGCGCCCTAAAGAGACACTCAGCAGAAGGAGATCTGGACTAAAGTGATGTGAGGAGCTTCTAGGGGTCTTTGTCCCACAAGTCAGTTTTGGACCAGTAACCAAGTAATCTTAACCTTAACTCTGAAAGGCTCCATCCAAGCCCACAGCTTGTCAGAACCTTTTGACTTAAGATGCAAAGAACTATATTGATTCTGCTTACCCTGACCATTTCTTCTTTGGCAAACGAAACTTTGGCATATAGTACTTTATATTCATGTTTGCACGGTTAATCCTTATCCGTTCTAAATGTTAAATAACAATAAATTTAAAATAAGCTGTATGGGTGACTTAATAAAATAAGGATACTTTCTTTCAATGGGATTTTGATTAAATAATACACCCAATCTTATTCTGAAACTTTCTATTTTTATTTTTAGGGTTTAAAAACCATAAGCATTAAACTCAGTGTCAGTACATATAGCCATATGGCAGAATATGAGATGATAGCACGATGAAGACATTCACTCAACAATGAGAAAGAAGGAATTTCCCCATCCCCTCTCCCATTCAAGAGGGCTAGAAGGCTCTTGGTCTAGAGGCAGAAACTTCCCTTATTTCAGGGCAAACCCACGCTGCTTCAGCCTTAAAGGTCTTAGTAGGACCAGTAGCCAAGCCACATGGTCACAGAAGCAGTAGGTGCCATATGTAGCAGGACTGTGAATAGCAATGATACCTACCTTTGAGGCAGGACATGAGCTTTAACATCAAGTAACCCTCGTGGTGGCAACCATAATGGATTTGAGACCAAAGGTGCTTCTCTAATTTTCCTGCATTGTATCCATCCCTCAAGCTTTTTGTCAGTTAAGATATTAGGCATCTTCCCAATACATGCAGATTTGACTTGATTTGGAAAAATTAGGTGCAATGATTCGTGTACCCATGTATTGGGGAGAAAGAATATATATATTAATGAGGAGCTCGTGGTTTCCTTTCTCACTTTCCTGTCCCGTGGCGAAAATGACTGTTTCTTTACTAATGAGCAGCAATCACTGCAGGACCTGAGCAGGAGTGGCCACTAATAGGGTACCTAAAGGGAATGAATGAAGTCAGCATAGAGCTGAAGGCAAGTGTAAATCCAAATGTAAATTTTATTCAGAATAATCTGGGTTTGCCTAGAAGCTGATGGATGGGATACCCAGCAGCAAACAGCAGATAGTCCATGATTTTGCTAAGAATGCTGGAACGAAAAGTGGTTTGAACCTTGGTTGGCTCTACTTTTACCTTAGAAAACTTGTAATAAGCTATAGGCCACAGAGAAGACACAATTCCCAGGTCTACCCAGGAATACTCCTAACCTTCATTCCTGGGTCTGGGTCCATACCTTTCCCTTGACCTAGATACTTGCTCCAAAGCAGCAAAGTGTTGGTCACCATTAAGTTCTGATTGTGCAGTTCAATGATGGAAAGCCCATCTAGAGTCATCTTTCCATGCCAGAGTCAGAAGTCAGAGGGCAGGCTGGCCCCCAGGCAGAGGCAGAGTGGACATTAGAGGCTGGCTTGGGGTCAGGACCTGTGAGAGGCATGTGAATCCTGGCCAGCTGTCATGAGGTCTTTCCAGAGAGAAGCTCAGATTGTACTGGCTCGGCCTCCTGTCTCTTGTCTAACCTTCTTCCCTCATCACGTCCAGGCCTCTGCTGGCAGCTGCACTTCCCAGACAGATTGGTCCCATTAACTGAGTTTCAAATGGTGATTTTTGTCTACATAGATGAGTAAGCATTTTCCTTAGTTGCATCTCATTTTACTAACATCACTAATTTCTCTGCTTTCTTGCATCCAATCAATTACTCCACTCAACTGAGAATTTTATTAATGAGTCATTCATTCCCTTTTCCAGATCGTTAGTGAAGATGTCAAGTTCTGACTGGACCTAATACCAATTCCCACAACTCCACGCTGGCTTCTCTGAGAGCTCCCCGAGGAGGCATTCATCACTCTCATACATGTGCCTTCATTATCCCAAGTTGGTTTTAACACTTTTTGTTAACTAATTTTTAAACACTTTTGGAAACAATAGCTATGTATTTCCAAAAGTGTTTCCCCAAAAAGCTCCTGTTTGGGGGTGAAGGGATATATGGCCACATGATACATAGCACAACATACATAACCATGGCATTCTAGCTGCCACAAAGTGCACAGTGCAGGCTCATTCATTCATTCATTCATTCATTCATTCATGTTTGTCAGTTATAACTCTCTCTGCTTTTTATGCTGTCCCAGCACTCACACTTGTCTATTGACATGCCTTTTCTACAGACAGAAGCTTCTGATTTAGTATACCTTCTTGGCTAGTTCTCGGGTATTTTATGAACATTAGCAGGTTATTGAAGGACTGTGAATTCCACACAGGTGGCTAACATTTAACTTTGAACAAACTAAAGGTCATGGCCGAAGAACAGGAATTATTTCCTGAGCTTTACTTGCTTACTTTCGTTCACTGTCAGTGTAAGCATGGTTCTAAATTTGTGGCTTACATCCAAGGAAGTAAACCATTAGATGAAGTTGCTCTTTCTTTTCTTTGTATTTTGAGGTTGCTAGGTACTGAACGTGTTCAAGTTCCGGGTATGCCTCTTCCCCATCTTCAGCAGGCTTTTCATCTTTGATATGACCCCTGAAGCACCTTTATCCTCCTATTAAAATATTAAAAAAACTAAAGCGTGGTGTAATGAAGGCTGAATATACAATCAGTTCTGTGCTATCATTTGAACATGTAAAAATATTCATTTGAGCACAAGCTGAAAGGAAAATAAGAAAAGCTTGATGTTCTAAGGTTGTATAACTCAGTAAATTATTCTTTGTTTTAGAATAATTTTCTTTAACATTACAAAAAGAGTTTTTTATGCAGCATTCTCTTATATAGTCCAGGATAGGACATATTCTTCCAAAACTATGAAAATTAGGGGTGTTTACAATCTGTTTAAGAAAAGATGTTTCTCCCAAATCTTTCAGTTGGGAGCCTAAAATGAAAATGGATCTCCAATTAGCCAAATGCGGTGGCATTTCCTGAGCAAAACCAAGAAACATTTCCCAGGTAATAGACTCTCTGATTCTGCAGCTTTCCCACCTCATCCAGGTATCCTGTGGGCTCATCCATGTGATCAGTAAACCATTCCGGAACATAAGTCACCTCTTCCACGTATTCGTACTCCAGCTACAGTGATGCTGACTTAATTTAATTTAAATTAAGCTGTTAAATTACCTTATGCTAAATAGTATAGCATAGTGTAACATATTATAGTATTCATATAGCTTATATGGATGTGCATATAGATGTGGATAATATATTGTGGTATATTATATTACATTGGATATTACATATTAGAGTTGTATATTATGGTACAGCATAACATAGTGTGATATGATATAGTACAGTAGGGCATAACTGAACCTAGCATATGGCAATATAGTAAAGTATATATTAGAATGGTATATTCTAAAGTAGTCCAGTACAGTACAGAGCTGCACCGTAGTTAAAACAACAACTCTGGAATCACAGGCTTACTTTTCAAATTGTGGTCCCATCATATATTAGGTGAATGATCTTGAGCCCATTACTTAATATTTACAAGCCCCAGTTTCAACACCTGAAAAATGTGGAGAAAAAATACTTTCCATGCAGTGTGAGGAGTAAGTAGTGAGGATCATGGAAGTGATGCACATGAATAGTAAGCACCGACACTTCATATGCCCTCTCTCATTTCATGTACCTCACTGCCAGTGGGGTGAGTGATGGCAGTCCCAGCTTTCAGAAAAGTGCCTTGCTAAAAGCATCTAATAAGGTTTGGCTAGGACATGACTCAGGAGTGGCTGGGTATTTTCTATTTACTTCTTTAGCCTAGCATCCTAAGTGAACCTCCCAATCACCTACTGTATTTCACAGAGATAGGAAATGACCCTGGAAGGAGATGGAGCTATTTACCTCTTGGCGTTACTGATGAGCATAGGAGAGAAGGGTTTTTAGAATTTCTCGTAAATGACAGGTAGCCGCAGTCCTCTGTGTCTTGGGAAATACAATCTAACACTATAAACAAAGGCTGTATTTTATTTTGTGGTTTTCTCTTCCAAAACATCGGGAAGGAAATGATTCAGATGTGCTAAAAGATTTTCTTCCTGGAATAGTGAAAGCAAGGAATGAAAAGAACCAGAAAGTCCAGTGAAAAATACCGTGGGAATCAAACATTTAAGACATTAACGTGTGTACGGATACATTTGCCACAGATTTCTTTCTGACTTGAATACTCACACCGCCCTCAACCTTAGCTGGCTCTGATATGTCTCAGAATTGGAAGTGCTTGGCCAAGAACTTTGTACTCTTCTACACAAGGATCTCAGTGCCACTGAAAAGCACATTTTTGCTAAAGGATCACACAGGGCTCAAGAATTCACAGAGTATGGAAATAGATGAGGAATGAATAGGTGCTATACACTGAGTGGTCAGATTATTATGATCTCTGAACGCATAATCTGGCCACTCAGTGTATTTGTATCTCAAACGGGTACCAAAAGTATTCTAGACTTTTGTTGGAGATCAACCACCTATTTGCCCTGAGCTTTCTATCAGCCAGTGCAAAGGGGAAAACTGATCAGGTGCATGATTTATAGTATCTTTGATATCAAATAAATGAGGTACTCAAGAGAAGTACACTGAGTGGCCAGATCATTATGCATTCAGAGATCATAATAATCTGGCCACTCAGTGTATATTTAGGTTCGATTTTATTTTTAAAAATAAGATGTACTGAAAAGCACATTGAAATGCCCTGACCAGTATTGCCAATGGTTAGAGCATCAGATTGCACACTTGAGGGTCTCAGGTTTGATTCCTGGTCAAGGGCATGCATCGGGTTGCAGGTTAGACCCCTGGCCCTGTCAAGGTGTGTGTATAAGGCAACCAATTGATGTGTCTTTTTCACGTGGATGTTTCTCTCTTTCTCTCCCCCCTTCCTTCTTTTCCCTCTCTCCACTCTCTGTAAAAAAATCAATGGAAAAATGTACTTGGGTGAGGATTAACAAAAACCACAATAGCAACAACAAAAAAGCACATTGACATGAGATTAGGAGACTGAATTCAGTGCCTAATTCGACATTTCTTAGTGTTGTGACGTTGAGAAATTTCTAAGCCCCTGTTCCCATACCTGTATTAACAAACAAAAATCACTGCCCTTCCCTATCATCTAGAGGAGTTGTAATTATCAAATGAGACTACGTATATGAGGCTACTGTGAAAAGTGAAAAATACTGTGTATTGGCCTCATTGTCCTTATTAAAAGAGGAGGAGAGAGGCAGGAGGAGACAGTGGGCAGGGTAAGGGCTTTGGAAACAGGCAGGCTTGTGTTTTGTGGTAACCTTGCCCCTCCTCTTAGTAGCTTTGTGGCCACAAGAAAGTCAGCCAACTTTTCATGGCCTCAGTTTCCAAATATGTAAAAATGGAGTTACTAAGCACTACCTCATAGTTGTTTGAAGGATTAAGAGGGATAATGCAGGTAAACTCCTAGATACTTTTGTTTGCTGTTTTTAAGCCAGGTCCCATGCCCCTGAATGTGCCAGGTCTATTTTTAATCATAAAAGCACTGACATTTGGAGAGGCTGAGAAGAAGGCTCAGGATTATTGAGCCTTAGAGCAGCAGATACAGAATTCCTGCTAACATTCTATTGGCCAGGCTATTTAACAAATTGCTTTTGAAATATTTAAGAATCCAGGACCTTGAAAGACTTAAACTATGACTATACTAGTAGCTTCGAAAAACAATGCAAATGCATCTTACAATTTAACACTAAGAAACAATAAGAAAGCTTACAGTGTTTTAGAGGCTTTCTCCTCTTATGTTGAACAATTTTCCTGCAGCTACATTTCAACTAAGCTTCAAATACACTCTTCTTTCTCTTTCAGATCATGTTTTCTGTGTAAAAGTGGGTGGAGTAGTGAGATTCAGAGATTAGATTATCTCAGCAAACCAGATGTATCTAAGATAACCCTGAAGGTTTGTGCCTCCCTCAGTGATTGGAACTAAGCCAGCAAAGTAACCCATCTGCTTCCTACTGAAGTTATTATTATTGTTATTATTTGGTCCTCTGGTATGCACCAGGGGCCTCTGGAGAAAGGTTAGAATGAGGCATTGGCTGGGTAACATCCTCTTGACTTATCTCAGTTCCAGCAAAGCCAAACTTCTGTGTAACTGTTATCCTCTTTAATCTCTCAGTCATGGTTGTCAGTGGAAATATTATTTATATAAATAGGAAAACATCACATCTGATTTTTATCATATGAAGCTAAGTAGAATGTCTGTCTTATAATGGCACTCTCAGTAGAACCAGAACTCTCTTACTACTTTTGAAACCTCTGCTGTATCTGCACTTGAAGGAAAGTGATGAGGAAGACCAGTGCCACTTAGAATCCAGCGTATGGTGGGCCACGACTCACATCGCTCCTGTTGAGAGACAGGTTTGGACAGCTATAGTTATGTGTTGTCAAATAAATTTTTGAGGCCTGACAAGCTTTGAAAGCTTTCCCAGCTTTTTTTGGAGGTATTGGAGGTGTTCCTATATTTTCCATATGTACTGGGTCTATTTTTCATGTGGTATATGAGAAAGAGTGGAAGGTTGCCTGTGTTTAGTTCTAGTATTAGAGCTACGGTAAGTTTCTCTGATCAACATACAAGATAGGACCTGGGCTCAATCAGGAGGGCATCTTCCACTAACACATCTTGTTCCTGAGCTATTAATCTTTAGAGAATGTGAGTTTTGAGGCATTCAGATATCAAAAGCTGAGGTAGTGCAACACAAGGCCACGAGTGGCCTCAGAGTCACATTGCCCTAATTGACTTAATACATTTTGTATTACTAGTGAGATACAGGGTGTTTTGCAGTTCAGGAATAACAGCAAACTGAAACACATATGTGCACACACACACTCACATACTTATGCATACACACATTACACACATGTGAAACTTTCTACAGTGATTAAACATTTTAAAGATACAAGTTCTTTAAAATAAGTGATAGTATCTTTCAGCACCATGAAGTCTCTTTTGTAAATAATTTTAAAACTTTTTGTTGTATAGTTTACATATGCTAAAATGTACCTCTTTAAAGGTACAGTTCAGTGTTTTGACAAATGCAAATCCTATGTAAACTCCACTCCAATGAAGATACAGAATATTTGCATAACCTCGAAAATGTTTCCTCATGCTTGTCTACATTCTCCTTGTTTCATAGGACCACCAGTCAGCTTTCCGTCAGCATAGATTAGTTTCGTCTCATCTGGAAATTCATACAAACGAAATTATGTACTCTGTATCTTTTATCACTTTGCATAATGCTTTTGAAGTTTCATCCAGACTGTTTTATTTGTTAGTGGTTGGTTCCACTTTATTGCAGTTAATAATCTCTGTCTTCCTATGCTGGAAAGTCCTCTTTCCCAACTACACTGATGTGTTTAACTTACAGGGTCAGCAAATATAGGTTTATAGTTGTTTGTATGGAAAATAATATAATAATTAATAAATAATAATACAAGAATAAGCTGTTTCACATACAACTGTAAACCTATTTTTGCCCCATCCTGTATTTGTTTTATTCTGTGAAACACAAATTATTTCAGAATTATTATGTAGTTCTGATCATATTTCTTACTATTTTTTTTTAACTGAAAGGTGGAAATGTATAGTAAGTCACGTTTCTAAAGGGCAGCTGGGACTGCAAAAGTTGGGCCAAATGGATGCCATGGCAACTGAGCTTTGCTTTGATAATTTCCTAGGGATATGGCTGTTCCATTCTTTGTAAGCTGGGTACTTTGAAATGACCTTTGTTTGGTTCTAGTTGCTTTACAGATTTGCTATCATATTAACAAATGTCACTGAACGTGAAAACTGCTATGATAAAAACAAAACAGGTTTTATTATTTAGTGAACCCTTACTCTACGTGTTTATGCAGGTTATAACATATCTCATTTTATTCTTAAAATAGTTATGCAAAGCACCTCTTATTGAGCACCTATTGACTACCAGCTCTTAAGGAGCTGATAGTCTAGGGAGAAGGCAGACATTAATGAAAGTATGATCTTTGTGATGCTAAGATGGGGAGCTATGAGAATACATATCAGGGGGAGCAAATCTAGTCTCAGGGGCAACTAAGACCTAGCAGAAGAAGTGACCTTTTAGCAGGGACCTGAAGGCTGAGGGCAGCTAGCCACAACCAGAAAAGAGACTAGAAATGTTCCCAGTGAACAACATGTTTGCAGGCCTCGAAGTGAAAGGCATGGCAAGTAGGAGGAATTGGTAAAGCTTTTGTGTATTTGAAATCCAGACTTGGAGGCCCAGGGGAACCTGCTCTGAGCCCAGCCGTGCCTGAGCTGGGACCAGAACCATTGCGGAAGCCTGCAGTTGGGAATGGGTTTTGAATATTGCTCATTCTGGAATGGCAGTGGTGCTGCACAGGCACCTGTGTATGAGGATTTAGAGAAATTAATGCCAGTGGGTTCTGGTAAGAGAATTCAAAGAGGAAAAAAGTCCAGTGGTTTCTCACATTGGTCATTGGAATAATGTGATGTCAATTTACTTATGACACTTTATAAATTACTTTATTATTAAAATTCTAATTAATATTCCCCACCCCTGGGAAAATAATTCTTGGTCTTCCTGAGGTAGAATTCTGAGGGCATATTAAGTGGGTGGACAGGTTTCTACCATGATGCTATCTTAGATAAATAGAGTTTAATTTGTAAATATTAATCTGATACTTTTCACAGGTGGTATTTATTTAAAAAAGTTAATGGTTACCACATAGAATATTTCTGTGAGCAAAAGGTAAGAAACTGGTTTAAAAAATAGTGTATAAAAATACCTGTATATTCTAAGGGCAACATTTACATTGAAAATTGCACCCCGGTTTTGCATTTATAGTAAGTAAATAAATCCAGTATTGCAGATTCTCTTGTTGGGAGACCAAGACAAGTGTGGTCATTAATCATCTTGTGAAACCAGACATAACAGAAAAATAATTGAGATGAAATTTACTGAACCAAAATAGCACATATTGAAGTGTACAGATTCAGTATGAGAGTCAGGTAATGTTTGTGTATCTGTTCTGACTGAGAATAGAGATCAATGACGAAGAAAACATTATAACTTTTTTCTTGGAATGAACAGGTTAGGAATTAAGGGAATATGCTTTATATGTTGGTATTATTTATTTATTTATTTATTTATTTATTTTTTTTCCCCCTAGTGCCTCAAGTAGTTTATTGGTAGTCGTTATGCACATTTCTATAAATATAAACATTCTAAGTGACTGTCACTAGTGCAGGTACATTTAACATGAAAGTAGCTCCTCAGGAATCTACTTCATTTTGTGTGTAATGAGAATCAAGGCTCCAAAACTCAACTGTGCCACAAGAACAAAACAAAACAAAACAAAACAACAAAACCAGCCAAAAAAACCCTTGCTCACAAAGTAAATTTCTTTTGGTTATCTTCATGACAAATAAGTGTTGGCTTTACATGTAGAAATGATGTTGACTTGCTCATATATGATCACTGGAAGTTAAGTCTTTGCCTGTAGATAAGAATTGGATAAAGGTTTTTCCTCCTTTTAATTTATAGGGTTTGTGCATGCCAATGTAAACAGCACCAGTGAATTTCACAAAACATAGCTTTGCTACTTTCTCCTTCATTTTCTATAATCGTTAATTCTTTTCTGCAGTACTGCATCATTTCTTCCTACCTTATAATCAGGGCTGGACTGCCTGGGTAACATTGTTCAGTTTGTAAACAAAAAATTAAAGCTCAGAGTATAATATAAGATTATCTCTTACATTTTCCCTCCACAGTGCATCAGGTGCTGTTTTTAAAGCTATTGCTCCTTTCAAAACATTACAAAAATATATGAAAAATCACATCTGTGTTTAGCCAGCAAATATTAATAAAGTATTTTACAATGGGAATACTTTAGAGACCATGTATTGCAATTACATCCTCTTGTCTGAATTCATCGTTTTCATAAATCCAGACATACATCCAAGCGTATGCATTTATAACAAGTCTACATGCCCAAATTTAGTATACGAAAGTGTTAAGTAAATTAGGTTTTCCAAGTGAAAGTGCTTCTGATAACCAACTATTTCTAAATTTCCCCACCCCCACCAAAAGATGTTTTAAATCTGACTGTGTAGAAAGATTTATAGCTATTTCTAAAAAGTAGACTACACACCAGAACATGCTGTGTTGGGAAAACTAAATCATGCACTTGATCTGAATATGCCTCAAGTATCTCATCTTTATTAATTTAAGTTAGACCAACTTAAACATTGTCTAGAAATAAGATACAGCATTACGTTATTTGACTGCAGGAACTATCAAAATTCATTTGGCCAAAACTTAAAAAAAACTAACACTTCCTCTTGTCCCTTATTTAGGTAGACCAATGTAATCAATATCACTGTATATATATATTAATCTACCTTAACATTTCCATCCATTAGCATTTATCTTTACATAAAAAGCCTTGTAAGCAATTTCCTTGCAAAGGCATCCCCCCAAGAAAACATATGCACGGAACACTAGGCAGACATTCTTCAAAGTTTTATTTCTCTAACTTCAGGTCAAATTTCCACAACTGTTTTCCGATCAATTTGCTCTCCTTGCTTGGCTTCCCAAAATGGCAGTACCAAAAGGATTTGTGGGGCAGGGAGGAGAGACCATTTGAAGAAGCACTGCATTTACTCATCTTCCACAAGGCAACAGAGTTGGGCATCTGACTGTTCAACAAAACAAAGCTTTAACGGCATCCAGAAGGGCGGGCAGGCAAACCAGGCTTCCATGTGTCACAATCAGAGGAAATCCACTCCACACAGATATGGAAGGGATCACCATTCATCTTTTCTTTTTCTGTTGCCGCAACATTTTTCTCCTTTTAATTATCATCTCGTGTAGTTTCTCCAGTCCTTCCTTCAGTCCATCTCCTATGATGGCACAGGTGGGCTGCAAATGCCAGGGGGTGGAGGAGCTCAGCTCCCCCATGGCTAACAGTTTCTCAATTTCTGACAGAGACAACGAGTTCCTCAGGTCTTGCTTGTTAGCAACTATAAGCACGGGGACTCCTTGGTTTTCTGATATCCTAGTGATTTTATGAAGTTCGGTTTTCGCTTCTTCCATCCTTTCCACGTCCACAGAGTCCACCACGAACACGATGCCATCTGTGCATCTGGTATACGACTTCCACAGCGGTCTTAGCTTCTCCTGGCCGCCTACATCCCAGAAGTGAAACGTGACTGTTTTAGAATTCCCCAGGGTTACCTTGATCTTTTCGGTGTTAAATCCTTTGGTGGGCACAGTATTGACAAATTCGTTGAACTGCAGCCTGTACAGCACCGTGGTTTTCCCCGCACAGTCCAAGCCCAGAATAACGATGTGATAGGACTGGAACGAAGGCAGGCTGGACAGGATAGAAGTCTGGTCTGACAGTCCATTCCCCATTTCCAGTTGCAAGTTAAGTGTTCCCAATTGAAATGCTTTCTTCTCAATGCTTTACAACTTTTCTTCCCAGGGGATCCAGCTACAAGACCGCTCCCAAACTGGAATCGTTCCCTCGGCGAGGAACCTTCACCTCGGCCGGCCCTCTGCACCCCCTATGTTGGTATTATTTAAAAAAAATAAGATAAAGTGATTATTCACATTGGTATTAATATGATATTATGGAGGTTAAAATATAGGTGGAGACTGAGAATTGGGTGCTTGAATTAATTCCAGCAAATGTTTACTCCAAAAATATGTGCTTACTATGTTGAAATAACAAAACATTAGAAATAGATGAAGATGTTCATCATCAATGAGCTATCTGTCTGATTAAAAAAAAAAATTCTTTATGGTTTCTTTTTGTTCCTAGAAAGGACTTTCTAGTTACAAAATGAGGTTTTATAAACCTTATAACTGTGAAGAGACAGGTTTTACGATGCTGGAGGCTAAGACCAACAAGTAGTTAACATATAAATGCCAGAAGTCCATCAGAAGGCTGATGGACTTTGATAATCAGCAAGGGCTGAGAATCAGCATTGTAATTACTCTGCTGCTGGTTGAATGGCTGAAGGCAATCCCCTAACCTGATAATCTTTTACTGTTTACCAAACCATTGAAATGACTGTTTACTTTGCTAAAGGGCAAAGGTATATTATAGTAAATAAAAAGCTATGGGTTCAGACATTCAGGGAGTCATTCCACTAGAGAAGGGCCTCCCCCAGGTTCCCCCGATGCCTTCCAAATTTATATTTCTTATTTAGTATATCAGTTTGCACGTGGCCCCTTCTCTAGATTCTGAATCCTTGCTGCAAAAGGTTGTGGCATTACCGGGTCACAGATGCTGTTCCACAGCCTCCCTGCTGGTCTTTCCTTCATTGTGTTCCTTACCCACTGGGGGAACAAAGTTCCTCAAAGGGCTTTTCCCATGCCATTTCCTGGGCTGGGATCTGCAGAGGTTCCCTTTGTTTGACTACTTCAGTCCCAATTCTCCTGCCTGTCTTGGGGACCATCACTACTTTCTTTTCATCAAGAATCAGTTCCTAATTTTTAACATGAGTGATCTATAAATTTCACAGATTAATTCAGCAAATATTTATTGAGGAAAGGCAACATTAGATGAGAGTTTAGGAAAGATCATGCTGGATTGGGGCTGGGTGTCCAAAGGAAGCTGTGGAATGGTCTGTCAGAGCCTGTGCAAGTGTCCTGGTGGGAGACGATAAGAGCTGATAGCGTTTGTCAGGCAAACGGAGTCAAAATAAATAATTCTGCAATCAATTTAGGACATGGGTATTCCCCCACGCTTATCAGAAATGCATTGTTCCTAAGTTTTCTACCAGTTTGTTTACCTTCAATTCCCACTTGAATGACCATGTCTAGCTATGTGACCCACCACTCTAGCTGTAAATGTCCAAAACTTATTACTAATTTGTTTTTTCCAATTTTCTAATAGATGTGGATAAAAAGGGGGCCACACATTACACCTGACATGCTCAGGGGATGCATGACAAATGCAGAGATCAGCAGTAAGCACACAGAGTGCCATGAACATAAAAATCTAACTAAAAGTGGCTCATGGTGGATAGCCACAATCTAGGCCTGGAGCTTCCTTGGCAAAAAGGCCTTTGAAATTGCCTATTGTCTTTGTGCTTCTAAAATAAGATATCCTTGAAGTGTCAGAGTAGTGTTTTACCCAGACTCCTTGAAGGCACAACTGCATGTGGCTAGAGCAGGAGACCACAGAACCCTTCATTGTTCTTGTTGCCTACATACCATCTCTATGTGCTGGAAATGTTAACTATCCTGCACCCACCAACGTAAGAAAAGTGCAAGTCTCTTTGTTTTGCTATTTATCCAATTGCAGAGATATTCCTGATTTGCTTTCTCCTAATTTCCTAATCTACAAACAATGAATTTCATGCAACCTTCCTTATGAAACATAGTAATCCTTCCTTTGGAAAACTGCTCTTTGAAACTGCTATTTGAACTACTCTGTTGTTCTTAGACAGTCTCTTATTCTGTCAGTCAACTCTGTTATTTTTATACTGTAAAATAACTTTGTTTTTTTGCTTGAATAGAAAAGGTAAACTTAATTGTCTGGCCTTGCAAGCTAGCGATCTGATATGGTGATATTGATGCTAGGTGCCTGTATAGCTATGATACTCAAGGTTACAGGTGTCTGTATAGATATGATCTGATACTCAAGGTTACAAGTTGTCTGTATAGATATGACAGGTGTTTGCTAGATATGATATGTACTCAAGGTTACAAGCTATCTACAAAAGTAACTTACACAAAAAACTAGAAGGATATAAAAAGGAAATATTCCTTCCTGTGTTTGTTCAGAATTTGACAGAGGTAATCTGCTCTGAACCTGCACGAAATAAAGATGACTTCTAGCTAATTGGCTCATTAAGGCATCTTATCCAGCTTGCTGATTTGCAATAAAACATTTACATCTCCTTTAATTCTAATGCATAAAGTAAGCAGCAAAACCTCTACTCTCTAGAACATTTTCTCAATCTGTTGAGATTTTGCTTCTGGACAATTGTTATCAGTTTGGCTCCAATAAACTCTTACAAGACTTTTTCTTAGGCTGGACATTCTTTCATTGAGAATATAATATAATAATAATACCTGTTCTAAATAGTTGTTGTATGGCTTAAATGGTTTAAAGCCTGTGAAGGTTTTTAGCTCAGTGCCTGGCATATAATAAAAACCCAACAAAAGTTAGCTACCCTTATTGCTACCATGTCTTTCCTGATTAATTTAGAGCATTTGGTTTATGTATATAATAAAACCATTTTATCTTTAAGCTGAAAGAGATATTAGACACTGTCCCATTATTTCTCTCATTCACACATTTAGAATTGTAGGCACAGGGTGAGGGAGGTGAGAGTTCCTCAGTGGTAGATCTGGAAACAGAGTCTTCCATCTCCAAGGTCAATGTTTTCTTTGCCCTGGACCACAGACCTTTGCTGTATACCAGTGTGTTTTTTAATTTCAGGTAAAATTTAAGCAACTTCAGGGTGTGGCCTCTCCTCTGTTGATTAGCCCAAAGCTTTGCACAAAAATACTTACTGTAATGTGGAATGAAATTTGATGCTTTTATGTTACAAATTATATTAAACAGGTTTATGGGTTAAACCATTTTCAATTCCTACTTGCCACATAATGAGAGAGATTAAAGCAACATAATGAGTAATATTTTATTTAATAACCATCTCACCAGGTATATTTTCTGAATTATTAGGTCTAATATTCCCTAATGATCTAATGTCAGAACTGCTCTCTGGGAGGAAGTAAGACACTTCTGGAGCTGTGGCAATAAGGATTAGGAGTCTTCTCAGGTGACCACTTGCAAAATTTGCTTTTCCAGTTTATTGGGCCTTGAGGAAGGATCTGGGCTAGCAACTAGAGCCTATGTGATCTCTTGCATAAGTTCCTTCACTGAGTCAGTGGTATAATGAGAAATAGAGATAGAGAGACACCGAGAGATAGAGACAGACAGGCAGATAGGCAGAGATTTATTCCTTTGGATTCCTGTATTAAGAAAACTTTTTATATAATTTATTATTTGCTCTGTGTGATCATAGAAAACTGAGCCTTCCTTGTAAGTGGCCTAATTGTGATCTGTAGACTATTTATGGTCCCACGGCATAACATGGAGATTCAATTTGCCCAGCTTCTTAGTATTCACTGAGGTGATGATTTTAAGATTTTCCACAGGGAAATAAATGTATTCACAGGTACCATCATCTTAAGAAACTTTAGTCCTCATTTTATTGTATAAACAATTTTTCATAATACCTGTGTCTCCTTTTTCTTACTCTCCTGATTCTGTATTATCTTTCTTATTCTCAATGTCTACATTTTTATTTCCATCTTCTCTTATTTATTTTCATCACTTCAGATTTTAACAATAAACTTTGTTGTTAAATTTTTCAAATGATCCCCCAAACAATAATAACTATGGTAACAAAGGACAGTTATATTGTTCTTATAATGTCTAACTCGAAGAATACCAATTTTTATAGAATTCTAGACTTGGAAGTGATGCGAGAGAGACTGACAGGTATCTGGATATTCTTGTTGTCAAGAGCCTGCTCAGCTGGTTTGCCCCTTGAAGTAGGTTGAATTATGGCCTGAAAGATATTTCTGGAAACTGTTACTGCTACCTATTTGGAAAAAGGGGTTTTGCAGGTGTAATTAAGTTAAAGATTTAGGATGGGTACATAATTCTAGATTATCTGGGTCAGTGCTACATGCAATTACAGGGGTTCTCATAAGAGAGAAGCAGGGCAATATGTGTAGGATTCTACAGGTCTTAGAGGTTTAATCTGTGGGATGTTGTGACTTATAATAATCTACAATAATAAAAGAGAAAGATACTAATTGATCATACCTCTGCTACGCCCACCAACCAATCAGGAGTGATATGCAAATTAACCCAACAAAGATGTCAGGTAAATTTGCACACACAGGCGGGGCAGGCAGTGCCTGACCCTGCCCCCAGGGTCCTGGCCCCAGTCGGGGACCCAGGCAGGTGGGGGTGGCCAGCATCTCTGGGATTACTGTCTGCCCCTGGGCTGCCTGTGGACACTGGTGAAGCAGGCCCAGGCTGAATGTTTTAATGAAAATGGGATGCCTGTTCCCTGCCCCACCATGCCCTGTCACTGGCAAGGAGAGGGCAGTGGGCAGTTAGGAGGCACTGAAGCTCAGAAGGGATTGAGAGCAACCTGCAGGCGTGATACCAGGAAGAGATGCTGAACCACAAGGACGCTGAGGGCTGGCTGATGGAGGCATGCAAAGGTGCAGAGGAGGGTGAGCTCAAAAAGCACATCAACAGCCTGATGGACGAACTAGGCTTTCTGAAGAAGGTGCATGAAGAGGAGATTGCCGAGCTGCAGGCACAGATCCAGTACTCTCAGATCCCTGTGGAGATGGATGTGTTCTTCAAGTCCAACCTCTCCATTATGTCCAAGGACATCCACGCCCAATACGAAAAGCTAGCTGCCAAGAACATGCAGAATGCCAAAGAATGGTACAAGAGCCGCTTCACCGTGCTGACTGAGAGCGCTGCCAAGAACACCTACTCGGAGTGAGCTGCCAAGGATGAGGTGTCTGAGAGCCTCTGCCTGCTCAAGGCCAAGCCCCTGGAGATCAAAGCAAGCTGGGGCATGAACGAAGCACTGGGAAAGCAGCTGCAAGAGCTGGTGGATATACAGAACACTAATAGTGCTATGCAGGACACAATCAACAAATTAGAAAATGAATTGAGAAGAATGAAATGGCACGATATTTAAAAGAATACCAGGACCTCCTCAATGTAAAGATGGTTTTGGACATTGACATTGCAGCTTACAGGAACTCTTGGAAAGTGAGGAGACCCAGCTCAGTTTCACCAGCGTGGGAAGCATAGCCAGTGGCTACTCCCAGAGTTCCCAGGTCTTTGGTTGATCTGCCTACAGTTGTTTACAGACCAGCTCCTACTTGATGTCCACCTGTTCCTTCCCTTCTTAATATACCAGCCAAGTCCAGGAAGAGCAGATTGAGGTGGAGGAGACCATTGAGGCTGCAAAAGCCGAGGAAGGTAAGGATGAACACCCCTGTGAAGGAGAAGCTGAAGAGGAGGAGAAGGAGAAGGAAGTGGATGAGGAAGAGGAAGGAGAGGAAGAGGAAGAAGGTGCCAAGGAAGAATTTGAGGATACAAAGGAGGAAGAAGAAGGTGAAGGTGAAGGAGAAGATGCCCAAGAATCTGAGGACAAGAAGAAAGATGAAGGTGCTGGGGAGGAGCAAGCAACCAAGAAGAAAGATTGAGCCCTCCCCTTTCCTTAATTATTTCAGGAATAATCCACCTGAAACCAGGTCAACCCCATCACCAACCAAGCAGTTGTATTCCCGATACTATATGAATTAAGAAGTCAATATATATAGCATTCTGAGGTGACTCAGGTTGGATATTAAATGTTGTGCTATGGCTTTTCTGCTTATGCAGAGTATCTGTTTTTTTTGCAGAGTGGCTTACTGGCTTGCTGCCAGCCTGTGCATGATCCATGCTTATGAGTTCAGGATCTATGACAATGTGAATAATTCAGATGTTTACAATAAAAACAGATGAATACATAAATTCACTAATGTTAATGTTAAACTTCATGGAAAAAATAGTCCCTTGAATCTTTGGTGGTTAGAAATTAAAGACCTCAAATCATGTGCAATAAACTATAAGTAAAGTTAAAGTGAATGACAAAAAAAAAAATACATTAGGGGCCAGGAAACATTCGAAGAACTGGGGTATCATTCCCAAATCAGGAAGAGAAGTCACAGGATGTATATTATTGCTATGAATACAGTATATCCTCCTACTTGCAGCATATACAATGGAATGTATTAGATGCCTTCCTATTGCATGAAGTATATATTCTCATAGGGTAATACTGGTAGATATGTTATAGTTATGGCAGTATGTCATATCCTATCCTATCTAATAGAAGAGTAATATGCAAATTGACCATCACTCCAACACACAAGATGGATGCCCCTATGTGGTCAAAGATCTTGCCCCCATGTGGACACAGATGGCCAGCAGGGGAGGGCAGTTGGGAGGGACCAGGCCTGCAAGGGAGGACATTTGGGGGTAATCAAACCTTCAGGGAGGGCAGTTAGTGGTGACCAGGCTGGCAGAGGAGCTAAGTTGGGGGTGACTGGGCCTTCAGGGAAGGACAATTGGGAGGGGGGAACTCAGGCCTCCAGGGGAGAGGAGTTGGGGTGAGGACCAGGCCTGCAGGGGAGGGCAGTGAGGGGTGACCAGGCCAGCAGAGGAGAGAAGTTGGGGCAAACAGGCTGGCAGGGGACCAGTTAGGCATCAATCAGGTTGTCAGGGGAGTGGTTAGGGGGTGATCAGGCTGGCAGGCAGAAGCAGTTAGGGGCAATCAGGAAGCCAGGGAGGCGATCAGTTGGGAGCCAGCAGTCCTAGATTGTGACAGAGGTCCCAGATTGCACTGGGCCTCTAGTCTATATTAATAAAAGGATAATATGCTAATTAGACCATGAGACCTTCCAGACATCCTTCTGGACAAAGCCATGGTGGCAGGACTGACGCAGAGGTGGATAGGGGTAATCAGGCCAGGAGGGGAGGGCAGTTGGTGTGAGCAGGCTGGCGGGGGGGGGGGGGGGGAGGAAAGTTAGGGGACAAGCAGGCCAGCAGAGGGGACCAGTTGGGGGTGAGCAGGCCAGCAGGGGAGTGCAGTTGGGAGCAAGCAGGCTAGCAGGCAGAGTGTCTAGGGGCAATCAAGCAGGCAAGCAGGTGCCCGAGGCACAGGAAAGCCTTGGATGGCAGCTGGGCAGCTGCCCAGGGCTGCCCGAGGCTCAGGTAACCAGGGCTGGCTGAGGCTTGTGCTGCTGGCAGTGGCAGTAGCAGAGGTGTGATGGAGAATTGCCTTTCCCTGATCGCAGGTCACCTCCCGCCCCTGAGGGCTCCCAGACTGTGAGAGAGGGCAGGCTGGTCTGAGGGACTCATCCTCCAGTGCATGAATTTATATATAGTCTTTTTCTAGAACAGAGCTTCTAAAACTTGTGGAAATGCCTAATGACCCTATATAATAAAGAGGTAACATGCAAATTCACCATCACACCCCTGCATAAGATGACCACCACAAGATGGCCAGCTGGGGAGGGCAGTTAGGGGCAATTGGGCTGGCAGAGGAGTGGTTAGGGTGTGATCAGGCTGGCAGACAGAAGTGGTTAGGGGCTAATCAGGCAGGCAGGCAGGTGAGCAGTTGGGAGCTAGCAGTCCAGATGGTGAGAGGGATGTCTGACTGCTGGTCTAACTGGATTGGTCTAAACTGGCAATCGGACATCCCCCAAGGGGTTCCAGATTGGAAAAGGTACAGGCTGGGCTGAGGGACAACCCCTCACCCTATGCCCAAATTTCATGCACTGGGCCTCTAGTAAGAGATATAAAGGTGAAAACAGTGTCCTTTGTTATTCAGAACAAGCCCCTCCTTTTAAATTTATTTTTAATTACAGTTACATTCAATATTATTTTGTATTAGTTTCATGTTTATAGCATTGTAGTCAGACAATCATATACTTTACAAAATGATCCCCTGTTATTTCAAGTACCCATCTGGCCCTACACATAGTTATTGCAATATCATTGACTTACTCCCTATGCTGTAGTTTACATCTCTGTGACTGTTTTGTAACTGCCAATTTGTAGTTCTTAATTTCTTACCTTTTTCACCCAGATCCCCAACAACCCTCCCCTCTTGCAATCATCAGTCTGTTCTCTATATCTATGATTCTTTTTCTATTTTGCTTGTTCCTTTATTTTCTTATTTAAATTCCATACGTGAGTGACTTTCAACCACACTTCAGTTTATGTTGATGAATTTTGGAAAGCCCCAAAGGTTGTGGGGATAGTTGCCAGGGGAACCAACTAGGTGAGTAGAGTGCCTGAATTTTCAGCTCCAATCTCTTGACCTCCAGGGAGGGGAAAGGGGTTGGAAGTTGAATTCATCACCAATGACCAATAATTTTATCAGTCAAGGTCTATGCAATAAATCCTCCATAAAAACCCCTAAATGAACCTCAGAGAGCTTTTGATTGGTGAACATATGGAGGTGCTGGGAGCCTGGCCTGCCTGGAGAAGACACAGAAACTCCATACTCTTTCCACCATAACTTGCTTTTCTGAGTTGTATCTTTTTACATTAAATTAGCAAGCTAGTAGGTAAACTGTTTTCCCTGAGTTCTACAAGCCATACTAGCAAATTATTAAACCCAAGGAGGGGATTGTGGGACCCTCCCATTTATAGTCAGTAAGTTAGAAGCACAGGTGACAACCTGGACTTGCACTGGCTTCTGAGGTGGAGGCAGTCTTGTGGGACTAAGCCCTTAACTTGTGGGGTTTGATGCTGTCTCTAGGTAATAGTGTCAGGATTGAGTTATATTATAGGACTAGAGGCCCCACGCACAAAATTCAGGAGAAGGGTTCCTTAGCCTGGCCTGTGCTCTCTCGAAGTTAGGAGCCCTGTAATTGAATTCCCCATAGAGAGAGGCCCCACCCACCACCTGCCACAGCACCTGGCCAGGTAGCCTGAGCCTCCCTCTGTGGGGCTATGGTGGGGAGATGGCGGGGCCCTCAAGCAATCACATTACACCTGCTTTGGCTGGCCTGGTGCCAGTGCATGTCATAGCATGATCATCTGGACAGTTGTTCTGCTATTCGGCCGTTCGGTCGATTTGCATGTTATACTTTTATTATTATAGATACCCAGCTGGTGTTGAAGAATTGCTTGGTGTGGGAAAAGGCCACACACATTTGGTGATTAAAAGTGGAAAGTATAGTGTGGGCGAAGATCACCATCTCCTTCTTAGACCAGCATTGCTGTGAATGTCATTTACAGTTACATTTGGGCAAGGAAATGCCAAGAGGCACCCAGTGCATCACCCAGCTTTACCACATGTTCCCCTCTGCTTCATTATGGAAGAGCAGCCTTGTCTAATCCTCCTGACCAGGGTCAATGGTCAATTGATACATGCTACCCCTGCAAGGGGAAGATGACCTTGGTTGAGATGACTTTGAAGACAACTGGCACCTCAGGGCTTCTTGTCTTCGGGGCTTTCAGGAACTGGGGAAACAAGTCCTGCAGAGGGAAGATCTGGGGGACTCCTCAGAGGCCACTACTATTCACATGCCGCAGAGGTCCTTTACAGTGGACCTGAGAGTTAACAGACTTTCCAACAGAGACGTATCTAGTGCACTCCGGGCTATCAAATTACTGACAGCTTATACCTCACATTTTAAAAAGTAAAACGACTTTTGAAGAAGACGGGGACGATTTGGAGCCAAAGCCAGATGACTCCCACAGTTCTTGGGGTATGGTTAGCAGGAACAGTTCAAACCCCTTGCAAAGCCCAGGGAATAATAATCAGTCCCAGGTGATCATTTGGAGAAGGAAGAGGAATTTGCCTGGCATTTCTCAGATTGCCTCAAGAGTTTAAATAAAAAATAAGTGGCGATATGTTGCAGAAGCCAATTCAGCCTTCAGATCCAAACCAAAAATCGAAACTGGGTGTTTTTTGTTGTTGTTTTTAATAGCCAGGGGCGCCTCAGGACAACCAGGGCAGGGCTGGTTTTCCGAAAGGGGCTTGGAACACTCATTTTCCCGGGGTCCCCTCCACCCACGGCTGCAACTGCAGGATGCAGGGCCCGGTGGGGGACAGAAGGGCCTGGGAAGGGGGTCAGACAGGACGATAGGAAGCAAGCGTAGTGTTCCTGTGTCACCGGCGCCCGCTGGCGCTGCTATTGTCCCGGGTGCTGAAACCCTGGGAACTCCCCTGGAGGCAGCGGCCACTTTTCTATCTGAGGGAGGGGTGCGGGAATTCAGGCCCCAGTTAAGTCTGCCCTGGCCCCAGGTGCCACCAGATGAGGTTCTCCCCAGCCCCGTTAGGGGAAGGAAAGAAAGGGGATGGGTGAGCACAGCCGGGCAGGGCATTCGGGATCCCTGGTGCCTGTTCTTTGCCTCTCTGGGTGGCCCTGTGCCAGGATCCTCGCTCCACTTGCCCGGGAAGTCTTGCTGCTGGCTATCCGGGCACAGCAAACTTGGTCTGAGCACCACTGCGAATCGGAATTGGCAGAACTGTTTGCATTGATTGGCCTCTCTCTCTCTCTCTCTCTCTCTCTCTCTCTCTCTCTCTCTCTCTCTCTCTCTCTCTCTCTCTCTCCCAGCATGTTGTTGGACTGGATCCCCGCCCCCCCCCTTCTCTTTTTCCTTTATTGCCTTCCTTCCCTCCATGCCTGCTGCCAGCCTCGGTCCAATAAGTTCCTCGCGCCGCCTTCTCTGGGTGTCTGGGCCTAGGTTTGCCAGGCAAAACACAGACGCTCTGTGTTTTCACAGGCTGATTCTAGCGCCCTGCCTTTAGCAGTTCCAGAGGGCCCCCCTGGGCAGCTAGAATGAGCTTTCCTTGGAATCTGCATCCCCACGCCTCTTCCTTAGGTGCCCTGGGACACATCCCCACCCCACCCGCCAGTCCCTGCCTACTGCGGCAGAGGACCTGCGTGGTCTCCTCAGCCTTGGGTGGGTGAGTGGGGGCTCTGCTTCCAAGTTGGGAATTTTTGGTAGGCTCCTGGGCAACACTGCAGATGCTGAGAAGGAAGCACTTTGGAGGAAAGAGAATCCCCACAACCTTTTGGTGCACTCTGGGGCTCACCAATCCATCAAAAAAGTTCGTCATCAAGACTGGAATAGATGCAAAGTAGTAAAGGCACACAGAGGCGTGCAGGCTTCTTCCTAGTGCTGATCTCTCTAATCGAAATAGCTTTTGATTATTTTTGTTTCAGCATTTCTATCGTCATGGTCCAGCATTTTTAGTGTTAATAATTTACAAGTGCATGAGGCTCCCCTTCACATGGTCTTTTAAAAAATATTTTTATTGATTTCAGAAAGGAAAGGAGAGGGAGAGAGAGAGAGAGAAACATCAATGATGAGAGAGAATCATTGATCGGCTACTGCCGACTAGGGATGGAGCCCACAAGCCAGACACGTGCCCTTGGCTAGAATCTAACAAGGACTAGTCAGTCAGTCTACAGGCAGATGCTCTATCCCCTGAGGCATACCAACTAGGGCACCCCCCATAGTCTTGATGACAAGTCCTGGTTGGACTGTTAGCAATGTTACTATATACCAACTAAAGGGCCAGTGTACAAATTTCGTGCATGGGTGTTGTCTTTAAGCCTGGCTGGCAATCAGGGCCAATTAGGGACAGGCCGATCAGGGCCAGGTTAGAAGAAAAGTGATGGTAGCTGGGCCGGGTGCAGAAGGAATGGATGCCAGATGCTGACACTGCTATCATGGACACCCTGCCACCATGAGATTCCCTGCCTCCTTCCCTCTTCCTTCCCTCACCACCATGCCCCTACTGTGGCTGGTGGACAGTGGGCCCATCAGGGCCTGCCAGCCGGGGGGAGGGATGGGGCACAGAAGGTTGGCCACCAGCCCCAAGGAGGGAGCTGACCCTCAGCACCCCTGAGAAAGGGGCCTCATCCACTGCTACCCACCCCCAGTTCCCTGTCCCAGCCTGGGGGTGGGTCCCAATTGGGCGATCATGGCCTGCTGGCTATAGGGAGGGACCACAGGATGTTGGCCACTGAGGGTGAGGGACCATAGGAGGTTAGCCAGCAGGCTTAATCAGGCAATCTGGGACTGCCAGCCTGGGGGAGGGACAATGGAGGTTGGCTGGCTGGGGGAGTTTGGCTTGTGGGAGTGCACTGACAGCAAGGGAGAAGCTCCTGAGTTGAGCATCTGCCCCCTGGTGGTCAGTGCTCATCATAGTGACCAGTCCTTCCAGTTCCTGTCACTCTATTTGCTTCGACTCTTACACACACACGTGCGTGCACACACACACACACACACACACACACACACACACTAGAGGCCCGGTGCATGAAATTCATGCACAGGGTGCAGGGGATGTGCCTCAGCCCAGCCTACACCCTCTCCAATCTGGGACCCTTTGAAAAATATCTGACTGCCCGTTTAGGCCCAATCCCAGGAGGATCTGGCCTAAATGGGCAGTCAGACATCCTTCTCACAATCCAGGACTGTTGGTTCCAAACTGCTCACCTGCCTGCCTCCCTGATTGCCCCTAACCACTTCTGCCTGCCAGCCTGATAACCCACTAATCACTACCCTGCCAGCCTAATTGATGTCTGACTGCTCCCCTGCCAGCCTGTTTGCCCCCAACTTCTCTTCTCTACCAGCCTGGTCACCTCCAACTGCCCTACCCTGCAGGCTTGATTGCCCCCAACTGCCCTCCCTTGCAGGCTTGGAACCTCCCAATAGCCCTCCCTTGCTGGCCATCTTTTGGTGGTCCTCTTGTGTCCAAATGGGGGCAGGATCTTTGACACATGGGGGCAGCCATCTTGTGTGTTTGAGTGATGGTCAATTTGCAAATTACTTTTTTATTAGATAGGATAGAGGCCTGGTGCATGGGTGGGGGCCAGCTGGTTTGTCTTGAAGGGTGTCCCAGATCAGGGTGGGGGATTCTCTTGGGGTATGGAGCGGCCTTGGTGAGGGGCCTGTGGTAACGGTTTGCAGGCTGACCACACCCCCCCAGCAACTCAAGCGGAGGCCCTGGGATCTGGGATTAATTTATGTCCTACAATTAAAACTTTGTAGCCTAGAGCGGTGCCAAGCCTTCTGCTCGCATCATGGCGACAGCCATTTCTGTTTGGGTTTATTTAAATTCTATAATTGAAACTTTGTAGCCTAAAGTGGAGGCCTAGGTGCTAGGGTTGCAGAAGCTTGGCTTCCTCTATTGCCTGGGCAACCCTAGCCTTTGCTCTCTCCAGCTCTGTGGCTGCTACCATTTCTGTTGGGATATATGTATCTTCTATAACTGAAACTTTGTAGCATTGAATGGAGGTCTAGGCTGGCAAGGGCAGGTGGAAAACTTAGCTTCCTCCATCACCGAGGAAAACCAAGCCTCCATCCTGCTCTCAGTGGCCGCAGCAATCTTGGTTGGGATTTATTTGCATAATATGCTGCTGATTGGCTGATGGGCCTAGCTGTGGGCGTGGCTTGATCGGAGGTATGGTCAATTTGCATATTACCCTTTTAGATAGGACTAGCAGCCTGGTGCACGAAATTTGTGCACAGGGGGCAGGGGATGTCCCTCAGCCCAGCCTGCACTCTCTCCAATCTGGGATCCCTTGAGAGATGTCCAACTGCTCATTTAATTCCAATCCTGGTAGGATCAGGCCTAAATGGGCAGTCGGACATCCCTCTCATAATTCAGGACTGCTGGCTCCCAACTGCTTGCCTGCCTGCCTTCCTAATCGCCTCTAACCACTTCTGCCTGCCAGCCTGATCACCCCCTAACCACTCCCCTGCCAGCCTGATTGATGCCTAACTGATCCCCTGCCAGCCTGTTTGCTCCTAACTGCCCTTCCCTGTAGGCCTGAAACTTTGTGGCCTGGAGCAGATCCAAGCCTACTGCTCGCTCTGTGGTGACAGCCATTTCTGTTTGGGTTTATTTAAATTCTATAATTGAAACTTTGTAGCCCAAAGTGGAGGCCTAGGTGCTAGGGCTGTAGAAGCTTGGCTTCCTTCCCAACTGCTCTCCTCTTCAGTCCTGGATCCCCCCCAACTGCCCCTTCCCTGTAGGCCCAGGTGCCTTCAACTTCTCTCCTCTGCCAGCCTGGTCATCCCCAACTGCCCTCCCCTGCATGCTTGATCACCCCCAACGGTCCTCCCTTGCAGGCCTGGTCCCTCCCAACTGCCCTCCTCTGGTGGCCTGATTGCCCACAACTGCCCTCCCTTGCAGGCCTGGTCCCTCCCAATTCCCCTACCCTGCTGGCCATCTTTTGGTGGCTCTCTTGTGTTCACATAGAGGCAGGATCTTTGACCACATGGGGGCAGCCATCTTGTGTGTTTGAGTGATGGTCAATCTGCAAATTACTTTTTTATTAGGATAGAGGTCTGGTGCATGGGTGGGGGCCAGCTGGTTTGCCCTGAAGGGTATCCCAGATCAGGTTGGGGGTTTCCTTGGGGCATGGGGCAGCCTTGGTGAGGAACCTGTGGTGGTTTGCAGGCTGGTCACACCCCCTGGCAACCCAAGTGGAGGCCCTGGTATATGGGATTTATTTATCTTCTACAATTGAAACTTGGTAGCTTGGAGCAGAGCCAAGCCTCCTGCACTCTCTGTAGCCACAGCCATTTCTGTTGGGATTTAATCTTCTATAATTGAAACTTTGTAGCCTTAAGTGGAGGCCTAGGCAGGCCAGGGCTGTGGAAAGCTTGGCTTCCTTCATTGCCAGAGAAACCCAGGCCTTCCTCCTGCTCTCTTCATGGCTACAGCCATCTTAGTTGGGGTTAATTTGCATACTCGCTCCTGATAGGCTTGTGGGTGCAGCTGGTGGGCATGGCTTGTGGGTATAGTGGAGGCAAGTCAATTTGCATATTACTCTTTTATTAGATAGGAAGGATAGATGAAGAAAGGGAAGTCTTCCTCAGGAAGAAAGAATTATAATAGGTGTAGGTGACCTTTAGGTTGTTTGCCTTAAATGCATATAGACCATCCCCAGTTATCAGGAAAATCTTACTGGGCCCAGGGAATCACATCTCCCTGTTACAAATGGATAAATACACTGTTCATTAATTCATTCATTTAATCATTCAAGAAATATTTATAACATTTATGTGCTTATGATACTTATAACTTTATGGGTAGTTAGTTATTCTTCCAGCCCTTGGGTTAAGAGTCTGCAGTGATATAGCTCAGGTAAAGCAATACTGAAGGAATGGAAGTTTTACAGAGAAAAATTAATTATTACCTGAGGTATCCGG
The DNA here is from genome assembly GCA_027563665.1 of Antrozous pallidus. Taxonomy (NCBI): domain Eukaryota; kingdom Metazoa; phylum Chordata; class Mammalia; order Chiroptera; family Vespertilionidae; genus Antrozous; species Antrozous pallidus. Next base: position 81,156,377 of record CM050513.1, read on the forward strand.
AGATGAGTTAATGATTGGAGACTGAATGTGTATGCCTTAGATTTCAGCTTTCAAATGCAGGAGAAAAATGGGAGTGTGATCCTCCTGGATAAGGTAATGCTCCTGTGTATCATCTGGTGAGACTCTGGATGAAGGCATCCCCTGGAGCCATCTATTTTTTGATCAAGTAAGTAATTTTCTCACTTCCTTGGGAGTAGTATTTATACTTTTTCTAACTCTGAGCACTCAGTTATCCCACTTAAAATTTAAAAAGGAACACTGGGTTGGTTGTGCCAATGGCATCTCCTTCCACCCCCACCTCCAAACACACACATATAATCCATGCTTTCTGTTTACTAGGCTGTTTTATAGGCTCTGTTTGATCTGACCCCTGGTGACCTCTGAGGTGTAATTTTCTATGCACCTCCAACTTGCTCACGCCACACTCTTGATACATTCTAGATCCCTTGTTCCAAGCACACTGCCCTTTCAGGGGCCTGCAGGTTCTGCTTTCTCTTCCCCTAGATATTCTCTAGATTTGTCCCCAGTATAGTGTAAGATCCCAGGAGGTGTGTCCCTAAGCCCTAGAACAGATCCTTGCACACAGAATCGATGCGCACTAAATGTTAGTGAATGAATGATTACTTTTGTGAATAGTTAGGAACTTTTCCAGATAATTAATAAGGTTGCCTTTATCTTTCTTTCTTTTTTTTAAATTGTTGGTATAAAGTTACCTTGGTCCTATTTCCTAACTCGGATGTCTCTGGACATCCCAGAGTCCTGGTTCCTGTGCAGTGAAGGAGCAGCTATGATTCTCAGGAGGGCACTTGTGGCTTTCAGCTGGAACCTGTTCTGGCTGTGACTCTCCATGCAGGGTGAGTATCTCCAGCACTTCCTCCTGGACAGCATATTGAAGCATGACTGCTGGATCTTGCTTTAAAGTTTAAGTCTATAAATACTGTAAGGGCAAACCCAGAACTACAGGGAGTTCTAATCTTACCCCACTCAGTCTGAACTAAATTCCTGCCATGTTGGAAGCCTGCTTTATGGTGGAGGGCCAAACATTTTTTTGTTCTCTCAGTAAACAAGCATTCCCTCATAATGTAAATATCTGTGTTTTCCAATGGTCTTATGTGACCCTTCTAGTGGTTCTCAACCTGTGGATCGCGACCCACAGGTTGAGAACCGCTGCTGTAGAGCCTAAGACCATCGGAAAACAGATATTTACATTACCATTCATTAACAGTAGCAGAATTACAGTTATGAAGTAGCTACAAAAATAATTTTATGGTTTAGGGTCATCACAACATGAGGAATTGTATTAAAGGGTCACGGCTTTAGAACGGTTGAGAACCACTGTTCTAGATGGAATTAGTGATCTTTCCTGTCCTTGTTTTCCACACCTCTTCTTTGATGAAATACTAAGGTGACAATAATGACAGTAACTGCCCCTGAAATTTATCTATGAGTACGGGCACCCCTCCACCAGCTCCCCTTCCTCTCTCCTGATGCTCCCTCATCCCTTTTCTTTAAAGGCATGTGAGGGTGTCATGCATTAAACTTGGATCACAACCATGAACTTTGCTTTCACCTCCAAGTACTCTGTATGTTTGCATTGGTGCGGGAGTATTATCCTTTTGTACTTCAGATACATGAAGTGAAGATGATTTGCTGATTTTTCCTGGTGCAGATTCCTGGGAGGAATGCAGAAGAAGAGCAATCAAAATGATTGAGGGCCAAAGGGACTCTCCTCAGAGGGAAAACAAGAAGCACCAGATGTGATGTATTGGTTGAATGCTCTAAGGAGACCGTGGAAACCACTTATAAGCATCTGAGAGCTGTGATGATGGCAAGAAAAGGGAAAGAAGAAAGACCAGTGGCTTTAGAGAAAGACAGGGGGATGTGCTGTGTATTTAGTATCTGGCTGCAGAAAATCGCTCAGGAAGTGTTGTAGAACCCATCATTTCAGGCACTGAAAATAGATGATAAAACAGTATATTTCTTTTTTTTCTTGCTGGAATTTTAGCTTAAATGGCAGTGAATGTGTGTTGAGTTACCAGAGAGAGCTGGGTTTGGCTGGAAGGTGTGACTGTTGACCCTCTGTATCTTGTGCTTAAGTTGGTTAGACCTGTGCTTACTGTCTTGGAACTGCCTGCCTTCATTTAACTTGAGTGTGCAGTAAACAGGCAGATCTCCGGGCACCCCTCCAGATGCAGTGAATTAGAATTTGTGGAGTGGGGTTTAGGAAATCTGTACTCAGGACTAACTCCTGGGGAATCTCAGATACTTAGAAATTTAAGAACCATGGGGTATATGAACTTAGAGTTTGACATTTTTCACTTGTATTAATTCAATGTTCACAGCTACCCTATGGATTATGTTCTATTAGTTAAAATGAGCACACATGGAAACTAAGGCACAGAGAATTTGAGTGACTTTCCAATTGACACAAATAAGAAGGGTCAGAGTCAGGATTGCCTTCACCTGACAGTCTGACTCCTAATCCATGCTCTTAACACCACACCAGGCAGTCTCCTTGAGGACGGTTAACTCTGAAATCCTGTTGGCCTTATGGGGTGGACCAGCAGGGGAGATGGTTTGCCCTCCCCTTCATCAAAGGTAAATTTATCTTTGCCTTTTGTTTTTAAACAGAGGCAAATGAGTGATTCAAGGCCCTCTATGCCTGTGAAATGTGTGCGAGCATGTGGTGAAGTCAACTTTGAATGGAAAAAGCTGGATTTGTCATTTGTTTTAATAGCAAAAGTTTGAGAGAGCTTTAATTTTGATAAGAGACACCTGCAATTGACAAAGGGAGGTGCTTTCATGAGGGTATTTATTGTTTTTCCAAAAATTAGGTTGATTATCTGCTTGCAAAAGTAGTTCTGCTCTAAGGCTGACTCGCTGATCTTGGTGATGGACACAAACAGATGAAGTTCCTGCCCACAGGTATTTAACAATCTACAGATGAAGTAAGACAGATGAAGTTCCTGCCCACAGGTACTTAATAATCTACCTATTAGGTCGAACCATATGAAATTGCTAATATGTAAAGGTTTTTTGAACTTCAGAAATGACATTTTCATATTGTTCAACTTCCTAGCAGGGGGAAGACAAAAACAAACAAATGTATAACTGAATAAATAAGGAAAACAAAAGTGAGACACGCTTGTGCCAGTTATCAAGCTATTTGCTTTGCTCTCTGAACCCTCCTCTACCCTTTCTCTACTCATCTTTGTGTTGCAGAGGATAGGTCTGTGCAAACTACACTTCTGCTTTGCCAGCTGGCTCCCTACTTAGATGGAGACAGGAGAGAGAGAGAGAGTGAGCCTGTGATGCTGGAGAAGAACCTCATTTTTCCTGTCTGCTTCCTCACCTTCCTGTCTGCTGTGAACATCAGTGCCCCCAAGGAGGCCGCTTGCTGCAGCCACAGTGCCTCCCTGCAGCAGCAGGTGAATCACAGCTTCCTCTTCGGAGATCTTAATTTCAGCTCTGCCAGGTCCCTATTCTGAGCTGCTTCTTTTGAATAATTCCAACCTCTTTCATTTCTTTGTTCAGCCCTATGAATTATGTTCTAAGGTTAGAACCTGCTTCTAGTGGTTGATACATTATGTTCCTCCCACCCATTGTTTTTGGTATTGAACATATTTTATTTCTTATCGGGATATAGAAGGTTTTATCATATTATTCTTTATATAATTTAATATTATGGAATATTTTCACATAGCTTAAAAATTAAAGGTAAAAAAGCATGTTTTTTATGCTTTTGTGATATAGTTGGCTAGGCTATTTCAATTCATTTCCTTCCAACTCAGTTTCCCTTACTTAAATTTTTTTTCCCAATTACAGTTTACATTAAATATTCTTTTGTATTAGTTTCAGGTGTATCTTTTTTTTCCCCTTTCCAATTACCTCGTAAACAACCTCAGACCTGGTTAACACAATATTAAATTCTCAAAATACTTAGCATGGCTTTTGTTTCCTGGTGGGTCTCATCTTCTGAGGGCCATACAGAGATTAAAATCAGATAATGTGAGAAATGTCAACTTAAAATTGAGTGGTCAGAGAAGGCTTTGGCAGAGGTATTGTTTAACCGAAAAGACAAAAAGTGTGTGCTTGTGTGAGGGCCATTCTGGCAAAGGGTACAGCTAGTTCAAAGGTATTAAGATGGAAGCCAGACAGGGAGTTTTCATTTAGTTGTAGTACATTAGAGAATTTAAAGCAGAAGAATGGAGTGATTTAAATGATGTTTTAAACATTCATTGTGACTTTGTGTGGAAATGAATTGTAGGGAGTGAGAATAAAAATATACAACTGGCTAGGAGGTGTCTGCTGGTTCAGGTAAGAGGTGATGATCGCTTCAACCTGGTCGCAGTAATAGAGATGGTGAGAAGTAGAGACAAATTGGGGACATGTGTTGGAGAAGTTAAAAGGGTCCAATAAAGCATTAATGTAGGGGGTCAGGAAAAAAGAGGAATTGAGGAAAATTTGCATGTATGTGTGTATGTGTATGTTTGCATGAACTCTTCATTAATCCCACTCACTTATCCATGCATATGCACACATACACTTATCCATTTATTCACATCCATGCACTCACATACACACACTCACACACATCTGTCCACTTACCCATGTAGGGGGAAGGAAGAAACTTTCCTCTGCTTTTCTGGGTTCTTCCAGCTGGTCTAATCATTAAATCTACATGAGACAGATTAACAAGATAAAAATAACTACATTTAACTATATATGCACATATGGGACCCCTATATATGTGAGACAGCCAGAGATCCTACATGCATGAGGGGTTCAGAGACAGAGTTAAAATGAGGTATATATGAGATTCTGAGCTCAGGATGAAGTAATAAGGCACCTTGGAGCTTCAGAGGGGAGGGAGCTCATTTGCAGGAAGATGAGAAGAGCAGATGTTCATTCATTAGAAGTTTGCTATGCCCTATAACTAGGTCATAAAAAGTTATTTCTGGTGATAACTCTTATGGGCAAGGCCTCAATTTAAGTTCTTGAAGGGAGAGGTAAAAGTTTCCCTTTTAGCCTGCAGGGTCTCCATTGCCTTTGGCTCCAAATAGTGCACATGCCTCAGTGGCTCATCTTGGGGGGCATGTTCTGAAGCCCTTTACCCACATACTGGAGGATTCCATTTCAGATGACATGGACCATCAGTCACTGCTCTTTACCAGTCCTACAAGTCTGCCTTACTGGGCTTTCATCTGGCTCACCTTCCTCCATCTTAGCTATCTAGGCTCCGAAGAAAGCTGAGTTACACAGAAGCTGTTTCAATATACAAGTGGGTCAAGTCTCATTATAGAGCACTGGGGTTAGATCCTTCCTAACACTTAATTTTTCTGGCTTTTCGTGGACACATGATTACTTCAATGTATTCCAGTGGGAATGGAAATGAAGTGGACAACCAGGACCTCCACTACTTTCATTAGATTGACTTGCTAAACTATAATCTGAGATGTTCAAAATTCTGTAGGTTGCACATTATCTGCATAATAGATATTTAGTATAAGCATATGCCATATATAAATTTTAGACTTCCATATTCTCAAATCTTTGGCACAGAGGAAGTGTTTGCATGAGAGAAAAATGTCAAGGGCGTGAGAATAAAGACATGTACTGTTGTTTTGATAAAATGACTTGGAGACTAGACAATATAAACAACCTTAATGAGGGTGTCTATTTCTCCTCCACACCTTTTACTCTTTGCCATTCATTATCTGCATGTACAGCATGTACATTTCTTAGTTAGGAATTTATAGCCTGTTAAAAAAAATCAAAGATAACCTTTAGAAGTTTCTGTTCAACATTTCTCTCTCAGGATTTTCCTTTTTTTTTTTTTTAAGGGTGCACAGTAGGTTTCTCCTCTTTTTCTCTTTTTCATTAGCATATTTGTAATCTTATAATTCAGCTACTCAGTTCAGTAGGGATTTATATCAGTAATCCTATATAATAATCCTATATAATAAAAGGGTAATATACACATCCACCAAATGGTTGAATGACCGGTTGCTATGATGTGCACTGACCACCAGGGGGCAGACGCTCAATGCAGGAGCTGCCCTCATCCCACAAACCCTGACTGTCTGACCTGCCGGCCAACCTCTTGGTCCCTCTCCTTGGCCGGCAGGCTCTGATTGCCCAATGGGAAACGAAGAATTAGGGGTGGGTGGTGGCAGACATGGGCGGTATCAGGCAAAGCCCCCACCCTGCACAGAGGGTGACTGTGGAGGTTGGGGCTGGTAAGCAGGTGGGGACAGCTAACCTCTCGGTCTCTCCCCCTGGCCTGCAGGTTCTGATCACCTGATGGCAAACAAGGAACCAGGAATGGGTGGCGGCAGAGTGGGGGTGGGAGGGGCAGCTGCCGGCAGTCAGGGAAGATGGCCCTGATTGCAGGCCTGGCCTAGGGACTGTACCCATGCATGAATTTTGTGCACTGAGCCTTTAGTCTTTTAATAAAACTTCCAAATAGTTATGGTTTTGTCTATCTCTTTAAATCTCAGCAGAAACTACTGATAAGTCTTCTGATGGCCTGAGGATTCCCTCATGGGGCAATAGTTAGACGGTGTGTACAGATGCCTAATCTGGAAGGTTGATTCCTTGTGGAACCATGGGTGAGAGGACACACTCATGCCTGGTTTGTCCTAGTTACAGGTATATCACAGCAGGACAAGCTCAGTGACTTTCCCCCTCATCTTTGATCTCTGTGACTCTGACCCAGAAGCACTACACGACTTGTCTTTGAAATTCAGCAGGTTAGGAAGAGCCTGACAGTGTGAGCTCAGGAGTAGGAGGGCTGGGAATGCGCTATGTGTGGGATGAGGAATGAACTGGGTCAGCATCTGCTGTGTGCTGTGTATCTGGAACCAGAGTTTCCTGAAATAGTAATGTACTGCATTTGCAGTTATGTCCTGCAATTTGGTTTAGAACAAAAAGTGATATTTACTCAAATATATAGAATAACAGATTTTAGAGTAATTCTGAATTATTAATTGAATAGCTGTCTTTATAAATAACAGATTCCCTCTGCTTTCCCTGTTTGGAATGTTTTGAATACAAGAATCACCTTGCATTCAAAACATGTATTTTTGTGCAGCAAATATCACTGTACACTGCCTGGTGACTCTTGTGTTGACACACATTTATGACAAAACAGGCTGCAGGAATCATGGACTTTTATTAATGGTGTTGCTTATTGCTATTTACTCTGTTTATACTGAAGTGGTAAGTGTAATTGGAATATGGAATAGTAGACTCAAAATACAGTAAAAATGAAATTGATCTCTTTCCCCATCTCAAAATCAAATGTTCCACTTGAATTGAAATAACATGTGATGAACAGGGAACAAAAATTCCACTAGTTTCTGTATATTTAATAAATCATTAGCTGGATCAACTTGACAGCTTCCCTTTATTAGTGTTCAAAATTGCATTTATTGTACTTCCAGGACCAATTGCTTTTCTAATTAACTAACATTATCATTATAAGTAAAAACAAAGGCTACAGTTTTTAATGCAGAAACTTCATGATCCTTACTGTTTTAAGCAGTAAGCATCCTTTGAGTTGTCTATCATGCTGGGTTATTATTCCCTGTTCTTAAATTTATGCATTTTTTCTCACTATTCCATTATCATTACAATATTCTTAATGCAGAACCATGAATACTCTATAATCATCAAAGAAAGTAGACATGGCATTCTTCAAATGAGAAATACAGAAAGAATTATGGGACCTGTTTGTCTAGAAAGCACAAATCTCCTCTGTATCACTTAGCCATTGTATGACTGGACAAATAATTTATACTTGTTATGCCTCAGTTTCCTTCTGTGTAAAATGGAGATGATAATGGTATCTGTCTCATAGGGATGTTGTAATGATTACACATGTAAAGTGCCTGGCACTTAGTAAGCATTAACTATTTATAATTATCATCAAACAATTCATTCCTATTAGCCAGACATATATAATTAGAGGCCCAGTGCATGAAAACTCATGCACTGGAGAGGGGCCCCTCAGCCCAGCCTGCCCCCTCTCACAGTCTGGGAGCCCTCAGGGGCGGGAGGTAACCCAGTGATCAGAGGAAGGTGATGCCCTCATCACACCTCTGCTGCTGCCACTGCTGACAGCGCAAGTCTCAGCTGGCCCTAGGTGGCTGGGGGGGGGAAGTTGGGGGACTCTGGAGGTAGGCATGCAGCAAGGTGGGCCAGGCCTTGCCATGTGCCTGCCATGGCAGGCTGAGGGGACTGGGCACCACCATCTTGTGTCTGTGGGTGCCACCATCTTTGAGGGTGTGGCAGCAATTAGCATATTTCCTCCTTATTGGCTGTGAGCGCCACTAACTTTGCAATGGCATGAGGGTCAATTAGCATATTCCTTCTTTAGTAGATAGGATTGCTGGTATGTCACATTAGTCCAGGGCTAAACTTTTAACTTTCAAAAATATCAAATAATTTTTATTCTTTACCAAGATTCAAAGATATTCACAAATATTGGAAGTGCTAAGTTCTGTATTAATAGCAAAAGATATTATTTTTAATTCCACTTGCTGTTTTTCTAATTCAAGTGAACACCTAATTGTAAAAAAAAGGAAAGAAAAGAAAACAAGAAAGTATAATTATTCTAGCTCAATGACCTTCCTTTGATCATACACTAAGATAGTGTTATGGAACTACTTTTTTTTTCCTGTCACAGTACCCACAGCTAGTTTACACTAACCCAGCTGGGGTACATGTATTGTTGAGAAAACACAAAGACTTTATAAGGGATGCAGTGGTAAAAGAACATATTTCTAGTGCCTCAGTGTCCATTTTCCTATAATTGTTTGAACGTGGACCAGCAACAGTGACACTGGACTTATTCTTCCTCTTCTCTCTTCCACAATTGCCTTGATCTCAATTTACAAATATAAGACATACCTCTACATAGAGTGGTGTTGTGCCACAAGTGTAAACACTCTGGTGGCCCCAGACAAACACACAATTTGAAATACTGGTGTCAGCTAACCTTCATTTTATTTGCTATTATTATTTTTTTAAATTTATGATCTTTGTTTTTTGTTCAGAACTTAACAATGAAGTGATAATTACCATTACTCCATTATTGAAGCCTTTCTTCCAACAATACCTTAGAATCCCCTACTATATTCTTGTTTCAGTAAAGGGTAAAGCATGGCATTGGAAATAGGATCCAGGCACACATCAGTGACATTGTGGGGTTCAGTCCCAGACCACCACAATAATGTGAGTCATAATGGTTTGCACATGGAGGGTCTTCCCTTTGATTTGTAAAAACTGCAGCATCTGTGAATCACAATAAAGTGAAATACAATAAAAGGGGGTATGCCTGTATTTGTTCCACGTCAGTGTTGGCATGAATGAAATTCAAAAGGGAGCTGGTTATTATAGTGACTTATGAAAATACATTTATTTGAATTTAAAAATGAAGTCAGCTTTCTTTTTTCACAGGTAGAAGTCTTATTTGGCCAATTGATTTGATAATGAAGAATGACTTGCCTGTTATATTGTATGGAGAGTATTTTCCATTATTGCTTTAACTAGTCTACAGCTCAACAGCTTTGATGAAAATATTCAAAGTACATGTTAGGGAAACACTTTCCCCTAAATACTTTATGTTCCAGCAGAATCTGAGCCTTCTGAGTAGAGGAAATGGTTGGTTAGCAAACAGCCCTGGAAGCTAGAGATAGCATATTCCTCAGGAGAGATTTAGGACACTCCTCCCCCAAAATATGTTGGTTAAATAAGGTGCTTTTATATAAAAGTATAACAGGTGTGAGTGATAATAATGTCTTAAGTGTTGGCAAAACTTTTTTATGGACTGCCCAGAATCTGAAAAGTGAATGAAATTAAGAACAGTGTTGCAAGTATGGTGGATTTCAATCATTTACTTGTAACCAAATGGAATGGGGATCTAATAAGTTGTTACCTGATAGCTTAACAAATACACATTTGAACATAGACCATTATATAATTTTTGGCATATCACATGGGAAGAGCTCAAAGAATTAAGAATTAAGCCATTGCAGTAACACAACTTCTTCTACTTTTAATAGTTCATGTGAACAATCTGTAGGGACAAGAACTAGTAGAATTGATGCCACATGCTCTCTATTTCCAGCAATAAGCAATAGTGATCTCAGAGATAAGAAGAAATAACAAAACCAAACCCAAAACCTTCAAAATCCACCTCCATCTTGTTAAAGGTGTATATATTATATTTAACACTTAGTTTTAAAGATTATAACATATTTGTGTTAAATTGATGGTGTATTAACAATAACAATAATGATAACTTCATCCAAAATAATTTTTAAAAATTAAAAAAAATCTTTATTCAGTTTATTGATTACATTGTTCCCCCTTTTATCCCCCCTATAACTCCCCTTCACCTGGTAACCATCCCACCCTCTGCCCTCACCTCCCCTACACTGTCCTCTCCCATAGTTGTATGTTTTTTGTCCAGTCTCTTGGTGCACTTCCCACACCCCTTTACTCCCCAAGAATTGTCAGTCCATTCCCTCTCTATGTCCATGATTCTGTTATATTCAAGAGTTTATCCTGTTCATCATATTATTAATTCACGTGACTTTTAGATTCATTTGTTGATAGATGTTTATTTGTTGTTCGTAATTTAATTTTTACCTTTTTCTTCGTCTTCTTATAGAATATCTTTCAGCATTTCATATAATATTGGTTTGGTGGTGATGAACTCCTTTAGCTTTTTCTTATCTGCAAAGCACTTTATCTGACCTTCAATTCTAATGATAGCTTTGCTGGATAGAGTAATCTTGGTTGTAGAGTCTTGCTATTCATCACTTTGAATATTTCTTGCCACTCCCGTCTGGCCTGCATCGTTTCTGTTGAGAAATCCACTGACAATCGTATGGGTGCTTCCTTATAGGTAACTAACTGTTTTTCTCTTGCTGCTTTTAATATTCTTTTTTTATCTTTTTCTCTTGGCATTTTAATTATGATGTGTCTTGGTATGATCCTCTTTAGATTCCTATATTTTGGGGTTCTGTGCACTTCTTGGGCTTTTAAGTCAATTTCTTTTACCAGGTGGGGGAAGTTTTCAGTCACTATTTCTTCAAGTAGGTTTTCATTATCTTGCTCTCTCTCTTTTTCTGGAAACCCTATAATTCAGATGTTGGTATGCTTGAGGTTGTCCCAGAGGCCCCTTACACTGTCTTCAATTATTTGGATTCTTTTAGATTCTTGCTTTTCCGGCTGAGTGGATTTTGCTTCTTTGTATTTCCGATCTTTGACTTGGTTCTTGTGGACCTTTGGACTGCTTTTAGGTCTTTGTGTAATATTTTTTTTATTTCAGTCAGTGTATGCTTAATTTCTAGTTGGTCCTTTTTCATATTCTCGTAGGTCGCATTAATTTCCTCATAGGTCTTGTTCATTTCCTTGTAGTTCTCATTAAGTTCACCGGCCTTTTCTAGGAGCCTCTTGAAAAACCTTATTAGTGTGGTTTTGAACTGTATGTCTAGTCATCTTTTTTCCTCCATTTCTTTCACACCTGATTTATTTCCATTTCTCTGCATTGTGGCTGCTTTCCTTAGTTGGTCCATTAGCTTTGTGTGGTAGATGTCTTCTAAGGGACAGTGGCTCAGCCTCCCCAGTTACCTGAGGTGGATATTCTTACTGCAATCCTTTATGGGTTGTACAGTATTGTTGAAGTTAAATCCAGATTATTATTGTTAGACTAGGAGGGTTTGACCTCCAGGCCAATTGGCTGTGAGGGTCGGCTGTGTTCAGGTTGGATGGGCGGAGTCTCCGGGCTGAGCAGGCTGTGTCAGCTCTGCCCTATGCTGCGAGTGAGTCTCTGTGCCTGGTGGAAATGGCTGCATGCACTCCAAGAGAAAGCCGCCGTCGCTCTCCACCCACTGTTAGACAACTCAGCCTCTCCCCAAATGAGTCTGCACACCCAAAGTCTCACCCAGGGTTGTAAACAAAGCAGTCCAGTGGTCTCCCGAATGAAGGAGCAAGTCACGAGTCCTCTCTGCGTGGCCGCGCACTTCTGTTCCCAAGTTTACGCGCAAACTGCTGTTCCAAGTTTACGTGCACTCTCCTCAAGCTGGCCCTCTCCATAGGCCAGCAGACCTCTGCCGTGCTGGGTTTTTAGCGTGCCTTCCCCAGACCTCGGACCTCACCTGGCACTGGGGAATCAGTGCAGTGGGGCGCCTTTGCCCTCCCTGTTGGAGTAAACCAGCCGGGTTTGTAGCTGCCTGCTCTTTTCTGCTAGCGAGCGCACGGCTCTGAACCTCTGATTCCGTGTGTATCTTTAAGGCTGCGCTCCGACACTCCTCTGAGTCACAGTGTCCTATCTTTACTTTTATTTGTGGATTTTTCACTCAGCTAGCTTTCCGGTGATTCTGGATGATGTTTGTTCTGTTGTTAAGTTGTAGTTTTGGAATTGTTGTCTGGGGCAGCAAGATAGGTGTTTACCTGTGTTGCCATCTTGGTTCATACCATCCAAAATAATTTTTAACATGTTTAAAGCCTTATGGTCAAAATAAAAACATAAATTTATGTGCATATTTTGATACAGAGAAATAGGACAAATAGCAAAAGAATGTAAAGTATGAACATTTGTATAGTAAGAAAAAATGCTAAGAGGGAAATGTAATGGAAATATAGCTTTCAGGAGGGGAAAAGGATATAAAATAAAGTTGTTAACATTTATGTAAATAGAAGATCCTGGGCTTCAGTTGTTATTGAATTTAGATCTCGTGAAGTACATGTGATTAGGTGATATCACTTAGGATATAGTAGAAATAACATCCTTTCAAGTAATTAAAATGATGATAAAAATTTTAGGTATTGATTTCAAAAGGTGAAGTTGAATACAGCTTAAAAATTATTTTAGGAAATACATGAGGAAAAAAGATAAAGTCCCATACTTTAAGTTCTACAGAATGTTTCATGGGATTCTCTGTAGGCAGCATCTTCCTATTTTTAAAGTAGAGCTCATACACAGTTTTAGTCTAGATAAAATCAGTGCTAATATTAGTGTGAAGATAAGTATTGGAAGAAAGAACAGGTGAATAGGGCAGGTAACTCTCTGGGCTCAAAGCTTGCAGAGAGGGAGTGCATTAAATCTTGAGAGACTTGGGCAATATGATCATTAACTGATAGAATTTAGATTGAAGACTAAGAAGGCAAATGTCTTATTAGTAAAATTACCTTTTTAAAAAGGTTTTAACACACTTTGGCACTAATAGAAAAGAACCCATGGAAACAAGATAGAGGAGCAAAGTACTTGGAGAGTTGGACATTTACTTAGGGGAAAATGTTACATTCACAGAAGATGGGAGGGGTGTAGGAAGGAGGTGAAAAACTTGTTTGAGGTATCAAGTTATACTAGGAAATGAAAAAGAGGAGACTCACTTAAGTAGACTCCAGGTCAGGTTTCTAAGGAGAATATTAAATAGGAAAAAAGATGCATTTTACGGATGATGAAGGGATAGAAAAGTATACACACACACACACACATAAACACATACACACAAGGGCGTAATGGGAAGTATCACTTCATTGTTAAGTGCTGAACAAAAACCAAAATTCATAAATGATAACAAAAATAATGGCAAAATTTATCAATCATTTTTTAAGTTTTATTGAGATATATTGACATACTACATTGTGCAACATGATGATTTGATACATGTATATATTGTGAAACAATTGTCACAGTTTAGTTAATATCTGTCACCTCAGGTAGTTACAATTTTTGTGTGTGATGAGAACTTTTAGAAAATATATTTTATTGATTTTTTACAAAGAGGGAGAGGGATAGAGAGCCAGAAACATCGATGAGAGAGAAACATTAACCAGCTTCCTTCTGCATACCTACTACTGGGGATGTGCCCATAACCAGGGTACATGCCCTTGACTGGAATTGAACCTGGGACCCTTCAGTCTGCAGGCCAATGCCCTATCCACCGAGCCAAACTGGTTAGGATGTGTGATGAGAACTTTTAAGGTCTACTCTTCTAGCAAGTTTCATATATACATTATAGTATTGTTACCTATAGTCACCATACTATACTTTTTTATAGACAGGGATTATTTATCTTATAACTATAAGTTTGTATCTTATAACTACAAGTCTTTACCTTTTAACCACTTCCACCAATTTCCCACACTCATTTTTGGCAACCACCAATCTCCTCTTTATCTATAAGTTCAGTTTTTTTAGATTCCACATATAAATGCGATCATACAGTATTTGTCTTTCTCTGTCTGATGTATTTCACTTAACACACTGTCCAGTAGGCCCATCAGTGTTGTCATAATGGCAGGGTTTCATTTTTTTATGACTGAATAATATGCCATTGTGTATCTTCTTTATCCATTGGTGGACACTTAGCTTGTTTTTATATCTTGGCTATTGTAAATAACACTGTGGTGAACATGGGAGTGCAGCCATTTCTTCAACATAGTAATTTCATTTCCTTTGGCTATATACCCAGAAATGAATAGCAGATTTAAATAGCTGTGTTGTTGTTTTTTTTGGCATAGGTGAACATGTTGATACGATATAATTAGACTGTTTTTTCTTCCACATATTTATACATTCAACAAATAATGAATAACTTCTGTTTTAAGTCACTCTGCTAGGCATCAGGGGGTGTGAAATTGCCATAGCCTGGTTCCTGCTCATGAATTGCTCATAGTCTCAGAAACACACAGAAGCCTATAAATGGCTACAGGAACAAGCAGTATGCTGTGATACAAACAAAAGAAACAATTTTAAAATTGGCTAGATGGGAGAAATTCAATTACTCCTTCCCATCACAAATATTCACATCCACACTACAAGTCAGGCAGCCCCGAGCGGAGCTGGGATACAGCCATAGAGATGGAGCCCGGCCCCTCCCTCCTGGTGGTATTGATCCTCAGAGGGCATGTGAAGTCTCCCTGGTGGTAGTAGCTTGCAGTTTGAAGCAGAAGTACTTTCCCCCCATTACGTGCATTTTTAAAAAATCATCATGAGTCGATCTTTCTGCAATTCACAATTTAGCACTTCTTTTTAATACAATTCATTCCACCTGTCTCAGCATGCTTTCCAGACTTTCCATAGTTTGGCCCCAACTTCCCTTCCAGCTTTGCCTCTGTGATCCTCCTTCACTGCTTTCATTCACTTGCTTCTCTTGTCACTCTCTCTATGCTTCTCCTTCCAGAAACACCCCATATTGTTATAGACCCGTGTTCCTTTGCTCTTCTTGCTTACTCTGCCTAGAATGCACCTTTTTTTCCTCTGGTCTTGAATGCATCTTTCCTTGACTTCTGCTTGTTTGAAATCCTCCTCCTCTGTCCTCAGCTCACAGACCAACTCTTCCAAGAAGCCTTTCCACTCTTCAATCACCATTTTCCCCTTCCTTCAGTATCTTCCCATGGTACTTAGTTCTCTTTATTAAAGTGTATGCAGTTTCCAGGTGTCTTGACTGTCCCTCGGATCTTAAACTTCTTGCATAGTACCTGACAAATAGGTGGCATTTAAATTTTTGTTGTTGTTGTTCATTGAATAAAAGCCCCAATTGTTGAACTGTGGAGTTGGCTAACTGAACCACAGTGTGTACCTCATGTAGACATATAGTGGTTGCTAGTAGTGGTTGATTGCCGGCATCTTGTTTTTCAGAAATCTGACCCCATCCTCTAAGAAGACCCAGAAAGAATGCAGCACAGGTAAGTGCTCAATGCTTGGTGCTTGTGTCTGAGTGAAGTGAGGTGGCTGAGGAGGCCAGATGGACAGCCCTTCTCAGTGTGTTCACTCATATGGTAATTGGCTTTCAGACTGGCATCAGCGTTCGCAACTCTGACACTTTTTCCCTCTGTCACTCTCCGCTCTGGGGATGCTACAGTTTTTATGGTGGGGTTCGTGAGGCTGCCACATTGTCCAGATGCCCTAGCCTCCCAGTAGTGCCTGACTGGACTGTGAAGTGACAAGAAGTGCTTCAGGGATATCACTAAAGCATGAGCCATGCTTGCCCAGTTTGTGATCGCCTCATTCAAATTTGCTACATCCAGGAGCACTTGCAGGTCATGGTGTTGTCTGTATGTCCACATGTGCAGTGAATGTTCATCCAGACCCAGGCTCCTGGCTTTGCTCCAGGATCTCATTGCTGGTGAGCCTGGTTCTCTGTTTAACCTTCAGGAGGCCTTGCAGGTGATGCAGAGCTAAGTGCTCAAGGAGCCCCTGTGCACATGGCTCAGATCTGGGCCTCACAGCTGCTCTGCTCATAATCATGACCTTACAGATTGTGAGTTGGAGCTGAGTCTTGACACCATGGTGACACCATCCTCCCCTGCCCGCCTCCTTTAAATCATGCCGGCCTTCCTGATTTCCACTTCCTCTCAGATTCATGGATCAATGAACTGTGTGTTCTAGCAGCAGCACTATAATAGCTTTCAGTTCTGTGTTCCCAGTGAAAATATTCAGCTATGCACAGTTTTCCTGGTTGTTCAATGATCTATTGCTGAATTGCAAACTACTTAAAATGTAGTGGCTTAAAATATTTTATGATTATTCTGTGTCTGTGATTCTGTGGGTCAGGAATTCAGAGCATAGGAAGGATTATTTATCTCTGCCTCATCTCTTGGGGCCTCATCTGTGTTGCTTTAAATAGCTGAAGGCTGGAATGACTACAGGCAGTGGGGGCATAGCTGGGCTTCTTACATAAAAGTCCCAGGCTCTAAGAATTAGTTTCCAAGATATAGTAGATGGAAGTTGTCAGTCTTTTATGTTCTGGGCCTGGGAACCAGTATTGCTTTTATCATATTTGTAAGTCCTGGTGAGTCCAGGGCCAGCTCAGGTTCAGGTCTGAATACTGGGCAGAGTTGGCACACTGAGATCCCTTTGGAGATAAGCTTTCATGATAGTACGTGTTGGTATAGAATTTCTCTTTGTGTGTGACTTGATATCAATACCTATGTGCACATACAATTAAGTTGATTTTATATAGATTTATAATTAATATATTCATTAAGTTAATAAAGGTAACAAAAAATAGCATCCAATGAAACTTTGAGTTAATAAGATGTTGTCTATAAGCTACACAGGAAAACTTCTCTCTAAGAATTAGTTTCCAAGATATAGTGGATGGAAACTGCCAGTCTCTTATGTTCTGGGCCTGGGAACCAGCACTACTTTCATCATATTTAGTAAGTCCTAGTGAGTCCCCGGGCCAGCACTTGGTGGCCCCCCCTTTCTTAATCTAAAGAAAATGGAGAAGAGAAAGACACTGATATTTATGGTACACTCATAATGGAGCCTGTAAATTTTTCATGTTATCCCATTTAATATACTTGTATGAAGCTTCTTATATGTACAGATCAGATCCCAACCAAGTAGGTGATTATAAAAATGACCACAAATTCTTCCTTTACTATGAAGAAGGGGACTCTACTTCTCCAGCCTTTGAATTTGTGCTGGTGTCATGGCCTGCTTTGTCCCATAGAATGGATGCAGTAAGGGATGTTCTGAGGTTGGGCTACAAAAGGTTTTGTGCATACTGTACTTTTCTCGCCCTCTTTTGTCACCATGTGAACAAGCTCAGGTCACCTGCTGGAGGATGAGATGAGGAGAGAGCATACACAGCACAAAGAAACTGTCTTAGCTGAGGCCCCAGATGTGGGAGAGAGATTAGCCAAATCAGTAGTACCTACATGGTTGTGGGCCACAGATGCACTGAGTGAGCCCACAGAGCCAGAAGAACCACTCAGCGGAACTAGATCCAAATTGCCGACCAACACAATTCTGTGCTAAATAAAAAATGTTCAGCTACTAGATGGGGGGGTGGTTTAATATCCAGTAAAAGCTCACTGAGCCATGAACTCAGGGAGTTTCAAGTAAAATTATATCCGTGAGTTTTCAGCTAAAAAGCACTAAAAATTTATAATAATGACAAATACTTGTAACAGTGGAGAGTGCCTCTAAGCCATGTGTCATGTGTATTTGAGCTAAACGCCTACGTGTAGCTTGCACTTGCTTATATAATTTCATTGTACCTCGAGCTGATATGGGAAAAGTCTGAATTTTTAAAAGATTTAGGCAAAATATAGCCTCTAAATTAATGACACATTTCCAAGAGTTCAGGTTTACCCATAGGAGACTTGGGGGGTTTTAATGACCTGGCAGAGCATTAGCTTATATGTTGATGGTCTCCTTTGGTATATGGTACATTTGAATACCCTTATTATTTAATGTCTTATAATCACTTTTTAAAATTGAAAATATATTCTTTGTTTTGTTTCTTTTAATCTTTGCCTGAGGATATTTTTCCATTGATACTTTAGGGAGAGTAGAAGAGAGATGGAAAGACAGAGAAAAACAACTATGTGGAAGAAAGACATTGAATGGTTGCCTCCTGCACAAGCTCTAATCAGGGCCTGGTCTGGGAAGGAGACTGCAACCAAGATACATACCCTTGACCAGACTCAATACCGGGACCCTTCGGTTTGCAGGCTGAGGCTCTATGCACTGAGAAAAACTGGCTAGGGAGAAAATATATTCTTAAACATGTATGGAATATCTGGAGCACGTTCTAAGACTCTAAATTACTATATAACACAGTTTAAAAACTTGTTATCTAAAATGTTAACATTACTTACCCAAAAGTTATTTGTGCCTGGTTCAAACTTTTTGCAAGAGTAGTTAATGAGGTATGTACCAAAAATTTCAGAAGGTCTAGGAATTAAGGGGATGGAGGCTGTATTCTTGACCTCTAGTGGAAAGTTCTTATGTGCACTCTTACGTGATTCAGGCTCCATGCTGGTACTGCTGAGCTGTCTAAGTAACATTCTCCCACTGGCTGCTATTCCCCATGGCAGACGGCTGCCCTGCACTGTGCAGATGAGAGGGGTAATGACTAGAGTTTTTCATCACAGATGCCCTTAGCCTATCTGTGATGCAGGGCTGGGCAAGTATTGATGAGTTTTCTAGGGAGTTTCAATATCAAGTGACCCAGCAGATGGGTAAATATTATATTTGAGTCTCTAGTCTCAGCTTATTTTAAATTTAGAACATTTCTATGACTTCAGGATCTGGCATGAAACAAATACAGTTAAACCAAATGGGAAGAGTAGAGTGATTTTGCATATGTCATAGGTGATTAATGGGGCTGCTGGGTATTGTGAAAGTAACTAGCTCATCCAGAAAGTTCTTGCTTCATCATCCATCCAGAACAATTGCAACAGATTCAGGCAGCTGCACCCATGTGCAAAACAGTAGGTTACCTTTTAAAACTAGAGTCCACAGTGGGAAGATGCTAACCTACTTAATACCCATTTCTTGCCCACAAGTTAATTAATAGAGTGGAGTTGGACTGTTTGCTCTTCCCAGGGAGAGAACAGGTGGTGACCACTTCTGCTTCATTGGGTTCACACTGATGGCGAAGAACAGTCTTATCAAGGCCAATGGTTCTGGTTAATATTTTGTTTTGTTTATTTTTAAAATCTGTGAAGATAGATAAAAGATTTTTTTTCTGTCTGTTGCCATAGCAATGCACAGACAACAGGATAGAAGTCCATAACTGAAAAAAAGAGGAAAAAATGCTGGTAGTCAGTATCTTTTTAATTTGTGAAGGAAAAATAAGAATTGTGTTTGTAGTCAAAACCCCTTTTCCTTTTTAGTGGAGTAAATCCACTCTTCAGTTAGAACCAGCTAATAGTTTTTAAGAAAAAAATATAGCGAATGGAAGAATTGGGGACACGATTATTTAGATAATAACAATAGTAATTGTAGCATTATAGTTTTATAAGTCTTTATGGTTTCAAAAATACAGATTGTGCCATTTGGCCTTTTCCCAATGAAATGAACAGGGCAGGGATTTCCCTCATTTTAGAGTTGAAGACACTGAGGTTAGATGACTTCTGCTGGTTGGTTTCTGGGATACAGGCATAAATTAGTGGACAGCATCTTTTTAAAGAACGAATACATTTGGAAGGCGATAGGTGGGAGCAGGATTGGACAGAGGGAATTGCTGATGTGTGATACAGACCCAGTCACAGCCTAGGCTGACCTCATGGAGAGCTCTCTAGCTATACTGGCCCTCCAGATTGGTCCTGCGTTGGTTGAGATGGCTAGGCCATCGATCAGTCATTGGATGCAGGCCTCTCTGAAGAGGGCCATGACCTTGGAGGAGACAGCACTCTGTCTCTATGGCAATCCTTGAATAGTTTGCTTGACAAAACTCACAGCATCAAGTGAATTATTTCCTACAAAAAGATTTGGACGATTCACTCCTGGCAATGCCTGAATCCAGTTTTTCATATTCAATCTGGGATTGGCTGTTTGAAAATTCCAGTGGACCTCTTCCTTGGGGGAACTTGAGGGAGGACTGACTATGAGTGAGATAAAATCATAACTTCATTATTGGAGCTAGTCTCAGGGCTGCAATTCCTTTAGTACCCATTCTTCCTCTTACATTCAGCTAGCACCTCTCTCTACCTTAGTGGTTTACCTCGTGGCCAGACCCAGACCCTTATCACCCAAGAATCAGCCCTGATTGTCATGTTCTTCTAAGGTTTGGTTGCTCCACTTGCTCAATTATAATAAAAAAAATTAAGCAAGGAAGTTCCAAAAGGCATGCTGGATTGCCTGACACCAAACAGCCCTCTCTATTTCTGTTGTGCAACAGCAACCCCATCACTTACCGATGTTCAGGTACAATTATTCCTGCTTAGAATGGTGACTCTTCCTGCCTGCTGGTCCCTTGGCACAAGGATCCTGAAATGCCCAGGCAGAAGTTATAGCTAATCAATGGGATTCTTTGTGTATGCTTTGGCAGAAGTAGAGAGGAAGAGAGAGACTGAGGGTGGGAAAGAGCAAAAAAGAGGTGCCTCACTGATTGGAGCAGCAATCTGGGACAACCACATGGGATGGGTGAGGATGTTCTCAGACCAGTTGGTGCTGGCTCCCATTAGGTAGATGTTGCCCTGAGATCTGTCTCCGTGATAGCTTGACATGAAGATTAAGTATAATCTGGACTTGGAAAAAATCTATCTTGTCTGCATGGTGTGATTATACAGGGAAAGCTACTGGTTTTGTCACATTGATGTTTAAAATAACTAATGAGAGAGCAGTTTTATCTGAGGACGCCTGCCCTCTAGTTCCAGCCTGCTCTTCCTGACGGCCCATCTGCAGACTTGGGACTTGCTCCACTAGTTCCTGCAATTAAAGAGGAAGGGAGAGGGATAGAAAGTCAGAAACATCGATGAAACATTGATCAGCTGCCTCTTGCACACCCCCTCCTGGGGATGTGCCCACAACCAAGGTACATGCCCTTGACCAGAATCGAACCCGGGACCCTTTAGTCTGCAGGCCGATGCTCTGTCCACTGAGCCAAACCAGTTTCAGCCCAAATTCATTCTTTTGCAAACAGATATCTGGTTGTCCCAGCACCATTTGTTGAAAGGACTTTTCTCCCTTTAAATGGTCCTGGCACCCTTGTCAGAAATCTGTTGAACATAGATGAATAGACTAATTTTTGGACTCGGAAGTCAGTATGATGACATAGACTTCAAAGTTTAACTTTATAAAATCACTTATAAAATTATTTGATTAAACATTTTATCTCTCCCCCCCCTTTATAAATCACTTATAAAATTATTTGATTAAACATTTTATCTCTCCCCCCCAAAATAACTAATGAAACGCTACTTTGCTTCTGGCTTTTTATGTATGTGTGCACATGCCAATTCTCCTCCAGAGTCTGATGTATCCTGTCTTCAGGGCTTTCTTAGGGCTCCCTGTGCCTTCCCACTGTGGGGGCCCTGGGCTTCATGGCTTCAGCGATGACTCCTGACTCTACATAGGTGATGTACAAAAGGTGCTGCTGACCCCGGAGGCTGTGTCTTCTTCCAGTGATGCTTCTGAAGAAAAATGCCTCAGCCTGGCAGGCATGGCTCAGTGGTTGAGCATGAACCTATGAACTGGGAAGTCAAGGGTTCAATTCCTGGTCAGGGCATGTGCCTGGGCTGCAGGCTCCATCCCCAGTAGTGGGTGTGCGGGAGGCAGCTAGTCAATGATTCTCTCTCATATTGAAGTTTCTATCTCTTTCTGCCTCTCCCTTCCTCTTTGAAATCAATAAAAATGTATATTTTTTAAAAACTGCCTCAAACAGTCTGGGCATTGCTTCTTACAAGTTTGCAGAGGTTCATTTTGAACCGTAGGGTGCATTGTTTACTTCCTTGTCATACATCACATTCAAACTACAGAAAAACTTTATTTAGAGCCCATTTAACTAAAAAAAAGTATAAAACATAGGCATTTTAATGTGTGGAGAATTGATAAGAATGTCCTGACTAAGCATATTAGAAGTTGAAGCATATACTTAAAATTTCTTCCCCTATTAAATCCCAAAATAGCAACCATTTGACATGAGGAATCTAAATCAGTAATTATAAGGCAAATCACTTTTGATTTTTTCTTTTTGTGGCTGATTTATCCTCCTAACTTGTCAGTTGAAGAATTTTACCTTAAAAATATTCCTTTTCTTTTTCTCAACATTTCCCATTTCTTTATTCTCCCTGAAAGGAAGATGACAGCAGCTCTATTGAATGTCAACAAGCTGGGATGTGTCATTAAATTTTAATCACCTTCCTGCCTGTGAAGTTGATAATTGGAGATCATTTAATGGAGCCTGCTGCTCTGTCGGCTCTCTGTAAATCCCAGCCATTTGAAAAAGGCTAAGAGCCCAGTTCTCATTAGAAGCCAAGCTCAGTTCAAGCACGGATTTTGGGCCAAATGCCCCAGTACCCAAATGTCATGAGCCTGAGGACCTCCCTGGGGCTCATATGAGATTTTCTTTCTTTCTCACCCCCCTTAACCGATGGAACAATTATAATGTAATGTCATGTGGAAATTGGCAGACCAACCTTATTTTAACAGAGACTGAGCTATTGATCTTTGCTTTTCTCTTTCTTCTCAAACACACTCAAAAGATTTCTCCTAGCTTTGTTCTGCATTGCTCTAGGCAGCAAATGAATGTGTCAACTACGGTAACTGTTTTCTCTCATCTGGTTCAGTCCAGAGCTGTTTTAATTTTATGTGTGAAATAATATTTCTTGTGGTCTCTTGACTCTCCAGCCAATGGTCACCTACACATCCTACTCTTTTTGTCGCATCTCCATAGAACCAGGCTTCTTTATCCAAAGGGTGTAACTCTCCCTTCTGTTCTACAAGGTTATTGACCTTAATCATAACAAACTACCAAGTCTGTAGAAGGGATTAGGCCGCTGATATGTAGCATAGGAGCCTCATAACTCAGTTTCCAATTCTGTCCTTTGAAAGTAACTTTAGCCCTCACACTCCACATCTTTGCATTAGTGGAGGCACTCACTCATTCTTCCTTCATCTATTCACTCAACATAGATTTGTTTTATGCAAAGCATTCTGCTAGCATTAAGGGTACAGATGAGAATAAAACATATCATATTGTCCTTGAAGAGCTTTTAAATGGGTGAAGAGACATATCACATAAGTATTACATGAACACTTGATTACAGTGGTTATAGGTATACTCGTTATAAAGGAAGCATGCAGATTATAATAGGGAGACCAGGCCAACAATAGTATTTAATAGTACAGCACTGTGCTGTACTATTATTGCATGAAGTTATTGAATGCCTACAATTAGCCACTATGAGTTATCCTTGTTTTATACAGAGGAAAACAGAGACACAGAAAGTAACCTCCCAAGAGTCATGTAGTCTGAATGTAGCTGTTCATACTCACAGCAACACCACGTGAGAATTCCTTTTGTGCTTCCTCCTCACCAATACTTTGTGATATTAACTATTTAATTTTTGACAATCTGATAGGTGCGAGATTATATCCCAGTATGGCTTAAGAAAGAAAATGTAACTGTAGTAAACTCTGAAGCAGTGATGAATAATATTTACATGGCTATACTAAGAAAATGTGAAAACTGATTTAACTGAATGTTCCAAGATGGTCGTCTTTGGAGGATGCAGAGGAAGGGAAGTGTGTGTTTGTATGTGTGTACACATGGTAGTTGGTAAAGATGATATAAGGTGGATAAATCCTAGTTTTCATAGAAAGAAGTCAATGTGATAATGCTTAAAAATGAAAAATCGGGTCCGAGTAGCATACACATGTTATTTTAAAACATGGAGGTAAATACTAGAAATAAAAATAAATGAAAGGAATGAAAAGATGTGAAAATGTTTGCTTTCAGGGAGGACTCGAGAAAGGGGTGGGTGGGCCAGGAAACTGTAGTTTCTTCTTGCAAGCCTTGTTATTCTGCTGAGTTTGTTTTCCTTCAATTCCATGGGTAATCAGGGGCTCTGGGATCATCCATCAGGGCAGCCCACAGCAGCGTGGGAGCCCCCAGCCCTCCCCTCTGCCAGCACACCCTCTCAACAAACCAGAAGCATGAGGAGTCTTGAATGACTGCCACTCCCCATTGCCACCAGGACCCAAGGGCTGTGGAGTCCCCATGTATACCTGAGGTACTGGGCTGGGAACCGCACCTGTGTGTGTTAATGCCTAGTGTCCCCAGTGAGTATATGATGACTGGGGAAGTGAAGCACTAGGTCAGTTCTTTGTGACCACCCAGTGTTTCCCTCCCTCCAACCCTTCTCCCTTACGCTTTCTTCCTTTCTTCATTTCCTAAGTTAGATTGGAAAGCAAGCAGTAGCAGAAGGGGAGTAAGAAGCAAGCAGTAAAGAGCCCAGCTGTCTACTCTCATTTAGAAACAGGGGAGTGAGGTGTGGACCTGTGAAAGCTCAATTAAGAAGAACAAACATTTTGCTGCTTCCCTGTGGAAGAGCTCTGGGCATCAGAGAAGAGGTGCCCTTAGATTTCTGGGGGAGGAGAGGGTTCTACCCGCCCCTGCTCTGCCTCTCCCTGATCTTTGTGTTAGAAAAGAATTTATTACAGCATAGGTAGGAGAGGAAGCCCAGGGGACTCACTTCTAAGAAATGTTTGTGAAGAGATAAAAAAAATACTTTTAGAGCACATGCTTCCCAAAGCCTTTGTAGTTTCACTGTTGTCTTCTTTGATCCAGCTATGAAGACTGACATAGATTTATCTGCACAGGCGTTTGCTCAATTAGGCTGCTTCTGATGGACAAGTAAGAATTTTAATAAGTACAAAGTTTTATTTATAGTGTTAATATTTTAACACTTCAAGTTATGTTTTCTGTGCAGTCCTGAAAATCCCCTCTTTTCCGGGTCTTGTTATTCATTCCTATTTTTATCCACTCATTCTTTTATCCTATTAGCTATTCATTCAACAAATATTTTTAAAGCATCTACCATGTGCCTGGAATATTCCAGGCACCAGGGACATCCTGAGGACTTAAGGAAGGCAAGGTCTCTTCTGCCCAACCCCCACCCCCAACCCCCCAGCTCTCCTTCCTGTAGAGGAAGCCAGGCACTAGCTATTGGCATTGAATCCCCGTTGGTGAGCACTGTGAGAGCAGGGACCTTGCCCTTTTTGCTCACAGTGTATTCCTGGTTCCTGGCACAGAGCCTGGCAAATGATAGCTGCTTGAATGCTTGTGAAATGAAATCAATGAATGAGCGGGTGGTAAGGCACTGTTGGGAGTGAGTGTAGAACTTTCAGTTCATTGGCCAATGAAGATAGAGGGGAAACGATATTAGCTGAAGCAATGGAAGGTTTTATATTTATTTTAAATTTAATAGACAAGGGATTCCTGAAGCTGGTTATAGTTACAGGGGGAAACAATCTTAGGGAGGATTGGTTAAATGGGCTGGGTCAGAAGGGTACCTGACAGAATGAGGTTCTACTGGAGGGGCTGGGGAGGATGAGCAGAATGTGGGGAACAGGGAAGAGGAGGAGGAGGAGAAGGAAGAGGAAGAGGAGAAGGAGGGGGAATAGGTGGAGAGGGAGGAAGAGAAGGGGAGAAGGAAGGGAAGAAGGAAGAGAAGGAAGGAGAGAAAGAGGAGGGGAGAAGGAGAAGGGAGAAGGGGAGGAGGAAGGGGATGAACAGGAAGAGAGGAGGAGGGCAGAGGAGAGGGGGAGGGGGAGGAGAAGGAGAAGGAAGAGTGGAAGGGAGCACAGGATGAGGAGGAGGAGGAGGAGAAGCATGCAATATAGTCTCCTCAGCGGGGGTGTGTGTGCTATGCTCTTAGGGATATTTTCTCATAGAAACATGTGAGGTGACCAAGGGTCTGAGAGGTGAAATCTCTAACAGGTTCCAAAATGAGTAAGTGGCAGCATGGGCTTATGTCTGGAACCTGCACCTTTACTGCTAGGCTATGCGGTGGCAGGTTGCAGTTTGGAGTCTGGGCAAGGAGTTAGTAGGTGAGGAGTCAGATGATGTGTTTTGAGGTTATTTTCGTGTTTAACCCCAATCACTGGCAATTAGAGGGTGGGATACCTGGACTGCTATCCACAAACCATGGGACAGCTTTATAGATGGTCATGTTCATGAGCAAGGAGGAGAACTTCCTTCTTTAAAAAAGAAAACTGTCATAGTTTTATGTATATTGTCAAAGCATTTGGAATCTTTGTCCTTTTGTAGCAGCAGCTAGATTGTGTTTAATCAAGAAGTCTGAAGAGGGCACATGTCTAGTACTTCATTCTCTGCCAGTGCAGGCAGAAGGCTGCTTTCAACCATGATTCCAGCGCTTCTAGGGCCACTTATTTACTCTCTATGAGCTTCAGTTTCTTCCTATGTAAAATGATAGCTACAATAATACCTTCCTCAGGAAAGATCGAGGGCTAATGGTGACAGTGTATGTCTAAACTTCTAACACAGAGATAACTGCTACCTAATGGGACTGTGACACTATCTTTGTGTCATTTTCATTAGTATTGTTTTCCTGTAAACATGTCTTAGTCACCTTGGAATAGAATACCACAGGCTGGGTAGTTTCAAAACAGAAATGGATTTCTAACTATTCTGGAGGCCAGGAAGTCCAAGATCAAGGTGCTGGCTGATTCATTTCCCCAGTGAAGGCTGTATTCCTGGCTTGCAGATGGCTTCCTTCTCACTCTGTTTTCAGATGAGGGAGAAGGAGGAGGAGAGAGAGGACAAGGTAGGGAGAGGGACAGACGGCAAGCTTTCTTTTTTTTTTAAAATTATTTTTATTGATTTTTTTGCAGTATAATAGTAGTACATGTTTTCCTTTCCCCTCCCCCTTATCCTCCCCCGAGCCTCCCCCACCCCCCAGCACATATCCCCAGCTTCCCCCCCTCGCTGCCCCAGTGTCTTTCATTCATTGGTTATGTTCATATGCATGCATACAAGTCCTTCAGTTGATTTCCCCTCGCATCTGCCTCCCGTCCACCCAAGCCTCCCCCTGTAGCTTGACAGCCTGTTCAAGGCCATCCTGCCTCTATATCAATCACTCTCTCCTGTTTCTTTTCTTCAAAAATATCTTGCCTCTGCATACTAGAAATAAATGTATAAGAACAAAAAATGTTTCAGTCTCAGTTTCAATGTCCAACTTTTCTGAGTCCCAGTTTCAGTGTCAAATAATTCTTTATGTGTATAAGTCAGCAATGGTATCAGATGGTGGACATATCATGTCAATGCAAGATCCATCCTCTCTGGTTTGGTCCTGGGCTGCCTGCAGACATGCACAGCTGCTGACTGCTAGCATGGCAAGGTGTCGTCAGTGTCCCCCATCTCTGGACCATCCTCGTGACTGGAACAGATCCATCAGTTCCTCACCGTCGCAGGAACCCACATGGTCTTGGAGTTGTTCTCTGAAAACACATAAACACATTCTCGACCAAAAGTTAACAAAGGGATCCTCTATGCAAAATAGACTTGGGATTCTTTTTAATTTTTGCCTAAATGATTTTCCTTTGGCTTATTTTGACACCATGTGTGTTTTTTCATGGGTGTCCTGCAATTGTTTTTACAAATGGAATTTACTTTACTGGAGTAAGAATTTTCTAGATGTATTTTACTTACTCGATATTTTTTTTCCCTTACATGATATTACCCCACTGTCCCCTCCCCTTTTTTGGTTAATGAGGACTTTTGGAAATTTTATATTGCAGTCTTGATAATTTTAAATTTTAATTTTTGCACACAAAGTGACTGCTTTAGGTTCTTTGGATGTTAGGCAATTTTACAGTGAGATGAACTACTAATAGATTTTTTAGTTAATGTTTTAGGAAAAGCTTTTTTCCAGTACACTATAATTTTCTTGAGTGTTCACATATTTCACTTGGCCAATTTAAATTAATCTGAAAACTTGATTACTATTTTCCTGTCGATTTTAATACTCAAGCAGAAATCTTAGTTTACCCTGTGAATACTAGTGGAAAGGAATATTTGCAATTTTGAGTAGGTCCCGAGCATTCCTGGTAATAGACTGAATTTAGATATAGAGCAGCTATTGCTGGCCGAGTCTCTGTCTGCCACCTGGGTCCCCGTATGAGTTGTGTGTGGGAGGCGAAGCAGCCATGGGGGTAGGAGACCTCCCTTAGGAGGGTTGAGAATTCAAACCCCTGCAAGGTTTGTGGATGAGGGTCTGTGCCCCACCTCTGTTGACCTTTTAGTTCTCTCCTGTTGGCCCCTCTGCGACTGTGCCTGTCTGTCTTAGGTTGTTCCTTCCCTGAGGAATCTTACCCGTCTCTGGCTAACCAGCCATCCTCCGGGGCCAAACAGGGTGATGTGAGGTTCAGTTCTGTCTCCTTTGTAGTCTATGCCCCTCTGTGGCCACCACGTCCAGTACCTGCCTTGGGGTCCCCTCGCCTGCTGGCGGGGTCCCGGTACTGATCACATATCTCGGGGGACCCAGGTTTCTTCTCCAGAGAGGGCCCAGCTCACACCATTGGTCGAGATACAGATCCATGGTGCCAGCTGCCCAAAGGCTTCAGCCACAGCTGGAACTGAAAACTCTGGCATCAGCTGTGTGTATTTGGATAGTAACAAGAAGGTCCCTCTTGGCAGAAAGGGCAAGAAGGGCCAATATAGAATGCTCAGATGCCTTCCCAGTGCCTTAATTCCTTCTGAAAGGGATTAATTTCTTTCCTATCCTTTTTTAAGTTGCTGCCCAACATTCAAAGAATTAGTTTGTAAGTTTATTTGGGATAGTTGTATAATATGCTATTGTCAAATATCAAATATTATAATGACATTGTAGAATAATATCATGTAAGGGTATTATGGTGTCATGGGAGGTTAAGCAGGGCCTAGCCTAAGGACTGGTCTCCATGGGATATGACAAGCTCTAGGCCATGTCAATTCAATGTCAGACTAGCTGCCATTTTTTAAATAATTTTATATAAACTTTGTCAGGGATGTAAAAACACAAATCACTTACCTCAGTTCAAGAGTTCAAGTATATTGACTTTTCCACTTACTCCCACCACCTGCCACTTACCCTGAGGTTTGACATTCTGATGGACTTTTCTCAGACTCTGGATCCATTCTTGTTCATCAGTCTATGTCATTGATTGTATTCCTCAAATGAGTGAGATCATGTGATATTTGTCTTTCTCTGCCTGGCTAATTTCACTTAGCATAATGCTCTCCAAATCCATCCATGTTGTTACAAATGGTAGGAGCTCCTTCTTTTTTTCCGCGGCGTAGTATTCCATTGTGTAAATGTACCATAGTTTTTTAATCCACTCATCTGCTGATGGGCACTTCGGCTGTTTCCAAATCTTAGCTATGGTAAATTGTGCTGCTATGAACATAGGGGTACATATGTCCTTTCTAATTCGCCTTTCTAATTTCTTGGGGTATATTCCTAGAAGTGGGATCACTGGGTTGAATGGGAGCTCCATTTTTAATTTTTTGAGGAATCTCCATACTGTTCTCCACAGTGGCTGTACTAGTCTACAATCCCACCAGCAGTGCATGAGAGTTCCTTTTTCTCCGCATCCTCGCCAGCACTTATCGTTTGTTGATTTGTTGATGTAAGCCATTCTGATAGGTGTGAGATGGTACCGCATAGTTGTTTTGATTTGCATCTCTCGGATAATTAGTGACTTTGAGCAAGTTTTCATATGTCTCTGGGCCTTCCTTTTGTCTTCTTTCGTGAAGATTCTATTTAGGTCTGTTGCCCATTTTTTTATTGGATCATTTGTCCTCCTTTTATTGAGTTGGGTGAGTTGCCTGTAGATGCTTGAGATTAAACCTTTATCAGTGATAACATTTGCAAATATGTTCTCCCATACAGTGGGTTTTCTTGTTGTTTTGTTGATGGTTTCTTTACCTGTGCAAAAGCTTTTGATTTTGATGTAGTCCCATTTGTTTATTTTCTCTTTAGCTTCCATTGCCCTCCGAGCAGTATCATCAAAGAAGTTCTTTTGGTATATGTCTGAGATTTTTCTTCCTGTAGATTCCTCTAATATTTTTTATGGTTTCCTGTCTTATGTTTAAGTCCTGTATCCATTTTGAGTTTATTTTTGTGTATGGTGTAAGTTGGTGCTCTAGTTTCATTTTTTGCATGTATCTGTCCAATTTTCCCAACACCATTTATTGAAGAGACTGTCTTGAGTCCATTTTATGTTCCTGCCTCCTTTGTCAAATATTAATTGAGCATAGTGGATTGGGTTGATATCCGGATTCTCTATTCTATTCCATTGATCTATATGTCTGTTCTTGTGCCAGTACCAGGCTGTTTTAAGAACAGTAGCCTTGTAATACAGCTTGAAATCTGGTATGGAAATCCCACCGACTTTGTGCTTCTTTCTCAGGATTGCTGTGGCTATTCGGGGCCTTTTTTTTGTTCCAGATGAATTTTTGGAGAGTTCTTTTTAGGTCTGTGAAATATGCCATTGGTATTTTAATGGGGAGTGCATTAAATTTATAGATTGCTTTGGGTAGTATGGACATTTTAATTATGTTGATTCTCCCAATTCATGAACATGGAATGTTCTTCCACCTGTTTACATCTTCCTCTATCTCTTTTTTCAGTGTCCTGTAGTTTTCCATGAATAGATCTTTTACCTCCTTAGTTAAGTTTATTCCTAGGTATCTTAATTTTTTTGGTGTGATGGTAAATGGGATTGCTTTTTTAGTCTCTCTTTCTGTAAGTTCACTATTAGTGTATAGAAATGCCATAGATTTCTTGGCATTAATTTTGTAGCCTGCTACATTGCTGAACTCATTTATTAAGTCTACTAATTTTTTTATGGAGTCTTTCGGGTTTTTTATGTACAATATCATGTCATCTGCAAATAAGGATAGCTTAACTTCTTCTTTTCCAATTTGGATGCCTTTTATTTCTTCTTCTTGTCTAATTGCAATGGCTAATACTTCCAGTACTATGTTGAACAGGAGTGGTGAAAGTGGGCATCCCTGTCTTGTTCCTGTTATTAGGGAAATGGTTGTAGTTTTTGCCCATTGAGTATGATATATGCTGTGGGTTTATCATATATGGCTTTTATTATGTTGAGGTATGATCCTTCTATTCCTACCTTATTGAGAGTTTTTATTAAGAAAGGATGTTGGATTTTGTCAAATGCTTTTTCTGCATCAATTGATATGACTATGTGATTTTTATCTCTCAATTTGTTTATGTGATGTATCACATTTATTGATTTGCGGATATTGTGCCATCCTTGCATTCCTGGGATAAATCCTACTTGGTCGTGGTGTATGATCTTTCTGATGTACTGCTGGATCCGATTTGCTAGAATTTTATTGAGGATTTTGGCATCTATATTCATGAGGGATATTGGCCTATAATTCTCTTTCATTGTGTCATCTTTATCTGGTTTTGGTATTAGGGTGATGCTAGCTTCATAGAAGGAGTTTGGAAGTGTTCCATCCTCTTGAATTTTCTGGAATAGTCTGAGGAGTATAGGTTTTAGTTCTTCCTTGAATGTTCGGTAAAACTCCCCTGTGAAGCCGTCTGGCCCTGGGCTTTTGTTTGCTGGAAGCTTTATGAGACTGCTTCAATTTCTTCCACAGTTATTGGTCTATTGAGTTGTTTAGATTCTTCTTGATTGAGTTTTGGGAGGTTATATTTTTCTAGAAACATATCCATTTCCTCCAGGTTGTCCAGTTTGTTGGAGTAGAGTTTTTCATAGTATTTTTTAACAATCCTTTGTATTTCAATGGGGTCTGTTGTTATTTCACCTCTTTCATTTCTGATTTTATTTATTAGGGTCCTCTCTCTTTGCTTCTTGGTGAGTCTGGCTAGAGGTTCATCAATCTTGTTTATCCTTTCAAAGAACCAGCTCTTGGTTTCGTTGATCTTCTGTATTGTTTCTTTGGTCTCTATGTCATTTATTTCTGCTCTGATCTTTACTATTTACTTCCTTCTGCTTACACTGGGCTTTTCTTGTTGCTTTCTTTCTAACTCTTTGAGTTGTTGGGTTAGATAATTTATTGCCGCTGTTCCTAGTTTTTTTGCAGTAGGATTGTAGAGCTATGAACTTCCCTCTCAGAACTGCTTTCACTGTGTCCCATAGATTTTGGATTGTTGTGCTATCATTGTCATTTGTTTCCATGATGTTTTCTATCTCTTCCTTAATCTCTCTAGTAACCCAGTCATAGTTTAATAGCATGCTGTTTCGTCTCCATGTGTTCGATTTCTTTGGATTGTTTCTATTGTAGTTGATTTCCAGCTTTATGCCACTGTGATCTGAGAATATACTTGATATGATTTCTATCTTCTTGAATTTGGAGAGACTTTGCCTATGACCCAACACATGGTCTATCTTTGAGAATGACCCATGAGCACTTGAAAAGAATGTATATTCTGTGGCTTTGGGGTGAAATGATCTGAAGATGTCAATTAATTCCATCTGGTCCAGTGAGTCATTGAGAATTGATGTTTCTTTACTGATTTTTTGTTTAGAGGATCTGTCCAATGGTGATAATGGGGTATCAAAGTCTCCTACTATGATTGTATTGCTGTCTATCTCTCCCTTGATGTCCTCTAGGAGTTTTTGTATATATTTGGGTGTTCCTGTATTGGGTGCGTATATGTTTACAAGAGTTATTTCTTCTTGTTGAATTGCTCCCTTTAGTATTATGAAGTGGCCTTCTTTATCTCTTGTTATGTCCTTCACTTTGAGATCTAATTTGTCAGATATAAGTATGGCTACCCCAGCTTTTTTTTCATTTCCATTCGCCTGAATAACTTTTTTCCAACCTTTCATCCTCAGTCTGTGTGTCTTTTTTTCGGAGGTGGGTTTCTTGTAGACAGCAGATACATGGGTTGTGTTTTCTTATCCAGTCTATTACCCTATGTCTTTTGATTGGAGCATTTAAACCGTTTACATTTAAAGTTATTATTGATAGGTGCTTATATGTTGCCATTTTTGTTCTTTGCCCCTGTGTTCCTTCTTCGCTTCCTATTTCTTTTTATAGCAGATCCTTTAGCATTTCTTGCATTGCTGGTTTGGTGGTGACGAATTCCCTTAGTCCTTTTTTATCTGTGAAGCTCCTGATTTGACCTTCAATTTTGATTGAGAGCCTTGCTGGGTACAGTATTCTAGGATTCAGACCCTTCCTTTGCATGACTTTGTAGATTTCATTCCACTGCCTTCTGGCCTGATAGGTTTCTGTTGAGAGATCACTTGTTAGTCTGATGGCTGTTCCTTTGTAGGTGACTTTCTGTCTCTCTCTGGCAGCTTTTAAGATTCTTACTTTGTCATTGGTGTTTGCCAATTTAATTATAATGTGTCTTGGCGTAGGTCTTTTGGGGTTTATTTTGCTTGGGACTCTGTGAGCTTCTTGGATTTGTGTGGGTTTTTCCTTTCCTATACCAGGAAAGTTTTCTGTCATTATTTCTTCCAACAGGTTTTCTATTCCTTGCTCAGTTTCCTGACCTTCTGGAAGCCCAATTATACGGATGTTGTTTTGTTTCATGTTGTCCCAAAGTTCTCTTAGGCTCTCCTCCTGCTTTTTAATTTTTTTTTCTAGAAGCTGCTCTACTTGGTTATTTTTTCCTACCTGGTCTTCTAGCTCACTGATGCGATCCTCTGCTTCTTCTAGTCTACTCTTAATACTTTCTATTGAGTTCTTTACTTCAGCAATGTCACTTTTCATTTCTTCTTGGCTCCTCTTCATTTCTTCGTGGCTCCTCTTCATTTCTTCATGGCTCTTCATCATTTCTTCCTGGGTCTTCCTCATTTCCTCTTGGTTCTTACTCATATTATCAAATTTGTCTTCCATTCTTTTCAGCCACCTTATGACCATTTCTCTGAATTCTTTCTCTCACAGGTTGTTAACTTCCATTTCGTTTACCTCCTTTTCTGGCGAGCCTTGCTTTTCTTTCATATGTGGGCTATTTCTTTGTCTTCCCATGGTCTCTCTTCTCTGTGTATCTGGTTATGTAGTTCTCACTCTCCTGCGCTGATTTAAAGCCACAAAATACAACACAACCAGGTGCAACACACCAGGCACTGAACCGGAATGTAGTCAAAGTAATTGTAATTCCAAATAAAGGTGACTGCCAGAGAAAGGCAAATTCGGTGATAGGTGAAAAAAGAAAGAGAACCTCCCCCAGACCCACACAGACACTCACACACCCACACTCACACAAAAAAGAAAGAGACCCCCTCACAAACATACACTCACAAAAAAAGAAAGACAGGAATGCCAAAATGATAATGGGAAAAGGGGGAGAAGAAAAAAAAGAAATAAAAGGAGTAAATTATAAATGTGGGGTGAAAACTCCTATAGGACAGCCCCTAATCTGAACCAAAACCTGCAACTAGTACTTGGAGATTGATACAAATTACATACAACTACTAATATCAAGAGAGGTGAGGGAACACAGAAGCAAAAATCTATCTCAAAAACAATGCAGATGAGGACAACAAAACAAGAAACAACACCAAAAATAAAAATAACCCCCCCCCCACAAGACAAACCAAAATAACAGATTAAGCAAATCAATCTCATAAACCTGCTTAAAAAATCAATATAATCAACAGTCAAGTAAACAACAACAACAGGATAGGGCTAAAAACACTTTAAGATAGTGAAGTCAGAGAAGCTAGAGGTATATATGCACTTGGATTAGGTGGTTAGAGATTAGATATATCAGTGGGGTGAAATTTTAACAGGGGGTAAGGGGAAAGAATTAGGTAAATCTAAAGTGGGAAAAGTGTAAGGGAAACAAGGCACTAAATAGGGAAAGGTTAGCCAGAGAGTGGTGGTATAAAGGTGAAGTTGAGGTAGAGTAAAAGATATTAAAGTGTAGATGAAAATAGACTGTATTCCCAAGGTCAGAGAGAAAATATAATCAATTCCCTGTCACATAAGAGTCAATTTGTGATTTGGCCCCTGGGTGGCAGTGTTTCTAGATTGACTTCTGGGTCTATTGGTCCTCTCTATCCTGAACTAAACAATACTGCCTCTCTAATGGTGACTGCTGTTTTAGCAGCCAGAACCCTCACAAAATCTTCCAGGCTTCCCCCCTCTGTCAGGTCCAAACCTATTGCGCTCCAGGGATCAACTCTGCCACCAGCTCCAAGGGCCCTCTCCCACGTTTACCAGCTTCAACAGCCACAGATTCTATTTCAGGTGCAGATCTCCAGGTTTTGAGTTCCAAGGTGCAGATCTCCCAGACTGCCAGCCCCCTCAGTTTTGCGCCCAAAGTACCCCCAGGGAAATCTGACCTTTCCGTGCTGGAGTTTAGAGCTCCCTGGGCTCTGCGCGCCTCCGCGCCAACTGGGCGCCGGTGCTCCGGGAGCCCCAGCAGTCCAGCCGGTACGGCAGCTGTATATTTTTTCCGGCTCCTCTCCTTCAAGATGTCGTGGTCCGCCTCCACGCGCCTCCTCGCGCAGTTGGCTCAGGGAGAGAACCCAGCAGTACTGGGGCCGCTCAGGCTAGGGAGGCCAGCCCAGCAGTCCTCTATCTTCTCCTGGGGCACAGCTGTCTCCCCTAGTCACCGACAAATGCTTCCTGCGCGACTTTCAGCTGCTCCCTCCCTCTGCCCTGTGAGCAGATTCAGATCGAATCCCTCCGTTCTGCTGCCATTTTCTCCAGCCTTCTGGGGTTTCTTTTTATAAGGGCAACAATCCCATCACGTGGGCCCCACACTTATCATCTGATCAAAGTTTAATTACCTCTCAATGTTTCTACCACCAAATGCCATCGCATTGAGGGGGTAGAGTGTTAACATATGAGCTTTTGGGAAACACAATACAGTGCATAGCAAAGCATGAATGCATTGTGATAAATGGTGGATTAAAGATTCTAAGAGACAAAGATTGGGAATAAAGAAATGAAGTTGTGTGGGTTTCTGTTGTTAAATTCATTTTTGAGTGCTATTTCTGTGTGAAACCTCAGGGTGAAATCATATTGAGCTTATTACTCTAAGGCTGACACAAATCGGACTAAATACTTTATCTGGTAAATAAAATATGGCTTACACATGTCATCAAACATGGGGAAAATCCTTTCCTTTCCATTGCATTTACTTAGTTGCCTAATTTTATTTTCTTTGGCTTAAGAGTAGAATTTATTGTATTGGAAATCTTGGACTGTGTGTAAACACAGCTCTGGATCAAAAGAAATTTCTTTACTACCATATTTTCCCTGAACTGCTACTTGAGAAATAAGAAATTCTTTGTATTTACTCTTTCCCCACCTGAACAATTTGTCAAATTAATGCACACAATTCCCTCCCCCCCCTTAACATTAGAAAGCTCAGGAATTTGGATATGAAGTCTCATCTTTATTTTCCTTATTCCTAATCATGTGTGAGTGTGTTTCATGTTTTGATGACAGTCACCACAATATACATTGAGATAGTTCTAGGCTCAGTGACCTCATGAGTGTTTATTTTCTTCTCTGTAGTAGCCCGTGCCTCTCGTATTCCCTGATTGATTTAACAATATTTAAATCTGTTACATGGCAGGCATCATTCTAGGTGTTGGGGCTCTGGCAGTTAATGAATCAACATCCTGCTCTCATGGAACTTAGTGGTTCATGACTAGGATTTGCTTAAAATGGGCTGATTTTCTGACTTTGGATGAAACATTGGTGAGATTTCTACTTAGTGAATCTTAAAACTATTTAATTACCTTGCCTGTAAATCAAGTTACTTAGACAGGATTTGATTCAGTTTCATATATGGTACTAAAGTAAAATTGTGTGTACAATTACGGGATATAAGGAGGCATATAATATTTTAATTGGTACCACTGGAATAAGTAATGGTCTGTTCAGGCTGCTGTAACCAAATACCATAGACCGGGTGTCTTATAAACAAAAGCAGTCTATTTCTCACAGTTCTGGAGGCTGGAAGTCTAAGATTGATGTGTTAGCAGCTTTTGATGTCTGGTATGGGCCCACTTTCTGTTTTATTTTCTTGCTGTGTTCTCACGGGGCGGAGGGGGAAGATTCTCATTTTTTTTAGCCCCTTATAAGGCATGAAACCCGAAGGATCCACTCTGTTGGACTAATTACCTCCCAAAGGCCCCACCTACCAATGTCATCCCACTGGGGATTGAGGCTTCAACATATGAATTCTAGAGCGACATACACATTCAGCCCACTGCAGAAACCAAACTCCAAGTGTCATTTTAATATTATATATTTGTAGACCTTGTTCTTTGTTCTTTCCCCCCCACAGTAGAAAACTGTATAAATTATCCTCTTATTATTTGATATCTCCTTAGGTGGAATGTTAAAATTTTATTAATACATATGCTGGGAGAGGCAAAATCCATTTCAGATCACTATTATCAGCATTATACTGGTTGGAGAGGGATTTGGTGAGGTAGAGCAGTGAGATTTGTAAGAGATAGAAAAAACAAAACACTTGTGATTAAATCATGTATTGTTCATAAATAACATTTTATTCTGCAAAAGTGTCGTTAATCTGTTATTCCTCCTTTTTGTATTTTAAACACCTTTTCCTGATGGCTGAATTCAGATGAGTAGTTCTTGACTTTATTCAGCTGCTCACTATCAAAAGTGAAAAAATGAATGAAGAAGGTGTGAAGTTAAATAATGAGTTTCCGCAGAACATATAGCCACTTGTTAAAGTGATGTCTGTGGAATGGTGTTTGCCTAATGGATTAATATCTTCACTTTAAAGTGTTTTGATAAAGTTTCAGCCTAATTAATAAGTAAATGTTCTTAATTCAGAGCATAAGTAATGACAAGAAAAGGGATCTAACTTGAAAATTTTTGAAAACTTTTTATCCCCTCCTGAATTTCAGTGTGTTTCTTCTGATTTCCTTCCATTTAGTTTCCTATGAAATCTCTTGCTAAAAGATATCTTAGGACATATGTTGCTATGAAAGTTTTGTTTTATTAGGAGAGAAATATTCCAGTCTTCAATCCTAGACTTTATGATGGCTGTTATCAAAATCATTATCCATTAAGTTGACAAAGCAGGAGATGGTGGTGAGCACTAAGGGAGCAGTAATTTCGCTGCAGCATTTGTTATTGCTACAAACCAAAACTATTATAATATCATTTATTATTTCTGTATTTGAACTCCATAATTAATTGTATAAAAGGATTGTTATGTCAATGAATATACCCATTTATCATTATGGAATGGCCCTTTTAATCAACAGCAATATAATTTGTTCAGAAGTTCAAGTAGTTTGATATTAATATAGCCATACCTGCTTTCATGTATTTAGTTTTAAATTTATTTTTACAATTGTTGATAGTATTACAGATGTCTCCCATTTACCTCTCTTTGCACCCATTCACCTGGTCCCTGGCCCACCCCAGAGCTTCACTGCCCTTTTGTCTCTACCCATGGGCTGTGCATGTATGCATGGAGGTTCTTTGGTTAATGTCTTCCTGTTTCCCCTATCCCCTTCCCTCTGAGATTTGTCAGTCTGGTTATTTTTCTGATTCTGTACATTTCCATATAAATTTTAGAATCAACTGTCATTTTTTAAAACTTTATTTTATTTTTTCATCACCATTTGTCACCTTTATGCCCTCTTCCACCTCCATCCACTCTCCACAATCTTAATTAGTATTTGCATAGTATATTTTCCCTATCCTTTTCATATGTGTATTTATTTATTTATTAAATATATTTTTATTGATTTTGGAGAGGGAGAGATAGAATCATCAATGATGAGAGAGAATTTTTGATTAGTTGTCTCCTGCATGTCACCCACTGGGGATTGAGCTTGCAACCCAGGCATGTGTCCTGACCCGGAATTGAACTCTGACCTCCTGGCTCATAAGTTGACACTCAACCACTTAGCCACTCTGGCAAGGCTCTGTGTTTTCATATTTAGTCAGTTTCCTTTAAAAAGTATGTAAGAAAGTCTTTCTTTTTTTCATCTATTTGAATAATCTTTGCCTTTAATTGAAGTGTTTATGCCATTAATGGAATTGTAGATATGTTTGTATTTAAACCTGCCATCTTTTCTATCTCATTCTAGTTTTCTATGTGCCTCAATTGTTCCTGTTCCTCTGTTTCTCTTTTATCATCTTCATTTTGAGTATTTTTATGATTATATTTATGTCACCTATTTTATTATTAGTTTTCCATCTTTTTAATTACTTGCGTTGTTCTATAGTTTTCAATACCAATCTTTAACTATGACAGTTCACTTTCAAATAATATTATAGGACTTTTATTGTGCAAGACTCTTACCTTAGTATGCTTTTATTTCCTCTTTCTTTTCCTTCATGCTATTGTTCTTACACATTTTAAAAAGATTAAAGTGAAGAAAAATGTCTGTCATATTTACCCACATTTTTTCTTTTCTCATGCCCTTTATTTCTTTATTTCTATCTGGTTTATAAGCTTCCTCCTGCCTGAAGAACATTATATAACATTTCTTGATGTGCAGATCTGGTGGTGATTAATTATCTTAGCTTTTGTTTTCCTGGGAAAATCTTCCTTTTGCCCTCATTTTTGGAAGGTATTTTCACTGCATATAGCATTCTAACTTGACCACTTTTTTCTTTAAGTTCTTTGAAGGTGTGAATCCTTTGTCTTCTGCTTGCCTAATTTTCTGATGAGACATCTGTTTCACTTCCTATCTTTGTGCGTCTGTAGAAATGTTTCTTTTTCTCTGTCTAGTGTCAAGATTTTCCCTTTATCTCCAGGTTTCAGCAGTTTGACTCTGACGTGCCCAGTGGGATTTTCTTGGTATTTATACTGTTTAGACTCTGAATTTCTTGGATCTGTGGTTTGTTGCCTTTTGCTAATTTTGAAAATTCTCTCTTCAAATACTCTTTCTGTTCTACTCTCTTTTATCCTCTTCGCACTGCAAGTACACGTATATTAAATTATCTGATATGATCCTATGTTCTTGGTTCATTTTGCTTAATGTTAATTTGGTACTGGTGCTTGGCATTTTTGATCATCCATGTGAATTTCAGTCAGTCGAAGATAAATTCTTTCCTTCCTCAGTTGAAATTAATTAAATGTATGCATCTGCTTTCTAATAAGTGCCCAGGATTATATAGTGAAAGAGATGCTCTCAGATTATAGGCATTGATATGCAATTCAGTTACTGTCATAACAACTTCTTGGTGAGTATCCCAGTCTCAAGCTTTTCCATCAATCATCATTTGGAATTATCTATCTCTGGTTTAGAGACACAATTTGAAAAATCATCTATCATCTCTCCATTCTTTTGAAAAATATAAACTAGCTTTCCCTCCCCTGTTTTTCTCTTTCCCTGTTTTTCCTTAAAAATTTCTTCTTCCTTTTAATGTAGTTGGCTGAAAGGTTATGATTATAAGAACAATCTTAGTTTATGTTGTAAAAATTCAAATTATATAGTTACAGTTCTTTTATGAGAATATAATTCTAGAATAGGCAGCAAATCCTGTGATCCCAAATTACTTGGTTTAAAACTCTAACATTTTGACCCTATTAATCAATGTCACCTCAATAAATTAAATTAAATAAAACCTCTAACTTTCCACCCATGAAAATCATATCACATATTTTGAATACTGAGTGATACTATGTTTTGTAGAATGTTTGTGACAGAATGCTAGATGTGCACATTTGAAAAATTGAAAAAAGAACATGAAGAGTTTAGAGGGCCTTTTTTTTTTCAGCTGAGAAAATTGGAATTATAAATTAAAAAAATAACAGAATATAAATATTTTATAATTAAATATGATCATGATTATCAACCCAATAACCATTATAGTGACTGCCATACTATCACTATAGTATTTACTAAAGGGTGGGAACTCTGTTAATTGTTTTAAACTGTGCTAATAGATCTTAAATTTTTGCAATCACAAAAGTATGTGAAGTGTGCAGTTTACTGAGTGGTTAAGAGCATAAATTCAAGAGTGTCTGGGTGCTTATTCAGGTCCACTCTTTGTCAGGTATATGATCATGGACAAACTTCTTAAACTCTTTGTGCTTCAGGTACCTAATGTGTACAAGGGCAAAATATTAGTATCCATAGGATTATTATGAAGAAAAATGAGATAACAAATGCAAAGGCTAGCAACCATCTGATTCACAAAAGCAGCTAATGAGTAGTGCTAGGACTTCACCATGCATATTTTATGCTAAGTCAATATTGAAAAATTGTTGTTGAGAACTATGTTCTTTCTGCAGTGCTCCCTCCTTCTTTGTCACATTCATTAGGGAAAATATCTGGATTTTACACATTAATAATATGTTATTTTATTTCTTTTGATAAGCTTATAACATTTGAAAGGAAGCAAAAATTGAGTATAAATAAATAGAAAATAAAAAGCATTTTGGGAAAATATAAATTTATCAGTGTTTAAGAATGCTCATTGAATGTCTGGGTAATACTCATTCCTAACAGAAGGGTATATTTGTTTAACTAATGACCAACATCCTCTTTATAAATGGAAAAAAATGACTTAGGCTTATTCTTTATTTTTCTGTGACTAACAGTTAAGAAAAAAAAGCCCTTTTGATATTTTTGGAGTCTCTGGAATAAAGTAGCATTAATTAAATAAAAAACATTATTATAAAGTTTACCAATTTTTAGATAAACTATATTTTCATATTGGAAACTCTGTTTTTTCTATGTACACTTTAAAAATATTAATACTGTTTGTATTATGCAAATCATGGTCTTAATTATTTATATATAACCTAGAAAATGCATATTAATTTTGAAATCACTCTAAGCACCAGTCTTTATGAGGAGACTGACATTAAGGATTTGCTCTTAACAATTTAACCTTTAAAGTAGCAGTGAAGTGTTTAAAGAGCACATAAATCTTGATTTCTAAGGAATGAAGGCAACTAATTTATCATAATCTGAAAAAGAAAGAAAGCAAACTTAACCATCCAGATTTGGGTAGGTGAAAGGATAATGTTTTTGTTGAAATTAAGATCTGGCATCCTGCTGCATCCAATGAATAATCAATAAATTTATTTATTGATTGATTGACAGAGC
The DNA here is from genome assembly GCA_027563665.1 of Antrozous pallidus. Lineage (NCBI taxonomy): Eukaryota > Metazoa > Chordata > Mammalia > Chiroptera > Vespertilionidae > Antrozous > Antrozous pallidus. The sequence goes on from CM050513.1 coordinate 81,198,663, forward strand.
TTTATGTAACAGATAATTGTTTTTATCGTAGATTTTTTTAAAATAATTTTTTTCTGCCCTAGCTTGTTTGGCTCCATGAATAGAGCACCAGCCCATGAACTGAAAGGTCCCAGGTTCAATTCTGGTCAAGGGTACATACCCAGGTTGCAGGCTTGATCCCCAGGAGGGGGTGTGCAGGAGGCTGCCGATCAATGATTCTCTTGTCACTAATATTTCTATCTCTCCCTCTCCTTTCCTCTCTGAAATAAAAAAAATATATTTAAAAATACTTTTTTCTTTTTTATTGAAATTACTAGAGGCCTGGTGGATAAAATTCATGCACGGGGGCTGGGGAGGGGGAAGGAGAAGGAAGGGGAGAGAGAGGTATGTGTCCATCAGCCTAGCCTGCACTCTCTTCAATTTGGAATACCTCAAGGGATATTCCTCTCACAATCCAGGACTGCTGGCTCCCACCTGCTCATCTGCCTGCCTGCCTGATTGACCCTAACCGCTTTTGCCTACCAGCCTGATCACTCACTCACCACTCCCTGGCCAGTCTGATCAACACCTAACTGCTCCCTTGCCAGCCCAATTGTCCCTAACTGCCCTCCCCTGCAGGCCTGGTCACCCCAACTGCCCTCCCCTGCTGGCCTGATAACTCCTAACTGCCCTCCCCTGCCGGCCTGGTCTCCCCTAACTATTCTCCCCTGCAGGCCTGGTTGCTCCCAACTGCCCTACCCTGCAGGCCTGGTCCCCCCAACTACCCTCCCCTGCAGGCCTGGGTTTCCCCCAACTGTCCTCCTGTGCAGGCCTGGTCATTCCCAACTGCCCTCCTCTGCCAGCCTGGTCACCCCTAACTTCCCTTCCCTGCAGGCCTGGTCACCCCAAATTGCCCTCCCCTGCAGGGCTGGTTCCTACCAACTGCCCTCCCCTGCTGGCCTGATTGCTCACAATTACCCAGCCATCTTGTGGTGGCCATCTTGTGTGCTGGAGTGATGGTCAATTTGCATATTACTATTTTATTAGATAGGATTGGGGAGACATTGGTTAATAAAAGTACATAAATTTCAAGTATATAATTCATTTGTATGTTTTATTGTATGTTCACTATCCCAAGTCAAGTCTCCTACCATTTATTCTTTTCTAACTCCCACTATCCCACTGTCCCTCTGGTAAGAACCATCCTGTTTTCTGTGTCTATAAGATTTTTTTTCAATGAATCCTCACCCAAGGAAATTTTTCCATTGAATTTTGGAGAGAGAGTGAGAGAAACATCAATGTGAGAGAAACACATTGATTGGTTGCCTACCAACAGGGTCAGGGATCAAGTAACCAAGTTATATGCCCTTGACTAGAATCGAACCCAGGACCCTTTATTCTGACTGCCGATGCTCTATCCACTGAGTCAAATTAACTAGGGCTATTTTTTCTCTTTTATACTTTTAATTTAGCTTTAAGTAATTTTTATTTTTGACCAATGGGCAAAGGAATTATATACTTTAAATATGAGAAACCTATATTAAGGATTAAAATGATTGCTTATTTAATATGAAAACTGAACTCTTGATTTTTATGGAAACAAAACTTTTACATCTCCATTCAAAGCACCTAATTTACAGCTGAAATGGAGAGCCTCTCTGGTGCCTCTTTAATATCTTCTTTAAGGTGCTATCATTGTGAAGACTATGATAATGGAATGTCTTAAATAAATAGATTCTTATTATTATCCCTCATTGCTACTTTTGATCTGCAGGATATAAAACTACTGTTTAGTTTTGCTCTTCTAAAAGTTGATGTCACAACATAGATGTTTCCCTGGTTGTGCTTGAGTCAAAAATTTAAGAAAGCATATTGGGTAGTAGAGGAAATGGCTTGCCCTGTAGGAAACCTAGACTCTACTGTAAATCTCACTTTCTATATGACCTGGGGCCAGTTTTCTCACCTCTCTGGGTCTCCTTGTTCTTATCTTTAAAATAGTGGCAGTTAGAAGAAGTTAAAGTTTTCGAATACCTCCTATGGTCTTTCTAAACCTAAAACCTTATAAAACTGTACTGCTATTTTTCTTCTTTTAAAAACTGCTATTTTTTTTTAATGGTGTGTACCGTATTGGAAATTCTGCTGGGTGTTGGGGGCTGAGAGGAAATCCTTGTTCTAATCTAATACAGTAAAAGACACTCATTGTCTCATTTGGGTAACAGATACATATTCATTCCTTATTGTATACTAGAGGCCCAGTGCATGAAATTTGTGCATGGGCAGGGTCCCTAAGCCTGGCTGGGGATCAGGGACCATCAGGTTCCCTTCCTCCCCTACTCCTTCCCTCGCTTCCTCCACACCCAGCCACCACTGCTGCTGGTTGCTTGCCATGTTCCATGTCACCCCCTGGTGGTCAGAGCACATCATAACGAGCGATTGAACCCCTGATCTCCCAGTCAAACTCCCAGGGGGACACGTTGCATATTAGCCTTTTATATATAGAGATAAAGTGTTTTAGGGATCATTTCCTTGTTAAAAACAAAAATACTTTTAAGATTGTTTAAGCAAATTTGTTGGAAGGATACAGAAGAATCTCACAGAATCCAAGGTTGCATGTGTGATCCTGGTTTCTGAACACAGGGAATGGTAAATCAAACTGATTTATTTTTGGCCTCTTCAGGGATGGGTGCCTTCCCTATCGCTTTTTGTCCACATGGTCTTCCTTTTCCTCCTCTCTTCAAAAGATTGGCTTTCCCATAGTGCCTTCTTAATGTGCTGAGTATAGCATTGCCTCCATCCCAGCCTTGCGTGGTGTGCTTGTCTTGAAAAGAGATAAACTAGATTTGCTTTGTTCTTATTCCAGGTTCTCATAAAAGAGACTATTCCAATATTATTTAGAGGTCTGCTTATACTGAAGTGGGCAAGTCATATAAATAAAAATACAATGATAGATGCATGTACAAAGTGTTTTGAAACCACAGGATGGAGCATCTTACCCAACTTGAGGTATTTAATTGGAGCTGAGTCCTAGTAGACAGTGATCTGAGGAAAGGTGGGAGAGTCTCTAGGTAGAAAGTGAAGCATGAATGGCATGAGAGAGGTATGCAACTGCAAAATGTGTGTGCCCGACAGCAGACAGCTCGGACCTTGAGTAGTGGGCTGAAAAGCCCTGTCATGGAGGAAGTTTAGGGAAATGCCAAGGAGACTCCTGTCCCTGGCAACAAATGTGGTGACATGCTCTTCTTTGATTTAGATTTCTATGTGGAAAAACATGATCCAAAGTCAAGGAACATATTATTTAAATGTGAAGATTAAAAATATTCAAGCCACTTGATTTCATTATTTTTAAACAATTAACTGGCAACGACAGTTAATTGTTGATCAATAATTCTAAGTTTTACTGTAATTGAATCCTGCCTATTCATGAAAGTTCAATATTAACTAACTCTTGAATTTTTCTTTGTACCTATTTGTAACTTGAAATAATTTTAATATTTAAACATGGTATTAGGAGCTTTCGGGGTATGATTTTATTCTATAGGATGGGGAAACTATGCCATTATTTTGTTAAGGAAAAAAATCATTGAAACCTGTAAAGAATTTTGTGAGTTTATTTGAGCCAAAACTGTTGACATATCCAGGGAAGCAGAACCTCAATGAATTGAGATAATGCTCCAGAGAATGGAGGGTTACATCTATATTTATGCATTTGCAATCAAAGGAAAGGGACATAGGTGAGTTACATGAAATTCATTGGTGATAGATTAAGGAGGTGGGGTAAAGCAAGGCGAGGAAACTTCTGGGATAGGGTAAAAAGTTAAATGATGGACAGGTGCTGCTTTTTTTCTTACAGAGATGGATGCAGGATGCCTTAATTAACAGTTGACAATTAACTTGATAACAATAACAAGCGGGAATGTCTGGGTGCCATTTGTTGTACCCTCAGGGGTCCGGGGTAAAAAAGGAAGTTATAATTTATCAGACTTCTTGCAGATGTGTTATCTTAGAAGCAGAAAGGCAAAAGAAAGGCAAATGGCTCAACAAAGAAGCTGATCTTTGTCAGGGAAAACACTGGCCTACGACGTGACTACCCACTATAACCTGTTTGTAGTTAAATATTTTCTTTTCAAATCATCTTTTGTGGTTATTTTACATCCCTGAGTTTGCAAGACTGCCACGCAGGGCTCGTTTCATCCACAATTTGTACCTATTAATTGATTTGACCTTCTAAATGTTTTTTCTCCAAAGAAAGTAAAAACAAGTGGGAACTTTCTTATTATTTATCCAATATCTAAGTTTATAATTTAATTTTTAGCTTCTAATTACTTTAATCATTTTTTTTAACACTTTCAGTTGAATAGAACAGCTGTCTACTGGCCAGGGAGATCTGAGACCTTGGTTGGAAGACAGGAAATATGTCCCCACACAGTTGATAATTAGAGATAAAATGAATACGTGGGCAGTAATGTCTTGTTTCCTTGCTATTATAAATACATTAAGCATTGATAGCCTCATTTTTAAAGTTTATTACATTTAATTTGATAATGTTATGATAAAATGGCAGCTAGTTTGAGTGAATTCCCTTGAAGAGTAGGGAAAACAACAACAAATGTATTTCATTAGTGGTCTGTCCATGAAAATTAAAATTAAAAGGCCATTCATTAAACACACTTCCATCTGGACTCTTCTTGTGTACCTGGTTTTATAATTATGTGGTTTGGCTTGGATTTAACTCATGCTCATTGCATCCAGGCAGCTGGTAAACTTGGTACTATAGCAGATCATTGCTTATTTACTTGGCAAAGAAAATAAACAGATGTTAAAGTAAATATATTTTTCTGGCTTGGGCCTTAGGAAGCTCTGTAGCCTAATTTGACTGTGTTTTCTTAAGGGATGTAGTAAGTGCAGTTCAACAGCATACTGCATCTAGTAATTGTCAGGAATTCACTTTGATCAAGATTATATGACAATGCCTGTACTATCAAACCTCTTAGAATTAGTGCTTCACCAGTAAGAAACAGAGTTTGGTTTTCACATAAAAAGAATTGCATAGTGACTTGAATGGTTATATTGGTGTACTCTTTTTCTTTAAAAAAATGATTCTGGAATGTCCTGTCTTGTTTATTTTTAACACGATGGATGGAGTAACATGGCCTAGTGATTAGGTACCTAGCTAGTTTCTGGAGACAGAGTGCTGGGTTCAAGATTTGACTTTATTAATGAGAAGTAGTAGCATAAATTTGTGTTATCTTCTCACTGCACAAATGGGAGTAATGGGAATACTGCCTCAAGAGGTAGATGTGAGGTTTAAACAGGAATAAGTACAGAAATTGTTCAGCATAAGACTCAGTATAACTTAAAATATTCAATAGACATTCATAAGTGTTGATGTTATTATTGTAGTATAGTCCTCATAGAATTGACTAATTTTTTTTTTTTGAAATTGGGAATGGAGGATAGGGCATCAAATCAGTTTCCTGTTTAATGCATCTCTGATGCTATTTTTCAACCTCTTCAGAGTTTTGCGTTATTTTTTCATTACCTCTCTGCTATTGGGAAGGAAAGGGGAAATACCATGGAGTGTCTTTATAAGCCAGGAAATTAATACATTAGCCTTCACCATGGCCTTGTGAAGTAGTCTTTTTTGCCACCCTTACCCATGTAAAAAGCAAGGCTCAGAAGTTTACATTATTTGCACCGCATTGCAAAGCTAGAAAGTGGAAGATGCAGTATTTGAGCCCAAATCTGCTTGATTCTATTCTGGCTCCCCCAAGTTCTAGAGATTGAAGCTTCATGGTGCCTTCTTAAGCAGCTGGAAACATTCAAAGACATGAAGAGCATGGTTATAACCTATTTTTCTCCATATCCTGAGTGTAGGTGGTTAGCCTACATTTTACATATTTTGGGCACTGCTAATTTATTTTGCTGTTATCCATGTTATAACGACGAGATACCAGTAAGTAGGATTTCACTGTTCAGGGCCTTGGGCTCTACATTTTTCAGAAGGACCTTATTCACCTTGAAATAAAATATGAAATGTGTCACAATTCCATCTGTAAGCAGCACTTTAATACATTTTTGAAGGCTGTCAAGTGACAGCCAGCTTGCTAATAGAATGAAGACATGGTCCCTGATTATTATATCTGATTTGTTGTTGTTGTTGTTATTGTTGGATTGTTCTGTTCCTCAGTGAAATAACTTTATGTGTAAATTTATTTTTATTGTTTTGTTTGTGGCAACAAATAATTACTTTTATGGGCTTTTGGCCAAAACTTTTCAAAATGAATGCATGTCTGTGCAGGCATTCACTGAAGACATGCTAAAGCAATGCTTCACTGTAATTGGTCATGGCTGTGCACTAGTGAGTCATTAATTTCTTGAAAAAAAAAGGTGAGGCAGTTAAAAAAGGGGAAAAAGCAAATGTTGTCTAGTATGATACTATTTGAAATGAAATGCTCTATACTTTTAATTTGTATGTTTATAGTTTTCTTTTCAATTCCTTATCTAATTACACTAGTCCTTATTCAAACATATTTTCTAATAATTCTTTCATAGGCTGCTTTTGGATCTCAAATTACCAAGAAAGATCTATGTTGGTATAGCTGTAAATTCTTAATAATTGGCTTAGAGTAGGAAGTTGTTTCCCAGGTGACACTGATATTATAAGAATCTAAAAAGTCTTAAACTTGTCCCGAAACTTCTAGCCCCTCTCAGCATCTCCATGCAAGGATAACATGGGAGATATTCTTACATTTTATTTTGTCTGATCACTAGATGGCCTTCACTCATCCTTGGTCCAGCATACCACTAGGAATTGCAAGTGGGAAGAGTTGCCCAATGGCCCAAGTCCTGTAGTTTGAGTAGAATAACAGGACGCATTCATTTTATGCATCTCAGTTCCTTCTGCCTCCGTTGCTACCAGAAGCCCAAACTTCTTAGGTGATGTGCCAACTACTTTATATACCTTCTAAACTTTCTTCGGATTATGGTTAGTAAAGGACATTAAAAAATATTCTGCAAGTAAATTACATCTAGAAAATTCTTAGTTCAGAAAATTAATTTCCATTTGTAATGCTAACAGCAGGACACCAATGAAAATCACACATGGTGTCAAAATAAGCCAAAGGAAAATCATTTGGGCAAAAATAAAAAGAATCCCAAGTCTAATTTACAGAAAAGATTCCTTATTAACTTTTGGTAGAGAATATGTTTGTATATTTTCAGAAAACAACTCTAAGACCATATGGATTCCTGCAACAGAGAGGAACTGACAGGTCTGTTCCAACCATGCAGACAGTCCAGAGATAGAAGATACTTACAACACCTTGCCATGGTACCAGCCAGCAGTTGTGTGTTGCTGCAGGTTGTCCCATACCAAACGAGAGAGTGTGGAATCTGCATTGCCACCATTTGTCCACCATCCAGATATCATTGCTGACATATACACATAAGGAAATATTTGACATTGAAACTGGGACTCAGAACTGTTGGACATTGAAACTGAGACTCAAACATTTTTTTGTTCTTATATGTTTATCTCTAGTACGCAGATGAAAAATTTTTTAAAGAAAATAAATGGGGGGAGAGAATGGACACAGAGGCAAAAAAACATTGAACAGACTATCAGACTACAGTGAGAAGGCAGGGGAGAGTGGAGGGCGGGGGCTATAAGAGATTGACCAAAGGACTTGTATGCATGCATATAAGCATAACCAGTGGATCCAAGACAAGGGGCAGGGGGGGAGGGAGGCAGGTGAGAGCTTATGCTGGGGAGTAGGGGAGGCCAGGGGGAGGTCAATGGGGGAAAAAAAGGAAACATATGTACTACTATTTGTAATACTTTAAACAATAAAAAAAGACGTAAAAAAAGTTGTTTTAACAAAAAAACAAAAAAATAACAAGTTCAATATATAGGTACTGATTTTAATAACTTTTGTAAATGAGAACCTCCTGCTACTAGTAAATAATAGAGTACTTAAATGGTGATTTAAATCTAAGTTAGAAAAGGCTTTAAAACCCAAATATAAAACAAAGGAAAACCACAACAATCTCTTTCCATCTGAGATTACTGATTTGAATTTGTCTTTTAGGTCTATTGAGCATCTTTGAACAGTTTCACATACTATAGGTATTTAATAAATACTTATTATATAGCTATAAACGTGGATAATTTGCTAGATAAGATGCTCTTTCTCACTGAGGTAAGAAACTAGCCTGGGTAATACAAATATGATATCATATTATATAATTATATTGAGAGAAAATATTTAGAAAATTGTTTCATTATGCAACACTTTCTAGAAGTTTTAACTACGTATCTTCTTAGTTTTAGAACAGGCCCTCCTTTTTATTTTCACTTAGTCTATCTCCAGCTGTACCCAGTAGTGCTGCAGCAAATATTCCATGACTACATGTCTGCCTTTAGAGAGCTTATCTCTGATTGACAAAATAAGTGATTACTGAATAACAGGCAACTTGCTGCCTATTTTTAAAAATTTCAATATTGGCATTGTGAAGGGCAAGGCTGAAAGATTTGAAACGCCAGGAAGGAGAAAGCAATCAACAGTGGAGGAAATTTTGTTGGTACCTAATAAAGAACACATGGAGGGATAGAGATGTGATAAATTATCAGCAAAATGCTATTATTTTTCTTCTTAGACAGGTCCTCAGTGTGTGAGAGCCAGATACAGGAATCAGGAATAAATGAGATATGACAATTCTCCTAACTACCTACATTTGAAAGAAATGAAGAATACCCTTTTCATTATTTAATTTATCCTTCTTATTTAATCTTCATGATTCAAAAAATCCTATGGAGCAAAGTTTATTTTTGTATGATTTATACAACATACTTGTATACAACATTGATGTTTAAAAAATAAAATTGGTTGTCATCTTTTAAACACAAAGCTATAGATGCATATATGGTAGATATCTTCAGTTTATAACTGTGTAAAATTAATGGGAATGACTCACTTTCTGAAAGTTATAGGTACGATAAAGTCTTAGACTATATTTTATTCTTTTTTCTTTTCTTTTCCCTTCCATCTCTGTTGTGAAATATTGATAGTTAAAAAGAAAATTGAGTTAATTAGAACTTTCACTGTATTAACAATGTTGTTTTATATGGTAAAATCAATAGAAGAGTGCTATTATTTAAATGTCCATTTTTGTCCAAATCTGTATATTGGGTTTTCTTTTTCATGAGCTAACAAAAGGAAATTCTGTTGTCTGTCCAAAATAGAGACACATTTCCCCCACTTACACTTTTTAAAGGGATAATGATGTCCCACAAATTACAATGTGAGCCCCTTGAAGGCAGAAACTTTGTTCTATTTTCTGTTGTTTCCTTGGCAGCTGTATCTGGTACTTTGGAGCTCAATAAATCTTTGTTGAATGGTAAACAAACAAACAAAAATGCTCCAGCCATTATATTTTTAAACTGCTTTTCTCAGTGACTCTGGCTCTCATGAGGTTCCCATCAGATGTCAGCTGAGTCTGCAGTAATCTGAAGGGTCAGTTTGGATTGACTCCCTCATATGGCTTCTTCACGGGTCTATTTGAGTGTCCTGGCTTTCCTTTGAGTGAGCACACAAAGAGAGCTAGGCAGATTCTGCAATTACTTTTCTTAAAAAAAATAAATCTTTATTGTTAAGATTATTACAATTGTTCCTCTTCCCCCACCCCCATATCCCCCCTCTAACCAGTTCCCATACCACCCTCTTCCCTTACCATCCCCTCACTGTCCTCATCCATAGGTGTATGATTTTTGTCCAGTCTCTTCCTGCACCCCCATACTCCTTTTCCCCCAAGAATTGTCAGTCCACTCCCTTTCTATGCCCCTGATTCTATTATATTCACTAGTTTATTCTGTTCATCAAATTTTTTATTCACTTGATTTTTAGATTCACTTGTTGATCAACATGTATTTGTTGTTCATAATTTTTATCTTTACCTTTTTCTTCTTCCTCTTCTTAAAGAATACCTTTCAGCATTTCATATAATACTGGTTTGGCGATGATGAACTCCTTTAGCTTTTTCTTACCTGTGAAGCTCTTTATCTGACCTTCAATTCTGAATGATAGTTTTGCTGGGTAGAGTAATCTTGGTTGTAAGTTCTTGCTATTCATCACTTTGAATATTTCTTGCCACTCTCGTCTGGCCTGCATAGTTTCTGTTGAGAAATCAGCTGATACTTGTATGGGTGCTTCCTTGTAGGTAACTGTTTTTCTCATGCTTCTTTTAATATTATCTCTTTGTCTTTTGCTCTTGGCATTTTAATTATGATGTGTCTTGGTGTGGGACTCTTTGGATTCCTTTTGTATGGGGTTCTGTGTACTTCCTGGACTTGTAAGTCTATTTCTTTCACCAGGAGGGGAAAGTTTTCTGTCATTATTTCTTCAAAGAAGTTTTCAGTATCTTGCTCTCTCTTTGGCACCCCTATAATTTGGATGTTGGTATGCTTGAAGTTTAACCAGAGGCTCCTTACACTATCTTTATATTTTTGGATTCTTTTTTCTTTTCCAATTGGGTGTTTTTTGCTTCTTTGTATTTCAGATCTTTGACTTGATTCTTGCAATCCTGTAGTCTGCTGTTGGGTCTCTGTATATTATTTTTTATTTCAGTCAGTGTATGCTTAATTTCTAGTTGGTCCTTTGTCATATCCTTGAGGGTCCCACTAAATTTATCGGCCTTTTCTAGAAAATTCTTGAAAAACCTTATAACTATGGATTTGAACTCTATATCCAGTCATTTGCTTTCCTCTATTTCTTTCATTTGTGACTTGTTTCTTTGTCTCCACATTTTGGCTGCTTCCCTGAGTTGACAGAGTGGCTTAGTGGCTCAACCTCCTGGTTACCTGAGGAGGACACTCTTGGTGGACCCCTTTTTTGGGCTGTGTGCATAGTCTTGTTGTAGTTAAGCCTTGATTGTTGTTGGTATCACTGAGGGAATTGATCTCAAGGTCAATTGGTTGTGAGGATCAGCTGTGTCTATGATGGGAGAACTTCTGTGGTGGAGACAGTCTTATGGGGCAAGACTTGCTTCACTGGGGCTTTGGTGCTCACTGAGTCTGCCCCCTGAGTGTGTTCCTTATGGCTGAGGAGTTGTAATCTGGATAGTTCCACTCTGACGTCTGGGTACACTAGCTCTTGGATCTCCAAGGAGGTGCTAATTTTGCCTCTGCCTGAGGCCACCCAGCAGGAATTAGGGAGAGATCGCAGATTCTTCTTCTTTGTTTGGGTTTTGCAGGTGCCCAGATGAGGCCCAGTTGTGAAGCAATGCAAACTCCTGTGGGTCCTTGTGCCTTCTTTTGGATGTTCTTGTTCTCATGGACTCAGCTGCATTTTGTTAGCTAAGTTTAGTTTTCAAAGGACCAGGCTATTCATATGCAAAATCCTCTGCACACAGTTGGGTTGGGGCAGAGTCTCAGGGTGGAGCAAGCAGCAATAGCTTCCCCTCAGCCCTGCCCTAAAAATCCCCTGGGTCTCAGTGTCCCTTGGTAATCACTGCAAGCACCTCTGAGAGAAAGCTGCCCTTGAGTTTTGCCTATTGCCAGACAGTCCACTTTCTCCCCATTTGAGTCTGGGTCCCCAGAGTTTCACCCGGGAACTGGAGTTCAGAGCAGTTGGGAGCTTTTGTCTCCCTCCAGCTTGGGAAAGCCAGCTGTGTACTCAGTTGCCAGCCTTCTCTGGGTGTGCACCTCCATACCTCTGTCTTCCACAGCTTCTGTGAGTCTCAGTGTGCTTTTCTCTTTCCTTCTAGTTGTAGAATTTCTACTCAGACAGCCTACCTGTGGTTCTGGATGATGTACGTTTTGTCTTTTAGTTGAGGTTTTGAAATTGTTGTGTGAGACAGCAGTTTATGCATTTACCTATGCCACCATCTTGGTTTCTTCCTGCAATTACTTTTATGACGAAACCTTGAAAATCATACACCATACTTCTGTATTCTGTTGATCACATATGCTGGACCTGATTCACTGATGCAGGCAGGGGTTAGTGGGTACTACACAAGGTCTTGGACATTAAGAGATGAGAATCAATAGAAGATGGTTACCATGACACAGCGGCTGACTTCTAAATGTTTGCATTTCCCAGGTCTAAAGAAAGGTTGCTTTTCTTCTGTGTCTACCCAGCTCTCATCCAGTCTAATGGCTTTATTCTATATATCATCTATAAGCTGGTGACACCCAAGTTTATCTCCAGTAGATTCATATGTTCAAATGCCCAGTTGACTTTTTCAGTTATATTTCTTCTAAATATATATTTTTCAATATTTTAATTTTATTGTTCAGTTTATTAATTACATTGTTCACCCTTTTCCCCCCCTTAGCTCCCCTGCATCCGGTACCCATCCCACCCTCCGCCCTCACCTCCCCCCAGCACTGTCCTCTCCCATAGTTGTATGATTTTTGTCCAGTCTCTTGCTGTACCTCCCACACCTCTTTTCTCCCCAAGAACTGTCAGTCCATTCCCTCTCTATGTCCATGATTATGTTATATTCACTAGTTTATACTGTTCATCAGATTTTTAATCCACTTGATTTTTAGATTCATTTGGTGATAGATGTGTATTTGTTGTTCATAATTTAATTTTTACCTTTTTCTTCTTCCTCTTCTTAAAGAATACCTTTCAGCATTTCATATAATATTGGTTTAGCAATGATGAACTCCTTTAGTTTTTTCTTATCTGCAAAGCACTTTATCTGACCTTCAGTTCTGAATGATAGCTTTGCTGGGTAGAGTAATCTTGGTTGTAGATTCTTGCTATTCATTACTTTGAATATTTCTTGCCACTCCCGTCTGGCCTGAATAGATTTTGTTGAGAAATCCACTGAAGATCATATGGGTGCTCCCTTATAGGTAACTAATTGTTTTTCTCTTGCTGCTTTTAATATTCTCTCTTTATCTTTTGCCCTTGGCATTTTAATTATGATGTGTCTTTGTGTGGTCCTCTTTAGATTCCTATATTTTGGGGTTCTATGCACTTCTTGGGCTTTTAAGTCAATTTCTTTCATCAGGTGGGGGAAGTTTTCAGTCACTATTTCTTCAAGTAGGTTTTCATTATCTTGCTCTCTCTCTTTTTCTAGCAACCCTATAATTCGGATGTTGGTATACTTGAGGTTGTCCCAGAGGCCCCTTACGCTGTCTTCAATTTTTTGGATTCTTTTGGCTTCTTGCTTTTCCGGCTGAGTGGATTTTGACTCTTAGTATTTCAAATCTTTGACTTGGTTCTTGTGGTCCTCTAGAGTACTTTTAGATCTTTGTATAATATTTTTTAATTTCAGACAGTGTATGCTCAATTTCTAGTTGGTCCTTTTTCATATCCTCGAGGGTCTCGTTATATCCTCATAGGTCTCGTTCATTTCCCTCATAGGTCTTATTCATTTCCTCAAAGGTCTCATTAAGTTCAATGTCCTTTTCTAGGAGCCTCTTGATAAACCTTTTAACTGTGGTTTTGAACTTTATGTCCAGTCGTCTTTTTTTCCTCCATTTCTTTCACAGCTTATTTTTTTCCATGTCTTTGCATTGTGACTGTTTTCCTGAGTTGATCAATTAGCTTTGTGTGGTAGATGTCCTCTAAGGGACAGTGGCTCAGCCTCCCCAGTTACCTGAGGTGGATACTCTTGGTTCTGCCCTTTATGGGTTGCACAGTCTTGTTGAAGTTAAGCCTAGATTATTGTTGTTAGCACTAGGAGGGTTTGACCTCCAGGCCAATTGGCTGTGAGCATCAGTTGTGCTCAGATTGGATGGGCAGAGTCTTCTGGCTGAACATGCAGCCTTGATTTCTGTCAGCTCTTCCCTATGTGGCACCTGGGTCTCTATGCCTGCTGGTAATAGCTGCATGCACCTCTGAGAGAAAGCTGCTGAGCTCTACCCGCTGCCAGACAATTAAGTCTCTGCCCAAATGAGTCTGCACACCCAAAGTCTCACCCAGGGTTGTAAAACAATGCAGTCCAGTGGTTTCCTGAATGAGAGAGAAAATCACGAGTCCTCTCTGCGCTCACGCACTTCTGCTGTTCCCAAGTTTACACACCCTCTGCACAAGCTCGCAGACCTCTGCAGCACCTGAGTTTCAGCGTGCTTCCTTACTGTCCAGTTTCACCCTGTATGAGTGTGGGTTCCCCGGATCTTGCCCAGAACTGGGGAATCAGTGCAGTGGGATGCCTTTGTCTCCCTACCCATTCGAGAAAACCAGCCGAGTTTGTAGCTGCCCGCCCTATCCGCTTGCGTGGGCACACAGCTCCAAACCACTAACTCCATGCGTTTTTTCAATGCTGCCCTCCGCCACTCCTCTGAATCACAGTGTCCTATCTTTACTTTTATTTGTGGAATTTTCACTCAGCCAGCTTCTGGTGATCCTGGATGATGTTTGTTCTGTCATTACGTTGTAGTTTTGAAATTGTGGTGTGGGGCAGCAAGATAGGTGTTTACCTATGCTGCCATCTTGGTTCCTCTCTCAAATATTTTTCAAGCTTCCTCATCTAAATGATTGGCATTGGCATCTGCCTAGTCACTCAGACCAGAAATCTGAGAGTAATCTTGAATTTTCCCCATTTCCTGACGAAATTGTTAATAATACCTTCAAGCACTTCCCAAATGTATGCACTTTGTCCTACCTCTGTTGCCACTATCCTAATTCAGGCTATCATTATTTCTCATCTCATCAAATCAAAAGATTCAAATCAGCCTCTCCATCTCTGTTAACTCATTATTCACCCATTAATCACAATGATCTTTAAAAAGATTCATATTATGTCTTAGCCATGTTTATATACCTCTATCAGATTCCCTTGCCACTTAGAATGATATCCCTCTTTCTCATTTTGCCTAAAAGACCTTCCAGGAATGCCATATGCACACCCCCCAACCCCGTTTCCTACCATTTCTTCCCTTGCTTACAACATTCCATCTCATCACCCTGTTGTTCTGCACAATACTTAATAGCACTGCTATTTTTCCTTCTTCTTCATTTGTTCATATTCCTCAGTAGAATGTAAGCTCCATAAATGCAGAGACATCAACTACTACTATATTCCCACCTTTTGAAATAGTGACTGGCTCATGTTAAAGGCTCAAAAATGTTTGCTGAATGAAAAAAAAATTAAGAGTTGTTAATGGGTCATTGACTAAGGTATCCTTCTTGATATCACTTATATTGAATTACCTGTGGAATACTTAGGTTATTGTAAAAGGAAAATTATCTAGGAACTATTTAGTCTGAGGTCAGTTCTTTGGGATGTTATAGTCCAGAGAAAACAATCCACAAGACATCTTTTTCTCTTTAAGGAAGATATTGATTCTTTACATCAAACATCTGTCCTTCCTTTTATGCGTTCTGCTGTAAGAAATCCCTTTACTGCTCTCAGCATTTAGGCACATTTGCCTACATTTTAAGAATGTTGCAATTTCAGTTCTAGATAATTATGTCTTTGGGGTGCTACAGGTTGAAGACATCTTGTGTTAACAAAAATGCATGTGCTTTTATGCTGTTTGCTAAAGCTTATTTCATTTGCAGAGTTATTCTCTACCGCTCTGGCTCTCCATTTTTTATTGCCAAATTTATTGTTAAACCTGGATCTACATTGTAGAGAAACCATTTAAATGTTTCTTTTTCCTGGCAAACCACCATAGTCTGTTTTTTGTTGTTATCTTCAGACTGATTATTCTTCTTTGCTGCAAAGCACTGTGCTTTTCCTTTAGAATATCCTTAATAGCCAGACCTCTATGAGACCCTTCTCTTATCCCCTCTTAGCTCAAAATCTCTTTCCCTTCTAAAGCATGATCATTGCCCTCTACTTTGTCATTTAAGCCCATGTGCATTATTTTTCTTTAATTATGCTATTGATGTTGTTTAATGATGTTCTATGATTCTGTTTCCCTTGCAGATAGCTTACTTTGCTTTTCTCTTATTTTATCACCTGAGCCAGCATACAGCACAGCTGACTTGCAGTCTGGGTGGGTGTATACAGTCTTCTGTTCATGCTTGCCACACCCACCTGAGTCAACCAAGGTTCTTAGGGACACACCCCACCTTGTGAGTTAACTTTCTTTCATTCCCATCACATTCTCTGCCAAAAAGTTTATCAAATGTAGTCTTTTCTATCAGTTGAATTGTATAAACATTTATTCACCTACCAATCAGATATAATTCTGGATTCAATAAAAAATGCGCCAGGGATTTTAGGCACATCCAGAGTAATGAATAAACTGGCTGAAACAGTCAAGGTTCTTTCTACCCAAGAAAAGAAACCAGTATGATGTCTGTACCTGAATCTGTATATCTCTGTAGCTCTATAATCTAGTTTATAGATATCTAATTGATCCTCATTTTTGGATTCCGTATTTGTGAATTCACCTACTTGTAAAATCTTTTGTAACCCCCACATCATCACTATTTGCAGTGCTCAAGGGTCACTCAGGAGCATGCACAGAGTAGGAAAAAGCTTGAATTGCCCGCTGTGCATGCTCACAGCTGGGCTGAACTCGGCAATACCCTGCCTTTTGGTTTCAGCGCTCAGACTGTAAACCGGAGTCTTTTTCCGGTTTACCTGGTGCCATTTTTTGTATTTTTTAAAAATGATTTCACAGTTTAAAGTTGACAAGCTAAGTTGACACATAAAACAAACACTCACACTAACATTTACGGAGTCTTTCCTATGTGCAGGCATTGTTCACAGTGCCTTCAGGCTTGTTTAACCCTCACAGTCCTAGACGACTGGTACCATCATCATCTGAATGTACCATGAAAATACGGAGGCATAAGTAAGCAGAAGTAATTTGCTCAGTGTCACACAGGAAGTGTATAATAAGGCTAGAAATCAAATCTCTGCAGCCTGCCTCGCTTGTCTTGCTCCTAACCAAGTCATTCACTCACCATGTGTAAAGAGAAGTTAGCTATGGCAGGGCATCTCATAACTTCACAGGTGGACAAGATTTTTATGTTACAGCTGCTACTGCCTTGGCCAACATCGAGGGCCATTTGTGTGTGTGTGTTGGGGGGCGGGGTGCGGTGTGGACTCCAGCCTTCTGCATGGAGGTTGCTCTGTCTTTTGTCATGAGCTTTTACCTCTGCCCACCTAACCCAGGCTAAGCAGAGTTCTGAATTTGATGAGACCACCATTATGATATAATTGGTTACGTCTCCCTCTCCCTCCACCATTGATTTTTAGAGAGAGTGGAAGGTGGAAAGAAGGGAAGAAAGAGGGAGGGAAGGAGAGAAAAGAAAGAGAGGGAGGGAGGGAGGGAGGAAGAGAGAAAGAGGTTGATTGCCTAATGCATAATCAAACCTGCGACCCTCCGGTGTGTACGCTTACACTCCAACCAGCTATCCACACCAGGAAGGGCATAATTGGTTATTTATACTATTATGCATTTTAAAAAATTTAATGTTTTAAATAAATTTTATTGATTTTTTACATAGAGGATGGGAGAGGGATAGAGAGTTAGAAACATCAATGAGAGAGAAATATTGATTAGCTGCCTCCTGCACACCTCCTACTGGGGATGTGCCTGCAACCCAGGTATATGCCCTTGATCAGAATTGAACCTGGGACCTTTCATTCCACAGGCTCTATCCATTGAGCCAAACTGGTTAGGGCTATTATGCATTTTTAACCAGCCTGGAATAGGCTAATGCTTACAACAGAAACCAAATACTGTTGAGAAACAAAGTTCACACAAAGACATTCACTGAATTATGTTCTGACAATGTTTACACAGAATGGAAATAACCCTAGAGGCCCCAGGTAATCTCTATAATCACAGGATGGCTTTACAGTAGTTGTTAACCACTAACTGCCTTGAGGCAGGAGGATCTGTGATTGCTGGAAATATAGAAATACAAATGATTAACTTCTTGAAATTGAAGTAAAATGAACTTAAATAAAATCGAGCTTCACACCAATTTGATAATGGTGGGCCAACATGCCTAGCATGAGGGACTATGGCACATTCCAAAAGATTGATTCTGTAGCTATTTCCATATTTTGATTCAAAATGATTTGGGTTTTATGCCATCAGGTCTGTAGAACTCTCAAAATAATTTGTACTCTTCCGGCTGATGGATGCAAGTCACCCATCTGCTCACAGAGGCAGCCCTGAAAAGGAACTCGCAAACCATGGGGGGCGGGGAACTTAAGTTTGGATGCCCTAGGTAGAGGTTAGGGGTTCATCCATATGAAAAATATGCTGTGTCCCTGCAGCCATGTGCAAAATCAGGCCTGTGACTGGTTAGCTAGAGGCTGACTCAGGTGGGTGTTTGAGAAGACATACACCATCCCGATGTGAGTCACAAAGTATCAGAGGCACATGGAAGAGTGAAAAGACAGAATATCAACGTGTATCAGAAAGGGGTGAATCATGGTTTCAGGAGATAGCTTTCAGCTGCTTGGGAGGCAACAGATGTTTCAACATCTATTTTAAAATGTGTCATATACTTAAGAGAGTAAAGGAGACGGGTTGATCATTGTACTATAAAAAGGCACAGAGACATGAGCCCTATTCTTAGGAATAGGTTATATTTATTTTCTGCAGGAAAATGCTGGGTAGAGGTCTTCAAAGGAATATAAGTGAACCGAGAGAGAACCAAGATGGTGGCATAGGTAAACACCTATTGTTCTGCCCCGCGCAACAACTCAAAAACTACAACATAACAACAAAACAAACATCACTCAGAATTACCAGGAAGCTGGCTGAGTGAAAACTCCACAAATAAAAGTAAAGACTCAGAAGAGCAGCGGGAGCACAGCCTTGAAGACAGAAATAGGTTAGGAGCCATCCTGGTCATGCGCGCAGGCGGTGGCTGGAGCAGCAACCCCGGCTGAATTTCTCCAACAGGGAGGGCGGAGACGTCCCACTGCATGGATTCCCCAGCGCTAGGCGAGGTCCGAGGTCCGGGGTACATGGAGACGTCCCACTGCACAGATTCCCCAGTGCCAGGTGAGGTCTGAGGTCCGGGGGATGCACCCTGGAAGCCGGGTGCGGCAGAGGTCTCCTAGTCTGAGGAGAAACCGGGTGCTTGAAAAAACAGTTTGCGTGCAGGTAAACTGTGCAACAGCACAGACGCGTGACTTGCTCCCTGGAAACTTGTCTCCTGGTCACGGAAACCACCTGTTTCACAACCCTGGCGAGACTTTTGGTGTGCAGACTCATTTGGGGAGAGGCAGAGTCGTCTGGCAAGGGGAAGAGACTAGTGGCTTTCTGTAGCCATTCCCATCCAACAGAAACCCGCGTGCGCGAGCTCCACATAGGACATAGCTGACACCGAGGCTGCCTGCGCAGCTCAGAGACTCCGCCCATCCAACCTGAACACAGTCTCCATTCACAGCCAATTGGCCTGGAGGTCAAACTCTCCTAGGGCTAATAACAAGCTGGTTTTAAATTCAAAAATACTGTACAACCCATAAAGGATTGCAGTAAGAGTACCCACCTCAAGTAACTGGGGAGGCTGTGCCACTGACCCTTAGAGGACATCTACCACATGAAGCAGCCACCATGCAGAGATATAGAAAGAAATCAGGTGTGAAAGAAATGGAGGAAAAAAGACAACTAGACATAGAGTTCATAACCACGGTTATAAGGCTTTTCAAGAGGTTCCTAGAAAAGGCCGATGAACTTAATGAGAACTACGAGGAAATAAATAAGACTAACCAGGAAATGAATGAGACTTACAAGGAAATAAATGAGACCCTCAAGGAAATGAACAAGACCTCTGAGGATATGAACGAGACCCTCATGGATATGAAAAAGGACCAACTAGAAATCAAGCATACACTGACTGAAATAAAAAATATTGCACAAAGTCCTAAAAGCAGTCCAGAGGGCCACAAGAACCAAGTCAAAGATTTGAAATACAAAGAAGCAAAATCCACTCGGCTGGAAAAGCAAGAAACAAAAAGAATTCAGATAATTGAAGATAGTGTAAGGGGCCTCTGGGACAACCTCAAGCAAGCCAACATCCGAATTATTGGGTTGCCAGAAAAAGAGAGAGAGCAAGTTAATGAAAACCTACTTGAAGAAATAGTGACTGAAAACTTCCCCCACCTGATGAAAGAAACGGACTTAAAAGCCCAAGAAGTACACAGAACCCCAAAATATAGGAATCTAAAGAGGACCACACCAAGACATATCATAATTAAAATGCCAAGAGCAGGAGAGAACCAAGATGGCAGCATAGGCAAAACACCTATCTTACCGTCATACGCAGCAATTTTAAAACTACAACTTAACAAAAGAACAAACACCGTCCAGAATCACCAGAAAGCTGGCCGAGTGAAAATTCCACAAATAAAAGTGAAGATAAGACACTGTGAAGAAAGAAGAAAAAGGTAAAAATATAAATTATGAACAACAAATACACGTCTATTAACAAATGAACATAAAAATCAAGTGAATTGATAGGCTGATGAACAGGATAAACTGGTGAGTATAACAGAATCATGGACATAGAGAAGGAATGGACTGACAATTCTTGGGGAGAAAAGGGTTGTGGGAAGTACAACAAGAGACTGGACAAAAATCTTGTAACAATGGGAGAGGACAATGGGGAGGGGGAGGTGAGAGTGGAGGGTGGGATAGGTACAGGATGGTGGGGAGCTATAGGGGGATAAAAAAGGGGAAACAATGTAATTAAAAAAAAAACTTTAGGTCTACCTGGCCCAAAAATCCATATTTTTTTTCCTGCAAATAAATTTGAATATTTCCTTCTCAAAAAAAAATAATAAAAAGGAATATAAGTGAACCGTTTCAGGTACATTAATGTTTCTGGGGGAAATGCCATGTTGTCAAAGCAAAGGAAAGGGGAACTTCTCAAGATAAACAATAAAAGGAACAGGCAATATAGAAGCAGGTGAAGAAAAGCAGGTGGTGTTGAGTACAGAAAAATTACTGTTGGCAAAGGAGCCAAGAAGGCTGACAAGGAGTGAGGACTTGGAATCGAGAAGTAGCTCAGAAGGCATTGAGGCCCACGCCAAGGCAGAAAGCCAACCTGATTGTAAATTTTGTCAGGTTGCAGCGGGAGAGGGAGAACACCAACTGTGTTCAGAAGATAGTACTTTTGACCAAAATTTTTTTCTCTGGGAGGAAAAGGGATGTGATGGGTGAACATCTGAGACCTTAGCTGTTTCTTACAGCTTCTCTGTAAACTAGCAATGGCTGTCAGCATCTGCTTTAAGGATAACATGCAGGGTAATAACCAATGACTTCCCAGAGAACACAGAGGATTTCCCTGGGATTATGGCTTTCCGGAAACCAAAGGCCTTCTGATGGGTGAGTCAGTGAAGCAGGGATCAGCCCTGGGCCCTGGGAGAGGACACTGGCCCAAGTAATCACTTTTTCAGGGTGAGAAGGGGGGGATGGAGAAGGTGATGTTGTGTCTCTGGGTCAGACTATCTGCTTTACATGCAGCTCTGCCACCCATGTCATCTGGCAAGTTACTTAACCTTTTAAACCTCAGTTTCCCCATATGTACAATGGGACTAATAACAATATCTCTCTCATACAGTTATTGGGATGATTTAACTAGATAATACCCAGTGCTAGGCATGAAGTGGAGCCTGAAAATGTCTGCCAGTTTTTCTACCTTCCTAGTGTGTCAGCTGTATGCCTGGTTATCTTTTGTAATATGCTTTACTCTCTTTCTCTCATTTAAGCCTCATAATAGAATATGCAGTTTACTTTTATTATTTACATTTTTCTTTTACCTGTGAGAAAATTGAGTTCAGAGAAAATACCTTCTCAAGACTAATACATGTAGTCATTATTTGAATCTAGGTCTTTTTTATTTTTATTTTATTTTTTTAAAAAATATATTTTATTGATTTTTTACAGAGCAGAAGGGAGAGGGATAGAAAGTCAGAAACATCGATGAAAGAGAGACATTGATCAGCTGCTTCTTGCACACCCCCTTCTGGGGATGTGCCCGCAGCCAAGGTACATGCCCTTGCCGGAATTGAACCCGGGACCCTTCAGTCCGCAGTCCGACGCTCTATCTACTGAGCCAAACCGGTCTCGGCGAATCTAGGTCTTTTTTAAAAATATATTTTTATTGATTTCAGAGAGGAAAGGACAGGGATAGAGAGATAGAAACATCAATGATGAGAGGAAGTCATTGATCAGTTGCCTCCTGTACACCCCACACTGGGGATCAAGCCCACAACTAGGGCATGTGCCCTGACCTGAAATTGAACCATGACTTTCTGGTTCATACGTTGATGCTCAAGCCAGCTGGGCAGAATCTAGGTTTTTTTTCTTCTTCTTTTCAAATATATTTTTATTGATTTCAGAGAGGAAGGGAGAGGGAGAAAGAGATAGAAACATCAACGATGAGAGAGTATCAATGATTGGCTACCTCCTGCGCACTCCCGACTGGAGACAGAGCCCACACCCAGAACATATGCCTTGGACTAGAATTGAACCTGGGACCTTCCCATCTGCAGTCCAATGATCTATCTATTGAGCCAAACCAGGTAGGGGCAGGTCTTTCTTAACCCAAGTCCATAATAACTGTACTGTGATGCTTGGCATATGTAAGAGCAGACATACAGCATTATTAGAAAAGGACAGTTGAGTATAGAGGTGAGAGGCATTGGTTAATATAAGCAAATGCTTCATTATGTCACTAAGACCCTTCTAAAGGCAACAACAAGACCCAGACCCCTCAATGTGGCTGATAACAGGAACACATACTTTTTACTCCTTAATATGTGCTATCCACTATGAAAGAAGTTTTCCCTTTTAATACTAGCAGGATTTCTCAGAAGTAGTTACTATTATCATCTCTGTTCCTACTCATATACTAACAGATGATGTTTGTAAGAGAATCTAAGATCTAATATCCCGTGACTTTTCTCTTTTGAATATCATCCCATCTTTCTTTCAGATATATTTAGAGGACAGAATGTAGCTATTTTTATTATACCTTCCATAAAATGGAATTAAAAAATATCAATTGCAAGGAGAGTTTTCCCTCTTTTTAGATAAACATTAAGTAGAATTTTTAATGTGGTTCTGGCCTTATTATTGTATTTTTTAATCCTCACCAGAGGATATTTCCCCATTATTATTGTTATTATTATTTTGTAAAGAGAATGGAAGAGAGAGGGAAACAGAGAGAAACATCAGTGTGAGAGAGACACATCAATTAGTTGCCTCTCGCATGAGCCCTGATCAGGGTTAGGGATTGAGCCTGCAACCAAGGTACATGCCCTTGACTGGAATTGAACATGGGGGGCCCTTCAGTCCACAGGCTGATGCTCTATCTACTGAGCCAAACTGCCTAGGGCAGTTCCTGCCTTACTTATACCCCAAATAATTCTTACAAAGTTGACTATTAAGATGCAAGAGCATACGAGTCATTATTACCCTCGTTACTGGCTCTTTTAAATGTGCACAATTTATTTTAATGTGGAACAGCTGGAGAACAATCAGGTGAAACCTCTGTTGGCATCAAGAAATAATGAAATCATCCTTGTGCTAATACCCACCATCCTTTGTTGCAGATGGCAATCCGTCACCCTCCAATGATCTTTCTCATAGATGGTTCTAACATCCTTGCCTGCAGTAAATCTGACTTTATTTTAAAGGCTAAATGGACGATAGGACATGATAGCATCTCCTTGTCTCTAGGTATGGGTATTATTATTTTGTTGAAATTGTAGACAGATGTGGAAGATGGTTTTACAGGCACTCAAGCCCAGAATTGTAAGTGGTATGTGCTACTAATACATTTAATATAATCTATCTGCCTGTTCTAGGAAGATGTGGCTGGTTTTTACAAACTGCATTTTGGAAAAGCTACCTTGGAACTTTGTGTGTGGAGTAATTCTTGAGAAGATGGTGGATTGAGTTGCGTGTGACCATTGGATCTGATAGGCAAGCTCCTTAAACTTCCTTTCTCTGTTTATTTTGTAAAAATCTCACTTCTCAGGTAAAATATTTTTAGTGCCTTTGATTTATTTGGTAAGAAAAAATGGATTCAGATGGCATAATTATACTTCTTTCAACTTACAGCACCATTCATGCCCCCCACCTTGACTTCTCTCCTCTCTCTGCAGCCATTAATTCCAAGAATGTTATCCTTATGTGGCTTAGCACCATCTGACCCTGAGTTCTTTTCTGGGGATTCTGCCACATAACAAATGGTCTCTTTTCCACCTACCTGGAAAGCACTCTTAATACTGAAAAAGGAAAATGTTTAATACAAATAGATGTATAAATCCATCCAAAGGTGTGCCAGGCACTGGGCTGGTTCCAGAATAGAAACCCATGAGCTTGGGGGTCATATTCTCAGCAATAGATTATATGTGGTGGAGAAATAGAGCCATAACCAGATAGAATCACAGTGAATAGAGACACAAGAGGAAAAGAAGACATACTTAAGTTAGCATAACTGGAGGAGAGTATATTCACAAAGGCAGATATAGGGCTCCATAAGGAATGGTGAGATGCACCAGTCTACTGAGGGCAGTTACTGTTATCACCCTGAATAGGAGAGGAAAGAGAATAGTTACTCCAACTCAGAGGAGACACTCTTGTAGAAATGTTCCCTTGAGACTTGCAACGAGTGACACACCCATCTTGAGGCAACCTTGCAGGGAGGGTGCCACAGGAATATACCCTGACCTTCCTTTCCTCCCATCTCCTGTTGAAATCAGACTGGGAGACGGAGGGCATAGGAGCAAATTGTTGACCACAAAGGGCAGGCTCCTGGGTAGGACAGAGTGGAGAAAAAATCTTGGGGGAAACGGGAGACACTCTGCAAACACAGATTAGATGTCCTGCCAGCAAGAGCTCCTAGTCTAGCAGAGGAACGAGGAGTAAACAGACATAGACAGCCTGGCTTGGCATGAGCTCCAGAAGTGGCAGACACAACCAGCAACAGAGCACTGAGGACAGACACCTGGATGGATCTATGAGAGGCGTTCCTCAATTCTGAATGACCAAATGCTTTTCTGTCGAGAAAACTAGCCACAGACAGCTAGGAACTGGCCTGGCACTCATAGGTGGGCTTAGGTATTCTATTGCACATGAACAGTTTCTTAGAACATAGGCATCATATATTAATGGTCTGTGCTCTGATGGATCATGTCAAAAACAAAAGCATTCTGAAATCATGTCTGAACATAAATGAAAGCTTGCATGTTGTCCAAAGCACAAGAATGTCCAGCTATTCCTCCATCCTGCATACTATGAGTGCCTGCTCCTTCTTTACAAATTACAGGTTTAACTTGGCTTCATTTCTCCCACCTTGTTGATAAGATTTACTGAGAAACTCAATCATAGACACAGCCAATCCTGAGCAAAGCTCTTCCTTTCTACTCATAGTCACCGAATGCTGGCCCTAATCCTGTAATAGGGTCCTTCTAAACTCTCTTTTTGGCATCTCATAGTTCCTTAGGTATGCACTGTCCTCTTCAATGAATAATAAACTCAACTTGTTCCACCATTGGTGTGTTCCTGGCAGTTTTTAGTGGAAGGGTAGTAAGACTGGTTAAAAATGGGAAGGACATTTAGGCTAATGGTGCAGCATGTAAAATGCATACAATGATCTCATATATTAGAAAAGTTACAAGTAATTGACAATGGTTGGAGTTATTAATGTCCATTAGGGGCTGTAAACATGCCCCTATGTATGTATGTAATCCAAATGAAAATGTACCTAGCTTGTTTAATTTGGTAAGAAAAAAATAACATGTATAAAGATTTGAAAAAGACATTATATTTTGAAATAACCCCAAACAATTTTTTTAATTGCAAAATCAAATAGATTCATAGAGTTGCACTTTTCTTAATTTTGGGGGGTAGGGTGGAAATGTGGCTTGCTTTCTGAGTATCCTAAACATGCTTGACCTATTGGGTTATCCAGAACTCTAGGCATTTTGGCAAAGGATGAAACTGGGAGAGCAGCCCTTTTATATTGAGCCTGGAAATTTTCTTTGTTCTTTGAAGACACCAGGGAGTCATGACATTAAACCTTAAAAGCTTCTCAAAATCCATTATGTTTTTAAGCAGAGGCATCTGTATGCAGAAGTTGATAACTTTTCTTATGTTTCCCCTGTCAAATCAACATAAAAGTTGCATTAAAATAATAATTGCTAAAACTCGTGTAGAATTTCCTTTATGATAGGCATCACGCTAAGTACTTTCTGTATATTCATTTGCTTATTCCTCACAATAACCCAAGTAGGTAAGGATTGTGATGATTTTGCAGAAGGAATGAGAGACAGATAATTTAATGAATTTGCTTAGCTTGAAAGTGAAACAGTTGGGATTGGAACCCAGATCTGCTTTGCTGGGTTGGGAGAGCTAAACAGTGCTTTTCAAACCTTGATGTACATGGGAACCTTCTGGAGTTCTTGCTTAAAAATAGTTCCTGGTTCAGTTGGCTTGAGATGGAGCCTTACACTGTTGCTCTGTGTTGTGTAGGATGGAATGGAGGATCTGGAGTAGAAAAGTAGAGGCCAAGTCCCAGGACAGGGCTCTGGGAGCTCAGTCCTTGAGTCTCTGCTGCTCCTTTTCCCAATGCGTCAAGTGGGCAGGCTGGTGGTTTCTAAGGCCCAGCCAAGCTCAGAAAATGGTGCAGACCCCTGACTTCATACTTCAGGGGTTCCTTTCAGCTCATTGGTGCAGTTCTCCTGGTCAAGACTATCTGTGTGTGTGTGTGTGGAGGGGGGGAGGGTGTAAGCTGGGAAGGTGCTCTGGAGAGGGTGCTGGTTTGGGCAGCTTCTTCCTCCCAGAGACTGAACTCAGAGAACAAGGCTTGAGCTTCTCGATGGACAGGAGCTGATTTGTTCTCAGCTTTTTCCTTCTGAGTCTGAGAGGTCTCCCAGCATCTGGGGCTGCACCCTATTGGCCCTGGAGACTCGTCTGCTGTCACAGCCGATTAGGGGTCTGGATCTAAAAACAGAGTCAGATAATTAAGGTACCCCAGGGTGTCCTGTTGGCTGCACCCTGTAATTTCAGCTCCCAATTGTACTATTCCTATGAAGAAACCTCTAGCAACTTAAAGCTCCTACAAGGTTTCCCACTATTAGACATGCAGAAGGCACTTAACTCTCAGTGTGGCCAGCTAGTGCTCTGCTTAAAACCCACAATTTTCAAGCTACTTTTGCTTTTGTAATAGTGTGAGAACCTATGAGTAAAAAATGATAAATCCTCTTATAGCTTCAAAGGAAGTTTCGTTAATATGGTTCCCTGAGTCTCCAGGCATTGTACCTGTGATTTAGAGCCCCGTTTCCCAGTAATCTCCGGGTCTATATTCACCATGCAAATCGCAGATTTGTGTTTCAGATGACCAGGCGGGGTCCAACCACCATGAGCCTTTCTTCTTTCCCTTCCTGTTGCTTTGATAGTGCAGTGCGACAGCACACGCTCCATAAATTATGCAGAGGACATCTCCAGATGCAGAGCCTCGGTGACATTAGGTATTATGGTTTCCATGCTGCATTTTGTGAAATTTAATTACATCCCACAAGGCTCTCCACCCAGCCAGGACAGAACAGTAGTGCTATCCCCCTGCTGTGCTCAGCCAGGAGCTCCTCCTGCACATGGTGGAAGGGAGAGGGGTGTTTGCTGACCTGTTACTATGTTTATGTAATTCATTATCTCCTAACTGCATCCAGGGCTAATTACAAGTCATGAAGATGTTTTCTCAGGGTAATCTTTTAAGCATACGTTTAGTTTCCAAGCAGCAACAAGACTTTCCATCATTAGAATGATTTCTATATGGGAAGTATTGAATGACTAGGCTTTCTAATTTTTCCTAATCTGTGGTTAGGGAATTTTTATTTATTTATTATGTGCCATTGATAATGATTATCCCAGTACCTATCCAGGCATGGAATTTTTTTAGGATTGTTTAAGGGTAAAAGGAATAGAGTATCATAAGATGGTATAAAGATTGTGCCAAGACCAGTTTGGCTCAGTGGATAGAGTGTCGGACTTCGGACTGAAGGGTCCTGGGTTCGATTTCGGCAAGGGCATGTACCTTGGCTGTGGGCACATCCCCAGTAGGGGGCGTGCAAGAGGCAGCTGATCGATGTCTCTCTCTCATTGATGTTTCTGACTTTGTATCCCTCTCCCTTCTGCTCTGTAAAAAATCAATAAAATATATAATAAAAAATAAAAGATTGTGGTGAGTGTGCTAAGAGAGGAATGGGGGTTCCAAAAACCCTTAAAAAACCCAAAATAGTTGGTCTGTATCTCTGTCCAGATGTCTGCCTTGGCTAAATGCTCCGTTCCCACTTGAGTGGGAATCGATGGAAGAGAGCCATGCAAAGCTAGGAAGCCCTTCTTTAGGCTTTTCTTAAGATTGGAAAGATAGTGGAATCCTTGTTACTAGCAGAGTAAATACTGTATTTAAATATCCCCCATATTGCTGAAAGTTGCTTTCATGTTAATTTGAAAGCTGCTTTCATGTTAATTATAGTAAAAATATTAAAACATCTATTGAATAGGCAGAGACTAGGGCAGAAATCGGGCGGGGGGAGGGGAAAGGAGCACGTTTCATGAGACAGGCTGCTTCTCCCTCCCAAGTTGCACCTCCTATATTCTGTATTCTTATTCTATATTCTGTGTTCTATATTCCATATTCTACATTCTACACTCTATACTCTAAATTCTATGTTCTGCATTCTATATTCTACACTCTACATTCTATATTCTACACTCTATATTCTATATTCTATGTTCTGTATTCTATGATTTTCAGCCTAATAGCCCCAGAGTGAAGGCAGCAGCTCTCTCAGGCTTGTGGGGTTGGATGGTGTCCTTGTGACTGTACTGTGTTTTCTGGAGCAGTGTTAGGTGAATCAGGACACAATTTATGGTTTTTCTATTCCTTTAGAGCTCATACTTGTAAGTTTGTCTGGGCATGAAATCCTGAGCCTAGCTACTGGCTCTGTATATGAAGATTTGGGCCAAAAATGGAATTGGTCTCTCTCTGTTATTTGGATTCAGATTCCCTTCCTTGAAATTGAATTTGCATGTTTATACACTTGTCTGCATTTTATATGTGACTTTTTGGTTTAAAAAATTGGGACCTATGTCACATTGTTCCTTCCCCAACCTCAAATCAGTTCCAGGGTAGTTCTGAGGACATTGACATGATATATATGAAAAAAGGAATATATGTTCCCATAATAGCCTATTGTGAAATAGATCAAATGAGCATCTTTTTATACATGACAGAAATTTGATATGGTGACATCTTATCTTTATAGAGCATTCAATTAAGATTTGTGTGGAAAGAATAATTTTATTAGCATTCATCTTATTTTAAAAATAAGATTATTCACTAGCAGTTTTTTAAAATTCTGCTTTTAGTACATGATAAACTTATGATTTAAAATAAGAAACGACAATGACTAGAACTTGGCACAGATATAGTTGCTATGTAAGATTAAATACAGTTTATTTAGATTTTTCACTTCTAATAAAACCCTTTTATAGCATTTTATGTCATATTCTTTCATCTACCTTTGTGTTCTAAGTTTTAGTTTAATATATTTTAAAGTTTTGAATATAAAACAAAAATTGTAAAAATATACACTCATTAGGTTTAGAGTTTTGAATGAATTCAGTAAATGCCTCTCTATATTGTTGTAGAACCCTTCTCCCAACCCATTGTCTTCCAGCTGCCTCAGAGAATACCATCATCTAGGATTTTGCTTGTTTTCCCTTTCTTTTTTTTTTTGTGTGGTTTTACCACATTTGTTTGAATCCCTAAAATATAATCTTTAGTTTTTCATGGTTTGAAATGATATAAATGGAATCATTATTCTGTAGGAATTAGTTTTAAAATTGCTTTTTTACTCATCTTTATGTTCCTGAGATTCATCTACATTTTTTTTGCTGTAATTGATTCCTTTCAACAGCTATACAGTATTTAATTATAGGATTGTACTGTTATGTATCCATTATGCTATTGATAAGAACTTGGTTTTCTACTATTTTGTTACCACAGTCGTAGTATGAACAATTTTTATGTGTTCATAGATGTAAGTGTACAAGACTTTGTCTAGTGAATATTCCTAAGACTGACATCTCTGAATCTCAGGGCAGGGACACAATTAACATGACTGGCTGAAGAAAATATTTTTTCTAAGGTTGTTAGAAATATGTTCAGTCTCATCAGCCAAGTATATGTAATCTAGTTGATTCATATGTTTGCCCATACTTGCTGCTGTCAGACTTTAAAATTCTGACTAACCTCGTGGGTATGAAACAGTGTGCCATAGTGGTTTTTAACTTGTTTTCCTTGCGAATACTAATGAGAGTCATCATATTTTCATAGTGTGCTATGGGCTATTAGAGTTTTCTTTTCTGTGAAGTGCCCATTTTAAGCCTTTGTCCATTTTTCTATTGCATTGTTTTTATGGGCTGAATTATGCCACCTGAAAATTCATATGCTGAAGTCCTAATCCCTAGTACTTCAGTGTATGACTATATTTGGAGATAAAATGTTTGAAGAGGTAGGTAAGTCAATATGAGATTGTTAGAGTGGACTCTAATCCAATAACATTACTGTCCTGATAATAAGAAATTTGGATACAGACAGATACAGAGGGAAGCTGATGTGAAGACACAGGGAGAGGACAGCCATCTGCAAGCCCAGGAGAGAGGCTTCAGAGGAGATCACTCTGCACCCCTTTATCTGGGCATCAAGTATCCAGAACTGTGGGAAAATAATTTTTTATTTACATAACTCAGTATATGGTACTTTCTTATGGCATTTTGAGTGGAGTAATACAGTGATTAATTTTGGAAATTTCCTCTATGGTTTGCATTACTGTGTCTCATTTGAGAAATATGTTCTCCATTCCAAATTCATGAAGATTTACTCCCATGCTCTATTTCTGACAGTTTTTAGTTTTAATTTTTTTATATTTATATCATTAAAGAACCTGTAATTGATTCTTTTAATGTATATAGGGTAAGCTGGGAGTACAGTTCTTCTTTCACTTTAAGAAAAAACAATGATTGGAATATGATTTAGGAAAAAAGTCCAGCCCTTTCCCCAATGAGGTTTCCATATATCTGTGAGTCTGTTTTAGCTCTCCCTGTGCCAGTACCACATGGTTTTAAATATTATAGCTTCATATCAGTTATTGATGTTTGATACCATAGCTACTCTCAACTTCATTTTTATCCTATTTTTTTTAAAAAAAGTTTTTTGGTGCCCATCAGCAGATGGGTGGATTAGAAAACTGTGGTACATCTATACAATAGAATACTGTGCTGTTGTAAAAAAGGAAGGAATTTCTGCCATTTGCGACAGCATGGATGGATCTGGACAGCATTATGCTAAGCAAAATAAGTCAGTTAGAGCAAGATAAATATCACATGATCTCACTTATATGTGGAATATAATGAATATAAACTGATGAACAAAACAGATCCAGAGACAGAAAAGCATTGATTAGACTGTCAAACCTCAGAGGGGAGGGTGAGGATAAGGGGGAGAGATCAATCAAAGGACTTGTATGCATGCATATAAGCATAACCAATGGACACAGACACTAGGGGGGTGAGGGCAGGATTGGAGAGTGGGGGGCAATGGGGGGATAAAGACACGTATGTAATACCTTAATCAATAAAGAAAAAAATTGATTTTTAAAACAGAGAAGGTAGAGGAAGAGAAAGAAACATTGATGTAAGGGACAACATCCATTGGATACCTCCCACATGCCCCCTACCAGGGATTGAGCCTGCAAACTACCATGTACTCTGAATGGGAATGGAACTAGCAACCTTTCAGTACACGAGACAATGCCTAACCAGCTAAGCCACATTTTGCTCTGAGGTCTTAGCTATTCCTGGATGTTAACTGTTTCAAATTGATAAGATTTTGACTAAAATCATATTGAATATATAAATCAATTTCAGGAGACTTAATCTCTCTAAGATATTCAGGTTTTCTACAACTGCTAAGACTTGTGCTATTTTAAGTGATAGAAGTCAATGGCTCTTGAATCAAGCATGCATGTCTTAAGCAACAGTTTTAGTGACTCAACAAGCTGATTGCCTGGAAATAAATTCTAATTTTGTGCTCTGACTCTTCACAAGGTATTTTAGGATCCCCTTTGTGCTACTGCTTTTTATAGCATTCTGTATTTTTGAGCTCATTGTTCAACATGCACTTAAAAAGTCATTGTGATGTCAGGATGGCTATGCAATGCAGAATAAGTATCCTTTTCAAAGTGAAAATTTTAATTTTTGGAATAAGGTAGCCTTCCCATTTAGTATTCATTCATCTTGAACTCCTAAATATTCTTTGTTTAAAACACATTGCATTTTTGTCTTCTTAGTATTTTTTATCTTTAGAGCAACTTTGTTGAAGTAATAATTGGTATATAAAAATTACACACAATGTATATAGTTTTGTGAGTTTGGACATATGTATACACTCCTGTTACTATTACCCACAGTCAGGATAATAAACATATCAATATCAAAAAGTTTTTCTTGTGTTTTGTTTTTATAATAAGAATATCTAATATGAGATCTATCTGCTTAACAAAATTTTTTTAATTTAATAAATCTTTATTGTTCAGATTATTATAATTGTTCCTCGTTTTTCCCTCATAGCTCCCCTCCATCTGGTTGCCACCCCACCCTCTGCCCTTACCCCCTTACCCCACTGTCCTAATCCATAGGTGTACGATTTTTGTTCAGTCTCTTCCCGCACTCCCCACACCCCAGAATTGTCTGTTCACTCCCTTTCTATGCCCCTGATTCTATTATATTCACCTGTTTATTCTGTTCATCATATTTTTTTATTCACTTGATTTTTAGATTCACTTGTTGATAGATATGTATTTCTTGTTTATAATTTTTATCTTTACATTTTTCTTCTTCTTCCTCTTCTTAAAGAATACCTTTCAACATTTCGTATAATACTCTTTTGGTGGTGATGAACTCCTTTAGCTTTTTCTTATCTGTGAAGGTCTTATCTGAACTTTGATTCTGAATGATAGCTTTGCTGGGTAGAGTAATCTTGGTTGTAGGTTCTTGCTATTCATTACCTTGAATATTTCTTGCCACTCCTGTCTGGCCTGCATAGCTTCTGTTGAGAAATCAGCTGACATTCGTATGGGTGGTTCCTTGTATGTAACTGTTTTTCTCTTGCTGCTTTTAATATTCTCCCTTTGTCTTTTGCTCTTGGCATTTTTATTATGATGTGTCTTGGTGTGGTCCTCTTTGGATTCCTTTTATTTGGGATTCTGTGTGCTTCCTTGACTTGTGAGTCTATTTCTTTCACCAGGTTGGGGAAGTTTTCAGTCATTATTTATTCAAATAGGTTTTCAGTATCTTGCTCTCTCTCTTCTTCTGGCACCCCCATAATTTTGATGTTGGTACGCTTGAAGTTGTCCTGGAGGCTTCTTACACTATTTTCATATTTTTGGATATTTTTTTCTTTTTTTAAAAAAATATATTTTATTGATTTTTTTACAGAGAGGAAAGAAGAGGGATAGAAAGTCAGAAACATCAATGAGAGAGAAACATCGATCAGCTGACTCTTGGACACCTCCCACTGGGGATGTGCCCACAACCAAGGTACATGCCCTTGACTGGAATTGAACCCAGGACCCCTCATTCCGCAGGCCGACGCTCTATCCACTGTACCACACCGTTGTTGGCTGGATTATTTTTTTCTTTTTTCTTTTCCTGCTGAGTGTTTTTTGCTTCTTTGTATTTCAAATCTTTGACTTGACTCTTGCAATCCTCTAGTCTGCTGTTGGGTCTCTGTATATTATTTTTTATTTC
Organism: Antrozous pallidus; assembly: GCA_027563665.1. NCBI lineage: Eukaryota > Metazoa > Chordata > Mammalia > Chiroptera > Vespertilionidae > Antrozous > Antrozous pallidus. The sequence continues at coordinate 81,232,384 of CM050513.1, forward strand.
AGTCAGTGTATGCTTAATTTCTAGTTGGACCCTTTTCTTATCATTGAGGGTCTCACTAAATTTATCGGCCTTTTCTAGAAAATTCTTGATAAACCTTATAACCATAGTTTTGAACTCTATAACCAGTCATTTGCTTTCCTCCATTTCTTTCATTTGTGACCTGTTTCTTTGACTCTGAATTTTGGCTTCCTTGAGTTGATAGAGTGGCTTTGTATGCTAGGTGTCCTATAGGGCTCAGTGGCTCAGCTTTCCAGTTACCTGAGGTGGACACTCTTGGTTCACCTCTTTGTGGGCTGTGTGCTCAGTCTTGTTGTAGTTAAGACTTGAATGCTGTTGGTATCACTGGGAGTAATCCACCTCCAGGCCAATTGGCTGTGAGGATTAGCTTTGTCTGCAATGGGAGAACTTCTATGCTGGAGACACCCTTATGAAACAAGACTTGCAAAAACCTCTGTGCTCAGCTTGGATGGGACGGAGTCTCAGGGCAGAGCATGCAGCCTTGGTTTCCCATCAGGCCTGCCCTAATAGGCCCCTGTGTCTCAGTGTCCTGTGGTAACCACTGCAAGCTCCTCTGAGAGAAAGCTGCCCTTGAGTTCTGCCCACTGCCAGACAGTCCAGTTTTTTCCCTAAGTCTGAGTCCCCAGAGTCTCCAGAGAACTGGAATTTGGAAGTTTTTGTCTCCCTCTCATTTGGAAGTTTTTGTCTCCCTCTCATTTGACAAAGCCAGCTGTGCACTCAGTTGCCAGTCTTCTCCATGTGTGTGTCTGAGTACCTCTACCTCCTGCAGCTCCTTTGAATCTCAGTGTGCTTTTCTCTTTTCTTCTAGTAGAATTTCCACTTAACCAACCTTCCCGTGTTTCTGGATGATGTCCATTTTGTCTTTTAGTTGTAGTTTTGAATCTGTTGTGCAAGGCAGCAGTTTATGTGTTTACTGATGCCGCCATCATGGTTTCTTCCACTTGACAAATTTTTAAGTGTACGATATTTATTGATGATTAGCACAATGTTGTATAGCAGTTCTCTGGAGTTTACTCTTTTTGTATAACTATAACTTTATACCCATTGAACAGCAACTCCCCCTACTTCCCTCCATCCCCTGATAACCACCATTGCCTACTTCCCTACATTTTGACTATTTTATATGGAAGGAACATGCAGTATTTGTCTTTCTGTGATTGATTCACTTAAATGTGGCATGTCTTCTAGGTCCACCTATGTTGTTGCAAATAGTAGGATTTTCTATTTTCTAAAGGTTGATTAATATTCCATTGTATGTTATATACTACACTTTCTATATCCATTTATCTATTATGAACATTTTGGGGTATTTTCAGATCTTGGCTGTTGTGAATAATGCTGGGATGAACATGAGAGTCAACAATCTCTTCAAGATCCTGATTTCAGTTCATTTGGACATATATCCAAAAGCAGGATTGCTAGATCATAATATAGTCCTATTTTTAATATTTCGAGGAACCCCCATACTGTTTTCCATAGCTGCTAGACCATTTTACATTCACAGAAACAGTGTGCAGATATTCCAGTTTCTCCAGATCCACCAGTTTTTTAAAATTATTTTTTTGGGGGGGTATCTGAAGAATGCAGATAGTCATCTTGGCAGCCTGCTGCCTTCTTTCCTGCTCCCCTCCCACCTCCCCCAAGCAGCAGCATGTCAAGAACATTTTAAAAATCTACCAACTTTTAATCTTATCAATGAACTCATATTTGTCAAATATAATAAAATACATAAACCTAATAATAGAGCAGCAGATGGTCTTTTACATGGTGACAAATTGCATCTCTGGTTATTAAGCTCTGGGATTCATATTCATATTCAGTCAGTGGATATGAATGGTCACTGACATCTACTGACTGCTTACTGTGTGCCACCCCATTGATTCTTGCAAGCACCATGTTAGGTATTTTGGACCATTACCCTATATTCCTGATATGAAAAAAGAAGTGAAGAAAGTTAAGTACTAGACTCAAGGTCACTTAATAATAAAAGACAGAGACTTAATTTTAACTTTAGAGCCAGTTTTCTTAGCCTCTATACCTGCTTCTCTTGCAAGATCATCATTTGGGGAGAAGTGGTACTTCAGAGAATTTAATTACATTTTTTAGCTATGAAATCACCAAATTTTTCTAGTCACCTGTTCACATACTCCCAATGTAGAAACTGATGTGAATAGTTAATAAATGCTCAGATTTCCCCCCTGAATCCCGCATTCTCCATTCTTTAATTCACCCTGTATTTACTATCTCTACCTTAAATCTTATCTTTTTTATTTCTCATAATCCTTATTTGTTCTTTGATTGTGTAGACTCCACTTACTTATCTCTTGTTTTCCTTGCATTTGATTTACTAATGTGTATTAAAAGAACATTGTGTAATTTTATTACAAATGTAATAGCTGTGTTAATAAGAAACATGCCTTATGTAACATGTAGAAGATATTTACCAATGTGTATACTTTAAAATAATTTTTTGTTTGGAGTAGGGAATGCATGCACATAGCATTAGAAACAAAATTCTAAATGTCTATAAAAGTAGTAAGTGAAAAATGAGTTCTCTAGCCCCCTGTCCTTCAATTACTATTTCACTCCATGGAAGAACCACTAAGACTATGTTAAGACTATATTGGAATGCAGAAAGGAGAAATTCAATACTTTGTGAAATACATTTGTCTCTCTTAGATGCTTAATTTTGTGTGTTTTTTTCTTGCTTTTACATTATTGTCCTCTATTTGTTTTAATAGTTTTACATATCTTATGCATGGTAACTGGTATAATAATGCTCATTTTGGGAGGTTTAATTCATTATCAGTGAATTGCAATGTTTTGTAGAGTATTTAATTTTGGTACGTGCCTGTCTTTGCTTTATCATAAATCTCTTGAAAGCTGAGGAGGCAACTTGCTTAACTGAAGTGCAATTATTGGTCTGTTAGATTATAATTCAATCCATATTTGGGGTAAAGAAGGATAAATAGCTAAAAAAAATTGAGAATTGCAGAGAAATTGCTAAATGACTATTACCTATCACTTTCTAATTATAAGTGGGTATTGCGTGATATCTATAAGACTAGTATTATACCTAATTTTAAGCATCAAAACTAAAGAAGGCAATTTCTAGCCTAATTTTAACCCTCAACAATTGGGTTTATTTTTTAGTATATATTTTTATTTATTTCAGAGAGAAGAAGAGAGAGCGAGAGAGAGAAGCATCAATGATGAGAGAGAATCATTGATTGGCTACCTCCTACACACCACCACTAGGGACTGAGTCAGAAATCTGGGCATGTGCCCTGACTGAGGTTCGAACCCTGACCCCCTGGTTCATGGGTTGACACTCAGCCATTGAGCCATATTGGTCAGGCAACCCTTAAGTACTGTTAAATGTATTTAGTATTTATTTTGTATGTGGTGAAACTTTCGTAATAGGATACAGAACAGAGTCACTTTTACTAAAACTGAACCATTCCAGACAAGGTCAACAGGCTTGATTCAATTCGGACCTGGTATATTTCAAACTCTTAGAGGCTGAGGAATTGGATCTTGAAACTTTCCTGTTTTCTAGGACTGGGAATTTAAATTTTGGGTTTACTAGTATGTACCTACTTAATCTTTACAAACTACACATGCCCTCACACATTTTTAAGTCTGTATCTTAAGTTTTGAATCATATTAAGAGTCTATGAAGTATGTCATTTCCTATATATTACAAATGTAGATGATTTAAAACAAAACTTTTTCATCTCGCTTTAAATAATACCCAATAGAACCTAAATACTGGAGTGATTTGTTATCTAGCAGCATACACTTTAAAGATACAGGAATAAGAGGGGTTTGCAATTGTGGCAAAGCAAAGAATTTGGAGAAACCTCTCCATAACAACCAACTACAAAACTGCACAGAATTGTGAGAAAACCCACTCAGGGCAGGCAAACTCAATAAAGAGGGACAAAATTATTGAGAAGCCTTTATGACTCAAATATTTCTAGAGGTCTAGGTAAGGGCATCAGGATATCTGCAACCTTATTGTCTGGGCTATTCCTAGCCACCTAGCCAGCTGTAGTTTTGCCAGCCTACCAGAGAAGAGATGGATCCAAGACAAACAAACAAATACCTTTGCTGTTTGGAGGAGCAAATAACTTCAGGGTGGGAAGTAAAATTACTGTTTTGTCAACTGAAACTTAAAAAGTCAGTGGAAACTTTGCTAGCCCAATGTCCTGTTCTGCCCAAAGTGAGCCAGAAAGTCAGCAGGGAGATTCTGCAAGTAAATCATCATAGGAGGGCTGAGACAGGCTCTGTGCTCATTCCAGGCTAGACTGGAAAACTACACACATGCAAACAGCGAAAGTCGAGACAGACCTTAGCACTGGCTGTCACTGGGAGTGATTTGGAATGTGCTTCCTAAATCCCATGCAAATTATTTCACTGAAGATGGAAGGTGTATAGCCCAACGTGGTTAGACAATGTCAACCCAAATCATTAGTTAACTTCTAAGGTATGCAGACCTAGGAGCAACTCCTGGCAAATCAAGTAAAAACATAAAGATTAAAAAAAAGTAAGACTAAAAAATGAGCAGAGACATCAGAGGCTAATTCTGCAGGGGAGACATTCCATAGTTTAAACCCAGGCAAGTTACGACAACAAAATTCTCAGAAAAATAAAATAGAGCTCATAATTTTCACAAATTATCATCTGAAATGTCCAATTTTAACCAAGATTTAGGAGACATGCAAAGAAAAATAAAGTATGACTATTCAGGAAGGAAAAATAAATAACATTGAGAGGGACCAAATGTTGGATTTATTAGACAAAATCTTCAAAGCTGCATTACAAATATGTTCTCAAGGTTAAAGAAAATGATGTTTCAAGAATCAAAATATGACAATAATTCAATAAATAGGAAATATTATCAGAGAAAAAGAAGCTACAAAAGGAACCAAGAGGAAATTCTAGAGTTTAAATAATACTAACTAAAATTATGTACTCCCTAGATAGCAGACCTGAGATGGGAGAAGAGAGGCTCAGTGAATTTAAAGAGAAATCAATAGAAAGTGTTCAATCTAAAGATCAGGAGAAAAAAGAAGTAAGGAAATACACACCCTGTGTATTTCCCATGCATGCTCAACTACTCCATTAACCTTCCTCATGAGAGCCATGTTAGAAATATAATGTCATTTGCCATTTAAAGCTCAAGTAAAAGCAAAAAAATAAAAAAGTCACCAACCCTAGGTCAATGCATTTAATTACTTGGTATTAGAACTTACATAACAATGCAAAACATTTCCATTGAACTGAGGGAACAACACAGCAATCTTTTGAACTAAAAACCAGAAACCTGTTTCCTATGTATGTTTCTTCTTCTTCGTCCCCAAACAACCAGTTTTTATGGAAATACTCTCCCTTTTTCATATTTCCTACTCTGAAAATGGTCTTCTAAGATTCTGGTAGGGTTTTCCAAGGACATCTGAAGTTCAGGTTGATAACAAATATTGGACATCAGCACCATTTAGGTTCTCAACACATGGTTCCCAAATAGGAGTGGGTCTCAATGGCTGCAGAGCAAGAGCAGCCGGAGCCAAGCAGCCACGTGGCACCCAAGGACCCGCTGTATCCTAACAGGCCTAACACTTTTCTGCAGACCCAGTGAGTTGGTGCGACTATTTGGAGTAGCTCAGTCTGGAAGCCAGTTAGCAGTATGGCAGCGGCTTGATTCAAGAATGCTGTTTACTAGAATCAATGGCAAGAGAAATCAACCATAAACTCTGCCTGCTTCTTTAAGAAGGGACAGAGTGTGTTTTTGCACAGAAGGCCAGAGCGGGGCCTGTCTGATTTAGTGGCAAGTTGTCAGAAAAACATCCCTCGGGCAGATTCTGTTCTAATGTTAGACCTTCTCTTAGCAAATTAACCATTACCTACTCATTCAAGATAATTTGCCTCATGTGGTGAGTGCCTATCTTTCTGTGCATTGTTTTCTTCACATACATTTTCATATGATGGTGAGACCATGGGGTAGGGTTTTATGTGCATTTAAGGTTTTATGTGAATTTTTGTCTGATATAAACCTTACAGGTCAGCATCAATAAACACTGAGTTACCCTCTTACACAACCCTATGAGACCATCATTATTCCTACTGTTATTATTATTATCTCCCTCCTTTTATGGCAGAGGAAAACGGGCTCCGAAAAGGTTAAATGCATAGACTAAGGTCCCTCAGTTCAAAAAGGATTCAGATTCATTTGTGTCTAAAATTTTGGTCCCATAGCCTATGTATTTTTGTTCGTTTGTTTTTAATATATTTGCATTGATTTCAGAGAAGAAGGGAGATGGAGAGAGAGGGAATCATTGATCAGCTGCTTCCTGCATGTCCTCTACTGGGGATTGAACCCCCAACCTGGGTACATACCCTTGATCAGAACTGAACCTGGGACTCTGCAGCCCGCAGACCAACACTCTATCCACTGAGCAAAACTGGCTAGGGCACATAGCCTATGTTTTTAAAATCACTCTATAAAATGGCATACCTAAACTCTGAAAACTTTTCTCTGAAGTTGAAACATGCTTTTGGTTCTATGGTGTACCACAAAAACAAAATAATGATTTCTTCTCTTCCTTATTTACATAGTTTTTGCAAAAATATCATTTTGCTGTTCCACACTTTGCTAGTATCCTTTCTTGCTAATTTTTCTCCTACTAGGAGAACTATTATGGAAGCAGGTATACTTGCCAGAAACAGCACTTTATGTCATTTCCATGTTTATAAGAGAAGTTATATAGCTCACTTTACTCAGAAGGAAATTAAGATAACATTTTGTTTGCCTTCGTTCTTAATTAAGATATCGGTTTGATTTGCAAAATTCCAAAACATCTTGAATCTATGTATTTTTATAAAATATTTCTCCATTTTTTAGTTGCATTTTCCAAAAGCAAGGTTTAAGAGAATATATTCTAGACTTATGTTTGGACTCTTTTTTTTTTAAAGCATCCTTCCTTCGGGATTTAGTTAAAGTTTTTCAGAGGACCTGCCATTCTGGGTATGCTTTAGCTTCAATAGAAAATTCTAATATACTCTGTATATTATGTCATGTATCTAAAAGTATAGGGAGGAACATGCTAGGGGACTGTTGGAAATTGGTAATTGGGAAAAAGGCTTTCCAAAGGAACAAGAGCAGCACTGGGAGCAATAATCAGGCTCTGAATGATTGCCTCGCAGTACAGAATGCCCCAGGGTGGAGAACAGAAGAGAGTGAGACTTGAATGCAACATAAGGGTGAGATGCTATAAAGAATACATAATAGCAGCTAAGAAAGCCCTGATCAAGAAGGAGATAAAGTAGGCCAAGCATCATCCATGTGTCTCAGGAGCCTTTTGAGGATGATGATGAAACTGGCTGGGGCAGAAGCTAAGCCAAGGAAGGAGAATCACTCTTGGAGAGGAGGCCTTGGGGGTTGGGTGGCCTACATATATGGTTAATTCTGGAGTGTAGCTCTAAAGCCAAGATAGTCCCAAGTATCCACTTGTATCTATTGAGAGTCATTCAGGCTTTTGCTTAGTAATTGTTTTCCCCTAACCCCTCTGTATGTCTGCTTCATGAGACCCTAGATGATTCCCAGATATAACTGTTCCATCCTCTCAAGGACAGGAATTCTGACACCTCCATTCACCACAATCCCTAATCACATGCTCTCCACAATTGAAGTCTACTTTTCTGTTAGCAGTTGTATTATTATTATTATTATTATTATTATTATTATTATTATTTTATTATTGCTCTTGCCCCCACATTACACATCTTAAATAAAGCCTGATCTATAGGCTTTATTTCCCTTACTCTTTTCTTTTGAGTCAAAACTTAAAAACAAAACAAGAATAACAACAAAAACTCCATCTACTTAAAAAAATAGGATGGGGAGTTGGGGAACTTTGTAGAGTAAGAAACCACAACACAGAAACGAAAGTTTACTAAGCATACTCTTAGAGAGTGTCATCAATAGTGTCAACAATAAAATCCTGGGAATTAGGAATCTGATTCTAGTCATTCATTTCTCACAGAAATAATGATTTTTATGGATGACTGTTCCCAAGTGGTTAATGAGTCCTGGAGTCAGTGTTCCAGATGAAAGCATCTGTTCTAAGCTCTGTTAAAGTACTTCCAAAATTGCTTCTTCACATCTCCACATTTCACTGGAGAAGCCAAATGCAGCTAGAAGTAATTACTTCAGCCAAGCCCTGATGCTAATGGTGCTTCCTTACTAGCTTTGTGTCTCAGTGAGGAGCCAGAGTATATTTTTAATGAGTTGAGGATGGTGATAAAATTAAAATGGAATGTTGGGCAGAAGAAATATGTAATCCTATTATACTAATGTCTCAACATAAAGGGAATGGTGACAGGGATTGTATTACTTCTGCTCTTGTCTTTGTCTTTTATGATCCTGGCTGCTTGAGCTCTTTCCCTTTGGGAAATGCACACTTCTCTCCCCAGCGACACCTTTCCCTTCCTGCAGGTGTCAGATCAGATTGCAGCCTCTCCAGGAAGCTTTTTCTGACCACCATATTCATCTTCCCCTGAAAGCTAGTGGTGCTGGTGATTGAGCACCAAAAACTCAGTGATGTGTTTCATGCCACAAGTCTCTCTCCTTCTGTGGCAGTGCCACATTCCAAGCAGTATCAATAGGTTGCTTTTATATTTAGAAAGCATAGAAAGAGTAAATGTAGAGAACGTGGGCAACATTCCATTTTGTTCAACATTTTTTGAGGGCTTATTGCCTATGAGCACTGTGAGAAATAAAACAATGAACCGGAAGCCATTGCTTTTACCCAAAATGTTATTGAAGTATGCAAACACATCACACTTCCCAGGAACACATCCAAAAGTATGTAGTCATCTTCATAAACATCATATAAACTCTTTCCAATGAGAGCACTGTAAGTGATTGAAGGCCTGAAAGACATAGTCATTCATACATTCATCTATTCATTTACCCATCCAATTATTTGGAAGCATTAGTGTGTTAGGTATGGGGGCACAGACCAAAAAAAAAAGTTCCTAGATGAAGTTCCTACCCTGCTGGAGACTCTGTCTATGAATATAGGGAGACAAAACCCAGGTTAGAACCACATCGTGAAGAACTGTGTATGCCATGGTAAGGCTTTTGAATTTTATTCTGTATTCTATGGGGAATATTGAGAATGTTAAGCAAGGAAGTAATGAGAATGATTTGTGTTCTAGAGGGATCTTTCCAGCATTATTAGGAGTGCTAATAGCAGACTAGAGATATGGCAGACAAAATTTAGATATTGGGAGATCAGAAAAAGGTAATCAGATATATAAGATAATCTCTCCAAACAGAATTTAATAGGTATCTTGATCACCACTTGGGAGCTGAAAATATTTCTAGCTGAATACTTGTACCAGTTTAAAATCTTTTAGGTCAAATACATCAAAGACAATTAAAACAATTAGGAACTTCTTGGCTTTTGAAAAGAAGTAATTTTTGAAAACAAAATTTTGGTCATAATTATATGCATTTTTATTAAAGTTATGTGCAATGAGAAGCTATATTTTTCGAGTTGGCTGACTTAAACATGGAACCATTAAAAGTAAAATGGCACTCAAATGGAGTTGAAAATATTTTATGGTTTAATAGAACTTTTTTGTCTCTCACATAGGATTTTATTTTATTAATAAGACACTAAAATTCAGTTCATTTCCTTTATCTTTACTTTGTTCTCTTCCAAGAGTTGAAATATTCATTTTCATATAAAAGAATATGTAGAAAAACAATTTATAAAACAATAAAAGTAGTAAAATTTTTCTAGACATGTAGAGGGAACAATTTCACATGAGCAAAAATTCTTTGGTTAACACACAGAGGAATTAACAGATCTTGTTCTGCACAGCTGTAACCTGCCCTGCTATAAAATTCGGTTAAAAGAAAATTCCTTAGTCCAGACCGAGTTTCTCCATCTCCTTTCCCTCCTTCCTTGGAACAAATAGGACACCCCTAGGTTGAGCATCTTGTGGGGTCCATAGCTAAAGATTCTACTTGTGTACATAAACTTAGCTTGTCCTCTCCAGTTTTGATGGTAGATTTATAACCCCACCTATCAAAAAGTCAAAATTCTGTTGCCTATTAGTCTTAATAAAGCAGCAGGAGTTTCCTGAAGGTAATCCTGACAAGCCTAATTGTTCACAGCTGGAGGGTGTAGGTTGGTTCCTTGCATGAGAGTTTAACCCTTTCTTTCCCCATTTCCCTCTTGACTTTACAGTTAGGAGTTGGACTGCAAGGATCTATAACAGAGATCTTGCATATTTTCATTATAGTGATGATCTGTTTAAACTCTGACAAGACCATGAGATATTGATTTGGGTTTGATTACTTAGTTAATGCTATCTACACATGTTGGCTGCTTCACTGAAACGTGGCAATGTGAAGAAGCAATTCTGGAAGTAATTAACCACAATGCGAGCACAATATGACCGCTGGAATGGTCAAAATGAAAGACTCACAATATCAAGTGTGAGTTTGTAAGGCCAATGGAACTCTCATTTTTTTCTGGTTACATGTAAAATAGTATAACTTTTTGAAAAAGAAAATTGGTAGGTTTTAGTAAAGTTAAATACACTTAGCATAGGACCCAGCAATGCCAGTCCTTGGGTATTTAACCAAAATAAATGAAAACACATATTCACTAAAAGACTTTTACATGAATATTTATGGAAGATTTATTCATAATACCCAATGTGAAGACAACCGACATGTCCATCAAAAAATGAATGTATAAATAAACGGTGGCATATCCACACACTAGAATCTATGAATTACTGATACATACCACAACATGGATTCATCCTAAAAGCATAACGCTGAGTGAAAGAAACCAGGCCCCAAAGAGCATAAGCTGTATGAGTTTCTAGAATAGTCAAGTCTGACCTGAAGTAACAAAAAGCAGATCCGTAGTTGCCTCATGCAGGGGCGATGGGGGAACTTTTGAGGGAGGTGAAAATGTGTATATCTATCAAAATATATCTAAGTAGATGCATTAAATGTGTGCATTTTATTTCATGTAACTTATACCCAATGAAGTAAAAACATATTATATATGTAAATTTTATTTTGTTATTTTGTCTGTAAAAATAGGATTAATGTTAAAGGTTGCATAGTATCCAATATAAGAATATGTGATATAATGAAAAATTAATAGTAGAATCTTTTTAGTCCAAGATATATGTTATGTTTGAATTCACCTCTTAGAAGTCATTAAACTCTTGTTCCTCCCATAGCTTCCCTTTTTTACTTATTATTTTAATGAAAGGAAACTATAACATATATGTTATATTGGCCGATTTCAATCAGATGAAAGAATGTGTCTGAGGGCCATAAAATGTGGGTGAGAAAATTCTAGTTCTTGTATTTTTTATTTAAAAAAAATTAGTGTTTTTATTGATTTTTTAAAAGAGAGAGTGAGAGAGAGAAACATCAATGTGAGAGAGAAACATTGATAGGTTGCCTTCCACATGTACCCCAATGGGAACTGAATAGGCAATGGGAATATGTTCCCTGACTGGAAATAGAAGCAGCAACCAGTGCCCAGGACTATGCTCAACTAACTGAGCCACACCAGGGCAAGTTCTTCTACTTTTAGAATGAATGAGCTGAAACCAGTTAGCATTTATTTTCCACTTTGAGAAACATTTGCTTTTGGTACACTTTTTTATAGACAATGGGTGAGTTATGGTTCCCAGAGACTTGCTCAGGGTGAGATGAAAGAAGTGTTTCTGTTTTTATTTGCATTTTTATTGGTCTATATTGCATTATTCTTTTGCATTGCACCCACTTGCTGGACAATGGCAATTTAGATGCATCTGTAAACCGCTAGAATCTACAACTCTATGATGGAAAAATTTTAGGGGAGTTTGATTTGGGCATGAGTTCAGGTTCAGGCCAAAAAAAGTGTAGCTTTCAAAATAACAATTTAAAATATGTCAGATTTTTTGCAGTAGGCTATGAATAGACTATTTCTTTCATAAATTCAATCAAATAAAGTAAATGGTCACTGTGCAAAGCCCCATGTTGGGATGGCAGGGAAAACACAGATGACTAAGGCACCCACTGTTCCTACGTACCTAGAAAAATTAGATGGCCTTCTTTATTTGAACATTAATTTACACATGGTTTGGTGATTGTATACTACATCACTGAGAAAATGAAATTGGCTGCCAATAAAATGGAAACATTTATTAAGCAAATCTCTGTGAAGATCATTAGCATTATGAAACTCTCTGATACTTAAATGTTCAATAGTAGAGGGTGTGCACTGTAGAGGGCACCTTTTACACATTAGTACAAAGGCTTTTCTTCCCCAAGACAGATGCAGCCTCCAGCCTGTGTACATGTGTTGTGTTTCTGCCCCTATTTGTCAGCTCAGCTGGGCATCTTTGTCCTATTGCACTATAGTGGTCTGACCTTAGTATCCAAGCTGAATTAAGGAGAATATTTAATGTCCAATTAAAGTTTTATTTTTTAGGAGAATATTGTGAGGCCATTGATATACAACAGCTAGTATTATTTGCCACCTGAATAATACCGAAAGGCAATGTGTTATTTTTAATAAGAATAGAAAGAGGTTTGAGGGATAAGTTTGGTTTTTGTTTATTTTTGTTCACGTGTTTGTACTTGACTGTATCCCTTCTGGGTGTGTGGCTGCGTAATTACTGTTCACTCCCACACCCAGAACACCTAAGAACCAGGTGGCTGCGTGCGGCTCTATAGAGAGACTTTCTCATTCTCAGGACATATCACAGATGTGGATCATCACACATGGAGTGCTTTTGATTGACTTCTGATTTGTACATTGAAAATGTCATATACTTTGGTTCATTTGATTAAAAATATTACATTAAAATGTAAACATATTGCATAACAGAATAAGCTAGAATTTCTAGTTTATTTAGCAACTTTCTAACTTAAACTTCCTTTTTGTGTGACCTTAATATAGATTCCCAGGTCTACAGAGAAAATTTGAGGTTTTGAAAATTACATAATCAAAAGATGCATGCATTTCATTGCTATATAAACCATGATTATGATGTGTACATTACCTCTAAATACCGGTAGACATACTAGTCAAATTTTAAAATCCTGACATGAATAATATTTGTGCCTATGCCTTCAATACTCTGTGCGAGGGTCAATGTGGTTCTTATTTCTAATTCCAAAAACTTACTGATGGCTTTCCCCTAAGGACTTAGCTTTCCATGTGAGTGAAAATTCAAAATCAAAAATCAAATCAAATACACATCAAGTATTCTAGAAGTGAAGCCTTTTAAAAAAAATCTACAAGCTGTTTTGAACGCAAGACAGAACTTTGTCCTTAGGTAAAAATAGTCTGAGTTCCAACTGGAGGTCTATAGGGCTCTTTGTCCAGTCAGCTTTCTCCTCTCCACGCCCTTTGAACTCTGGCTGCTATGACCTGCTGGGACTCTCAGCTCAAGTCCTGCCCCGAAGACCTTCATCTTGCTTTCCTGCCCTGCACTGTGGCCTGGAAATTGTCTGCAGGCCGGTAAGCAGGGCCGTTCTTCTGTATCTCAGGGGTCCCTGGCCTTCATGGCTTGATGTTTTGTGGGTGTGTTGTTGTTGTTTGTAGGACAAATAAATTTTAAAAGTGTGCAGAGAATGACTTATTCCCCACTTTCTAACCCCATCTGCAATGGTGGTGAAATCTTCATATCTTAATATACAGCCACATTGAGAGTGGGAATAGGGGACGTGACCTATTCCTTGAATGGTTTTGTCTGGGCTCAGGAAAGATTCCTTTTCTCTTGTACCAACATTATTTACACTCTTTAGTTGCACCGTGTTGTAGGAAGGCCACCTACTCTACTGAAGGGCTTTGACCACAATTGTGAGGTGACCTATTTGAGGACGAGCTGTGGTCTGCGGGAAGCTGAGGCTGCAGAATGTCTTCCTTGGCCTCTGAGTGAACTCAGCTCGAAAAACTCATGGGCTTTCATTAAAAAAAAAACCAAAAGTCTTCATTTTGAAATTATTTTAGACTTAGGGAAACATTGAAAAAAAATCACACTGATATGGAATTAGCATTGATACATGTTATTAACTAATCTATAGATCTTTAAAAATATATACTTTTATTGATTTCAGAGAGGAAGAGACAGGGAATGAGATATAGAAACATCATTGATAGGAGATAATCATTCATCAGTTGCCTCCTGCAAGCCCCCAACTAGGGACTGAGCCCACAACCGGGGCATGTGCCCTGACCAGGAATCGAGCTGTGATCTTCTGGTTCATGCTCAACCACTGAGCCACCTGTCTGGGTTTAATCTATAGATTTTATTAAAAATTTGTCACTGTTCCCACTCATGTCCTTTTTATGGTCCAAGATTTCATCCAGAATCCCCCTAAAAATACATCCATCTTAAGTATATATATTTCAGTGAGTTTTGACAGCCTTATGTACCATGTAACTGATAGCACTGTAATAACAAACATGGAGTGAAACGGGAGACCTAAAGATAGGCATGCCATTTATACAACTTTGCAAAAAACCCTGCATTTAACATTCTCCAAGTCTGTTCCCCACTGATTGACGGGGGAAGGGACTTCACTAGACAAAGGCAGTTGATACTCATGCCCAGCATGAGTATCAATTCAAGTGAGGTGGGATACTAATTGCCCATCACACCTGAAAAATGAGTCAGTGGCCAGAATGGGTATAGCCACTGCAAGCACTCAAAAATCTAAATATGTAAACTTCCAAACAAAGGAAATTAGCCCCTTCTCTCTCTTGCCTGTTATGTGCCATGTAGCCACATGGCACCTGGCCATGTTTGGCTCCACATTTTATTTATTTATTTATTTTTTATTTTAAATATATTTTATTGATTTTTTACAGAGCAGAAGGGAGAGGGATAGAAAGTCAGAAACATCGATGAGAGAGAAACATCGATCAACTGCCTCTTGCACGCCCCCCACTGGGGATGTGCCCGCAGCCAAGGTACATGCCCTTGACCAGAATCGAACCCGGGACCCTTGAGTCCGCAGTCCGATGCTCTATCCACTGAGCCAAACTGGTCTTGGCATGGCTCCACATTTTAATCTTGTCTGAATGCTGAACCACACCCAGCTGCAACATGGGATGGAAATTCTGGACGCTGGCCCTCTTTCTGGCTCTGATGAACTCCCAGCTAGCCCTCTTCTAAGACTGGCGTGGGTAAAATGGGATGTTGGAAGCAAAGAAATGTAACTGTTCACCAATAAAATCTTCTATTCACCTCTCATCCTCCCCTGGGAGCTTCTGAAAATTCTTATTTCAATCATGCTCCATGAACCCCCAAACAATGGAGGGTCACCACTTGTGTATCCCTCTGGCAATATAACCATTCCCAAAAATAATATATAGAACATTTTTATTAATTCCAAAAGAATCCCTACATTTCCACCACCTGGTTGTGCCCTTCCTGTACAATCTCTATCCACTTACAGCTCTATAAGCACTGACCTGCTTTTGTCACTGTAGAGATCTGTCTTTTCAAGGATTTCAAATAGGAGGAATCATATGGTGCACCCGCATCTGCGCTGGCTTTTTGTGTTCAGCATAATTGCTTGGGAATTTATCCATGTTGTTTTATTAGTAGTTATTTTTTTAATGCTGAGTTTGGAAATACCCTACAATTTGTTTATTCATTTCCTGATGAATGTTTGGATTGTTTTGGGGTTTGAGGTATCCAGAGGAAAAATCATGGGAAATGATTGTCCTTCTGTTTACTCTTCCTTCACATATGATTCTTAGCTACAGAAGATAAACACAAAGAACAATAGCAGGCTGGGCATCAGAACACCACCTACTGTCCCTGGGTCAGTGCCCTCACTTCAAAGCTGCATTGAAGAATTTGGTTTGGACTTAAGGCTTAAGTGGGGTTTCTTCTTCCCTCTGTCTTAAATCTGAGATATCTGGGGTTATAACAATGCAGACTAAATTATTCACCTAATTTCAAGCACAAAGTTGAGATAAAGAGAGCTAGTGTTGAGAGTATGGGCTCAGGTTCAAGTCTCAGTTCTGCTAATTATTGAACAAATTAATTCACCTCTGTGCCTCAGTTTTCTCTTCTATAAAATGGGATAACAACAAAAAAATTCTTAGGACTTTGTGAGAATTAAAAATGTTACTGCATGAATTTAGAACAGTGAATTCAGTAAATTTTGGTTATTGTTTTTCAAATATTGAATATGTGCATCTCTTTCAGGCTCACCTGGGTGTTTCTTGTGGTCAGAGATATACAGATATGTTTTCTACCTATTGAATTATCTCTAGGTTTAACACAGGACTGGGTAAATATTGAACAACTGTCCAATATTTGCTTTTCAATAAAATATTGGTGTCCAATTTTTTAAATAATTTTCATAATGATGAACTTTAGCTGATCTTTTGTTTGTTTCCCAAATCCAGTAATGATATCCTGCTATCCTAAGTTAGCATTCTTTCTAACATATGCCACAAATGTTAGAAACATATGACATATTTGTATTTCTGAGAATAGTATTTGAAGTTCAAGTATCCTCCTGGAAATATGAAGACAGAGATTTTGCTGATGATAATGTGAGAAGTAGCAGACATCAGTGATTAAGAACACAGATTTTCATTCAGCATGACCTAGGTTTAAATCTAGGTTTACTTACCTAGGTTTACTTACTTACTTGCTATGGGACCTTGAGAAAGTTACTGACCACTCAGTGCCTCAGTTTCTCCTCTGTAAAGTATTTTACCTAATAATAGACAAACATGTAAATTGACCATACCTCTGCTATGCCCATAGCCAATCAGAGTGAGTATGCAAATTAATCCAACAAAGATAGCAGTTAATTTGCATTCATAGGTCCCCAGTGCCTGTGTCCCAGGAACATACTGGTACCCGGGTCAGTGTGAGGTAAGCCATCAGAGCCGAGGGGGCAGGGTTGTAGCCAGTGATCTGAGGGGCCTAAAGGTCCCCTGTCCAGGCTGAAGGGTTGGGGTGGAGTCTGTGATTGGGTCCATCACAGGGCACTGGGTGTCCCCTGGCTGAGGTCCCCTGCCCAAGGCCAAAAGCCTCAGCCAGAAGCTTTCAGCCTTGGGCAGGCTGGGGCTGGGGTAGAGCCTGTGATCCAGTTGATTTCAGGGTGCTAGGGGTCCCCTGGCCGAGGTCCCTTGTTCAAGGCAGAAAGTAAGCAATCAATGGGACATCCCCTGAGGACTCCCAGTATGTGGGAGGGGGCAGGTTGGGCTGAGGGACCACCCACACCCAGTGCATGAATTTTGTGCACCAGACCCCTAGTCCTATATAATAAAAACCTACAATGTAAATTGTCACCTCTCATGGTCATTTGACCAGGAGACCAGCAGTTGTACCGCTCGCTATGATGTGCACTGACCATGAGGATGCAGTGCAGAATTAAGTGGGCAATGGAAATGCCCTGTGACCTCTTGTGAGTTATCTGTGAGCCTGGGAGACTGTACAGAGGGGTGGTGAGAATGCGGGGTGTCTGTTGAACTCACTCTCACTCCCCCTGCTATCCTCCCATGAAATGCCAGAGCTCATGTGCACCCAGAAGCTCCTGCACTCAGGTGCTCATGCCTGTGAGGAGTCTGCCCTGCACCCATGCACAGCCTCTTCAGAGTGAGCCAGGCAGCCACAGAGACTGCAGGGGCCGATCGAGTTCTTGCAGGAACTGGTCTACGAGGCTGGCCAGGAAAGAGTGTTCTGCCTGCCTGGCTTCCATGAAGTGCCTGCTGGGCAGCCCAGAGGCCCATGCTGTGCCCTGGCCTGCTGTGTCTGAATCTGCTCCCTGCATCTCCATTTGGGGACTCAGGTAGAGATGGGTGCACAGGGCCAAGGGCCCAGGTGCTCCCCAGGGCCCAGAGGTCAGCTGAGACCTGCTCTTCCACACCAGACGTTTGCGCTTCGATCACTGGCTAGGCCTAGAGACCAAACCCATGCATGAATTTCATGCCCTGGGCCTCTAGGAGACAATAATAATACCCAGGTCATTGAGTTATACTGAGCATTGATGTATTAATGCAAGGAAAGCACTTGGGAAAGTGCCTTGCACAATGTTAACATTCAATAAATGTTATTCATTATAATTATTGTTATTGTAAGATAGTATAGCTCCAATTTTCCAAGACAGTCCCAATGTCAAATATTCTGCTTCACTAGCTTAATTGTACTAAAATTCATTGGCCCCTGTGTCCAAATTAAGGATTCGGAAAATATGGTCACAGCAGCATTGGATGTTTTTCATCTTCTTAGCGCCAAGCTTCCTTATGCACCTGCAGGAGCATGTGCGGCAAGTAGCAGTGATTTAATTTCCACGGATTCCTTGGAGTCAGCACCATGCAGCATGTTTGGACAGATGGAAACACTAAAAAGACACTAAATTACTTACACTTATGATCATGTAGTTAAGAGAACACTGAACTTCAGAAGATTCAAATTCTGGTTGTTCCCTGACTCTGGCTACTTTACCTCTGTGAGCCTCATCACGATATGAGCATAGTGCTTGTTGTTCTGTCAAGTTCATAAGGGTCTTTCAAGTATTAAATAAGAAAATAGAGGGAAAAGCCCTATGAAACTTATGCAATGATGTATAAAAGTACATAACATGTTTGTTTATGTGAGTGGTGAATATTCTGACAAATTAATTGTTCAGATAGTGGAGAATTTTCACACATAACAAATGAATGGCCAATTGGCAAAAAATTAAAATGCATTGAGAGCCGAACCGGTTTGGCTCAGTGGATAGAGCGTCGGCCTGCGGACTGAAAGGTCCCAGGTTCGATTCCGGTCAAGGGCATGTACCTTGGCTGCGGGCACATCCCCAGCTGGAGGTGTGCAAGAGGCAGCTGATCGATGTTTCTCTCCCATCGATGTTTCTGACTTTCTATCCCTCTCCCTTCCTCTCTGTGAAAAATCAATAAAATATATATATTTTAAAAAATGCATTGAGAAAATATGTAGTACCTAAATCATTTTGCCATATACATATAATGTACTTTTCTCATTATTTTTTGTGATAAAGGGAGACTTCATTTATTACGACTAGAGCCTCCTCAGTATTTCTAGATATTCCTGTGATTATATCCTAGATGTTCTCCCAAGGTCCTGTTTCCACCTCTTATTCTGGCCCCGATCACTGTTGTTGCCCTCTGGTCCTTGGGCCTGACCTTGACACCCCTTTACCCATGGTGATTATTTCTGCCATGATCCTCAGAGTGGCAATGTACACATGTTATGAGATGCAGATGCTACTGTGTTCAGAATTTGATTGTGTTCTCTCTCTGCTTAAAGCCCTTCCCTGGTTCTCCACTGCCCTCAGAAAAAAAAAAGGTTAAACTCCTTAACAGACCTCAAAAGACCAGTTTCTTCTGACCCCTCCCTCCTTCTACAGTCTCACCTGTCACCACTATCCCCGTAGTTGACACCTCCATCATATTGAATTTCCTGGGTTCCTCTACACATGCCTTACTTTCATTCAACCCAAGCTTTTGTGTATGTTCTTCGCTCAAGACATCCTTGCTTACCTTATGAATTCTTCATCATCTTTTATGTGCTAGCTTCAGCCTGGGACACAGATTTGCATCCATGAGGATGGTTAACTGGGCCATCTCAGAAACTGCAGTACAGCCAGCTGGTCTAGGGTTTGCCTTCCCAGCTCCCTGCACATCCTCTGTGGTCAGCTGTTTTCTCTGTTTTCGAATCAGCCTGTCTTATGCAGTGTTCTATTTTATCTTGCAGGATTCAATATGTGCATATAGCTTTTAAAATGTTTTATAGAAAGCCCTTTAAGACCCCACATAGCCAGGGTTCATTCATTTCTGACATGTATTTTGTACTATATGCTAAGACGGTTATAACTTAAGGGGACATCAAAGATAGATGATACGGTTGTTGTTTTTCAAATAGAAACAAATAATCGTTGTATTACAGATACTCAGCCATACCAGTGAATAAAAGATATGATGAGAACATACTGAATGAATGGACTTTTATTTTACTTCTATAAGGTATAGATGAGTTGATGGCTTTGGATTTGGGCTTGGGTCCTACTTCCACTACTCACTGACTCTGGGCTCTTGGATAAGAACTCTCTTAGCCTCATCTGCAAGACAGGGAAGACTTCTGACTCAGATGTCTATTATGATTAGATTAGAGGTTTGGTGCATGAAATTTGTGCATGGGAAGGGGGGTCTCTTAGCCCAGCTTGCACTTTCTCCAATCCAGGACCCCTCGGGGGATGTCTGACTGCCAGTTTAGGCCCTATCTCATAGGCAGTCGGACATCCCTCACACAACTCTCACAATCTGGGACTGCTGGCTCCTAATAACTCACCTGCCTGCCTGCCTGCCTGATCTCCCCTAAACCCTCGGCTTGCCTGCCTGATCATCCCTAACCCCTCTGCCTGCCGACCTGATCACCCCTAACTGCTTTCCCCTACTGGCCCGATTGCCCCTAACTCTCTGCTTTGGCCCTGCCACCGTGGCTTTGTCCAGAAGGATGTTTGGAAGACATCCAGTCTATCCAGTCTAATTAGCATATTACCCTTTTATTAGTATAGATAAGACAAAGCATGTGATGTGCTTTACACAGGGACCAATATACTAAATACATTAAATATCAAATTTTAAAAATTAAATTGAAATGTCCCTGAAATTGTTAACAATAGAAGTGGCTAATAGAATTTAAAAAATGATTAAAGCTGTTAATGGCAGAGGGAATAGAAATTGTTATTTTGGGATCTTTGACTAAATTAATGGCATGTTATATTGAGAGAGATACTGAAATAAGCATAAAGAATCTGAAATCCAATTGAATTTTGACACTTTGACATTAAATAATTGTATGACTTGATGCAAATCATTTGACAGTTCTGACTTTATTTGCTTATCTATAAAACTACAGGAGTTCATATGGTCCCTTCTAATAATACTAGACATTTCTGTACTACAACTTTGACTGTCATCTCTTGAATACTTTCCAAATTGGTTTAAAGAATTGAAATTATATGACCACATGCCTCTTTTATTCCCTATTTCTACTGTTCTAGGATAATAACAGGAAACATTTTCATATACACAATTCTTTCTTTATAAGTAGTATGTTGAGATAAGAGTTTAACATTTGAGGGAAAAATATATTGTGGCTGTAGAACATGATATTGAAGTTTAATTTGAGCTTCAGTGGAGGCATTTATGAGTGCCTTCTTTAACTCATTGGACAGCTTCTTTCCTTCAGCATCTAACATCGGATATCAAAGGAGACATCAAAGGCTGCTCTGGCCTCAGTAGAATGCCTTTGGTTATTAAGGAATAGATGAAGCACTTCATTTGTTCAGGGAGTGCATTCCAGAGAGAGTCCACAGGCACCAAAATTCTCTTTGTTGTTTTTGTTAAACTGCAATCTTTCCTAAGATGAGCTGTGCCATCCCTATTTTGGTTAGCTGAGAAATCTGTTCCCCACTGCTCAAAAGGAAATGGGATTTTTAAATTTTTTTCTTCTAAAACTTTGAATTCAGATTCTTTTTTGAAGATGTGAATCTTTCTCCTCTTTTATTGCCTTAAAGACCAAGGAAAAATATATGAGTATAACTAATGTTTTAGAAAAAAAATTATATAATCTCTGCAATTTGTGGCCATAGTATAAAATAATTACAACTTTTTGCCATGAGATGCTAGTCCCAGAGCCAATATTTAGGCAAAATTTTTTTAAGTTTTTATATATTCTGTGAAGGGCTGGAGACTCTAATAGAATATTTTCATTTAAAAGATCAGATCAGAAATTAAGATAGGAAAGCAATACTTTCCAAGTGGTTCTTCTCTATCCTCCTATCCATATCCCAAACTGTGAGCACTTTCACATTTCACCCTGTTTTAGCCCCAGATGGTAACAAGTGAAAAAAGAAGAGCAAGCAAGTAAGAAAGAGTGAGAGATATAGCAGGGTTGGGAAGACAAACTTCTAATCAGAGGAGTTATAGAGATTTTGTTAAGTTCATGTCAGCTGAGTAGATATTTGTGGAGAGTCTTTATATAAGGTATATGGTAGTCATTTGGTGGTACAAATGCATAAGAAAGTGAGGGTGTTCATTATCCAGGAGTTCACAAATATGTGAGAGAGATGGATTAAATGCATTTTTAACTGCTACCAGGTTGATACTGATAAGGACTAGCATATAGACACTAAGAGTGAATCTACACAGAGTTAAGAGAAGGGCCTCTCAGAGAAGATAGACTGCTTTTTACATTTTGTTAACTTTGGCCAAGGTATTGATTGTTCTAAAGACCCAGCTTCTTCATTTGTAAATGGAGATAATAACATCTACTTATAAGGGTCACTGTGAGGAGGTAGGCATAGAGGATTATAAGCATAGATACTTATGTGTATTGACGCAATGTCAGACATATAGCAAGAGTTCACAAAACGATGTTTAAATTATATGAACATCCACAGAAGGGAGAGATTGAGTTCTACCAGGAGGTTCTGGACAACCTTTTAGAGAAGCTGAGATTTGATTTTGGTCTTAAAGAATGAACAGGTTTCTGATAGGAATCAAGGAAAGGAAAGGCATTCTGGACAGAAGCAGCTGTATATTTCAGAGGTTCAAGTGCAAAGAAGGAGGACTCTGAGAGCATGCAGGGGGATTTGGGTAGTGAGACATTGTTTAGATTTGCAGCTCATGGTCAAATATTAGAAGATGAGAGTTGGGAATAGTAGCGAGGGGCTCTTTGAGGTAATCTAGGAGATTACCTGAACTAAGGAACTTCAGGGCAAGTAGGAAAGGGAGTTCAGACTGAAGACTCCTTGTGAAGGTGGAGGAATCAAGGATGGGAGGACTGATTAACTATGAAGTGTCAACTTTAAGAAGACATAATTTGTGGCTCTGAGGTTTTGAACCTGATCAGCTGAGAAGGTGGATGTCAATGCTCAGAGCTGTTTTTATTGTTGGCTGTCTTTGTAGCAGCAAACCTTGGAAAATTTGACTGCGTTGCAAAGTAATGACATTTGGATAGCTCCTTATGTTTACATAGCACATTCCAGATCTTTATCTCGTGATTTGAATTAAGTAGCTGAGAATATTTGATATAATGCTTGAGTATTATTTCTATTTCTTTGTTCTTCTCAGCTATAAATTGGAGATTTGCCTTAGGATTTATATCAAACAAGTTAATATATTTAAATCACAATGACGCATATAAGTTATTTCCCATTATTATTTATGGTTTTGTTGTTATTAAGTTGTAGTTCTGAAGACCCTATATAATGGGCTGATGAGGAAAATCCCTAGCCCAATTTTCTCATGGAGAGGGGGTGAGGGAAGAGATTTAGAGAACTTAAACCCCTGTACAAATTTATGAATTTCAGCCTCTGCTCTAGAGAGTGGGGAAAAGGCCAGATCATTTTTGGCTTATTTTCTCTTTTATTATGGGTTGACAGAGAGGAATAGAAACTTTGAAATAAAAGTCCTTTCTTTAACCATTGACCACCCTAGTCTGTCATTGCTATGGGAAGCTGACTTTTAATTAAGAGTAAATTATTTGGCCCCTTTAGAATCATTTCTTGAAGACATGGAAATTTTCATGAAGGAAAAATCGCCAGAGAAGAAAGAGCCCTATAAATAAAACTCCTCAAAGTAACAAACCAAACATATTTTCAAGGAACCAGAATATGAGCAATTTACCTCAATATAAAATTTTAAAAGAAATCTTCAAACATGAAGTTTGTTGGTGCATAAAAGGGGAGCCACTGCTAATTTCATTCTCCATGTTAATACACATGAGCACAAGAATGAGAAAATGAGCTTTCAGGAACACTTTTCACTCATCTCCAGCTCTCTGGAGCACCTTTCCCCACACTGTTATTCTCTTTCCCTTCCCACCACTGCTTATTTTGATCTCATAAAGAAGTTGCAGGAGTATCCAGAGTTTGTTCTTTGTGGTGTTGGGCCAAAAACAATACCCATTAGGATGGCAGGTAGAGAGGAGGAGGACACTTAACAGGGCTTTGGCAATTTGCATCACAGATCCTGTGGAGATCGAAAGTTCGAGATAAACTTTTACTTCAGGAAAATGCATAAATGCAAATATGTGCAAAATGTTACATATAAGCAAGACTTGTGGGCTCCCTTAAGCACATCTTGGAACAGGAATTGCACCTGTTTGGGGAAAATTGGCAGTTTCTCTGGGTTTCCTTCTTACCAAGCCCACCATTTGGAGCTAACAGAGAAGAGAGGGAGAAAAATGATAAATATGGTGCTTGGAGTGAATTCAGTCCAGGGCTTACTGCAAGTGATTCAGTTTTAGTGCTTTCCAGATTCGTAATTTCTCCATTCCCTAAAATTTTAGACTGTCAATTTTCTAAGGATTGTAGTTCTAGTAACGGGTGACCTGATATTAGGAGAGATGGAAGAAGGATGGAGAAAGAAGACTCATGATTTGAGTGAGTAAGTCATTTCCTCTCTCTGTTCCATTTGAGTACTTTTAACTGTTATAAAATATATGAGACCACATATTTTCATAGCATCAAAACAGATATTTTTGAATTATTACTTTACTCTGGTAGTCAGGCCTTACAAAAGGATTTTCCAAGAGAAATCTCATTCTAGTGCAAAAATTTAAGGGAGTTGGGAAAATGTTTTCTGAGAGAAAAATTGGATTAAAATGAGTAAATGAGCAGGGAGAAAGTCAAAGTATGTGAAAAGTGAAGGTAAGGGACGTGATTTCTGAATTTTATGATTAGATACAACTCATTTTTGTCTCCTCTCTGCCCTTTAATATGTACTTAATTTGCATGTAGTTTGCACAAAGTAATTACCTCTGGATAGAACCAAAGAATCTATGCAAAATTTGACATTGAATAGGAAGTAAACAATCACATAATTTAAACTTGTGAAGCTCATAGTCTCATTTACTTGTCCTTACTTAGCCAGCTAGCCCATGTACTAAAGATGGGCTGAATTCTCTCTCTTGATGAGTGGGTGCACTATGGCTGACTCAAGGCCCTTATATGCTTTCTGCCCATTCTGGAAGATCATATCCTGGTAGCCAAGCAGTAGTAATTACCTCTGGAGACAGCCAAATAATTTGTGCATAATTTGACCTTGAAAAGAAAGTAAGTGATCACCATAATTTAAAATTGTTTTTTTCTGAAGAATATAGAGAAAATGATAACATGACACAAAGCAGGTGGCCACTGAGCCCACCTTTGATGCTTATTAACTTTGTGACTTTGGGGACATCACATAACCTCATCAAACCATGCTTCACCCTCCTTTTTTTAACACAAGAAACAGGTCTGTTTGGGAAATATTCAGTTACATACAACAGCTTATTTATCCTCCAGAATAGAACCAGGAAGGAGATACTATTATTGTCTCCATTTTATAATTGAGAAAAATACAGAGATGTAGACAGGTTAAGGCACTTGCTCAAGACTACCCAGACAGGAAGCAGCAGAACTGGCGCATTGAAATGAAGGTGATCTGGCTCCAGACGCCATGCCCTTAGCTTTAGTCCTTGTCAGGTCACACATGGACCCTATGCACAGATAGCAAGAAGAGAGTGAAGAAAGAGCCATACCACTCCAGGTTCATAGGTGGTAGGTTTAATCAGCAAGAGAACCTAAGATGAGGCTTGTCTTGGGTGACTGCAAGATGAATAAATCTCTGCACTTGCCCTTAACAATCTTAAAAGATTATATACGAGCTTTAACTATGTTTGGTTACATGTTCAGTGCAGATGGTCTCAATAATACCTTACTCTCTGAATGAAGGCCAGGTCCTTGGCACAGCTTCCACGGTGCGAATGGTGGGCAGAGTATACATTTCAAGGGCAGTGGAAGGGCTGAGGCGCAGCCTCTGATGACTAGGGTCCATTCAGCTGAAGGATCAACCAGCAGCTGGTGACTACTTCCAGTAGCCCTTTCCATCTGTCTGCAATTAATGCAGTTTGGATGAAACCTTTTTTGAAGACTAAAGCTTGCTTTTGAAATAAAACATTATGCATGTGGTAGATTCTTAACATTATTTGGAGGGAAATTTTTCCTTTCTGTTTCAGGTATATGACTAAAAGCAGCAATAGATACTTCTGTTTTCATTAGACCTTTTTTTTTTAAAAAGGACTCTTTTGATGATGTTATGTAAGTATGTTATATTTTTGGACTATCTGAGAATGAATGCTTTATTTTAATTGGGCTCAGAGACATGGCCTGGGTATTTAATAAACTCTGCTTTGGAGTCTAACACCAGGGTCTAGTGCATGTTGTAACAACAGTGGGTATAGCACATATTGCTGAAGTTGAATTCAGCAAGAAAATGGTGCCACAAACCTACCCATTCTCTTTTATTGATGGAGTCTCCTTGGATGATGTTGCTCTTTCTTATAAATCTTATATCAACAGTAATATATAAAATACCTTCCTGCTTATTTGTAATATCAGCCTCTAATATAATGTAATTATTTACTCAACATTAAGACATACTTTTGGGAGAAGAAAGTTATCCTAAAAATGGAATAAAATAAAGGTCATGATATTTTTTGTTTTGTTTTTCTGGGTTTTTGTTTGTTTTTTAAAGAGGCAGGCACATGAGTCTAGGAAATACACTGCAGCATCTTGCATGGAATTAAGATGCCATTGCCTGCCTTCAACTATTTGTGTTTGTGTGTTATCTGGGAATTGCATGCGTGTTACTGTAATGAAAATCTTCAAATTTCAATCCATCTGTTCTTTGAGTAATTTACATCTCAAAAGCCCATTTTACTTCTTTCAATTATTTTTGTTTTCATTATCAAATTTCTTTGCATATTATTTTCAGTGAAATTATATTCTTTGAAGGTATATTCCCTACCAGTTTTGTAGCTGGCATTGCCACTAAAATGTCTTTAAGAATTTAAATTTGTTCAGAAAATTTACCAGTTACTTTAATCCACCCTAATAGAGGACAGTTTATAAATGTGTAACTGAGAAAATATTATTGCATAGTTACTATTACACAGGTGAGATACATTATACTGATGCTATACACTTATTCCAAATTTTAGAATTGGGCCACTTACACAAACAAGTCCATGATATTCATTTTTAAAATCCAGCCAGGACTGCTTCAAAACATAATTCCTTATTGTTTATTCAAGCAAAGAACGCTCAGTGACTTCAACAGGAACAATGCAATGGATCTGAACTGAAATGAGAGAATGCCCAGACTGTGAACAAAGTTCATCCTGGCAGCAATGTCACCTTGGCCTCTGCAGTATTCTGATCCAAGGTAGCCATGGGGTCTTACTAGTTAATGAGATGAAACAAAAAGCAAAGAAAAATCATCTTTCTCTGGGGTCTGCTGAAATAAAACATTGCTGGTATTTTGTCTCAAAACATTCAAGAATTGGCATTGTTCCAACTGTTTTTATGGAAGAAACAACAATATTATGAATCACGTTAAAAATAACTCTCTGAAGGGCCGCGTGAGCAGAAATGTTAAGAACTTGGGCTTCATGTTTTTAAAGCCTGGCTCTTGTAATTTATTACCCTGTTTCCCCAAAAGTATGACATCCCCTGAAAATAAGACCTACTTGCTGTAATATAAGGCATCACCCTCCCCCCCCCCCCAAAAAAAAAATCTAGCACATCTTCGGGAGCAATATGCCTGGAACAGATTACTTAACTTCTCTAAGCCTCACCCTGCCAGTAAAGGGGGGGGGGGGGGGAGAACAATGATATCTCCATCCTAGAGTGTGACAAGGATAAAATAAACTGTGAGGCATTTAGCTCAGTGACAAGAGGGGCATAGTAACTCAGCTTTGCCCTTGCCTATCATCACCTTTTTTCTTACTCTTCTTTCACCCGGGCTTCCCACTTTTCCCAGTTGGTTCATTATTAGGATGAAATGCTCATCATAAGAAGTCTCTGTAAAGTGTGTTGGGATGTCCAGAAAGCTGTGTCATACTCTACCAAGTGGCTGTTTACTCACTATTTTTTGGTGTTGATTCTCTGGAGTGACTGTGCTTATGCTGCTGTATTTTCTGCCTGTGGGTGATGGAAGGGTTCACACTACTCTACAGATGAAGAGAATTCAGTTTCATTCTTGCCTTACATGTCTGCAAGATCAGTAGAAATGACATTTTTGAAGCCTCATCTAGGTATATGTTGGACAGGTTTTTAATAATCCTACTATGTTCTATTTTGGTTTTGTACTTTGAGAAAAGAACAGTTACATTCTATTCAAGGCATACAGAAATTTGAATGACAAATAGAAATGAATAGCTTGTGAATTTATTTTCATTTGTGTCAGTTTATTTAGGAAAAAAATAGCACGGGCTAATTAAATATCCCAATGTTACAACAGAGTCTAAAGATGTCTGGAAATGTGTAATTTCATTATGTCACCATTTGCCCATAATAGTTCTAGAAATATTAGGACCAGGATAGATGTTGGTCAATGAGCCTGGTTCAATGAGAGGCTTTCATAGAAATGGGTGACATTATTAGTTTGGTTAAGGGGCCATTTAAACATTTTATTATATAGTATATATACTATATGGTATTTATATGGGAAGTTGTTTAAATAAGGCTAAATTAGTTTATGATGGGGTGCTTTTTGTTCCTTTTTATTTAACTTCATTTTGAAGTCTACCTTTGAAAAATAGGAATTCAAGAGTTTTATTTGCAAGGAAGGTTTTGGGGGAACATTTATTGATTGTCACCATGTACCAGTGATGATTGCAAGAATAATAATAAAAACATAGAGTCATTCAATAAACTCTCTTTTATGTTCTTTCAAAACCTCTAAAATCAATTCTGAACTGCATATGGAGAGCTAGAGGCAGTTATTTGGAAGTGAGTTTAAAGCAGAATTGGATTTCATTTGAGAAAGTGAAATATTAATGAATATCAACATTTTAATTTCTGTGCCCTTGAAACTGTTTATAAAAACAGTTTCTAATACAAATAATAAAATGTCATGTTTAATAAAATGCTAACACTTCAAATTCTTTCCCTTTACCTTGAAACCACCAGCCAGTAGCAATAGCTTTTTTTGATTTCTGTTTTAGCTGCTTTAGAATGATTTAAATGTGTTCTATTCTGTAATCAAAATTATTTACAAGTTAGATCTAACAAAAGCCTCCAGCAGAGTTATGCCAACCCTTACTCTATTTGATGGCCAGTTTCTATTGCATGTGACTTGGTGGAAGCTGAAAGTAATGAGCAGGATAGATGATGGAGAGTTGGAGATTAATGGTATAAAAACAAAATCCAACAATCTGAAGCTCATAAGAGACATACTTAAAATTAAAATATGTGGCCAAAACCTAAGGGATCATTTAAAGACTGTCATGCCCGTACAGATACAAAATAAAAAATGGAGGTTTTTATTATGGCAAAAATTTAAAACATGTTAACAAGGTTACAATTATATTAAACAAATAAATTTACAGCTAAAATTATCTTAATCAAGAGATTGTCTAATAATATTGCAGGTATGTATTCTAAACAGGATAGTTACAATATATTTTGAAAAAAATGAATTAAAATGGCAAATATTATTGTATCTGAAAGCCTTATCAATTTACAATGTCAAGTTTAGTAGACAGAAAATTAAGAATAAAAATACAATTTTTAAAACAGTATCACATAATAAATGGAATAAACATATCTCTGGAATAGTAAAACTTAATATTAAGACAAAATAACTATTTTACTTAAAGTTCAGGTAAATTATATTTTAGATGTGCTTAGGCAAGAAAAACATAATTGATAAATATCATCTATCTGCATATATAAAATTCTAATATGCAAATAGACTGAACAGCGGAACAACTGAACAACTGAACAACCAGTTGCTATGATGTGTGCTGACCGCGATGGGGTGGGCACAGAACATGGCGGACATTGGCCATGATGGGAGGGTGGAACAGGTGAGCAAGGGCACCAGACCAAGGTGGGGCTGCTGGTCGCTGTCGTCAGGGTGAGCTTCTAGTGGTTCCTGAAAATTCTTTGCTCCCAGGTACAGCAGTCCTGCCTGGTGCTTGCACCTGTTGCCAGTGCCAGCCTTGCTCGCACCCACTGTTGATGCCAGAGCCACTGCTCGTACCCACTGCTGGTGCCCAGCACCCGCCCCAATCACTCGGTGCCGTCAGTGGGTGCAAGTGACAGCTGCTGGCCCTGATCACCCCTCAGGGCTTCTCTACCTTCCCCTCTATCTCCCCCCCCCCCCCCACTGATGGTGCTGATCTGGTGAGGCGGGGACCTCCGCTTGCAACCACTGCTGACAATCAGCAGGTGCAAGCCCGGCCAGTGCCATCAGTGCATGGGAATGGCGGCAGTGCGAGCAGGGCTGCGGGCAGACAAAGGGCTGGGGGTCACAGCAGAAGGGGCCAGGTGGGGGCATGGAGGATGGGCCAAGAACTGCTCCTGTGCCCACATATCCCGCGGCCCACAGTTCCTTTCAAGGTGTATGATTTGTGCACTGGGCTCCTAGTAAATGTATAAAATCTATTATCCTATATTTTTACCTTGTAATGTGATAAATAGGAAAAGACTTTAAAACTATTCAACTATGTGATTTTTAAATTGTCCCCTTAATGACTATGTCATGGAGAAAATTCAGATTACAACAATGTGTTATTTAAAGGATGTATATATTACTTTTAAAATTATTTATATAGAGAATAATAAACATTATTTTTAAATACAACTGCTAAGTTTATTAAAAATTAATGAGTATAGCCCTATAAAGCAAGATCTAGGTAAGGTAAATTTCTTTGAGTGTGTGTGTGTGTGTGTGTGTGTGTGTGTGTGTCATAAAGAAGAGATATATCAAGACCTTGGAGACAAAAAATATTATCGATATAATAACAAGCAACAATAAAAATCTACAAATGGAACACTTACTCTAGACCACTTACAGTGCTCAGCACTTTTCATTTTTATACCATTAACCTCCGACTCTCCATCATCTATCCTGCTCATTACTTTCAGCTTCCACCAAGTCACATGCAATAGAAACTGGCCATCAAATAGAGTAAGGGTTGGCATAACTCTGCTGGAGGCTTTTGTTAAAGATCTAACTTGTAAATAATTTTGATTACAGAGTAGAACACATTTAAATCATTCTAAAGCAGCTAAAACAGAAATCAAAAAAAGCTATTGCTACTGGCTGGTGGTTTCAAGGTAAAGGGAAAGAATTTGAAGTGTTAGCATTTTATTAAACATGACATTTTATTATTTATATTAGAAACTGTTTTTATAAGCAGTGTACCAGGGTTCCCTTTTCTCCGCATCCTCGCCAGCACTTGTCATGTGTTGGTTTATTGATGTAGCCATTCTGACAGGTGTGATGTGATATCCTCAGGGTCATTTTAATTTGAATCCCTCTGATAATTAGTGACTTTGAGCAATTTTTCACATGTCTTTTGGCAATCTTGTATGTCCACTCTGGAGAAGTGGCTGTTGAGATCCTTTTGCCCATTGTAAAATTGAATTGTTTGTCTTTCTTTTGTTAAGTTGTATGAGTTCCTTATATATTTTGGATATTAATTTCTTATCAGATGTTAATTCCTTATCAGACATATTTCATTGCCAAATATGTCTCCCATACAGTGGGCTCCCTTTTCATTTTGTTTCTGGAAAGTATTATGCTAAGTAAAATAAGCCAGCCAGGGAAAGCCATGTATCATATGTCACAAATATAATCTCACTCATAAACCAGACAGAGAAAAACATGTATCGCAAGATCTCACTCATATGTAGAATTAAAGGAGCAAAACAACAACAACAAACAAACAAACAAACAAAACTGATCAACAAAATAGTTAGAAACATAGAAGTATGGAAGAGACTGTTGAATCTCAGAGGGAAGGCAGGTGTCAGTATTTGGTGGAAAAGGATTAACCAAGGAACTTATATGCATATATGCATATCTCATGGACACATGTGTGCATATCTTCATGGTGAAGGCCTGGAGCAGTGGTAGGTGTGGTCTAGAAGGGGTCAATGGGGGGAAAAAAGGAGACATCTGTAATACTTTCAACAATAAAGAGGAAATTTTTTTAACAACTACTTTTTATCTTCAAAAAGAAAAATAATTTATTTTTGCTGGATTCTGTTCTCTTATAATGCCTCATTTTCCGTTAACTTTGGGTTAATTTTATTTTATTTTTGAGCCTACCTTATACCTCTAATCTAATATCAGGGTATTCTTACCTTTATAGTAAAACTAGGGGCCCTGTGCATAGATTTGTACACCAGTGGAGTCCCTTAGTCTGGCCTGCACCCTCTCACAAACTGGAACTCCTCAGGGGATGTCAGACTGCTGGTTTCGGCCTCACCCTCTCAGGCCAGGCCAAGGGACCCCACTGGTGCACGAATCTGTGCATTTGCACTGGGCCTCTAGTATGCATGTAAGATTTTTGGTTAATCTCTTCCCACCCTCCTCCCTAACCCTTCTCTCTGAGATTCATCAGTCTGTTCCATGTTTCCATGCCTGTGCTTTGAGAATCTGCCCCCTGGTGATCAGTGTGTATTATAGCTACCAGTTAAACAGTCAAATGGTTGCTTAGGTTTTTTTTTTTTAATATATATATATATATATATATATATATATATATATATATATATATATGGATGGGGCCTGTGCCTTAAGGCTACCAGTCTCCAGAGAACTAAGGTGCATAGTCCAAAGAGACAGGTGGATGAAAACAAGTGTAAGCTGCCACACCAACTGTTCTCAGCTTATCAAACAATGATTTCTATAATATGACCTGTCTTCAGTAAGGAAGTGTCTGCCCTGTGCTCCTTTGATCTCTGTGAAAACCCCTTTCATGTCCCAGGTAATTCAGGGTTCCAGTTCAGGACTCCAGGTTCTGGAGAAGGCCACACACAAATGAAAAGAGATTAGAAAAGTATTAATTTGGAAAATGGGGGCCAGGTGTTAGCCCAACCCTAGTGGGAGGACTAAGCCTTGCTTTGGCCTTTCCATTCCTTTCATTCAGGTTTGGGATACACCCATTGTCCTTAGGCAGGCAATAAGCAGATTATCTCATCAGTAAGGATTTACATGATTATTTGGTGGGGAAGTTGCTTCCACTACCATTGTCTCAATCAGATAGGGAGTGGTTGACTCTGACCTTTCAGAACTTCATTGTTGACCAGCTTTCCGGATTCCTTGTCCACACCTTTCTAATTAGTGAGACAATGATTGGTTTCCAGCAGATCTCTGACATAGGGCTCTTCATTCTGTGCCACTTTAGCTGTCAAAGAGGTTATGCAGTGGCTTCTTCCCATATGGTGGTCTGGAAATAGATTCTTCCCTTTCTTTGGTGGATCTCATGGAAAAATTAATATACTGGGCATTGCCTTCAACTCTCAAGAATCCATACATATACTCATAAAAGTAATAATATTTCTTAGCAGAGGTCTCTGGTGGAAATTTGGTCCACAACTTCTCTATATGAGTCTATCCAAGTGTGCAATCAAAATATCTTGTATATCTCATCTTCATCTTAGTCATTTCTTTCTTCTCTAGACCTCATACTCTTTTGTTCATGTGTTTCAAACTTTTAAAATGTGACAGGTAGGTGCCCACGTATATTTCAAGGAAGATTGTTCCCAATCGATATTTCATATTCCTTAAAGTTAGCTTTATTAAAATTTGATATCTTGACAGCGCATAAATTATCTCTAATTTATTCCCTAGGTGATGTTTATGCTTTGCCTGCATTTTTATGTCCTTTGGTACAATGATTATTCTCATATTGAATATGCTTGGTTGGTTCTGTGGTTCTGTAGATTTCTCTTTCTTTATCATTGTCTGTACTAGTATAACTTAGCTGTGGTTTTATTTGTTTTATTAGGCTGTTTTTATTATCACAGGTTCTTTTTTTCTGAATGTCAGTTCTGCTTCTAATGGTCTCCTTTGATGCTTGACTTCTTTTATAGGACATGAATTTCACACAATTTTAATAGTATCTTTGTGCCTTGTTTTGGCAATAATTATCCCTTCTTTTAAAGTAGTGAGAATAAACTGCTCTATATCATGTAAAGCATTTTCAGATGATGGATGCTTTCTCTACCTTTCTGTCCTATCACTAGTTGCCCGACTACTAAAACCTGCCTTTCAAACACCTTATTTGTGTTCTGTGTATGACTTTCCTGTTTTAAATAGTATCCTTTTGTGAATTTCTCTTTAGACTTGCCTCTTTTTCTTTATCTAGATAGGAAGAGGTCTCCTGCTATTTGGTTTCAGTCTTTTTCAGCGTAATTAAACAGAGGGGGAAAACACACTGTGGTATGTTTATAGTGAGAAGGCAGAGAATGCTCCCCTCCAATTAATCTTTCCTTCCATATATATCTCAGATGCATTCAAATAGCAGATTCTAGAATAATATTACTTAACTGAAAGGGTAAAAGGGTTGAAATAATAATGATGACAATCATACTTATGAAAACTTATTAATAATTAATATTATTTAACCATAGAGTACATTCTCAATTATTACCTGTTTTCAACCTTACAAAGCTCTTGTGTGGTAAGTAGGCTGGTTAAATCGTTTACAAATTTTCAAAGGAGGAAATTTAGTCTCCTAGAGATTCAGGGACTTGCTAGTGGTCACCTAGCATGGTTGGACCTTGAACTAATATATTCTGACGCAAAGCTTAAAATGTTATCTACTCTAACATTATAATTTCTAAATTAATGCTAGGACTTTCAACTAAGGAGAAATAGTCTTAGCCCAGTAAGAGATAATGTTAGTCTAGCAGGGTCTTTCTGACTGGCTGAAGTCATGCTGAGCTGGTTACTTCTCAGGTTGTTAATAAGTGGGCTACTCTGAAGTTCCCCAGCATAAGCTCTACCTAAAAAGAGCTAACAGCATGACTGGGAAATAGTTTATGTTTCCCAAAGTTTGGATGTCTTTTTGAACTTGACTACTTAATTTTGATCAGTTGGTCTGGCAAATCCCACAGAGAATCAATACTAATCAAGGATCATTATTCAAGATATGCTAGTGGCAAGTCCCTTTAATCCTCCACATTTCTCTCTTATCTCAAGTGGCCAATTGCAGGGCATTAGCACTTCTGTGTGTTTGATTAATTCAGTGAAAAAGTGTGCTAATCCACTGAATGACATGACATTGAGTCATAAATGTGTATACTTTTACGTTGTGTAGGAAACTGTAATTAAAAGTTAGAGGGTAAAGGAGTCATTGTATTTTGCCTGGAAGGAAAGTGAAATGTGGCTTATGCATTAGCAACTTCCTCCTGCCTACAGAAGCCCCTTCAGAGCTCAATCATCTTCCTAGCTGTCCAAGTCTAAACATCTGGCAATCATTTTGTCTGTTTCTTCTCCTTCACCTGTCACAATCAAGCAGTCACCAGGACCTGTGCTTTTGATCATTTAATTTCTCCAGAATTTGATCATTTATCTCCATCCCCACTGCCACCACCTTGGGTAAGGCTCTCTTATCTCACCGGAGTTACTGCAAATAGCCTCCTAACTCATATAAGGCAAGTCCTGGTCCCTGAATGAGTGGGTGTTCTTCCTGCTGATTTGGTAGCC
This sequence comes from Antrozous pallidus, assembly GCA_027563665.1. NCBI lineage: Eukaryota > Metazoa > Chordata > Mammalia > Chiroptera > Vespertilionidae > Antrozous > Antrozous pallidus. The sequence continues at coordinate 81,267,993 of CM050513.1, forward strand.
TGAGCCCTCTCTGGGACAGCAGGTCCAGGCATAGGTGACGTGGTCAGAGTTCTGGGGCAGGTATATGCTCTGAGATACAAAAGGAGCAGCCACTCGTTCACAGAAATGATATAAGTAATTTAGTTGTGAGGGTGCGTTAATGAGAAACCTATATATTGCCTAGTTTTTCTTATATTCCTGGGGTTGACAGCAGCATTGGTGGCACCTAAATTTTCTTACATAATTATTGGCTTTGGTCAATTAAAATAATTTGTCTCCAACTGAATCCTCTAAGCATTATGCAATGAAGGAATGATGATGCCTGGAATGCACTTAGCACTGAGACAGGAGTGGGAGTCGCTGAGGTACCTTCTGAAGGAGTGTCCCTCACCTGATGTTCCATGCTGCATTCGAAATTGCTAATCATTTAAAATTTCATGTCCCATCCCTTGTCTAGTTAAACTTTTTTTAAAAAAATATAGTACCTACAGATGTTTGTACACTCACAGGTTTCCTTGAGAGTTCCTACACTTATGCAGTGAAATGAGAAAGGTTAAATCCCGTGAATGCCCTCCAGTGGCCCAATCTGTCTCGGCTTCCACTTTTGTGGACCACGTTCTCTGAAACTCACCAATGCATCCTCCATAGCTCTCCTTCCGGCAAAGCCCAAGAGCTGAGGCTTCTTTAGGGTTATGTTACTCTCAGAGATTGCTCTATATTTTGCATGTAGAGCCATGATGAAATGTAGTTCTTCCATAGTTTGTTAGTTAGCCAATGCCCCTACTATAGAAAGTTTAGCTTGCTTATGTCCTAAGTCCTACCCCAGCAAGTGCTAGAAAACACATTTTCAATAAAACAAATGATGTAAGTCAAGGCAAAAGCAATGCAGCAAGACCGGGAGACAAAAAGCCAGGGTGTTGATTTGGAAACTCCTGAGAGTGAAAGCCAGTCCTGGAGGGTGAGTATGTGCTCAATAATCCTGAACTAAAAAGATACAAACAAGGGCATATGAGAACAAACAAAAGTGCTGGAGGGTTTGAGGGATGTGGTTATTGTCTAAAAAAAAGCTCTGGGCTCTTGATTTGCCATTATGAGCGGGGAAGTGGTGGGTAGATTGCCAGGTGAAAGGCCAGATGGGACAGACAAAGTGCACTGTGCAGCCTCCGTCTCCCCCTGGCTCTATGTCCTCTCATTCGAGCGTGAGGAGGTTTGGATTTCATTTCCATGTTTGCTCTGATGACTAACTTAGGTCTGAGTTCATCTGAAATGTTTCCTCCATGACCCATGACATGGTGCTATGACACCGGGAGGATGCTTGTCCCTGAGCTAGCCCTGGGCCTTGTCACGCAGGGCTGTCTGACTCACTTTCTTGTTTTTAATTTTTTTCCAAAATTTATGAGAGAGAGAGAGAGAGAGAGAGAGAGAGAGAGAGAGAGAGAGAGAGAAGAGAAGAGAAGAGAGGAGAGGAGAGGAGAGGAGAGGAGAGGAGAGGAGAGGAGAGGAGAGGAGAGGAGAGGAGGGGAGGGGAGAGGAGAGGAGAAGAGAGGAGAGAAAGAGAGAAAGAGAAAGAGAAAGACATTGATTTGTTATTCCACTTATTTATGCACTCGTTGTTTAAGTGTGCTGACCAGGGATCAAACTTGTGACTTTGATATATTGAGACAATGCTCTAACGCACTGAGCTAGCCTGCCAGGGGCTCTGGCTCACTTTTTAGCTGCTTTAGTACAGAGAGCAGTTCCAAAACTTGGCTGGGCATCAAGGACACAGCAGAGCATGTTAAAAATTCCAACTCTGGGTGATATGGCCAGAGATTCTGGTTTAATATACTCAGTGGACTTTAATTTGGGAACTGACATCATAGAATCATATGCAGTTTATTAATTTGTCAGATTAATGTCTATATTTCTGTGCATATTAATCTTTAGAAACTGGGTACTTAGCACTCAACTGTGGAAATCTGAGATTAAAAACAAACATATAAACAAAAAGCCCGAGTTAATTATGATTTTCCAAAGGGTCGGAACCTGCCGTTAACAACACAAACTGACAGTTTTTGCCAATCTCTACCTTCTAGAACTTAAAGGAGAGAAGTAATGCAATGTCTGCCTTAATAATATTAAAAATCTTGGCTTTCTTATGTATATAAATGGATAAAATTGAACCCACGAAGAAAGATCATAAAGATTGCCCCATTAGCATTGTTTATTTCATGAGAATTGGTACAAGATCGAAGATGATATAGATTTACTTAAGTGGACAGTTCTGTTTCTGCTATGCAGATGTGTGAAAGAAAAGACATGTACAACTTCGTAAAACAAAAGGATAAGACATAACAGAAAAAGTTATTTATTTAAGACAAAGTTTTATTTAAAGTTTTTTTCTGACTTCTCAATTGCTGTTGACAACTTCAGAGCCTCAAATGCTCAGATTTTGTATATCATGGCCTTACTGGATTTATTTTAGAATGAACCACTACCCATAGGACAAATATGGCCTCCACCTGTTGTTATGAGTCCCCCCCCCATTTTTATATATGTTTTATAAATGGTTAGAAAAAAATCCTAGGGATGAATAATATTTCATGACAGGTGCAAACTAGATAACATCCAAATGTTAGTGTCTATAAATGAACTTTGGTTGGAATACAACCAAGACCATTCATTTACATATAATATCTGGCTACTTTTTAAATAAATATTTTATTGATTTTTTTTAGAGAAAGAGGAAGAAAGAGGGAGAGAGGGGAGGAGGAGAAACATCAACATCTATTGAACTGCCTCCTGAGGCCCCCTACCTGGCATAGAGCCTGCAACCCTGGTACGTGCCCTGGCTAGGGTTCAATCCAGCATAGGACAACACCCATCCAACTGAGCTACACCTACCTACCAGGGTTCTGGCTGCTTTTTTAATGGCAGAACTGAGTAGTCACACAGAGGCAATGGGGCTTACACAGCCTAAAACACTTTCTCTCTGGCCCTTTGTAGAACAAATGTGTCTTCCTAAATTGGAAGCTCCTTGAGTCCAGGAACTGAATACCTATATTCTAATAAGCATCTAACAGAGTGCTTAGCACATAGTAAATTCTCAATAAATGTTTGAAGAAACATACATTTTAAAAATTATGTAGTACAAATGCACTAATCCTTTTTTTGTGCAGCAACTAACCCAGATACTTGGTTCAGAAGGGTCTTAATATTTGTGGGTGTTTTTTTTAAAATTGAAATGTAACTATCTTCTTGTTTAAATAATAGGTTCTCAAACTTCAAAGATCATAAAAAACTTCCTTAATAAGACACAGACTTCTGGGGCCCCACCCTGAGAGTCTCTGATTCAGTAGGTCTGGGGCAGAATCTGAGATTTTTCATTTCTAAAATGTTCCCAGGAGATGCTCATGCTGTGGGTCCAGGGACCACACTCTGAGACACTCTGATTAAGTATGCTTTTTAAAGCAGAGTGGGCATCAGAATCCACCGAGGAGGAGTGTTAAAGACACAGATTTCTAGGCTTCATGGCCAGAAATTCTGGTTCAGTAGGAATCTGTATATTTACCAAGTCATCCAGGTGTTTCTAGGATTTCGGGTGAGGGGGGTCACTTCTTTGGGGATCCATGTGTATAATCATATTCTCTGAGGTGTGAGTGCTGCTCTATATTCATATAATTAGTGCCATATTCATAAAATAACAGATTTATGGGTTTCACTGACAGAATGGTTGAATGAATTATTTAATTAAAAAAATAACTTGAGCCCTAGGCATGAAAAAAGTAGCATGTGGTCAGGTGGAGAGAAGAGCAGAGCAACCTGTGTTGTCTCTGGGGAGAGCGTCAGAGCAGGGCCCTGTAGGAAGTGACAAAACTGGACCCTGGATAAAGGGTCAGCAATTGGAAAAAATAATGCTCTAGTCTAGCAATTGGTTTTTCACTTCTTAGAGGAAATGACATGATCATACATATTATGTTTCCATTAAAATCTTCTGTTACTGAGAAACTGATAAAAGCTGAGGGTATAGTCCTTTTTCAAAAAAATAAAAAAGAAAAAAAGAAAGAAAGAAAGAGGAAAAAGGATATAATGGCAAAAGTAGTTTTCATTATGACAAAAATTCCAGGCTCTAGTGAAGGCTGTGTAGAGCTTATAATTTACAATTTCATTCTGGTTGTGTAATGCTCTAACAAAAATTTTAGCAGTGTAATCTTTTATTGGCTGGGCTGTTAGAAGAGATTCTGCCCTCATTGTCATTAGCTTGGTTTAGTCACATGGAAGTTCAAGTTCGCCTTGAACTGCTGAACAGTCTGGGTCTCAGGCAGGTGCTTCCACAGAAGCAATGTTTGGCAGCAAGATAGGACACAACATATTCCCTTGTTCATTCTCCACATGAATAAAAAGAAGAGGCTCAATGATAAGGTAGAGCTAGCATGTCAAACTTGTGGCCCATGGGCTGCATGCAGCTCACAACCAATATTGCCCCCCCCCACTTTATTGATTAAGTTATTACAAATGTGTCCTTATCTCCCCACTCCCCAATTCTGCCCTCACCCTCAGCCCCTGTTGTCTGTGTCCATTGGTTATGCTTATATGCATGTATACAAGTCCTTTGGTTGATCTCTCTTTCTTACCCCCAGCCTCCCCTACCTTCCCTCTGAGGTTTGAGCATCTGATTGATGCTTCTCTATCTCTGGATTTGTTTTTGTTCATCTGTTTATGTTGTTCATTATATTCCACAAATGAGTGAGATCGTGTGATATTTCTCTTTCTCTGACTGACTTATTTCACTTAGCATGATGCTCTCCAGCTCCATCCATGCTGTTGCAAATGGTAGGAGTTCCTTTTTATAGCAACACTAGGGGCCCAGTGCACAAAATTTGTGCACTGGGGTGGGTGATCCCTCAGCCCAACCTGTCCCCTTACACATACTGGGATCCCTCAGGGGATGTCCTACTAACCACTCACCCCAGCCTTTCCAAGGCCTAAAGCCTCACCAGAGGCTTTGGGCACCCAGCCATCGCCTTGCAATGGGGCCAATGGCGGGCTCTGTCCCAACCACATATCCCCCACCCTCAGCCCAGGCCTTTGCACAGCCAGCTCAAGCCCAGATAGCATGGGCCTCGGCCTGCCCCCTGGCCATGGCTACCTTGGCCTCCCGCTCCTGATTGGCTGGTGGGCATGGCTGGTGGGCATGGCAAATGTATGGTCAATTTGCATATTACTCTTTTATTAGATAGGATAGTATTCCATTGTATAGATGTACCACAGTTTCCTAATCCATTCATTTGCTGATGGGTATTTAGGCAGTTACAAAATCTTAGCTATTGTAAATTGTGCTGCTATGAACATAGGGGTGCATATATATTTTCTGATTGGTAGTTCTAGTTTCTTGGGATATATTCTTAGAGGTGGGATGACTGGGTCAAATGGGAGTTCCAATTTTAGTTTTTGAGGAAACTCCATACTGTTCTCCACAATGGCTGCACGAGTCTACATTTCCACCAGCAGCAAAGGAGGGTTCCTTTTCCCTGCATCCTCAACAGCACTTGTCTTTTGTTGGTTTATTGATGATAGCCATTCTGACAGGTGTGAGGTGGTACCTCATTGTTGTTTTGATTTGCATCTCTCAGATGATTAGTGACTTTGAGCATGTTTTCATACATTTCTTGGCCTTCCTTATGTCTGCTGTCCTTTTGTTAAGTTGTATGAGTTCCCTGTAAATGTTGGAGGTTAAACCCTTATCAGAGATAACATTGGCAAATATGTTCTTTCATGCAGTGGGCTCTCTTGTTGTTTTATTGATGGCTTCTATTGCTGTGAAAAAGCTTTTTATTTTGATGTAATCCCATTTGTTTATTTCTTCTTTAGTTTCCATTGCTCTGGTAGCTGTATCGGTGAAGATAATGCTGTGGCATATATCTGAGATTTTGCTGCCTGTGGATTTCTCTAATATTTTTATGTTTTCCCATCTTACATTTAAGCCCTTTATCCATTTTGAATTTATTTTTGTGTATGGTGTAAGTTGGTGGTCTAGTTTCAATTTTTTGCATGTGTTACCAGATTTCTCAACACAACTTATTGAAGAGAGTGTCTTGACTCTATTGTATGGTTTTTCCTCCTTTGTCAAATATTAATTGAGCATAGTGGTTTGGGTAGATTTCTGGGTTCTCTATTCTATTCCATTGGTCTATATGTCTGTTCTTGTGCCAGTTCCAGGCTGTTTTGAGAACAGTGGCTTTGTAATACAGCTTGATATCTGGTATTGAGATCCCTCCTATTTTGTTCTTCTTTTTCAGGATTGCTGCAGCTATTTGGGGTCTTTTTTTGTTCCAGATGAATTTTTGGAGAGTTCTTTCTAGGTCAGTGAAATAAGCCCTTAGTATTTTAATAGGGAGTGCATTGAATCTATAGATTGCTTTGGGTAGTATGGACATTTTAATGATGTTGATTCTACCAATCCACACGGTATGTTCTTCCATTTGTTTATATCTTCCTCTATCTCTTTTTTAAACATCCTGGATTCTGAGTAGAGGTCATTTACTTCCTTAGTAAAGTTTATTTCTAGGTATCTTAATTTTTTGTGTGCAATGGTAATGGATTGTTTTTAAAAAAATATATTTTATTGATTTTTAATAGAGAGGAAGGGAGAGGGATAGAGAGCTAGAAACATTGATGAGAGAGAAACATCTATCAGCTTCCTCCTGCACACCTCCTACTGGGGATGTGCCTGCAACTTAGGTACATGCCCTTGACCAGAATTGAACCTGGGATCCTTGAGTCTGCAGGCCGATGCTCTATCCACTGAGCCAAACTGGTTAGGGCGGGATTGTTGCTTTTTAAAAATCTCTTTCTGTAAGTTCACTATTGGTGTATAAAAATATAGATTTCTTGGCGTTAATTTTGTTTCCTTCTACATTGCCAAATTTATTTATTAAGTCTAATAATTTTTTGATGGAGTCTTCAGGGTTTTCTATGTATAGTATCATGTCATCTGTGAATAATGACAATTCTACTTCTTTTCCAATTTGGATGCCTTTTATTTCTTCTTCTTGTCTGATTGCTATGGCTAGCACTTCCAGTACTATGTTGAACAGGAGTGGTGAAAGCGAGCATCCCTGTTTTGTTCCTGTTCTTAAGAAAAATGGTTTTAATTTTGCCCAATGAGTATGATGTTAGCTTTAGGTTTGTCATAGAAGGCTTTTATTATGTTGAGGAATGATCCTTCTATTCCCACCTTGCTGAGCATTTTTATCAGAAAGGGCCATTTGACTTTGTCAAATGTTTTTTCAGCATCAATTGATATGATTATGTGATTTTTGCCTCTTAATTTATGTGATATATCACATTTATTCATTTGTGGATATTGCACCAGCCTTACATCCCTGGAATAAATTCCACTTGGTCATGGTGTATGATCTTTCTAAAGTAATGCTGGTTTGCTAGAATTTTGTTGAGGATTTTACCATCTATTTTCATGAGGAATATTGGCCTGTAATTCTCTTTTATTGTGTTGCCTTTATCTGGTTGTGGGATCTGGGTAATGCTGGCTTCAATAGAAAGAGGTTGGAAGTGTGCCTTCCTCTTGAATTTTTTGGAATAGTCTGAGGATTGGTTTTAGTTTTTTGAATGTTTAGTAAAACTCTCCTGTGAAGCCATTTCATCTAGGGCTCTTGTTTGCTGGAAACTTTTTAATTACTGTCTCAATTTCCTCAGTAGTTATAGGCATATTTAGGTTTTTTTTATTCCTGATTGAGTTTTGGAAGCTTGTATTTTTTTAGGAATGTGCCCATTTTCTCCATGTTGTCTAGTTTGTTGGAGTAGAGTTGTTCATAGTATTTTTTTTTTACAATCCTTTGTATATCTGTGGGGTCAGTTGTTACTATACCTCTTTAATTTCTGATTTTGTTTATTTGGGTCCTCTCTCTTTGTTTCTTGGTGAGCCTGGCTAGAGGTTCATCAAACTTGTTTATCCTTTCAAAGAACCACCTTTTATTAACTGTTTTTTTTTTTTTTGAGGTAGGCCAATAGAGCTATGAACTTCCTTCTCAGTACTGCCTTCATTGTGTCCCATAGATTTTGGATTGTTGTGTTTTAATTGTCATTTGTTTCCAGGATGCTTCTTATTTCTTCTTTGATCTCTTTGGTAACCCAATTATTGTTTATTAGTATACTATTTAGCCTCTAAGTGTTTGATTATTTTCATTGTTTTTATTGTAGTTAATTTCTAGTTTTATGCCATTGTGGTCTGAGAAGATGCTTATTATGATTTCTGTCCTCTTGAATTTGAAGAGACTTTGCTTGTGTCCTAATAAGTGGTCTATCTTTGAAAATGTCCCATGTGCACTGGAGAAGAATGTATATTCTGTGGCTTTCGGGTGAAATATTCTAAAGATGTCAATTAAGTTCAAATGATCTAGTGAGTCATTTAGGATTGCTGTTTCTTTGCTGATTTTTTGTCTAGAGGATTTATCCAGTGGTGTCAGTGGGGTATTATGACTATATTGCTATTGATCTCTCCCTTGATATCTTTCAGAAATTGTTTTATGTATTTGGGTGCTCCTATATTGGGTACATACATGTTTACCACAGTTACATCTTCTTGTTTAATTGCTCCCTTTAGTATTATGTAGTGCCCTTCCTTATCTCTTGTTATGGCCTTTACTTTGAGGTCTATTTTATGAGATATAAGTATTGCAACCCCAGCTTTTTTTTCTCATTTCCATTTGACTGAATAATGTTTTTTCCATCCCTTCACTCTCAGTCTGTGTGAATCCTTTGTTCTGAGGTGGGTCTCTTGCAGACAGCAAATATATAGGTCATGTTTTCTTATCCATTCAACTACCCTGTTTTTTGAATAGAGCATTTAACCCATTTACATTTAATGTTAATATTTACAAGTACTTGTTTGTCATCAATTTTATTCTTAATGTTTGTGTTTCTTTTTGCCTTTCTGTTTTTTCTTTTTATGGCAGTCCCTTTAGCATTTCTTTCATTGCTGGCTTGGTGGTAATAAACACTCTTAGCCCTTTTTTTGTCTGTGAAGCTCCTGATTCCACCTTCAATTTTGAATGATAGCCTTGTTGGGTATAGTATTCTTGCATTCAGTCCCTTGCTTTGCATCACTTTATATATTTCATTCTACTCCCTTATAGTCTGGTGTGTTTCTGTTGAGAAGTCAGTTGATGTTCTAATGGGACATCCCTTGTAGGTAACTTTCTGTCTCTCAGACAGTCCTTAAGATTCTTACCTTGTTGTTGATGTTTTCAAATTTAATTATGATGTATCTTGGTATTGGTCTTTTTGGGTTCATCTTGTTTGGGACTCTGTGTGCTTCTTGGTCTTGTGTAGTTTTTTTCTTGCCAATATCAGGGAATAGCTATTCTTTACTACTCTCCCTCTCTTCCTGGTACCCTATTATGTGGATGTTGTTTCATTTTGTGTTGCCCCAAAACTTCCTTAGGCTCTCCTCTTGCTTTTTAAATTTTCTTTCCAGATGCTACTGTGTTTGTGTGTTTTTTACTACCTTGTCTTCTAACTTGCTGATGTGGTCCTCAACCTCTTCTAGTCTACCTTAGTCTTCCATTGTGTTCTTTATTGCAGCTATGTCACTCTTCATTTCCTCTTGGTTTACTTTCCTTGTTGGTGACATTCGCATTCAGCTCCTTATAATTCTCAATGAGTCATGTGTATCTGTCATTGAGTTGTGTGTATTTATTATCCAGCCATTTGAGCAAATGCTTATAACCATTACGCTGAATTCTTTCTCTGACATATTACTTGCCTCCTTTTCATTTAACTCCCTTTCTAGGGAGTCCTCTTTTTCCTTTGGGGATTTTTTTTTATCTTCCCATGTTTTGTTGTAACATTTTAATTGTTTCTGTGTCCTAGATCTAACTGTTTTGCTACCCAGGTTCTTTTGGGGATGGTGCTACTAATGTGGTCTCTCAAGTCACCCAGGCTTGGTAATCTAGCATAGCTTCCTATTTGACCTATTTGGGTTCTCTTGTTGTAGGTCTGTAAGCTGGAAAGGTACAACTTCAGTGCTCAGAAGTCAGCAGCCAGGGAGGGGTGTTCCAATTTTTGCTGCCTTGTGCCCTAGGTTAAAATCACACTTGCCCAGTGGGGGCTCACAGAGGCACCTAGGAGCCATCTGTCAGGGTGGTGGGGCTCAGGAGGCCTGCACTCTGGAAAGGCATGACTCTGGTATGTAGAGTTCTGTGGCTGTGGGGTGGGAAGACTCAGTTTTTTCTGCCTGCCTCTGTGGTTGAATACACATATACCCAGCAGCAGCTCACAGGGGCACCTGTGGTGCATTTGCCAGCACTGTGCACTTACACACTCTGAAAAGCCCTGGCGCTGAAGTTGTGTGACTGAGGTGCCTGAGAGCAGGTATCCAAGAAGAGTGAATTCAGAATTTCCAATGTTGGTACAGTGTGTCTCTGTTTGTATAAGAGCATGCTCAGCAGCTCCCAAGAGTGGCCTGTGGAGTGATGGGCTCAGGAGGCCGGCATGCTGGTAATGCATGACTGTGGTGGTACATTTGCCAGTGGGAGCTCTTACGCATTCTTAGGGGCCCTGGTGCTGAAGTTGCATGACTGAGGTGTCTGTGGGCAGGTATCCAGGATGAGTGAATTCAGAATTTCCACAGCTGGGGCAGTGCACTCTTGCTTCTATAATATTGTACCCAGCAGGAGCTCACAGTGGCTCCCAAGAGCAGGCTGTGCTGGATATGCACTACTGTGGTGTCTAGAGGTCTGCTGCTGGGGAGGGAAGAAGTTCCACTTACTGCTGCAGGAGTGGTACACCTTTGGAGGTGAAGATCCTAGGGTCTGCGGGTCTGTGGGTGGGGCAGCAGGATTTTGGCTGGAGTGGCTGGCGGGGGGTCACGGGCAGTGCCTAAGGGCTGTCTGAGTACCTAAAAGAGGCCACTCTTACTTTCAAGATGGCGTGGCTTCCATGCCCAAGTCCTGTACCCCAGTGAGTGTCCAGAGTGATGGTAGGTTTTCCCTATCCAAAAGAGCCTGGTCTGACAGCCCCTGCTGCTCCTGCCTGATTTAACTGTCACTCCCTTACTCATACACATACCATACACATCCACACACTCTTCTTTCACCCCGTCACTCACTCACATCCTCTCCCTCACTTGTGTCCTCTTTCTATCCCTCCACAATGAAATATTTTGTGGCCCAGCCAACATAACGGTATGTAAGAAACATTTTAATAAAAATTTTGTAACTTAATTTTTACACTATCCTGTTATACATAATGATTAATAATAAATTATAACATTTGCTAATGACTAATGTCTATAATTATGTTGCCTTCATTTCTCTATGTGCCTATGTGCAGGTGCACCATTTCCTTCCACTAATACTAGCAGTGAATTGCCACATCATTAGTCTTATACTGGCTTGTTTGGTGTGTGCACCAGTAAATATTTTGCTTTCAGAGAACAAGAAAAATAGGTTTATTTGTATTATGCTTATTAATTTGTGCAGTTATTCAGTGTCTGATAAGTTAATGTTCAATAAAAATATTAATTTTTATTAAAATGTTCTATTATTTTATGTTAACAGTTACTCATTTCTTTCAGCCCTTTCTATTCATCATGTCTCTATTGAAATTAACCTCTGTTTCTATGAAAATTGAAGCTTTTTTTTTTGAGCCCACGTAAATGTAAACCTTTTTTATTTGGCCTGTGTTAGCCTTTGAGTTTGACATGCTTACAGTAGAGAACTGGATTTGGAGCCAGACAAACTAATGTCATGTGGCACTCTACTGGGTACTTGGAGTGACTATGAGAGAGTCACAATAACTTCCTTAGGCTATTTCCTTGACTGTAAGATTGAAGGGGTTTTGTTGTTATCAGATGATTCTTACACAAAAGTGTTTCATAAGCCAGAAAGCATTGCACTCGTTTATGGCATTGTTCATGTCATTGATTACCTAGTCACTAATAGGGAAGTAAGATTCCTGTCTGGAAGTCTGGAAATGTGTACCTGATGCAGAGTATGCAATCTGTAATTGTTGGTTAAATGAAACTGAGAGAAAAAAATGAGAGAAAATATACTGGTTTAAAATAAATATATTCAGTGCTTTAGAGAGCAGAACTAGACTATAGGCAACAGATGAACCAAGCATATGTTTTGTTTTTTTTTCTCTTTTTTTAATCTTTATTGTTCAGTATATTGATTACATTGTTCCCTTTTTTTCGCCCTATAGTTCCCCTCCACCTAGTACCCATCCCACCCTCCGCCCTCACCCCCCTCCACTGTCCTCTCCCATAGTTGCATGATTTTTGTCCAGTCTCTTGCTGCACTTCCCACACCCCCTTTCTCCCCAAGAGTTGTCAGTCCATTCCCTCTCTCTGTCCGTGATTCTGTTACATTCACCAGTTTATCCTGTTCATCAGCTTTTTAATTCACTTGATTTTTAGATTCATTTGTTGATAAATGTGTATTTGTTGTTCCTAATTTACACTTTTATCTTTTTCTTCTTCCTCTTCTTAAAGAAGATCTTTCAGAATTTCATATATTAATGAACTCCTTTAGCTTTTTCTTATCTGTGAAGCACTTCATCTGACCTTCAATTCTGCATGATAGCTTTGCTGGATAGAGTAATCTTGGTTGTAGATTCTTGCTGTTCATCACTTTGAATATTTCTTGCCACTCCTGTCTGGCCTGCATCATTTCTGTTGAGAAATCTGCTGACAATCGTATGGGTGCTCCCTTATAGGTAACCAACTGTTTCTCTCTTGCTGCTTTTAATATTCTCTCTTTGTCTTTTGCTCTTGGCATTTTAATTATGATATGCCTTGGTGTGGTCCTCTTAGGGTTCCTATATATTGGGGTTCGGTGCGCTTCTTGGACTCCTAAGTCAATTTCTTTCACCAGGTGTGGGAAGTTTTCGGTCACTATTTCTTGAGGTTGTCCCAGAGGCCCCTTACACTATCTTCAATTTTTTGGATTTTTTTGGTTTCTTACTTTTTCAGCTGAGTGGATTTTCCCTCTTTGTATTTCAAATCTTTAACTTGGTTCTTGGGGTGCTCCAGCGCACTTTTAGGTCTTTGTATAATATTTTTTATTTCAGTCAGTGTATGCTTAATTTCTGGTTGGTCCTTTTTCATATCCTTGAGAGTCTCCTTTATATCCTTGAGGGTCTCCTTCAGTTCCACATTGGTCTTGATCATTTCCTTGCAGGTCTCGTTCATTTCCTTGTAGGACTCATTCATTTCCTTTGTGGTCTCGCTTATTTCCTTATAGGCCTTGACCTTTTGTTGGAGCCTCTTGGAAAACCCTATAACCGTGGTTTTGAATTCCATGTCCAGTCGTTTTTTTTCCTCCATTTCTTTCACATCTGATTTCTTTCCATGTCTCTGCATGGTGGATGCTTCCCTGAGTTGGTCAATTAGCTTTGTGTGGTAGACTTCCTACTAGGGACAGTGGCTCAACCTCCCCAGTTACCTGAGGTGGATATGGGCTGCACAGTCTTGCTGAAGTTAAGCTCAGGTTAATTATTGTTAGCACTTGGAGGGGTTGACCTCCAGGCCAATTGTCTGTGAAGCTCAGCTGTGCTCAGGTTGGACAGGCGGAGTCTCCTGGCCAAGCAGACAGAGTTAGCTCCACCCTATGCAGGCCCCAGGGACTCTGTGCCGGGGGCAAAGGTTGCCAGCACCTCTGAGAGAGCTGCTGCCGACCTCCACTGGCTGCCGGGGAATTCAGACTCTCCCCAAATGACTCTGCACGCCCAATGTCTCTCCTAGGGTCGTAAAACAAAGCAGTCTGATGGTTTCCAGAATGAGAGGGCAAGTTGCAGAGTGCTCTCTGCGTGGTCACGCAGCTGAGCTGTTCGCGCAAGCTGCCTTCTCCACAAGCCGGGAGACCCTGTAGCATCCGAGCTTCGGAGTGCCCTCCCACTGTCCAGTTTTCACCCCGTATGATAGTGGGTTCCCTGGACTTCCCCCAAAGCTGGAGAATCAGTCCAGTGGGACGTCTTTGTCTCCCCGTTCGAGAAAACTGGCCGGTTTTCAGCCGCCCGCCCTCTCCACTGGTGCGCGCTCCAAACCTCTCCCTGCGCGAATCTTTCAACGCTGTCCGCCGCTGCTCCTCAGAGTCACAGTGTCTTATCTTCACTTTTATTTGTGGAATTTTCACTCGGCCAGCTTTCTGGTGATTCTGAACGGTGTTCTTTTGTTAAGTTGTATTATTAAAATTGTTGAGTGTGACGGCAATATAGGTGTTTTACCTATGCCGCCATCTTGGTTCTCCCATGGTAAGTAATTTCACCCAAGCATATGTTTTAAAGAAGGCCTCATTTTCTTTTCTGCAGGTATGTGGTTTAGAATTTGATGCTGACAGTCATAGGTATAGAAAATTACTTTTTTAAAGCCCATATGAATCTGTCTCTATTAATAATATAAGTACATTAATAGCATATTAGACAATTGAGAGAGTCCTAAAGGCATTTTGAGTCCACTTTAGATTTATCCAGAGTAAGAGAAATCCTCATTTATATACCATGTTGTTCAAGGCAAATAAAGAAGAATCCAGTGTTAAGTTTATTGACATTTCTGTAGCTTGTAAAAAGGACTGAATTTTCATTCATTTCTCACTGGTCAATTTCAATGGGTCCAAAGGGTTTATATCAGCAATTTTCAACCTTTTTCATCTTACAGCACACATAAACTAATTATTAAAAGTCTACATTACATCAAAAGTGTATATATTTTTGCCAATCTGCCAAAAGACAGGTCTAATTTTGATTCATTCATACTAGAGTGCTATCGTTATATTGGCTGTTGTCAATTTTTTAATTTGACATGTAAGAGAAAAGAGGTCAATGCCCCTGACTAAATAATCGAGTATTGCATGTTTTAAAAATTCTTGTGGCATGCCACAAGTGCTGGGTTGTACAGAAGAAGCAGGTCTTCATCGGGATGCCCGAACAACGGGGAGGATAGCAGGTGCTTTTTCAGAGATATAGCAGTATATAGGTGGCCTCAGCAAGAGCAAATAGACCAGACTTGAGGTACAGGCACATTTATAGGCATCATTTAAACATAGTGTTGGTTTATTAAAATCCATGAAATGCAGGTTCATTTATTTGAATAGCTGGGGCTAGGAAAATAACTATACACAAGAGGTTGTCCCATCCTCGAGGAGCTTCTATTTTAGTGGGAAAATACACATTCAAGAGCAGTTACAAGGCAGTAAGTCCTGAGACAGTGGGAGCTCATAGGAGGGACCCCAGCCTGACCAGGGAGCTGTAACAGGGGTTTGTCAGAGGAAGTAACATCCACACTAGCATGTGAAGGACCAGGAGGAGTTAGGGTTCAAGACCTGTGAGGGTTGAATCCAAAAGATGAGCTGAGCCAATTAGGTGCTGCTTTTGGGAATTTGAAACCTGAGTGGGAGCTGTGAAGACTGTAATGACTGTGTGTGAAGATGAGAAAAGAAGAGGCTGGGGGAAGTCCAGTTGGTCATGTTTCAGTCTCAGTGAAGAACAAGCATGAGAAGCCCATGGACAAAGAGAGGAGGTGGATCAAGTGCACGGATCAAAGCAGGGTGGCCACAAAGGTGACCCATGGTCCAGAGAGTGGGTATGGTCTTGTTGCCAGCGGCTACCAGTCCAATTTTCAAGATGCCTAAAGATACTATTATTTCCTATCCTTGGCTTCTGTGAGATTCCTCTCTTCTAAAAGCAGCCTCATCTTTATTTGAGCTAATTTAAGTGGGTCTTTGTGCTTTATGAGCCAGATCTCTTAATTTTTTAAATTGATTTCAGAGAGAAGGGAGAGGGAGAGAGAGATAGAAATATTAATGATGAGAGAGAATCTTTCATCAGGTACCTCCTGCACACCCTGGGCCTTACACCATTAGATTCCCCAGGCTGGGCACATGCCCAGGTTGGGGATTGAGCAGCAACCTGGGTACCTGCCCAGCCCAGGAAATCTAACTGTGTCTTCCTGGTTCATGGGCCAACAGTCAACCACTGAGCCACACCAGCCAGGCTGTGAACCAGATCTTCTTTTTTTTTTTTTTTTTGTAATATATTTTTATTGATTTTTGACAGAGAGGAAGGGAGAGGGATAGAAAGTCAGAAATGTCGATGAGAGAGAAACATTGATTAGCTGCCTCTTGCACACCCTTACTGGGGATGTGCCTGCAGCCAAGGTACATGGCCTTGACTGGAATCAAATCTGGGACCTTTCAGTCTGCAGGCTGATGCTCTATCCACTAAGCCAAACTGGTTTTGGCTGAGCCAGATCTTGAACTCAACGAGGAAAGTCTATGGATGTTTCTTTTGAAATGGTCTTGCTTTCTTTATTTCCTGGTGCTGAAGTAATGTGTTTCAGGGTCCTGGTGAGTCAGAACCTTGCAGTATGCTCATGGGATAACCATGTCTCTTGTCTAGACCTTCTATTTTGCTCCCAGGGTCCCAGAGATTCTTCTGTGCCCTCCTGGGGGAATGAGTTACTGAGAAATAACACCCTTTGTCTTTTAATTTTTTTTATTATATAATATTTTTTAATTTTATACTTAAAAAATTGTTTAAAGTATTACAAATAGTAGTACATGTGTTTCCCTTTTCCCCCCATTGACCTCCCCCTGGCTTCCCTTACCGCCCAGCACATGCCCTCACCTGCCCCCGCCTCCCCCCAGTGTCTTGTTTTAACTGACTGGGAATTTGCCTGTAATTTCCTATTGCAAGGCCAGTGATCCAGGGCTTCAGCCTTATTTCAAATCAGTCAAACCTTGGGTCTATTTTTTTTTGAATGAGCCACCTTTGTTGAATGAACATCATTTGCTCCCAGCGCTTTTTAAGCACGTTGGTCTGTACCCCCTTGGTCTTAATGCCTTATTGGTAGTTACTGGAACTTGTCATGACTCCACTTCAACTTGAGCTGTGATTGTCAACCCCTCTCTAGGTGACAGTGTTGCAGCCATATTGCCATATGGTTCTTACAAAGTCACCAGGAAATTAAAGCTGAGTACCAAGTTTAACTTTAAATGTCAGTTGTTGAAGTTATTAAAATAATGATCCGCAAATATATAAAGTGCTATCTTTTTTGCTCCAAGAGTAGAATTGGTTATTGGTTGCTGCATGATATATGATCATGTCAGAGAGTGAGGAATGGATAGATGGGTAGAGGTGATGCCAGCCAGTGTGACGATAACCATAGTGAAGCTAATGGGAAACTCTCAGGGAGAACAGAATTGAAAAAGAATCTCATTGTTTGCAAGGAGAAACCTCTCCCCAACTGAAACTGTGTATTGATTATCCACATTTGACAGATTTTAGAGCCTGATGGTGATAAAATTTTGGTCAATACTAGACTCCATGTCTTCTGGCTCTTGAAGTGACTCAGATTCCTGAGATAATCAGGAAAACAACTTCTCTACTACTAGGCTAGAAACACAAGAGTTAGGCAGGACCCTGGGGTTCATCTAGCCTATTCCAGAATACTGTCTGGAGCAAATATTCTCACTGTAATATTCTTGAGCAGCAAGCTTCTTTCCATAATCCCAAACTCAGGTTGCCAAAACATGAATTTATTTTCTTCCTTAACAGTTTGAATTCCATTGCCATACACTCTATTCTGATATGCACTGCCCAGGACCAATCATCTAAGCCAGGAGCCATCTTTGACCATGCCCTTCCTTTTCTTATATGTTAGTTTTAGAATCCTGGCTTTGTTTTGTCCTGCTTCTCTGAAGCAGCTTTTCTCTTCTTCTTTTTTTGTTACTGCTGTCTATCTCTGTCAAGACCTTCATTATTTTGTGCTCCATTAATAAGTTTCACACCAGATCGATCTTTCTTTGTCATTGATTTTTGTCATATCTTCTTCTCAAAATATTCTCCTGAGAAAACTGCAAAAGTGAGTTTTATTATACGACCTAGAATTCAAGGCTCTCCACAGCTTGCTACAAATGACAAACTCTTCAACCCAATTTTATAATTATTGCTACGATATAGTGCACAGTCTGAACTGTTTTTACTGTATCAGAAAAATCACAGTTCTTCATAATATGAAGCCATTTTATTCATTAATTTTAATTAAAAATTTAAATTATAGCTGACATTCATTGTTATATTAGTTTCAGGTGTACAGAATAGTGGTTAAACATTTATACAACTTACGAAGTGATCCCCTTATAAGTCTTGCACCCACCTGACAGAACATATTGTTATCACAATATTATTGACTATATTCCCGGGTACATCGCTGTAACTATTTTGTAACTGTCAATTTGTACTTATTAATCCCTTTAATATGAAGCCTTTTTATTCAGTGGCTCCTGTCTCACCATTCCAGCTATCTAAATTCTGCCTAGAAATTGATAGATCTTCCCATATACCTCCCTTCTTCATTTAGCTCTCATTTCTTGAACTCTCTTGATACCTGGTGTTGGTGAACACAAACTATTCCACTGTGTAATGTGATTGTGCATGTGTGTGATTATTAGCATTGAAACATAACATAAGCAGCTGAAGGGCAGGACCTGCACATCACTTAAATTTAAGTAAGAGCCCTGGTTCTACTTACAAAGAGAAGTGCTGATAGTAACTTTCTTTGGTTGGTTCTGGAGAAGGTAATTGATAAGAAAATGGCATACTAGGGATGTTCAATAACTGAGAGTAGGTGGTAGCTGTATAGATCTATTGTAGAAGGTTTTAAGTGAGACCTAGAGGCCCTTTGACATATGCCTGCTAACTTGGGAATGTTGAGGAAAATATGGGGGGCAGTCTGGGCAGATAGGTTAGATCACTAACACCTGGTAAGTAGAACAGAATGAGTTGGGGCAAGGTGATGTGCCACAGGCGCTTAAAAGTGTTTGATATTGAGACTGGTATCCTTAACAAAGTCAGACGTTATTCTTCCTCAAGAAGGAGGCAAGTTCTATGAAACAGACCAACATACTGTGTTATTAAAGAAAAAAGGGGGGAGGAAGATTAAGTGAAAGAATCGGAGAGATCCTTTGGCTCTGTGCAGTAACATTTTGATACCAGGCAAACAATTGCTGTTTGTGGTTTGTTTTTTTTAAATTTTTATATGTAACTATCATAGGCTGATGGAATATTTTGGACTCCTATTAGTTCTTTGCTGAAAATGGTTGTCAAAGACAAAAGAACAGAGCTCTGATTATCATTTTGAAATTAAAGCATTCTGAAAAAAATTTTTTTAATTTTCTTGATTACAATTATAATTTGAATTTGAAAGGCCACACAATTTAATTAAATGCCAGTTTATGGATGTCAATTGTCCCACAGTCTCAACTTCCCTTTCCTGTTAATATATTCTTGTTATGAATTCCTTTACTTTTCCTGATTAACCCACTAAAATGCATGACTAAATTGTTTAAGCTTAATTCTTGGCTTATTTTCGCTGTACATTCTATTTTCTTGGCATGTTATTTTAGTGTCTCTTTCTCATTAGCAGAATTTATGAGAGAAAATTGCTTTTAAAAAGAGAGAGATAGAGATAGAGATAGAGATAGAGATAGGGATGAGAGAGAGAGAGAGAGAGAGAGAGAGAGAGAGAGAGAGAGAGAGAAACTCCCGGCAAGGCAGATATTTTAAGTTCATCACTTAGTTTCTGAAATTTTAGCAGAAATAAACAAGATGATTGGTTTGAAATATAATCATAGTCAATGAGTTTAAAACACACACACTTGAGTTGCTGATTACAGCTAGCTCAAATAGACCCCCCTAAAATGTATTCCCTTTTGGAGTGCTTCCAAATGGATTCTTTCTGCTTAAATTTGCAAAATTTTCCAATGCTGTGTCAATATTTCAAATAGTATTGAAAATGTGTACTAGCAGCAATGATATGACTTCAAATGCACTGATCAGAGGTGGAATTTTGAATTTTCTGAGCACAATATACATATATCAAAAGGAGAGCAGGTTTGTCTCCTGATACTCCCTGGTGCACTTGCAGCTCTCTTGCTCTTTTTCCCCCAAATATTTTTCTTTTTCTTTTTTTCATTTTTAAAACTTATTTTTTATCCCTGAATAATTTCAAACATATGAAAAAGAAGAGAGAGAAGCATAGTGGCCAACACTCAATTTCAAGAATCATCAACTCATGGCCAATCTTGTTTCACCTTCACTCCTACTACCTTTCTCCTTTCCCTGACACTGAATTATTGTGAAGGAAATTCCATATGTTCAAGTCATTCCACATGCAAATATTTTAGTATGATCTCTGAATTATGATTCCTACAAAAAATAACTTTAATATCATTACCATATCTAAAAAAATTGAGACTGTGGATTTCATTCATCAAATATCCTACTCAGATTTCCTGTTTTGTCTCATATGGTTTTTATAGTATACTAGAGACCCAGTGCATGAATTCATGCACAGGTGGGGTCCATCGGCCTGACCAGTAATCTGTGTTTCACATCTGCCCCTTGGTGGTCAGTGTGTTATCATAGCAACCAGTCGACCAGTTGTTTGGTCGATGGGTCGTTAATAGTTGCTGAGGTTTTTATATTTATACTAGGGGACCGGTGCACGAAATTCATGCACTGGAGGTGGGTGATCTCTCAGCCCAACCTGTCCCTTCACACATACTGGGAGCCCTCAGGGGATATCCTACTGACCGCTCACCCCCGGCCTGCCCAAGGCCAAAAACCTCTGGTCAAGAATTTAGGCCTTGGGCACCCAGCCATGGTGCTGCAATGGGGCCAATCACTGGCTTCACCCCAGCCCCAGCCTTGCCCCAGCCCTGACCTTGCCCCAGCCCTGACCTTGCCCCAGCCCTGACCTTGCTCCATCCAGTGATCACCTTGCCACGGGGCCGAGATTGCTGGCTGGCTCTGTCCCAGCACCGGCCTTGGGCAGCAGCCAACTTGGTTGGGTGTTAATTTGCATATCACTCCTGATTGGCTTGTGGGTGTGGCTTGTGGGCGTGGATTATTGGGTGTAGTGAAGGTTCGGTCAATTTGCATATTACTCTTTTATTAGATAGGATAGATTTATTGAAACCTAAACAAGGCCCACACACTATAGTTGGTCAAAATGTCACTTAAATCCATTTTAATTGTAGATCTCCTTATCCCCCTTTTTTTTCTTGCAGTACATTTGTTGGAGAAACTGGTCATTTATACCTATAGATTTTTTCACAACTCTAGGTTTTGCTGATTATATTCCCATGTTTTTCTATACTTTCTTCCTCTGTCTATTATAGTTTTTGGATAATCTGGTCATTGCATGATCTGCTCTTGCCTGACTCTGCAAGATCATGTCACACAAGGCTTTCTGCACTCTACCTGCCCTAAAATTTCCTCTCCTCTACTAAGAATGGTCTTCGACTGCTCATCTCAACTGTCTCTTTCTTAGGAAATCTCTATCCAACCAAAGCAGAAACCCACTTTTTCTTCATAGCTATTACCTTTATAACATATTTGTTTGTATGACTTTATTAATATTATTTAAATTTTTTAAAAACCTGTGTCTTCTTTTTGCACACCATTGAATAATCTATACCTAACTTGGCAACCAGCCCATACAAATGTACTAAAAAGTAATCAGTGATGTGTCAAAAATGATTAATTTAATGATAAACTTAATGAATCAACTTAATGAATTCTATACTCCCTTACTTTACTAAATATTATTTAATAAAAATTAGGTGATCTAAAGTTGTGCTTTAGTTATTCTGGACCTTATTACTACCTCCTGGCATTCTATTGTGGCTACTTCTCAAGCTCACTATCCTGTGATACTGCTGATGGGGGAGAATATTCCCCTGAGAGAGAAGATAATGGAAACATAAAATTTAGTCACCTTCCTTCTGGTGGTCTTGATGGACTGAAGAGTCTGCATTGGAGCTTAACCAAGATGACGGCATAGGTAAATACTTATACGGCTGCCCCGCACAACAATTTCAAAACAACAACTAAAAGACAAAACGGACATCATCCAGAACCACCAGAAATCTGGCTGAGTGGAAATTCTACAAATAGAAGGAAAGATGAAAGGACACTGAGACTCAGAGAAGCTGCGGAGGGAAGAGTGGCAGAGACATGCAGAGACAGATGTGTGGAGACACATGCTAGTGGAAAGGGTGGGCAGCTGAATACCGGCTGGTTTTCTCGAATGGGGAGGGTAACAAAGGTGTCCCACTGCACTGATCCCCAGTTCTAGGTGAGTCTCAGGGAACCCAGACTAATATGAGGTGAAACTGGATCATCAGGAGGAAGCACACTGAAACTCGGGAGCTGCAGAGGTACCCGAGATTGCGGAGAGGGCTCGTGGCTGGCTCTATCATTCAGGAAGAAAAAACAAACAAACAAAAAAACCTCCTCTGGACTGCCTTGTTTTCCAGTTCTGGGTGAGACTTTGGGTGTCCAGACTCATTTAGGGAGAAACTAGACTGTCCAGCAGTGGGCAGAGCTTGGGGGCAGCTTTCTCTCAGGGGTATGTGCAGCCATTGTCATGAGGCATGGAGACCCAGGCTCCGCTTAGGGCGGGGCTGATGAGAAACCAAGGCTGCCTGCTCAGCCCGGATACTCCACCCCATCCAAGCTGAGCACAGAGGCTCTCCCAGTGTAGAGACAACTGATTCTCACAGCCAATTGGTCTGGAGGTCAACCCCTTCCAGTGATACCAACAACAATCTACGCTTAACTACAACCAGACTGTGTAGCCCATAAAGGTATGCACCAAGAGTATCCATCTCAGGTAACTGGGGAGGCTGAGCCACTGACCCTAGAGGACACTTGCCACACAAAGCTACTCGACCAACTCAGGGAAGAAGCTAAAATGCAAAGACAAGGACACAAATCACATTTGAAAGAAATGGAGGGAAAAAAACCAACTGGACGTAAAGTTCAAGAAAGCAGTTATAAGGTTTTTCAAGAGGTTTCTAGAAAAGGCTGATAAATTTAATGAGACCCTTGAGGATATGAAAAAGGACCAACTAGAAATTAAGCATACACTGACTGAAATAAAAAATATTAAACAGAGACCTAAAAGCAGACTAGAGGAATGCAAGAATCAAGTCAAAGATTTGAAATACAAAGAAGCAAAAACCACTCATCAGGAAAAGAAAGAAGTAAAAAGAATTCAATAAATTGTAGATAGTGTAAGGAGCCTAAGGGACAACCTAAAGCATACCAATATCCAAATTATGAGGGTGCCAGAAAAAGAGAGAGAGCAAGATAATTAAAACCTACTTGAAGAAATAGTGACCGAAAACTTCCCCCACCGGGTGAAAGAAATAGACTTAAAAGTCCAGGAAGCACACAGAACCCCAAACAAAAGAAATCCAAAGAGGACCACACCAAGACACATCATAATTAAAATGCCAAGAGCAAAAGACAAATAGAGAATATTAAAAGCAGCAAGAGAAAAACAGTTACCTACAGGGGAGCACCCATATGACTGTCAGCTGATTTCTCAACAGAAACTATGCAGGCCAGATGAAAATGGCAAGAAATATTCAAAGTGATGAATAACAAGAACCTACAACCAGAATTACTCTACCCAGCAAAGCTATCACTCAGAATTGAAGGTCAGATAAAGTGCTTTGCAAATAAGAAGAAGCTAAAGGAGTTCTTCACTGCCAAACCAGTATTATATGAAATGCCAAAAGGTATTCTTTAAGAAGAGGAAGAAGAAGAAAAAGGTAAAGATAAAAATTATGAACAACAAATACACATCTATCAACAAGTGAATCTAAAAATCAAGTGAATTAAAAATCTGATGAACAGAATAAACTGGTGAATATAATGGAATCAAGGGCATAGAAAGGGAATGGATTGACAATTCTTGCAGGGAAAAGGGTGTGTGAGGTGCAGAAGATATTGGACAAAAATCGTATACCTATGGGTGAGGATGGTGGTGGAGAGTTAAGGGCAGAGGGTGGGATGGGTACTGGGTGGATGGGAGCTACCACAGGGGAGGAGAAAGAAGAGCATTGTAATAATCTGAACAAAAAAAGAGTTATTAATTTAAAAAAGAAGAGTCTGCATTGTGCCCAGCCAGTGTGACACAATCATTGAGTGTTGACCTGTGAACCAGAAGGTCACGGTTTGATTTCTGGTTAGGACATAAGTCCAGGCTGTGGGTTGTGGGGTGTGCAGGAGGCATCTAATCAATCATTCTTTCTCATTATTATTATTTTTTAAAATATATTTTTATTGATTTTTCTTTTTTTTACAGAGCTGAATTGAGAGGGATAGAAAGTCAGAAACATCGATGAGAGAGAAACATTGATCAGCCGCCTCTTGCACGTCCCCTACTGGGAATGTGCCCACAGCCAAAGTACATGCCCTTGACCGGAATCGAACCCAGGACCCTTCAGTCCGCAGTCCGACGCTCTATCCACTGAGCCAAACCGGTCTCAGCATCTTTCTCATTATTGATGTTTCTATTTCTGTCTCCCTCTCCTTTCCGCTCTAAAATCCATAATTAATATATTTTCTGTTGTTTAAGTCACCCAGTCTATAAGCAGACTAATATATGAGGATAAGCATAATTTTTTAAGCAGAGTTCATATCCTATATAATAAAAGAGAAATATGCAAATGGACCGTACCTTCACTACGCTGCCAGCCAATAGGAGCAATATGCAAATTAACCCCCAACCAAGACGGCGGGGGCTCCCCTCTGCTCCAGCAGGCCAATGTGGCCGCTGGGCCAGCGGGGGTCTGATTGCAGCCCCAGAGCCAGCAGGGGGTCCACACCCCTGCCACTGCCCCATAGCCCAGCCACAGCAAATCTGGGGTGGTGGCGGGAGTCTGATCGCTGCCCCAGAGGCAGCAGGGGGTCCGGACCCGCACCACCACCCAAAGGCCTGGCCTTGGCAAACCTGGGGCAGCAGTGGGGGTCCTGATGACTGCTCCAGAGGCAGCAGGGGGTCTGGACACACGCCGCCGCCCCGAGGCCTGGCCACACCACATTAAAGCTTCTTTTATAATTAGCATCTTAAATTAATGTGATACATTTATTACAATTGATGAGCCTTTATTGACATGTTATTAACAAAAGTAAAATCTGCAGTTTACATTAGGGTTCATTCTTAGTGTTGAATATCATATGGTCTTGACAAATGTACCATTAATATAGTATCAGACAGAACAGTTTCACCGGTGGCCCCACCTATTTATCCCTTCCTGCTCTGAACCCCTGGCAGCCAGGGGGTGATCAGGCTGGCAGGCAGAAGGGGTTAGGGGTAGGTGGGGTAATCAAGAAGGCAGGCAGGCAAGTAGTTGGGATCCAGCAGTCCTGGATTGTGAGAAGGATGTCTGACTGCCCATTTAGGCCAGATCCCGGTAGGATCTGGCCTAAATGGGCAGTCAGACATCCTTGAGGGGTCCCAAATTGGAGAGGGTGCAGGCTGAGCTGAGGGACACCCCCCGATGCATGAATTTCATGCACCAGGCCTCTAGTGTGTGTGTGTGTGTGTTTGTGTGTGTGTGTGTGTGTGTGTGTGTGTGTGTGTGTGTGTGTGTGTGTATTAGGAGTCTGCATTGCTTAGCAGCCTTCAGGGAGATTTTTCTCAAAATGCAAATGAACTCTCTTTGTTTAAAAGACTATACTTATCCTCATGTATTAGTCTGTTTATAGACTGGGCAACTTAAACAACAGAAATTTATTTTATCACAGTTCTGGATGCTAGAAGTTCAAGATCAGTGTGCTGGGAAGGTTGATGTCTGGAAAGACATATCTCCCTGGCTTGTAGACATCCACTTTCTCACCGTGTCTTAAAATGGCCTTTCCTTTGTGCACCTGAGAAGAGCTCTCTGGTGTTTCTTCTTCTCATAAGGACACCAGTCCTATAGGATTAGACCCCCACCCTAATGACCTCATTTAACTTTAATTCAAATACAGTCACATTGGAGTTTAGGGCTTCAACATAGGAAGGGAAATAAATCAGTCCACAACAACTCAGTATTGCGTTCCCCAAGGCTCTGGGTCTAAGCTGAACCAAGTCTCCTAATCATTATATCTTTCTTCTTAATTCCTACTGATATGTGACCAACTTAACTACAGTTCTGTTTTATTTATGTCTACCATTGGATCAGATGTCTGGAATTAGCATGTATAAATTATTTTTTATGTAATTTGTGTAATATTTAAATTAAATATTTTATTGAATATAATGGTTAAATGACATAATTTTAAGTACTAAAAATAAAGTTAAAGCATGCAGACAGTAAAAGCAGAGATAAAGTTAGAACTAAGATTTGAATACAAAACATAATGTGTGTTTCTGAAAATGTTTGTAATGTACTTAAAATATACTTATTTAACAGTAACCCTAACATAAACACTTCTGTAGATCAATTTATAAATGGGCCTTTAAAAATGATATAAAAAACATACTCTAACAAACTCAGACATACCAATTAGGTACATGATCTGAAGTTCAATTTTACCTTCTTAGTATGCAGATTCTGACCACCTTATTTAAAATTCATTAATGCCCCTCTCGTCAGCTCTCCTCTTCATTGCTTTATTTCTTCCAAAGTGCTTATCATTTTCAGAAATACCATATAATTTGCTTATTTTTTTGTCTACCTTCTTCAACTAGAATGTAAGCTCCCCAATGTCAGCGTTTGTGTCCATTTTGTTCACTGCTCTATCTCCAGTCCCCAGAGCAGTGCTTATCACATGCCCAACAGTTAATATCCATTGGCTAAATAAATTTAAAAGTTTGTAACAAGTCAATTATACTGTCCAATTAGATTTTGACAGTCAAGTGTTTTTTTATGTAAACTAAATATAACTTCTAAAGGAATGCATTTTCGCTATCAAAAACGCTTGTTACAGCACAGATTATTGAACCCTACCCCCTGAATTTTGGATTCTATAGATCTGGAATGAGGCCTGAGAACTTGCATTTCTAACAAGTTTCCAGACTACACTAATGCTGGTAGCATATAAAAAATACATTTGCAAAACACTGATTTACAGAAACCCAAACTCAATAGTATCATTAAATGTTGGGAATAGAAATGAATTATTAGAATCTGGCCTCACCTCATGCCTTAGTACACCTGCTATACTGTAATTAACCTGCAAGAGCAAATGTAGTGGAGCACAGGATTGGTATGTCATTAAGTGGTTTTCTTGAATCCCTCCCAAAAAATTAAGGAGAGTGCTGAGTCTCCACAGGCTGCTATCATTAAGGCATGTTACATATGAACTTTGAAGCTGCAGTAGACTCACATAAGGCAAATTTTGGCCCTCCCCAGAGTGTTGCTGTTAACATGATGAATGAATGGAAACTTCCCCTTTGCAAGGTTGTTAAGGGTTTTCTTTTTTTAGAATCTTAAAAAAATTTTTTTTCTAATGCAATATGAAAAAAACACACTGTATTTCAGTTATTGAGATAGTGGTAAGATTTAGCTGTTCTAATGTGGCTTTCATCCTGAAACTGCTTTGCAAACATTAACTAATGCCTCAGGCAATCCTTGGAGGCAACTTATATTCTCTACATTTTGTTCTTTTTGAGGGTTGAGACAGGTTTGGCTCCTATTGTATGTTTCTGTGGTCTGGTTTCTCTCCTTTTTGGTTTGTTTATGCACTGGGAGGGAAATGGAAATCAGGTCTTAAAGGTCAGATTCTCCTACTATTTAGTAACCTCTTGAGGCAGGTTAGTTCTTGCCCCAATTGTATTTTAGAATCCTGTTTTTTTTATGTGCAATGATTAATTATTAAGGCAATAATCTTAAGAACTCTGATTCTGTTTATCATCCAGTAGGAGGTAAAGTTAATAGGACAATAGAAGTTTTGCTTTTATGGACCTTCTTCTATGTAGAAAAAGAATACTAAATGAGCTGTATGCAAAATTTTCAGCAAAATAAGCACAACTATGTGGACCTAGAAATATTTTCAGTAACATGCTTACTGTATTCAGTAATATCAGGTTCCATTTATCTTGTAACTCATATATTCTTAAATTTTGAGAGGGTGGAAAATATATTCTCAGAAACAACATCTTTTATTGGATGAGAAAGGATACACAGAGTCCAGAGGATCAGGCAAACCATTTCTTTCATTCTTAAGTATGCCAAATCCAGCTTGAGCAGTAAAGAGGGTGCAGCTGCTCTTACTCGTCTTTCTTCTTTATTTATTCACTGAGTATTTGTGAAGTGCATAGCACAGGCTAGGTACTCGACTAGTTGCTGGATTTAGAGCAATGAACAAAGGTTCTGACCTTGTGCACTTAGATGATTGCAGAAGGGAATACTTAATAAACAAACCTTTATATGTATATCAGAATTAAGCATTGATAAATGCTGTGTAGACATCAAGGCAGAGCTCTAAAGTAAGATCACATGTGGCAGAAATCCAGAAAAAATCCAGAATCTAGATATTTGAGGAAAGAGCATTCCAGGCAGAGGGAAACTAGGAGCCAATACCCTCAGGTAGGATAATGGCTGACATTCTCAGGAGCAAAAGGGAGGTAATGGGATGCAGTAGAGTGATTCAGGAGTGCAGTGGTACTGTGTGAAGTCAGAGAGATACAAAAGGATGGTATACAGAGATACAGATGAAGACCCCTCATTTTTTTCACTTCCCATCAACTAGTTGGAGGGTAGGCATTGTCTGGAATTAAGTAAAAGAACTAAGATATGTTAGCTTTTCTCTATAATAGTGATTTTTAACCAGTGTGCCATATGACTTTTTAAAATATGAAACACCGAAGGTCAGGGACACGGACCTCTTTTGCCTTAGACTTTCAAATGAAAAATGACAACAGCAGCCAACACAACAATAGCTGCCCAGTGTGAATGAATCAAACTTATACCTTTTTTTTTATCAGATTGGCAAAAGATATGTTTTTTGGTGTGCCACAAAATTTTAGTAATTAGTTTATGTGTGTCATGAGATGAAAAAAGTTGAAAATTGTTGCCCTAGAATAATTGCAGGTTGAATACAGGTATTGTTTCAAACTTGTGTGTTGTTTTTTTCCATAGCACTGGAAATTTAAGAGTTCAGGTTAGCTTCTTGTTTATCAGAAAAGAGTTCAGGTTGCATCTCTAAGAACTGTGTCCTTTGAAGGAAATTACAATAAAAATTTATGTTTAGAACTTGGGTGATGCTGTGCCTTTTCATGAATATCCTTCTTTTATTCTCATTCTGCAAGTTCTATGACTGAAATTGAACATATAGTACACCATGAAAACAATGGTTAAAAAGTTTAGAATTGGATTGAGTTCTTTGATAGCAATCAATTTTTAAATAAACTAATTTGCTGTTAGTCATTATGATTAGAACGTATGTACAGTAGAGATAAAGAGAAATAAAATTATGAAGGCTGATTATTCCATTTTCCTTTATGAATAGTTAATGTTACACTCCAGGAGGACTATAGTCTAAAAATGCAATCAGTTTTCCTTTATGAGTCCTGCAGATTTAAGCTGAACTATGCACATTGGTTTGCAATAAATAGTGATATAAGTCAGGAAAATAACTAGTCTTATTTTGATTGGCAGAATTAATCATTGGATCTATTTACTTATTTTTGCTAGTTTTCTATTTCCTAGGTCTTCTAATGTGGTTTCCCTGTATAACAAGAAGAAAAAAAACATTGAATTTTAATTTTGAGTAATTTATTTGGTATTGATTTTTCATTACATTCTCACAGGGTGTCTTGAGGTAAGGGATTGTTTTTACTATGTATTTCACAATCAGATCTACTTGTAGGTGGACAACCTTGGGTGGTCTTAGGGGTAAGAGAAAAGGGGACTTGCCTAATGATAATCAAAACAAATGTCCTTTGCTCATGGTGTGGGATAGTGAAGCCCCTTTGGAAGGATGATTTGAATTTCAGTAGAGGTAACCAACTGTCTTCATCCATCCATCCATCCATCCATCCATCCATCCATCCAACCACCCATCCACCCATCCATCTCCATCCAAATTATTTCATATTATTTACCTTGTAACAAACACACATCATAGGTTACAGCTCTGGGACCTGGAAACAGGCCACATTTATAGGTCTGTATTGGAATGAACCTGCAGCTTGACCAATGAAGGCTATCATCAGTGACAACCTAATAGAAATAAATGGGAGTGGGCTAATATATATCCTCTAGGGAGGCGGCTGTACTTATCTCAGGGACCTCCCTTCATATCTGTTTTCAGCCTTACTCTTGATTAGTCTGCATGCTCATCATGACACATCCTTCCACCAGTTTTCTCTCCAAAAGAGTAGACATCTGACAGAGATACAGAAATTGTCAGACAAACATCTCTTACTATAGACATGTATGAACACACATGCATGTCTGAAACAGTTTTCAGAATGCCTTCTGGATCATCCTTATTTATTTAGTCTTTTTATAGTATTTCTCATCTTCCCACATGATGCATACTTTATTATATTTATTGCTTATTATCTGTTTCCTTGACAAACTAGAATGTTGGCATGGAATTTTTTCATGTTTTGTTCATTGATGTAGCCCAGAGAATCTAGAATAGAATCTGGTATTTATTTGATATTGAATGCATATTGGTTGGAAGAATTAACAATAACTAGTCCTTTATTATTAGAAGCACCATTGTTGAAAGTGGGGGTGTTTTCAAGAAGATTCACACAAAAGAAATGAAGTGTCCTTTGCTCATGGTATGGCACAGTGGAGCCCCTTTGGAAGGGTGATTTGAATCCCACTAGAGGTGACCAACTGGAGGATTTTGTCTACATCTATGATTTCCCTCCATCATCCATCTGCCCCTTGTGTTTCTGCACTCCTCAGAGGCAGAGGCCAGCTGTCTGAGTAGCATGACTAGTTGCAATCAACAGCTAAATATATAATTACATGTACTGAGCCATATGGGATTCTCACTTGGAAAACTTGATGGAAATGAAAAAAATTACTATAAATATGGCAATGTAATCAAGTAAAGCAGAATAGTTTTATGGGAGATATATATATATATATATATATATATATATATATATATATATATATATATTGCTCCCATGATCAGAACTTATACAGGGCAATTTCTTTGCAAAAAAAAGTGAAGTATAAGACAAAAATACTAGACATGTTGAGTGTGGCATAAAGCTAGAGAATAAGACCTAATAGTTACTTTGAGAATACTGGCTTGCCCTACTTTCGTTCCATTCACTCTACTATGAATATGACCTATACATACCACTCCCCCACCAAGAAATTGTCATGATTCCTTTGTTCCCCATTAAGTTAATATTCCTTAGTAAAGCATTCAGGGTCCTTCAAAATTTAGGGCAATTAAATTTATGGCCCTTCTCACTTAAAAAGGTAATGGAAAAGTGTATAACTTGAAGTAGAGCCATAAAGATGGTATAACACTGGTATATCTAAGAAATACTTATTCACTGAACTTATTCCTGTTGTGGCAAAGAAAGTAGATGGGTTTCCTAATAAAGGTCTCTAAACAAATAATGATTTCTTATCTGGAAAGCAGTGACCAGTTGGTCTTCTCCATGGAAATGCGACAGCAGGACGTGTTTAAAATGTGGCATGAAGGATTTATCTCAGCTACAGAAAGATTTTCTGTTTGCCAGACACTGAGACGACTATTTGAGAGATGTTATGAAATCTTCTTTTTAACCTCATTCTGTCTGGAATATTTATGTCAGCATTTTTCAAAGTATGCCCAGCATTTTATGGATTGTTAAGGGACATTGTTCAAAGTAAAGATTCTGTTATCAAATGCATTTCAGAACACTAGGTTTAACAGAGTTAAACAGACTCCTTCACTGAAAGGCCTCATGGGCCTTGCTCTGAGCTTTGTAGGCTCTGGTGGAGGTAGGGGCATACACGGCACAACGGATATCCAAAAGTTATTTGGTCATATAACCTATTTTTAGAGGCTTTTGTTAGTACTGTGTTTCTTGAAGGTGGCAGATAAAATAAGTGGACTTTTGTACAATGTAAAAATTGCATTTCAAAACAACAACAAAGATCTCCACAGAGATCTCCATTTAAAAAAACACACACCTAAGCACAGATTTCTTGGGAATAATTTTACAGTTTTAGACATTTTCCAGTGAGACACAATATAGTGACAACAACGAGCGCTAAGAAACAGAAACAGAGTCATAGAATCTTAATCCTCATTCTGGTTTTCAAACAACTGATATTCACAGTAGAGGCAGAGTCTATAATTATTAATGTACAGGCTAGTTTTTGTACTGTGATAAGTGATACTCTATAGGCAGGTAAAAAAATAAGAGAAAAGTACAAGGCCATTCATAAGAGGGTGTAATGTAGGGATGAGACTTCCACCTAGAACAGCCTACTCACCACTATATAGCAAATACATTACTTTAGTGAAAAATGCAATTTACTATAGCTAATATGTTACCAGGTGGAGAGGTCACAATAAGATTATATTACTGGGAAGTTAGTAGACATTTTTATGAAGTAAAGAATTGTGTATTAAAGGGAAACATTGTGGTTGTGATGACAAGGAATAGGGGATGTCGGGAACAGAGTTAAAAAGAACCTAGTCCCGCCTGGCTGATTTCCACTGTGCTGTATGTTCATGGCCCCTCTGTGGTCCTCGGAATGTGGCTGTTCTCCAGCCTTCTCTGGATTTTCTTATTGAGAAGGGCGATTTCCACAGAGCTTGTGAATGCTTATTAATGTGTAAATAAACAGGGAGAGAAGGATACGAGTGTATAATTTTTTATTCCTAAACTAAAATGTTGTGGCTAGTGCACACGATGTGTCTATTCTTGCAGATGCTGGGTGCTAGCAGTTGCTGAGAGAGACTAATTGGTAAGGATCTCAGATGCTGGAATTGCATCTCCTAGGTTATGCATTAGCTGTACCTACATTTCTGGGGAAGCAAAGCAGGGATTCACCTCAGATCGCTGCATCTCACATGCTGTCAGAGTGCATTTTGGCTGAATAAGAGCCAAGCTTCCCATATTTGAGAATGGCTTTGGGGTCCAAAGCTAGATGAGCTGTGGGAAGAGAACAGGCTTTGGAGTCAGCCAAATGTCAAATTGAAACCTGGCCTTGCCTCTCGCTGTTTGGATGAACTTGGCTATGATATTAAACCTCTCTGAGCTGTAAATTCTTTGTTTTTAACATAGGAATAATTGTACTTACCTGGTAGGGTTACTGTAAGGTCTCATCTGGCACACAGTAAACACTTGAGTGATGATAATGTTTTTCCTACTCTCTACCATTTGCAGCTTATTGGTTGTTTTGTTTTTATCTATTTATTTTTCCTTTGAGATGTCTACCTCTCATAGCACACATAGAATTTATTATTTGGAAATGATGTTATAGGTTATCTAGGCCACCCCCTTCCTTCCATCTCTTTTTTCCACTTTACTCTTAAAATACACACACACACACACACACACACACACACACACACACACACCCAAAGGGAGTAGCTTTCTACTCCCTTTCTCATTTCTGGTCATAACCATATATTAAAAAGAAGGTTCATGCCATTGGGCACTCCCCAGATCTCCATAAAACCCTATAATGGTTTATTTCAGTTGTAAAAACATTTATTAATGCTTATAATTCACTAAAACCCACCTCCTCTCTATTAATTGTTTAACCCGTAAGTGGATCTCCCATGCTACATCTTGTCCTCCTCCCATCTTGACCCTTCTAGAGAAGTGATTCTTCAAAGGCCTTTGACATATTTCCCTTTGAAAATCTGCAAACATATAAGTAGAAAGTATCTCATTTCCAAATAAAGCTATGCATTTGTTCACTCAAGTTTCTTGTAAAAAAAAAGAGTTTTAGAGCTGCAGTATCCTATCCCACTTAACTCAAAAGTATATTTTTTTGTTTTTGTGAGAAAAGGAATTCTGTTTTTAGTTGAAATGTAATTCATACACAATAAAATACAACGATAATAACTTTATGAGGAAATAAGTTTTAAACTCATGACCTCATTTGTGAGGAGTTTAAGAATACTGATTAAAAACCAAACCAAACCAAAAAGGTGATACAGAAGATCATGATCAGAACTTAAAGACTGGAAATGTAAAATCTCAGTGCATGAACACTAAATTTTCCTATGCCTTCAGCTCCCAAACCATTATTGCATGTGGCAGTGCCTCCTCAAGAAGAAATTTGGCCTTTGAAAAGACCAAATTATAAAATCTATAAAATTGTAAAGGCAAAATTTAATCAGAATTAGCTTCACCAATGGTCGAATTAATAACTACAAGGATTTTCTTGGATTCAAAGTTCTGAGACATTTTAAATAAACCTCTGATTTACTCCATCAAAAACTCTCAGTTTCATATTCTGTGCTCAACAGCAAAGGCATTGGGCCTTTGGAAATTCTTAAAACATATGACAGCTCCTGAATTTTGTTGTTGTCAGACTGTATAGTCTTCACACATTCTGGCTTAACATTTGTTAAGCTCCCTCCCCTCCTCACCCTCCCACCTCCATCCTGCCCATCTCATGTTAAAGAGATTCTGAACATACTTCTCAGGAAAGTCAAAGAAGAACTGTGCAATCAGATGATATATGGTGGGTTTCAGTTGATTAAAAAAAGTAATTTTCTCCATTTAAAAATTATTTTATAATGAAAACAGTACATGCCTCTGAAACATATTGATTCTCTGGAGCAAGAAAGCCATTATGGTCATTAGAGTAAAAGATGATACCAAGAGCAATAAATACTATTTTAAAAGTTCAGACAGCAAATACTGTATCCCAATGAAAGATGTCTTCTGCTAGTGGCAATTCTGTCGACCATTATGAGAATCTTGTGTACTAAACCTGAGAACTGCCACCTCACCTTCGTGTCACACATGCTGTTTGTTGGTGGGCTATCAAGAGGCCAATGAACTGAGAGGGAGGTCTCATAAAGCCACAAAGGTACCTGAAAATCCCAGCAGCCCTAATCACACAGTTTTCCTAACAAATCACATGTTTTTTTTGTTTGTTTTTTAGTACCTATTTTGTATGTGGCTGGTCATGAGATAATAAAATCGAATATATTGTGTGTCCTCCTAGGGAATCTGCAACGTAATAGAGAAATGGCCACATGAACAGATACAAAACAATGAGTTAAGGGCAATGATAGAAGTTTATACAATGCGTTGGAAGTACCTAAAAGAAGGATGTCTAACATGGGTGACAGGGAGGAATGTGTACAGAGTAGTCAAGGCACATTTCCTGGAGAAGAGATATTAGAGTTTTAAGGATGAATAGGAGTTCTGAAATGCCCATGATCTGTTTGCTCAAGATCACCAATTGTCTTGCTCTGGTATAAAAACACAAACAACAGATGGAAATGGCTGATATGCACATCCTACTTCGTTCTCTATATTGTCATTGGAAGCACAGAGGAGAGAAACAGTATCTTTACTTTGGGAGGAAAGGCAGGAAGGAGAAGAAATTCTCAAGGAAAAACCTGGGATTCCTAATTGCAGATTTGGCTATTTACTGGGGTTTGCTCAAGCCTGTTGAGCAGCTATTTTCTGGGTTGGCTGTGTCTAAGACTTGCCGGTGGGAAAGTTATGAATTTTCAGAATATGTTGCCTTTGATGTGAATGCAACAGGGGAATCTGAGTCAGCAGAGATACAGTTGTGTCAGTTCTCTGATTGGCAAGTGTCTTAATCTGAGGCTGAAGGGGGAAGCTGGACTGTCATCAGCTTCCCCGAAGACTGATCAATGGGACACAGACGGGCTGTCAAACAGATCTTTAGGGTTGAAATATACTGCTACTTATATGTAGCACTCCAAGAAACACACATACACCACCAATGGATCAGGATCCTGTTTAGAGTCATAACTTGTTATATTAGAAATAAAAATAGTCATTAATATCATGAGGCCTATTTTCAGCCTCCGTGGGAAGGCAACAGTTTGCCATGGATGGAGTTTATGTCTAATGGGCTGGGAGGCCTCTACCTCTCACACATACTCACCCCACATGGCTGGCTACAAGCCATGTCTGCCGAGAGTGCATGGAATTGTTTGTGTCTGCCTCCTTCTATAAATGTATGTGCGTGTGTGCATCTGTATGTGTGTATGTATATATGGATGTGCCTGTCTGACTGTCCATGTCTGTTTTGTCTATGTATGTGGGAGGCTTTTGTATCTCTCTATTTAGTGTACATGTATGGGCATGTGCATGTGTCTGTGTACCTGCCTTCATATGCATGTGTGGGTAGGTGTATCTCTGTGTATGTGTCTGTCTTGTCTGTGCATATATGTGTGGAGGATTGTGTGAGTATATCTGTGTGTATGTCTTTGTGTACATATACATGTGTGGACATAGGTATGTGTCTGGGTGTGTGACTGTGGGTGTAGTTGTCTGCGTTTCCCCTGTTGTGCTTCTAGCTTATACTTGAGCCCGAGGCTGGATTTCCTCCGTAGTAATTGATAGCGCTGAGAAAGGCCCCTGCTGTTCGTTAGCTGCTCAGCCAAAAGTGCTGCTGTGCCGTGTCAGCTAAGTGACAATCTGGGCTTACACTTAGTCACCTCAGAGACTCGAACAGGAGTGCAGAGAAAAAATAGTTACCTCCTTGCAGCTCAGAGAGAGCTGCCCAAGCCCGAAAATGAAATTCAAGTTCGGTAATATCTGTTGCAGGAAATCTATTAATATCCTACCAATTCTTTTCATAGGCTTGTGTGAGGTGGGGTAGGTCTGCAATAATCACATTTTTGTGCATATATGTGACAGATTAAAGTTATAGAAAAGTCTAAGGTCACATAGTTAATCAGAGGCAGAGATACTGTGTGTCATCGGTGGCTGTATCATAGCTGTTTTAATTCTCACATCTCTTCTGTTCCTTGTGTAATTAGGAACGTGCACTTATTTTTCTAGAAATGGCTGTACTGTACTGTGTTTCCTTTGGAAAATGCACAAATTCCTTCTTTCTGGTTCCTCACATTGTATTTGAATTTCATCTAAATTTATTTGGCTGAAATAAGCTGTAATTTTATAAGACATTTTGTCAAATAAACTCTAAAGATGTTTAGCCAATCTTTGCTCCCCAGTTTCAAAATTGGGCTCCTCTCCCAGTCTTTTTTGTTTCCCAGACGTATCTCAGTGACATATTTTTGCCCAATTTTCCAACTTTCTATTTGGCAAATGTACATGCAATTTTAAAGATATATCATCTTAAAGATTGAGGTGGGAAAAGGATGTTAAGAACAATAGAATTTGAGGTTAAAGAAGCATTGGTGGATACTGTTGTTTTCTTTAACCTTGTGGAGTGTGGGTACTTTGTCAAGGTCTTGCATAGAATATTCTTAAAAATAAAGAAAAAGCACAAAAACACAGCCCTCTCCTTGATATTCAGGCCAGTGCCCTGGAAGAAATAAAGAGGCTGCCTCCCCAGCTCACAGCTCACCCTGTGGGATCCCCACCTTCTTCACCCTATGATGACCTCATGTCTTAAGGTCACATAATTCAGACAGGGTCAATTTTGAGACATGGGGAATCTTTGCAGTCACAACCCCATTGGCCCTAAACCTCATCGGGGCCCCTAAGGACACGAAGAGCCAGGATATGGTTCCAGGGCTGCTGACTCCCGATCCAGGCATTTTCCTCCTGTGCACGTGGGACTCTTTAGCGCCTTCCCACAGCTCAGGCAAGGGTCCACTGCACAACAGAGCATGTGAGACCCACACTTCTGACTCCTGCTCGCAAGTCTAGACTGATTTCCTGCCATTTCTCCCTTGTCACTTTACACTCGAGAAACCTAGAATGGCTCTTAGAACCATTGTGGCATTTTAATAGTACATGTCCTGGAACTTGTGTACCTTCTGCCTAGAATGCTCTCAGCTACGGTGTCATTTAAGAGGTGACTAAAAAACTCTCCAGCTCAACCAGTCTCTCACCTAAAACCCCTCCATTCATTCCCTTAATACTTAGCATTACTTCTCTTGGTATTTCCCCCTCACTCCTCATAATTCATTTTGTTTCTAAGAAGACTACAACTTAAAATTTCATTGATACTTCAGTGTGACTGAGTTTTCAGCTGCTTTGATGTTGAGAGGACTGGATGCTTGGGCGACAGGATCGCCGAAAAGGGCAGGAAGCAAGGGCAGCTACAGGCAGTCTCTTCTGATTAGGGTTTTGCTCAGGCCCAGCCTAGTGACCGCACCATGAGAATAGCAGACGTTTCTGCACAGCAGTGGCCTATCAGAGGTATAGCCTGTGAATGTTTTGATGTGCCAGCTTCTCACCCATGGGCTTTCTCTGTTAAATTTAGCATCTGGTCAAAATGTTGACACTGGCCTAATCTATTCATTTCTTCAGTGAGAATTTGGAAATGAGAGAGATGGTTAAAAGCCAATAGAATAAAAGTAAATGGAAATTAGTTTTTCCTTCATAATTGCATCTCTCTAAAACTGTATATTCTGGATGTTCTCATCTCTTGCTGGGTAGCAGACCACAAAAGTAGTGGCTTACAATGACACTTACTTTGCTCAGGAATCTCCAGTATAGGCTGGACTCTGTGGGACTAGCTCCTCTCTGCTCCACTTGGCATCAGCTGGGGCAGCTCAAAGGCTGGGATTAAATTATGCAGAGGCTCCCACTCTCACAGGTCAGACAGATGAGGACAGCTATCCTTGAGATCCCAGCTGGCGTTGTCAGCTAATTACCCACAGGTGGCTTTTTCCTGTGACCAGCATCCTTGTGACCTGTGGCTGGGTTCCAAGGTTAGTGTCCTGAGGAAGCAAGTTGAAAAACCCTCTCTTCTTTATTACCCAGCCTAAGAAATGATGCAGAATCGCTTCTGTCACAGTCCATTCATCCCTGCAGCCACAAAGCCCTCCTCAAACTCAAGGAGTAACACATGGGACCAGAAATATCGCTATGGTCATTTTTAGAAAACTCAATATGCTACAATGGAGCATAAAGAATTTTTAATTGACTTGTTTTTCCTGGTTTTCCCATTCATTCCAGCCAGTACTCTCTTCTTCTGGGTGGGTTTTGTCGTGGCCAAGTTAAGTCTTTTACATGCCTAAATAATTATTGTATTTGGTTTCTTTTTAAATGAGGCTTGCCCTTCATCACCAACATCTATTTGTCCAGAGAGGAAAAAAGTTGTACATATAGCAATTAGATCCATGTGGAACTAAGGTTTTATTACAACAGCTTTAAAAACAACCTCACCCACTGGTGTACAAGATTAAATTCAGGCATGTCCAAGTTAGATTTTATGCTTTAATGTATATAGTGGAAAGATTTATAGGAAATTTGAAATGTTGATTTGAATGCATATAGGTTCTTAGCCAAAACAGGTTAGCACAAAGCTTTGACCAAATATCTATGTTTTCTAGAATGTCATTAAAGTACAGTTGATCCTTGAACAATGTGGGTGCTAACTCACATATAATTCATGTATAACTTTTGACTTCTCCCAAAACTTAACTACTAATACCCTACTGTTGACCAGAAGTCTTACAGATGACATAAACAGTTAAGTAACTCATGCTTTGTATGTTATATGTATTATATACGGTATTCTTATAATAAAGTAAGCTACATGAAAGAAAATTTTTAAAAGAAAATCCTAAGGAACCAGCCAATGTTGCTTAATGGATGAACATTGACCTATGAACTATGAGATCACAGTTTAATTCTTGGTCAGGGCATATGCTTGGGTTTTGGGCTTGATCCCCAGTGGGGGCCATGTAGGAAGCAGCTGGCTAATGATTTTGTCTTATCATTGGTGTTTCTCTGCCTCTCTCCCTCTTTCTTTCACTCTGAATCAATAAAAATAATATTAAAAATACTTTAAAAAAGAAAAATCATAAGGAAAACAAATTTACAGTGTTGCATGTATTTGTTTAATATAATCCACATATAAGTGGACCCACACAGTTCAAACCCATGTTGTTCAAGTTTCAACTGCAGTTGTCCAGAAATGTGTTGATTTGTGTAAAACCATTAATTACTTGTTAGAATAATTAGCTTAGTTTTTTAAAATGTCTAATTAGCTTAGTTTTAAAAACCTATTCTTCAAAAAAAAATTAAAGGTAAGTAAAATCTCATAAGAATTTGCCTTGAGAAAAATAATGAGGTTTAAACATTTTAACAGTATTGAGATATTCTGATTACACATGCCACTTAGTTTTTAGATGTTTGAACTGTTCTGAAGCTCATTTTTTGTCTTATTCAACCTGCATCTTTCTGAAGCCGTGTTTCTTTTCAGATGCCTGGAAAATCCCCAAATCAGGAAATAGAATCCTGGTTCTGCTATTAATCAGTTTGATGACCTCACTTGTAGGATGGAGGCATTTGACTAAACAATCTCTAAAATTGTTTACTTCTTGAATGATGTATAAAAAATGGCATTTACTGGGAGTATAATAAAACAAAATAATATGAAGAAATAATACTTTTTATTCCAATGTTCAACTAGTAGTTAGAAATTATCAAAACCATATAGTTTACCTAGATATGCACTTAAAAATCTTTTATTTCCCAACAACCAATTACTCAATCTCTCTTGAGACATTTCAGGTCTTATTTGGACTTGATTAAGGGAGCATGAGCCCTTAGGTTGCATTATATGATTTCATTACAATTTGAGAAGCAGATGGTTACCTAATAAGTACTATTTGTTAAAGACAAAAATAGAACAAAGTTATTTACATCTTAAATAGGTCTTAAAATATAGTTTTACAAAGCCTTGCCAATTATGATAGCCATACTCATATCACAGACAGGCAAAAGGAAGCAGGGCCCTATATTGTAGGCCAGTGGTTGGCAAACCACGGCTTGCAAGCCACATGTGGCTCTTTGGCCCCTTGAGTGTGGCTCGGCGTTAGAATCACTTCTTCAAAGTAGACTCGCCCAGGCTGAAAACTGACTTCTACGCATGGGCCATGAAGTTTCATTTGCACTGTACGTGCATGCCCGCACGTGGTATTTTGTGGAAAAGCCAGACTCAAGGGGCCAAAGAGTATGTGGTTCGTGAGCTGCAGTTTGCCGACCACTGTTCTAGGCCAATTGCTAATGCCAGGGTCTTTATTCTTTGGGATTTTTGATGATTGTGACAGATTAAATATTCATAACCAATTTAAACAACTTTTCTTTATTTAAAAATATTTTTATTGTTGACAATTTTACAGATGTTCCTATTTGCCCCTCCTTGGCTCCCTCTCCATACAGCCCCTAGCCCACTGCAGGCCTTCACCACACTGTTGTCTGTGTCCATAGGTTATAAATATATGTATATACATTTTTGGGTTAATCTCTTCCGTTCCCCCGTATTCTTCCCCTTTGAGATTTGACAGTCTATTTCAACCTTTTATGTCTCTGGATCTATTTTGTCCATCAGCTTATTTTGTTCATTAGATTCCACATATGAGTGAGATCATGTGATACTTGTCTTCCCCTAACTGGCTTATTTTGCTTAGCATAGCATTCTCCAGGTCCCTCCATGCTGTCTCAAAGAGCAAGAGATCTGTCTTTTTTACTGCTGCATAATATTCCATGGTGTAAATATACCACAGCTTTTATTATCGATTCATCTATTCATGTGTACTAGGGCTGTTTCCAGATCTTAGCTCTTGTAAATAATGCTACTGTGAACAAAAGGGGTGCATGTATTCTTTCTGGGTCAAATGGCAGTTACACTTTTAATTGTTTGAGAAAACTACATACTGTTCTCCACAGTGGCTGCACCAATCTGCATTCCCACCAGCAGTGCAAGAGGGTTCCCTTTTCTCCACATCCTTGCCAGCACTGGTTATTTGTTGAATTAATGATGGCAGCTATTCTGCCAGGTGTGAGGTGATACTACATTGTCATTTTAATTTGCATCTCTCTGGTGATTAGTGATGTTGGACATTTTTGCATTTATCTATTGACCATCTGTATGTCCTCTTTGGAGAAGTGTGTATTCAGGTTCTTTGCCCACTTTTTAAATTGAATTGTTTGTTTTCCTCTTGTT
This sequence comes from Antrozous pallidus, assembly GCA_027563665.1. Taxonomy (NCBI): domain Eukaryota; kingdom Metazoa; phylum Chordata; class Mammalia; order Chiroptera; family Vespertilionidae; genus Antrozous; species Antrozous pallidus. The sequence continues at coordinate 81,309,827 of CM050513.1, forward strand.
GAGTTGTATGAGCTCGTCATATATTTTTGGAAATAACCTCCTTTTCAGATGTATCATTGCCAAATATTTTCTCCCATACAATGGATTTCCTTTTAATTTTGATGGTTGTTTTTTTTTTTACTGTGCAGAAGCTTTTTATTTTTATGTTTTCCCATTTGTTTTTTTTTTTCCTTTATTTCCCTTGCCCTAGAAGACATATCAGTGAAAATTCTGCTACAATCTTATGAAGCCTTACCAATTATGAGAGCCATACCCATAACTGGACAGGCAAAAGGAAGCAGGGGCCTTTATTCTAGGCCAGTTGCTAATGCCTAGGTCTTTATTCTTTAGGAGTTTTAATTATTGTGACAGATTAAATAAATATTCATGACCATTCTGAACACCTTGTAATTCAACTGGCATTTATAGACCACTGACTCCAAAGTAGATGCTTAGAACTAGAACCTCAGGAACAAAAGTAAATGGCACTCAGTGCATGTCTTCCAGGAATCTGTGGCTGTCAAGTGTCAGTGCTTACCTGGAACAAGCACAGAAATCCCTTAAAGGCAATTATATAAATTTTTATATTAATTAAATATTATTTTGATATTAATAAAAGAATAGCAAACTTTTATTGAGCCCTTTTGTCCATTATAATGCTTTGCACTTTCTATCTGTTGCCTCATACCATACCCCCTTGGAGGGGACTTTTGAGCATGATGCCCACAGTCAGAGGTTCTGGATTTGAATTTCAGATCACCCAATAGTTGTGATGGCTCATGCCTCATTGCATTGACCTTTGAGGATTAAATGAGGTAATCATATAAAATACCTAATGCAGTGTCTGGAATAATAAATGTTCAGTAAATGTTAACTACCTGTAATTATTATTGTCACTGTCAGCTCTATTTGGTAGGTAACAGATAAAAGTGTGGCTTTGAATAGGAAGATAACTTGCCCAGTCACAAAGCTCTTAAACAGCGGAATTATAATGTTAATTATTGTTTAATGCTTATTTTTATTGGAGAGAGAGAGAGAGAGAGAGAGAGAGAGAGAGAGAGAGAGAGAGAGAGAGAGAGGAGAGATTTGATTTGTTGTTCCACTTATTTATACATTCATTGATTGATTCTTGTATGTGCCCTGACCAGGGATCAAATCCATAACCTTGGTGTATTGGGATAATACTCTAACAAGCTGAGCTACCCAGGAGGGCTAATGCCAAATTTTGTAACTTCTAAATGACAATTCTGCTTAATAGTTAAAATGAACTATTAAGAACTTAGTAAAATATTTTAGTATATTAATTATATTAAGTGATTAAAACTTGATACTTTAAGGATTCAGTGATCAAAATCTCAAGTTTCTGGTTTTGTGTGGCAAAGATTTACAAGTGAACAAACTCAGTTTTCTCATCTAGTTTTCTGGAACTGGAAAATAGTTTGTGAAGGGAAAAAAGAAAAGCCAGAAAAACAAGCAGGAATTGTGAGTGCCCTTTTGAATAGGCAGGAGTCTTTGTGGTTTGGATGATTCTTTCTAAAACTTTAGAACTCTTATTCTTATTCTAAGAGAAACTTACACATTTGTACTTTTTTTGTCTTTTACATACCCACACTAGACTGGGTCAAATGTCTAAAATTTCCTAAGATTGATAAGGCAGAAATAGTTGATGAGAGCTCTCAAAATAAAGTGGTAGAATTCAATCAGACATCCATTCACATGCCAGATTAAGGGTGATTTATTCACTTTAGTGCCAAAAAGCAAATTCCTAAACTACTTTAGCAAAACATGAATGAGAAGACAGTGGAAAAATAGATTGGAAAGAGAAAAGTTGAATTAATATCTTCAGATAGAAGGGATAAAAAATAACACAGTATATGGAAATAGAAATTGGATAATGTTAGTGAAAGAGAAGAAATGACTCTAAGCTTACAAAGAAATGTTGTTTGACTGCTCAGTCCCTGAACTTAAGCACATATGAGACAAGGAAAAATTTGAAGAGTGTTATTTTCAGTTTTGAGTAAAGTCTTGAAATCCTGGCAATCAATTTAAAAAGCAAAATTTGGCCAAAGAAGATTCTCTATGAAAATAATGCTGCAGTACTTATTTCTTAGAATAAAAAAGCAAAGATGTCACCATTAAAGTCATGTTACCTTTTTTACCTGATATATGAGACCCATTTGGGTGAGAGGTCTATGAATATAAACCTCCGATTATTGAGTCATTGAAAGAAAGGGATGGTTAATTGATATTAAATATATTTGTTGCCAATATTAGCAAACACAGAGAAATCATTTAACATAATCCCTGTTCTGGCTTAATTTAAGAGAAATCATTTAACATAATTCCTGTCCTGACTTAAGTTAAGATTGTATTTCCTCAAATTGTAATTTTGAAATTAATTTAGCAAATGTAGAAAAAGAGAACACTGAACTGGAAATCAGTATGTGCCATTGGTATCAGTAACTACCAGGGTAAATATATCATTTTCTTATCTGTAAAACCAGAGGTGTGTTCTGTCTCAGTGACTGAGCCACTGCTAAATGATAAAATAACTAAATACTGCTAAGTGACACTGTTCAGCCTATGAAATAGTTAAAATGAGTATGAAACCAAATAAACAAATAAAAAAGACAATATAAACTTTTAACAAAGCTAATCTGTGCCATTTTTAAACCCTGTGATTGCTTATCCTATGTTATTGTTGTTAAAATGCTCTTTCTTTTATTAGATAACTAGGGGCCCAGTACATGAAATTCGTGCACTGGGGGTGGGTGATCCCCTCAGCCCAACCTGCCCCCTCACACCTACTGGGAGCCCTCAGGGGATGTTCTATCGACCACTCACCCCCACCCTGCCGAGACTTTAGACCTTGGCACCCAGCCATCACCCTGCAATGGAGCCGAAGGCTGGCTCTGCCCCAATCCCTGTCCCCCCACCCCCGGCCCAGGCCTTTGCCCCAGCCAGCTCATGCCCGGCTAGCATGGGTCTCAGCCCTGCCCACCCCTGCCTTGGCCTTCACCCTGGCCAGCGTGTGGCCCTAGTGCCTCGGCCCCGCCCCCCTGGCCCTGGCCTCCACGGCTCCACCCTTTCCACCCCCAGCCCTGGCCACCTAGGCCCCTTGCCCCCCCACCCCCCCAGCCCTAGCTGCCTCAGCCCTGCCTCCCCCTGCCCCAGCCCTGGCTGCCTCGGCCCCGCCCTCCAACCCCCTGGCCCGGGCCACCAGCTTGCTGGCTGGCTCCACGCCAGCTCCTTATTGGCTGATGGGTGTGGCTTGTGGGTGTGGCTTGATCTGAGGTAAGGTCAATTTGCATATTACTCTTTTATTAGATAGGATGGTGAAAGCACATTCCCTTTTAGGGTAAGCCAAATTCTTCCTCCATATCTCCCTTTTCTTCTATATTATAGTCACTTGAGAAATTGGACAATCCGGAAGCACTATTTTACATAGCTTCTATCTCTCTCCAAAGTTGGATTTTGTGTGTTTGTGATCCAAAGTGTGTGAGGTTTTCCTCTTAAATTTTATACAGTGTTCCCTCCCCCTCGCTACTGCCCCTCCTCCCCATATATTGGGGCATGACTGGTTAGATCAGCAGGAGGGACACTGAAGGGAGAGGCAAGGATCTAGCATCTGATGCTTCTCTTGGAGTGAGGCTGAAAAGGAAGTGCATCTCTGACAGGCTCTCTGAAGGGTTGGCAGTGGGCATGAGGAAGTGTTCAGGAAGCATTTGTGTGGGGCCTTCACTGTAAGGAAGTGGGATGTCCTCATGAGCAGCAGGAACTGGTGATGCTTAGAAGTTCACATGGGACAGCAGCAGCAAGGAATGTGTGTCCTGAGGAAATGGGGCCCTGGCCACTAAGGGGGGCAGGGGTTGAGACAAGAGTAATGCCAGACCCTGCTCTTCAAGGTTACAGTTTATGAAGGCAGGACAAATGTCTAGTTGGCCATATGAGGTCTTCGGGTAGGACTCAGAAACTGAGCTAAAGTCTATCATCAAAGCAGAAGTTTAAGGTGAGAGCAAGACTGCCCACAAGAATGACTGGTGACATTCAGAGTTGTTGGGAGTTAGATACCCAATGCCTCTGTGTAAGGCAGACTTGGTGGGGACTGGAGAAGGTTGAGACTGCCAATTTGACACAAGTAGATCCAGATTTAAAAGAGGGCAGGCCACAAGAATAGTAGAGAGCCCATGAATGAGGAAGATGCCTTTAGCTTGCTGCTTTGTTTGATGTCTCACAGTGCTGTTTATTAAAGGAATAGGAAAAGGAAACTGAGCTTGTCAAAAGCCATTCTATTGAGAACACCAGTAAATAACTCCACATGCATTTTTCATGATTCTGGGGTCAACTGTCTCACCCTCTGTATCTGTATATGCCTGTATATATGTGTGTGGCTGAGTTATAAAATTCTTTTAGTCATTATTTCTGGGTGCTGAGTCCATTCTCTATACGTTCCTTTTAGTTAGTCTTCATGTATGTAATTATTTTAAAATGTTATTCCTGTTTTCAAGCTTGTCAGACTCTTCAATGCTTCCCTCTACTTCTGTGCAGATGCATGTAAGCCATAGGTCTAAAGGCTGCATATATTTAGAATTAAGTTAGAGTTATAATTTTTGCTTCAACTGTCAATTTAAAAAACTGAAGGGGAAAAAGGAAAATCTATTTATTTATCCATATTTTTGCTAACCGGCTTTTTTTTTCTGTTCAATGTTCCAAGTTTCTTTCCTGTATCATTTTCTATCTGTTTAGGACGTGTCTGCTACTGAGAAATTTTCATTATTTTTCTTCACCTAAGAATGTCTTGATTTCCCTTTTATTCCTGAAAGATATTTTCATTGAATATAGAATTCTGGGCTGGCAGTTCTTTTTTTTCAAGATTTAAAAAAATATATATCTTATTGATTTTTCACAGAGAGGAAGGGAGAGGGATAGAAAGTCAGAAACATCGATGGGAGAGAAACATCAATCAGCTGCCTCTTGCACACCTCCAACTGGGGATGTGCCCGCAGCCAAGGCACATGCCCTTGACCGGAATTGAACCTGGGACCTTTGGCAAAATATTTTGCCACTTCCTTCTGGTCTCTGGTTTCTAATGAAAAATCCACTGTCATTCAAATTGCTTTCTCTTATAGGTAATGCATCATTTCTCTCTGGTTACTTTCAATGTTTTTTCTTTATCTTTAGTTTTCTAAATTTTTGATGTATTTGACATGAATTTTTTTGTTAATTATCCTGTTTGGCATTTGCTAAGCTTTTGAATCTGTAGGTTTATGTCTTTTGCCAAATTTGCACAGTTCTCAACCATAATTTCTTCTAATACTTTTCAGCTATGTCCTCCGTCTCCTCTCCTCCTGGCCCTCCAATGGCATGACAGTTAGATGTTTTACTATAGTCCAGATTGCTGAAGTTATGTTCATCTATTGTTAGTCTTTTTATTCTCTGTTGTTCAAATTTAATCACTTCTATTGTTCTACCTCTAGTTCACTGACTCCTCTGTTCTCTGTTATACTATTGAGCTTGTTCAGGGAGTGTTTCATTTTGTTTATGTTATTTCTCAGCTCTAAACTTTCCATTTGGTTCTTCTTTGCATATTTTGATTTCTTTACTGAATATTTCTGTTTCTTTGTAGATAATTTTTAGTTTTTCACTTGTTTTGACTAAGTTCATAAGTTCTCATTGAAACATTTTAATAATGTGTTTTAAAATCTTTGTCAGTTATTTCTAGCATCTCTGTTATCTCAGTCTTTGCATCTATTGATCATCATTTCTCATTCATTTTGATATTTTCCCAGTTTTTGGTATGATGTGAGATTTTCAACTGAAATCTAGATATTTGAGGTATTATGATGTAAAACTCTGGGCCTTAATGCAATCTTCAGATTTAGCTGTCTTCTTTTGATACCTTTCTGATAAGGGAATTGGGTTCATCTTGCTACTGTCAGGGATTATAATTTCAGATTCATCAATTGGCTTCTGTTGACATTAAGGTGTTGGTGGATGAGGAGGGACCTCCTTACTGCTGGGCAAGGGTGGGACTTTAAGCTCCCTCTAGACCTCTACTAATACTTCTCTGGGAAGGATAGGAGGGCCTGGTTACTGCTTCCCTTTGCTTTCCTCTGACTCCAAGTGGGTGGGGTATGCCTCACTCCTACTGGTAATAGTGAAAGTCCTGACTTTCCACTAGGCCTCTTCTGACACAACCCAGAGGGGAGACAGAGAGACACCTCTTTACTGCTGGATGGGGTGGAAGTCCAGGCTCTCCATTGACATTGAGAGGTGGAGGGTTTACTACCATCCAGTGGAAATATAAGCCCCAACTACCTAATTGGCCTCATCTTACATTACCCCCTTTGGAGAGGGGGAGAACTGAGGCACTTGTTACAGGTAAGAAAGAGTGGAAATTTTGCTCTATATTTGGCATTTGCTTTGTGGATGAAAATGCAGCCACAGTTTATGCCTATGATTTCTGGCTGGAGTTGAGCAATTATTGTCTCATAGTTTACTGTCTTGCTAGGCTGCCCCTTTGCTGTCCCTTTGGCTAAAGAGCAAGGCCATTTGTCTTTTAGTCTGCACCTGTTGACATTTCTGAGTTCTAAATCTGGGATATGTAACAGCAAAGAGGAGAGCCAGGAACCTACCACCATGCCATTCCTTGGGTTCTGAAGTCCCTTGCCAGTCTGCCTTCTTCATACCACCACGCAAAGTCTCTGTGGGTTTGTTTTGTTTACAATATCTAGGGTTTGTAGTTGCACTTACCAGGCAGGATAGGGAAAAGTATGTATATTCATTCAATTTTCCCAGAAGTGGAAGTCAATTGCCTGCATTTGACATGAAGTTATTTAAAGATCTTTCCTTCACCTTGCAGTTCATGTATTTACTCACTCACTTATTCATGTAGGAGCACTGACTGAGTGCTAGGTACTTAGCACCTCTCAGTGCAGGAAGGCTCAGGACTTCCAATGTTTCCTGCTGGGAAAAGCAGCTCCAAGAAGAAGGGGAGACATGGCCTGGCCTGGCCTCTTTCTCCCCAAGCACAGCTTCTCCTTGATGTCTGTAGATCTGTTGCCTGCTGCCAAACTGATTCTTAGCTAGCCTCAGCTGGAATCAATCCTATATAATAAAAGCCTGATATGCAAATCAACAGAACTTCTGAACAACCCGTGGAGCAATTGGTGGAATGACTGGTTGCTATGATGAGCACTGACCACCAGGGGACAGGTGCTCAACACTAGGAGCTGCCCCCAGCCTGCAGGCCCCAGGCCAGCTAAGGTGGGTGCCAACGGGCCCTCCCACCCACCCCTGACCTCCGTGAGGAAGGCGACTGGCAGTGGCAGCAGGGGGTGGAGCTGGTGAGTGGGTGGCGCCAGGCCAACCAAGGCGAGTGCCAGCGAGGGTCCCCAGATCGCCTCACCAATCACCCCACACATCGGCACTGATCACTGGCCAGGCCTAGGGACCCTACCCATGCATGAATTTCATGCATTGGGCCTCTAGTAGGATCATAATAGGGCAAGGAAAGTAAAAATTCAATGTATGTTTATAGTTACATAACTAAGTTTATAAACAATGCATGGAAGAATTTTCCAGGAAAAAATGTTCTTAGGGGACTTTTTAATTAATTTTTTGTAACATGCCATTTAAATTTTTTTATTAGGTAGTAATCTCCTAAATTACTTAAGAGTTGCAAAAATCAAAATAGTAAAAAGAAGACTCATATATCCCAGATTTATCTCTTGGTAATATGTAACACTTTATCATCAGTATTCTCTCTCTGTCTCTCTCTGTCTCTCTGTCTCTCTTTTTTCTCTCTGTCTTCACACACACACACACACACACACACACACACTCAACATGCACTCTGACTTTGTCAGTTGACCAGTAATGTTCTTTATAGCATTTCCCACTCTAGTACAGGATCCGGTATGGCATTAATTATTGCAAGTATGTAGACTGTGTGTGTGTGTGTGTGCACGTGTGTGCTTAGTTTCCTTTAATCTGGGACAATTTGCAATATTTTCTTTAAAACAATAAAATAGTAGAACTGTATTTGTCTTATATCATTAATCCTATTTATTGTTACTCTCAGCATATTGTAAATTTATTAACGCGCAAAAAGGTAGAACTTTAGTACCCTGTAGTAGGAAAGAGGATATTTTAGCAGTTGGTAATTAAGTAAAAACATGAAGGCACAGCAAAATCATAAAAACCAAAAAATGGTCAACTCTAAATAGAAAGTTATTTATGTAAATTTGAATGGAAAGTATTATTTTTTCATTCTTTTGGTGGTGATTAATGAAAGTGTATTTGTATAATTTACACAGAAATTAATTGTGAACAAAGTTATGAAATTACAAGTTTTAAAGCTTAGCTAGAAAATTTGTTTAATTCTAAGTTTACTAGTCAAATATTGCTAATCTTCCTGACTTACCCCCTTCAGACATGTACCATAGAAGTCTAAGTGAGAGAAACACAGTATCTTTAATTAAGTGCTGAATTCTGAACACCTCCTAGTAAAATCATGTTGGAAATTCGGGGTATGATTAATTTGGAAATGTATGACCACCTTTATGTGCCAGGAAAAGCTCCAGTCCCTGAGGCTGCAGTGTGGTTTCTCAACCATGCTTCGAAAATGCATCGTAAAACCTATTCTTTGTATAGAGCAAAACCCAGTGGCTGTCACCCAGTAGCTGTCACCCAGTGGTTACATTTTGGTTCTCTGTTCTTCATATATGATCCCAAACCAGACTTTTACTGACAACCAGGACCTGCTGGACTCTGATTTCATCTCCCAGGAGGCCAGAAAAGCAAATTGTTTCTTATTCACTTGAATTTTCATTTACAAAAAGAGACGTTGCTCTGCACCTAGAGATGGAGAGAGAGAGCTCCTTTCAATGCCTCAGATTGATGAGGTCTGGATTAGATCAGACATTGAAAAATCACTTGTATGAAAGAAGCATCTTAATCTCTATAATATTTGTATTAGGATTTTAAGCAATGTGACACTTGTCAAGATATTTTCCAGTCTGAATAGAGATTATTTTAAATGAGGTATGACTTATTTAAACCACATTTGATTTCAGTGGTTTTGAAAAAAAAATATCGGTTTTGTTTTCTGTGGGTATGTTTCAATTATTGCATTGTATTTGCAGATGGGGGGAGGGGGCAGCCTCTGGAGCAGGACTTCCCAGATGGCATTCCATCAAGAGTGAGCCAGGGACTGAACCCTCTGAGTCTCAGTTTCTTCACCTGTCAAAGAGGATGGTAAGAGTAATGACTTCATGGGATTTCAGGAGCAATGAAAATTTTGGCTTAGATGATGCATGTAAACCCTGTATACCTCATACCCCAAAATGGGATTCCCTCCCTGAGCCCTGGACTTCAGAGGACTCCATTGTGGTCTCCCTAGAGCAGGGTTCTTTCTTACAAAGCAAGGAATCAAATCAGAAAAGTGGAGAGATGGCAAGGAAGTGTTCAAACCTCCATTCCCACCCCTGGCCTCCCTTCTCGAACAAGTCTGGGCACCAGGAGCTCCAGATCTCTGCCCAGGTGTCCCCACATCCACTGGCAGAGCCTTTGCAGACTTCTTTTCTGCATCAATCCACCTGAAGCTGAAGTCCCCCTGTCAGAGTGAACTGTAATTTCTACTAACAATAGTATCATCTCCTGGAAACATTGATGGCTGCCATCTCCAGCCAGGGACAGCTATGGTTTATACTACCTTACCCCTATCTGGAGTAAAGCAACACCATAACTATAATTCGATATCCCTTTTCTCCAATTTTCAAAATATCAGATAAACATGGAATAATATCATCCTCAGTTCTTTCCTATATTTTATCATCTATCTTTCCTTCCTGACTGCCCTCTTTACCTTACCTCCCTCCCCAGATCCTCTCCACAAATCTAATCAGAAGTTCCAAGCTGTTTCCTCCCAAGTGAATCTTAAAATCATCTACTGTTATATTTTCCAAATGTTATTACCTTGGTCCAGGCCAAGGCACAGACTGCAGAACCAAACTCCTTGGGTTGGAGTTTCAGCTCTGCCATCTTCCAACTGGATGACTTCAATTAAGTAACTGAACCACTCTGTGCTCAGTTTTCAGTCTGTAATTTGGGAAGTGTAGGACATAATTCACAGAGTTATAGAGATCAAAGAAGATATACTATATAATAAAAGCCTAATATGCTAACTATCCAGTTGTCTGTTCAACCAATCAAAGAATAATATGCTAATGATATGCTAAGGCCGTTCAATTGCTCACTATGTATGCACTAACCACCAGGGGGCAGACAGTTGACCAGTTGACCAGTCTCTATGATGTGCACTGACCACCAGGGGCAGACACTCAGCACAGGAGCTGTCCCCTGGGAGTCAGTGCGCTCCCACAGGGGGAGCATCACTCAGCCAAAAGCGAGGCTCACGGCTGGCGAGTGCAGCAGCAGTGGTGGGAGCCTCTCCTGCCTCCATGGCAGGGCTAAGGATGTCTAACTGATGGCTTGGGTCTGCTTGGCCCAGGGAGTGGGACTAAGCCATCAATCAGACATTCCTTGAGGGCTCCCAGACTGCGAGAGTGTGCAGGCTGGGCTGAGGGAACCCTCTCCCCCAGTGCATGAATTTTGTGCATCAGGCCTCTAGTGTAATATAGAAAAATATTTAGAATAATGCACTGCATGTATCAGGTGTTACTGGCCTTAGCTTATGGTTAAAGGTCTAAATCTAGTCTTTTAAGCTAACTACCACCTTATAATAATTTTCATTTTAAACTCATTTTGTCAGGAAAATTATCAAAGACTTGGATGCGGGGGAAAAATTTGCTGGCTATCTTTTTGATGGAGTGTCTGCCCTCTCCAATGGACCCTCCAGGATTATCTGATTCTATAAATGTGGTTACCTTTGATTGTTTTTGCATTGATTAGGCTATTTACAACTTTGCATGCATAGAGTTAGTAGAAAGCTGATAGTAATGCAAATGATCTTTGACATAAAAAATGCAAAAGAATTTTGTCTTGTGGAGACACAATTGATTTCCACTCTGTGGAAAAGATAACTTCAAAACACTGCATTTTTCACACACTATGGTATTAGCCACTTTAACATCTATTAGCAAATATATTGAATCATTTCTGAGTGTGTGTGTGTGTGTGTGTGTTTGCACACATACGTGCTTGTGTTCATTGACTTTTCCTTTGAAATCAGGTGACATCTTGCTGGTACATTCATTAGTCACTAGATTAAATAAAATCCTTAAAATGTGCAAAGTTCCCAAACAACATAACTAGTCCAAATGAGAGTCCCTGATTAAAGAAACAACATACACAAACACAAAACACCTTTCCTTCACTCATAATTTTCTAAAGCCTGAAGAAGGGCCCAAAGATTAGCTTACAGTAATACTGAGAACTTATCAACTTTGTTCTGTCATATTCTTCTTTTCTGTTACTCCACTTCTTCCTTTCTGCCTTCTCCCCATCACAAATGGTGCCCAGCATCTGATGATGATGATGATGAAGAACATCACATTTCCTGCTCGAACCCAGTCCCACCTCTACTCCAACCCCAGCTGAAGCCCTTTCATGACCCTCAGTCCTCACTTTAATAGAAATTTGTGTCCCGAATCTTCCTTCATCGCCATGCTCACCCTAACCTATCAGTTATGATCCTTTGTCCCTCAGATACTTAATAGCTAGTAATAATATGAAAGAATCATTTACTTATTGAGCAAGATTATTTGTTGCACTCCTATTGAAGCACCAGATGCTTTGCTTATGTCAGAGGTAGGAGCAGGAAGAAGACAGAATTCTCAGTTTATTTAGGAAGGCAAATAAACCACAGATTTGGGTACAGCTTATAAGAACTCTGACCAGGGTAAGGACAGGAAGCTATGGCAATGAGAGAACAGTTTCAGGGAAATGACACTACAAACCTGAGACAATGAGAGCGATATGGGGGAGAGCATCTTGGCAAGTACAAATTCTAAGGCTTACTCTCCAGAAAAAGGCTAACAGGTCCTCTAATTGAAGCAGCTATAATGACCAACAGACACCCCTGTTTTGCCTTCAAAGTAATATGGTCCTGATGCAGATGGTATGGAGAAGCAGAGAGCCAACTATACCAACTTTATTTGTTCACACCTCTTGGTTTCTTTCCTGATAAAAAATTTGAAGGAAACAAAGCAAAAATGAAACCCTTTGTTCCACATGACATGAGAAAGGTCTGGAAAAAGTGGTTCCTTCACTTGGGAAGGGCTTCAGCTACCTCTTCTGCTAGCAGCAACTCTGGTGGCATTTAAGTGGCTGTACTTCTATGCCTTATTCGAGAGCACTTTGTTCTTCCTAGTAGTTATATTCATGGGCTTTTGAAGTCTATCAGATTAAGGTTCAATACCTGGTCTCATTTGCTAGACAGTGACCTTGAATAAGTCATTAACCCTCTCTCAGAAAAGCCTCCCTTTCCTTACCTGCAACTCAAGGGACAATCTATGCCTGTTCTTATGCAAGTACCCAGCACAGTGCCTGGCACATAAAAGGAAGCAGTACTCAACCTTACAAGTAAAACTTATCAGCAGTCTACACACAATTCAATCTGTGCTGTGGCTTACAAAATTTTGTCCAAACAAGCATGCAGAACTATTTTTACATTTGCTAGTTTGGAAATATGAAGGTGATAAGTTCAAAGCTATATATTTTTGTATGGGCTGACATTCACTAATGCAGTAAGGAATTTAGTGATACTGAAATATTCATATATTACACCATTCAGGTGTTTTATATCCCTTTGAAAAGTAATCATTCTATGTCCTTTTCATGTGTATGTCTCAGCTGCTGTGTGCACTCCCGGTCTGCAGCAGAGATGATCCAGTTTACAACTCTGTCTGGTGTTTTACTCCAAGGTCATTAGAGGAGAGACTCAAAGGTATCTCAGTAAGGCTGTTGCAGTTTCTTTAAGCAGGAATGTATGACACCTCTGCCTTTCCCCATTAACAACTTCACCTCACCCTAAAGTGCATTGTATTATGGAATTACACAACAATTCCCAAAGCTTACACATGCTGTGTTCCTTGGGAATTATGCCTTTGTAGCAATACACCTATAGTGTAAGTCCTTGCTTAATGTCGGTGATAGGTTTTGTGACCTTTAGCATAAGAATCCTATCTAATGAAAGAGTAATATGCAAATTGGCCATCACTCCAACACACAAGATGGCTGCCCCCTTGTGATCAAAGATAGCTGCCCCCATGTGGACACAAGATGGCCACCATAAGATAGCCAGCAAAGGGGGGAGGGAAGTCAGGAGGGACCAGGCGTGCAAGGGAGGGCAGTTAGGGGTGACCAGGCTGGCAAAAGAGGGAAGTTTGGGGGGACTAGGCCAGCAGGGGAGGGCAGTTAGGGGTGACCAGGCCAGCAGAAGAGGGAAGTTTGGGGAGATCGAGCCTACAGGGAAGGGCATTTGGGAGGGGGGATCAGGCCTGCAGGGGAGGGCAGTTAGGGATGACCAGGCCAGCAGGGGAGGGCAGTTAGGGGCAATCAGGCTGTCAGGGGATGGTTAGGGCATGGTCAGGCTGGCAGGCAGAAGTGGTTAGGGGCAATCAGGGTGCCAGGCAGGCAAGCAGTTTGGAGCTAGCAGTCCTAGATTGTGAGAAGGATGTCTGACTGCCTGTTTAGGCCTGATCCTACTGGGATTGGGCTTAAATGGGCAGTTGGACATCCCTTGAGGGATCTCAGATTGGAGAGGGTGCAGGCTGGCCTGAGGGACACCCCTACCCCCATGCACTGGGCCTCTAGCGTATAATAAAACCAATTTTACTACAGGCTAATTGGTATAAGCAATAGTTAAATTCCTATGGCACCTCATCAATGTTATAATGAAACAACATTGAATAAAATAACATTATAAGAGGACCTGCTGTACATGTATTTTTATATTCAGGAAATTCACCTTAACCAAATAGCATCAACAGTAGTGTTGGGAGCAGAATATCTATTTCTATAAAAAGCCAGTGACCAGAATGCCATAACAACCATAACGACCAGTCCCTATGACACCCACTGCAGCCAGTGAACCAGTTGGATCAGGAGTGGGACCTGCTGGCTACCCCTGCCCCACAGTCCCCCTCCATGGCCAGCCCCACCCAGGATCAGCACCACTATGTCAACAGGGGCTGGGGCTGGCCAGCCAACCTCCTGCAGCTCTTTCCTGCACCCGGCCCTGCCCCCGATGAGCTCCACCACCCCAATTAGGGGCAGGGCTGGCTGGTCAACCTTCTGTGGCCCTTCCCCCTTCGCTGGCCCCATCTCTGGTGGGCCTATATGACCCCAATAGGCCCACAGTCCCTCCTCCCAGCCAGCTCCACCACTGATTGTGCTCCCCACCCCCACTCCAATCAGGGGCAGCACCAGCAGCCTCTTCCCCTGCATGCTAGCCCCCAAATGCCCCCCCTCCATTTGGGGGTGGGCCCAGCTGGGCCCACTGCCCACAGAACCTCCCCAGAGTTGGCCCAATCCCTGATCAGCACCCCTCACCCCCCCACAAACACACCAATCTCCTGCTGTCTCCTTCTCCCGACAGGCCTGGCCCTGATGCACCCTGATTGGGACTGGGCTGACCGGACCCTACCCATGCATTGGGCCTCTAGTATAAATATAAAGATGAAGAAGATATCATGTCTCTGTTCTCCTCTTCCACCCCTCCCCACAGAGCACAAAGTTGAATAAGAGTTATTTACCAATGCCTGGCTATTTATGCAAAAATATAGAGGGAATATGAACACCGGGCCAGAGACCATGTGAGTAATGATCTGTGATAGGACAAGTGGATAAGAGAGGTCATTGAATATGCACAGAGGAAATAATGTCTGCATTGAGCTTTGAAAGATGAGCAAGATTCCACCAATGGAGATGGAGGAGGTACTACCATCTGGCACAGGACTTTTGAGATTACCATCTCTAGCAGCATTGAGTGATGATTCTGGGGAAGTTAACCTTTCAATAGGGCTAGGGAGATGGAAGGATATAAAGGAGATTCTCAAGTTAAGGGACTCTAAAAACCATGCAATGCTTGCTTGCTTTTTTTTTTCCTTAACACTCTTAATACAATGCTGTTGCTAACCTGTTTTTATTTACTTAGCTAAAGGGGTTTTCTGTATTGTGCTCAGGAGTGTTTTTATGCATGCACAAAGTTATAGCCACCCAGTATAGCTTCCCATTGTCTGAGATGTCAGTAATGAAGCTGACTTTGCTCCCTCAGTGTCCTCATCCACCTTCCTAATGCAGTTGGAGATATCAGGACAATTGTCATATCTTTGTGAGGTTTGCAAGACAGAAAATTCTGATGTTGATGCTTTGCATTCCATCTCCATCCACTCCCAATTCCATTTTCTTCATTATGTTCTAATTGCCACAGTAATATGGAATGCAGTGAGGAAAGGAAGATTTTGATGAGAAAAAGAGGGTATTGATAAATTGTTTTTCCCTTTTAAGTGTACAGTCCTAGCAGGATATCTGTAGGTTGGACTAATAGACAGCCATGAGAATTAATCTGGAGCTGGAGGGCTTGGTGTCATTGACTCCAGCTGTAACCCACGATGGAGTGAGAAAGGAAGGCAGGTGGAGTGGTTGAGGACATGCACAAGTGATGTCCCTCATCTCAAGACCAAGAAAACATGGTCTTCATCTGAAACAGGAAAATAAGGTAGATTAAGACCCAAAGAGAAAACAATACACATTTGGAATTATTGCATTGGAGAATTCAAAAGATAGCTTATGTAGCAAGTGAAGAAATATGTAGGCAGCACTGATGTCTAAAATGAAGTGGGAAACCATGGGGTTATAGAGTGTTACACTATTCATTGATGCAGTTTGACAACCCAGGAGAAAGCAGGAGCTTGGGCTGATTTGGAGTTGTGGACTGGTCAGATTAGTGCTGTAGAAAGTCAGGAAGTTTACTGCTCATGCTTCAGTGTCTGATTTCAGTATTGGGTGGTTTTAGGTGGGACTATGTACTTACCCCGGATAAAGCTACATAATGTGGGTTTTCGACCTGGTGAGATAAAGCACTGCTCATCCTAGAGGTAGACCTGGGGTCCATTTTCCCGCCCAGATTACATGCTTATTATATCATGGACATCAGTAAGTTATTTGCTAGACCGACAACCAGAATTTTCACTGTAGTCACTGAAATATACATAAAAAATAAGTATAGTTTGCTTAATTAAGATTGAACAGAAAATCATTCTCCTGGGTCCCCATAGAATTGTTTTACTGTCATAAGAAAGAGATATGATTTTCCTGAATAAACCACTGGCCCTGTTGCATAATTATTGTCAGAAAAATGGTTGTATTAGTTCTCTATGGCTGCTATAACAAACTAGAGACCTGGTGCACAAAATTCATGCACAGGGTGGCGGGAGGGGGGTGGTGGTGTCCCTCAGCCCAGCCTGCACCCTCTCTAATCTGGGACCCCTCGAAGGATGTCCAACTGCCCAGTGGGATTGGATCTAAACAGGCAGTCAGACATCCCTTCGCAATCCAGGACTGCTGGCTCCCAACTGCTCGCCTGCCTGCCTTCCTGATTGCCCCTAACTGCTCTGCCTGCCAGCCTGAGCACCCCCTAACCACTCCCCTGCCAGCCTGATTGAGACTTAACTGCTCCCCTACTAGCCTTTTGCCCCTATCTGCCCTCCCCTGAAGGCCTGGTCACCTCTAACTGCCCTCCCCTGCAGGCCTGGTCCCCCCAACTGCTCTCCTCTGCAGGCCTTGGTCCTTGCCCAATTGCCCTTCCTTGCAGGCCCAGTCACCCCCAACTTCCCTCCTCTACTGGCCTGGTCATCCCTAACTACCATCACCTGCAGGTTTGATTGCCCCCAACTGCCCTCCCCTGCAGGCTTGATTACCCCCAACTGCCCTACCTTGTAGGCCTGGTCCCTCCCAAGTGCCCTCCCCTGCTGGCCATCTTGTGGTGGCTGTCTTGTGTCCACATGGGGGCAGGATCTTTGGCCACATGGGAGCAGCCATCTTGTGATGGTCAATCTGCATATTACTCTTTTATTAGATAGGATAGAGGTCGGGCACACAGGTGGAGGCTGGCTGGCTTGCCCTGAAGGGTGTCCAGGATCAGGGTCGGGGGTTCCCCTGGGACATGGGGAAGCCTGGGCAAGGGGGCTGTGGTGGTTTGCAAACTATTCATGCCCCCCGGTGACTCAAGCGGAGGTCCTGGTATCTGGGATTCATTTATCTTCTACAATTGAAACTTTGTAGCCTGGCGTGGAGCCAAGCTTCCTGCTTGCTCCGTGGCTGCAGCCATTTCTGTTGGGATTTTTTTATTTTCTGTAATTGAAACTTTGTAGCATTGAGTGGAGGCCTAGGCCAGCCAGAGTGTGCATAAAGCTTGACTTCCTCCATCGCTGGGGAAACCCAAGCCTCCCTCCTACTCTCTCTGTGGCCACAGCCATCTTGGTTGGGGTCAATTTTCATACTTGCTCCTGATTGGCTGGTGAGCATGACTTGTGGGTAGAGGAGTGATGGTTTATTTGAATATTACTCTTTAATTAGATAGGATTACCCCAAACTTGGTGACTTAAAATAACAGAAATGTATTCCCTCACAGTTCTGTAGACTAAAAGTTTGAAATCAGTATCAATAGGTTGAATCAAGGTGTTAGCAGGGCCATACTCCTTCTGGAGCTCAAGGGCAGAATCTGTTTTTTGTTTGTTTGTTTGTTTGTTTGTTTGTTTTTTGCTGTTGTGTTTTTCCTCTTTCAACTTCTGGTGGCTGCTGGCATTTCTTGACTAGTGTCTATATCACTCCAATCTTAAAGGTTAGCAACTTCAAAACTCTCTGCTCTGTATTCATTAACATCACCTCCTCTGTGTATGTCAAATGTCCCTCTTATAAGGATCCATGGGATTGCATCTAGGGCCTACCTTGGCAATTCAGGATAATCGCGCTATCTCAAAACCTTTAAGTTAATCACACCTGCAAAGATTTTTGCCCCTAAAGTAATAGTCACAGGATCTAGAGATGGGAACCAATATCTTTGTGAGTCATTGTTCAGCCTATTATAACTGTCTTTAGATCAATTTCAGTACTTATTTTTCAGGGGTTTTGTTTTCCAGGGTTTTAGATACCCATGGTCAACCATGGTATGAAAATAATAAATAGAATATCCCAGAGATAAATAATTCATATTTTTAAATTGCACACTGTTCTGAGTAGTGTGATGAAATCTCTTGCATTGCAGTTGGCCCTGCCCAGGTCATGAATCATCCCTTTGTTCAGCATGTACATAGTGTTACTTGCCCGTTAGTAATTTAGTAGTTTAGTAGTCGTCTGGATTATCAGATCGACTGACACAATATCACAGTGCCTGTGTTCAAATAATCCTTATTTTACTTAATAATGGCTCCATTGCCCTTCACTTAACTTTTATTATAGTATGCTGTTGTAATTGTTCTATTTTATTATTAGTTATTGTTGTTAGTTTCTTAGTGTTCCTAATTTATAAATTAAACTTTATCATAGGTATGCATTTATAGGAAGATAACATTTATAGTAAGGTTCAGTATTCTCTGGGTTTCAGGCATCCACTAAGGGTCTTGGGAAGTATCTCTTATAGATGAGGGGGAATTACTGTATTCTAAAATAATTTTGTTTAGTGTTGGTAGAAACCCCTATATAACTAGTAGCCCAGTAGAGAAGAACAACTTGCTAATTGTTACACAATAATGTCAAAGGATGTTACACAATCACCATATACCCTTATTTAGAAGACTTCATTAGCTGCAAACAGCTTTTGAAATGGGAAAAACAGTAAGCACTACATTATATGTTCATATCTATCCTGATTTCTGGAACATAATGTAAGGAAATGTGCATTTTAGAATTGAGGAAATGTGGTAATTCATCTTGGTTATATCACTAGGAAGTTGCATAGTTTAAAACTACATGTGTAATGGGTAATTACTAAGATTTTCCTAAAGAGCTATCCAAAGTGAGTGAAATCATCATGGCTAAGAGAAATGCATAAAAATCACTCCTCTGTTGGTGTGTTGCAGATCTCAGAACTATTTCTAAAGGCAATTCTTGGCCATTTACTCTGGAATTTCCCTTGAGCCACTTCAGCTCTGACCTCATTTTCTATATTTCCCTGATTTTAATTATTTGTTTTAGTCAGCTATCTAGATATTTCTGCTCCCTCCCACAAAATAATACAAGACTATCAGTGAGTGACAGAAAGAAAAGAGGAACAACTGAATTGACTGAGCACACAGGGTTTTTCTCCAGGGAGTCATGTATTACCAAGTGCAATTACTTCTGCCTCTTAAGTATCTTATGAATCCTTCAACTTGTATCAGTACCCACTGTGGGAGGCAGGACAATGGCAACCCCTTCTCCTGCAAAGATATCAACACTCTAACTCCCAATCTGTGAATATGCTATGTTATATGGCAAGAGGTGATGAAGATGAAATTAAGGTTGCTAATCAGCTGAATTATCCATCACAAGGGCCCTTAAATGGGGAGGAGAGAGACAGAAGATTCCAAACCAGAGATATAATACTATGAGAAAGAGTTGATGAGCCATTTCTGGCTTTGAAGATGGGGAAGGGCTCCATGAGACAAGGACTATGTAAGTCTCTAAAAGCTAGAAAAGGAAGGGAAACAGAAATGCTCACAGTCCTGCTGACTCCTTAATAATAGCTCAGAATTTTACCTAAACATAGACAAACATGTAAATTGACTGTACCTCTGCTACACCCACAGCCAATCAAAGTGAGTGTGCAAATTAACCCAACAAAGATGGCAGTTAATTTGCATACACAGGCACCCAGCGGCCTGGGTCTCAGAAACATCCTCAGCATCCAGGTCATTCCAAAGTAGGCCCTGTGTGGGTCCTGAGCAACCTGGGAAGGGCCTGAGCCAGCAGGCTCCTGGGAAGGGCCCAGCAGACAATGGGAGCAGAGCCAGAGGCTTTAGGCCTGGGCAGGGACAGAGCCTGTGATTGGTATGAACTACACAGGAAACACCTTTTCTGACCGCTCATTGGCTAAGCTTCATATATGCCACTGGTAATATTCTTAGTACCTTGGGTATAAGAATTCAAAAAGGTGATCTAGGGTTTTTTCACCACACTCCTGAAGGGAAAAAAATGAAGGTCCTCTGCTGGAGGGATAAGAAATATTATATCCTGCCCTAGCTGGTTTGGCTCAGTGGATAATGCCTTTGCCTGCTGACCCCAGGGTCTGAGTTCAGTTCTAATCAAGGGCATGTACCTAGGTTGCAGGCTTCTTCCTGGCTGGGGTCCAGGTCAGGGCTCATGCAGGAGGCAACCAATCAAAGTGTTCCTCTCACTTTGATGTTTCTGTCTTTCCCTTTCTCGTCTACATTCTCTAAAAATCAATGGAAACATATCCTCAGGTGAGGATAAAAAAATAAAGAAATGTCATATCCTATGAAAGATGCATCTTGAAAATGCCTAAAAAGTTTTCAGTTTTTCATGGTGAAGAGACTGGAGTTCATGTTGATGAAAACACCTTGGTGGCTGTGGTGACTGGCAGTGGCTGTAGCAATGGGGTGATGGGGCTGGTGCTTTCCCCTGATCAGCCTGGTCGCCTCCCACAAAGGGAGGCCAAACTGTGGCTTAGGACAACCTCTGAGGGCTCCCAGTACGTGAAAGGGGGCAGGCTGGGCTGAGGGACCACCCCCCATACCCCCAGTACACGAATTTTGTGCACTGGGCCCCTAGTTGTAAGATAATAAATGTGTATTGGTCTAAGCCACGAAGGTTGTGGTAATTCTTTATAGCAGTGCAGTTGTGGTTCCTGTCATTCTCTTTCCTTGGTTGCTGAAACATGCCCTGATATGATTTCCAGTCTTCCTTCCTTCCCATCCATTTCCACTCTGCAGTTAGCACTTTCTAAAATACTATACACTTGGTCTCATTCATCTATTTAACACCTTCCAGTTATACTCTACTACTCATAAATAAAGCCTCAAATATCTAATGAATGAATGTCTTATTATTTTAGCTATAAGAAAATGCCCATTTAAACTGAAAGGACACAGATCAGATTATGTTAACCTTAACAATTAATGAACATTTATTAATTTTAGATAGCATTCTAGAGTGAAGAAAAAGAGCACTAGGTTTGTCTAAAATTATGGAATAGAAAGAAATGTTTTAGTAATTTTTCTTTATTTTCAAAATCTCTTTTTCTGTCAGGTTCAATAAAAAAAAAAAAGACAGTCCTTAAAGCAAGGACTTATCCTCAGAGTAAGGATATAAAATGAGCAAAAATCACTGGCAGTTAATTTCACAGAATTATTGAAGCTGGTTAGGTGCTTTTAGCTTTTTTCTGACAAAATTATAAAAATAACTCGTGTTTTATAAACTGTGCTTCTGGAAGGAACATGTCTCTTGAGAAATGAAAAAAAAAGCTACAAGTATATTGCATAGTAATTTCAGAAATATGTTATCTTCTCATGCCAGGCTGAAAACATTCTGCTTGAAAAATGCAATCACATTTGTGTGGAACCCCCTGTTGCAAATATGCAAATGATGTTGGTCATTTTTGAAATAAATCGTCATTTTTTAATGTGCTCTGGAGAGAATGAAGAAAAGGCAAGGAGGACTCATCATTTTAATGACTATTTACACCCATGATTGGAAGATTGCTTTTACTTTGATTTTGCAGAAGTTCTGGAGGGAGGAGGGGTCTTTCCTCTTGCTTTTGTCCCTTCCCTTGCTAAGTGCTGTGTTTTCAGTGATCTCCATATTTGTACCCCAAAAGGGAGAAAGATAAGCAGGAAAATGCATAGATAAGGGGATAGTATAACCAATGGAGGCAAGACATTGAGGTGGGGGGGCAGGTGGGGACATGTGCTGGGGTGTAGGGGATGCTGCGGGGGAGGACAATGGCGGGGGAGGAGCGAAAACATATGTACTACTAGAAATCAATTCTAACAATGGTCTGCCACTGTGGCAATGAACCCATTGATCCAAGGACAATAGTTACATTTGTCTCAAGGTTATATTTTTCTATAACAACCAATCTGTTTTGTCTGGCTTAGATTGTTCAAATTAGCAGAGTATTAAGTAGGTATTCATAGACTATATGACTGTTCCAGTGTTTCAATTTTCTATTTTAGTTTTAAAATATTGTGAAATTACCCATGTTCTTCCTCTTTTTAGCCTTACATATTTTGTTTCTGAAGTATGAACAAAATTGCCCCTGAAAAATGTTGCTTCTAAGGTTGTAAATTTAACTTAAAACTGGAATCAAGAAATTTTTAGAATCCTTTTCTTAAAACTTCAACACACATAAGCACTAACTTTTATTTTCTTGTGGAAGGCAGCTTTCTTATTTTTACAATTGCTATTACATTAAAGTGTATATATATGTGTGTGTGTGCGCGTGCGCGCGCGTGCATGTGATATTATATATATACTAGAGGCCTGGTGCATGAAATTGGTGCAGGGGGCATGGTGTCCCTCAGCCCAGCCTGTGCCCTTCAACAATCCAAGACCCCTTGGGTAGGGTCTTTAGGCCTGGCCAGCAATCAGGGCCTATTGGGGCTTTCCTTCCCCTGGCTGCCAGAGCTGGCCTCATCCCCACTGCTGCCACTGCTTACCATCTATGTGGCACTGCTCCCACTCCCCCACTTCCCTCTGTAGGCAACAGGCATGGGATAAAATCGCTTGCCTGGCCTGGGTCTCCCTCTGTGGGCAATTGTTGGCTGGCCTCATCCACCTGCTCTAGCACTGCCAGCTGTGTAGCCTGGGCCTCCCTCTTTGGGGAAATCACAGAGCCTCCCAGCCCTAATTGATCATCCTGCTGGCCGTTGGCCTGGGCCTTCCTCTGCGGGGCAATTGTGGGGCAATGGCAGGTCCCCCCAACCAATTGCATCACACCCACCTTGACTGGCCTGGTGCCAGTGCGTATCATGGCGTGGTCATCTGGATGGTCGTTCTGCTGTTAGGTCATTTGGTTGATTTGCATATAATACTTTTATTATTATAGATTTTTTTCAGACATCAGAGAACCACTGGAGTATTTAACATAGGCTTCCATTCAGTTTTATGACAGGTAATTATTATTGTGTAACAAAAATACCTCTCAAAGCCAGTGGCCTAAAATAATAATTCTTTGTTTAAAATTCTGCCAATAGGCTGGGCTCAGCTGGGCAGCTTGCCTCTGCTCCATGTGGTATCAAGTGGGTAAACTGTGTTTGCAGTTAGCTGGCATCCTGACCAGTTCTGGGGCATCCAAGATGGGTTTATTCATTGTATCGTGCATCGCATCTGTGATAGTTGGAACAAATGGGTGTTGGTTTGGCCTCTCTTTCTTCAAAGTTGTCTTCCATCTCCCAAGGTCTCTTTGTGTGGCTTATATTCCATTCTATTAGGAGGCTGGCTTGGGCTTCCTGGCTTGGGCACCTCATGGCGGCAAGAGAACAAAAGCAAAAGGTCTGAGACTTCTTAAAGCTTAGGCCCAGTTATTGTGTAGAATCATTTTTTTCCTATATAATGAAAGCCTACTATGCTAAGTGTCCAATCGACCAATCGCCTGTTCAACCAACCAAAGTGTAATATGCTAATGATATGCTAAAACTGCTCAACTGCTCGTTATGATGTACACTGACCACCAGGGGGCAGAGCTCCAACTGGTAGATTAACTTGCTGCTGGGGCTTGGCCAATTGAGGCTGAGTGAGATGAGACAGATATGCCCTAGAGCCCTCTCATGGTCCCTCCCTAGCTGACCAACCTCACGTGTCCCTCCCAGCCCAAGTTGTGCACTGGTGGGGCCTCTTGTCTTGGCCTGTGGCTTTTCGCAATATGGGAACCCTCAGGTGATGTTGGAAAGCCAGTTTTGGCTCGATCCCGCAGGCCAGGTTGAGGGACCCCACTGGTGCACAAATTCATGCATGGAGCATCTAGTGTATAATAATCAAGGAACTAATATTGGTAGGTTGTACCCAATGGTATGAAATCAGGGAAGAGTGACTCGTGGGAGATATTATGTAACAATAAACTCCAGTATCAGAAGGAATGTTTCTATCATTCCTTACATTGGATACAAAAAATAAGTTATAAATATTTCCCTCCTTCAGTGACCATCCAAAATCAGCTCATTATTCCTACAAAATAACTTCAAAGTAGTCATCCAATGAAACCACAGAGGTACAGCAAACCCACCTGAACAAAATACAAAATTCCTCTAAGTGAATGGGTATTTTATTGGTGGATTAATTTTAAAGTTAGTAAAAAATGGGAATTATAACACAAATTTTATGTGATTTACACATTTCATTTTAACATGAAATGAGCAGATGTTAATTCATTCACTGATATTTTAATGTCAGATGATGGCTTTTCTTTGAGTAAGAGTCCGTGGACTGGAATAATGCTTTAGTTTCCTTGTTTGAACCCACCAACAGTGATAACTATTGAGCATCAATCTTGATAGCTTTGAAGTGCGATAAAAGCTAAAAGAGTTGTATATCAATCTGTTTAGAGAACCTGAGATTTCTTTTAGATATGTTTTTATTTATTTTAGAGAAAGAAGAAGGGAGAGAGAGAGGAACATCAATTGGCTGCATCCTATAGGCCCCATCCAGGACATGTGCCCTGACCAGGAGTTAAACCAGTGACCTCTGGGTGCATAGGATGATACTCAGTCCACTGAACCACACAGGCTGGGTGAATTTGAGAGTTTTACATTTTCTTCCAGTTTCTTCTAGTTGTCTCACCCATACTTTATTCACTACCAGGACCCTGAGCAACTTCCTAATCATATTACCTTTCCACATCATTTACATAGTTTTCATAAAAATAGCAACTTGTCCTTTTTATACCTATTCTGGATCAATTTATTGGTATATTAATTTATGCAATTTTGATTAAAAAGTACAACTGGGGTAAATTGGGGAATCAACAGGGCTGGCTCCTAGCAACTGTGCAGTTCAGTACAATGGGAGAGAAGTGTGTAAGCTGACTGTAACATGTTTATTAGGTTGTGGGATCCACTAATATGTTCTCCA
This sequence comes from Antrozous pallidus, assembly GCA_027563665.1. Taxonomy (NCBI): domain Eukaryota; kingdom Metazoa; phylum Chordata; class Mammalia; order Chiroptera; family Vespertilionidae; genus Antrozous; species Antrozous pallidus. The sequence goes on from CM050513.1 coordinate 81,334,838, forward strand.
GAGGGGGGATGTCTATTAATCTGGTGACATGATGAAGTGGAGATTATTTAAAAGGGTTTCTATTATTGGTGAAATATATCTATGGTAGGTAAGTTAGTACCAGCTCTGAATATTGCTATTATTCAAACTCCCTGCATGACTTAATTTATTGGTTGATTCATGTGGGCTGGTCATCAAAATTCTGCATTTAAGAATCGATACTAATAAAAGAGAAAAATGCGAATTGACCATTCCTCCACTATGCTCACCAGCCAATCAGGAGTGAGTATGTAAACTAACTCAACAAATATGGTAGTAGCCATGGAGCTGGAGTAAGCTGGAAGCTTGGGTTGTCCCTGGCAATGGAGAAAGCCAAGCTTCCATCCAATCCTGGCCTCCATTCAAGGAGAGACTGGGAGCTTGGGTTACCAGAGGGTGTGGCCAGCCTGAAAACAGCCCTCAGCCCCTTACCCAGGCTGGCCACACCTCCATGGGGTAAGGGTCCCTACTGGGGTCCCTACTGGGGCTTAGCCAGCCTGCACACAGCCATCAGCCAGCCCTTCACCCAGGCTGGCCACACACCCCCAGCAGGGACCCTTACTTCATGGAGGCATGGCCAACCTGCAAACCACCATAGGCCCCTCACCCAGCCTGCGCCATGCCCCAAGGGAACCCCCATCCTGACTGAGGACACCCTTCAGGGCAAACCAGCCAGCCCCGACTCGTGTACCAGGCCTCTATCTATACTAATAAAAGGGTAATATGCTAATTAGACTGGAAAACCTTCCAGAAGACCTTCCAGATGTTCTTCTGGACAAAGCCTGGTGGCGGGGTCAGGGTAGAGGTGGTTAGAGGCCAAGAGGGGAGGGCAGTTGTAGGTAATCAGGCCAGGATGGATGGCAGTTGTGGGTGATCAGGCTGGCGGGGGTGGGAGGGTTGGGGGTGATCAGGCCAGCAAGGGGGGATGCAGTTGGGGGTGAGCAGATCAGCAGGGGGGCCAGTTGGGGGTATGCAGGCCATCAGTGGGGGGTCAGTTGTGGGTGATCAGGACAGCGGGGGTAGCAGGCCAGTGGGGAGGGCAGGTAGGGGCAAGCAGGCCAGCAGGAGGGGCAGTTGGGGGAAAGCAGGCTGGCAGGGGGGGGTAGTTGGGGATGATCAGGCTGGCGGGGGTCGTTTGGGGGTGAGCAGGTCAGCAGGCAGAGTGGTTAGGGGCAATCATGTAGGCAGGCAGGTGAGCGGTTAGGAGCCAGCAGTCCCAGGTGTGAGAGGGATGTCCAACTGCCAGTTTAGGCCCAATCCCTATAAACCTGGAGTAAGACATCCTTCGAGGGGTCCCAGATTGGATAGGGTGCAGGCAGGGCTGAGGGACATTCCCCTCTCCATACACACACCTGTGCACAAATTTTGTGCACTGGGCCACTAGTGTAAAATGAAATTTCTTATTGCTTGGTCATTTGGAAGGTCTCAGTGTTGTCACCAGAATATCACCCATGTTCCATTGAACATTTATTCACCAAGATGCTCTTTCTGAAACTCCACTCCCACAAGTCCCTGATGTACTCAGTGGTCAAGATTTGCTGATGTGCCCTGGTATTTGGTTGCAAGCTGTGCACTGGATTCCAACCTGACCAAATGCTGTGATCCGCAGTTAAACTTGAAGGCCATTTTTGTCTCCAAAGTATTGGGTTCCGTATAAAATGTAAGCCAAAGAAGATCTATTTTCTCCCTGCTGATAGAGAGAGGTTGCATTGTCCTGTAGGAAGCTCAAATGTACTTAAACAATTCAGAGAACTTTTGGAAATGTCTGTTTAATTGCCAATGTATCTGTTACTGACCATTTGAATAGAAAATACAAGCTGAAAGAAAACGGCTCAGAGAGTTTAAAATCCTTCACTTTCTATTGGTAAGCTAAATGGAAAGAATGTGCTTTTAATGCTCCTATCTGAAAAGAATCCTCACTTAATTTTTAATTTGCTAACACACAGGAAAGGAAATGGTTTTGATTAAAATTATTTTAATATATTAGGTAGAGTCTTGTCATGAGAATGGTGTCCACTAATATACTACTGTCATCCCTCCTGTATTGAAATGCCATTCTATTCTAATAAGTGTAGATTAAGTAACAAAGTAACAAATGAATGGATATTGAAGAAACACTCTATTGTTTGTATCGTAATGAAATTCAAAAAATCTAATCTGTTATAAATTAATCTACTGTTAATGATAACTTATTATATCATTTAACAAGATCATTTTATTATAATTCCAAATAAAATTTTATTAACTAATAAAAGTAAAAAGTGGAATTCACTGAATCTTACAAAAAACATAATTTTCATTTATATTGTGTATTTGTGAGAACATTTAAAAGACCTTTCTCATGCCTATAGGTGGCCTTGGACATCAGCTGCCACGTATTTCTGGAAGAATCAAAATACCAGCAACATTTGTTACCTGAGTTTAACAATTGGAGAGAGAGTTTTCTGCTGGAATAGTGGTACTGTTTTGGAACTTTCATAGAGTCCTCAAAAACATCTTTTTTATATCACAATTAGAAACTTGAAATTATTTATTTCTCCTTGTTAATTAATATAACTATATTCTCACTATATTGTGCTGTGTTAACTAAGTCTGGCAAAATAAATGGATGTTCATAAAAATCAAAGTAATATTTATTTAAGAATATACTAGAGTTTCCTTTCATAGTGGTCATATTTATAAAGCAAAATTTCAAAATCAAAGTATAATATTTTTATTTAAAAAGGGGTTTTGTTTTGGTTTTGGCCTCACACATCTCTTGCCCTTCAAAAATAGTTTAATTGCTATTATTACATGTCATTATGGCATTTTGGAGCAGGTATTCTTCAGGCAGTTAAAATGGAGTTAGTGTTATCTATCTCAAAGCATTATTGTGGGAATTAAATGAGTTAATTCATGTTAGTTCTCAGAAGAGTTATTGGCATTGATGAGCTTTGTATAGTGTTAGCTATTACTATATTCAGAATCTTACCCCATCGCTGCACTCCACTGTCCTCGCCTCATTCCCAGTGGTGCCACCATTCTCTGCAGCTTGGATCACTGCCTGACGCTCACTGGCCTCCCTGCCTCCCTGTCTGTCTCTGTCCCACTAATTCTCACCTGGCAGCCTCAGGATTTAGGATCCTTAGGTTTAAGTCATTCTTCTGCTCAGACCTGGCACCGGCTCAACCTCATCCAGAATCAAATCAAAGTCCTCATATCAGTCCACACACACCCTAGTCTGGCCCATCCTTCCTGTCCCCACTGCCCACTGCTTGCTTCTCGTCCCCTCGATTCCAACCTCAGTGGGCTCTTTGCTGCTCCTGGAGCTCCCTAGGCACAACCCTGCCTCTGGGCTTTTACAATTGCTGGTCCTCCTGCCCTGAGAGAGTGCTTTTCTCTCCACATCTGCATGGCTCACCTCCATCCTTTCCTCAGGACTTCTGTCACCTCCTCTATGAAGCCTTCCCTGATCACCCCACTTAAGTTGGGACATCCCAACTCAGCATTTCCTCTCCCTCTTCCCTGATTTCTTTTCCTCTAAGTGCTCACACCCTCTAACAGTTTTACTTGCTGTTTTGTTCATTGTCTGTCTCCCTCCACTAGAAGAGCAGATACTTTTATGTCCCAGCACAGGGTACAGTATCAGGCACCATATATAGGACTCCCTATGCCCCTAATCTCGGGCAACCACCACACTGCTGTTTGTGTTCATGAGTTTCACTTCTATATCCCACATATGAGCAAAATCATATACTTCTTAGCTTTTTCTGGCTGACTTATTTCAATGTTCTTAAGGTCCCTCCGTGTTGTTGCCAATGGCACTATTTCATCCTTTCTTATGACTGAGCAGTATTCTATTACTGCCTGTATACCACACCTTTGTCCAGTCTTCTATCACAGGGCACTTTGATTGTTTCCATGTCCTGGCCACTGTGAATAATGCTGCAATGAACATAGGTGTGCATATATCTTTGCAATATATAACTTTTAGATGGAGCACGCCTAGAATTCCACTTGATGTTGGCATTTCAGAGAGGCTTGAAGAAAAACTGCTCAGGTGTCCATAATATCATCTACTCTGGATAATGAAGGCTTGACAAACTTTGGAGGGAGCTCTTGACATCCATTTTTTCACAGTCTTGAACTAGAGAGAGGCAGTCCCTCATCCTTCACTTCTAAAAGCATTCTGTGTAAGAGAAAGTTGTCTCAAGTGTCACGAGGTTAGTGATGGAGAAATAATGGATGCTATCTTGACTGATGGGAGCAAGCAGAAGGTTGACAGCAGGGAAGGAAATGGTTTGGGGGAAGATGAGAAAGGATAGGAGAGAAGCAGAGCTGCGTGTTTCTGCCTGGCTTGGGTTCATCAGCCGTGGCGCCAGCTGAGCGCCACTGGCTGGAGGTCTCCTGCATCTCTAGGGGACAAAGCCACAGGTCCTCCCCCGCAGGTAAGTCCAGAATAGAGACAACCACGTTTAAATATTTAAATGCAACCATATTGTAAATGTGCAATAGTGGCTGGCTTTACACAAATAGTTCCATTGTTCACATAGCAACCCAAGAAGATAGGGAAATAGACTGTAATGCAGACATCAACCCAACGTCACACAGTTAGAAAGTGTCCTAGTCAGAAAAGTTGCTTAGGTTTCTGAGTCCAAATTCAGTTCTCCTTCCATTTCACCAGAGCAGTTTCCAATCATACTGTCACAAATATTGAGGCTCATTTTCCTCATGCCAAGCCACCAAGAAAAGGTTAATTTATAGTCACCATCATCTCTATAATCTCTTTTTAATTTTTATTTAAAACTAGAGGCCCGGTGTACAAAATTAGTGTGCTTGGGTGGGCAGGAGGGTCCCTCAGTCTGGCCTGTGCCCTCTGGCAGTCTGGGAGCCCCCTGGGATGTCTAACTGTCGACTTAGGCCCGCTCCCCACAGGAGGGGATCTAAGCCAGCAGTTAGACATCCCTCGCGCTGCTGTGGAGCTGCAAGAGGCTCCTGCCACCACCACTACATTCACCAGCCATGAGACCGGCTTCTGGCTGAATGGTGCTTCCCCTGTGGGAGTGCACTGAACTCTAGGGGGTAGTACCTGCATTGAATGTCTGCCTCCTAATGGTCAGTGTATGTCTTAGCAACTGGTCGTTCTGCCCATCTGGACGAAACCAGCTTTTAACATCCTCAAGGGTTCCCAGATTGCAAGAGGACACAGGCCAGGCCAAGGGACCCCACTGTGCATAATTGGGGCTTGGCAGGGACATCAGAGGTTGGTCAGCCAGGGAGGGACCATAGGAGGGCTCCAGGGTGTGTCCCGCCTGTCTTGCTCAGTCCCAATTTTTTATGGCTGAGTAATATTTCATTGTATATATGTACCTCTACTTTTTTATCCAGATGTCTATTGATGGGCATTTGTGTTGCTTCCATAGTTTGGTTATTATAAATAATGCTGTCACAAACATAGGAGTGTGTATATTCCTTATAAGTAGTGTTTTGAGTTTCTTCAGATTAAAAAAAATTTTTTTTATTGATTAAGGTATTACATATGTGTCTTTATCCCTCCATTACCCCCCAACCCTCCACTCATGCCCTCACACCCCTGTTGTCTATGTCCATTGGTTAGGCTTATATGCATGCATACTAGTCTTTTGGTTGATCTTGCCCCCTTACCTACCTTCCCTACCTTCCCTCTGAGGTTTGATGGTCTGATCGATGCTTCTCTGTCTCTGAATCTGTTTTTATTCATCAATTTATGTTGTTCATTATATTCTTCAGATGTTTTGCCAGAAGTGGAATAGCTGGGTCAGAAGGGAATTCTATTTTTTTATTTTTTGAGGTAATTGCTTTCCACAGTGGCTGCACCAATCTGCAATCCCACTAATAGTGCATGAAGGTTCCCTTTTCTCCACATCCTCCCCAATACTTGTTTGTTGTTTTACTGGTGATACCCTTTCTGACAGGTATGAGGTGATATCTCATTGTGATTTTAATTTGCATTTCTCTAATGATTAGTGGTCATCATCATTTTAAAAAAAAAGAGCTGCATAATAGTGTAATTTAGAAAGAATTTCATTCAATAAAAGCCCTTTTCACTGGTACTTTTAACCCTTCAGCTATCATCCAATTTAGTTATTTGTCACGAGGAAATGGACAGCAACAGTCTCACTGTAAATTGTCTTGGAAAATAAGCAGGGCAGAGTCCTTCCAGGTCATTCCTAGCAGTTATTTCCCTTGCTATAGGGAGGTTGGGTTATTTAGTAGACAATTTATTTGAAAAAACATGCCACATTTTTCTAAACTACCATAAAGGTGTTTTTTTTCCATTCAAATCCATTATAGGCCAGAAGCAGTACAAATAGAGCAGAGAGTGACTATCTGAATTGTTTAAAACAATTCCAAACAGTGAAAGAAGCAGGCCCATAAGAATACTACTTTATCAGTGGCATTTTATTGACATGGTAATACAAATGTTATGACAGGAATTAAGTTCAGGTTAAGATCATAGATAAATGCTTTCCAGGGATAAGAAAGGATCTAGGCACTTAATGAATGGCAGAGACTAACATGGGTGAGATAGAGTTTCTTTGGGTATTTTTATGTGTGGTGAGGGTCAGGTTTATGATTTTCCAGTCATATTTTCTTTTGGATTATTTTTAAACATGAAATTGAAAATAAACCTTGTAAGCATAGTTAACTTCAATAAATTAAGGTGTGAAAATGGCAATCAGACAAGTAATAATATACACATTCAGAAAAGAAATTGCAGACATATGTACAAACTACTGTAGGAAAATGACTGAAAGAATTAAAAATCATTGAATTTTAAACAGAGTATTAAAACAACTAAAGGAGATTATTAAAATTAAATATAAGACTAAAATTTAGTCATATAAGTTTTATCAATAGATAATCTTTGCTTATTATCTGGATTAGAGACCTGTTTTATGGCTTTCTAGACTTCAGCCTATAGACCGTTAGTTAAAGTTAAGAATAATAGAGCTGAATGCATGTTACATTTTAATTTGTGTTTTTCTATAAAAGCAAGTTTTACATATGTTCTGAATGTTATATATTCTAAATGCCATAATGCCATACTTTTTAGAAATGTAATATATTTTGTATGATCAGACACAAATTTTTTATTAAAAAATTTGATAAATCAATTTCCTGAAATTTGAGTTTATTTGTCATTTATCTTTGAAAACTGGTCTTTAAAAGCTGACTAGATTGGTCAATGAAACAACATGAAGTAATTATTTCAATGTAAGATCTCATTAGCAGGTACATATTTACCATTTCCTTAGTGGGCTATACTTCCTGAAAGTTTAACTGAATTGTCTTTAAAACTCATAGATTGACAGGAGACATTGACTTCCTTGCATTTTCTTTTAAAAACACCAGTTTTTAATCATGTAATTAAAGTAATTATTATTTATACATATTTTAATAATCCATTGTTTACTTAATTTTTTCCAATTGTAGCTTCCTTAATTGTAGAGACAATTCTAATTTTACCATAAAGAACCATGAAGATTACATAATCTAATGAATGGAAAACATTTAAAAAAATACATTTTATTGATTTTTTTACAGAGAGGAAGGGAGAGGGATAGAGAATTAGAAACATCGAGAGCCAAAACCAGTTTGGCTCAGTAGATAGAGCATCGGCCTGCAGTCTGTAGGGTCCCTGGTTCGATTCAGGTCAAGGGCATGTACCTTCGTGGGCACATCCCCAGTAGGGGGTGTGCAGGAGGCAGCTGATCAATGTTTCTCTCTCATTGATATTTCTAGCTTTCTGTCTCTCTTCCTTCCTCTCTGTAAGAAATCAATAAATATATTTTTAAAAGAAGAAACATCGATGAGAGAGAGAAACATTAATCAGCTGCCTCCTGCACACATTCTACTGGCCATGTGCCTGCAACCAAGGTACATGACCTTGACCAGAATCGAACTTGGGACCCTTGAGTCCGCAGGCCAACGCTCTATCCACTGAGCCAAACTAGTTAGGCTGGAAAACATTTTATAAACTCTAAAATATAATACAAATATTAAGTATCAGCTTTCCTAACATAGTTATTCGTTTTGTGTTTTTTTTGTTTTGTTTTTTGTTTTTTTGTTCCAGCCCTCCATTTTTCCCTTAGGCACATTCTCCTTCCCGAACACTGTTCTATTCACATGCCAAAGATACACTAGCTTAGCTGAAAAGAAGTTAATGATGTGGTGTTTAAGGAAATGCTGTTAAATAGACATGATCAAATAGTTGTTTGTTTTTCATTGACCTGAAAGCGGAAAAAGGAAGTAGAGAGCAGAAATTGTGCATGCATGCAACAATTATTAAGCATTTAAGTTTTCTATGTTTTACTTAATATTTTCAGTGTATTAGAGATTATTTCCATGACAACCAACCTTTTTTTCCTTTAGTGCATTAAACCATATTTCTGTATTTATTTTGTCTTTTAAAGAAACGCCCTTTTCCAGCTCAGAACTATTAAAACATCAAACATAATACCTCAAATAATTTTAAAAATATATATTTTTAAATTTATTGATTGATTAAGGTATTACATATGTGTCCTTATTCTCCCCGTTACCACCTCCAATACCCCCTTCCACTCATGCCTTCACCCTCCTATTGTCTGTGTTCATTGGTTAGGCTTATCAGAAAAAAATGAAAAAGGAATAGTAAGAAAGTCCCCATACACAATACAAATGTTGAGTGAGACTGTGAGAAGGAAAATTCACCAGCTATTTATACTGGTTTTCTAAAGAGGGCATGAAAATCACTATTCTGATCTAGTTCAGTGAAGTTTTGTTGACTTATATCAATGAGACTCTGCTTTCTGAGATGAGAGGAATAATTACAGGATGTTTGTTATAACACATCTATAGAAATAAAAGTCAAAATGTGCTTAAATTTATTCAAACAGACATCTCTTGACTTATCTTTCCAAAAGAAAATATTCCTACTTGACCTAGTGGGGACCTCAAGACCCAATCTAGTTCAAACACATGTGTAAAGGGGACATACACAAAATGTGCATTGTTTCTGCATGAATCCGTGGTAAATAAAAAATATGTGTAGATATTTTAAGAAAGCATTTGATTTAGAAAATCAAAATAAAACGTGATAGCTTCCTGACGTGGTTGATAAAAATCCTTTTAATAAAATGGAGTTTTGTTTCATAACTTAGTGCAATGCTTGCACATGATTAGGTGAACCCCAAAGAATTTTTCACCTAATCACATACCTGGTAAGAGAGGCTATTGCTTCCAGACATTTACCATCACTGGGAACAACAACAACAAAATCTCTGCACATAATTCATATGGAGGACTATGCTTGGTAATAGAATCAGTAAGTTGCTATACACACTAGCAATCCTACGCTCTGACGGTTTGAAGCTTTTGTTAAAACGAAGTCTCTGCTTTGAATATGGTCATCCTGAAGTTCTCTTCCCACAAACGTCATGGTTCTACAGCTGCAAACAGACTCTGCACATAGGACATATGAAATGTCTTCTCTGCTCACAGACTTTACATTTGTTTCTCTCTCCTTAAAAAATTACTTAAATTGCACTTAAAAAATTACTTCTTCTGTGATGAAAGAAGGAAAAGGTCCCAGGTAGGCTCTCTCTGTATGCATGTCATCCAGGAAACCAGCAGCAGGGGAATTGCGCCCCTGTGTGCACTGGACATTCCTTAAAGCTGTTAATGGTCAGAGAACTGAGAGAAAGAGAGAGAGAGAGAGAGAGAGAGAGAGAGAGAGAGAGAGAGAGAGAGAGAGAGAGAGAGAGAGAGAGAGAGAGAGAGAGAGAGAGGCGGGGGGGGGGGGAGATTGGGACAGATAGATTGACATACAAAAGAAACTTTAGAACTTTCCTGGGCTGCATGTGCTCTTATAACCACTTTCCAGATGCAGCAAAGTCATTCTTAGACACAACTGTCCCAGAAAGTTTCCCGAACAAGGCCTGATTGAGCCAGCGCAAGGGTATTTTATGCTGCAGCCATTGCTGTGTAATCTATCAGCTGCCTCTCAGACAGAACCTGGGGTTTGCTCTCTCCTAGTTACTGACTACAGTGTGGTTGTGGGGGAAAGGCAAAAGGCCCTTGGACTATCTTTAGAGCCAATTAAAGATATACCCAGAGAAGCAGTGGGACATTCTGAAGCTCAGTGTGGGTTTTTTTTGTCCAGCCATCTCTCATACATCTCTGCGTCTCTCTTAATAGCTTCTTAAGCTCTTGTGTGGGCTTTTTAAGCTAATGCAAGTTGTCTCCCTGGCCTTTCAATAGAAACTACTTCTGCTTCATATAAATTGATCTTAAATGGGGAGGTCCAGGGGAGCAAGCTTGGCATTTAATTGTCCAAAGACTTGGACAAGCACTGATCCTGTTTTTATTACTGGGGCCTTATCTGGGCTTTTCTACATTAAAAGCAAGCCCATGGCTTATTTCTAATACCTTGGGTGACAGAGATGAAGAGAAAGTATTGTGCTGACTATGGCTACTATAAATGTGGCAAAAATACCTAAGTCATGCAGTGCTGCTGATCTGACCTCCTTGGAGTTTTGAGTTAAGGAGGTAAGAAAACTAACTCTCTTGCTTCCTTAATTGAGGAAGCAAAGAGATTAATACTAGAATCAAGTTCTGTAAGATTGACTATGCATCTTCTTATTTGTCCATCCTATAGAACTTGCCCTGGTCCCTTGTATTTAACTAATACAAAATTGGCTTTTGGATGTACATACATGCAGACAGTCCTCCTTGGTCTCTGCTTCTGAGCATTGGGAATGTTGGCCTGATTTCTATATTGTTTTATTTCCTGATAATTGTGCACTGCTTGACTATTTTTAATAGCATCTTGCCAGTATTTCATTGCTGAAAAACATTATGCCAGACAGAGTCTAGTGGCAGAAGAGGAAATGAAACAAAACAAAGAAATTAAGAGAAAGAACCATTTGGGCAGGAATTTTTATATACTTTCCTTCTTCTGTAATATAGATCCTTTATCCAATGAATTCCCACCACCGTGTGCAGAGAACATGGTAAGAGCCGGCGGGCAGTGGGCAGCGACCCCACTAGGCCAGAAACTCAGCACCTGAGGCAAGGGGGATTTTTTAAATGAAAGAAATTGAAAGTGATTTTAGCCCCGAGTGAGCTACAATTTATTTAATGCTGCTAGTTTTTGCCTAAAAGCTCCAAATTATGCATTGTTAGATGACTCTTTATTTTAATACTCTGCAGCAGTGGTTTTATTATGGAGGGAAAATTTACCTGTGTTTGATTTTGATAGTGGACTATCTGGGGACAAAAGAATAAGCAAGCTTTACCTAATTTAGAGCTTTTTGCACAATCAAATGACTTACCATTTTCACTTTTTCAGCTATGTCTCCACCATGCGAGTGCCCTGAACAACCATAGGCACAGCAGAGAAAACAGATGTATTTCTCAGAGGGCTCTCTAGTTAGATCCACAGAATAACTGGGCCATTTTAAATCTTGGACATAGCTTTAGGAGTGGGAGGTCAAGGGCATTGTAATTTAACACTGTTTTTGGTATCATGTCAAAGCCTCTACCTAGGGCAGAGTAATTAGGGTTTTTAAGCTTTCAGAGGATGTGATATTCCTCTGAATTAATTCTTCCCCTTGTCAGTCAATAGCAATATTTTTCCAAGTATCTTCCCAGAAATACTACTTCTGAAGGATGTCCATTGCTGTTCTTGAGTGAGTGAGGCAGGAGCACCGAGGCCCCTGGTCAAATGAACTTAGGAAATGCTGAGTTAAGCAAAGGTAAATACTAGTCCCATTTTTAACTTTTTTTTTCATCCCCCCCCCCCCCATTTTTAACTTTTTGAGGAAACTTCTCACTATTTTTCATAGTGCTTATAGCAGCCTGCATTCCTGTCAGCAGTGCATTAGGGTTCCTAAAAACCTTCCGCACAAATAAAACATATTGTAAAGCACATTGGCAATCCAATCAAAAGAAACCAGCATCATATTGGCATGGGAAACCGTTCTATGGGAGAACATCTTTGCCAATGATACATCTGATAAGTGGTTAGTCTCCAAAATATACAAAGTACTCATATAGCTTAAGAAAAGGAAGACAAAGAACCCAATTAAAAATGGGCAGAGGACCTAAATAGATACTTCTCCAAAGTGAACAAACAGAGGTCAAGAGACATAGGAAAAAAATGCTCAACATCACTAATTATCAGAGAGATAAAAATTAAAAGGACAACGAGGTACCACCTCATACCTACAAGAATGGCTACCATCAATAAATCAACAAATAACAAATGCTGGTGAGGATGTGGAGAAAAAGGAATCCTGGTATTCTACTACATCTAGATTTTTATGCCTACTATTTCTTGATGTGTAGCTCTAATGACTCTATTTTAAAAAAAGTTATTGCTGTTTCTCAAAATGTTCTATTTAAAGTCCAAATAGCAGAAAGGCTGAGGACATTCCTTTTTATACTCTTTTAGATCCCTGATTTATATAATATAATGAAAAATTTATTTCAAATATCATACAGATGTGATTTGTTTTCTTGGCTAATTCTTCTCAAGGAAGACAGCTTTAATGGTCTGGCTGCAAAATGACATTTTGTTCTTATGCTATAACATTGTGTAAATGTGACTCCATGGAAGAAAGATGGCAGAGGTTCCTTTTCAATTTCATTTTGCCAAAACCTAAGCAAGAGATCGATACTATAATCTTCCTTTTCCAATTCGCATACACTGCCAGTACTCTTTTCTTGAATGAGTACAGATGAGTTCAATTTAGGAAAAACAAATTTATTCTGAAGGATGAAAATGGCTCCTTTTCACAATAAGAACCATTCAAGAAAAACCAACACAGAAATTCTTTTCTATAATTCCACTCCAGTGAAGTCAGTTCTTGATGACTAACCTAGCTAATGACAATTTGTGTAGTAATTTGTAGTTTTCAGAGTGTGGTCTTTCCTTTATTTCATGAGAACTTCACAGTGATTGTGCAAAGTAGATCAGGGCAAAGAGAAACTGAGGTTCTGAGAGATGAAGCGACTTGTAGAAAGTCCCACAACTAACCGATGACAGGACCTGGATTGTCACCTTGGTTTATAGTCTGTTTGGTATTTTTGTTTGTTTGTTTGTTTTTTACAAGCATAATGGCTATATTTTAGGGTAGATCATTCAATTGGCTAGTTTAGAAAAATTATAGTAGTTAACATCAATACACTACCTTCCACTTTGCAAGTTATTTCAGGTCCTTTATCTTACTTAGTTTTGAGGCTGACTTAGCCACAAATATTTTTATCATTACTCCCATTTTACATCTGAGGAAACTAAGATTCAGAGATCTCAGGTAAACTTGGTCTCGGCTATGGCAGACCCAGGATTGAATTCCTCTTCTTCGACTACTGCTCTGGTCGCTTAGCTTATCCATACTGCCCCTATGGCTCTTCAGTCTAAAACTGGTTTGTGTTCAATGTCATGATTTCTGTTTTTCTCATGGGGAAAGTCACCTTCCGAACTGTGTCCTTCTGAAGGAGATATTAAATGTCGTCTACTGGCACAGCCCCTGAGCCAGCATCTCTGCGTGCGGAGCTGTGACCCAGAAAACAGCAGACTCATCCACGTGTAGCTAACTTTCTCTGAGCTCTATTTTCATTTTCCTGATGAGATTTAAACAGCAGTGGGTCAAAGTCTGTAAGCAGAAAACAATATTCTGTACTTGATTTGTACTTGACTTGTTTTAGATGTATTTTGTCTCTCTGTCTTACAATGGCATGATATATTTTTCTTTAAAACATGTCCTTTACAGTTAGTGTGTGTGTGTGTGTGTGTGTGTGTGTGTGTGTGTGTGTGTGTGTTTAATTGAAATTTAATGTTTATTTTAAGAACCAAAGTTAGGTCTTTGGATGTAAGCTGTCCTTTCTGTTTTTATGAATGAGGAAACTAAGCATGGAGGTCCCAGGAGAAGACCTGGAACAGACCCTGGGTCGCTTTGCTCTGAGGTGTTTCACTTATATTCCTCTTCAGCAACAATAGTTTGGTGCCAGGCTCAGACAAAAGTGCCTTTGTGGGAGCTTTGCAACCCAGGTGGGGCTCAAGACCAAGCTGTTTTGAGGAGATGGGTCCAAACCCAGGTAGCTGATTTGCTGACTGTGGTCTCAGTTAAGGAAACAGAAATAGCTCTGTATCCCTGAGGGCTTGGTCCAATTTAACTTGGTCCTGTCAGCAACACCACACACCCAGAAGAGGTTACGTTCACTTGTACTTCAGGTACAGGACAGAGACTTAAGTGGCCCATGCTCAGCACAAGCCCCTTTGGCTGTGGTATGGGAATCCCTTGAGGTAAGCCTACCAAATTAGATCTGACTGTAGATTCTGAAAGGACCCTGAAACTGGGCTCCAGCCCCTCCTAGCATAGCCCATAAGCAGTCTTCCTGACATGTGGACTCAGCAGAAGACAGTCCTATCTGCACCCCTAAACATCCTGAAGGAGCCCTAAACTTTAGGCCCCTCCCAGCCATAGCCCTGTGTGGGCCTGCTGGACAGGGATCCTAACAAGAGACACCTTTACCTGTGCTCCTGGAAATCCTGAAAGTCCCCTACAGCACATCCCAGATGCAGGCTGCAAGCAGTCCTACCAGCACAGCAGATCCTCCTGTCTGTGTCAGGAGATCCTGAAAATACCTTGTACTTGGCTGTAGTCCCTCTAGTACCTTAAGGGAGCTGTCCAGCCTACCCAGGGACTGGGAGAGAGACATCCATTCATGCCTCCAGAATGAGGTCTATAGACATCAGTCTTGGCAGTAGATCCTGGAATTGTCCTGGGATTCAGTTCCAGAACCTCTCAGCCATGGTCCAAGACAGTCCTGCTCACCCAGGGACCTACCTAGTGACTCAGCAGGAGCTATTCCAAGAACCTGGTGGGAATATACCTGTTGCATACCTGGTAAGAGGCCCACTGCCTGGGGAACCAACTGTGGACCCTCAAGTGGACCTTTGTCCCAGTGCAATCCTACTGAACGAGATACTGGAGGCAGTCCCCTCCACCCAGAACCACACCCACCTGAGCCCCAGGTGGCATTCTACCAACTGAATTCCTGTCAACAACCTGCAGATGTAGCAATAGCTTCCTGATCCAGCTCTAACCCAATATGATTGCAGTTTCAGAGATAATTCCATGAGACATTTAATAAGGAAATAGAAAGCATAGAAAGAACCAACTGATACCACAGAAATACGAAAACTCAAGAGACTACTCAATTGCATGCCAACAAACTAGATAACCTGAAAGAAATGAGAAAATTGCTAGAAGCATACAACCTACCAAGACAAAATAATGAAGAAGAAGAAAATCTGAACATACCAACAACAACTAAGAAGCCTGAAGCAATATTAAAAACCTGCCAACAAAGAAAAGCCCTAGACCAGATGGCTTCTCAGGTGAGTTTTAAATAATTAAAGAAAAATGAACATGGATTCTTCTCAAGCTCTTCCCAAAATTTGAAGAGAAAGTTTTCCTCCCAGACTTACTGTATGAGGCTGTACTCTTCCTCTGACACAAAAACCAGATAAGGACACTATAAGAAAACTATAGGGAAATTCACATAGATGTAAAAACTTCCACTATAGAAAACAGTATAGAGATTTCTAAAAAAATGCTTTGAGTGCATTATGCTAAGTGAAATAAACCAGATGGGAAAAGACAAATAAAGATGATCTCATTTAAATGTATAATAAAAAAGTTGCACTCATAGAAACAGAGTATATTAGTGTTGGGAGAAATGGGGAGATGTCAATCAAAGGATGAAAACTTTCAGTCTGAAGATTAGTTTGGGGGAATCCATAGTTAAAAATACAGGACTGTATACTTGAAATTTGCTAAGAGAGTAATTCTTAAATGATCTTACACACACACACACACACACACTGATTAAAAGGAAGAAAGAAAAAAATGCGATTTGAAACTTCTATTCTGGGGAGACAAACAAGCTTCCTAAGATGATTAATTTTTTCAGGAGTTACTTAAATGTAAAAATAAGAGGGGATACTAACAAGACTTACAGGAAATTTCAGATAGTTAGGCATTTTCTTAACAATATGAATGACCTATTTACTCTGACAGCACAGATCACCCTTGAGATGGCACCAGACAACATTAAATCTTTCTAATGCATTTATTCTGTCTGTGTGCTACATAATTTAGGGAAACCAGAAGCCAACTATTGATTTAGGCTCATCTGTAAAGGAGTATCACTTTAACCACTTGACAGGTGTATTCAGAATGGAAAAATAATTAGAAAACTAAAATTGCCTCTGAATTGGCCATACATTTGTCATATGGAATAAACTCTACAAGTTGTTTTCCTTTTCATGATGACAAACCCTAATTCATATGATTTAAACAAATGGATAAAATAAACATGTTTAAATCAACTGTATAAGTAAATAACCCTTCAGTACCTATTCTGTCCAATTTGTAACAGGCCTACTTCAGTAAAGTCAGAGAAAAGAGTGTCTAAATAACTTTTGAAAATCATATGATATCAAGGGCAGGGCGAAACACTAATCACTCTCTGAACTTCTGTTAAAGGTGTGCAGTTGGTACTGGATGGACCACATAATTCTAGTTCTGATGGTCTGAATATTTTCCACCAACATTGGTCACAGTGTTCTATAGTGTTAGTTTGGTAAACTTGTTAATGTGTTATTCTGATTACTTATATTCTTTCTGATTGTGTGTGTAAGCTTGTTCTACCAGCTTTTGAGAGAAGTATGTTAAAGTCTCACTTGGACGTGGAGTATCTAATTCTCCTTTTATCAGTTTATTCATTATATATTTTGAAGCTGTATCACTGGATGTATACAGAGTAAAATTGTGGTATTGTCAGGTAGGTTGACACCTTTATCATACCTTAAAAGTCCCTCTTTATCTCTAGTAACACTTCTTGTTTAAAAAGTGTACTTTGTCTGATTTTGTTATAGTTATGCCACCTTTCTTTTAGTTTATGCTTACAAGATTTATATTTTTCTATTATTATACTTTCAAATTTTCTGTCTTTATTTTTTGGAGTTTTGAGATAACTGTTTTATTTGGATACTAGAGGCCCAGTGGTGCACAAATTCGTGCACCAGTGGGATCCCTCAGCCTGGTCTGTGGGATCGGGCCAAAACCGGCTCTCTGACATCCTTGAGGGGTTCCAGATTGTGAGAGGGCAACAGGCCAGGTCAAGGGACCCCACCAGTGCACTATAAGGGCCTGGGGAAGTTCGTGGGAGATTGGCCAGCTGGGGAGGGACTGCAGAAGGGCTCCAGGGTGTGTCTGGCCCATCTCACTCAGTCTCAATTGACCAGACCCCAGTAGCAAGCTAACCTACTGGTCAGAGCATCTGCCCACTGGTGGTCAGTGCATGTCATAGCGAGTGGTCGATTGTCTGCCCCCTAGTGGTCAGTGCATATCATATATACCATGTCAGTGCACATCATAGTGAGCCTTAGCATATCATTAGTATATTACACTTTGATTGATTGAAGGACCAGCTGGATGACCAGACACTTAAAATATTAGGCTTTTATGATAGAGGGTAATTTACTTATGCAATTCACCCATTTGAAGTATGAAAGTTAATGATTTTAGTGTATTCACAACATCCTACAACTATAACCACAATCTATTTTAGAATATTTTTATTACCCAGAATGAAACCCTATTCCCTTTAGCTATCAGCCATCATCAACTCCTATTCTTCCTAGTCCTAGGCAACCACTCACCCACTTTCTGCTTTTATAGACTTGCCTATTCTGGACACATCATATAAATATAACCTTACAATATGTGGTTCTTTGTGCCTGGTTTCTTTCATTTAGGATTATGCTTTCAGTATTCATCCATGTAGTGTATATACTGATACTCTATTTCTTTTCTCTTTTTTTTGCCAAATTATATTCCTCTATATGAGTATACCAGATGTGGATCTTTGGCTATTCTGACTAACTAGAGGCCTGGTGCACAAAATTTGTGCACGAGGCAGGGGTGTCCCTCAGCCTGGCCTGTGCCCTCTCACAATCTGGAACCCCTCGGGTAGGGTCCCTAGGACTGGCTGGCGATCAGGGCCTATCAGAAGTTTCCTTTCCCCGACTGCCTGCAGCTGGCCTTTTCCCCACCACTGTTACTGCTTGCCATCTGTGTGGCAGGGAACTCTCCTCCCCTGCCACTGATTGCTTCCCTCTGCAGGTGACAGGTGTGAGGTGCAACCACTTGGCTGGCCTGGTCTTCCCTCTGTGGGGCAATTGTTAGCTGGCCCTGCCCACTCACCACAGCACAGCTAGCTGGGTGGCTTGGGACTCCCTCTTTGGGGCAATCTATTGTGGGGCTCTGTGATAGATTGCCCAGCAGATGGAGACCTCGCTCACCTGGCCAGGGCTCCACAATTGATCACTGCACAGAGGGTGGCCTGGACCTCCCTCTGTGGGGCGATCATGGAGCAATGGCATGACCCCCCAACCAATCGCATCACACCTGCCTTGGCTGGCTTGGCACCAGTGCATATCACAGTGCTTATCATAGTGTGGTTCGTCCAGAAGGTAGTCTGGACTGTTGTTCTGGTGTTTGGTCATTTGGTCTATTTGCATATTATTCTTTTATTATTATAGATGCTTCTGTTAGGATTTTGACTCAGGTTTATGACTCTGTTAGCAGAATTATTTTAAATTTAGCGCACTTCAGTGGTTTGGAGATGTATTTTATATCTCGGTATGATACTGTGATCCTGTCAAAAGTTTGTTCAGGGAAAAATTATATTGAAGTATTACTTAAATTTCCTGTGGGTTATGAACTACTACATTTTCATTGACTTTATAAATTAATTAAGAAAGGAGAAATCTAGATTTTTATTCATTATTTATATAATTTAAATAAGATAATAAGAACAAAAAATTGCCCTATCTGTGCCAGACACTTTTCTAAGCATTTTAATTAGTTTAATTCTCATGAATTATATAGGTACTATTATTACCCCATTGCAAAGATGAAGACACTGAAACATATGGTTGTAAAATAATTTCCCCAGGAAACACAGCTAATAAGAAGTAGAGGTAGGATTTACTAGTAAACCCAAGATGTTTGACTTTAGAGACTGTGTTTTGACTTCTAAATGGAAATAGGCAAATAAATTTCTTAGCAGAACCTGTTTGGTAATAAATGTTTAATAATCAGAGGTTCTAGTTGTCATTTTCTTATTCCAAGTAGGCTTATTCTATTTTCTTAAGGAGCATATCTATGATTTGCAATGCTGCATAAGAGCAATTAAAATGTTTCTCATATTATTTGACAACAGTAAAACTTAGATTTTTTAAAAGCTTGAAATATATAAAATTGTAACAGTATTTTATAAGTTTAGCAAATATTTATCAAATTACCACTGGAGTGGTCTCTAGGGTCAAGGAGATAGAAAAATTATTTTACCTTTGTGAGAGCTTATAACCTAGTAAAGATCATAGACCATTGCATAATTACATAAGAAATTAATTGGAGGAAGGAGTGATGTTGAATATGACCTGCCTGTGGAACTACCATACCTGGATATGAAATTGCAATGAGAACTGTAGTGTGGAAGTATTTGGGGGTTATCCCCTGCAATGATTAAGGACGGGACTCAGGCATGCCCAGTTTTGAATCCCAATGTTCTCACTGAGCTGAGTGACTGGGCAAATGCTGTGACCTCAGAAACATTTCCTATTTTATTTTAGAATGGGAATAATACAGGATAGGGCAAAAGTGGGTTTATAGTTGTGAGTATGCAGAGCACAGTTTATTCTTGTATTATTTATTAATTATTGTATAATCTCCCATACAAACAACTATACATTTGCCATTCCCAGTAATACTTCAAAACACTGAATGAGCATTAAAACATATCATGCATCACTAAGCATGATACCTGGCAGAAAGAAATTGGTCGATAAGTAGGGAACTTTCTGAAGTGATGGAAGTGATTGAGGTGATGGTTATATGGATGTATACATTTATCAAAATTCTTTGAACTCTACACATAATTGCACTTAATTGTATAAAAATTACCTCAATAAATTTGATTTAAAAATAAATACCTCTTACAAACTTCTTGGGCTTGATGATCTCTTAAGAAAAGTTATTTTAGAAGGGGGGTGGATGAGGATAAAGGGGGGATAAATGATGACAGAAAGACTTTGGGAGATCAACACATGATACAATCAGTATACTGCTGATGTACTATGGAGTTGTATACTTGAAACTTGCATGATTTTATTCGCCAATACATTCAATAAAAATTAGAAGAAAAGTTATTTTCAACTTCTTTCGCAGTGGCATGAACCAAATTTGTTAGCCTAAGTCTTCAGCACCTAATGACTTTCTGAAAGCTTCCAAGAAAAGGTGTAGTGCAGAGCTAAGAGGCAATATTTTCTATGCCTCAAGGTTTTGCACCTGGTAATCCTCCCTATTGTGCCAGTTAATTTTATATGCCAACTTGGAGGGCATTATTTTGGATGAGATTAATGTTTTTATTGGTGAACTCTGAGTAAAGCAAATTGACTTTGCTAATGTCAGTGGGGTCTTATCCAGTTGGTTTAAGACCTGAACAGAATAAAAATACTAGGCTCTCCCTAGCAAGAGAAAATTGTCTCAGTAGACTACCTTCAGACTTGAACTAGAACATCAGCACTCCTGGGTCTCCAGCTGCTTGTCAGCTTCATAATCACATGAACTGATTCCTCCTTATAAATCTCTTTCCTTATGCATGCACAACCTATTGGTCTGTTTATCTGGAAACACTGGCTAATAAATATACTAAATTAAATTATGTGATCAGATCCTTTTATATATACCCTACTCTAAATGGGGTATAGCTTAAGGGAACAGCTTCCCATAAAGGAGCATAGAATGAGTATAACGACATTTTTTGATTTGGCAAATGAATATGTAGGTGAACCTGAAATATTAAAATTCATCATCTGAAAATGGCAATAGGGGTCACCTCACACCTGTTAGAATGGCTATCATCAACAAGTCAACAAACGACAAGTGTTGGCGAGGATATGGAGAAAAGGGAACCCTAGTATACTGCTGGTTGGAATGCAGACTGCGTAGCCACTATGGAAACAGTGTGGAGTTTCCTCAGAAAATTAAAAATGGAATTCCCATTTGACCCAGTGATCCCATTTCCAGGAATATGTCCCAAGAAACCTGAAACAGCAATCAGAAAGGATATATGCACTCTGATGTTCATAGCAGTGCAATTTATAATAGCTAATATGAGGAAACAGCCCAAATGCCCATCAGCAGATGAATGGATAAAAAAACAACTGTGTTACATCTACACAATAGAATACTACACTGCTGTAAAAAAGAAGGAACTCTTACCATTTTCAACAGCATGGATGGACCTGGAGAGTTTTATGCTCAGTGAAATGAGCCAGTCAAAGAAATACAAGTATCTCATGATATCACTTATATGTGAAATCTAATGAGCATAGTACATTGATGAGCAAAATAGATCCAGAGACATAGAAGCATGAAACAGACTGATGAATTTCAAAGGGAATGTAGGGGTGGGTATGGGTGTGGAGAGATTAACCAGGGAACTTACATGCATGGCCTGGGAGGAGGGCACATGCAGGGTGGAGAGGGTCATTGGGGGGAAAAAGAGGGCCATCTGTAATACTTTCAACAATAAAGATAAATTAAAAAATAAAATTCATCATTTGTGTTTAGTGCCAGGTACTCTAATCGAATTATTACATAAAAGGTCAGTTTTGGGGAGGAACCAAGATGGCGGCATAGGTAA
This sequence comes from Antrozous pallidus, assembly GCA_027563665.1. Taxonomy (NCBI): domain Eukaryota; kingdom Metazoa; phylum Chordata; class Mammalia; order Chiroptera; family Vespertilionidae; genus Antrozous; species Antrozous pallidus. The sequence goes on from CM050513.1 coordinate 81,356,645, forward strand.
ACACCTATCTTGCTGCCATACACAGAAATTTCAAAACTACAACTTAACAAAAGAACAAACATCATCCAGAATCACCAGAAATCTGGCTGAGTGTAAATTCCACAAATAAAAGTGAAGATAGGACACTGTGACTCAGAGGAGCGGAGGAGGGCAGCATTGAAGATATGCATGGAGACGGAGATTTGGAGCTGTGTGCATGGGAGCAGATAGGGTGGGCAGCTGAAAATCTGGCCAGTTTTCTCAAACAGGGGAGACAAAGGCTTCCCACTGCACTGATTCCCCAGCTCTGGGCGAAGTCTGGGGAACCCACAATCATACAGGCTAAAACTGGACAGTGGGGAGGCACACTGAAATGGGCGCTGCAAGGGTCTGTGAGCTTGTGGAGAGGGCGAGCTTGGGGAGAGTGCACATAAACTTGGGAACAGCAAAGCTGTGTGACCGTGCAGAGAGGACTCGTGACTTACTCTCTCATTCGGGAAACCATCAGACTGCATTGTTTTACGACCATGGGTGAGACATTGGGTGTGCAGACTCATTTGGGGAGAGGCTGAATTGCCCGGCAGCGGGTGAAGCTCAGCGGCAGCTCTCTCTCAGAGGTACTTGCAGCCATTACCACCTGGCACAGAAACCCAGACGCTACAAAGGGCAGAGCTGACACTGCCTACTCCGCCCAGAGATTCTGCCCATCCAACCTGAGCACAGCTGAACCTCACAGCCAATTGGCCTAGAGGTCAAACCCTCCTAGTGTTAGCAAAAATAAGCTAGGCTTAACTTCAACAAGACTGTGCAACCCATATCCACCTCAGGTAACTGGGGAGGGTGAGCCACTATCCCTTGTAGGACATCTACCACAAAAAGCTAATTTACCAACTCAGGAAAGCAGCCACCATGCAGAGACATGGAAAGAAATCAGATGTGAAAGAAATGGAGGGGGAAAAAAGACTGTACATAGAGTTCAAAACCATGGTTATAAGGTTTTTCAAGAGGCTCCTAGAAAAGGCCGAGACCTACAAGGAAATGAACAAGACCTATGAGGAAATGAACAAGACCTATGAGGATATGAAAAAGGACCAACTAGAAATTAAGCATACACTGACTGAAATAAAAAATATTATACAAAGACCTAGTAGGCTAGAAGACCACAAGAACCAAGTCAAAGATTTGAAATACAAAGAGGCAAAATCTACTCAGCTGGAAAAGCAAGAAGCCAAAAGAATCCAAAAAATTGAAGATAGTGTAAGGGGCCTCTGGGACAACCTCAAGCATACCAACATCCAAATTATAGGGGTGCCAGAAAAAGAGAGAGAGCAAGACAATGAAAACCTATTTGAAGAAATAGTGACTGAAAACTTCCCATACCTGGTGAAAGAAATTGACTTAGGAGTCCAATAAGTGCACTGAACCCCAAAATATAGGAATCCTAAGGGGACCACACCAAGACACATCACAATTAAAATGCCAAGATCAAAAGACAAAGAGAGAATATTAAAAGCAGCAAGAGAGAAACAGTTGGTTACCTATAAGGGAGCACCCATACGATTGTCAGTGGATTTCTCAACAGAAACTATGCAGGCCAGACGGGAGTGGCAAGAAATATTCAAAGTGATGAATAGCAAGAATATACAACCAAGATTACTCTACCCAGCAAAGCTATCATGCTGAATTGAAGGTCAGATAAAGTGCTTCGCACCTAAGAAAAAGCTAAAGGAATTCATCACCACCAAACCAATATTATATGAAATGCTGAAAGATATTCTTTAAGAAGAGGAAGAAGAAAAAGTAAAAATAAAAATTATGAACAACAAATACACATCTATCAACAAATGAATCTAAAAATCATGTGAATTAAAAATCTGATGAACAGGATAAACTAGTGATTATAACAGAATCATGGGCATAGAGAGGGAATGGACTGACAATTCTTGGTGAGAAAAAGGGTGTGGGAGGTGCAGCAAGAGACTGGACAAAAATCATGCACCTATGGGAGAGGACAGTGGTGGGGAGGTGAGGGCAGAGGATGGGATGGGTACCAGGTGGTAGAGAACTATAGAGGGGAAAAAAGGGAAACAATGTAATTAATAAACTGAACAATAAATATTAAATTATTTTAAAAATAAAAAAAATTTAAAAAGGTCAGTTTTGGGATAAAATCAAATAAGTTATTAAATCTTTACTATCAAGTCATTGTTGTTGTTTTTGAAAAGCATACAAGTTCTATTATTATGGAAAACAAAAAATACCTGCATTTTTACTATTTGTTTCCTCAGTCTCCTCCTACTCCTTGAGACATGTTTCCAAGGAAAAAAATTGGAAAAAAGTTTTGAAGTCCTCAGATGGGAAGAACTGTATTAGCCATGGAATTCATGATACATTTATCAGTGCTTTAAAAACAATAACAAAAATATATGCAAAAAATATGTGCTTGTGGAAGAGTTACTTCAGGGGATACTTTTGTGTAAAATCTGAGTATGTGTGAACACAGTGGGCTTTTACGGTGCCTTGCACAGGCTCTTGAAATACTTGTTGACTTTTTGGGTGAAGCAACAAGAAAGCAGCATTGAGAGAGCTGCAGAAGCAATCTTATTATAAACTAGAGGCACAATGCACAAAATTTGTGCACGGGGGTTGTGGGGAAGGTTGTCCCTCAGCCCAGCCTGCACCCTCTCCAATCTGGAACCCCTCGAGGGACATCCGTTTCACAATGCAGGACTGCTGGCTCCCAACTATTTGCCTGCCTGCCTTCCTGATTGCCCCTAACCCCTTCTGCCTGCCAGCCTGATCGATCACCCCCTGGCTGCCAGGGGTTCAGAGCAGGGAGAGATGAATAGGTGGGCCACAGGTGATCTTTACTGTTTGATACTACATTAATGGTACGTTTGTCAAGACCGTAAGATGTTCAATACAAAGAATTAACCCTAATGTAAACTGCAGATTTTACTTTTGTTAATAATGTGTCGATAAAGGCTCATCAATTGTAATAAATGTATCACATTAATTTAAGATGCTAATAATAAAAAAAGCTTTAATGTGGTGTGGCTGGGCCTCAGGGCGGCAGGGTGGGTCAGGACCCTATGCTGCCTCTGGGGCAGCGATCAGACCCCCACTGCTGCCCCAGGTTTTCTGTGACCAGGCTTTGGGGCAGTGCAGGTCCGGACCCCTGTTGGCTCTGGGGCTGCGATTGGACCTCCACTGGCCCAGCAGCTGCTTTGGCCTTCTGGAGCAGAGGGGGCCCACCTGCCATCTTGGTTGAGGTTAATTTGCATATTGCTCCTATTGGCTGGTAGAGTAGCAAAGGTACGGTCCATTTGCATGTTTTCTCTTTTATTAGATAGGATTTGCAACTTTAAAACCAGGAATTGTCTGAAACATGATACGCCAGAAGTAGCATGGACAGCCATGTCCCATGGGAAATCACTAAGACCTGCACCTCCCCTTACCGCCTGGCAAATAACAGACAATGGTAAATGTTTGCTAAAGTGAATAATTGAATATAAGGTTTGTTGTGAAATAAAATTTTTTTCCAATATCTGTGATAGGAAACTGCCTTCTAGGTGAAATTGCCCTGTGATAAGCTTCTGTGGTGCTTACAAATCAAAATTTATGGAGTCAAATTAATTTCCCCTCTATAGAACTTGACCCTGCAGGCTGGAGCCAGAGGGGCCCTATAGCAGGCGATGTCCTTAGTCGCCTTTGATGATGCATGGAGCCCTTTGGCTGAGATCTCAGCAGGCAGACAGTCTGGCGGGGAGAGGGGTGTTAAAATGCAGGATCTGATTCAGCAGGTTTAGATGGGCCAGAGACTGCATTTCTGATAAGCCAAGGTTATGCCCAGATGGGGTCCATGGGCTACACTTGAGGCATCAAGTTCATAGGAGAGAGGGGTTTCTTAGTAGATGTGCAGAATAAGCAGATAAGGGGGTGATGGAAGACACTGAATCTGGAATCTGAAAGCTGGTTATTTGACCACAGAGGAATCACTTAATGCTAATCACATCCAAAATATGCCCTCCAACTTGGAATCAATTCTCTGAATCCAAATTGTCTCATGAGGAAAATGGCAATAATAATAATAATAATAATAACAACAACAACAACAACCACCTGATGGGATCCTTGTGAGAATTAATGAAGAACCTACTATAATGTAGGACTGTGCTGTACATTAGCCATTGCTCACTAAATGCTTGCTGACTGAATGGCCAGCACAGGTCACATGCTCCTTGTGGTTCAGAGGGCTCCACTTCTTACACCCCTATGTACCAAGGACAGTGCCCAGCTTTAAACAGATGACCTGATAGGATTTGATTAATTTGTTAGAAGAGTGACTGATGCCCGGAAGGACATGAATACCTGGATGATGGCTCCTGTGACCCCAACAAGAGAGAATCTTCACTGAGAAAGTGGTAACTGCTTGGGTAACTGCTAGGCTTCTTTGAGCCAGTGGTGGGAGATAGATCCAGCTTCTTGCATTAAAAATACAATGTTATGCCATGGCCGGTTTGGCTCAGTAGATAGAGCATCAGCCTGTGGATTAAAGGGTCCCAGGTTCAACTCTGGTCAAGGGCACATGTCTAAGTTGTGGGCTCAATCCCCAGTAGGGAGTGTGCAGGAGGCAGCTGATCCATGATTCCCTCTCATATTTATGTTTTTTTCTCTCCCTTCCTTTCTAAAATCAATAAAAATATATTTAAAAACATAAAAATACAATGTTAGGATAGCTGATCTTTTTTTGATGATCTTTCCCATCCTCCAACACAAATTGTGTATAAAATTACCTGCCTTTGGTATATGGCCAGGCCTGTCCAGGACATGTGGATCAGCCCAAGCCATCCTCCAGATCACCATGAGCCTGGCTCCCAGCCACCGGTGTTGCCCTGGGTGATGCTCTGCTGAAAGTCAAGTGAAGATCTGTAAACAACTTGTAAACATCTTGTAAACTGCTGGACAACTTGCAAAGTACTGAAATAATTCTATCCTGTAAATAACTTGTGAAGTACTGAACAAAACTCCCAAACTGTGTAGCTGGAATGCAGATAGAAAACCCAGAGAATTACTCCCAGCACCACTTGAATCATGACAGCTTTCCCATAAGGATTCAGAGATTTAGATTCTCTTGGCACCTTGAGAAGGCCTGGTTTAATCAACTTTCAGTAAAAATCTAGAGTAAATTACTTAATCTTCACTAAAAGAAATTAGATACTAAAATCTAATCAAAGTATTTTGATAAAGTGTTCTTAAAACATATTTTTCTTTCCCTGGCATAATCTATAGGTCCCAAAACTAAGAAAATGCTACCATCTTACTGAAAAGTTCCCTTAAACATGATCCAAAGTTGGAAGATGGTATTCAAACTTTGCTTCTTTACTGGCTGAGCGAGCAATTGCTTCTGCTTAATTTCACACACTATTTTTTAAAATTCATTGTCAAATTTATAAATTAAGATTGCACAAATTTTCAGAGAGTGGTTGTAACTTGTAAACTCACAATTACTATCTTCACTTCATGACTATTTTCTTTTATTACAAACTACAAATCTAGTTTCTTACACCCAGATTTACTACTCCAGAATAGGTAAGTTTAGGCTAAAAGTATCCATTATATTTATATATTCTCTATCACTTTGGGGAAAATATTTCATGACAAATATAAGATTATTTGCAACTTTTATTACTCTTTCTTCAGGCTTTGCTTAGGGGCTGGTAATATCCACAATTGAAATTGAATCAGTTTCTGATAATCTTAGAGAATCTTAATACCTTTTAGAAGGTCAAGGACAGTTGTGAAGATGGCTTTCTTAAATAAAATATTTCTAATGTATAAAATGCAGATGTTATTTGCCCCTCCTGTGTTTGTGTTTGTGTGTGTGTGTGTGTGTGTGTGTGTGTGTGTGTGTGTGTGTGTGTTTACTTTAATCTAAATGATTAGATTATGTTTTTCAATATCCTGGATATGTGTTATTTGCTAGTGAAATTAAAAATATAAATGATCTTTTATAATATAATTACATACTTGTGTAATACCTTGAAGTGTCCAAAACAGACAGAATGTCCTCTGTTATTTTATTTTATTTTTTTTGCCAGATAGAATATCTAAAATCAAATTCAACATTTTGACAGTGACCCACAGTATTTAATCAATAGGCTTATACCCAGTAATTGGCTCTATAGTTACCTGGGGCTGCAATGTATGGTCAATTAACTCTGGAAGTTTCACAGAAGCACAACTGAGATATTTTAGGAGATTTGTTTATGGCTGTGTATGTGTGATTTTAAATCATGAGGAATTTTTAAAAAATATTTTAACTAAAACTGTGTTGGCCTTCCTCTATGGTATATGTCATCAGGAGTCATCCCCTACCTTTATCCCCAACCTCCACCCCCTGAATTTGTTCATGAACTGAAGTAGACACAGAACTTCTTTCTTAAGAAGATACTAGCTGTCCATCAGTGTTCTAGGCCCACCTAACCCTCTTGCATTTTCTTAAAAGGATGCTGTCTCTGCCCTCCATCTGACTAATTATTAAATACTAGAGGCTCAATAACCAAAATTTATGCAAGGGCCTTGGGCTCCACTCGCACCCGCTGCCACTATGGTGGGGGGGCCTCTAACACCTCGGCTCCTGCCTGCTGCAGCTTTGTCTAGAAGGAAGGACGTCTAGAAGGACATCCGGTGTAATTAGCATAATATGCTTTTATTATTATAGATTATTATAGATATGAAGTGTTCTTAAACCTGGAATTGAGCATGTTTACATTGCAAGTTCTCATCAGAGTCTATAACCTTGGAACTCTCCTCTACCAAATTCCCATCAAAGCTCAGTTCTGAGAAATGATGTTTATAAAGAGGTCTCCCTGCTATTATTATAAGACTATCATTATAGGGATTTTTCCCTATTTATTATGGCCATTTTTCTCCCAGATAGTCCTATAGCTTCCTTCTTCAGCTCAATCATGTCTCTTTCATATTAGAAAAACCTCTCATATGAACTCTTTCTAGAGTAGCAGTGCCCATCCCCATCATGTTCTCTACCACCTCATACTGGTTCCAATTTTTTCAATGCACTCATGATATAGAATTTATCCTAGTTGTTCAATTATTTGTTGTTATCTGCATTTTCACAATGGCTATTATTCACTGCTATCCATCTAGTGACTGTCTCATAGTAAGTGCTCAATGAAATTTGTGGAACACCTGAAATTTGTGGAACTGAAAAACATGTAGTCTATCATTCCTATATATATTAGAATTTTTAGTTTTGAATCAGGTATTCAGATTTATCAGAGATCTGGGGCAGGCAGAGCACACAATTGGAGGCCTTTCATAGAATCGCTTTTAGCAATTGTTACCCTGCATAATGTTCTTGCCCTACACTAAGGGGAATTATAAGAGCATCCATGTTTGTTATAACTAGTAGTTTAGAGATGGAGTCAAGACCATCACTTGTACATCATCAAGTGAGTTTCTTGATGAAAAACACAAGGACACAATTTCTTTCTGGAATTAAAGATTTGTCTTTAACTGATGGATACAGTAGGTCCCCGGGTTACGTTGGAGATCCGTTCCTATGGCATGATGTAAAGCGAAAATCGCCGTAAGTCGGAACCTACCTACATAAGCACCTACATCACTTACATGGAGCACATGCATAGCGGTAATGAAGTAAACAGTAAAAAAAAAAAACTTAAAATAAAGATAATAATTTCTGACCTTTACTTATGATAAATAAGAAAAAACATAAAGCACATATGTACATTCGTCAAAATGACTGAGATTTTTTACAAATGCTGTAAATGGGAGATGGTGACATAACCCGAGGACTGTCTGTACATATCTTTGCTCATAAAATATGTATTATTGGAGAACAGCCATTCAGTCTTGGATCCTTTGCTTCTATGTTGGTTAGTCTTCCTCTTCCTCTTGGCTTAATTATTTTTTTCCTCAGTAATTTATTTTATATGAACTTTTTATTTATTTCAAGCTTCTTCAATTACTTTGTGAAACGAAAGTACATAGGGTACACAAACAAATAAGTAAAAGCTTTGAATTAATAGTTCATAGTTTATTCCCTTGAACTCAGCCAGGATGGATATTAAACATTTAAATGCCATTTCTAACTGAAACAAAAATAATTTTATGGTTGGAGTGACCCACAGGTTGAGAACCACTAGCAGCATTGCCTAATACCATTGGAAAACACATATATTTACATTATAATTCATAACAGTAGCAAAATTACAGTTATGAAGTAGCAACAAAAATAATTTTATGGTTGGGGGTCACCACAACATGAGGAATTGTATTAAAGGGTTGCGGCATTAGAAAGGTTGAGAACCACTGCTTAACACATGTAGACACATCAACAAGCACAGTAGTCACGCACTTTTATTTCCTGTACTACTATCTTGAACCATGACTTAAGCCTTATATTGATTTGCAAGTTTTCAGACTTATCTCCTGAACTAAGACTGTCAATTTAAGGAAAATGGTAAGATTTTTGGCATAACCACTTGTCTCAAAGGACTGAGTGCAGTTCACTGTATAAACCAGGTGCTCCTTACAGTACCTCAGTTACTTTACTTTGTGTCTCATTTATTCTGCTGTGTGATAAAATGAACTTTGGATGTGAACTGGGAATTCTGGGTTTTGGGACGATAGAGGATTCTATGAGCAGCAGCACATATTAGCTATTATTTCCCTTTTCTCAATCCAATGTCTTACAAGATGCAGAGATCCCAATATCTAATACATCCCCCTCCTCAAGGGAATTATCCAGCACCTGCCTGAAAACTTCTAGGAAAAGGCATCTTGCTCTTATACAAGAAGAACAATTTTATTTTCGGGAAAATCAAATGTTTACAAAAATCTTTTCTACACTGAGCTGAAATCAACCTTCCTGAAATTTGCACCTCATGGCCTGAAAGCCTGTTAAGTGTATGACCGTGACTAGGATGTTCCTTCTCTAATCATCTCTTTTCTAAGCCTAACACCTTATTGTTTTCAATGTGTCCCTCATTTACTAGGTTTTTCATCATAGTTATTTTCTGATAAGATTGTCTGGCCTAGTCTTCCGATGATTTGTTTCCACCACTGAAATGTAGCACCCAAAATCTGAAATGGGTTTTGAACTGTAGTTCAGCAAGTTCAGGTGAGGGGCAATATTTACTCACCTGCCATATGTCTATAAACCACCCTGAAATAATATATATTTTTATATTCAGCTGACTTGTGTCTCAGCTTGGAGATGCAGTCAACATAAAACTCTGTCATGTTTTTTTAATGTGAACATTAGTTATGTCTCGCTCATGATGAAATAAACCTGTATCTACTTGGTTTCATCTTTTTGATATCAGCCTGAAATGTTTGTTTTGAACTTTTTTTTTCTGCTACTAATTGTCGGATAAATTTTCCAGCTGGTTTAACTGACAAATTTGGTTAAAAAGCCTTCTAAAGTTAAATCATTGATAAGCTTGTTAAGTGAAAGCAAAATTTATGTTAAGCCTGTCGGATGTCTGTAGGACCTCCTTTTCAAATTGTACTCACAGCTTGTGAATACAGTTATTTCATAAGCTATGAATTTATCTGCTTTATTATCATCCAGTTCACAAATATGAGCTTTATCTGATGTCTTACTGAAAGCATTCTCTTGATCAAGGATAATTATATCTATCAAAAATACATTTTAGTCAACTGGACTGAATAAAACTGAAACAAACATGGTTAGCTTAGAAGGACATTCTTTTTCCTTCTACTGATCATATTTCTCATCTTTAGTGACAAAAAACCAACTCGTTAGTGTCATAATCCCTTCTAATATTTTGCCTATGATTTATATTATGCTTACTAATCTATTTTCTGAATACAACTTTCCAATGTTTAAAAATTGGAAAAATATTAGTTTTAAGTATTCTGGAAATATTTTCCATAAACTGTAATATTTTTAATGATTATGCTGTCTTATAGCAATATCTTACATACTAGCTGGATTTCTTCAAATACCTCCTCTCATTGATCCTTACTAGTATGTTAGAAATTCCACAGAAATAAGTACAAAAAAACCCAGAAGTAAAGTGTCATCAAACTAATAGCATTGAACAAGGAAGGAGAAGTTAGATGGGTGGGTACAGAGCAAAGAGGTAACCCAAGCAAGGCTTTTGTGGTTAAAGCAGAGAACATGAAATGTGTTGCGGGGAGAGGTTCTCTCCTTCCCACGTCTAGCGTGAAAAGAAAAGTAGGGTCCAGCTACTGAGTAGAGGAGCTGGGAATTGAGAAATAATAGAAAATAATAGACGACACAGAAGTAGAAATAAAGCTGGGGCTGGGTGGAATCTCTGCTCTCTGATGGAGAGACAAGGAATTCCAACCCACACACAGCATGTTTATTTATACTTAAATAGAAATGGATTTCACATGAAAAGACATAAAATCAAAGGAGCTTAAATGGGCCCAGGCCTCACTCATTCCCTCATTTCTGGGGCTCTGCTGAATATACATTTCAAGGGTCTTCTCCCCAACACCTGAAGCAAGTTAAAAGTCAGTACTGAATAATTCATCCAGCTCTTTTGGTGGATCTGTTTTCAAGATGTGGCTTTGCCTGGCTCCTTGGATTCAGCTAACAGTGACTTAAAGAATGCTCAGGTGCCTTCCTTGGGGCTGGCCCTCTACAGAAATGTGGAAATTTTAAAAATACATTGAAAAGTTGAAAAAAGATTGTATAAAGGGATTATTAGTAAGACACACACTGGAACTCAAAATTGAATTAATAAAAACCAAAAGCAGAGGTTGTTTTGAGAAGGGAATTTCGAAGCAACGAGTGAGAAGCAAGAATCTTGTGGAGATATTGAGAGTATGTGGGAATGTGTTAAATACACTCTAATGAAAGTGGCTGAGAGCCTGGAATAGGGCAGAGCGTGTTGGAAGGATAGAATCTTGAAGAAGATTTGTTTGCACTGGGGACTACTTGAGTGTAAGAAAAAAAAGTAAGAAAAATAGAAAATTAAGGATCCTAGAATATAGCAGCCAGAGGACCAAGAAGAAGATTAGCCACTGATGTCACCAATGAAGATACTGGGAGGAGGCAAGTTTTTAGGAAGGGATGAAAGTCAGATCAGTATTTTATTTACACAATAAATACTAAAATGTAATGAAATATTTGAAAATAAATAAATAAATAAATAAATAAATAACCCTTTTACCAACCATACTATACATACATAAAATTCATTATTTTAGTATTTTTTTCATATAGAATACATGCATATTTGGCATTTCCTCTTTAAAGAGCTATTTATTTCCTGCTTATATTGTCACACTTTGATATGGCTCATACCCTGTAAGCTGCTGAGAAAACCCCAGATTAGAAAAGAACTACCATGTGCTGAGTCATTAACTGACTCATTTCAGCAATATGTAAAAGATGAACTGGAGTACTGATTCGGAAAGTGAGTTGCTTACAAAATGCCCATATTGGCAACAGAGGAGTGTCAGAGCTATTTTGTAGAGAACCTAAGTGTACAAGTAGAGGATGAAAAAGGGTGTGTGTCTGTTGTACCTTTTGAATTAGTGGGTTTTGATATTAAGTATCTTAAACAAATAATTAGGATAAATTTTAATTCCCATTGGTCTTTGTCCTAGTTTCCTGTGGCTGCTACAACAAATCACTACAGACAGGTAGGTGGTTTAAAACAACTGAAATGTATTCTCTCATAGGTCTGGAGGCCAGAATTTGAAATGAAGAGTCAGCAGGGCCATGCTCCCTCTGGAGACTCAGGGGGAAGCCTTCCTTGTGTCTTCTGTCTTCTTGACTTCCATGCTTGTGGCCACATGGCATCAATCTCTGCCTCAGTTGTCACCTGAACTTCCCCTTGTATCTTCTTCTATCTCTTATGAGGATAATAGTCATTGGATTTAGGGTTCACCGGGTAATCCAGGGTGATTTTTTTCCAAATTCCTTAACCAATTAGATCTGCAAAGACCCCTTTTTCTATGAAGACACATTTAGAAATTGTAGGGATTTGGATGTGGACATATCTTTTGGGAGCCACAATTAACCCACTCTTATCCTTAATTTATTAGAGATATTCTGTTTTGCGGTAACAAGGCTTATGGGAGACAATTTACTAGGCATCATTAACTGGAGTGAAAAATACTTGTAGAAAGTGATTCAGCACTAGAACCACCTTCCAATAGTGGCACCCAAATTCATGGCCCTCTCTATAGCTCCTTCCTGACATTGAAATGACATCCCTACCCTTCTAAGCAGGAAGCATATGTTATTAGAGATTATCCATTAAGCAATATTTACATGTTAATATTTATGGGTATAGCATTTGACAATTTCCAAAGTATAACAACTCCAAGATCCCAGAGTGATGTCACTGAACACAAAGGTGAGAGAGGTGTGCACAGTGGGATCCAGGACACCAATATCAGTAGACAGGCAGTATCACTGTCAGAACTACTCTCTGTGGCACATGCATTTTTAATTACAGGTGACTTCTAAATATTTCATCTTTTCCTTCTCAACTTACAATGTCTGTAGAGACCAAGAATAGCTATGCCTAGTTCGGAAACTTCTAAGTTGATAAATTAAGCTTCAATACATAGATAACATTATTCTTTAGGATAAATGCACTGTGTGTACAGAGAACAAAACAATAAATTGATTTTAAATATATTACATGTCATGTATTTTTCTCCAATAGTGATTTCTCATCATATTTTAAGACTGGAATCTTAATTCCTCCTTGAAATTTAGAGTCATGAGTGAAAGGAAAGATGAATATTGAGGACATTTCCCATTGAAGCAGAGTGGTAAGACTGCTCTTTGGGGCTGAGGGAAGTTAGAGATGTCATCCTTTGATCTTGATATGATTTGAAATCCATTCACTTCAGTTTGGACTTCAGAATTTGCATTTCTACTTGAAATGTAGCTGAGTAACCCAGTATAGGAAAGAGAAGTTTCAGATGAAAAAAACTGTGCTCTTGGACGGTTGGAGAAGAGTAAAACTCGTTTGGGTAAGATAGCAATTGCACTGTTGTTTACAGTTATATTCCTTTTTAGGACATCACCTTGGGAGGAAATTGATTTTAATCTTTTCAGGAAAAACACTGCTTTGTGGTACCTCCATTCTCTTCTCCTAGTTGGTAAGGGTCATATGGGGCGGGGCTGCTGTTATCACCAGGCAGCAGCTTACAGAAGTGTTCTCAGGTTTCTCCACCATCTTTCCCGTGAAATCCTATAAGGTTGCCACCTTGTCCTAGTTATAAAACTAGAAAGCCTACATTCAAGGGTCACTTTCAGTTCCAGGTAAACCAGAGCAGGACATTTGGTCACTAGAGCTTAGTGGAGCTCCTGGAGGGAAATCCAGCAAGGACATGAGGGAAGGGACATCCCCTTTCCCCCATGCTGGTGGTCCTCAGGTGCTTTACATGCTCCCAGCTAGCCTGCACTTGACCTTTAACAGTATAACATTTCTAGTTTAATCTTCCTACTGGTTTAGATGGCATTTTGTAGTGCCTATCCCAGATAAGCGAATGCTCAGGTCCTGACTCTACCGGCAAGCACCTGTCTCTGAGGTTGGCTGTTTGCTCTGTGACCTCAGTTATCTGATAAGTCTAGAAAAGTCATTAATTTATAATTTGTCCAGCTTTTTCCCATTGTAAAAATGGGAGTAAAGTTCTTTCCAGCCCTGTACATCTTCCAGCTGACACTAGAAGTCACCCAAGGCTTTTTACTAACTAAATCTAAAGTAAATAAATGCAGATATGAATTGTAGGTATTTTCACATGCTTCATATTGACATTAATGCATCCAAATATTTAAAGAATGAATCGTGGTGCCTGGAACATAGTAGATGCTCTATAAATGTTAGTTCTTCTCATTCTCTCTCCATCAGTGGAGATTATAGTGTTAATTTTTTTTTTTTACATCTCACGTATTTTTTGTTATTATTCTCTTTTAAAGAACCAATTTAAGGAAGATGGAAAAATGAATTAGGCTGGAATAAAGAATTGTGGGGAGGCTCAGACTTACACAACAATTGGGTTTCTTAGCTGACACCAGCCAGGGAGATAAGGAGAACCTGTTCTGTTGAGATTAGATAATGCTGATCAGTTCTATCCATCAAACAAATGGCAGGAACCCAAATAATGCATCAGAAATAAAATTTACTGAGCTTGGCAGGAAGTTCAAAATGTTGACAGCCACATTGTACCTGGGGAGCATGATTTCTCCAGCTCTCCAAGTTCAGCTCAGTAAAATCTGTCCAGTTCTTATAATCATATCGCTAAGGAAAACTCCCCAGGGTGCAGGAAGCAATATGGATGATTTATGGAGTAGTGGGCTTCTTTTTACATCATTTATACAAGCTTTTACAAATCCATGGTGAGGAAATTTTCCTCTGCAGTGATCCAGAAACTTTATCTAAATCTAGACATGGGCTTAGTGTAGACACTAGATTTCTACAGATGACATTTACAGATGTTTCTTTCCTCACTCAATATGCATTGCAGAGCCACATCTACCCTACCTTGTAATTGATAGAATGCCCTTATATAGCAGGCACTCTATCAAATACTCTGACTGCAGTTTATTTAAAGCAACACTATTTGGGAAAGGAACCTATTTTTTTTTCTGATCTGGGCAGAACCACATATACTCTTGGCATATAATGAATACTTATAAATAATAAAAAGAACAAATTTATGTTTAATGCAAAAATATAACATCATTCTCATTGCCCAGTCGACTGCATGCCCTGCAGTAAAATTCTAATTGAATTATTTTTCTGACTTGAAATAAACACAAGGTTTTTTATTTTCTGGTAAATTGTTCTCAAGAATATAAATGTATATTTTGGATTTAATATTGACCTGCCTAAGAAGTTTGTTTAATTTGCATTTAAAATTGTTGTATAATCCTATTTGCTGACCTGTTACATAATGTAAATTATGAGCTAGACACTTTAATAAACTGACAACATTAACACATTAACAAAAAGTAGAAGAGAATTCAAGAGGTTGACTGCGTTTGCCCTCTTTTACTTCAATGGCAAGCACACAAGCAAACCTCAAAGCAATCCACTCACTGCTCTTTTTATCTTGCCAATGATATTCTTTCTTTTTATCTTTGTGTTTGTATACTTAGGAATCCTTCCCCTCAATTCTTCCCCTGCCACCTGCTGTATATTTGGGTATATGGACTTGTTTCTTGTCATGTGTCAGTCAAACTTGCATTCTAAAATGGCATGCTTGAAAAGATTACCATTGCCCATTAACTTTCTTTTCAATTACAGCTTTCATTCAATATTATTTTGTACCAGTTTCAGGTGCACAGCTTAGTAGTCAAACAATCATATAGGCAATAGAATACTCCCCTGTTATTGCAAGCACCTGCCTGGCATTATACATAGTCACCACGGTATCATTGATTAGATTTCCCATGCTGTGCTTTACATCCCCATGTCTATTAACCAACCAACCATTTATGCTTCTTAATCCCTTTGCCTTTTTCACCCAGTTGTTCAATTTGGCTACCCTCTGGCAGCCATCCATCTCTTATCTGTATCTAGGAGTGTGTTTCAGTTTGTTTGTTTGTTCTGTTCTTTATATTCCACATATAAGTGAAATCATTGATACTTGTCTTTCTCTGACTTATTTCACATAGCATAATATTCTCCAGGTCTATTCATGCTTTTGTAAATGGTAACTTCTAGGTATTTATCTGATGCCCATGAACTTTTTAGCTTGTTGAAAGAGACTGGCTCTAAAAGTATTAGAAAATTTCAAAAGTTAAGTGGCATTAACTCTCTTCCTCAAAAAGAATAATAAAACCCTATAAATATTGTCCTAATTAATGACTGACCAGCTTGCTGATTATAACATGTTATCAGTGAAGCTCAAATCGAAACTCATTTTTCTATATCTCACATAAAGACATTATTCAACATCCATGACAAAAACTATCCATTTTAAAATGGGAATAGATAAAAAAAACCCATATGAATTAGCAGACAATTTTATTACTGCTAATGGAAATGACCCTTGGTTCTGTATTAGTAACTCAGCAGAGAGAAGCATTCTTATATCCAGAGGATGGTGATGGAACTATCACTTTTTCTCTTTTTTTTTTTGATATAAACTCTAGCATCATTTCAATCTGAAGGTAGTCCTCCCCAAAATTCTGACAGCATTTAGAAATGCAGTTTTTGGAAGAAAGCTATTGATTCTTAAAACTGAGTGCACTGCAGCGGGGAGGTGAAAGGGTGGCATTTCCTTGTGAATGTTGTTACCACACAGGCAGTATGAAGACACTGCAGGTTCACGAGGAAGGTGCTCCACACAGGTTGTGTGGCACTGGTGAGTGGGAGACTGCCGAGGCTCAAAATAGGAAAATGAGTATGGTGAGAAATTTCACTTCTCAGTTCTATGCACTTCATTCTCATTAAATATGCAGTCAGTGACTCTCTTCCCTGCCCCTTCTCCCCCTACCCACACAAACACAAGCATGCTTTTTTCTAGCATGTGAAAGCATTCAGTACTGTGGTGCTGGGTCATTATTGGCACACTTAACCAAATTTTTTAATTAAAAAGCGTGAAGTACAGTGAATTACAGTGAATTACAACTCATTTGTGAGTTGTCCTTCCAAGACTCTGGTGGATGTCTGAAAACCTCAGACAGTACTGAATCCTATATATACAATAGTTTCCCCTACACATTTATATATATATAAACTTTAATTTATAAATTAGGTATGGTAAGAGATTAACAACAACAGTAATAAAATAGAACAATTATAAATATAAATTATAAATATATACATAATCTCCTAATACATATATATAATCTAACCAAGACTGCTCTCTTTGTCTCAAATCCCTAAATAGAGCTGTAAGTTTCTAGAAGAGAGAGGCTACTTTTTCCTGTGTTTACACCATTGTATTTGCTTCTTATGGATCAGCATTCAACATATACACATCATTGAAATAAAATTTATATGCAGCCTGCACATTAATATGACATTTGCAAATAAGTATAGATTATATAAAACACTATACCTTTTCCTGTTTTTCTGGTAAAGCAACTCGTAGCGTTATTGAAATCACAGAAACACACAATTATATTATTGGAATTATTACAATTCCAAATGTCAAAACTGTATTATAAAATTAAGTGCTGAGTTACTTAAAAACTATTATTAAAAAAGCAAGTACAAACACATTTGGCGAAATGGACTTGAACTTGAACCCTCAACACAGAAAAATATAACAGGCTTGAGACAGAAATTACCTGAAAAATCTTTCTAACTCCCACCTTCTTAAATTATCTTCTGTAACTAACATTATCATTTTCCATATAAATATAAATGTAAATATAATTATAAATATAAAAATAATATAAATATGTTGTGGAATGCATTGAAACAAAGGTATTAATGGTCATTATATGGAGTACAGATATATAAAGATTATAACATTAGACTATTAGTAACAAAGTATGTTGCGCACTTCCTGTGTATCAGGCACTTTTACATGTATTGATTAATTTAATCTTTTCAACAAGTATAGGTCCTTCTGTTATCCCCATGTTACAAGTGAATCAACTTAAAGATAGGTAACTTGTCCAAGGGCACACACTATGTGGCATAACCACCTATGCTCTACTCCTATCCCTGTTCAATAATAATTAATCCAAAGATTACACTATCCAAAATCTATTTGAACAGTTATTTTTAAGAGAATTTTTTCTTATTTGCTTGTTTTATGTGAAACTATAGTGGAAGTTGATGGACTTGATTTGTTTATTAATGCATCTACTCAGTTTTATTTTTGATCATTAAAATAATAAAGACCATTCATTTATATTAATAATCTGTAAATAGAATCCATATTTCAATTGACAACACCCATTAACTTTTGTCTTTAATCTGAGTTAACATGTTTATAGAGATCATGCTATTGAAATTGGAGATTGCCACGGAGAAATCTGTTAGTGCAAATCAAACAAAATATTTAAAGAAAAATCCTCACAGATATTACATTCAGTGTGTTTGTTTTTTAGATAAAAAGAAAAATTTAAGAGGAAGTGATAATGCATTTCAAGCATTTGAACATCTTTCACATGGCAAGAGAAAGTCATTGTGCATTGCTCTAGACTAAGCAGCAAATTTTGGCTTAAAGGTAGTCTAGTAATTAAAGCTCTCAGCCAGTGTGATAGGCTTCCTAGGAAGTAGTGAGCCTCTGGACATGGAGATATCTGTGCATAGACTTGATAACCATGGCAGTGATGTTATAAAGGCATGATGCCTTGAGGGCCGAGATGGGTTAGGCAAATGCTCTAAGATCCTATGGTAGTAAGAAATTTTTATTACAAACTTCATTTATCGAGAGAGCCAAAGACCAGTTTTCTTACCAGTCAAAGCCAGTGAGAAATGGTGCACTGTAATAGAAATCGCCTTGATTCCCTGCAGGCATTGCCAACCGCTTTTCTTCCACAAGGTTAACTCTGCAGGGAAATTACACATTTCAGCTTCCTCCACTTTGGAATCAGCAACTTGGGCTGTGCCTGGACTTCAGAAAATAATAGGAAAGAAAATGGGTCATTTTGTGAGCTGGTAGTAGCTGGTTCCATGATGATGATTATTGCCTTCATCATTTAAGTTCTTGTGTGTGACAAGAGTGCTTTCCACAAATCTGTATCTGGTTTTGTGACATGCATATATCAACCAAAGGATTTGTATGCATGCATATAAGCATAACCAATGGACACAGATAGGGGTGGAGAGGGAGTGAGGGCATGTGCTGGGTGTCGGGGCAGTCAGGGAGAGGTCAATGGGGGAAAAAGGATACTTATGTAATACTTTAAACAATAAAGAATTTAAATTTAAAAAAGACGAAAGATTAAAAAATTTATTTAGAGCCCTGGCCAGTGTGCTCAATGGATAGTGTCAGCCCATGCACAAATGGTGGAAGGTTTGATTCCTGGTCAAGAGCATATACCTGGGTTGCAGGCTCAATCCCTAGCCCCAGTCAAGCAGGTGAGTGTGGGAGGCAACCAGTCAATGCGTCTCTCTCACCTCTCTCTCTCTCTCTCTCTCTCTCTCTCTCTCTCTCTCTCTCTCTCTCTCTCCTCCTCCTCCTCCTCCTCCTCCTCCTCCTCCTCCTCCTCCTCCTCCTCCTCCTCCTCCTCCTCCTCCTCCTCCTCCTCCTCCTCCTCCTTCTTCTTCTTCTTCTTCTTCTTCTTCTTCTTCTTCTTCTTCTTCTTCTTCTTCTTCTTCTTCTTCTCTCCCATCTCTTTCTCTCTCTCTTCCTCTTTCTCTCTCCCCCCCTCCCCTCCCTCCCTACCACTCTCTCTAAAATTCAATGGAAAAAATATCCTTGAATGAGGATTACCAAAAAACTTTAGAGCCAAAAAAACTCATGGAAATAAAACAAGATCAAGCACAAACCTGGGAGGTCTCCAACACATCAGTGCATAAGAAAGAAATACTTTTTATATGAAGTGAGCTTTCCTATTTTTTTCTTATGTCTTCTCTCAAGTAATTGAAAGCAATAGGTTATTTTCTCTTTGAATTATTTTAAACAAAGAGATTTCTTAAAGGTGAAGTTAGTGCAGTATGTGTTAACTAGATACTGAATATCATGATTCCCTTGTCTTGTTGCATTTTTAATGTGCTATAAATTTGGTGCCTGCCTGCCTGCCTGGTCACTCCTAACTGGCCTGATTGCCCCTCACCCCCACTGGCCTGATTGCCCCTCACTGCCTCTGTGGGTCAGCCTGATTGCTCCTAACTCTTCCCCCTGCCAGCCTGGTTGCCCCCAATTGCCCCTCCTGCCAGTCTGATTGCCTCTTACTACCCGCCCCAGCTGGTCTGGTTACCCCCAACTACCCCCCTCTGCCAACCAGTTCGGCCCTAACTTCTCCCCTTGCTGGCCTGGTAACCCTTAACTGCCCACCCCTGCTGGCCTGGTCGCCCTTAACTGCCCACCCCTGTTGGCCTGGTCGCCCCATGCAGCCTGCTTGTTCAGTCATTTGTTTGTCCCTCATTAACCCCCCTGCCAGCCTGGTGGTAAGCAGCCATCTTGTGAGGGCATTATATAGGATTTAAAGTTGAAGATTAGTATAACTCTGCTCAGTAGCTATGATTTACTTAAACTTTTTCATAATCACTCTTGAAATTTATTTTTAAGGTAATTTAAAATATTTTTTATTGATTTCAGAAAGGAAGGGAGAGGGAGAGAAAGATAGAAACATCAGCAAGAATCATTGATTGGCTGCCTCCTGCACAACCCCCACTGGGGATCAAGCTTGCAACCTGGCATTTACTCAGACCAGGAATCAAATCATGACCTCCTGGTGCATAGTACAACACTGAATCACTGAGTCACACAGGCCAGGCCACTCTTGAGGTTTCAAAACTATCTCCCCTCTCCCTCTCTCCTTCCAATAATATAAATCTCTAGCCAAGACTGTAGTTAATGAGAATGCTATAAAATGATAGCCCAGCTGTTACTTCCAAAAGTTCAGCTGATGTCCTCAGACCTTTTCAAGCAGAATTGATAAATCTGCTCTTTTGCTATTTAACCTTGTGGAATAACTCCTCTCTTTCACATTCTATGGCTGGTTGGGTCCTTAACATTGACAGTGAGTTCTTCAAGGCATGCACTGGCCAGGATCACATTACTCACCCAGGCAGAGTTTTCAGTTTCCCCATTCCATCCTGACAACAGTGCAATGAATCAATGATCTCTTTTCTTTTACAAGGGGCCTGGGTGTCTGCAAAGGATCATTATGAGAAAATTTTACTGCCAGTTTCAGATAGCAAATTACCAAAGGAAAATTCTTGCCAGACTGGAAAAAAACAATTGCAGGAAATTCAAGGAAAGGGTCAGACATTGCAGCACCTGTATCCAATCCCATGAGACAGAGCTGGTTCCTCTGGGGGTGAACAAAAGGATGGAAAATCTCATTCTGCCATTGGTAGGGTCAATCTACATATTACTCTTTTATTATTAGATAGGATAGAAACCTGGTAAATGGGTGGGGGGCAGCTGGTTTGCCCTGAAGGTGTCCCAAATCAGGGTGTGGGTTCCACTGGGAGGTGGGGCAGCCTGAGCAAGGGGCCTGTGGTCATTTGCAGGCCAGGAACCCCCCCCCCCATGACCCCCGCCCCAGTGACCCAAGTGGAGGCCCTGGTATCTGGGATTCATTTATTCTACAATTGAAACTTTGTAGTGTGGAGTGAAGTCAAGCCTTCTGCTTCCTCTGTGACATGACCATTCTGAGTTCAGGGTGGTATATTTTGGGACATGTGTCTGTGACCCTGATGCTGAGAGATTCACATTTTCATGGCAGAATATATCAAATGCAAGCAAAGATAAAGGAAGGTAGGGAATCTTTTAGTCAGACTTATGCTTGATTTAGTTCCTTGTTTGCCATCAGAAGTTGCTCTAGACTTGTGGGAGATGTGATTCCATTTCTGTGGCATTTATGTCCAAAAGATTTGAAAGTTTAGATGGCTTTGTGGCAGAGCCTATGCTCTTTATGGAGTAAGATTATTTTAAAAATGGCAAATACTCCAGGGGTAAGTGATTTGGGGAATGCTATCAAGAGGAGTTGTGTACAATTCTCCATAACAGTCTTCGTAGAGCATTCAGCATGATGTGATAGAAAGAGATAACATTTATTGACCCAGGCATATATTGATAGATCCCTCTTAAGTAAACTAAATTCCACTCTAACAAAAGCTTTTCCATTATCCAGTATATCAAAATGAATTGCCAAAGTCATTGGTAGATGTCTTTGCCACTAGGAAATATCAAAGAGCTTAGTACTACTAATTCCCTATAGAAGCATTTAAAGTTATTTTAGGTATAAGTTTTACTAAAATATTATTTCTCCTTTTAGGTTTCAAAGTGTTTTTAAATAATATATTTTGCTCCTCAAGTATGTGGTTATTTTGGAGGGAAAATAATATAATTCTACAACAAGAATAGTATACTATATACTATACCTTGTTATGTCTCTGATTTCATTCCTAATAATGTTTCTTTGGAAATTTGTTGCATTTTAAAATTATTTGTGTAGAGAACATTAGTCTTTAAAATCTTGATTTAAAAAAACTAGCTTTAAGCTTGATCCTATTGTATAACTTTTTCTATTTTAATAACTTCTATTGCATTTTCATTTTTCATTTCTTTAAGTTAATTCTACTGCTCTTGTAACTTCACTACAGGCCTGGTGCATGAAATTCGTGCATGGGAGGGGGTGTCCCTCACCCCAGCCTGTACCCTCTCCAATCTGGGTCTTGTAGAGGGATGTCTGACTGCCCCACCAGGATTGGACCTAAACGGGCAGTTGAACATCCCTCTCACTACTACTGGCTCCCAATTACTTGCCTGTCTGCTTTTCTGATTACCCCTAACCACTTCTGCCTGCCAGCTTGATCACCCACTAGCCACACACCCCCAGGTTTGGGCTGCCTTGGCCACACCCCCACACTCCTGATTGGCTGGTGGGCGTGGCTGGTGGGCGTGGCTGGTGGGTGTAGCGAAGGTATGGTCAAATTTGCATACTACTCTTTTATTAGATAGGATAATTGAAACTTTGTAGCCTTAAGTAGAGGCCTGGACCAGCCAGGGTGTGCAGAAAGCTTGGCTTCTTCAATCACCAGGGGCAACCCTAGCCTCCTGGTCTCTCCATGGCTGCAGCCATCTTAGTTGGGGTTAATTTGCATACTCACTTCTGATTGGCTAGTGGGCATGGTTTGTGGTTGTAGTGAAATGATGCTTAATTTGCATATTACTCTTTTATTAGATAGGATGAGTTGGAATTTTAGCTCATTAACTTTGTAGCCTTTCTTAATTTCTAATGAAATCAAGCTCTAACATATTCTGGGTGCTTTAGTATAGGGTAATAATTATTTTTCCAAATTTTACATTTGAAGATGTTCATTGCTAATTATTTACAGAAGTGACAAGACCTAATGATAAGGAAATTGCTTAGAATATTTGGTATTTGCATACTGCAGTATTATACAGTCTAAAATGATCATTGAAAAGCAGAGAATATGAAATATATTTACCTTTATGAAAATATAATATACATCTAGACAAGTGGTTGGGGAAAATCAGAAAAATTAAATGATTACCTTATTGTTTGAATATATTAATTTGGTTTTACATAATTTTTAAAATAAACTTTAGATGAATAATTTTCAAAAATATGTGGAGAACTTTTGCTTCCAAGAGAAATGTTAGTTATTTGGGCAATTAGTTGATATAGTCTACTACTTCATTAGGGAAAAGACAGTGAAGTGATTCATTGTTGTTCATTACACAGGATTAGAGTGGATAGAGAAAAATGGACTTAGTTTATTTTGACCTTCTTCCTTTGGATTGGCAAGGTAAACCTGCAAAGCAAGCAAAGCTATGATTTCTTTAGCTAAGAATATGTAAAACAAATGCTTCACATAAAGTTGGTTAAACTGTATGAATGCACTCACTGCTGGGCTAACCTGTAGTAATGCTGCAGATGTTGACTGGAGGTTCAGGAAAAGATGCAGTATGCATGTCCTAATGATAGGACACAAAAAAATCATTTGTCAGTCGGGTAGACAAATAAATGTAGATATAAAAGATCCAAAAAGCTACTTAATAGGACTAATCTTTTGGATTTATATCAAACCACTACACTTTGTCAATAGAGAATATACCTTGCTCGCTGTTGGGGGAGTTACAAATACAGAAATGGGGAGAACTAGAATGAACCCTGTGAGGGCTAGAAACAGTGACACCCCAGAAATAATCTACACTGCTTATGAGGCACTGACCTAGAATCTTCCAATTATGTAGACATCATTAAGTTTCTTTTCTATAAGCTTTCTTAGAGAACCCATTCCTAATAAAGTTTTCTCTTTGGAACTGATAGCTCTTGTTGCATTTACTAGTGCATTGGGAAAAATCACATACTTATTTTTTATTTCTGTGAAATTTTACTCTCACTCCAATCCTCTATGAGAACTCTTTTCTTTAAAATCATCTTTTCTTAGATCTTAATCTCTAATACCATTCACTCTCAGGATACCTTGTAGAAGTGGCTGATTTCAGACTGGAGAAGGGTTGATATAAGATAGGCTTGGAACATTTTGTTATGCCAGAAAATTTTAATAAAAAATATTCAATAAATCAATGGGAAATATCATAAGTCCATTTTGAAGGGATTTTTAATGACTACTAGTAAATATGGAACAATTTGAATACCAGTGTCAAGGAGTGTTTTCCTTGTGTTTTATTCTAGAAGTTTTACAACTTCAGGTCTTGAATTACATCATTAATTCATTTTTGTCAGTGGTGTAAATTGGGGTCCAGTCTCATACTTTTGCATGTCTGCATTCAATTTTCCCAAAAACACTGACTGAAGAAATTATAATTTTCCTATTGTGTATTCTTAGCTCCCTTGTCAAATACTAGTTTACCATATATGTGTGAGTTTATTGCATGGGCTCTTGATTCTTTTCATTGGTCTATGTGTCTGCTTTCAATGCTACCATTATACTTATTTGATTACTGTAGCTCTATATTAAAATCAGGTCATGGATGCCTCAGGCTTTGTTCTTCCTCAAGATTGCTTTCATCATTCAGGGATTTTATGGTTTTATATGTATTTTAAGATTATGCTTCCTAATTGCTATTGGAATTTTGATAGGGACTGCTCTTAACCTATAGATGGCATTGAGTAGTATGGACATTTTAGCAATATTAAGTCTTCTGATCCATGAACATAGGCCTGGAGCTACTTAGCAATAAACAGAGGACACACTGAGGCCAGATGCTGCTTGTTTGAGAGATTTTTAGGAAAATCTGAAGCATGAGCCAGACAAGCCATTTGTATGGCAAAGCCAAAAAGTACTTGGGTGTGCCAGAAAACTGGGGTTGGGCCTCAAGGAATCACCAGGACTGGTTGAGCCATGTGAATGGAATCTCAGATATGGTACTCATCTGCCATCTCTGTGTGGAAAGGACACAGAAAGGGAATAATGACCTCTGCCAGCACTTCTGTCTAGGAGAAAGCTTCCCCCATAGCTCTTGCCTTTTTGCTGAATAATTCAACTCCTCCATGTATGTCTCTGGGGGCTTATCAAGCTGCTGTCCCAGTGCTAGAGCTCAGAGGGAGTGAGTCGGAATAAATCTATGCTATGGGTCCTTTAAAAGGAACTGCCTGGGATAGTAGCCCTCCATTTCCTTCAGTCACAATCCTTGATGGCTTTAAAGCCAGGAATTATGGAGTCTTCTCTTCCTGGCACTTCAACCTTGGACTGTGGGGACTCCTCACTCCTCAGGGGCAATCTCCACAGCTGAGACATCCCTCACAATTTTTATCTACCAATTGTGGCTGTGGGACTAGCCCCATCTCTGCCCCATCTACAAGTTTCAATGTAGCTTTTTCTTTAATTTTGTAGTTGTAGAACTTCCATTTAGCCAGATTTCAGGTAGTTCTGAATGATGGTTGTTCTGTAGTTGTAATTTTGATCCAGGAGAAGGTGAGTATCACTTTTACTAACCCTCCATCTTGACTGGTATTTTCAGATTTTATAGTAAAACTAGAGGCTCAGTGTACAAAATTTGTGCACAGGGGTGGGGGAGGGCAGTGCGTCCCTTAGCCCAGCCAGAACCTTCTCCAATCTGGGGCCCCTTGAGTGATATCTGACTGCCCGTTTAGGCCTGATTCTGATAGGACTGTGCCTAAAAGAAAAGTTGGACATTCCTCTCACAATCCAGGACTGCTGGCTTCCAACTGCTTGCCTGCTTGCCTTCCTGATTGCTCCTAACTGCTCCCCTGCCAGCCTGATCACCCCCAACTGCCCTCCCTTGCAGGTCTGGTCCCTCTCAACTGCCCTCCCTTGCTGGCCATATTGTGGAGGCCATCTTGTGTACACATGGAGGCAGGATCTTTGACCACATAGGGGCAGCCATATTGTGTGCTGGAGTGATGTTCAATTTGCATATTACTCTTTTAGTAGATAGGATGTTAAACCTGGGTTTAGATCTGCTGAATTCGAGGTAAATTGCACATACGGAAGAAATCAGTTTGCTTAGATGAAGGTTTGATCTTAAGGCCCTGATTTTGAAAGTTCTTGGTGTAGGAGTGATGAGGAAGCTGCAAATAGTATGAGACTTTCAGAGAAGAACGGGAATAAAGAAATAGAAGTGCTTCCCAATATGCCTGGATTTTAGGAAGCTTCCATAATTAATGAAATAGTGAAAAGAAAAGGAGACAGTTGAAGAACACAAAAATAAAAGAGCTATACAAACCAGAGACTTGTGATGTCTTAAATTTCTTTTGTTATCCTTCAGAGTTAAGTATTAAGAAACCCACAAAAATATGTTGTTGCTTAAATGATCATCATGGCCCGGTGTTTGTAGTAGTGCTATATTTTTGTATCTTACCAACCAAGATATTTGTACCGAAATTGTATCACATTACCAGTTATTTTCTGATGTAAGGATTGTCACTTGCCTTTCTTTATTTCCCTCCTCTCCTTGTGATACCCCAGAATGGGACTGTTGTGCAGAATCGGAAAGCTCATTACTGTTGAGTGCTCATTAAGACCAGGGGAGGACTCTGCAGGAGGTTTACATGTTGACTGACACAGAACCACAGTGGCTGGTCAGCCAGAGTAACTTGGAGATTGGAGTGCATGTGTCAGATTTGCAAGTAGTGTGGTTGAGTTTACAAACTGGTTAGTGCTTAAATGCTAACCTATAGGTATCAACTTATAAAAAAAATAAAGAATTGGCCCTAACAAGTTTGGCTCAGTGGATAGAGTGTCAGCCTAGGGATTGAAAGGTTCCCGATTTGATTCCAGTCAAGGGCCTTGGTTGTGGGCACATCCCCAGTAAGGGGGTGTGAAAGAGGCAGCGATTGATGTTTTTCTCTCATTGATGTTTCTAACTCTCTATCCCTCTCCCTCCTTTCTGTAAAAAATCAGTAAAATATATTTTTTAAAAATAAGGAATTGGCATTCTTTTAAATGTTCATCACTGTAATTATTTATGTTATACTAGAGGCCCGATGCACAAAATTCATGCACGGCAAGGGAGGTCCCCTCAGCCCAGCCTGCACCCTCTCCAATCTGGGAACCCTTTTGGGATGTCCAACTACTGGCAGTCAGACGTTCCTCTCACAGTCCTGGAAGACTGGCTCCTAATCACTCACCTGCCTACTTGCCTGGTTGCCCCTAACTGTCCACCCTGCCAACCTGGTTGTTCCATGCAGCCTGCTGTTCAGTCATTTGGTCATCCCTCACTAACCCTCTGATGGCCTGGTTGTAGGCAGCCATCTTGTGAGGGCGTGAGAATCAATTTGCATATTACTTCTTTATTATATAGGACTAGGGGCTCAGTGAAAAAAATTCGTGCATGTGGGGGTGGGGGGACTTCTCTCAGCCTAGCCTGCATCCTCTCTAATTGGGGGCCCTTTGGGGGATGTCTGACTGCCAGTTTAAACTGGCAGTTGGACATCCCTCTTGCAATCTGGGACTCTGGCTTCTAACCACTCACTTGCCTGCCTTCCTGATCACCCCTAACAGCCCTCCCCTGCTGGCCTGATGTCACCCCTAACTGCCCTCTCCTGCCGGCCTGATCACCCCTAGCTGCCTCTACCTTGGCCCCTACCACCATGGCTTTGTCTGGAAGGAAGTTGGATGTTCAGAAGATGACAGGTTGACTGGGTCTAATTAACATATTACCCTTTTAGTAGTATAGATAGATTATATAGGATTGTTCAAATGTGTGGGTGGGGGAGCCTTTTTCAGCAGGAAGAATGCTTTTGGCAGACAAAAACACATAATCCCTATATCTGGACTGATAGTCAGCCATATGCACTATACTACCAAACTGGTCATGAAAAAATTTAACTGCTATTTTTTTTACACCTACACCAAACAGCTGTTGCCCTTAAAACCCCTCCTCAGTGCCCACCTTATGATCTGTCTTCACAGTTCACCCAGATTAGGTTCTGATTGGTCGGTTTCTATACCAGTCAACATCAAAAGCTCTGCCTCCTAGGCAGCCATTAGCTCCTGGCACTTCACCCGGATTTGGTTCTGATTGGTCAGTCCTATGCCAATCAGCATCTCTGGGCCTATCTCTGGGCCTGATCAAAGAGGCGGGGCTGATCAGCAGGCCCCCAGGAGGCTTGGAGAGAAATAGAGGCAGGGCTCCTGGTGAAGCAGGAAGAGAAAGAGTGAGGCAACACCTGATCACCAGCTGCCACAGAGGCTACCTCTCTCTCTGCAGGCCTCTCTCTAGGCCTGATCCGCAGCCTCCTGGGTTGCTGTGCTGCACTGGCTACAGTCAGTGCTGGTCACGACCCAGCACTGACCTTGTTGTTCGGGGGAGCCTTGGTCTTTATGGACCCTGGCTCTTTTTATATATAGATTTACTTTATACCATCTATACATCTTTCACATGCTTATGGGCAATATTCTTATTCACATTATTATTCTATTTGGGAATCAAAGGTAAAAAAAAAATTAGTCAGGATGAGTCTTGCTGAGGGAAATTGATCAGCTGGATCACCCACCTAAGCATCTAAGCTACACATGGCCCAAGGCACTTTACATTCTTGCAAGGAGCTTGTATTCCTGGAAGTGTATGAGAAAATACTCTCCATTTCTCTTTGTTGGATGTTATATGGTAGTGATTCTTATTGTTGGCTGTTAGTCCTTGAACTGGAGAAGTTCTTTTTTATAGGGATTATCAATGATCACAGATAATAGATCAATGGAAAACATTTTATATTTATAAAAAATACCTTTTTAGGAAACATGATAGAATAGGCATCTAATTCTGTTATTCCCATAGATTTAGACATTTTGGGGTTTTTATACCAACCTTCCTGGAATCATATGAGAAATTCAAGGCTCTACAATAGAAATCAGAAAACTAGTGGAAACCAACTTAGAAAATGGTTTTCTTTTTGTTCATTTTAAGTCAATTTTCCCATATTTTTAATACTGACATATGCCGGCAAGATGTGCTTATTTATACTTGAGGGCATGGTCTATTTCCGTAGGAGCAGGGACAACTTTTATTGCAGTAGTTAAATAAGGAGTTGTATTTGAAAATCAGAGTTAACTGGCATCACATTATCAAAGTGAAGAAAAAACGGGTTTCAGACTGCTTATTGGTTGGTACTCCAGGACATTTCCTAGTTGGTCAGCCTTTTAATTGGGCTGTGGTTGACCTTAAAGTCTATCATCATTAAGAGGGAGTACATCATTTCTGAAAGCAGGAACAATTCAGTGAAGAGAGTATTCACGCATTTTCAGGTGTGCCCATATCTGAAAAGGTATGAGCCTCATTTTTCTACTCAGGATTTCTTCTACCCAGCATACAGCATATCCTCACTAGGCACAACTGAAGGTGACACTCTTTCCCTGCTTCTCTTTCATGATTCATCCACACGTTTCACCTCACCAGTAGGTATCCTTTATTTGGCTGTTGTATTACAGGCCATGGTGAGTTGTGATGTTTTGTCTTTGAAATGAAGTCTGAAGTACTGATTAATATTTTGGGCCAGAAGTTCTAATTTCTGAATCAAGACCATGTTTTGCACCTTAAAGTTTAAAGTGATCTCACTCATTTGTGGAATATAATAAATAACATAAACTAATGAACATAAATAGATCCAGAGACAAAGAAACATCAAATAGACTGTCAAACTTCAGAGGGAAGGGGGTGGGGTAAAGATCAACCAAAGGACTTGTATGCATGCATAAGCATAACCAATGGATACCGACACTAGAGGATGGCAGTAGGGGTGGCTGGGGAGAAATCAATGGGGGAAAAAGGAGACAAATGCAATACTGTATGTAATACTGAGTTTAAACAATAATTTTCTTAAAAGTTTTAAAATGATTTACTGCTACTTAAGAGTGATGAGGATACTCAATGAGTCCACTAGAGATTTTATCCAATGGAAATAGATAGATACATGTCTAAAAGGACATTGGAGAAAAAACTTAAAATTTCATTTTTAATATTTACCATGAATTGTACTTGTTTAATGTACCTTTTACAACTGTATAAAGTCAAGTGCTACCTAACAACAGAGATACATTCTGAGAAATACATTGTGAGGTGATTTAATCATGTGTGAACATCAGAGTGCACTTACACAAACCTGGATGGTCTAGCTTACTACACTCTTAGGCTAATAGAACTTAGCCTGTTGCTCCTAGGCTATAAGTCTGTTACTGTATAAACAACATGAGGTTGAATCAAACACAAGAGAAAATAGTGCAATCAAGAGACACAATAAGAATGAGAAGTATGAGGCTGCTGCTGACATAAAGTGACATACTATTTTACAGCAAACATTTTTTATAAATAGAAAGAGCATAATCCTATATAATAAAGAGCTAATATTCAAATGGTTGTCACATCCTTATACCCTCACGCCCTTGTTCTGGAGCTGCTCAGACACTCAGCACTGGGGGGAGAGGAAAAGGGACCAGCCAGGCTGTGGCCCAGGAGAGGGACAAGCTGTCCACTCTGTGGTCCTGGGAGCCAGTGGCTGCAACTGTGTCTGTGGCCCAGGAGAGGGACAAGCCTCCCACACCATGGTCTTGGGCACCAATACCTGCAGCTGTGGCCTGGGAGAAGGTCAAGCTGCCTGCCCATGGTCCCCCGTGGCTGCTGCCTGCCCCAAGTAAAGCTGGCCTGGGTCCTGGGTGCCTGTGACCAGCTGGAGGAGAGAATCTTGGGTCCTTGATGCAGGGTGAAGCAGGGTTGGTTAGAGGCGATCAGGCAAGCAGGCAGAGGAGTTAGGGGTGACCAAGCAGACAGGCAGGTGAGCAGTTAGGAGCCAGCAGTCCCAGGTTTCGAGAGGTAGTCAGACATCTCTCGAGGGGTCCCAGATTGGAGAAGGTGGAGACCGGGCTGAGGAACCCCTACTCCTAATGCATGAATTTCATGCACTGGGCCTCTAGTCTAAAATAAGAATAAAAAGTATAGTATAGGAAATACATAAGCCAGTAACATAGTCATTATCATTGTCAAGTGTTATGGACTGTACATAATTGTGTGTGCTATACTTTTATATGGCTGGCAATGCAGTAGCTTTGTTTACACCAGCATCACCACAAACATGTGAGTAACAACGTTATGGTGGCTATAAGGTCATTAGGCAAAAGAAATTTTTCAGCTCCATTATAATCTTATGGCATCCCCATTTTATATGTGGCCCATTGTTGACAGAAATGTCGTTATGTGGTACGTGACTGTACAAGAGTTCTCTCTTGTAAAAATGTCATGTTATATTTCAAATTTAGCATGTCCTTCAACAAATTCTTATTGGGTCTCTGCTCTTCACTAGGCTCTATTTAGACACTGAAGGTATGTTTGGAATTAAACATACATTGTGCCTACCCTGAAGCATTTTAGCTATTCAGAGATTTGACAATCAAGTGCTCTGCCACCTAACCAAACTTGCAAAGCACTTTATTCAGGTGAAATAGTGACTCTTCTCAAGTCCAACCTGTCTGAATTTAGGATTGTGCATGGGCATAGAAGTGGTAGTTGGAGAAATCTGATAGAGCTGATTATTTAACTAGATGCCTTTCCTCTCTAGAGGAGGTGACAGTGACCGCAGTTTTCTCCTTCTCCAAAGAGACCTCCCTTTTAGGAGGTATTTCAAAACTTGGTTGGCCCAGCTGGTGTGGCTCAGAGGTTGAGTGTAGACCTATAAACCAGAAGATCATGGTTTGATTCCTGGTCAGGGCATATGCTGGGGTTGCTGGGCTAGATCCTCAAAAGGGGGCAGGAATTCCACAGGAGGCAGCCAATCAATGATCCTCTTTCATCATCGATGTTTCCATCTCTCCCTCTCCTTTTCTCTTTTTGAGACAAATAGAACAACAACAACACATACACACACACAAAAAAAACTTGGCTGATTTTTGCTTTGAAAGCCACTTTGGGGATGTAGTTGACATTTGCCATTTTGACAACCAAGAAATTGGAATCTCAAGGGAATGTATCCAAAATTCAAGACTCATTAGAAATTACTCTCGGCAGCAGCATCAAGGATCAAGTAGCGGAATATAGAGAAGGGCACAGGGAGTGCTGGGCAGCATCAAGTGTCCTGTGGCAATGATGTTTGCAGGGTGGCAGCAGGGGCAGGGATGCCACCAGGGGCACAATTGGTGCAATATCCATGCCGGTGCCTGCTGAGGGCTCTCTTACTTCCTGACATTTCCCAAACCTAGTTTCCCATCTGCCTTTCAATTCCTTGAGCAAATCTCAAGTCTTTCTAGTAAATTCCTTTTCTACTTAAATTTGCCAGGGATGGTTTCTTTTACTTACAATCAACAATGCTAACTGATACAGGAAACAAACTGGCTCATTGCTCCCAGATGGGTAGACCCTGATGAATTATTACGCTCTGTTCCTAAACCCAAGTAAGACAAGGCAAGAGCATTTTCTTCTTTTCATGGTTCGGAGGAGCAATTTTTTTATGCGTGCCAAGCTTAAAGAACAGGACAGAACCATTCTCTTTCAGTTGGAGTAGATGATTGATTGCAGAGACAGGTCTAGCTGACAATTTAGGGGCACCTGGAATTTATTGAAGTCCAACCATAAAACAAGCACTGTGAGAGATGTTGTCTCACACCTACTTAATCTCTTCCATCCATTTGTAAACTAAGCACTTTTATTCCCATTTTAGAGAAGCTTGGAGAAGTTACGGTTTTTACACAAAACCATGTAACTAGTGTGTGGTGAAGAATGAATCCATAGTTCATTCTCCTTCCCTACATATCAGTGGACTTACAGGAAGCCAGGTCTGAAGAGTTCGGGATGGATCTGGTCTGGCGCAAGGGAGCTGGTGCTCCAAGGTTAATGTTCCATCTGCCACTGAGCCATGACCTCAGGGAAGGAGAGATGGGGGTGGAGACTGAGGAGATAGTTCCCACAATCTGCAAAGATCACAGTCCCTAAGGTGCAGGAATCATTCCTGGGCTGAGGCTGCAGTCAGCCTGTGAGACTCTGCTTCCTAGAACCGAAAATGGGGCTGTTATTCTGAACCCACCATTTCCTAGGATGTTAAGTCTATTGTAAGCAAAAGTCCAGATGCTTTCTTATGCTTCTACCTCGATCATTGCTGTTTATTTTCTTTTAGAAACCACCTACTTCAATGTCTCCTATTAAGTGTTAGTGAGCTACGTCTTTGTTTAGAGCATCTTATGAAATTCTGAAAGTTTTAACATTTTCTTCAGTAATTTGTAGAAGTGTGAAAATCTGTGAGAAATTCAGAGGCATAAATATTAGAAATATAATAGGTCAGATTATTTTCTTTGGGAAGAAGGACGTCTGACATAGATCATTAGAAAAATAAATTGAACAGAAAACAGGTAATCAGTTATATGTTCTATGGATGACTGGTGTGATTTTCATTTTGATAAGTGAGATAGAAGTGTTATCTTTCATTAGGGTCACATAACCTGTCCTATGCTTTGAAACATAAATAGATAATGCAGACCTTGAGCTGTTAATAAAGGGATAGGTATTACCTGTACAGGAGATTAGGAAATGAAAAGTCAGCATCAGATTTGAGGAAGAAATAGATCATCTTCAAGGTCCCTCCTCTTCCTAAGACTCTGTGAGAAGTTAATCATGAATAGTAAATGATAACTGAAATTTTCTAGAATGGTGTAACTTGTATATTTTCAAACTGTTATACTTAAAAATGGCTGTGACATGAACTCAAGAGTTTAGACTCAGGATGATATCTGTTAGGCATTTGATCTCAGGGACTATCCTTCTCACCCACCCCTGTCACTTTTTCTTTATATTGCCTCCATTTTCAACACACAAAACTTTCTACAAGTGAGAAGGCATGATTGGATTTATAGGCTACATTTATATGGCCTTAAAGCCCTGTTTGGAACTGTTGTGATTTTTAAAAAACATATGTAGACATTAGCTCACGTTAATAGTTGTTAATGTGCTCATCTGTAGTAGAAGATATGTTTGTTCTTTGCTAAATGGGTCAGCTCTACCACCACAGGTGATGGATTTGATAACTGCAAATGTTTATAAAGACAGAGCAAAGACAGTGCCTCAATAGGACTTTATTGTGCACTTGCATTGTTGCAAACCTGATCCTCAAAATCACTTGAGAGTATTTGTAAGTCTAGACATGTCTTTCTGCCCTTGGGTTCTTTTTCAAAATCTCATGTTTATGTTCAACTTGAAATCCAATTTTCATAAATTTCTGGGTTTAAAATAGGCTGTGGGTTTAAATATAAGGACAGAGCTGTTCATGTAAAATAATAACCAGGCTTTTGACTCCCTAAGTCTTTTATTGAGCTGTCACTTGGTGATAGTTATGTGGTGACACCATTAATTATATTCTGCCATGCAGAGAACTAATAAATTAGAATTATGGAATGTGCTTTCCATTAGACTCCATACAACCTTGTATACCTTAATAACTGAATAGATGCAAAATGCTATAAAGGGCAATTCTGTATAATGGCTCTATTTTCCTACTGCACATCTTCATAGGGTTGTAAATGTTATCCCAAGGAAAAGTATATAACTCCATGACTCTTCTTTCAAATTTTTAATTAATGCATCTTTATTGATTTCATAGAGGAAGGGGGAGGGAGAGAGAGATATAAACATCAATGATGAGAGAGAATCACTGATTGGCTGCCTCCTGCATATCCCCAACTGGGGATGGAGTCTGCAACCCAGGCATGTGCCCGTGACTGGAATCAAACTGGGGACCCTTCAGTCCACAGGCAAACACTCTATCCACTGAGCCAAACTGGCTAGGGCCCACCAGATTTTAAATGTTAGGTTTTAAACTATTTGCTTACTAACAAATAAAAATGAAATTGCAAGGGAAAATGTTGGAGTTATGTGCTTTTGCTTAACTTTATTTCTCTTTTGAAGTATAAGAAAATGATAAAACATCACCAGACTTAGGGCTTCATTATTAAGAATGTGCAGAAGTTATTAAATAAGGATATGGTAGTGAGCTTAGCCATTGCCGGATTCTACCCTGTGCCCATGCACATGTGGGTGAGTAGCACCAGGACTACCTTCACACTCTACTACTAACCAGGGCAGAGAAAGGCAGCTTTCCTGTCTCCAGAGTGTTAATATTTTTTCTTGCAGGGTGGGGCAAAAGTAGGTTTACAGTTGTGAATACACAAAATACAGTTTATTCTTGTATTGTTATTTATTAACTAGAGGCCCAGTGCACAAAATTTGTGCACGTGGGGCAGGGGTTGTCACTCAGCCCAGCCTGTACCCTCTCCAATCTGGGACCCCTTGAGGGTTGTCCCACTGCCCGTTTAGGGCAGATCCTACTGGGACATCCTTCTCACAATCTAGGACTGCTGGCTCCAAACTGCTCACCTGCCTGCCTCCCTGATTGCCCCTAACTGCTTCTGCCTGCCAGCCTAATCACCCCCTAACCACTACCCTGCCAGTCTAATTGATGTCAAACTGCTCCCTGCCAGCTTGTTTGCCCCAACTTCCCTCCTCTGTCGGCCTGGTCATCCCTAACTGTCCTCCCCTGATTGCCCCCAACTGCCCTCACTTGCAGGCTTGTTCCCTCCCAACTGCCCTCCCCTGCTGGCCTGATCACCCACAACTGCCCTCCCTTGCAGGCCTGGAACCTCCCACTGTCCTCCCCTGCTGGCCCTCTTGTGGTGGGCATCTTGTGTCCACATGGGGGCAGGATCTTTGACCACATGGGGCAGCCCTCTTGTGTGTGGGAGTGATGGTCAATCTGCGTATTACTCTTTTATTAGATAGAGGCCTGGTGCATGGGTGGGGACTGGTTGATTTGCCCTGAAGGGTGTCCTGGATCAAGGTGGGGGCTCCCTTGGGGTATGAGGCAGCCTGGGCAAGGGGCCTATGGTGGTTTACAGGCCAGCCACACCCCCCAGCAACCCAAGCAGAGGCCCTGGGATATGGGATTAATTTATATTCTACAATTGAAACTTTGTAGCCTGGAGTGGAGCCAAGACTTCTGCTCGCTCCCTGGTGACAGCCATTTCTGCATGAAACTTTGTAGCCTAGAGTGGAGGCCTAGGCTAGGGCTGCAGAAGTTTGCCTTCCTCCATCGCCCTGGTGACCCTACCCTCTTCTCTCTCCAGCTCTATGGCTGCCACCATTTCTACTGGGATTATGTATCTTCTATAATTGAAACCTTGTAGCATTGAGTGGAGGCCTACGCCAGCAATGGCAGGTGGAAAGCTTAGCTTTCTCTGTTGCTGGGGAAACCCAAGCCTCCCTCCTGCTCTCAGTGGTGGCAGCCATCTTGGTTGGGGCTTATTTGCATTATTTGCTCCTGATTGGCTGGTGGGTGTGGCTTGATAGGAAGTTTGATAAATTTGCATATTACTCTTTTATTAGATAGGATTATTATATTGTTTTCCTTATAAACAACTGTAAACCTATTTTGGCCCCACTTGGTATTTCTTATTACTCTGTAAAACTTTACCTATAATTTTTGTTATGTTCACTCTTGTCTATAAAAGGAAGTGTATCTATGAGATATTATGTCATTATAAAAGTTATTAATACTATCTTTAGTAAGATTTCAAAGTTTATCAACATCCTTTCCCCCTTTTATTTCTAAAATATCTTTGGTACCTCTTTTTGTCAACTTACTCCACTATTTGAAACCTTAGTTTGTATTATTAACAGACCACCAATCTGTATCATACTTATTAAACACTTACTTAGACATTTGAAGATGCAAAGTTTTGTAATCTGATGCATTCTGAATATTTGCACTTTTGATGTAAAGCAAGGAAAAGATCAAGAAAAAAAAGTAAGTGCGAAACAAAGATGTTATGGTGAAAATTATAAACATACCACTAAGAAACCAGGAAAAATGTCAAAATATTTTTTTAAGCTTCCAATGTTTGGGCTCTAAAATCAGGCATAATATATGTGATTGTATATGCTATGTTATATAATCACTTATTGCATTGGATATGTAGGGATTGAAAAATGGAACTGATGCTAGTGATTCAACGGTAAAGTAATGAAGTATACAAAGATAAATTTTTATATATCTTTAAGATGTAGATAGACTGACTAGCTAGCTAGCTAGATAGATGATAGATTCAATAGATAGATGATAGTCAGTAGATAATAGGTAGGTAGGTAGGTAGGTAGATAGGTAGATAGATAAAACATTCTTCTCTCTCCTACTTCACCCTATACTCCAATATTTGGCATTAGGCTGGGCATACCCTCTAGTTAGTCTGTACTTACTGATTTTTGAGTTCTCAATTCTGTTTACTTTTCTCAGTAACTATAGAACATACTCAAGAAAGTGCTAATTTATATTTCCCTGAAGGTCATAAACATGTAGTTGACTTCATCATCCATTCCTATGTACCTCAATCTTTTTGTAGATGAAAAGAAACTGGGGGGTAAAAGTAGAAAAGGGTTTTATACATGATGAGCAAGCTGGAACTGCCATAGGGTTCCTGGATTATTAAGAAGTGCTGAGAGTAACATTTTAGGATAAAAACCATCTGCTTTTATTCCTTTGGAAGCTCACTCTCCTCCTTACTCTGCTCACTGATAAAACAGAAATCAACAGAATGTTTATGGTTTAAATGTCAGGTGCACTTTGCAAATCAATTCTTAAGCAATGATAAAATTGCCAATAAACAAATATTTTAAAAGCTTAATTTGGTTAAAAATTAAAATGAAGTTACCATAGTTATTGTGTAATTACAGTAGACTGTGAAATTTTTTTGTGTTTTAAGTTAAAATGAAACTTTCTAATGTATTAGGTTAGGTCACATGTACCATTTGCAGAAAGAGCTGGTCTCAGTACATGGCTCTTAAATAATGCATTTGGGATCATCTTCCCTTAGGCATACTGGTTTTATCTGTGCTCTGTTTTCTTTACTCCATAATTTCCTATGGACCATGTACCTGTGGGTTCTTAACAAATGCTGATTGAGTGTATCAAGACATTAAAGGCAGCAAGGGATGGAATTAGGGGAGAAATTATCTTCCTATCTTCTTTGTAGAATAGGTGTCATTAGGGTAGTGCTACTATGGTAGTGCAATAAAATAGAATCAGGAGACATCACACCTACCAGTTTGGTTTGGTTCATTCTGATACAAGAAAATTTCCAATGTTTCATCTGAGCAATATTCTCCTTTCCCCCCAATCTGATAAATGACCGTTTCTGTTTATAAATGCATTTGACCCTCTCTTTGAAGCAATGGTGTATTCTCTGATAGCATGTTACCAAAGGTGTACAATTTCACAGTGCAGTACATTTATCCACCTGTTAGTTTCATTATAACATCTCCTATTCTTGTTAGAAACTATTAAATGCATGAATGGGAAATGTCATATTCAGAATCAGAACCCCACAGTGGTCTAAAGAAAGAGTTCTAACTTGATGACAGTTTTAAAAAGAAAGAGTAACTCACAGCAGGGAGAATTCATTCATTCAACATAAATCTCACAAAATTCATGAAAAGCCTAGAACGTGTGATCTAATATTCTAATTTAATGTTTCTTAGAAAGCAGAATAAATCAACAGCTATGTGACAGGGGTTGTAGTGAGCCCTGGAGCTACAACAGGAAACAAAATGGACAAAAATCCTGCCCTTTTCAAGCTTATTTTCTCTTGCAAAGAGACAGGCAATAAATAAGTAACCAAAATACCATAATTTATTTTGAAGTTACACATTTTAACACCTCAGAGATTTGTTTGTGTCTTATAGTTGCTGTTGGTCTGCTGTCAATCAAGATGTGGCTGTTATTGCCTGTTTATGCACCAAAACTTGTGAAGTCAGCAAACAGTTTGGGACAAATCCTGGAGACTGCATAGCACTCTTGAAAAATGCCAAATCCCCAAAGTTCCTGATGGCACAAAATAAGGTGAGTGAAGACCATGTGTAAAATGTCACGTGTTCTTGTCACATGACCCAGAATGAATGAACCCTGAGTATGACGAAGTGTTAGGACTATCTTAATTTATTTTGCTAGTATTTTTCTCTTAGGTTTGCATAATAGTGATATATAATAAAAACCAGTGTCTAGATAAGTCTAAAATGGCTTTTTCCTTACTACTTTTAAGGTAGTAAAAAAGCAATGGGTCGATCTTACTGACAGCAACTTTTCATTGAATTAATTTTTTAGTAGTACAAAAAATTATACTTCCTTGTAATTTACATTTTCTTACATGCAAGGAAAAATATTTGCATTATAGATGGTAATACTTCTTTAGAGAACACTAAAACATATAAAGGTGAATAAAAAATGCCATTGGGAAGTTTGCAGTTTTAATTAGGGTATGCATGGAAGTCCATCAAGAAAGTGACATTTAATTAAGACTGAAGGGAAACCAAGTTATTCAGACAGTTGAGAGTAGAGTATTCCAGGCAGAGTGAATAACCAGTGCAAAGGCCCTAAGCAGGAGCTCACTCACATTATTTGAGAAGCAGCAAGGAGGCCATGTGGCCAGAGTGGAATGAATTAGAGGTAAAGGAGTCAATGAATTTGAAAGTTAATGAGGGACCAGCTCACAGCGGACACTGTAAGAGACTGTAAACATGTACTTTTGACATTATAAGGATTTTCATGTTACTCTCTAAGGATCCATCACAGGATTTGGTGCAGAGGAGTAATATGATCTGGCTTACATATTTTAAGGATCACTGAAATGGCTAAATGGAGAAAAAGACTTCATGAAAATAAAGCTAGAATCAGGATGGTTAGGTTATCACCATAAATCAAGTGGAAGCTGATGGCGGCTTAGACTCGTGTGGTAGGGTATAGCAGGGATCATGAGGAGTGGTTGAATATGTGAACTATTTTGAATGTAGATCCAAAAGATGTTGCTAATTATTTGAATAAGAAATGTGAAAAAAATATTCAAGGGATCCCAAGGTTTTTATGTCTTAGCAGTTATAAAGATGAAGCTGACATTAGCCAAGATGGGGAAGACAACCAGAGGAACAGATTTGGTGGTGCTGGCCATTCATTTTTGAACATGTTAAGTTTAAGATGTCTATTGGACATCCAAAAGAAGATGTTATGTAGACAATCAGAAATATAAAATTGGATTTTACCAACAATCCTTTGTAAACATCTCCCCGGTCTTCTAGTCATTGGATAGGGTGTGTTCTCTTGTAGTTTCCTTAAAAATAATAATTTTTCCATTGAGTCACATGTTCACATAAACAATATTCTCATGTTTAAACCTCTCTGATAATACCAAGTCCTGGAGAGAAGGTCTAACAACAGGCTCTATCAATCCCAGGTCACAGTATAAATTTGTGCAACTACTATAAAAATAGTTTAGTAACATATTTTAAAGTTGAACATTTACAAACTCTATTACAAGCCAGCAAGTTTATACCAACATTTATATCCAAGAGAAATTCTTGACAAATATATCAGAAGACATGCACAAAAATATTCACAATGGTACTTGCAGTAGCAAAATCTGGAAATGACCCCAAAGCATTTCAATATAAGAGTAGATAAATTGTGGTGTATTTCCACAATTCAATGTTATATAGCCATCCAAACAAATGATCTACAGCCAAGTCTCACAGTATGAACCAATCAGCAATGTACTGTATTTCACCTGTTCTAACATGTAATTTTTCTTAGAACATTTTAGAAATCTTAGCTTACTTCGCATAATTTTTTTATTAATGGTTGTTCCAGCTATTAAGATATTGTCCCTTAGCTCAAAATTTACTTTTCTATAATCTGCTTTGTGATATAGGGCAACTCACACTTCTACTTTGCCAGCGGGCTACGTTACTAGGGGACACTTAGAGGAGACTTCAGTGCTAGAGGAGGAAGAAGGGACTTGTTACTCCTGTTGGCTTCCTGTCTTCTGTCCCTGTGACCTCCTTTCCCACCCCAGCAACCTTTCTGCACAGCAGCACTGGCAATTCATTCCTATAGCAACAGCTGAACCCAGGGTGTAGTTTTTTCATCACTTGCACAACCAGTTGAGTAATACCACCTCAGCAGAGGCAGCTACCCTCTCCTCAGAGGTCTAGGTCACAATGTCATCAACTGAGCAGTTTTTCCTCCTTAGAGGTCGAAGTTCCAGCATTATAGGGCTCTTTTTCTAGGTTATGTCCTTTGTTTTATCAGGCATAGGAGATGGTAAGTTCTTTCCACAGTTCCTACCTCCACGATGCCTAAGAGTTCTCTTTGTACCCTTTCAGTGGTAAACAGTTTTATACCTCGTACTGGTGCTTTTTGTCAAATCCCTCTGGCCAAATGACTTGTGTGGTTTTAGTCTGACTAGTACAATACTACATGTAATAATTGTGTTCTTTATAATCCATGGGATATTAGATTTGAAGTCTCAAAAGATCATATAGAGGAAAATACTTTCTGTAAAAAGTTAAAAACAAAGAAAACAATATATTTTAGGAATAGACAGATATACATATACACACATGATATAGTATAGTTCTTAACTCTAGTAATAGAAAGGCGGAGATATGGCATGGTGGAGGAATCCATAAGTAGATGTAAGTTACTATAACATTATAGTTCTTACAGTTGATTTCTTGAGTTTATATTTTGTTACATAACTAACTTATCTAACCTCATAGACACATACATGCACAACACATTCATAACCTATATACACACATGTGCATGCATGTATTCATACAGATATAATTTCCATTTTTACTTAAAATAAGGTTTGGCTGAATGGGAGAGTCTAGAATCCCTTGCTTTCCTTTAGTGCATTGTAGATGTTTCTTCACTGTCCTTTGGTACATAATGTTTCTGTACAGAAGTATGATGCCAGCCTGCTTTTATCTTGCTTAAAAGTGAGTTTATCCCATTGCCTGGCTTCTCAAACAGCAAGGATTCTTTCTACATCTTTAAAGGATTCCAAAAAAGATTTGTTCTCTAACTTTGAAGACAAAAACTTCACCCTGGGTTGATGGTTCTGTGCCCTGAATTTTCTGTAATTATTTGTTAAAATATTTGATCATTGCTTTCTTTAAGGTTTCTCCTTTGAAGTTCCAATCAAACATACCAGGACTATACTTTGCTTCAATTCTTCACTCCTGCAGTGTGGCTTGTTGTTAATCCTATCTCTTTATTGCTCTTTTGTTTTCCCCCTGTCTTGCCTCAATCTCATTACTCTGGTCTCACTGTTGTCAAATCTCTTTTGTTCTCCTTCTAATTTACTTTTTAATTTTTGTAACTTTTTGTCTTGCTTTTCCCACTGAGTTCTACCATCACCTTCTGTTGTCATTTCTTCTCTTCCCAGAGTTTGTCTATCTTGGCTTTCATATTTGGGATTCATTTAAATTTTTTCAAATTAATGCTAAATTGTTTGGTTCTGAATTTTCTCTGCTCTGTGGCAACTTTCGCTGGAAACTTTCTTTGTAGAACTATCTCGGTCTTCTTTCCCACATATTTTCTTAGAGTATTTTTGGATGACTATTACACATGTCTTAAAAAAATGTTATATTGTTCTAAACCAGCTTTTGCAGGAGGTTAGAGGTGGAGGGATGGATGAAGAGGAATAAGGACCAGCATAGCTTCCCTGGCTTAGAAACTCAAGAGCTCTCCCTCCTCAGTTCGTATATAATATGACACTATTGTGAAGCCACCTCTTTTGCATCTCCCTGAACTAACCCTGGTTTAAGGTGGCTCCTCTAACCAGCCCTGTTCTGTCCTAGTTCCTTCACCAGTTACTGACATCAGGAGGCAGAATCCGCTTTTCAAGGTGATCCGCATGCTTTCTGTGAGTGTGTTTTGTGGGTGCTATCTGAGATATTCCCACATTGGATCTCCTGGGCAGCTTCCACACCTTGCTTCTAACTTTGATCTAATCCCTGCCTGCAGCAGTTCCCTTGTGGCTGGGACATTCCCCTAAATCTCTGGAGATTATTGACATGCACTACCATTAACCCTTTGTGCTCCCCATTCTTGCCTGGTGCCTCCCCAGGAGCTTCCTAGAGTTTTGTTGGCCTCAGCCAATGCAAATACAGCTAGCAACTCCTGGCTTCATTATAAAAAAATGTTGCGACTTAAAAAAAAACAACAACAAGAGAAACCTCTGTTTTTCTCTGTGGGGTTTTCAAGAGGAGTTGAGGTAAGATTTAGAATTAAGCTGGCACCTTGTCCTTACTAAATGTTCTACCACTGCATTTTAAAAAGACTGCCATTGAATCCTCTTGGAAATCTCTTTTCAATCTTTCAGGAAAATATATGAAAAATGAATGTGGCTTAAGGTTTGAGGCAGATACTTTGACTGACTGTGTTCATCTCAGTCAAATGTTTTCTAGGGCTTGGGAGCAGACCGGTGTGGCAGGAGTGGAGTGGTGTGGCTAAATTGAATATTGAGAATGAGTGGGCAAATGCTTTCACAAGACCAAATTGGGTGCACGGTTGTCATGATTTCTTGGTTATTTCCTTTGATGAATCATGGCGAGAGACATCAAAGGAGCAGAGGGAGAGAGAGCACGCTGGAACTCTGCCTCGAAGCCTGTGCCAAGGAAGAGAAGGTGCCAGAGGAGACTGGGTTCTGAGCCTGAGGGCAGCCAGAAAAGAAAATCTCCCTGAGTCAAAAAGCATTTACCTAAAAGGTGGCTCAGAAATATAGTTTCAGAGCTGTGTAATCTTAAGAAAAATCTCACTTTAATTTTGGAAGCTGACAATAAATCAGATTGCAATTGATAAGACATTTTAAGATAAATTAGTATCATGTTATCTTGCTGAATGAAGTAGCTCTTGCATTTAGCTAGTGTGTCTTTTTTCATTGTGAGGTGAATGTGGGGAAAGTGTACCTACCTTAACCTCATCACATCTCTCAGTTATCCACACTGAAATCATTGAAATACTACATTTAGCCTTGGATGTTATCAGTGCGTAGAGTGTCAGCCTGCACATAGTAGGATCTCGGGTCCAATTCCTGATCAAGATCACAAGTGTGGGTTGCAGATCCAATCTGCAGCTCCAGTTAGGGCTTGTTAGGGAGATAACTAATTGAAGTGTCTCTCTCACATCAATGTTTCTCTCTCTCTTTCTCTTCCCCTCCATTTTTCTCCCTCCCTTCCATTCACCATATAAAAGCAATGAGTTCTAGATGGTATTGCCCAATGGTTG
Source organism: Antrozous pallidus (assembly GCA_027563665.1). Lineage (NCBI taxonomy): Eukaryota > Metazoa > Chordata > Mammalia > Chiroptera > Vespertilionidae > Antrozous > Antrozous pallidus. The sequence goes on from CM050513.1 coordinate 81,400,815, forward strand.
CTTGTCCATGAACCAGGAGATTACTAGTGTGATGGTTTGATTCGTAGTCAGGGCACATGTCCAGGTTGTGAGCGTGATCTCCCCTAAGGAACGTGCAGGAGACAGCTGATCAATGTTTCTCTTTCATAGATGTTTCTATCTCTTCTTTTCTCTCCCTTATTCTCTCTTAAAATCAATTAAAATATATTTTAAAATATTTTTTAAAAAGCAATGGAAAAAATATCCTTGGGTGGAGATTTGAAAAAAAAACACACAACAAGAAAGAAATAGTATGTTTAGCTAAGTCACCATCTATTTAGTGACAGACAACCATGAGAACTGTGAGTCTTATTTATGCCTTGAAGAAAGAACTAACCAGTCTCTTTAGCAACAGAAATGAGAGAAACAAACAAACAAAAAACACACACACACACACACACACACAAAAAAACCCCACTATAATCCCTGTGGCTGGATTTCAGACATCTTAACAGAGAGCAGAGGATATTATTTTGGTCAAGAGACACTTTCCAGAATCCCTCAAATCACAGTTGGGAGGTTGTTCACTCACTTTCTTTCCAGAATCCCTCAAATCACAGTTGGGAGGTTGTTCACTCACTTTCTGCCTCTAGATTTGGTTTCTAATAACTCTGACATCCCTGGCAAGATGCATCATCAACACATTCCTTGGACTGCTGTGAGTAGACAGTAATATGACAGCAGTGCCCTAACCGGTTTGCCTCAGTGGATAGAGCGTCAGCTTGCAGACTGAAGGGCCCGGGTTCTATTCTAGTCAAGGGCATGTATCTCGATTCCCAGTGTGGGGCATGCAGGAGGCAGCTGATTGATGTTTCTCTCTCATCGGTGTTTCTAACTCTCTATCCCTTTCCCTTCCTCTCTGTAAAAATCAATAAAATATATTTAAAAGAAATATATATGATAGCAGAAAATTGGGACCGACCGAATCTCCCGGCCCTGGGATCTTGTTCTGCTCTGCAAAACGCTGTGATGCTTGACTTTGTTACTGGGATTAAGACCTATTATTTCAGTTATGTAACATCAACAGTCCTCTGTTAATCCAATAATGATTCAACAACTGCTCTTTAAATCCTTTGATTTAGTGAAATGTAAGGGAGTAGCTTTTAGATTCCTGAATTTCACCCACATAAATTGCTCTACTTAGTGTGCAGCTGTCGAGCCTTTAATCCATCTTTACTGCAATGATATTTAATTGAACCAAATTATATTAAATTACCCTGAATGTACTAATGACTGTTCATTTGTTTGTACCATATTAATTTTTTTAAAGTTTCTGAAAGCAATCAACTTTGAGGTACAGGCCAAATTGCTTCCTTGTCTCTCATGTAACCCTAAAACATAGTAACTAAAATAATGCACTGTGAAGCAAATGGGGGAAGTTATTAACCTTTTTTTGTGTGTTTTTTTTTCAGGGACATTTGTCATTTCTTAATGATAAGTGATACATTGATAGTGCTGCTTTTCAATTGCAACTGTAAAGCATTTAAAATTTAATAACATAAATGTCTCTCTTCCTTATGAGATGGAATTTGCATCAACACATAACAGGGGCGGACAAATGGAGATAAAGAATAAAAGCAGTGCTGCTTAGAAGGCAACAATGTAAGAGAACAGAAAAGGTAGTGAATCTCTACTGTGCTTAGACAAGCACTAAGGATAACACATTTACTTTGTCACAGAGTAACGTACCGTGGCAGGGCTCCTGTGTGCCCATCTGAGTCACCGTCTTCCCTTCTCTGCACCCCACTGGTGCAGCCCCTAGAGGAAGATCCATTCTGCCATCTGCGTGGCACACTCCAAGCTTTCTTCTGAAGGAAGCAGCCCCAGGAGTTTTTTGTGCACAAAGTTACTACAGCTTGAGCCCAGTTTGGGGAGGGAAACCAAACCTACTATCCTGCTCACCACTGATGGACCAGGGACTGTTGCTTAAACTAGAGTCACCCATGAGGAAGGCCAAGAATCTCTACCAGCCTTTGGCCAAACTCTGCCTGCCCCACAGAGCTCTCCATGTGGAGTAGTGACAAACTTACCCACTGAGGTCATCTTTCCTTTTCTTTTGTTTTTTTTTAATTTATTTTTATTGATTTCAGAGAGAAAGAGAAGAGAGATAGAAATATCAATAATGACCGAGAATTATTGACCAGTTGTCTCCTGCAAAGGGATAGAGTCTGCAAGCCAATGCTCTGTCCACTGAGCCAAACCAGCTAAGGCTGTGTTCTTCTTTCTTATAAAGATGGAATTCCCAGAGTGCACAGGTTTGCCGTACATCCCAAAGCTTGTAGTGATGTTTCTTTCCTCCAGAAGGTCTGCCCTCTAGCGAGGTGCTGAGGTATGTGGGACCCAGAGCAGCCAGATAGCCAAGAAGGAGGTGATAGCAGTGCAGCAAATGTTTCTCTCCATCACAACCCTTATCTCAAAGGTAACCTGAGCACCTCCCTTTCTCGTAATCTTAAAAAGCTCACTTTATAGATCAGAAATCCCACATCTGCATCAGGGGTTCTATCTAAGGTTCCATTTTCCCTCAAACCAGAGAGAGTGTGAGGAAGCAGAAAGGGGATGAGCTTTGCTGCTCCCCAACATGGGGTCTATTTCTAACTCACTACTTACTAAAGGGTGACTACGGGCAAGCCTCTCAGATTCCTTAGATCTAAAATGGGCTGCATTTTCATTTTGGCCTTGAACGTGACAGTATTTTTCTCCTTAGGATACATCCATATTTTTAGGCAATATTCACATCAGCTATTATTTGAAATCAAGTTCTCTCTGGATGTGCCATGGTTAATGACCAGGGAAAAGAGAGGGTATGTTTTGTTTAGAAAATTGCTCTCTAGATATGATAAATGGTACCCAAGAGTCAACAAAAAGCTGAGATATGTCTAAAAACATCACACTACAGGAGCTTATTAATGATAGGGTAATATCTATAATAATATTAATGAAAATGATAACTTTTAGAAGCATTTTCCTTTTTTTTTCAAAGGAGAAATAATACATGTCTTCACATGTATTATTGCACCATATCATTGCAGCAATCTTGTGTTTATGCATAAAAGGTAATTCCTATTTTATGATGCAGACTCACAGAGAGGACTTCCTCCTGTTCTCACAGCCAGATCAAGTAGCAAAGTTGGAAAGAACATCCAATATTTTTCACCCTGAAGCCACTTTTATTTTCATACAATATCATATTTTTCATCATTTTATTGATATTCACTAATAACCTTCACTTATGAGTCTTTAAAAACTCCTTTCCAAGTTGTGTTTGATTTTATTCCATTGGATTTTAGCCACATAAAGTCTAAGCAGTGATCTCTCTCTGGAGGTGTAACTGAGTTTTCCACTGGCCAATGCATTTATCCCCAGGGCGGCAGAGCTGGGGCCACCCTCAATGTCTGGGGATCTCTCTCTGGGTCTCGTATGTGGTCAGAGCCAGCATACTGGGTCTTTCTCATGCTTCCCATCTCTGACTTCCCTCTCTGTCTATCTTTTCTGACCTCCTTTTCTTCCAGCACAAGATTCTTCTCTTCCCTCAAGAGCAGACAATTTCATTGGGTTGGGCTGCTCCAAAGTTTCAAAATGAGAACTGGGAGTATTAGCAGGTCCAATATCAACTTTACAAGTAATATGTTACAGCAACATTTTCATCTCTTTATAGGTTCCATCTGTCTGACTCCTGTATTTAGCTTCCAATTGGTTCTGAAGTCCAGTGAGGAAAAGATTATTATTTATTGGCTTCTTTCAAATCCCAACACAAATAAAACACGAACATATCATAGCTTCTTTAGGATTATTAGGGAGATTTTTTACTTGTTTGTTTGCTGTGCCCTCTGTCTTAGTTTTCGAATGCTGCCTTAACAAATGAATTCAACCTTAGCGGCTTAAAATAACAAAAACTTTGTGGCCTACCTATGAATTTTTGTCTACTCTGAAATTATAAACATTTTCTCATATACTTTCTCCTAGAAGTATTATAGTTTTCACTTTTATATTTAGATCCATGATCCATTTTAAGATGGTATGAGGTAATGGTGTGGTGTGATAAAGGACCAGGCTCATTTTTATTTTCAAAATAGATATCTAGTTCTAAGACTATTTGTTAAATACTAGTCCTTTCCTATTGAATTACCCCAGAAATTTGTCAAAAATTGATTACCAAAGTACAAATAGTAATCAGGTATGCTCCCCTTTAGGTAAGAAGTAAGGAAAAAGGTGGGTATGAGAAATTTGTCCATGTAATTGCTCACTTATACAACAAACATTTAGGAAGGATAAATCTAAAACAAATGAGATTACCTACAGAGAACAACAAAAAAAAATACGGTGGGAAGACTAGGAGAATGGGAACAAGGCTCAAAGCAGCAGATATTGGGCGGGTTGGGGGAAGTGAAGAGACAATTTTCTGACTGTAACTTTCTCCATAGCTCTGACTCTTAGAACAATGATAGAGTTTCATATAGTCAATGAGTACAAAAGTAATTAAAAATAAAAGGAACTCGAATTAAATCAAACTTAACTGTATTACAAATGAGCAACATAACTATTCTGAAGAGAATGGGGAAAATACTAACTTAAACAACTTTGGAAAACAGTATTTTGTCTATCATAAAGCTAAAAACAAAAAAAAACTGGAAGTATATACAAATATTGAACTTGAGTTGGTAAATTGGTTTCTCAAAGGAGTGTGGGTTAGCAATTAAGAGCTACTTATGCTTGTATGAGAACTGAAAGAATAAGTAAATACATTGTGGATAATAAGAGCCAAAATTTTCACTGTCAGAGAAATAAGTTACAAATTTTTAAAAAATTACCCTGTGGAGTAGGCTTAGAATTAGATATAAGTTAAGCTCGTGGTTTTTATTTTTTTATTTTTTAAAAATATATTTTATTGATTTTTTACAGAGAGGAAGGGAGAGGGATATAGAAAGTCAGAAACACCGATGAGAGAGAAGCATTGATCAGCTGCCTCTTGCACACCCCTTACTGGGGTTGTGCCGCAACCAAGGTACATGCCCTTGACCGGAATCGAACATTTTAGCATCTACAAATAGACATAGGAATAAATATATATATGCAGGTGTGTGTGTGTGTGTGGGGGGGTGGGGTGTCCTGTGGTGTGGTGTGGTGTGGTGTATACACCTCTGGGAAGGGACAGGCTTGGTATGGGGTTTGTACTTGAGTCTCTCTGACTGCAGACCCCACACTCCTTGCATCACCTGGCTCCATCCTGTCTGCTGTGCCTGCCCTGCTTTGCATTCTCCTGTACATCCTTGGTGCTGTGAACTGGTCTCTCAGAGTCGAATGCTGAAGGAACGAGGGTGGGGAATGCTCCTTGGCAATGTTATGAGAATAAACTCTTTCTCCTTAGACTGATTAGCTGCTAGTTTAAGATTTCCAAATGTAATTGCCCTTGAAAATTGGATAAATCTGGAAAGGAATGGAAGTCTTCAGCCGGCTGGCAGTGTGTGCGGATTGTTTGACTTTCATATATTTATAGAAGTCGTCTCTGTCACCAGGCCTCTGGGAACACTTGTACTATTTCAAATATAAATCAGAAAAATATGCTGATGTAATTGTCTGCCCTGAGGAATTTTCCCCTAATCACAGCCTTCATGCCAATGTAGAAATCCCACTTGGGGCAGATGCAACTTAAAAGTAAGCTTATGCTTAGGATTTAACCCGAAATGCTTTGCTCTAACACAAGTTCATTTCAGACAACAGTTCCCCATAGACAGCATCTCCAGCCTTTCTTCTCCTTCTGCTTTCCCCAACTAGGAGCTTCCTTCCCTGCCCCCCTCCACCCTCAGCCCTTGCAGGCATTTGTGAATTGGGGGAGCTATCCCTTTCTTGGACTTTTTCAGTGGCTCTTCCTGCCTATCCCTAATCATAAGACCCCATCCCTCAGCATCTGCTTCCAGGCAACTCCCCTGGCCTTCTGTTGTCCCCGCCTTCTCCCTGTGCCCCCACATTTGCCTCTGTGCTATTCCTGACCACCAGTTACTCCCTGCTGGTGCCAGGACCCACCACTATTTGATTTTATTAACCAATGGCACTCCAATAAATTCAATTAAAAATTATGTTAAAAGCCACTTTTATTCCTTAATTAAAAAATACCTACTGGGAGCTTAAAATTATATATATATATATATATATATATATATATATATATATATATATATTTTTTTTTTTTTTTTTTTTTTTACTGAGAGCCCATCTTGTCCCAGGCCCAGCTCTGGGAACTGGGGTCATGGAGGTGAGCATAACAAACTGGCCTCCTGGGCTCTGTGCACAGACAATGCACCACTAAGCACGTGATTCAGGTTCAGGTGAAGTTAGGAATAAAATTAATGTGGTATGAGAACATAGAGAGAAATGAGATCTACTTTACACAGGCTGGGCAGGAAAAGGGTTGTGGAGAGAATGTGAGCAGATATCTTAACAAGGTGAGGCAGAAACTCTTGTGACAAGAAGGGGAGAACATTTTTTTTTGGCAAAAGGAGCACCAAATACAAGTTCCCAAGGCAGGAATGAACCTGATGTGTTTGCCAACCTGGTGTACTTCACTGCTGCAAATGGCTTTGGGAAGCAGGCACAAAAGGATCCGCGGACCTGTCCCTCTTCAGGTTAGAAGTAGAGAAAGGCAGAGAAAATCTGAGCAGGTCCCAGTCCCTCGTCTTTATAAAAGAGGAAATAAGTGCCTATCTACTGGAGTCCTTGGAGTTACAGCAGCAGGACCACCTGAGAGCTTGTAAAATACAAATTCTTGGGCCATACCCCCATCCTTACTGAATCACAAGTTATGGCGAGAGAGAGCTTTAAAAATTAGATTGAAGCAAGCCTTCCATGTGATTCTGATGCACACTTTGAGAAGTTTAAAATAGATGACCTCTAGGATCTAAGCTCCAATGTTTTTATTAAAATGGAGCAAAGATGAGGGAGGAACTAGACTGAGGCCGCCTCCACGCTTGGATGGCAGAGGAAAATGTGAAAGGCTCTGTCAACTCAATCCTCACCTAACATCTCAAGAAGCATTCTGGAAAGCGTGTGATTATCTAACCATGATTCTGTGCATCTGGAACTAACACAAGGTAATACTGAAATAAAAATAAATATACTTTTGATTTAAAAAAAAGAGAGAGAGAAAGAAAACTGGGGGAGAGGGAGGCATTCTCTAAATCATTCATAGGCAGGGATTTTCATTCCTATCTTTTTAGAAAACCTTTTTAAAATTCACAGGTTCCTGAAAAATCCATAATTATATATGGGAAGCTTTAGAAAATAGAAAGAAAATTAAAGGGTCAGAGAAAGTGGTTACTGTGGGATCGGTGGCCTATTGAATAGCCCACAATATACATAGTAACCTTTCAAGTCCTAGAATTTTTATTGTGTTTTGTTAATTTGAGTCCATGGTGGTTCAGGTACATGTTAAACTCCTTGAACTTTTATGCAAAAATGGTGTGTGTATCTTCCTTTTTCAGAGGGGAGGGTCAATAGTTTCAATACAATATTCAGAAGGGTCCATAACTCAAAAAAGTTTATAAGCACTACATAAAACGGGTGGTTATTGAAAACTTGCCAGATGTTAAATATAACTTGAAAGCCAAAAAGATTGACTTTCTTACCCCAGAGTTTCTCAGCCTAAATTCAAACATGAAAAAGCATTAGCTCTGTGGGTGGTATTTGTCTTTGTATACACAATATATGCTTTTAGGACTTATAACCTCATAAATAGCAATTTCATGCCTGTCTGTGTTGTTTTGGCTTAAGAGGGTGGGATTACAAATTCTGCTGGCCTCACTCCAGACCCATCATTTTACTTCCATGGCCACACGGGATCTCAGAGACTTTAGATTCTATCTTTAAAAAGATCTGCATAAGGACACACATGCCCACACAAAGTAGTTGTTCCTTTGGCCCTAAATGCTCCTTTCCTTTTTTTCCTTCACATACACATCCCCTCCATTTTTTTTTATTTCATCAGTTTCCCCTCTGTTCTCATTCTGTTCACAGCATCACAGAGTTTGTATATAAAAAAAAGTATTGTAAACAGGTTTGGGACTACTCCGTGGTCATATAAGAATTCTCTTTAGGTTACAGAGTCAGGAGAGGGAATTTTGGGGACAGTAGTTGTAAACTTTTTAAATGGTCTATACTGTTTTTGGTCTGATGCAATGCCTCTCATTAATGTCTTTACCTGGGTATATTTCATGTCTCATTTTCATGTCAGCTTCTTCCAGATTGCTTGAAAGAGAGACATAGTCAGGCTCAGTTATGGGGTTGATTGTGGGAATTGATGGAAAGAACCAGGACAAAAAAAAATCGATGAGGCTGAACACTTAGGAGTATAATTTGCAACTATTTATTTATATGTATTTATTTATTTATTTGCAATGGTAGAGCTAATGGTCTAACAGACACTTTGGGGGAGGGTTTGGGTAGAGAGGAGCTAACTCGGGGTCTAGAATCCATGGTACCTCTGATGAGTTCCTGTGTGTTTAACTCTCCCGTCAAATAGTTCTTCATGTGTACATGTCAGCAATGGTATCCAGATGGTGGACACATCATGGCAATGCAAGATCCATCCTCTCTGGTTTGTTCCTGGGCCACCTGCAGCCCCACACAGTTGCCGACTGCTAGCATGGCAAGGTGTCATCAGCGTCCGCCATCTCTGGACCGTCCTCGTGGATGGAACAGGCCCGTCAGTTCCTCATTGTCGCAGGAACCCACATGGTCTTGGAGTTGTTCTCTGCAAACACACAAACACATTCTCGACCAAAGGTTAACAAAGGGATCCTCTCTGCAAAATAGACTTGGGATTTTTTTTATTTTTGCCTAAATGATATTCCTTTGGCTTATTTTGACTCCATGTGTGTTTTTTTGGGGGGTGTCCTGCAGCTGGTTTTACGAATGGAATTTTCTTTTCTGGAGTAAGAATTTTCTACATGTATTTTACTTTTAGGATATTTTTCCTTACATGATATTACCTCATTGTCCCCCTCCCCCCTTTCTTGCCTTTCCTTTCTTCGGGACTACTCATATTTGGCACTCCAACTTCTCTGCAAGTCATGGCTTCTCTTTACTGCCTCACTCCTTGTATCTCTGCATCTTCATCACTCTATTAATAGGCCATTGTCTTTATATGTCTGCAATTGAAGCACCCTAAAGGACAGGATCTGATTGGTTTGACTTTTCTCCCTCTTGGATGCAATAGCTCTATTGGGAAGAATACTAAAAGGGGTCCTTTGGATGGACAATCATTGGTCAGGAGGCACATTCCTGAGTGAGTGAGTGTGGCTACATTTATCATGATTAAGTTGATCTGTAAATATTTTACAATCCTAACAAAAATTCATAAATATGGCAACAGTTTTCAAAATTGGGCTGTGGCAGGCTGTGGTGGGCAGAACAATGTCCCTCAAAAATGTACATGTCCTGATTTCTAGAACCTATTAACATATAACTATATGGCAAAGAAGACCTTGTAAATTTAGTTAGGTTAAGATCTTGATATGGGAAGATTATACTGTATTATCTGAGTGAAGCCCATAAGAGAGATCGAGAGATATATTTTTTTTAATGTTACCCTGTTCTCTTTGAAGATGGAGTAAGGAGCCATGAGCCAAGGAATGCAAGCAACTTCTAGAAGGTTGAAAATTTAAGGTAATGGATTCTCTCCTAGGGCCTTTAGAAGAAAGGCAACACAACCTTGTTGATATCTTAATTTTAACCCAGTGAGACTGTGTCAGACTTCTGATCTCCAGAACTACTATAAGATGATTTATTTGTTATTTTAGCCATTACATTTTTGGTAATCTGTTGCTAAAGCAATAAAAAAGTAATGGAGGGGCCCTCAAAACTTTCTTTCTATAAAACTATTCTGCTTATAAAAAACAGCTTCAGAATGAATTATAGATGAATTCATCTTCATTCCATACTGGGCATAACTTATGTGCTACTTTCCTGCCTATCTACACAGACTTTTCCATAATCTACTCTCACTGTTGGCTTGGCTCTTGACTAGTTGGGAAACTTAGGTGTCATTGAAGTGTGATTGGGACTGACACTGCCCATTCCAACCATCCTCCTACTTTTGCAGGGAGTGGACATATGTCCCAGGCTTGGCCGCCATTGTTGATGCAGGGTTAAATACAGAACAAAAACATAATATCCGGTGATGGTAGGTGAGTGTAGGACTTTATGTGAGCATCATGCCTTCTGTGTGTAATGAGCCATCTGAAAAACAAAGAGAGATGGTACCCTGACTTCATTGCTTCAGCTCCTTGCCTGAGATCTGCATGATGTCTGCCTTATTCCTGGTCTTTCTAATTAAATGTGTTCCAACACATCTATTTAGCTTATTTTCAAAATATATCCAGAATCTAACTACCTGTCATCACTGTGCTGCTATTGTAGTCCCATCCACAGTTATCTCCCTGAGTTGCTGTAGCGGCCAATGACCTGGATTTCCTGCTTCCAACATTGCCTCTCTTCATTCCATTCTCAGCCCAGCAGCCAGGATGATACCTTCAAAATGTAATTTGTTTACATCCCTCCCCCATTTTACTCAGAGTAAAAGTCACAGTTCTTGCACTGGTCTACAGGACCCTATATCATTGGCTCTTCCCTACCTCTTATCTTTCCGATTTCACATTATTCAGATCTTTACTCAGATTTATCTTTGATGCCTCATGCTTTAGCTTTTTCCCCCAGCACTATACTTTACTCTTTTGTCTTAAAAGACACATTTGGTGCCTTGCTACAAACTACAAAACAGTGGCCTTTTCTCCAGGCTAACAGTGCAGCCCTCTGAGATTCAGGGCTTGAAGTTCTGATCTGATTTGAACTCCACTTGCCCTCTCACCTGTGTGCTATTGGGTATTGAATAAACTGTAATATATATATATATATATATATATATATATATATATATATATATATATAAATATTAATTTTATATTCCACTTTCCTGCTAGAATTGTCGGATTGTGTGGATCTGTCCCACACTAGACATTATGAAATCATTTGTGTGTGTGTGTGTGTGTGTGTGTGTGTGTGTGTTTTGTTAACTACTGTATCCTCAATATTTAGAACAGTGCCTCACATATGGTAGGAGTTTAAGAGATGTATTATACAACAATTATGTTTATAAGTTTTCTTTTTTGCTTGAGCTAGCCTGAATTGGTTTTCTGTCACATCCATAAGAGTCCTAATATACCCATGAAATGCTCAAATGTTTGTGTAGGACAGCACTAGTGACATAAATCGCTGCTGTCCTGAACAACTCATTTTATGTTTGGATATTTATGCTTCTTTAAAAGTTCTTTCTGATATTGTTGTGAAATCTATCTCCCTGAAAATTCCACACATTTCTTACATAGATTATGCAACACAAAAGAAATTTAATTTTTTTACGATATAAACCCTCAAATATTTGAAGCAGCTATTCTTACCTTTATATATTCTCATTTTTTATTAAAAGCTCCTAATTTATTCAACTGTTTCTCTTACATTTTTGTTTTAAGAAATCTCATCATCTTTGTTAGCTCTCTTTGAATGTCTCAGGGTTTTTTTATGTTTCTTTGAATAAAGCTGTCATCTTTGTCGGATTGTGTGGATCTGTCCTTGGTTCACATCTACATTGCCCCATCGTAACCTACCACATGCAAGTTTTCTATAGCAGGAAAGTGGAATATAAAATTAAAAATTATTATCTGTACTGACTACCTACAACCGATAGGACGAGTACACTCCATTGCCTGCAGGAGACAGAAATAATTCAGACTCTTACTTTTATCCCACAGAACGAGTTTATTTGTGGGGTTCTGAGAGATATACATGGTCCTCAGGACTTTTCAGAACTATGCACAGATGAAAAGGTAGAGCAGGAGCACCATGATAAGCTCTTCTCTCTGGGAGGTGCTTCTAGGAACTACAGCTATACAAGAATGATAGGAAAAAAGAAAACCAGCTGAAGTTTAATCATTGCCGTGCTAGATTCCTGGGATTGTCCTGGCTGATGCCCATTCATAAAGTTCCCTTTTTACCCCCTTTTTACCCCTCTGATTATCCAAGACCTAACCACTGTCCTACTATATTTCCTGCATATAGTCAGAGCTGGTTCTGTTGCTTGCAACCGAAGAACCCTGACTTTACCATGGTAAGAAGTGGACCAGCTCCTTTTTCATCCTTCAACCCATACTTCTTTTACAGGCTTTTTAAAGAAGCCTGAGCATACATACTCTCCTTTTCTATCTTATATTAATAGTAAAGCAATTGCTTCTCCTCTCACCCTGATGTTCTTCGAGCCACTACTCGCCCTCTTTTCCCACGTGTTGTGGCTTAAGCCGCAGCAGAAAAGGGAAAGCCTGAAAATCATTTGAATTTAAATTGAACTAAATGTATAAATGAGACAAAAAGTTAGACATAACACACAGGCTACCTACAAAGGTTGGCAATGCAATAAGAATTGAACACATGAGACAAACAATAATATAATGTGTTCCAGAGAGGAATGTTTTAACAGTTTTGCCAGAAACCTCAGCTATAATGAACATCTCTTTATTATCACTTTTCTGGCCATCACAGAAACAACCAAACTCAATGAATGCTGGGATATATTACATTACTTTCTTTTTGTATTATAGTCAGACGTTGTTTCTGCTTACAATTACATTTTCTGACAAAACCAATCATCTACCCCAAATCTGATCAAGTTACAGTCTGCAATTTCAGTAGATCCTGGGATATGCTGATTTTCCATCCAAGTTACCCTAAACTTAAATAGCATATGTTAAATCAGTAAACATCTAGAGGGCAAACCCAATTCCCAAGTTAATTAATGTTTGTATGTATTATCTTCCCTACAAATGTGTAAGCGTTGAGAAGACAGGAACCATGGTATCATGGAAAAAGCATACACCTGTGAGGGAGACAGACCTGCGTGTGAGTCCTTCCTCCATGCTCTGCCACTTATCCTTGTATGTGTAAGTTACCTAACTATCTGATCACAGTTTCTTTATCAGAAAATGGAGAAAACATTTACTATCTGATTATCAAATATGTTAACGTGTATTAATCTCCATCCCATTTCTTCTCTTTCCTTATCACAATGTCTGCATATAGCCTGGATTCTCCATCATTGGGATACATGGCTGCTAATAGCTTGTGACACATGGCATTATGTGATAAATCAGAGTCAGAATAGACTAAAACTTGTTCTTTATGGTGAGATTCAAAACTTCCAACAAGGACTCCAATTAACCAGACTTGAGTAAGTTTTCCACCTGGTTCCAATTATCTGTGGCAGAGATTTAAACTTCTTTACTGTGACTGTCCCAACTTGTATGTACCCCGGTGACAATCAGCGGTGGATATGAAAAAGCAAATTCCATGGAAAATAGTGCCTGCATTTGATTTATTCAATAGGTACTGAAGATTTATTCAAAACTTCTGTCAATACAAATTTCCCAGAAGAAAGAGGATGTTATTTTAAGCAGGCAAAATAGTGTCTGTCTAAGTTAGTATTTCTTAAGAGTGAGATCATTGTCTTATTGGTCTTATTTATCTGCATTCAACCAGTGCCCGGCACAGTGGCACATGTAAATGTGGACTTGTAAGTGTAGGTGCAATGGAAGAATCTAGAAAATCCAGAGAATATTTGATTGCTGGATTATGGGGTGATGGCTCTAACTTCTATACAAATTCAGAGAAAGAAAGAATGGTGTGGAATTTAAAGAGATTATGCAAGGGATAGGACTTTAATTGAGCCCTCATGAATGATTTAAGAGTTGATTAAATGAGTAGGGAGGAAGAAGGCATTAGAGAAATGAGCGGAGCTTATGTGTTCATGTGAGCGGTAGGAGAAGGCAATCAGGGTGCTGACGGGCCTTACTGGATGAGTGATGAAATAGTGGGTGCAGATGAGAAAATTATTGGAGGTAGACACTATGGGTAGCCCAAGAAACAGGTAGAGGAGTCTGTTCTGATTTATTAGTGGAGAATTGGTTCTTGATTAGGGGAAGGATACAAAAATGAATACAGGAAGATTGCCAGTTGCAATGGTGAGGAAATTTGTCATGGAAATGCTTTCTTGGGAAGTTAGCAATGGGGCCTTGAGCTGAGGCCCTGAAACAATAGAAAAAATTACTAATTTTGTGACAGGTTTTATATAGAAACACTATTATTTCACCAAAGGGAAATTCAAAAATAATTTCAAGATTTCTATAAGAATAGCGATACCACCGGAATATATTGGAATGTAAGGAAGAGAGCCAGCCTAGTTTGGATTGATGGAAATAACATGCTTTGTTTTTGACATGCTGAATTCCAGGGGATGACAGAATATCTAGGTCAGTAAACAGCTGGAAATACCATCCTGAAATTCAAGTAAAATCTGAAGAGTTATTTCAGGAAACCAAAATCATTTTGATTGTTTTATTTAACAAAGATGTGTTGAGTCTTTACTAAATCAAAGATCTGGACTAGGTGTTTGTTCTGTCAATATAAGAATGCAATCTCTGCCTTTTAGTCACTTGCCTTCAATTGGGAGAGGTGACAAGAAAATGCACTACCACAATGGTAACAAATGTATGACCTTAAGCTTAGGCTTGTGTTTCTTCACATTTTTTAATTGAAAAGTGGGATTCTATATTAAAGACTTCATTAAAAAGTATTTCTAAAAATGATGATGTGCCTTGCTGGCTGGCGTGGCTCAGTGGTTGTGTTGACCCGTGAACTAGGAGGTCACTGTTGGATTCCTGGTTAGGTCACATGGTTGTGGGCTCAACCCCAGTAGGAAGCAGCAAATCAATATTCTCTCTTATCATTGATACTTCTATCTCACTCTCCCTCTCCCTTCCTCTCTTTCTAAAATCAATAAAAACATATTTTAAAAAAATAATGTAAAAATTAAAAAGTAAAAATTATGGTGCAACATTTGTTTTCATTGCTTGCTGTGGCAATAGAGTTTGGCTTTTCCTGGAAAAATGTGTGCTTAAGACTCTGAGCTAGGTCATTCTGAGTGGCCACTGTTTGGCTATAACAGCTTCTAAGACTTGCTGTTATCTATCACAATGATAGGCGTAAACTACTCTGATAAAGACAGTTTCTATTTATTAAGCTTGTACTTTTTGGAGCTATGCACTCTCTGTACGTTATCTCTTTTAATTATTGAAGTCACTCACATAAAGTCTCAAAGTGATGTGAAACTAAATTTAAATTGCACAACCTCTCATTTATTCATTCATTCAAAAGATATTTATTCAGCATGCACTCCAACCCAGGCCCTAGTGTAATACAGTCCCTACCCTTGCAGTGTTTACAGTCTCTAGGACAGTGGTTCTCAACCTTTTTAATGCTGTGACCCTTTAATACAGTTCCTCATATTGTGGTGATCCCAACCATAAAATTATTTTTGTTACTACTTCATAACTGTAATTTTGCTACTGTTATGAATCATAATTTAATATCTATGTTTTCTGATGGTCTTAGGCGACCCTGCTAGCGGTTCTCAACCTGTGGGTACAACGAAAATAATTTTATGGTTGGGGGTCACCACAACATGAGGAACTGTATTAAAGGATCACAGCATTACAAAGGTTGAGAACCACTGCTCTAGGGGAAGGAAAACATTAAAGAAATGAGTTACAGTATCAAACTGGGGACATATATGTTCCAAGGAGCTATGGAGATATATATACACACATACAAACATATATATATATATATATATATATATATATATATATACACATATACGGAAATTTAGGCCAGTGGGCAGAGAAAGTCTCGCTGAAGAAATAGTGACCTTTGCCCAGCTGGCTTGGCTCAGCCATTGAGTGTCGACCTATGAATCAGGAGGTCACGGTTCAATTTCTAGTCAGGGCACATGCCTGGGTTGTGGGCTTGATCCCCTGTGTAGGAGGCAGCCAATTAATGATTCTCTTTCATTATTGATGTTTCTCTCTCTCTCTCTCCCTCTTCCTTCCTCTCTGAAATCAATAAAAATATATTTAAAAAATGGTGACCTTTAAACTGAGACTCAAAGGATAAGTGATATTAGTTCAGCTAAAAAGGGACAGAAAGAATATTCCAGGCAAATACATTGAAAAACATGTCTGCAAGCTGTAAGTGAGAGAGGACATGGCTTATTGAAGGAAATAAAAAAATTTCTGTATAATTGATCATAGTATTGGAGGGACAAAGCAGGCCCAGCTGAGCACAAGTTTCTGAGCCAGGATTGGAATTTAGGTCTGTTGTACTGCAAAGTCTGCTCTGGGCTTCTCTCTTCAAAGCCTGTTGAAGCTTATAAAGCATCTGGATTAAGGTGTCATTTTCAGATGTCCCAAAGCCAGAAAAAAATAGTGAATTTCTCATTTCAGGGGGACAGTATAGTCCCATTGCATAGGTCTGTAGTCTGAATGGCAAGAATGATTTTTAAAATAATTCTAACTCTGTTAAATCAGGACTTGCCACCCACATCTGGGCTTTAAGATTCAGAGGAAATTCCAGTGGGTTGTGAGAGAATTCAGAGGATAAATGTATGATGTTTTCCCAGGTTGGAAATTTCAAACAACTTGTTGTCAATATTCACTGTACAAATGAGTATTTTAAGATTGCAGTTCTACTCAATATTTTTGCCTCTGTAAAAATTATTCTTATTTATAGGGTGACCTCTCTGAGAACTGAAATTATATGTCAGAAAGAGGGTTGTATTCTGCTATTGTAGCGTGTTTAATCTAGAGAGAGGGTTTAGTCTATGATGTAAACCTGATGCTCTTCACAGCAATATTTTTATCTCAACAGTACAGGTAAAAAGTGTGTGTGCCATATAGAAGTGTTCTGTGTATTATCAATAAAATGATTAAAACAGTTAATGATGAATATCTGTGCATTTTAGCAGCAACATTTACTTTGAATATTTCATTATTTTGCCCGTATAGTAAATTAATAAACCAATACTATAAATTCTCAACAGTGAAGAAGACAAGGAATGTGCGGTCATTAATCATACTGTGAAAATAGACATAGCAAAAAAACAATTGTAACAAAGCTCACTGGACCAAAAATAATCCATATTGGAAAATGTAGATTTGCCTAGTCAGATATGAGATTCAAGTGATATTTGTTTTTCTGAGCTTTCCCTAGTCTATAATAGATAGTTATGGTGAGAAAAAAAAACATACATTTTCATCCTGGGACCAGTAACTTGGGAACTAAAAGAATATGCTTCATATATTAGAAGTACTTTTCCAAAAACTCATATAATTCAGCAGTTTAAAGTTATGGTAAAATTATGAGAACTCTTATTGGCATAATTAAATATATTATGAGAATTAAATAAAAGCAAAAATCATACCCTTAGTATATCTGTGATATAAATGTAAAATAATGGATCTAACCTGAGGTTACCAAAACAATTAAACATATGATAAATAGATTATTTAAAGCTTCTCATTATTAATAAGCTCTAGAAATTTTACCATTGAAATTTATTTTGCTTGCTAGAGAGATTTTCTAGGTAAAAGTTTGAGTTATAGTAGAAATATTGTAAATGGAGAAGAGCTGATAAAATCGGGGCTTTGCCACAAGTAGATATCCTTTGAAATTCCAAATAGTTCAGATGCCAAAGAAGTCATATACCAAGAACTATTTGTTCCCCCACTGATGATTGCCTATCCGACTCATGAAACCATCCTTAATCTTTCTACTTCCCGTTCCTTTCATTCAAACCTTCCTCAATTCCCTGGATTGTTTCCCTGAGAACATTTCCAGCTTGAGTTCCTCTGTCAAAGTGCAGAGCTCAACCCTGGCTGCACTCATCAGCCCACCTGGGAAGGAGCACCATCCCTCTGTCCTCATTCTACCAGTATTCTACACACAACATCTAGAACAATCATCCACAGCAGTGTTTTTATGCCATCCTGATCCTGGCTCAGCCTTCACTGTTCAATCTCAATCCCAATCTCTCTCTCTCTCTCTCTCTCTCTCTCTCTCTCTCTCTCTCTCTCTCTCTCTCTCTCTCTCTCTCCACACACACACACATCCTCCTGCTGCCCCTTCACTAGCAATCACTTCTCAGACATGGATGGACTCCATTGTGCTTTTCACATATTCATTTAGCAAATATTTATCAACGAACTGACAACATCAGACTTACCTTTTGGAAAAACA
Organism: Antrozous pallidus; assembly: GCA_027563665.1. Lineage (NCBI taxonomy): Eukaryota > Metazoa > Chordata > Mammalia > Chiroptera > Vespertilionidae > Antrozous > Antrozous pallidus. Next base: position 81,419,001 of record CM050513.1, read on the forward strand.
CTCTGGCTACAGTGTGAAATTGGCTGGGAATGGGTGTGACAAGAGATCCCACTGGGGTTGTCTGCTGGGTGCTAGTGAAGTAACCCTGGCAGTAGCTGATGAAGGTTTCAGTAGTGGAGATGGAGTGAAATAATGGGTTTCATGATCTGTTCAACGGTTGTATATTCCCTATTCTTATTCAATGTGACTTTCCAGACTGAGAGTATTTACCTCCCAAAACATTTACCTCTAAGTTCCACTTTATAAAATCATTACTAAATATGTGACTCATCATTCTGTGTCTATGAAGGGCACCTTAACCCTCCATGCTTCAGTTTCTTTCTGTAAAGGGAGCCTACAACATAATCTGCTCCACAGAGTTGTTTCAAGGCTTAACTGAGAGATGCTTTAAAGCATAAAGCTCAGTACTTGGCCTATAGTAAGACCATAATCCCTGGTAGTGACTGGATTGCTGCTAGAATTAAATCTACAACCGAGTCTTTCTTGATTAATCCACAACATCCTGAACACTTTGATTCATACACATAAAAAAGAATTAAATAATTTGGAAGCTGGAAGAAATTTCAGGAATCATCTTGTCTAATCCCTTTACTTACAGATTTAGAAGTATGGGTACCACATGGGCAGGAACTTGTTCAGGCTCACAGAGTTCACTGCTAAGTTCAAGACAGGGACAGACCCTGGTACCCGACTTCCTGAGTGACAGGCCTTTCGATGTATCTGCTTAACTGAAATTTAAGCAACCTGAGGATTGTCTCCTCTTCTGGTGGTTGGCCCAGTGCTCAGCCAGAAGCCTTGGATCTATCTACTGCCACATGGTAAGGTGGAAATAAACTCTGATACTTTTTTACTGCAAATTATGTTAAACAGTTTTATGGGCTAAACCATTTTCAGTTCCTGCTCACCATATAATGAGACAGAAATTCAGCAACCTAAACAATTAATACTTTATCTAATGACCATCTGGCCTACAGTTCAAAGTCTTTTTAAAGGAATCATCTAACAGTCTCAGTATCCAACTCTTCCTTGGACTAATCTAAAGCCACAATAATATAGTTAGGCTATCAATGAATGCATGCAGATAAGCACGTATTAAGTGGGCTCTTCCCACTCACAGGGGCACTAAGAGAGAATCAGGTTTCTGGTTTCCTTATTTGGCACAGCCCCCTGTGAAAGCAGCATCACCAAAAGCACAGCCGCACACTTCATGCTGGTGGAGAGGCTGCTGCCTTTCACAGTTCATCTTCTCCCAGCCTGGGAACATGTCATTTCAGAAGGAACCTAATGGAGGAATTCTCTCCTCTGGAACTTTAAAAACACACACAACATACTATGTTATTCTTTGCTTTTTTTTTTAATCACACAAAACTAAGCATCCCTCTTAAGTGGCCTAATTGAAATCTTAGAATGTTTACTTTCCCACTGACCCTAGAGGAGGAGGTGAACTTCGCTGGCTCAGTTACTTAGGACTCAGCAACATGGAATTGACGGTTTGAGACTCTCAGTGAGAAAATAATATAATCACAGTGTTTTCTTGGAACACAGTCCACTACATTTCTTTCTTTATATTATCCATCTGCCTGTTTTACCCCTTGACCCATCTGTCTTTCTTGTACTCCGTTTTTATCTTAATTCTTCTTTTATTTTTTTCTCACCTATTTTAAGTAATATCCCCTGATAAAACTTGGTTGTTAAAATATTTCCCACAACCCCTTAAGTTATAATGCCAATAAAAATAGGAAAATAAGAGTACTGTCATCTTATGCTTATAATAATGGAACTTGGGGAATATCCATTCTGTTAAAATCATAGGATTTTAGAATAGAAAGGGGCCTTAGGAAATTTGACAAAGTTAAAGTTCAATTGGAGTAACTAGAATGTTTTATGAATGGCTAATTTTAATTCAGTAAAGATGTTTTATTTATTTTTTTTTTGTCAGGAGCAGTTACCCAAGTCTTGGAAATGGACAAGAGAGATTACCAACTCAGATATGAGGTTCAAATTATATTTGTTTTTCACTTGAACCTCATGAAATGAGTATGGGAAGGTCTGGCAGAACTTCCAGGGTGTGTAAATTAGTTTGTCTTTGACAAGGCTATTCACAAATCTGTAGTGATAGTTTTACTCATGTAGAAAACTGATGATAATACAAATAAGTCTTGTCCATAGCAAAAGATCCCTATTCACAGTGATGCAAATGAGTTTTGTCCAGTAGAGAATATAAATATCTCTAAGTCAGTTTCTCATTTGATTTTAATATCATGCTGGTTTCTTCATTAATTAATGAATTAAATAAAGTATTTAATAAGTGTTCATTTTGTATTTGCCTGAGAATTATAGTGTGGACATTTTTTAAATTTATACTTTAACACAACTTTGTTCTGGATGAGTTTTTTAAAAATCTATTCACTATTTTTTATCTTTAGTAAATAAAGTATACTTCTTTAGATTTTTGAGGGTTTTTCCTTGTTTCTGAGTGTGGATGAGAGACACTGATTTTCAGCTGCGTGGGTGTCTCGGAGCAACACATACAGCATGATGATTTAGAACTGGGGTTAAAGCCCAGTGCTCAGGTTGAAATCCTGACTCTGACTTTAACAGCCGCTTCCTGGCCAGTTATTAAGCCCCTTTCTGGTTCAATTTCTTCATTTTTTATGTAAATGTGATGTGATATTTAAATAAATAAATGTACGTAAAGCACTTGGGACAATCACACACTAATGTGATTTGCCGTAAAGTTGTTCTCAAGTACAATGAAGTTTTACAGAGCATCTCAGATGTGTCTAGCTTCTGAAGGCTTAATCCTGCTATGGGAAGAGAGAAAGCATTTAAACTATGTGGACAACTCTTCCCTACCCAGTGTGCCTGAGTCAGGGGTTCAGTGAGCAGGTAGTGCTTGGGTTCCTGCTCTGAGCTACATTTCATCTTGCCCTCTGCGGTGGTTTTGCAGTGTGTAAACTTGGGTAGTCTGAACTGCATATCCAAGGATTGTTCTTACAATTTCTGACTAGGGAAGGTCACAAGTGAGATTCTTGCAGGATTGTTATAGGCAGAAGGAGCGCAGATTTCTCGTACTTGACACATTGCTGCTGATTAACTGACTCCCCTCATTCCAGAGAGGTAGCTGCTGGCCCAGTAGAGGTTCTGTCTTCCCCTGAATCCTCCTCTAGTTTTTCTGAAGGTGTGTGTGTTCAGTTTCATGACAAAAGACTCCAACTTATGCAGGAGAGTCTTGTCACCAATAACAGAAGCAATAAAAACAGACACAGGTTGGAGCTCATCCTTGTGGAACTCTGGCCACTTGTGGGCTTCTCTTCATAAGTGTCTGTCCTGCATTTCAAGCTCCAGCAACAGACATGGGCGCAGCCTTCCAGAGACTGCTTACACGGCCCCCAGAATTGCAAAAACCAACCCGCTGAAATAAATCCCTTTATTTAGAGCTAGATAGATAGATAGACAGATATATAATAGATATACAGGTAGATATCAATACTGGTATAGATATATCCTACTGACTCTATTTCTCTTGTTGAACTGTGACTCCTGCAGAATTTTATACCAGGAGGGGGGAAGCTAAGAAGTGCTTATTCAATTATTTATCAATCTACTAAAACATGGACTCAGGCTAGACATACAATTATATAATCTACCTTTAACACCTAAAATGTATTATGAACATCTTGTTCTATGTCCTTCCTCCATTTTTAATGGTTAGATAATCCTTGTAAATATGTATCATAATTTATTTAATACCACAATAAATTCTCCACATAAATATTAACATGCTTTTCTCATTACATTCTTTAAGTCCTAGAAGAGTTATTATTTAGTCCAATGATATGCACAATTAAATTTTTTATGTCATTAAAATGGTTGTTTCAATTTATCCTCCTACCAACTGTGTATGGGATGACCAATTTCTTTAGAATTTCCTTGGTATTTTAAATCAGGGCATTCTGATATAAATCAGTGGGTTTCACTGGTTTGTTTTGTGAACTGAACTGGATTTACTGTTGCTTTTAGAGATGTCTAGTCACCAAAACTTTCTAGTAAACCAATTGGCTGCTCTCCTGTGAGGTGGAATCTCCAGTCTTTGACCTCTTAGGGTCAGTGATTGAAGCCAGAATCCACTGTTCCAGTTTCCCTGCCCAACTCCCAGAACCTCCATCGGCGTTATCTCTGTCCCTTCAAGACTGTGCTCACAGGGAGTCCTTTAAATAGCTCCATGGTAGCTGAGGAAGTTTGCCGAAAGCAGCTTGCTTGTGGGTAGTGCTGATGAGCTTTTGTTCACCAGTGTTTGCAAAGTACCAAATTAACTGGAGATCTTTAGCAGAAAATTCTTGCTGACTGAGAGCGGAAGGACTGGTGAAATTCTCTAAACTCCCACAGCATTTACTCAGAACCATCTGAATGCATTTAAAGTATCTTTTAGAGGATGCAAAGAGGAGTTTGAAAGTTATCACCAAAGCCTACCCAGATGGCAATGCTCACATAACTGTTTATTTTTCATCATGTTTAAAAGAATGTGCTTCCACTGCAGGTTTAGAGGTGATGCGGGGTCTCAACCCAACATAATGCATTGTAACTATAAAACATAAATACCCATTAAAATCATATCCCACCCATTCTCTCTCTTTTTTTAAATGCAAAAAAAAATCACTGTGAAAGCTAATCCACTGTCAGTACAGCAGTTGAAATAGTTTTGAGCTATAATTCCTGACCTTTTCAATCTGTCTTCTCTGGTTCTTAGATCAAGTGAATAGGCTCCATATCCTTTCTACAGATATTCACAAAAGAACTTCACCTGAGCAGCTGCAGTGTTTCAATGAATCAAAGCTAAAGGAAGGACTAGTCAACCCATGAGTACATTTAAATAAGTGATTACCAGTATCAATGTTGATATTAGATGAATAGATTTAAGAGATTTTATTCCTGGAGATTAGGAAGCCTATTAAACGGGTGGGCTAGGAGACTAAAAACTAATTCAAGTCATGGATCCATGACAAACAAACATAGTGGCAGTCTTTATTTCAGAAATGTGAAACAGGAGGAGTTTTTGCAAGTGAGATTTATTGAAAAGACTTGGGACGTGTCCCACTTCTGAGTGGCTTCTTGGATGTAAGATTGCAGCCTAATTAGTGAGATAAATGTGTGGATGTGTTTGTGTCCTGGCAACCACCTAGGTGAATGTGCCTTTTCTTATCAACAGGAAAAGCTCCTTTATCATTTAGGGTCATCTGAAGCATTTTTTGGTTCACCTAAAAATGTCTGGTCTGCATTATCTAAATAATCAATAAATGAAGTGCTTCTCTCCCAGTAGCTTTCCTATTGAGCAGTATCTTTACAAGTGGCAGTCTGTAAGAGGGGAAAATGTTGTCCATAGAAACAAAAGGGGCCCTTCATCTTCAGACATGCTGTGCCAGGCAGCTGCTGGCCAGCTATGGAGACAGAGCAGCTTCCCATTGTCTTGGTGGTTAATGAGTAACGATCATTAGAGTATTTAAGGATTTGGATCCAGTAACATTTTAATCCTCAACCAAAGATTTGTGTTTATTGATCTGAGAGAGCGATGAAGGGAGAGAGTGAGGGAAGATGGGAGGGAGGAAGAGAGAGAGAGAGAGGGAGAGAGAGAGAGAGAGAGAGAGAGAGAGAGAGAGAGAGAGAGAGAGAGAGAGGGGGGGGGAGAAAGAAGAGAGAGAATTAAGAGATGAACATCAATCAGTTTCCTCCAATTAATTACCAATGATCAAACCTGCAACCTGGGTATGTGCCCTGACTGGGACTCGAACCCACTCATTTGGGTGCACAGGATAATGCTCCGATCAACTGTGCCACACCAGTCAGGGCTGGATCTAGTAACATTTTCAAAAGAAGACTAAGCAGGAAAAGAGAATGGGTTGAGTGAAAGTGAGTTTAGATTTTTTTTTTTAATTTAGCTAACCTGATCAATTTGAAGGCAACTTAGGAGGCCTAGGATGAATGTTTGATGCAGATCTCTACTCAGTTAGAGACTTTTAGAGGTTAACTATAGTTCAGATTCCTCATTTTATTGATCATGTAAGTGAGAACTTTGACATTTTCTTCATCTATAAGCTCTGCCTATTCAGTAAATATAGTTGCAGTGAGTGAGGACATGGATGGAGAAACTGGATGGTTGATGGAACAAAGATACAGAAAATTTGTCAGGCTTGGCTAGAGGAAGTACTGAAGTTAATGATTCTGAGAGTGTATAGGGTTCCAAGAATACACAAAACTGAGCAATGTAAGTGCTTTGAAGTCTCCTGGTTTGGTTAAGAGGCAGAAGATGTGTATAGCCCTTTGGACCTTTGTGAACACCAGGCATCACTACACTGCTGGAGCTCTGAAGCATAATTTGTAAACACATTTGCTAGATAGACTGTGGGATAAGAGTTAATATCAACAACCTAGATCCCTGCTCTCTAGGAGCTTATCAACTACGTTGGTAACCTCAATAGACCCATTTATTCGGGCTATATAAGCTCTGGCCCTCAGATCATGTGCCAGTGATGTGGACTCATTGTTTAAACAGGAAAGATATGTTCAAGTAAGGCATCTTCAATATCTAACTGGTGCCATGGGTAGTATGGCACTGAAAGGAGAGTGAGCAGGGCCTGTGACTTTGGAATAGAATGTCTCTATTTGTAGAACTAAGTATCCCACACATAGGGAACAAAGTTATATTCCTGATTTCTAAACCATTATGCTCTAACTTTGTGACTCTAAACTTTTTTGAATCATGTACCATTATCATGCTTTTTAGCATGTACCCCTGATGTAAAAGTAGTTATATTTATTTATGTTATCTATGTATTGTTTTACTAATACAATGTGACAGGGGTAGGGAAGGCTGGGGGAAGGTCAATGGGGAAAAATGGACATACATGTACTACTAAATGTAATACTTTAAATAATAAAATAAAATTTTTAAAAATGTGCAAGGATAACATAAATATAAAGTCATCTAATTGTTTCTTCCTGCATTTATGGGGTTGGTAAAACCCATACTGTAAATAATTTCTTGTCATCTCTGAAGTATATTCATTATATTTCACTTTCAATTCCAATCCCAGCCACATATCATTTCCTGAATATTAAAACCATAGATTTAACATTAAATAAAGCATCCTACATAATAGAAGAGAAACATGCAAATTTGACCATACCTTGGCTCCTGATTGGCTATGCTACCAGTCAATCAGGAGCAGGGGCGGGGCCAAGTGGCATGAGCACCGAGCTCCGGGGGGTGGAGATGAAATGGCAGTGGTGGCGAGCACCCAGCCCCCGAGCGCTGAGAAGGGAAGTGGTGGCGAGCGCCCAGCCCCCAGGGCCAAGTGGTTGCAGGCAGCCAGGGCTGAGCTGAGCTGAGCAGGGAGATGGCTGGGTGCCCAAGGCTTTAGGCAAGGCTGGGGCAGGCTGGGGGTGAGCCATCAGTTGGACATCCCCTGAGGGCTCCCAGTATGTGAGAGGGGGCAGGTTGGGTTGAGGGACCACCCACCCCCAGTGCATGAATTTTGTGCACCAGGCCCCTAGTGTTAAATAACAAGTAAAGGGAAGAGAGAAGAATGAAATAGTTAATATTTGCATACACAGCCCAAACAGAGAAGAAACTATGGGAAGCTGCTGCCATATACATTCTATTACTCAGCACAGGGCTGCAACTGTAGTTATACTTGCCTTCTTCCACTGCATATTCCATGTTTCTTTTTCCAATAGCCTGGGACTCAACTGATGGGGTTCTTCCTAAAAATCTGGATCTTCAGTGGCTCTTTTTTTATTGGTTGATGTGGTTTTCAATTCACTTTTACTATTGGAAATTATGATAAGTAATAAGAGACCTTACAGAGATTCTCCTAGGTTCCAGGAATAAGCCTCCATGTTCACATTTTCTGGCATCAATTCAATTTCCTCTTGGTAATTAGGATCAACCATGCAGGAGAGCAATCCTTTCCTTTGCTTGTTGATTTAGTGGTATGAAGAACTCAAAATGATCCAAATGTGGTCTCGAACTCCAGTTCCATGTAACCATTTTTCTAAGGATTTTTCTCTTAGAAAACAAGACCTCCAAATAGTAGAACTTAAAGTTATAGATATGGTTGTAAAACTCTGCATGTGGGTTATTTGGTATAATAATAATAATAAGAGGAATCATCCCCACTTAAACCCACTGACTTCTAGACAAACTATGTATTCTAGCTATATAGGACAAGCATCATCATCTATTGTTACCTGATCAAAAGTATCTACCAAATCCTAGATGACAGAATAATATCATCTCAGGATTTTGTAGGTTTTTATGCTATTGTATATAGAAATTTTAAATTTTAATTTACATGTTGTTTGCTGTGGTATATGAAATACAACTGATTTTAATATAGCAACCTTGGTCCTGTGACTTTGACAAATTCCTTAAATAGTTCTAACACTTGTTTTATAGGTCCTTAGGAATTTCTATAGAAATAATCCTATAATCTACAAAGAGAGAGTTTTACTTCTCTCTTTCTGATCACTTTTCTTTTGTATTACTTTTATTTCTTTTGCCTTAATGCAATGGTGAGCCCTCCAGTATGATGTTGAAGAGCAGCAGTGAGAGTATGCGTCCTTTGAGGAGGGTACACCCTACACTGTTGAGTTGTGGTGTCTCTGAGGGAGAATCGTAAGTCTGGATCTGAAATTGTTATAGGTATTACAAGAAGAAACTTCCCTGCAAAGGTGATATAGGAACAGAAAAATAGGCAGGAAGCCCACAGGCAGCAAAAGAAAGGAGCAACTCTTTCTTCCTCCTTAACTTTCCAATCTCCCTCCAGTGTCCCCTATTGGCAAACAGAACCTAAGATAGAATCAGTTGGTAAAACAGAGGTGGGTTGCAGAGTCCCAGATCCAACATCACAAGATTGACTACAGACCCTATAGACTGGTGGGTTTGGAGCCAAAAGACAATATTTTACTAACAGCACCCAGGCAGTACCTGTGGGTTGTTTAGACTCAAGCATGTCTTCTCTTCAATCCCAGAGTGAGTCTCAAGAGTCATTAGAACTTTACCTCTGTATTTTTTTTTCCTAATTCTGAGATATGTTTAAAAAAGACTACCATGCTTCTGTCTAAGGAAGTTTCACTCTGCACTAGGGTCTTCCTCCCACTGGGATGCTGGGAGCTCAAGGCTGTGGATTTGAGCTTCCTACCTGAAACCTCTTTTCAGGTTCTAATCTAAACTGAGCCCTTCCCAGCTTTTCTCTTTTATTACTCTTCCCACTTCCTCATTGTAACTCTTTCTCCTAAGTATTTTATTTTCATGCCCGATGACCTCTTGTGTTTTAGCATCTCCTGTGTTAAACAGTATGCTTCCATTCACCATAGTAGTAGTGCAGCAATTTCACCTCTTTCTTCTTCTTACACATCCATGCATACAGAGTCATACACATACTCCTAAGTGTACACACACCTCAAACTACAACACAGGAGGCCTGACCTGTTTCTGTTCAAAGAGGTTAAGAGAACGTTTCACAGTCACTACAAGTAGAGAGAAGCATAATTGATATTCAGCCTCCAGATTGGCTGACTCTAAAGCTCCTACCTTTCCCATTTCTCTTATTTTTAATACTAAAAAGAGTAACTCCACTTACATCCTTTGTGTTTTTAATATGTGTTCACATAATTGCTGTCTGTGGCTACCACCACTCCTCTGGAAAGTAAGGCAGGTCATATTGTTTTCTCTACGTTACAAGAGAAGAAGCTCAGCTTACAACGTTTCCCAACAGAAAACATTTTTAAAAGGAAACATCCAACCAGTTGTTGGTTGTCTCTCCATGTCATTAAAGCTAAATTATAATTTTTTAAAAATTAATTCTCCATTGATAGCAACTGGAGTCTCTCTTTGACTTCCATTGCTGTGTACTACTGACCACTGTTTGTACTTTTGTGGACGGTTTTATTTACTGGTGGTGGTGGGGAGGGGAGGTCATGTGTAAGATGCAAATGTCTTTGCTAAGTTATTCTAAGTCTGATACATATCAGATCCAAGCAAAGTCAATATCAGAAGTTGCTGGAGACTTCTCACAGAGGTCACCACCTTGCTGGGCTGACCAGCAGCCCCTGAACAACGGATGAACAGATTTCTCCCACACAGTTTCACTGTGAAAGAGAGGGCTAAGGGGTTGCCTGGCTCAGGAGTCTCAATTGATGAATCCAAGCAGCCTCAATTGCCTGCCTCATTAGCCTTTTATTGTAACAGCAGTTTGAAATAAAATTTATCTTTAAGATACAATCACTAGGGGAAGTAATCTAGGGAGGACACATATGTTTGTAGTGTCTTTTAAGCAAGGACACCTAAAAGATTAAGCATAAGGATTCTAGTAAACACCTGGGGGTTTGCACGTGCATAGACTTGTTTGGAAAGATCAAGGAATAGTTAGGGGTGTCACCTTCGACACTCAGCCCTAAGTCTCCCCTAATTCAGAATTCCAATAAACAGGGCAGGCGGCCTTCCACACACTTCCCTTTTATCATAATGTCCTCCTTACAACTTTCTAATCAAGTCTCTTATGCTTCCCAACAAGTAGCCAAATCAGAATGAAATTTGTGTTGAATTTACTAGTATAAAACTTTAAAGGCTTAAAAATTTGTTTCCCACAGTATTAATCAGTGCATTTACATTTTTATTCTAGCAATATCTATTCTCTACTTACACTATGTTGGAGGTATGTCCTTTAGAACATCTGGTTCCTCACTTTGTATATGGTTTGAAAGATAAAAAATACAAAATGAAAAGTACACATTTATTTTTCACTACAGTGTTGGTCTTGCATTACCCCAGAGCTAGGAGAGTGCAGCTATTTATCACTGATGAATCGTCGTAAAGATTCTCTTGTATTTTACATCAGTGGTGTGAGACTTTGTAGTTCCGCATCCTTTCAGTGTCTTCTTTTTGTGTGAAATACAGTAGCCAATATGAGGGTCACAAACAACTCCAGTCCAAACTGAACTGGCAATCACTCTCCCTCTCAGCCATATATCACCTGCTCCTTATAAACTTTCAGCAAAGACCTTCTCTTAAACCAACAACTTCAGCCTTATCTTAGATCACTGGGATACATAAATTTTATTGAATGCTTACTAATGTTTGTTTCTCCCTCTTCACAAACCTTACCCTACTGTGAAGTTTCATTTTAATATGTCAGCTTGGCTAAGCTACAGTGCCTAGATATTTACTCAGTCTTCTGGATGTTCCTATGATGCTGTTTTCTGGTTGAAACTAACATTTACATCTGCAGACTTTGAGTAAAGCAAATTACCCTCCATAATGTAGATGAGCCTCATCCTATCCATTGGAAGCTTTAATAGAACAATGATTGACCACTCCTAGACTGTCTTTGGATTCAAACTGCATCTCTTCCCTGAATCTCTAGCCTGCAAGCCTGACCTGTCAGATTTGGGGTGCTGTAAGCCTCCACAATCATGTGAGCCAGTCCCTTCAACTAAATCTCTGTCTCTGTCTCTGTCTCTGTCTCTCTCTCTTACATATACCTGTATCTGTAAAATCTATATCTATATACTAGTACAGTTATTTCTGTTTCTTTGGAGAATCCTAATATACACAGTCACTCAAGTCATCATAATTGGTATTGGTATGTATAATTATCACATTTTTATATGGTGAAAGTAGGGCTCAAAGAGATCATACAGCTAATATGTAGCAGGACCAGAATTTGAACTTATGCTGTTTCCAAAGTCAATGTTCTAATATTATGCTGTGTATTTGTTTTAAAAATGCTATATTATACTATACTAGAGGCCCAGTGCACAAAATTCATGCACAGGGATGGGGGACAAGGGGTGTCCCTCAGTCCACCCTGCACCCTCTCTAATCTGGGACCCCTTGAGAGATGTCCGACTGCCCGTTTAGGCCCGATCCCACAGGACATCCTTTTCATAATCCAGGACTGCTAGCTCCAAACTGCTTACCTGCCTGCCTTCCTGATTGCCCCTAACCACTTCTGCCTGATCACCCCCTAACCACTACCCTGTCAGCCTAATTGATGTCTAACTGCTCCCCTGCCAGCCTGTTTGCCCCCAACTTCCCTCCTCTGCTGGCCTGGTAACCCCTAACTGCCCTCCCCTATAGGCTTGATTGCCCTCAACTGCCCCCCCCTTGCAGGCCCAGTCCCTCCCAACTGCCTTCCCCTGCTAGCCTGATCACCCACTACTGCCCTCCCTTGCATGCCTGGAACCTCTCAATGGCCCTCCCCTGCTGGCCATCTTGTGGTGGCCATCTTATGTCCACATGGGGGCAGGATCTTTGACCACATGGGGGCAGCCATCTTGTGTATTGGAGTGGTGGTCAATCTGCATATTATTCTTTTATTAGATAGGATAGAGGCCTGATGCATGGGTGGGGGCCAGCTGGTTTGCCCCAAAGGGTTTCCCAGATCAGGATGGGGGCTCTCTTGGGGCGTGGGGCGGCCAGGGCCAGGGGCCTGTGGTGGTTTGCAGGCTGGCCACGCCCCCCAGTGACCCAAGTGGAGGCCCTGGGATCTGGGATTAATTTATGTTCTATAATTGAAACTTTGTAGCCTAGAGTGAAGGCCTAGGGCTGAAGAAGCTTGGCTTCTTCCATGGTCCAGGCAACTCTAGCCTCTGCTCTCTCCAGCTCTGTGGCTACTGCCATTTCTGTTGGGATATATCTTCTATAATTGAAACTTTGTAGCATTGAGTGGAGGCCTAGGCCAGCAAGAACAGGTGAAAAGCTTGGCTTCCTCCATTGCAAGAGAAACCCAAGCCTCCCTTCTTCTCTCAGTGGCTGCAGCTATCTTGGTTGGGCTTTATTTGCTCCTGATTGGCCAGTGGACATGGCTTGCAGGCGTGGCTTGTGGATGTATCAGAGGTACGGTCAATTTGCATATTACTCTTTTATTAGATAGGATTGCTGTCCATTATCAAAGAATCCTCATTAATACTTGGAAGTGCATCCAAAGATGCAATGACATTGCACCTTCCAGAATAATTTTTGAGTTACATGATATAATCTACATGTTATTTGGCATAAAGTGATTAAAGAGTAATATCCAATATCCTGTTTCTTGAAAAATGTTCAGTGTTGTTACTCAGGAAATGCAACGTCACATGGTTAGTGGGAGCTCCATTTTCAGCTTGGACTCCAAGCACAAAAAAACTATTTCCCCAAAGGTTTTAAGCATTGCTTCTCTTTACAGCTTTGAAACAAATCCTTATTTATCTGACCATGTTAGAGTATTTTGCACATTATATTATACTAACCAAAATTATAATAAAGACAAAGTTATTTTTAATTTTGCCACTCCAACAAACATTTTATAGTTTTTCAGTGTATTTCCATAAGCATTTTTGCAACTTATGATAGTAGAGATGAAATTTTATATCCTTTCAGCAAAGGAGTATTTTAATAGAAAGAAAAAAAATGCTCTCTTTTAATTTCAGAAGGAAATTTCAAGAGAGAAAAAGTTGCTGTTGAAATTTGAATTATGTGGGTAACCAAGCACCTAGGAATAAAAATAAAAACAAATTAATCTCATCTACTAGATTCTTTTAAAAAATTTAGTTCACATATATAAACCTGATTTATAGAAATAACCAGGAAGCAATACCTGTTTTCAAGCTCTTGAGCACATCATCTTTTATAAACTTAAATTTTAGTCACCTATGTAAATTTTAGTCACCTATGTAAATTTTAGTCACCTATGTAAGCTACAAGCCCTCCAGGAACATGCTGATGTGCATAAAAACCCTAACAGTAACCAAGTAACCACAAAGATTGACTGAAATCAGAAGCTTCTGTCAACCAGAAAAGGCAAGTCAATAGAAAAAATGTGATGTGGAAAGGATCAAAGAAGTAGATAGCAACAAATGTAATCTTTCTATTTTTCCAGAGACATAAATGAATGGATAAATGAGCCTACACTGTGTGCTTAGTGGGGTGCTGATGTTTCATAAGTGTAGCATGTGGCCATCTGTCGGATTCTATGAAAATTAAGAGTTCCTTGGGAAAGCATTAATTTTTATAACATCCTAAGTGTTTCTTGCAAAATAGATTACAATTGGTTTGGGCTAATGAAGGCTCATGTATAAGAGTGATGAATGCTTCCTGGGGAGCTCTCAGGGAAGCCAGCATTGAGTCATGGGAATTGGTATTAGGTCCAGTCAGAATCTGACATCTTCACTAATGATCTGGAAGAGGGAGTCAATGGCTCGTTAATGAAACCCACAGATGAAGTGGAATGATTGATTGGATGCAAGAAAGCAGAGAAATTAGTGATGTTAGTAAAAGGAGATGCATCTTATTGAAATGCCCACTCATTCTTTAAACAGAAAAGCACCATCTGATTCATTTAATGGGACCGATCAGTCTGAAAGGCAGGCTGACAGCAGCAGTCTGGAGGTGAAGGTTAGACAGGAGCCAGGAGGCCGAGCGAGTACAATCTCAGCTTCTCTCTGGAAAGACCTCATGATCGGTGGCCAGTGTTCACTCACATGCCTCTCACATGTCCTGACCCAAAGCCAGAGCCTCTGACATCCACTCTGCTTCTGCCTGGTGCCCAGCCTGTCCTCTGACCTCTAGCTCTGGCTGAAAAAGATGGTGCCAGCAGGGCTTCCCGTTATTACTCTGCACAACGAGAAGGTGACAACTTTCTACACTTTGTCCTTTGAGGGCAACAACTGAGCCAAGGCTAGAGGTGTAGGTCCAGGATCAGCATGGAAATTGAATAGTGTTGCAGTTTGAATCACTAAATATTGTCTTCATGTCTGGCCCATACCTGCATTATAAGGTAGGTGTGTGTTCTAGTCACAGTCCTGCTGCTTGTGGCACCTGCTGCTTCTGTCAGCTTGTGACTTGGCCACGGGACCTGCTGGGCTTCCAAGGTTACAGCACCATGAGTTCACGTTTCTGGCATCCATGTAGACCAGTCACTGCCTGTGCAGGCTTAAAGAATGTGGACACTGGTGGAAACCTATGGTTTGAAAATGCCTGCTTTTAGTCACCTGACCCTTTGCTTTAGAAGAGCCCAGCTCTCTCTTCAAGGTCTAGCTGTGCTTCTTCCTCTTACCCGCTCCCCCTTCTCTAGCTTAATAGGTTCCTACTTTGATCTGAGGTCAAGGGAGCTCAGTCTTCCTGGATTAATAACCTCTTCTCTCTTTATGATAGTCCTATCCCCTGCCGGGCAGTAAGGTACAGCCAGCTTCTCTATCATAACACAACATTATGTAACTTAATCTCACATTAGGATTTTAAACCCTGAAAATATAGGTTGTTTTCAAGTGAGAGCCCAAAAGTCCATTAAAAGAGAATTTTCCAACCTTATTTTGTAGGCCATCCAGAGACCTTATTTTAAGTTTATAGTTCTTTGACATTTGGAACAGTGTTGTGCTGCTGGGTGAACCAGGGAGTAAACTATTGCATGATTGTTAAATATTATATAAGAAGCAGCCATGGTCATGATTCAATCCATTTTAGATCAGAAACTATTCAATGGACTGTGGATTGAGATGGGGGATCCAGAATTATGGGCTTTTTCAGGGTGAAGGTTAATTGATTACTGTTACAAAACTGATTTGTGAGACAAAGACCCCATGCATAGCACCACCCATCACTTTTGTTCAGGCCTCCTTATGCTGAATGTCTCTTTAGGGCATTGAGTCCAGGACACACATCTCTTCTTTCCTGGTAATATTAAAAGACCCTGTTTGAAGGCACAGCCCTCTGAGAATGCAGTGTGTGTGTGTGTGTGTGTGTGTGTGTGTGTGTGTGTGTGTGTGTCTGTGTTCTGTGTGTGTGAATGATGCCCAAGATGAATTTTACATAGTCTCGTGGACTTCGCTGGGAAGGGGCCAGAACCATTGCTTGCCAAATCATGACTAGATGCCTCCAATCAAGTTTTCATGAGAAGAGACCTGACACTTCTGAAGCCCTGCAGCCATGGCTTCTGCTTTCCTGACAGGAAGCCTCCACTGAGGCCGGCCCTGAGCCCAGCTCGCTCTTCTGACTCCTGCTCCAATGGTCCTTCTCTTGGAGCCAATACAGCCGCTGCTGCTGCGAGTACACTGACTGTCATCCTCAATTAACCTGACAGTATACAGTCCTCCCAAACTCTCCTGGGACCAAGAGAAAAGAAGAGGCTTAGGGTGGGAAAGTAAAAAAGGCTTTTATGTTTCTGGCTTTTCCTACAGGCAAATCTCTTAGAAAATTGCTGTTTTATTGTTTCCAGGCACTGAGCTCATATTATACCAACTGAAACCTGGAAGGCTCTGTCAGCCCATCCATCAGCTTTTATGGGATGAAGACCTTTGAGCATCATGGGAATCATTCAACTGGTTGAAAAT
This sequence comes from Antrozous pallidus, assembly GCA_027563665.1. Lineage (NCBI taxonomy): Eukaryota > Metazoa > Chordata > Mammalia > Chiroptera > Vespertilionidae > Antrozous > Antrozous pallidus. Next base: position 81,435,369 of record CM050513.1, read on the forward strand.
GATAATGACATAGTCCACGTAAACACCGAATCTTCATGCTAGATGTTACCTTACAATTTCTCATTTCACATAAAAGTAACATAGAACTCAATTGCAACAGAAAAAAACCCCAGAAGGTGTGTGTGTGTGTGTGTGTGTGTGTGTGTGTGTGTGTGACATGCACGCACATGCATGCATATACCCATAGAATAGTGTCAGAGCCAAATGCATAGCGAATTTTCCAAAGGAAATTAAAATATAGTTCCTGTCAACCTTTCTCACATAAACCATTATTTCATCTCTGGAAATGTTTTTCTGACTATATGCAGTTCAGAATCATTACAGTCTTTACTGAAGTGATGAGGTATTCAATATTCCTCCACATGCAAATATATATTTTATTACTTAATTACTTGCTTTTAATTCATACAACTCAATAACATATACTACCTACAACTTAACTGGAAGATAAGAAAGAAACCCTATTAGTTTGTTCAATGTCTTTTTAACTTAGGTATTTATCACATTTATTTTACAAAGCCCCAAATGGGTTATGAAATATGATTTCACTGAGTGGTATTCATCATTGTAAGGACAAAAAACAGGATAGACAAATTAGACAAATAAAAATGAAGGATACCCAGTTAATTTGGATTTTCAGAAAATAACAAATAATTTGAGGTATAATCAACAATGTTGCCTGGAGCATACAGTAATTTTTTTATCTGAAATACAAATGTAAATGGCCATATTGTATTTTATCTAACATACAAATTTAAATGGCTATCCAGTATTTTATCTGGAAATTCTACCAAGAGATAAATTTTACCCAAAATGCTTCTAGAGTATGTTTCACATCAGTATGTATTGAACACGCTAGCTTGCCCTTTAGAAACTAAGCACTCCTTAATCTAACCGCTTGGATGTCAGCAAGGAAAATATTAAGGAGGAACCGAAGAACAGTGAAGGCTGACTGTGTTGTCATTACTTTTCCAGGTTGTCACAGTCAATTTGCCACTCTTTATTTTTTATTCTATTTTTAAAATAATGAACACTGACAGGTGTTGTGTTTTTTTTTCTCTTAGAGAGACTTCTGGACCACAGTAAATTTCTTAATTACTCTGAAGGATAAACATGAACATTTATATAGGTCAATCAGTGTGAGAAAAAAAATACAATTCATGCTGATGTTTGAAATTGTTGTAATTGTGTCTGAAAATTAAAAAAAAAAGATTTCTGGGAGAAAAGGGGGACAGCCCTCCCCCTTTTAGTGTCAACAATAAAAAATAAGATTTCTAAATTAAGCAAAGGACATTTAGTATCAAAGAGGGTATCTTGAATTTGATATTTAAATGCTTTTCATTAACTCTAGGTAAAAAGTTTTCTGATAATAGTCTTCATCCCCCAAATTACTATTTCTAGTTTTCTACTATGAAAAATGTAAGAATATAAAAATGTGCTTTTTAAATTACTATTATTTTAAACATATTTCAATATCTTTTTGTGGCAAGATGAGGTTCTGAGTGAAGAAGGAAGTCTGATGTCAGTCACAGACAACCTGAGCTTGCACTTGCATAACCAATAGAGATGACATTACAGTTCTGGACCCTCCTTTTTAGCCATCCTCTGACCAGTCCTGAGGTTGGCCACAAAAACAATCTTGCTGCAGATGTATATGGCTAGAGATCTGTAATCGCTGGATGATTCGGTTATCTTAAAATGAGAGTTTAGAGATGAACAGAATCTAGCTTTGATGCTTCTTTAATCAAATGGCATTGACTGCACTTGAAATTGTGGGAATCCACACTATGCAATTGCAATACACATAAAGAATAAGGGCAGGAGAATGGTTAGCCTTTGTAGAATGCTTTGAAGTTATAATCCTAAACTAGTGAACCTAATCCAAGGATAATTCTCCTAGTGTCCATTTGTGTCTCACCTTGGAGATCCAGACACCACCTCCTTTAGGTTAGAGATGGATAGGTCTACCTATCTCATGCATCACAAGTTGTTAAAAATGCACAGGCACTACCTAGGTTAACTCTGAAGCAATTGAAAGGATTACATTGTCTAATACTATCTGTTTTGCAGTGGAAGTGTCTTTTAATATATTTTTACTAAAGGCCCAGTGCACACAATTCATGCATGGAGTGGGGTCCCTCAGCCCAGCCTGCACCCTCTCCAATCTGGGACCCCTTGGGGGGTGTCCAACTGCTGGTTAAACCAGCAGTCAGATGTCCCTCTCACAATCTGGGACCACTAGCTCCTAACCACTTGCATGCCTGCCTGCCTGCCTGATTGCCTCTAACTGCCTCTGCCTGTCTGCCTGATTGCCCTAACCACCTCTACATGCCAGCCTGATAGCCCCCTAACTGTCCTCCCCTGCCGGCCTGATCATCCACTAACTGCTTGCTCCCTGCTGGCCTGATTGTCCCTAACTACTTGCTCCCCTGCTAGCCTGATGGCTCCTAACCACCTCTGCATCAGCCCCTGCCACAGTGGCTTTGTCCAGAAGTCAGATAACCAGATGTCCAGTCAACCTGGCCTAATTAGCATTTTACCCTTTTGTTAGTATAGATTGATTTCAGAGAGGAAGGAAGAGGGAGAGAAATAGAAACATCAATGATGAAAGAGAATAATTGATTGGCTGCCTCTTGCATGCCACCTACTTGGGATCGAGCCCATAACTCGGGCATGTGCCCTGACCAGGAATCAAACTGTTCATAGGTTGATGCTCAACCACTGAGCCATGCTGGCCAGGCTGGAAATATCTTTTATAACTTTGGCAAAGTTAAGTAATATATTTCCAACAATTTTCCTAATTTTATAATCTCCACTATAGGGTGGTGAGTATAAAATGTGGGTAAATCTCCAGAGTATAGTTCATCCTTCATTTTGTAAGTTGCTGGGCACATATTTCAATGAAATATGACCCTTAGATTGTACAAGGTTCTGAAATATATGAAAGTCTCTAAAAATCACCCGATGGTCATAAATCAGGTTTGTGATAAACAAGTAAAGGCTAATGTCCACATGTAAAATAGTACTCAGGGAGGGTACAGACACTGTTAGGGAGACAGGGTTGCTTAACATGACCAGAATATGCCAGTTGTCTTTTCCTGACAGAGTTGGGCAGAATGCACAGTGAAGCTGAGAAATTCTCTGAGGATAGCAAGTGTCAAAAAGAGAGTTCCAATATTTACTTCTACTTCAGTGTAGAAATAAACTGTACTGTAATTATTTTTGCAGGATTTTTATGTTTTGGATAAGGGTCCAGTGTTGTATAACTGGAGGGAAGGGGTAAAAATATGAAAGACTAAGGTGTCTGCGGGCATTAAAGTTACCTACCACTGGGGTCTTTGGTTGATTTTGAGAGAGATGAGTAAACACAAGCAGTAGAATTTATTATCAACTTTGTAGTACTATTGTTATAAGAAAACTGAATTTGCCCTTAATAGTTAATAACAATTCTTATTAACAGAAGGCAGGTGCTACTTTACTTAACTTGTAAAGCCATCACCTCATTTTTCTTTTGTTCTGAGAACATCACAGAATGTTTGGCCCAATCCAGTGGTGTATTAAGGAAGCCATTTCCAATTCTCACCCTTGCTTGAAAGCCAACCCTCTATCCCCAGCTTTAGGCCATGCACAAAAATGAGGGTAATGCAGCAGTAGCGACTGCCTGTGGATCTACACAGAGTGTTGTCAGGAGGAATTGAACAGATGATTTCAATTAATATCAACTTAGTCATTATTAAAAATGCAGCAGAGATGACCCCAGTGAATAAGCCTTGCCCCCACCTCTTATGTTTTCTATTGTCCCTCTTCTGTTTGAAGGAATCATGGACAGCTAGATCCTTTTCTGAACACTCCACTCATTCTTTTAGAGCTAGATCTTAGCATCTAAAGAACCTACTATGTTCAAGCTGATTTTGGTTCAGGGAAGCTGGGATTCCTAGCTCCTACTAGTATTTTAAATTCTTAGTCAATTTCTGTATGTGTTTTTTTCCTCTGGGGACTTAGGGATATCCTTTTAAAAATATATTTAATTGAGTTTTTAGAGAGAGGAAGGGAGAGGGATAGAAAGTCAGAAACACGATGAGAGAGAAACATCAATCAGCTGCCTTTTGCACACTCCCTACTGGGGATGTGCCCGCAGCCAAGGTACATACCCTTGACTGGAATTGAACCCTGGGACATTTTAGTCCGCAAGCCGATGCTTTATCCACTGAGCCAAACTGGTTTTGGCTGGGGATATCCTTTTGTTTAAAATTTATCTGCTCCTCATCCTATTTTAGTGAACTTATTTTTAGAAGAACTTATATTTGGTGTTGGGAGCAGAGCAGAAAGATGTGTCAGGATAGGGGACTTTGAAGAAAAGGGGAAAGGATCCTAAAGAGACTGGGAAATAGAAGGAGTTGGCAGCTGGAGGCAAAGGAAGAAGGGCGGGGAGTAGGAAATGACAAGATTTTAGTGGAACCAAAAGGTCTTAAGTTTTTTTTCACATTTTTCAATTTTTCATTAGCTTTGCACACGCGCACGCGTACACACACACACACACACACACACACACACACACACCACAACAACCTTTAGTGAACCTTTTCAGAAGTAAGAATTTTTGTTAAATGTTTCTTCCCACTAATAAAAGGTAAAGAATTGAATATTAGAAATCGTTTTTGCCCTTTTGCTCTAAACTTTCTCTAAGGTGAATAATTTTAATCATATTAAAACTTCATCAGACTTGCCATTTACATTCAAAATCATCTTTAGTCAAATCATAACATTTTGTAAGATGTGCAGAAGAATTTAGCTTATACTGCTGAAGGCAGTAGGCTGGGGGGTGTTAATATGGTCCTGTTAGAGTTGACAAATAAGTCACAGGTGTTGCTTTTACACCTCTTTTCTCAGGCCCCCACTCAGAATTCAACCATCTCTGACTTCAGGCCTTTCTGCCTCCAACGGATGGAGATTTGGAAATTTCACCTCCCAGATCAACCCTCATGAACACTAAGATTGGACAGAGGGAAAAATAGAATGTGTGAGTTTTCCAGGTGGTGACCCAAAATACAGGTTTTTTTGAGGGACATTGGCCTGACAAGGCTTTATAATTGTCAGTGGTCAGGACCAATATTGAAATATAGTGACTGGTGTTTACATAAGTCAATTTTAGATTGGACTTAACTAAAGGGGTTTGTAAGACTCCTCCTCCTCCCCCCTTTTTAAAAATCATTGATGTCCTGATGCTGCTGCTAAGAAATATTGCCAGCACACCTATGTAAGGTGGGGTTTTAGGGTGGGACTAGGGCAGAGTTGGCAAACTTATGGCCCTTAGCATGCATGGCTACTACTCTTTTCCTAGCAGGTGGTCAGCAAACTCATTTGTCAACAGAGCCGCAGTTTCTCGACTACTGCTCTAGCCTGTGGAATGTGTTGACAATCAATCATCATCATTTTTTGAGCTCTATTTTTTATGCTTTATTCCAGATAAACACTATCAATAGATAATATTGGTTTTTGAGCCTTTACTGTGTGCCAGGCACTTTTTTCAATAGTTTATAGAAATTAAGTCCTGCAGTCCGCGTATCACTGCCCCGGGACTCACAGCATTCGGGCTGCACAGCCCTGAGCTTCATCACTGTGCTTTCAGGCCTCTGGTCATCGTTAGCACAGAGCTATAACCAGCGCAGGTTGTTGAAATGCTGAAATACTTTGTAAGTACTGGTTAGGGTGGGTCCCTCTGTGCCTCAGCCTGGCCCCTCCCTGGGGGACCACCTTTCCTGACTCCCTAACAATAAAGAGTTTATGCCCAACACAGAGGAGAGTTTCCAGAAGCAAAGCAAGCTCTGTTCTAGTCAGTGATGGCCAGTGCCCAGGCCTCCCGAGTTGTTAAATATGGAACTTTAAATATCATCTCTTGATGTGACCCTTTTCAATCTTGGCTCTATGAATATTCACTATCAACATTATTCACATACCATGTTATCCTATCTAACAAAGGGAATATGCTAAGTGACCCTCACACTGTCACAAAGATGGCGGCACCCATAGCCAATACGGAAGGAATATGCTAATTGACTGCCCCACCCTAAAAGATGGTCACACCCACAGCCACAAGATGGCAGCACCCAGTCCCATCAGCCCTGGCAGGATGGTAGACATGCAGCAAGGCCGGGCCCACCCCCAGGCAGGCCTGGCCTTGCTGTGCACCTTCCTCCAGAGTTCCCTAGTCCCCTCAGCCCCCTGGCCACCCAAGGCCACCCAAGGCTCAGGTAACCAGGGCCGGCTGAGGCTTGTGCTGTCGGCAGTGGCACCAGCAGAGGTGTGATGGGGCTTCACCTTCCCCTGATCCTTGGGTTGCCTCCTGCCCCTGAGGGCTCCTGGACTGTGAGAGGGGGCAGGCCGGGCTGAGGGACCCCCGCTCCAGTGCATCAATTTTCATGTACTGGGCCTCTAGTCTATAATAATAAAAGGGTAATGTGCTAATTAGACTGGATGTCATTCCAGATGTCCTTCCTGACAAAGCCAGGGTCCTGCAGGTGGCCTGTGGGAAGCCAGCCCGGGTCCCGGGTGCCTGCAGGTGGCCTGTGGGAAGCCAGCCCGGGTCCCGGGTGCCTGCAGGTGGCCTGTGGGAAGCCAGCCCGGGTCCCGGGTGCCTGCAGGTGGCCTGTGGGAAGCCAGCCCGGGTCCCGGGTGCCTGCAGGTGGCCTGTGGGAAGCCAGCCCGGGTCCCGGGTGCCTGCAGGTGGTAGAGGAGGGAAGCCCAGGTCCTGGCTGCTGGAGGGAATCTGATGCCAGCAGCTGAGGGAAGGAAGGCCTACTCTTGTAAGAATTTTTGTGCATCAGGCCTCTAGTTTTAAATAACTTCAATGCACACTTTGTACTATAATAAAACCATATCAAAATATAGAAAATATTTGTAAAAAGTAAACACCTGACAACATTACTCTTTTCTAATGAACTCATGTTTATCTAAACCCCTTTCTCATCACTAACCAAAGCTAATTTTCCATTGATAATATCATGCTAATGTTGCTTTCTTAATCACTTTCCAAGAATACTAAAATTGGGTATTTTTCTATCTTATTTTTTTTAGATATCAACTATCTGACTCCAAATTTCTCAGTGGAATGAAATTTCACTTTTATATTCTAATTTCTGATTCACACTTTCCTGTTTGGATCAATTTCCCAGTTCATCCCTGAGCTGTGTCTTATTATCAGAAGCTGCTGGGTACCTTTGAGATATCCCAGAACCAGAGACCCTGCACAGAGCAGGCAGTCAGCAAAGGCTAGTCCCACCAAAGCCCAGCAAAGGTGAGGCTTGTCCAGGGAGTGGGTGCTGGAGCCCCTTCTGCTCTTGTCTATCTATACCTCCCCTATACTCTAAAACTCAGTTACATTCCAGGACTTGGATTTTCTGGCTCTTGTATTTGAACAACCACTGGCAATATCTCTTAGGACTCTGGCTGCTGATCCATTCTCTGTCTCAAGTCCTCCATCCCTCTTTCTGCTGCAGATCCTGCCTCATGACAGCTCCCTCCCATCACTGACCTAACCAGGCCTGAGCTCCATTTTTTTTTTTTTGCCAAGCCCCATGGGGCAGAGCTAGTTTCTTCTGAGATGTAAATTAAACACTGTAAAGTTTCCACTTAGTTCAAACCCCTCTACTGAAGCTGGGCCAACAGGGTGGTGAATTGAATATGAAAAAGACCAGCTGCATGATGACATTCAGGCATTTATAAAAAGAGAGCCACTTAACAGTAGTTAGGAAAACAACAAAACATGTGTATTAAAATGTGTCGTCTATTCACACTGTAAGAGTGAAGAGAAGTGATGTCAAATTGTAACTATTGAATAATGTGAGAAGGAAGAGAAACTCCGGGAGGAGAAACTATAGCGTAAGGAACTGTGAACTTCCCTCCTCTGGAGGTTATGGAGGGACTGCAATAGTTTTAGACAAAGCTGTCTGGAGGACGAGCTCTGACCTTCTGCCTTCCAGAAGGAAAGCAGCTGGAAAATGGTTCTGAATCAAAAATCAGGATTAGCATCACTCAGTAGAAGTAACAATGTAGAAAGCAAATCCTGTATCTAAGATAACTGTTGCCTGCCTCCAGAGTGTGAATGTATTCAGTTTCAGAGGTTTATAAAATGTGGTAAATGTGTTACTTTCTATTTTGAAGTGTTGAACATACTCGTAATACACATTGTCACAGGCAAAGGAAAATAATATATTGGCCTCCAGGACATCCTAACATATAGCTTTTAGAAATCCTGTCTTCTTTCCATTTATGAATGCTTTTGAACGTTTATTCATTTCATTGATTAATCAGTATCTGATTTGTTGCTGTGAGCAAGCGATATCCTAAGCTCTGGGGACAGAGAGATCAGTGCTGGACCTGCTCTTGGTAATTTAAATATATACTTTATTGGTTTTTTTACAGAGAGGAAGAGAGAGGGATAGAAAGTCAGAAACATTGATGAGAGAGAAACATCGATCAGCTGCCTCTTGCACAACCCCTACTGGAGATGTGCCCGCAGCCAAGGTACATGCCTTTGACCAGAATCAAACCTGGGACCCTTCAGTCCCAAGGCCGATGCTCTACCACTGAGCCAAACCGGTTTCAGCTGCTCTTGGTAATTTAAAGCCCAGGGAACATGACTTACAGAAAAATATTATAAAGCTGTAGCCTTTCTATTGTAAATCAGAGGTATTACTTAAAACTTTCTGTTTTCATTGTCTGAGGTGATTTATTTGTATTTATTGTCTCCACTAAGTTTATCCATATTCTTTACTCCACTGCTGCCTTGTGTACCATTTTTGGAAGAAAACAAGAGAGCTAAGTTTTGTCTTTCTACTCTGACTACTTGGAAACCACACCACTGTCTTTTTGGAAAAAATATATTTTATTGATTTTTTACAGAGAGGAAAGGAGAGGGATAAAGAGTTAGAAACAGTGATAAGAGAGAAATATCGATCAACTGCCTCCTGCACACCCCCTACTGGGGATGTGCCTACAACCAAGGTACATGCCCTTGACTGGAATCGAACTTGGGACCCTTCAGTCCACGGGCTGATGCTCTATCCACTGAGTCAAACCGGTTAGGGCACCACTGTCTTGTTAGGGGTTTCTTAAGAAGGAACTGGCTGGTCAGGCTGGCACAGCTCAGTGGCTGAGGGTCGACCTATGAACCAGGAGAGCATGGTGTGATTTCCGGTCAGGGCACATGCCAGGGTTTTGTGCTGGATCCCCAGTAGAGAGTGTGTAGGAGGCAGCCAATCAATGATTCTTTCTCATCATGATCTCCCTCTCTCTCTCTCTCTCTCTCTCTCTCTCTCTCTCTCTCTCTCTCTCTCCCTCTCCCTCTCCCTCTCTCTCTTTCTCTCTCTCTCTCCCTTCCTCTCTGAAATCAATAAAGATATTTTTTTTAAGAGTGTGTTACTAAGAAAACAAAAACAAAAAGGACTGGCTGAAAAAATTGAGTGTTTGTTAGTATTAACCCTTTTGGCTTAGTTGCCTTTCTTTTAAAAAAAAAAATGTGTGTGTGAAAGTGTGTGTGTGAGTGACATAACATGACACACCTGTAGAATGTGCATTGTAAAGCCTAATGACTAATTCCTAATTTGTGCTCTTCCCAGACAATTTTATGATTCAGAACACTTGCAATCCATGGAACCTTTCTTCATTTACATGTTGTTGAGGTCATATATTTTCCTCTTCTCTTACTTATTTATTTATTTATTTTAAAAAAGCTTCATTGAGAGGTCATTTACATACCATAAAAATTGCCCTTTTAAAATGTACAATTCAATGGATTTTAGTGTACTCTCAGAGTTATGAAACCACAGCCACAATCTAATTGTAGAACGTTTATTTCAGTGACTCTAAAAAGAAATCCTGTATTCATTAGCAGTCACTCGCCATTACCCCGTTCCCCAGGCCTTGGCAAGCAGTCTCTACTTTCTGACTCTATGTTAGAAAGCAGGTAGTTTTCAACTAGGTGCAGTCACGTATGACCATAATTGCCATTTAAATTGCATTCTCTTTTCTTCCTCTATCTCTGTGCTTTTATCTGAAGTCCTCTCTGTTGGAAGACCCTCCATTTGCATTTTCTTATAACAGGCTTCTGGTGATGAGCTCTTTTTGTTTCTGTTTGTAAGTCTTCAGCTTTACTGAGATGAAGCTCCCTGGAAACTGGGTTGGAGTCAGAAGCACTGGCTGCCTTCCAGTTCCTGTGTATTTCTAGGATGCCTTTTGCGAGGTCCCCTCGCCATGCACAGGATGGGTTACCAGGGAACCCTGGATTGCAAGTGTTTTAACCTTCTTCTTCCCTGGACCAAGTCAACACTTAGCTCAGCCTCTCACTCATTCCGAGGGCACAAAGGGCTGGCTACAAATGCTGTGCTAATCCTTTATCTTTTCCTGCCCTGGTACTTCTCTACTGTTAATCATCTGATGTTATGAGGCAAATGTTGTTTAATCTGGTTTTCTATGTGGGGGGGGGGGTGGAGAGAGAGAGAGAGAGAGAGAGAGAGAGAGAGAGAGAGAGAGAGAGAGAGAGAGAGATTTGATTGGAATCATCTAGTGCCCATTTATAGGGTGAGAAAGTCAAGTCCCTCTCACTTTTTCATGCCACGAATTTCCTATTTTCCCCAGGGTTAGTTAGCATTACAAGGATATTAGTTCACTATCTTCTACCTTAGAGTTACAACAAGTAGAGCCTAGGAGCCTAAGCTCCAGACCCGCATCCTTAAAGGAAAGAAACAAATCCCAGGTTTCCTTAAAAATTCTGGGGGAAAAAATCTTTAGAAAAATGTCTTTTAATCACCTTTCTATATTTTTCTTAATTTCCACCATAGACTCCAATTCACAAGAAAACCTAAAAGTTTTTAACACAGAGTGAGGAAAAAAGGATTAACACTAGCCATAAAATAGCCTAATAATATTTTTCACAACCATGGAAAAATATGAGCATTTTCCTATGAAGTGATGGTTAAAAACTTATGTCATATAATGTTAAAGCTTAAAGTTTTGGAAAGAAAAATTATTAAGCTTTCTTTGAGAAGCAATTTGATCCTGCAGTCAAATTAGACACAACAGAGCAGCTGGTGACTCGTGGGCGATGGAGGTTCTCTGGAGCCAGGAATAGGGAAGGTTTATAATTTTGGTGCCATAATTGCAGGGAGGCAACAGTAAGCAATATAGACTATGGTTGTCCAGAGTAAATTCAGGGTAGGCTGATAGCCACAATTCTCATTATAAATGAATAATCAATCAAGAACTGGGAAGTGGTTATCTAATAGTTGTTTGATAACATCTTTTCTATTTTTCAATAATGGAGAGAAATAGGAGAAGCAAAAAATTATTGAGAGCAAAGAAAGAAACATCATCATCATCAGCATCTTTATCATAGTTACTTTTACTGAGCACACTTACATGTGTCAGGTACTCTTCAAAGCTCTTGACTTCACTTATTTAGTATTCTCAGTTGCTTTCTGAGATACTTTCACAGTTGAGAGAACTGGAGCCCAGTCTAGTGGTGATTTGGCAGAGAAAATCCCCGTCCTCTATAAACATCTGGACAATAAACCATTTGAAGCAAAATAGAGCCATCAGTTCAGGAACTAATGAGTAGCTGGAGTGTCAAAATTCTGCTACTTCTAAGGAACACAGATGAAATAGAATCTTCCTTTATTCATCAACAAGTAACTTTCAATTTTGAAGAAGATTAAAAACTCAGGATTAGATTTAGTGATGATGAATTATAGCTAAAACTGTATCAGTCATCAGGGCACTTATTTGTGCCTACATTATTAACTGTCTTTATAAATGGCTCCTGTAGCCTCTTAAATGGATTTTTAAAAATATTTTCTAAGCATCTAAATATTCATGTAAATACTCTAATATGGCAATAATCTTTAGATGGTGATTTTCATTTATCTTATCATATATTTGCAGGATAGAATACTTATGGAAAATTATGATAACACCTCTTTATAACTGTTCTCTGAATTTTGGGCCAAGTATGAAGAAAAATAATTGAACATGTCTATAAATACAACTGGGTCAGCAAATGATGTATTACAGGACACTCTTTCTTAGAAGATAGGTATAATGCTTATTTTCTTTTAAAAAATTATCAGATAGATAAAATTCTGTCTTAATCCCTCACACTGTATATGAGGGAAAGAATGAAATCACTGAACACATGGGAAATGAAAAAGACAGAGTAGGTGAAACAGACTGTGAAGCAAGAGTCTGCTTCTACTTTGTCTTCTGTAAAACTGGAAAGGCCACAGTATTCAGCACTTATCCAAGATGTGCAAAGAAGACTTAAAATTATTTATAAACAACACCACCACCACAACAGAAAACGCTGGCTGTCTCATTCACAGAAACAGGGCCAAAAATAAAATCTAAAAGACAGCTTTCATTTTGTTGCTAAGTCACAGTAGGGTCTGAAAAGTTTCACATGTATCCCTCACATATGGAAAAACAGACCAAGAAATAAGACTTAGAAGCACAATGAGAAAAGATGAGCGATAGTCATTTGTTGAGGGTAATTATTTATTTCCAGATATAATCTTTACTTGGCAAAGAAAAACTGGCATGGTAGGTTCTCTAACTTCTTTATAACACAGAATGCCAATGCTGTCATTGACCTATGGCAGGTATTTCATTAGATCTCTTGTGCCCCAAGCCCACCAAGTTTGGCTGTCTTCAGACCATTGTGTGCAACAAGTGCTCAAACTAGCTTGGAAGGACTACTCTCAGAAGCAGGTCTTATTTCATGGATGTGCAACTTGCACAGTCACAGAAGGCCCTGCTCTTAGAAGGACTCCACTCCTAGTTTAATTCTCTACAGTCTTGAAGTTCTTCACAATTTTTGAACCAGGGGCCTCTTTATTCTACAGTTTTTATTTTACATTGGGTCCTCCAAATTGTGTAACTGGGCCTTCTAAAGAGAGGGGAGGGGGAGTGGACCTCAGGACCATCTGCGAGGCTGATGAATTCCTTAGCGACATCATTTTTTATAATCTCACTAAACAAAAATAAATGTGGCACATTAAATTAAATACATTAAAAATGTTCCTGTATGGCAAAGAACATCAAAACTTAACACTGGTGACTGTAATAAATATTTTATATAGACCGATCAAGCTCTTCAGCTTTTCTCGTGATTTGTTCTCTCTTCTCTAAAACAGTCATTAGTTTTGAGCTTCATCATCTACAGACTGACAACCACATAGGAGTTTCTGAAGGTCACTTTTCAGCAGTTCGCATGTTTGCATGCAGTGGCTCCAGGTTTTTAGGGTTTCCTCTTTCTTCTTTTCCCTCCCCTCCCCTCCCCTCCCCTCCCCTCCCCTCCCCTCCCCTCCCCTCTCCTCCCCTCCCTTCCCCTCTGCTCCTCTCCTCTCCTCCTTGCTTCCTTTTCTTTCTTGTTTTGTTTTATTTTTGTAGTCTTCCCCCAAAGATTTTCAATGGGCAAAATGAAGAGAATTTAACATTATAACTTTGGGGGTATCTATTATTTCTTCCATTCTTCTTTAAGAAAATAGCTATCCAGTTTTTTTGTTTGTTTGTTTTCTGTTTTGTTTTGTTTTTATTTTTAAAGTAGAAAAATCATTTGAGCACAATTTCAACAAGAGTCCTCACTTTTGATACCAAATGCAAATTTGGGGTGGGGGAAGGGAGTTCCCCCAATCACCCTCAGTTTAGATAATCTGCTAGGCGTTACAGACTCACTGAAAGCTGTTATTACAGGAATGCTACAGGGGAAGGATACAGATGAGAAACAGCCAAGGAAAGAAGCACACAGGGCAGAGTCCAGAAGACATACCAAACACAGAGCTCTTGCTGTCTTCTCTGCATGAAGTCAGTATGTGTCACCTTCCTGGCATTTATGTGTGACAATATGCAAAGAATATTGCCAATCAGGGAAGGGCACATGAGCCTTTGGTATACAGAGGTTTTACTGGGGCCCATCACATACTTCTTTTATTCTGACCCTTTAGTCATTAGCCCCTTCCACAGGTCAGGCTAATAAGTTCAGTCTCCAGTTCTCCCGGAAGTCAGAACTGAGATGCCATCATAAACCACACTGTTAGACTGTCCAGTGGCCAGAGCCCCCAGTGAGCAAAGACATTTCTGTCAGACAGGACATTCCAGGGGCTTAGATATTATATCCTAGTAGTCAAGGATAATGACCAGACCTCTCTTAAGATAAGGTTAATTGTTCACCACACAAGTATAATGACTCCCCCTCCTTTACCCCCCCATCCTTTACTTACCACTCAAATTCAAAATTATCCTATATAATAAAAGCTCAGCGACTGAAATGGTGAAACAATAAGAATGACCAGAAACCAGAAAGACCACGACCCTTTGCCCTGCCCCTGAGGGAGTGGTTAGGGGTGATCAGGCAGGCAGGCAAATGTTTAGGAGTGATCAGGCAGGCAGGCGAACAGTTAGGAGCCAGCTCCTGGCAGTCAGACATCCTGCGAAAGGTCCCAGATTGTGAGAAAGTGCAGGCTGGGCTGAGGGAATCCTCTCCCCATCCCATGCACAAATAGCATGCACTGGGCCTCTAGTAATACCAATAATGGCCCATCTGATTTCATCTGATAGTATGCTAGAGTCCACTCATAACCAGTTCACAAAAACTGATCCTATATAATAAAGAAGTAATATACAAATTAAGCATCACTCCAACACATAAGATGGCTGTTCCTATGTGGACACAAAATGGCCTGCCACAAGATGGTTGGCAAGGGAGAGCAGTTGTGGGTGATCAGGCTAGCAGGGGAGGGCAGTTAGGGGTGACCAGGCCTGCAGGGGAGGGCAGTTGGGGGCAACCAGGCCAGCAGAGGAGGGCAGTTAGAGGCAATTGGGCTGGCAGGGGAGCAGTTAGGTGTCAATCAGGCTCACAGGGGAGTGGTTAGAGGGTGATCAGTATGGCAGGCAGAAGCAGGTAGGGGTATTCAGGCAGATAGGGAGGTGAGCAATTGGAAACCAGCAGTCCTGGATTGTAAGAGAGATGTCCGACTGCCCATTTAGGACCCATCCTGGTTGGATTGGGACTAAACGGGCAGTTGGACATCCCTCAAGGGGTCCCAGATTGGAGAGGGTGCAGGCTGGGCTGTGGGACACACACACACAAACACACACACACACACACACACCCTCCCCGTGCATGAATTTTGTACACTGGGCATTTAGTTGTTAAATATTTAGGAATTTTGTAAGCTTATGTTAAACACAGCCATTATTAAAAATAAGTTATATAAACTTAATGATTATTTAAATTAGATTTAACAAAGATAATGCTCAAAACTCATCATTTCTAATAATGTATTATATTTTCCCATTAATATGCTCTCAATCTAATTTACAGCTACTATGTCTATATGATGAAATATTGTAGAATGATACTACTGTGCATCTCTTCCCTCTGTGTTAAGTGACATTAGAGTGGTAGTGTTGTAGGTGGCAGGAATGCACCAGATATTAGATTGGTGGGGTCAGGGCAGACCAGGGCTCAGCAACCTAGGCTGATTTCTGGCTAGGAAAGAATTCAGAGCCAATACCCACATTATAAGAGAACATTTATTAGGTAAATCACAGAGCTAAAAAAGTAATTCCTAGAAGAAATGGGATTAGGAAATAAGTTATAGAGGTAAAGGAAGGGCCCTTGGAGCTTGGGAGTGAGGAAGCTAATGGAAAAGTGCCTGAGAGGGTGGGGGTGGGGAAAGGCACTGACATGCTCCCAAGAGGAAGAGCTTTTAGGGGAGGTGCCAGAGGAAGATCTTAATAGAATATTCAGCAGCTTTCCAGGAGTATCCTTTTACTCTTGTCTGTCTAACTGCCTACCACAATAGCATGAAATTGACCATGGTAAGAATATTTACACAATGAAATTCAGGAAATGCTATTAGTCAGGGTTTATGTTGCTCTTCTTTAATTGTGAGAAGCATCTTTCTGCTGATCTGATACTGAAGCGGTTAAGAGTAGACTGTGACAACCCTGGGATAAATGTCTGTTAAGTTATTTAAAATTATAAATCATGGTACTTCTAGAGCTGATGATTCTAATGGAAAACTTTTTTCTTAAAAAAATTAACTTTATACAAATCATTTTAGTGTAAACCTGCATTTAATTTTAATTTATGCAATGGAATTTTAGTGTTTCCTCTGACATTTTCAATACGTTGTGGAGGCTATACTAATACCAGAAGTGACATTTTGATTTGTATATAACTAAAATGTAAAACAAAGATATATATATATATATATATATATATATATATATATACACATATATATATATATAAAATTAAGATTTCATTTATTTGAAAATACTGTTTTTTTCTATTGTGTACAATAATCTTAAATTTTACGTCTGTTTCTAAAATTATATACATTTGCTTTGCAATGCAGTTTTCCAAACCAGAGACTTTAAACTCTTTGAAAAAATCTAGTTAAGTATTTTATTTGCTTTATTGCAATGTACATGTATTTGTTGTTTTTTTTAAATATATTTTTATTGATTTTTCACAGAGAGGAAGAGAGAGGGATAGAAAAGTCAGAAACATCGATGAGAGAGAAACATTGATCAGCTGCCTCTTGCACACCCCTGATGGGGATGTGCCTGCAGCCATGGTACATGCCCTTGACTGGAATCATACCCAGGACCTTTGAGTCCGCAGGCCACCGCTCTATCCACTGAGCCAAACCTGCTCCGGCTACTTGTGTTTGTTTTTATCTTATAGTAATTTGCTGACCAAGTCCATTGCTTATAAGCCAGATATTATAAGATCACAATCAGTTTTTACTAGCCTTTTATTTAATTCTGTGCAGATGCCACAGAGATGGGCTCTGAGGATGGAAGGGGAAGCCAGTTTACCTCCATGAGGGGCCCCTCTTCTTTCCTGTGGCTGCTGCAACCAGACCACATGGCACCCCAGACTGTCCCTCACTTGCTGCAATAGGTGCTGGGCCAGCTTCTTTTTTTTCAAAATATATTTTTATTTATTTATTTTAAAATATATGTTATTGATGTCAGAGAGAGACAAAGAGAAACTTCAATGATGAGATAGAATCATTGATCAGTTGCATCCTGCACACCCCTCTCTGGGGATCGAACTGTGATCTCCTGGTTCATAGGTTGGTGCTCAGCCACTGAGCCATGCCAGCCAGACTGGGCCAGCTTCATAGAGTGCAGGCTGACTGCCCTGTAATAGATCCCATGGGTGGTGGGGATAAGGTATTTTAATTTTTTTGTTTTCTAGTTTTCTGTGTTTTATTTAAAATTTGTAATAGTTAAATAACTAAACAACAAAAATATTGTTAATATAAATTATGTTATCAGCTCTTTTCCTGTATTTCTGCCTTTGTAGTAATTTGAAATTGGTCTTATTAAAATAGCTATTTGCCCTTGATTTATTTTTAGTTGTGTCCTCATTTCTTTCAGAAATATGATCTATTTTAATTTGTACAAGGACTTAATCTGTATGAGCCCCAGAGAGGCACTTTGGTGATAATTTGTGTTAAATTGCTCTGAGTGGACAAAAGTGTCTTAGAAGGTAGCGTTGCTCTAATTATAAACCCTTTAAAAATAATCACAGACTAAATAACAAGAATTTGATCTAATTTCCTTTTGGGCCCTTGGCTAGTCAAGATGAGTGCTTTACCCACTCTGAGAGAAGCAGAAGGGATGATGGGCCTTTTACAGTATTTTCCTGTAGCACAGAGCAGTATTGAGTCAGAAATGACGGAGCTGCAAAGGACATGTTTAATTTCAAAAAGTATTTACTTATCGATTTGTCCTTAAAGGGACTTTGAAGTACCTCACTGTTTTCAAGTAAATTAATCCAAATTTCATTGTCTATACTAACTACAATTGAGATGCCACTGAACTTAGAGGGAATCTTAATGAATTCTCTGTTCTCAGAAATCTGGAATCCCTCTTAGAGGTTTCCCTTATGTCTTCCCCTTTCTATTTCTTTTCTGAGTCCCAGCTGTGATCCTTATTCTCTTTTTCCCATTATCATAGAGAAATTCGATTCCATTTCATCTTAAACAAACAAGCAAGCAAATAACATAGCTCAGATAAGAAGTGGGTGGGTAGAACTGTGCCTCTCACAAGGGTGAGTTTAGGGTGATTTGAGTGAGAAAAGTTCTGCTGTCTATAAAAATATATCAGTAAAGTTACTTCTTGAGAGTAAGACATTGTTTCTAGAAAGGCTTTATTAATTATAGGTAAGGATTGAAACATTGGCCTATTATGACTGCTATCATTTCAGCAAGAACAGCTTTCCTATCCAACTCAACTGTTAACTTAGAAAGTTAGACTTTGCCTATTGAACCTGAGTCGGCTCTTGCCTTCCTCCCTGAACATGAGCTTCAGTATCTGCTCTAACTTCTCCTCATAATACTGGATGCTGGATGCCTGCAGTCACTCAGCTACTGGGCTAGGCCAACTAGCAATGTGACCAGCATCTATGCAGACACCTGGGGCTCAGGCTCCCAGATTTCTGTCTCCCACTCCACAAATGCGTGGAGTGGTTGGAAGTCCAGGCATCTGGCTGTGGGGATGGCTGGGTGTCTGTCGGATATAGGGAAGCATCCAGAGCTAGGAGACTATATAATGCCTGAATGACCACCTGGCCTCCTTTCTAGGGAGGGTGAGAAACCTGGAGGCTGGTAATCAGAAACTGGAGATCAAAATTCGGGAACACCTGGACAAGAAGGGGCCCCAGGTTAGAGACTGGGGGCATTATTTCAAGACTATTAAAAGCTTGGATCTTTGCAAGTTCTGTGGATAATGCCTGCATCATTCTACAGCCTGCCTTGCTGCTGATGACTTCAGGGTCAAGTATGAGACAGAATTAGCCATGCACCTTTCTGTGGAGAGTGACTTCAATGGGCTCTGAAAGGTCACTGATGACATCAATATCACTCAGCCACAGCTGGAGACAGAGATCAAGGCTCTCAAGGAGGAGTTGATCTTCATGAAGACCCTGGAGGAGGAAATAAATGGTCTACAAAACCAGATTGCGAACTCTGGGTTGACTGTGGAGTTGGCTGCTTCCAAATCTCAGGACCTCAGCAAGATCATGGCGGACATCTGGGACCAGTATGATGAGCTGGCTTGGAAGAACTGAGAGGAGCTAGACAAGTACTGGTCCCAAGAGACTGAGGAGAGCACACAGTGGTCACCTCACAGACTGTTGAGATAGCTGCTGAGATAATATGGACCTGAGACATGCAGTCCAGTCCTCAATGAGAAATCTGTAGGCCAGCTTGGAAAACAGCCTGTAGGAGGTGGATACTTGCTATGCCATGCAGATGGAGCAGCTCAACGGGATCCTAATGCACTTGGAGTCAGAGCTGGCCCAGGAGTAAGAGGCCCTGATGAACATCAAGGTCACGCGGGAGACTGAGAGTGCCACCTACCATTGCCTGCTAGAAGGAGGGGTGGACTTTAATCTTAACGATGCCCTTGACAGCAGCACTTCATCAATCCATCCAAAAGACCACCGCCCGCAAGATTGTGGACACAAAAGTCCTAAGGTGGTAAAGGGAACAGAAGTGGGGCTCCCCCTTGGACAGGAGGCAAAAAAAAAGTTCAGAGGTCACTGAATATTAAAAAAAGTTAGACTTTTATGGTATTAACTTTAACACATACACACACACACAAGATTTAAGCATCTTTTTTTTTTTTGAGGTAAGGAGGAAAATTTAATAGCAGGTGGGGGTAAAACATGGGTTACTCAGGATCGCAGGAAAAGAACTTACATGTATCTATGCTTAAGGCTATGCTCTGAGCGCAGGGCTGTTCTATAAGGCATCAACAGCTTCTTGATTTGGTAGATTTTGTAAATAAAATTTGCCCATGGTTTGCTGAGGAGGAGACAGTAAATGTGGAGACATGGGAGAAGGTAGGGAAGCAACTTACAGATGGTCATATAGTTGAAGTTCCAGAGAATAGTCCTATCCCTACTTTAGGTCTGTGGTCCCTGATTTGGGACAATCTAGAGCGTACTCCCGAAAGGGAGTGGGAGAATGTGACCAGGAAACTAAGATATTGGAGGGTCACCACAAGCTTGCAAACATTGGTGGCTCCATCGCCTCCTCCAGTCCCTGGGGCTACAGCTTTGGTTGGGGAGAGCCCTCCGGACAATGTGCTGAAACATTCTTAATGCTGAAACAAGGACCCCCACCCTCAGCACACATACACTACTTCTGCTTTTCAGCACATTTGTCAGCAATATCAAATCTGTCACGAAACTGGTTTTCCTTACAACCCTCAAGGTCAAACAATAGTTGAAACAGCCTAACATATTCTTGAAATGGAATTAAAAAAACAAAAATGGAGACAAGGATGTTATGTGTCACCTCAAAAAAACTCAGTCATACTCTTCATAATTTAAATGTTTTGCAGAGGGTCATACGGCAGAAAATAAAGTTGTAGTATCCAAAATATACAAAGAACTCTTAAAACTCCACAATCAAAAGACAACCAAATAAGCTCTAGCTGGTGTGGCTTGGATGGGTATTGTCCTATACAACGAAGGGTTGCCGGTTCAATTCCCAGTCAGGGCACAAGCCTGGTTGCAGGCTCCATCCCGGGTAGTGGGCATGCAGGAAGCAGCCCATTGATGTTTTTCTCTCTCCTTCTCCATTCTTCTCTCTAAAAAAAATCAATTAAAATCGATTTTTTTTAAAAGACAACCAAATTAAAGAATGGAAATCATGAACAGACATTCTCCCAAGACAATAAATGGCAAAAATGCAGGTGAAAATGATACTCAAAAGACGGTAAACTCCATTAGTTATTAGACAAATGCAAATCAAAACTACAATGAGATACCACCGCATAACCACGAGGATGGCAATAATAAAAAACAAAGACATTAACAAGTGTTGCAGAGGATATGGAGAAATCAGAACCCTTGTAAATCACCAGCATGCAATGGTGCAGTTGCTGTAGCAGACACTTTGACAAATCCTCAAAACATCAAGCATAGTTACCTTATGGTTCAGAAATTCCAGTATAGGTATATATACCCAAGAGATCTGAAAACATATGTTCACATAAGAACTTATCTTCAAAGGTTCATAGAAGCATTATTCATAATAATAAACTAGACACCCAAATGTCCATCACCTCATAAATGGGTAAACAAAATGCAGTATAGCATTACAGTGCAACATTATGCACCTATACAAACAATACAGGCAGAGCACAGAGGATTTTTAGTGCAGTAAAAACATTCTGTATGATATTGCATTGATGGGTATCCAGGGTGGGGGGAAAGTAGGTTCACATTTATGACTATGCAAAACAGTTTATTCTTGTATTATTATTTGTTAACTATTGTTTTCTCAGAGGAACAGCTGTCAAGCTACTTTTGCCCCACCTTGTATGTCACTATACATTCAACCAAACTCATTCCCACAACACCAAAAGTGAACCTTAAGGTAAAATACGGACTTTGGGTGACAATGATGTGTCAATGTAGGTTCATCCTTGGTTAAAAATGTCCCCCTCCGGGTAGTGATGCTGAGAGTGGGAGAGGCTATGCATGTGTGAGGGCAGCAGGTATATGGGAGATCGGTATACCTTCCTCTGGATTTGGAAATAAACCTAGAACTGCTCGAAAACAAAGTCTTTTTTAAAAGGAATAAATGATTGACCTGTCCTGTAACACAGATGAACCTTGAAAACATTATGATATCTAAAAGAAGTCATTCAGAAAAAATCCTTATGTTGTGCCAAGTCGGTGTGGCACTGTGGTTGAGTGTCCACCCGTGACCCAGGAGTTCGTGGCTCTGATCCCAGGCAAGACACTGCCTAAATTGCAAGCTCAGTCCCCAGTTGGGAATGATCAGGAGGCAGCCGATCGATGATTCTCCATCATCACGGATGTTTCTAGCTCTCTGTCTCCCTTCTTCTCCCTGAAATCAATAAAAATATATTTTTGAAAAACCACATGTTGTATGTTCCCATTTTTAGCAAATTTCCACAATAAGCAAATCCTTACAGTCAGAGAGTCAATTAACTGTTGTTAGGTGATGGGCAGCAAAGAGAAATAAGTGTTACTAGTACGAGTCATGGGATATCATTTTGAGGGGATCAAAATATTCTGGAATGAGAAAGTGGCAATGGCTGCATAACAATGAATGTGCTAAAAAAACATTGAACTCTACACTATAAAATGCTGACATTTATGTATATGAATTGTGTTTCAAAAAAAAACCCTTCAAAATTAGGGAATAATGAACATTTTTCACCCTCACTGTTCGTGTAGGTCATGAATTCAGGAAGAAGTGAGCTAGGCGGTTCTGGCCCAGGATGTCACATGAGGCTTCAGTTGAGATGTCACTGGGGCTGCAGCCATCAGAATTCACTGGAGGTGCAAAATCCATTCCAAAGAGATGAACTCACAACAAGGCTGGCAGGTTGGTGCTGGCAGTTCCTGGGAGGACTCAGTTTCTTCCCACCGGGGCTTTTCCAGGGGCTGCTTGAGTGTCCTTGTGACTTGATAGATGACTTCTTAAGGCAGACAGTATTAGGTCAGCAAGCTGTGACTTCCCGGCCAGAAACGTGCCTTTCCTTGGGGAGGAGGCAGGATGGTGTGCAGCAGGGAGCCTTTTTAGGCGATGGGTGGGGAAGGATGAGGTAAAACAGGCTGAGTGCGAAGACTCCTTATCTCTAATGGCGGCAGGCCGGCTCCTGTAATGGTGGCAGGCCGGCTCCTCAGATTTAAGAATCTTTGATCAGCCCAGTACTCAGCACATTGTAGCATAAGGTCTCTCCCACTACCCTCCCTTACCCTCCCCTCCCTGTTCCTCCCACCCCCCACCTCTCCTCTCTCTTTCTCTCTCTCTCTCATCATGGAGAGAGAGAGAGAAAGAGAGAGAGAGAGAGAGAGAGAGAGAGAGAGAGAGAGAGAGAGAGAGAGAGAGAGAGAGAGAAATTGATGTGAGAAAGAACCATTGATCAGTTGCCTTCCTTCCATAAGCTCCCCCACTGGGAATCAAACTCACAACCCAGGTATGTGACTTGATGGGCAGTAAACTGGCAACCTTTTGGTGCTCAGGACTACACTCAGCCAAATGAGTCACTCCTGCGGGGCTACCTACCCTTCATATATTTTTATGAAATTAATGGCAGGCAAAGAGGAGAGGCTGTAGTGTGTTCAGGTGTGTGTAGTCTGGATATTAAAACTACCAAGGGTCAAAAGTTTTGATGTTAGGATAAAACATTACTCAGTCACTAATTTTTAAGTCACCAAAAAACAAAGTGTAATGGATGAAATGCATCCTGCCTTGGAATAGTTGTCTTAATTTATTGAGTTTTCAACTATTCAGATAGACCTTTAAGTAAAATAAATAAATAAATAAATTAGTGTGATAAAGAGTCACACAAATGCTGAGTCAGCAGTATAAGAACAGTATCTTTTATTTTACTTTTTTTTTTTTTAGGTCCATAAAACTTTTAAAAATTTTGGAGAGATGGGAATAAAATGGTGCAATTTGTATTTTAAGTTTTTCTGTCTGGATATATAAAATCCCAGGTAATCTCATTAACCACAGCAATTACCAATTTATAAGGAGACTCAAAGAGTTAACAGATTTTTCAAACCTGGTGAACTTCTAGTACTCATCACCTAACTTACTTAGATATTAAAATTAGTATTTTTTAAGAAGAAAACCTTTCATTAAATAGGAAAATTGGAAGCCGAAGCCAGAGGCCTAAACACAGGGGTTTGTTTTCTTTTGTTTTAAATCAATTGATTTAGCAGGAACAGAACAAACACGCCCACAGCCCAGGATATAATAATCAGACCCAAGAGACAAGCGTAGATGGGAGGAAATAGTAATTTGCTCAGTACCTCCCCTATTACTTCGAGAGTTTCAGGAAAAAAAAACCAAACCAAACCAAAACAAACCAAAACAAAAAAACCAACTAAAAACTACGAGAAAAATGTTTTAAAAGCCAATTCAGCGTCCAGACCCACACAAAAAATCGAACCTGGGACTTTTTATAAGTGCGAGCAGACCGATGGAGGGTAAAGGAAAACAGCCGGTGGCGTCTCTGGACAACCCGGGCAGGTGGGCAGGAAGCCCACGGCCATGGAGACCCTTTCTGCTGGTTTTCGGAAAGAGGCTTGGGAAACTCATTTCCCCGGGGTCCCCTCCACCCACGGCTGCAACTGCGGGACGCAGGGCCGGGTGGGGGACAGAAGGGCCCGGGAAGGGGATGCGGACAGGGGAGCAGGACGCGAGCGCGGTGCGGGCGGGACAGCATGGCCCACGTCCCCGGCGTCGGCGCTGCTGTTGTCCGGGGTGCTGAAACCGGCTCCCAGCGGCCACTTTTCTGTCTCAGGGAGGGGCGCGGGGATTTCCGGCCCCAGCTAAGGCCCCCTGGTCCCAGGTGCCACCAGATGAGGTCCTCCCCAGCCCCGTTAGGGTAAGGGAAGAAAGGGGATGGGGTTAGCATAGCCGGGCAGGGCAGGCGGGAACCCGCCTCTCCGGGCGGGCGGCTCAGCGCCGTGAGCCCCGCTCCACCTGCGTGCGAAGTCCCGCCGCCGGGGACAGACCGCGGCGGCCTGCCTGGCGCGGGCGGCGGGCGCTGGGGTGTGTGTGGGGGAGCGGCTCCAGTCCCGGGATGGGGGGGTGGTGGAGGCTAGAGCGAGCGGGGCATGCGCAGTGGTGCGGAGGAGGTGGCGATGGCCCGGGGAGGCGGGGGGACTGCTGTTTATTTGCAGCTGGGCCAACTCGGAGGCGCAGGCGGCGGCGGAGCGCGGGGCGCCGGCGGCAGGTCCAGTGCCCGCCGCATCATGCCCGAGCCCACCTCCAGGCAGCCGCCGCGCACCGCCGGGGCCCCGGCCGGGGAGGATGCCAGACGCCCCGGAGAGGCCAGGGCAGCGGTGGCGGCGCAATGGTGGTGACAAGCTCTGCCCGTGGCGGCGGCGGCGGGGACCGCGCGCCCTCCCGGCGGCGGGACTGCGGACTCGCGCCGGCCGGTGCGGCGGCGCTGCTGGCCGGGGCGAGCTGCCTGTGCTACGGCCGCTCCCTGCAGGGCGAGTTCGTGCACGACGACGTGTGGGCGATCGTGAACAACCCCGACCTGCGGCCCGGCACCCCGCTCCGCTGGGGCATCTTCACGAACGACTTCTGGGGCAAGGGCATGGCTGAGAACACCAGCCACAAGTCCTACCGGCCGCTCTGCGTCCTCACCTTCAAGTGAGTCCCCGGCTCGCGCTCGCAGCGGCTTCCATCTCTGCACTTGTCCAGCGCGGGCTGGGAGAAGTTGCGGGACTGGTTCGGTGGGCGTTTCTTTTCCAGACTCTCCACGCCACTCTGCTCCGTGGACCTCGGTCCCGCTTCTCGGGGCTCCCGGGCGGGTCGGGAGGCGCGGGCTGGGGAGTTGGGATCGAGTTTCTGCAGAGTCTGCGCTCCGGGCGGGTTAGTCTATCGGAACAAGTCTGGGAGAGGGGCTGGGGGAGCTGTCTCCGCACTCCCTGCCCCTGCTGGAACGTGGTCAAGTGAGACCAGTGCGGGCTCCAGGAGTTCCGAATGGGTGGCTGAGGTGGTGATGCGTCCAAGTTGGGAATTTCTCCGAGGCATTTAGGCAGCTTTGCAGATGGGAACCGGATCAGTCCCTTAAGGGGCGCGTTCCGAGGAGACGAGGCAGGACTCCTGAATTACTTGGGGCTGCCTGAGTTTTGGGGAGGAGCAGGGGAGCAAGCAGAGAAGAGGATCTTTCCTGACCCGCAGCCTTGGCTGCTCCAGGAACCTCTCCAGTCTGCGGAAAGAACCCTGATGTGGACGCTAAAAGGTGCAAAGCAAAGGAATGCAGAAGCATGGGAGCCTCTTGGGGATCCTGGCGTCCCAGTCGAAATAGTTTTTCTTTTACAACCTCGGAGTCATGATTCAGCATTTCTGGTGTGAATAACGTGTAAAGGGACCCGAGGGAACGCCAGTTTTTTTTGCAGGGTAGAGATTTTCTTGAATTTAAAAGAGATGGAAAGGGCGAAGGGCTGATGTGAGGGAAGTGCTACTTCATGCATCACGAGCTTGACTCAACTGCTGCTAATTTGACTCAGCATTGAAGCTGGTAATGTGTCGGATAAAACTATTGAAATAAGGTTGGTTCTGTATCATCAGCATTCTGAGCCTCTTCCAACGGGTGTAATCTGAACCCGTCTTTATGGTAACGATTATTTGAGACGGGATCGCAGTTTGAAAAGCCTGCCCCAGCCTGGCAGTTAGGGTCTCTTGACAGGTGCCTCTGAAGGCTTAGAAAAGGAAACCATAGCAATTGGCAATAACCCATGGGCTTTAGACTTAATTATTTCCATTGAAAGTTTAATGTTTTAAGGGGGGAGGGGTGTGAGGAAATTGCACATTTGACTCTGAAGAGAATATTTCATAAACATTTGTCCTCTTGGAAAGTGGTTTTGGTTTTCAGCTGAAAGTCAAAAGCCCATGAATTGTTGCCAATTGCTATGGTTTCCTTTTCTAAGTCATCAGACACCTGTCAAGAGACCTCACCCTGGCCTCCAGCTAGAGTTGCTCGGTACTTTCAGTTTTCTGAATGTTTAAATTCTGCTAAGATGGCACAAATATAAATGTTTAACTTCCAGACTGACCTGATTTTTAATCTGTGACACTGAGGGCTGGTGGTTAATTTAAGGTGTGGAAGCTCACAGCATGAGGTGTGCGGGACTTACAACTGCCATGGAGACCATCTAGGTCCCTGGTCTGAGCATTTTCCATTTAAAAAAGGTCAGTAACAAATGTTTCTGCCCGGTTGGTGGAGGGCGAGGAAGAGTGTTTTCACTTCTTGACTTTGTAAAAAGGATTTATTTATTTATTTATTTTTAATTCATGCAGGAGATGGCAGGGGCAGAAGAGAGGAGTGTAGTAATGGAGTAGACTACGAGGCAAGGCCTTTGATGAAGAGGAAAGATGGAGGGGTATGGCAGAACAGGGGCAAAGGAGAAGGAGAGTTGGGAGTGGGATGGGCAGAGAGCATCTCTTGGAGTCACTGGTTATACAAAGCAGCTTGGTGTCTAAGGTGCGTGGCTCTTTGTATAGTGAATCTCGCTGGCTATGTAATGTATACTTTTTAAAACAATTCTTTTGAGAAGATTGAGTTGCAAATCTGGGGTGCAACCAAGCTCTAATTGGGAAGGGATGGATGCCTCTTCAGAAACAGAAAGTGAACTTGCTCTGACCAGTTTGGCTAAGTGGATAGAGCTTTGGCCTGTGGACTAAAGGGTCCCAGGTTCAATTCTGATCAAGGGCATGTACTTTGGTTGCGGGCACATCCTCAGTAGGGAGTGTGCAGGAGGCGGCTGATCAATGTTTCTCTCTCATCAGTGTTTCTAACTCTCTATCCCTCTCCCTTCCTCTCTGTAAAAAAAATCAATAAAACATATATTTTTTAAAAAAGAAAGTGAACTAAACTTCCTGTACTCATAGGTGTTGATTTAACTAAGACCTGGAGCCTGGCCAGTATGGCTCAGGGCTTGGCCTTGGATCCAAGAACCAAGAGGTCATTGGTTCAACTCCCAGTCAGGGCACATGCTCAGGTTGTGAGCCTGATCCCTAGTAAGGGGTGTGCAGCAGGCAGTAGATCAATGATTCCCTCTAATCGATGTTTCTATCTCTATACTTCTCCCTTCCTCTCTTTCTAAAATCAATAATAACACACTTAAACAAACAAGCATGACCCAGACGTTTCCTTTCCACAGTCGTCTGAAGTGAAACTGATGCAAGAGTCTAAAGCCAGGCATGTATAAATGATGACATAAACCATGCTAGACCCACACAGCTTTAAAGATCGTTGCAAGGAAGGACACGGAATCACACTTATTAACTATTCAGTATGAAGCAAGCATTGGCCTTGATGATTTTTATTGTAGGTAGTTGGTAAAAACACCAAGTGGCCTTTTACATATGTTCAAACTACTTTAACTGTATCTAAGTTAGGCTGGTGTGGACCAAGATCTTTGAGAATTTAAAACCATTGTACGAATTTATTTACTTATTTGTTTGTTTATTTATATTGTGGTAAGAACATTTAATGTGAAATCTACCATGTTAAGTGTTTAAGTGTGTAAAACAGCATTGTTAACTGTAGACACAATGTCGTGCAGTAGACGCTAACACTTATTTCTCTTGAGTAATTGAAACTATGCACCTGTTGAACAGCAACTGCTGTCTCTCCCAACCCTACTTTTGGCAACTACCATTTCCCAAGCTGTTTCAGTAAGTTAGACTATTTTAGATAGCTCTTGAGTGGACGTTTGCAAATGGGAGGTTTTACTTAACAGAATGTCCTCCAGGTTCATTTATGTTGTGACAGATGGCAGGATTTCCTTCCACTCTTTAAAGGCTGAATAATCCTTTGTATGCATACTCCACTTTTCTTTTTCCCTTCATTTGACATTGGGCACTTCAGTTGTTTCCAAATCTTGATTATTGTGTATAATGCTGCAATGAACATGGAAGTGGATATATTTCTTTAAAACCCTGACTTCAATACCTTTGGATATATACACAGAAGTAGGATTGCTGGGTCATATCATAATTGTATTTTTAATTTTTAAGGACCTTCTGTTTTCTATAGTGGCTGTACCATTTTACATACCTACCAATAGTATACATCAAGCATGACAAGGTCATGGGCTGCATGTCTCATTTATTTGGCCCTTGTTAGCCTATGACTTTAACTTGCTTGGTGTACAGAGTTAAAATTTCTCCATATCTTTGCTAACACTTTTTCCCCTCCATCCTAACAGGTGTGAGGTGATATCTCATTGTGGTTCTGATTTGCATGATTAAGTTTTGATAATTAGTGATGTTTAGCATTTTTTCATGTATCTGTTGGCCATTTGTATGTGTTCTTTGGAGAAATATCTATGTCCACCCATTTTTAAATCAGATTATTTGTTTTATGTTCTAGCTTTGAATTCTAAGAGTTTCTTTTTTTAAAAAAAAAATTATTTATTTTTTTACAGAGAGGAAGGGAGAGGGATAGAAAGTCAGTAACATCAATGAGAGAGAAACATCCATCAGCTGCCTCTTGCACACTCCCTACTGGGGATGTGCCTGCAGCCAAGGCACATGCCCTTGAATGGAATCAAACCTGGGACCTTTCAGTCCGCAGGCTGACACTCTATCCACTGAGCCAAAATGGTTTCAGCAAGAGTTTCTTACATATTAATAACAGATATATGGCTTACAACTATTTTTTATCCTATCCCATAGGTTGCCTTTTCATTCTGTGGGTTGTTTCCTGTGCTATGCTGAGGCTTTTTTTGTTTGGTGTAGTCTCATTTGTCTAATTTTGCTTTTATTGCTGGTGTTTTTGAGAGCATATCTAAAAAACCATTGCCAAGCCTAATATCCTGAAGTCTTCCCCTATGTTTTTCTTTCAGGAGTTTCACAATTCCAGGGCTTACATTTAAATTTTTAATACATTTTGAGTTGGTTTTTGTGTGTGGTGTTAAGATATGGGCCCATTTTTATTCTTTTCCGTATAAACATTCAGTTTTCCCAGTTCCGTTTTTTAAAAGACTATTCATTCTCCATTGTGTATTCTTGGCACCCTTGTTGAAGATCATTTGACCCTATAGGCGTGGGTTGATTTCTGGGCTCTCTGTTCTTTTACTTTGGTCTATATGTCTGTTTTTATGCAAGTATCATACTGTTTTAATTGTTGTAGCTTTGAAGTATATTTTGAAATCAGGAAGTGTGATGCCTCCAGCATTGTTCTTCTTTGTATAGTCAGTCTCTTTGTGGTTCAGTATGAAATTCATGATTTTTTTTTTCAATTTTTGTGAAAAAAGCTATTGGGATTTTGATAAGGATTACATTGAATTTATAGGTGGCTTTGGGTAGTATGGGCATTTCAACAATATTAAGTCTTCCCATCCATGAACATGTGATGTCTTTCTATTTATTTATGTATTAATTTTTTTCATCAATGATTTGTGGTTTTAAGTGTGCAAGTTTTTCACTTCTTTGGCTAAGTGTGTGTGTGTGTGTATATATGTGTGCATATATATATATATATATATATATATATATAATTCTTTTTGATACTATAGTAAATGGAATTCTTTTCTTTTTTAAAATATGTTTTTATTGTTTTTAGAGATAGAGGAAGGAAGAGGGGGAGACAAAGAGGAAAACATCTATGTGAAAGCTGAACATTGATTGGTTGCCTCCCACATGCCTCCTCCTAGATAGTGGATATAGAATCTTGCAGCTGGGCATGTACCCTGACCAGCAACCTTTGGGTGCCCAGGACAATGCCCAACCAAATGAATTACACTAGCCAGGGTGAAGCTGATTTTTTAAAATTTGAATTTGTATTCTGCAATCGAATTCATGTGTTATTTCTAATTACTTTAAAGTGGAAGATTTAGAATTTTCTACATATAAAATTATACCATCTGTAAACAGACATGACTTTACTTCTTCCTTTCTGATTTAAGTGCTTTTCTTTCTTTTTTCTTGCCCATGGCTCTGATTAGGACTAGTAGTACTATGGTGAATAGAAGTGACACAGTGGGCAAGTCTGCTGGTCAGGGTACATGCCTTGTTCTTGATCTTAGAGGAAAAGCTTTCAGTTTTCCACTAATGAGTATGATCAACTGTGAGCTTTTCATAAATGTTCTTTACCTGCTGAGGTAGATTCTCTCAAAACCTAGTTGTTGAAAGTTTTTTTGTCATTAAAGAGTGTTGAATTTTGTCTTTTATTCTGCATCTACATATGATGAGCATGTGATTTTTATCGTTTGTTAATGTGATGTATCACCTTAATTGATCTGTGTATGATCAACCATCTTTGTGACCTAGTGACATGATTCACATGTTCTTAATGTAGTATAGACACAAGTCCTTTGGCAGTTATGATGTTTTCTCCTACTCAATAGGTTGTCTTTTCATCCTCTTCACAGGGTCTTTCCTAGTGCAAAACACAAACCGTTTTCTTTTTAAATTAAAAGTACTATATTTTCTTTGATTCAATAACTCAATGTTACACATATGGAAAGCTGGAAATTCCCATAAGAATAAATAATAAATAAAGAGGCATAATGCTTGTCATTATAAAGGTGCTTGCTTGTATACAAAGTTACTATTTGCAGTTTTTCTCAAGTAAGAAATGGGCTGAATTTGAAATGAAGAAATGGGTTTATCAGAGTGTCTATTTTTTACCAGTTTGCAGGGCAGGGCACAATGGGAAATGAAGGCAGCTTATCAAGATGTGGTTGCTTTGTTTTAGCTAAATTGGAACTAAATTCCTTTCCTGTATTGTACTGGGTTAGAGATTTAGAAAGTGAAAGTGAAATGGCCATGTTTCCATTCAGAAGGTTGGTGTAGGTTTCAGTGCTACTGCAGCTTTATACACTCTGGATACTCTGCGGCTGGTGTGAGCAGGTAGGGCTATGTCCACAGCTCCTCCAGAATGCTCCAGATCTCCTTTACTGGGAATCCTGTTGCAGGTGAGTATGCAGCTCTGGGGGGAAGGGTATTAATCTGTTTGCAAGCCATTTGCATCATTAAAATTAGAGCCTCAGAGGTTGTAAAAAGTGGAAGTATATTCCAGCTCATGTTCATGGGTTCCAGCTCACCCTCCCCTTCCCTTACTTCAATCCATCCTCCCTTCCTAAATGCCTGCTGGCTTTCCATTTGTCTTATAGACACAGAAGCAGCTGCCTTCCAGAGGTCATCAAACCAGCTTCCATATTGTAAAAGGTCAAATTTCTATAGTAAATCCCTTCTGCTCTGTCATTTCTGGTGGTTCCACTTCTCTGGTCAAACCTTACTGACACAAATGGTCATCTTTTGTGCTCCTTCAAGTGAATATAGAGTTCTAATGAACTTGTGTTTCTGGTCAAATTTTCCATTCAGTCTTTTGATAAGATCATTTCCAAGGGCACATAGGAATATTTTTGGACCATTGTAGAGCGAAGTCAAAACATCTGTGAAAACTAATCTGCAGCAGTAACCTTTTTTTATTTTGCTTCTTTATCCTTCACTGGCCATGACCTGGTTTTAACTCTGGAATCAGGAGAAACGCATTATGTCACTCTGTATATCAGGCATTGGGAACTTTTTTCTGCCAAGGGCCGTTTGGATATTTATAACATCATCCACGGCCATACAAAATTATCAACGTGAAAATTAGCCTGCTATATTTGGCCCAACATTTAATTAACTCATTCCTAATGCCTTGGCAGGGCCAGACACTGAATTGACATAGCACCCCTCCTCCCCCTTCTCTCCCTTGAAAAAATGGCCTTGATTTAAAAGGTGCTAGTCCCTTGCTCTTGCAAAGAAGCTCCTGATGGCTGGTTGGCAGTGCCATTCAATATCAAGAAGCAAGCAAAGCTTCCTCAACAAGAAGGAACCAATGGTTTTTCCATTTAAAGATGGGGAGCTGAAGGCAAATTAAAGGACCGTAAACTCATTCTCTCTCCATGTTTAGGTTATTAGATCATAGTGTTCTACTAGTGTGGTATAAAGTTTTATCTTTAGATGGAAATATAAGCCAAAAAAGTGAAAGTGGGTGGTTTAAAATGTCAGAGTTACAAAATAGAATATCTTAATATGTGCAGCTGTAAGGATTTGCAGCATTTTAATATTTGCGTCTGGAGAGTTGTTTTTGCATCAGTTTGCATCTTTTAGTCACAAATTATATGGCATTCATGAAAACCAGCTTTATCCTCTATACTCAAAACCAAAAAGAAATGGTGGCATATTCCTTTTGGCCCCGTTCCTTTTGATTTGACCTATATAGGATTCATTTTGAGATAGGTTACCGCTACAAGACTGGTAAGTTTGCTTTCTAAGTCTGTGATAGGAGATAAGTAAAAATTATTCAGAATGTTTGATTAGATTGTCTGGGATGTTCAAGTGGTGGATATAACCAAGGAAACATGATTGGAGGTAAAAAAAAAATTGCAGATAAAATTTTTAAAAATGGCTTCTGAGAATTTCATGCTGAACTAAGTTTATTGTAGAAATCTCAGAAGTGGGAGGAGATTGATCATTGCCTGTGAGCACATGCTTTAGTTGTAAGATAGGCTTTACACTACAGTCTAGTAGTATAGGAGGGATGGAAAATGAGAGGAATATATATATATATATATATAGTTAATTCTCACCCACTGAGGATATTTTTCTATTGACTTTTTTTTTTTTTTAGAGAGACAGAGAGAGAGTGGAAGTGAGAGGGAGAAACAGAGAGAAAGAAACATGGATATGAGAGAGACAGAAACATCTTTGTGAGAGAGAGACATCGATTAGTTGCCTCCCACACATGCCCCTACCAGAGCTGGGGATTAAGCCTGCAACTGAGGTATGTGCCCTTGACTGGAATCGAACCTGGGGGTCCTTCAGTGCAGGGCTGGAGATCTATCCATTGAGCAAAACTGGCTAGGGTGCGAAGAATATATATTTTTTATTCCTAAGGGTTGGGTGTTTTTTTTAAGGCTAGTTTTTGTTTTTTCATGTCTTGGTTATTTGACAACCCTTTTTTTTTCTTTTTCTAAATATGTTTTTATTGATTTCAGAGAGGAAGGGAGGAGGAGAGAGAGAGATAGGAACATTAATGATGAAAGAGAATGATTGATCAGCTGCCTCCTGCATGCCCCTTACTGGGGGGTGAGCCCGCAACCAGGCATGTGCCCTTGAAGGAATCGAACCTGGGACCCTTCAGTCCGCAGCCTGTTCTATTCACTGAGTAAAACCAGCCAGGGCAATTCCTGAATGTTTTTATAGGTGAATTTCTGAATGAGGGCTTGGAGAACATCTTCTGAAGCAGTTTTTTTTTCTCTCCCATTCAACAAATGTCTTTTCTATCTTTCTTTTGAGCTACATTCATATTTTTCCTAACTTTGAATATGTGGTCATTCCACTTACAAGAGAGGTGAGGAATGTTTGGTCAATCCAAAATACTGGCCGTGTTCCTTTTCCAAATGATAACAATGTCTACAAGGCCCCCTTGGATCTGATTCCTGGCCACCTCTCTGACCTCTAGTCTAGCAACCTCATTCTCTCTATATCAGCATTCTATGAACAGCATTACTGTTCCTTATATGGGCCCAACATGCTGCTATTAGACCTTTGCACTGGAGTCTTGTTCCTGGACTGCCTTCCCTAGATCTCTGTAGTTTTGCTCTCATACCACCTTTAGCATCTTCTCAAATGTCACTTTATCACGGAGCCCTTCTCTAGCTACTGATCTAAAACAGCAGACATTGATTCATCCAAGTTTCAGCCTTACTCTCTTGCCCTCTTTGTCTTACTTAATAGCCCTCACTGCTACCTGGCATCACATATTTATTGTTAGTTTTAATCTGTCACCACCATGTGAGCTCCAACAACTGTATCTTTAACACCCAGAATGGTGTCTGGCGTGCAAAGTAGGAGCTCAATAAATTACTGTTAAAAGAATGAATTCATCGTTTTCCTGAATACTTGACTTCTTCGGGTAAATATTTAGGTAGGGATACACCTTTTTAATGTAGAGGGGCTTATTCCGTGGCTTATTTACTTTATTTATCTTCCACTGTCAAAAGGAAAGGTGGAGGCAGGCAACCTCAGGTGGTTCCAGTGGGGTCTGCTTACCTGGTGGCGAAGCAGCAGCTTTGATTCTGAACGGGGCAGTGTGGCTCTCTATTATAATCTGTTGGGAGTGTGACATTCGAGAATGAGGGTCTTCAGTACTTTTGGATCAAATTCCTCTTGCCTGGCATACTGAAGTGTGACTGTAGTTGGATGCTTGCCCTGCAGTTTAAGGCTGGACACAGCAGTTATACCTTCTGAGGCAAACCTCAGAATTACACTGAGTTCTTCCCATGCTCTGCTTTCCACGCCACTCTCAGGGGACTAACGGTCATTCATGCCAGTGTCCTATTGTCTAGAAAGAATGGTCGTTTTTCCCCTAGTCAATGAGGTTGACATTTATTATCATTTCCGGTTGTATAAAAAGTACCAAAAGTACTTTCTCAAAGGAACTATGACAACTATGACTTCCCCTCACTGGGTGTACAATAAAGAATTTCTCTGGTCTTTGACCCAGGTTCCTTGGAAGGGTACTGGAATTTCCAGAGTGATAGGCAAACATTTATTGTTCATGGCGGGGCTTTGGGGCTACACCTGAGTTTATAATAAAGAAGAAGTAAGTCCTGGTGGGCCTCCAGAGAGTTTCAGAATGGGGGCTGGCCATGCTGGAAAGACTAATCATGTGATTAGAGTTGGGACTTAGAGTCACATGGTATCAGCCCTACCTTCTAATCTCCTGGAGGGGAAAGGGGTATGGGAGCATGAGTTTACTCATGTGGCCAATGGGTCAATCAGCCTATGTAATGAATTCTGTTTAAAACTCAACATTGAAACTTGGTTGAGCTTTCCTGGTTGGTAATCTTATATCTGTACGCAAAGAGGGCGATGTGTCTGAAGACATGGGAGGTTTTTCTTTAGGACTCTTACAGACCTCATCTCATGACTCTTTTCTTTAGACTGATTTTTATTTGTGTTTTTTATAGTAGCACTATATAATCCTAAGTATAGTGTTTTCCTTAATTCTGTGAGTTGTTCTTGCAAATTATTGAATCTGAGGGAGTTGTGGGAATCCCCAAATTTGTGGCCAGTTTGTCAGACATACCGGTGACCTGGGGACCACTGAAGTTGCCTGTGGTGTCTGAAGTGAGAGGACTCTTGTGCAGGACTTTGTCATCAACTGTGAAATCTGCATACACCCTGGGCAGTGAGTGTTAGAATTGCATGACATCCAGGAACTCCTCTAAACATCTACCTTTAAAAT
The DNA here is from genome assembly GCA_027563665.1 of Antrozous pallidus. Classification (NCBI taxonomy): domain Eukaryota; kingdom Metazoa; phylum Chordata; class Mammalia; order Chiroptera; family Vespertilionidae; genus Antrozous; species Antrozous pallidus. Next base: position 81,471,207 of record CM050513.1, read on the forward strand.
ATTTGCTCAAAATTGACAACTCACTGTATCATCCCTAGTATTGATCCGTTAATTTTCATTATTTGCTGCCTCTCTTTTTGAAGGTTTTCTTTTGGAACTTGTCTAGATATGGTAACTGCTCTTCTTATCCTCAGTTTTCTCACTCTTTCTTTGATGCACTGAGTAATTATGAGGTAACTGGAGGTCCAGTGCACGAATTCATGCGGCTTGAAAGGAACTGTGGGCCACGAGGCTGCAGTGGGCATAAGGGTGGGTCTCAGCCCATCTTCCACCATGGCACCCCGAGCCCCTGTCTGCCCCAGTCTGCTAGCAGCCCTGATCCAGCTGCCGCTGCTTCCATGTACTGACAGTGCCAGCCTCACTGGCATTTGTTGGAAGCTGCTGCTTCCCCAATCATCCCTCAGGAGCAGGGAGAAGTGGAGAAACCTGCAGGGGTGATCAAGGCCATAGGTGCCGCTCATACCTGCTGATAGCGCTGAGCAATCAGGGCCTGGCACCGGGTGCTGGCAGCGGGTGCGAGCGCCTGGCAGGACCACCATGTGTGGGAGCAAATAATTTTCTGTAACCACCAGAGGCTTGCTCAGATGACAGTGACTGGTGCCCCACCTTGGTCTGGCACCCCTGCTCACCTGCTCCACCATCCTGCCGCAGCTGATGCCTGCCATGTTCCGTGCTCTGCTGCCTGCTGCTGATACCCAACATGTGCTGCACACCCCTTGGTGGTCAGCGCATGTCATAGTAACTGATTGTTCAGTTGTTCCATTGTATGGTCTATTTGCATATTAGGGTTTTATATACATAGATAGTGACAATAACTGCCCATTAGTGTATGGTCTTCTCCTGACCAACTCCCTTTTCTCAGTTCTCTCCCCATAACTTCCTCATAGCGAGGTGAAGATGTGATGTCTTAAGCTCAAACAAACATTGTGAATTTTGCTTTTGCCTCAGGACACTAATTTCTCCTCTGCCCTGCTGTTTGTATTGGTACCTTCCAGCAACATCCTTTGGTTCTTTAGATATATTAAGTGATGATGATTTACTGATTTATTCCTGGTACTGAGGGAAATGCAGAACAAGAGCAACCAAAATGATTAAGGGCCAAAGGGATTGCCTTAGAGGAAAAATGAGAAGAACCAGATGTTGTTATTTATTGGTTGAATGATCTAAGAGGACTATAGAAACCACTTTCAAGCATTTGAGAGCAGTGATGATAGCAAGAGATGGGAAGAAGAAAAATGGTGATAGAGGAAGACAGGAAAATATACTGTGTGTGTAATATTGAGCTGTGGAAACTCACTAGGGAAGTGCAGGAGAACCCATCATTTGAGACAGCAGAAACAGATGATAAGGGGTACATTTGATTTTTTTCTTTTCCCTGATTTGTAGTTCTTATTGTAAAAGAATGTATATTGACTTATTCCTGAGAAAACTGGATTTTTCTGGTAAGCATGGCAACCATCTGTGGACTTCCCTTACGCTTTGAGACCACTGTCTCTGTTCCAAGTATCACCTGCCTTGAATCACTGGGTTGCTTGGGGCAGATCTTGGGGCCCCATTTTAGATCTCCTGACTAAGAATATATTGGGATGGGATCAGGGAATCAGCAATTACAGCTATACCAAATGATTCAGAATCCTGGGAACCACTCAGACTCAACGTGAACCTATATTCAAGCTAGAGGCCTGGTTCATGAATTCATGTGGGGGTGGGGTCCAGCTGGCCCACCCCATTTGAAGCCAATCCATCTGGCCAGGAGGAGGGGAAGCCCCGAGGTTGGCCAGCTGGCCCCGCCCCCTGGTCAAACTCCCAGTTGAAGGGACAATTTGCATATTAGCCTTTTATTATATAGGATAGGTTGAGATGCCAAAGTCTCCCTAGCATAATGTAGAGAAAAACCCAAAAGCTCTTTAACACAGGAATATTAGTATGCCTTCAAACACTTCCCACCCACTTCCCTACTTTATTCTCTGAGAGGTCCAGGCGATTTCCCTCCACCAGGACTCTGAGAAATGGTTTGGTGAGGGAGCATCTGCAGCTTTGTGACGTTCTGTGTTGGCTCTTTTCTGAAGGTGAAGGAAGTGTATTGTGGGAGATGCTGTCTTTGAGGTGGGCTTTCTGTTTTTGGTGGGAGTGATGGAACCCTGGAGTTCTAGAAGGCAAGAGCTTAGCTGCATTTACTGTGAAGGCAGCAGGGGCAAATGGAAATCAGAATGTTTTGACCCCACAGGCATCAGTGGTGGTGGCTTATTAATTATGTTGTCTCAGGGAATGAAGTAGGTGGTCTTCTTAAATGTTGCTTGATCTATAAACCAAAAAAACTTCAGGTTCAGGGCCAAACAGCAGACTTGTGTCACCGCAATGGAGAGTCATGGCCTCTTGTGCCCTTTCCAGACCTCTGGCAGTTTCTGAGGGTAGACCCGTCTGACTGAGGAAGGACCCTAGTGCAGTCCCTAGTACCTTAGAAGCCTATTCCTGAGATACAGCTTGTTTTTGTTTTTCTAAAACAGATCTATTTTTTCAAAAAAGAAAATTGAAAGAGAGGCATGGACTTTATCACAAAGAGAGCTCTGGGCTGTGATAGTGTGAGGAGACCGAGTATAGCAGCCAAAGGTTTTTCTTCTCCTCTCCCCACCCCTCCTCCTGAGACTTCTTGGTGCCAAACTGTATGAGCTTGTGACCTTTCCTGAAGACTGGCACCCTCTTATTGCTGTATGCTTATGGCGCAACCTTTCTGGGCAGTTGTACAAGGAGGCAAAGGAGTTCAGATGAAGGAGGGATGTTTTGCATTTATATTTGCCAAAATCTGGAAGGCTTTCAACCAATCAAACATGATTATTAAGATTACTTCAGAAAAATATTTTATTTCCCATTTCTTGTCCAAGCTTTAAATGAGAAGTGAAGGCTAAATCAAATACAAATTAGAGCTTGTAGCATTGGAAGGGAAAGGTGATCTTTTCCAACTTCCCAGTTATTGTAAGTTTTATTGTTCATTTAGTAAACTTTCATTTAGACTCTACTGTGTGCTAAGTTTGATGAATACACTGAAAAGAAATCAATTTCTCACAATGTCTGAAAAATGCTTATAATATTTGAAGAATATGACAAAAGAGTTTAAGAAAATTGAGTACACGCTGTTATGGAATACATTCAGGGTGGCGTGGAACATGAGAGACCGTTCTTTTAGATGGTGTTTAAGGTGGACTGTTGTCAGGCTTCTGTGTGGACCTATTCTAGTTTTAAATATTCTTTGTTTGAGTTGAAGTCTGCCTTCCAGTAGTTGGCAGGCACTGTGGCAAATTGTGAGTACTTGTGTCATCCAAATGGACACCAAATATTTCCATGCCATCTCAGTGGGCACTCAGATATTTCCCTGTAGCCAAGTAGGCCCAGAATTTCCAGGTCTTCTAATATTTGAAGAGAAGCTGGAATTTTTTTAATGTTTTTTCTTTATTTATTAAGGTATTACATATGTGTCCTTATCCTCCCATTACTCTCCCCAACCCCAAGCCAGTTCATGCCCTCACCCCCTGTTGTCTGTGTCCATTGGTTAGGCTTATATGCATGCATGCAAGTCCTTTGATTGATCTCCCCCCCCCTCCCTTACTCCTACCCTCTCACACCTTTTTTCTGAGGTTTGAGCATCTGATCGATGTTTCTCTGTCTCTAGATCTGTTTTTGTTCATCAGTCTATGTTGTTCATTATAATCTGCAAATGAGTGAGATCATGTGATATTTATCTTTCTCTGACTGACTTATTTCACTTAGCATAAAGAGAAGCTAGAAGAGCACCTGTTTAAAAAATTTTTTTAAAGTGTACACAGGTGAAACAAAACAATTTGCAGGCTAAACCTAGCTCTTGGGTAGCATGTTTGGAATGTTGTAATTGGATTGTAGTTTTCCTTTTGGGAGCTACTTAGGATAAGTGCATTGCTTTAGTATTTTACTCATTCATTCATTCACTCTTGCTTCCATCCACTCATTTATTTTTGTGTGACAACCATGCACCACATATTGTGCTAGACACTGGGCATACTATCGAATAAAAGAGTAATATGCAAATCGACCATACCTTTGCTACACCCATTAAGCCACACTCACAAGCCAATCAGGAGCAATATGCAAATTAACACAAAACCAAGGTGGCTGCTGCCCATGGCAGGGCAATCGCTGGGTTCCCAAGGCTGGAAAAAGCCTCGCCAAGAGTTGTTTTCTGGCCTTGGGGCAGGCAGGCCAGGGCTAGGGTGCAGCCAGCCAGTGGATCAGCCCCATTGCAGGGCAATCGCAGGCTGGGGTCCGCTGGCTGAGGTTTCCTGCCCAAGGATGAAAGCCTCGGCCAGAGGCTTTAGGCCTTGGGCAGGCCGGGGATGAGCCATCAGTAGGACATCCGCGAGGGCTTCCAGTATGTGAGAGGGGGCAGGTTGGGCTGAGGGACCAACCAGCCCCAGCGCACAAATTTCTTGCACCGGGCTCCTAGTATAATTATAAATAGGGCAAAGACCCTTTCCTCTGGAGAACTTGCTATCATTTCTGTCATCTTTCTTTAGTCTGAGCATCCCAATTTTCTCAAATCTACCTTGCTAAGATACCACCTTGAGATCCTCCCATCTCGATAGCATCATGAAACTTTTGTAGAAGTGCTTCCAGATTTAAATAGAACTCACTCTAAAGGGCTGCTGTCTCACATTGACTACCTCCCACTTTCCCTCTTCTCTATCTCTGCACCTGGTAGTTTCTCCCATTGCTAGAATTTTTAAACTATCCCTTAATTATCTGTTTAAGGGCCTTTCTTTCTTTTACTATCCTGTTAACTTGTTGGTAGCAAATGTCACGTCTTCTCTTGTATCTCTGGGCCCTACATCATATCTGACATGTAGTAGGTGCTCAATAAACATCTGTTGAAGTGAATTGAAATGAAACACAGTTTGACTTACGTAGTTTCCTGTCTGTATGTTGGTGGATTGGTCTTTCTGAATATCCAAGACACAATAACTCTTTGAGTTTAGGGCAAACCAACAGCCCTCAGACAACACCATGTGTGCAGTTTTAATGTGATCATACGTATTTTATTTTCTTTTATGTCTAAATGTGGTCTTTACTCTTACCTATATTCTGAGTTAGAATTAATTAATAATTCCGGGCATTTAAACACCTTGTGAATCTCTGCCAGTCAGTTTCCCAGGACAGCAAGTCTCCTGCCCAGTTACAGGCCTCCTGAAAGCTTAGTCAACATACACCATAGATCCATTGAAGTCTTTGATAAAAATATTGGACAGACCAGAGATTATATCAGAATCCTGTAACATACACTAGAGGTCTCCATCCAAGGAGATATCGACTTATTAATTCACCACTCTTTATGTGAGCTACAAATCTATCTTATTCCATCTTGTATGCAAGGAGATTCTGTAAATGCCTTTGTTAAAATAAAGACATGCTGTGTCTTCCACATCCCCTGTCCTATTAAAATATGAGTTTGAACAGTTAAAGCTCCTTTTTATAATTCTACATGGGCTCCCCAAATCAGAGGTTCCCGCCCCCCAGTGCTCACAATTAGGATAAATTTTATAGTTTTATTTCTGTATTTGTTTCACGGTCACTTGTCTATAGTTTTGAGAGTTCACTCCCCATCTTTTTAGACATTTGAGGAACTCTGCAAACTCTAGATTCTAGTTGATTTCTCAAATCTGAGATTCACCAATGTTAGGTACCAGGTGAGAGGTTCATACTTTTACCTTACTAATGCAGTGATTCTCCATTCAGCAATTTATTGTCATATTTTGGAATCTAATTGAATTCACTTAAAATACCAGTCACTCTGTCCTAACCCATTTCCAGAAATAATATTCTATACAAGTGTCACCTGCACATTTTCAGATATGATACATATGAACCACAAAGGTGACTCGTGTCTACCATTTTATGTCATTTTTAGAAGGACAAAAGAATACATGTGCCTCATAAAAGTTTGGTGATCTATAATAATAAAAGCATAATATGCTAATTATACCAGATGTGCTTCCAGACGACTTTCCGATCGAAGTCAGGGTTGGGAGGGAAGCCTGGGTCTGGGGTGCCAGAGGGAAGCCAGTGCTGGCAGCTGGGGGATGGAAGACCCACCCTTACACTAATTTCATGCATTGGGCCTCTAGTATAATAATAATAACACTATCTTTAATGATGCATTTGTACTTTTCAAACAGTTGAATAATGAACATGTTAGAAAAATATTGTCTGATATTGTCCACTTTTTAAAACCAGTGCTGTTATTTGTAATCCCAAATTATGCTCTACAGCATCATATCTGTGGGAATGGTCAAATAACATCAGTAATTGGGCTTACTAGATGTCTTGCTTTCTCTTTATTGCCATTTTTATAACTAATAGAGTAAGATGCATCCTTGTACATTGACAAGAATACTCCTATGTATTCTCTACACACACTCACAATACCTCTGACACTGGATATGTGGGTTTACTCTAAACCACTGACCATTTCTCTGACACCAGCTGGGTTGTCTGACATTTCAATTTAGTTCTGGCACTGTCTGCCTAAAGTTAATAGCTCAGTCCCATACGACGGCTGCACTTCAGATGTCAATCATAAGTAGTGGGTTCCTATGTTACCTACATTTTGTCCAACTCCACTACAAATTGGGAATTCCCAATGCCATGCCTGAGGTTCAATAAATAATTTACGATAATGGCTTGCAAAACTCAGTGAAACACGTATGCTTATTGTTAATTATACATATAATAAAGGTAAAAGAGATTGGAGGGTTCTGAGCACAAGTGCTTCTGTCCTCTTCAAGTTGGAGTGCTCAATCCGCTTGTCATTTGGATCTGTTCATCAACCTGGAAGCTCTCTGAACCCCATAGTTTAGGGATTTTTATGGTGGCTTCATCATGTAGACATGATTGATTATTAACTCAATCTCCAACCCCTCTTTCAACCCTGGAGGTTGGGGGTTGGGGCTGAAATTTCCATTCTTCTACTCAGGGTTTAGAAGAACATTCAAAAAGAGAAGTTGCCAGCCTCCACCTTGAAATCAGTCCACCAAATCATTTCATTATGACAAAAGACACTTCTATCACCCAAGGAATTCCAAAGGATTTAGGAATCAGAGCAAAGCCCAAATATTAAAACAAAAGATGCTCCTAGTGCTCTTATCATTTAGGAAGTTACAAGGGATTTTAGAGTTCTGTGCTAGGAACCAGGGACAGAGACCAAAAATTAGAACAATAGATGCTCCTAGCACCTTCATTATTTAGGAAATGATAAAGGTTTTATAGAATCTCTCACCAGAATTCAGGATGAAGACTAAAATATGTATTTCTTATCATATCACATATATGTATGTTTATTCAAATACTTTTGTGGTTATTTTCCTTATGGAAAATTTTTAGAAGTAGAATTTTTTGGTCCACAGGTATGTATTTTTTAAAGCCTTTAATTCATAGTGACAGCCTCAAGATCTTCCAATTTGGACATCTCCTGACTGGATTTGAGATTGCCTATTGCTCTTAAAATCACAGGTCTGATTGAATTTTAAATTAATGGCTTAGTTGATTTGCAAAACTCAGCCTGATGATGTGGAAAACAGTGTAAAATCAACTTCAGGGGATGGGCCCTTAGGAAATTGCATGCCAGTAATTGGAGGATGGGGACTTGGTCTTGCTCTTCTCACAACTCCACCATCCCCAGCTTTCTGATTTCCAGCAGTTCTCACCATATGTGGGATCTCCACACTGGAACGAGACACCATTCTCCCTTTATTTGGACCTGCCAGTTCCTTTTGGTTCCTCCTTCCCTCTGGGTGAGTTATTTCACACCAGGCTCTTGTCTTGAGGGTGCTTAGATGTGCATAGACTCATGGGTCTGCTGGAGTCAATGACTTCAATGGGAATGAAAGTGGAGGCAATTAGTAACTATGACATTTAGATTCATGTGTCCACGTAAAGGTTGAGATGTTTAAAATTCTGTAGCTTAAGTCTGTGCATGAATCAAATCAGATATTGAGAATATGCATATGTCATCACTAAAGCTGACTTTTACATTCTCTATTGTTTTGGCAAAGAGGACGTGTTTCTTTAAGAAGCAGATAAAGGATGTGAGAATAAAGATGTGGGTTTGCTGTTTTGGATAAGTTGGCTGGAGTATAGACACTTATGGGTAATACCACTTAGGGTATATAGGTTCCCCCAAAACAACCATATCCCAAATGACTGAACTTTTTCTATAATCCCATAAACTCAGTTGGGGACATTATGTCCTATAATTAAATTTAAGGCAACCTTTGAAAGTTTCTCTGTTCTGCATTTCTATCTCAGGAAAGTATTTTTTTAAGATGTTGAACAATACATTTTTCTTTTATTTGTGGCGTTCTTTTTAGGTTTTTTTTTTTTTCTTTCCATAATGATCTTAGCATTCAGAGCTCTGTGGGAATTTATGTAAGGAAACATTTAATACAAATTCTGAAATGCTATGCTTTTGCTCATCATTTTAAATTCAACTGCAGCTGGTACCAGGATGTAGGTGTCCTGAAGCTTGCTTGTGGGCTGGTAATTAACAATGATTTCCAGGTGCATAATCTGGAAATTTGGTTCCTGGTGGCACCATGAGTGAGAGAGAGAATACCTTTATGCCTGTTTGTCCCAACTCTGACCACAGTCATAGTCCTGTGGTTTCTTTCTCACCTCCATCGGCTGTGGCTCTGACCCACAGCCCTGTTGTGTTGCCTTTGAACATTTAGCTGCCTAGGAAGAATCAGCAGTGAAGCAAGAGTGTTGTTGGGGTGTTTGCATTAGCCATGAAGAGAGGGAAGCATTTCAGCATCTATCTGTCTACCTTCTCAGTGAGACCACATAGTTTTCTGAAATAATACTGTATTGCATTTGCAGTGATTTCTGCAGAGAGGAAAAATCTGAGATAGGAAAAAAATGATACTTATATATGGAGTAGCATGGTGTTGGGAGTCATCCCATATAATAAAAGGCTAATATGCAAATTGTCCCCTCAAATGGGAGTTTGGGAGTTCAACCAGGAGTTTAGTTGGCAGTTTGACCAGGGGACAGGGACAGCCAACTGCCTGCTGCCCCTCCCCATGGCTGGCCTGTCCTATCGGCCCTGGTGTGGTGGGCCAGCCAGACCCTTGCTGTGCATGAATTTGTGCACTGGGCCTCTAGTTTAAAAATTATCATTTGAATAGCTTACTTTTTAAGATGATGGATTCCCTCTGTTTTCCTTGTGCTTATGTTCTATTGTTAGCTAATCATTTTTGTTTTTGTTTTCTTTGTTCCAGGCTAAACATATTTTTGACTGGCATGAACCCATTTTACTTTCATGCAGTGAATGTAATTTTGCACTGCCTGGTGACTCTTGTGCTGATGTACACCTGTGACAAAACGGTCTTCAAGAATCGTGGACTCGCTTTTGTTACGGCATTGCTCTTTGCTGTGCATCCTATTCACACAGAGGCGGTGAGTGTAATTAGAACTCAATGAAATAAGAACCAAAAAACCACTAAAGTGATCTTTTTTATGTTTCAAAACCCTGTTAATTTAAAGCTCTACTATAGTGTTTATAAATAAATCATACTGCTTGGCAACTTCTCTTTTTGAATGTTGAAATGGTCTTTATTGTTCCTTCAGTATTTTTAATTGCTTTTCTAAATAACCACTGTTATTATTACAACTAGTAATAAATGGCCACCATTCTTTATTTGCAGGAAGTGTAAGTCCTAATGCATTTTTAACAACAAGGAGAATTCTGAGATACTTATCATGCTGGCTCATTGTTCCCACTTTGCGTTTACATTTTATCTTTTCGCACTCTGCTTTATATTTAAAATATTTACGATGCAGAACTGTAAGTGCTGGGAAGAGGGCTATAAAAAGTTAAACTGATATTCAAGTTAGAAAGACAGGAGACTAACATCATTTTTCAATTTATCTAGTATGAAGTGTTGTTATTTTGTGGAAGATGAGTATTTACTTATAAAGTTAGATAGTTTAGATCTCTGGTCCCCTTTAAAATGGGACTTAGCCCTGGCCATGCAGCTCAGGTGGTTGAAGCATTGTCTGTATAACAGAAGGTTGAGGGTTCGAGTTCCAGTTAGGGCATATACCTAAGTTGAGGGCAGGGAACCTGTTATCCTCTCATATATTCCCTGTCACTCAATAGAGTGCCTGCATCAAGCCAAGTATTCATGAATTACTTGTTGATTACATAATTAAAAAAACAAATCCTTAATCATAGCAGCACATTTAAATGTAATCTCAACATGTTAAAACTAAACCTCTTCCCTGCAAAATTTAAATTTTCAGTCTTTCCTGAGAAAATTTATGGTCTTGTTTTTTCTTTTGTTTAACAAAGGAGAGCTATATCTCCTACTAACTCTCTCTCCCACCCATTATGTTCTATTTTTCTTTTTAAAAATAATTTATTACTCCTAAAAAGCAATTTATGTCTTCTGAAAAGCACATCTTTTTTGTCTAGTTCTGTCCTCCTCCTTAGGAACATGAACTATTATCTATAATTAATAATAGTCTCTTAATTTTACTTCCTAGTATAGATTATTATGTAGGTCAAATTTCTCTGCCTCCTTTATCTCTTTGTGAATGCAAATAATTTTTCTAACACTTTTCCCTAAATAAATGTCCAACCCTTAGACTATTTTGCCCTTATAATTGTGTTACCATGGATTTTATTTTTTCCGATTATGACAAAATCCTGTTGAAACCCTTTCTTGAAGGTCATTTTGCTAACAGGATTTTCCTTTTTTTAAATTTAGAATTCAACCTAACTTTATCAGCTCATGATCACATTGCCAAAGGCTATCTAGGTTTTATGTTCTCCTACTCTGCAAGAATAGAATTAGGACTTTCATCATCCTACGCATTGTTCTTTCCTGAAGAAAATTTCTCCCTAACATCCTAAACATTGATTTTCAACTGTACTTTAAAAATTATGTCAGAAATGTAATATGGTTTATGATTTAAAAATTGGCTTTGAGGCCTGGCTGGCATGCTCAGTGGTTAGAGCGTCAGCCCATCTACCAGAGGGTCATGGGTTTGATTCCCAGACAAGGGCAGTAACAGGGCTTGCAGGTTTGATCCCTGCCCATGGTCAGGGTGCATGTGGGAAGCAGCCAATCAATTTGTTATTCTCACATCGATGTTTCTGTCTCTCTCTGTCTCCCTCTTTCTCCCATTCCCCTTCCCTTCCACTTTCTCTAAAGATTAAAGGAAAAATTATCCTCACTAGAAAAGCCAAAGTACATGCCCATAAATACATAGAAGACCCAGCAATATGTTATAATAAAACAAGAATCCCAGCACAGGGGACAATTATTTCCAATTTAAGTAGACAGGAGCAAGTTCACTTATTTACTCAATTTTTAACAAATATATTGAGAGACTATAATGTAGTCCTCATGCAGGAAGATAACAATGAATAAGATAAATGCAGACCTTTCTTCATTTAAGGCCTTGTGATACTTGGAAAGGTTTACTGACAGTATATTTCTTGGAAAATTATGAGAAAAATCAGTATTTGGAAAAATGGGGAAAATCATTGTAATTCTCTTATGAGAATTAAAATTTACTCATGATGAAGATAAGACATTGCTGGTTTGAAGGAATGAACTTTTGTCAAAAGTATGACCAAGAAATGTTGACACATGGAGTTGAAAGTTAAAGTCAGTGTTTCTAGAACTTGGACAAGATAACTGAGGAGAGAATTATTGTGATCGAATCAGTCAGTCCAGCCTTTAGCTGTTGCCAGGTATTAAGTGTGTGTTCCTGGCTCTGTCTGATGCTAATGGAACTCATCCTTGCAGGTAAAATGATGAATAACTTGATACAAATCCTATGAGTGGTATTCCAAGAAGTAATAAGTTTTGGGAGCAAATTAAGTCCATAATTGGCAATTTCCACATTCTCTTAAGCTTGCTCAGAGATCTGAATGGTACATTACTTAAATTCTACCCAACTCATTGATGTCTTTCCACTGTTTGAATATTTAAAGGATACAGGTGTCAGGTTATAACTACCACCTTGGAAATGGAAACCTGCAACATCAGGCAGAAATACATGCCGTCCATCTGCATTTTGAACAAGTCTTTTTTCGCTTCCCAGTGCCTTCCAGTCCAGCTGTCTTTGACACATCAAGCCCAGAGGCCTCCAACTTAACATTCCATCTCTGCTTCCCATTGCCCGTGTCTGCCTCCTTTTCATTTACTCCATGCTCTCATTCCCTTAGGCCTTGCCTTCCAGAAACATCCCGTATGTGTTCAAGCCTCTCTTTCCTTGACCTGGAATGCTTCTGCGGACTCTCTCTGGCCCAGGTTTCACATTCTCCCATCCTCAGCTTCCTGAAGTCTTCCTTTGCTGTCCTGTGTCTTAGTGTATACTCAGGCCAGCCTTTTCATGAAGCCTTCCCAGATCCTACAGTCAAAATTAATCCCTTTAGTCTTCCCATGGCAATGATTTCTCCTCTTTATGAGACATGCAGTTTCCCTGTGGCACATTAATACACTCTTTTTGACTCCTCACCAGATGTTAAACTCCTTGTGGCAGGCTATATCCCTCCAGCTGGCATAATACCTGGCAAACTGGAGGCACTTGGAAAATGTTTGTTGACTGGAATAAAACAGGCAGTTACTGAACATGATGTTATTGGCTAATTGAATCACAGTGAGTGGCTGGTCTAGGCATAGAGTCGCTGCTGACAAGCACCTTGATTTTAGACATGTAACCTCTAGCCCCAGAGACTCTAACTGAACACGGATATAGAATAGGTGTTCAGTGAAGGCTTGATGGTTTGAAATTGGCAACAGAGTCTACCAGTGTTAACACTAACATTTTAACACTCATGCTGACCTTCTGCTCCAACGGACACTGCATTTTTTATATCTGGGTACACACAGCTGGCATATTCTGCCGCTGCTGTTTCCCAGCAGCGCTAACTGGCTGCAATTCGAGAAGCAGGGCTTCAGGTGCCTTTAATGCATTAGTTATGCTTGCCTAGCTTATTATTGCCTCATGCCAGCTTGCTACACCCACTATCAGCTTGCAAGTCTTGCTGTTGTCCAAGTTGGCCACATCAGTTGTGCTATGATGGATGCCCCTCTGGGCCTAGATGCCTGGCCTTATCCCAAGACTTTGTTGCTGGCCAGCTGGACTCTCTGTTTAACCCTCAGGAGGCCCTACAGCTGATGCTGAGCTCAGTGCTCATGGAGGCAGAGGTGTATACTAAGCAGATTTGGGCTTCGCAGGTGAAGCATGTGCAGTTAATTGCTGCTTTACAGATGGTGAGTTTGAGCTTGGCCTTGACACCAAGGTGACACCATATTGTCACTGCCCGCCTCCCTTGAGTCATACAGTCTTCCTGATTTGGAACTCAAGTTCTTCATAGATTAATGGATCAATGAACAATGTGTGGTCCAGGCAGCTGCATTAGATAACTCTGAACTGACAATGAAATTATTTGATCATGTTCAGGTTTCTCTTGGTATCAACTGAACTAGAATTTTTCTCAATATGTGACTTACCAGCAATCTACCAGTATATGTAGGCATAAAATTGAATTACTTTTATTCCTATTTTAACTAATAGATAGATTATTCAATAAAGTTAAAATATAATGGAGGAATTCCTTAAAGTAAAAAGATGATTTCCGTAAGCCACACAGAACATCCTGTCTCGGGGCTGAGAGTCTGACCCCCTTTCTCTGCAGGAAGAAAGAAGGGTGCCAATATCGAGTGTGCACTTTACATGTATCATCTCATTTACCTACAGCAGTAAAATGAGGTAGGGGGTATTGCACTCATTTGAAAGATAAGAAAATCAAATTTCAGAAATTAAAGATAACAAAATTGAGCCTCACTGTCACTCAGATGGCAAAATAGTGTATGTTCAAGCCTGGGATGGTCTAGCTCCTTGGTGCGGCATTGTGTCTCCTATATCACTGCAAATTGTGCTCATTTGATGAGGAGATTTATAGGTATATTTTTCAGAAAACTATTTTCTGCCATTAATTATTGACTGAGTCTCAAATACATGGTGGACTTCAGGTCTTGTATGATTTGGGTTGATGCTATTTTCTGTGTCAGTTCATTTCCTTTGTGAACTCATCTTTAAGGGCCAGCTCATCCGTGATCTTGTCTTTGCAGCATTCTTTGAACCATATACCATTTTTTTCTTTACAGTTTTCTTCCTTGGATTTTAAAAAAACAAGAGAAATTCACACACATTTTAAGCTGTGCGATAATACAAATATTTATAAACAGCTCTCTGTCTCCCAACTTTATTCCATTTCTGCTCCTTTCTGAATATTGTTTATTTTTTTAAAATATATTTTATTGATTTTTCACAGGGAGGAAAGGAGAGGGATAGAAAGTCAGAAACATCGATGGGAAAGAAATATCGATCAGCTGCCTCTTGCACACCTCCAACTGGGAATGTGCCCGCAGCCAAGATACATGCCCTTGACCGGAATCGAACCTGGGACCTTTCAGTCCTCAGGCCGACACTCTATCCACTGAGCCAAACCGGTTCGGCTGAATATTATTTTTTTAAAAAAATAACATAAAACTCAAACAAATATAATGAACACTAGCAGACTGGTGCACAAAATTCATGCATAGTGGGGGTGGAGTGTTTCTCAGCCCAGCCTGCACCCTCTCCAATCTGGGATCCCTTTCACAATCCAGGACTGCTGGCCCTGCCTGCCTTCCTGATTGCCCCTAACTGCTTCTGCCTGACAGCCTGATCACCCCCTAACCACTCCTCTGCCAGCCTGATTGATGCTTAACTGCTCCCTTGCCAGGCTGATTGATGCCTAACTGCTCCCCTGCCAGCATGTTTGCCCATACCTGCCCTCCCCTGCAGGCCTGGTCCCTCCCAACTGCCCTCCCCTGCTGGCCACCTTGTGGTAGCTATCTTTGACCACATGGGGGCAGCCATCTTGTGTGTTGAAGTGATGGTCAATTTGTATATTACTCTTTTATTAGATAGGATAGAGGCCTGGTGCACAGGTGGGGGCCAGCTGGTTTGCCCTGAAGGGTGTCCTGGATCAGGGTAGGGGTTTCCTTGGGTTGTGTGGTGGCCTGGGCAAAGGGCCTGTGGTGGTTTGCAGGCTGGCCATGCCCCCTGAAACCCAAGTCAAGGCCCTGGGATCTGGCATTTATTTATCTTCTATAATTGAAACTTTGTAGCCTTGAATGGAGTCAAGCTTCCTGCTTGCTCTGTGGCCACAGCCATTTTTGTTAGGATTTATTTATCTTTTAGAATTGAAACCTTGTAGTCTTGAGTGGAAGCCAGCCAGGGTGTGTGGAATCCTTGGCTTCCTCCATTGCTGGGAAAACCCAAGCCTCCTGCTTGCTTCGTGTCTGCAGCCATCTTGGTTGGGTTAATTTGCATACTTGCTCCTGATGGGCTTGTGGGCATAGCTGGGTGATAGTTAGTTTGCATATTACTCTTTCATTAGATAGGATATATTATTTGTCCAGACTCACCAATTTTTTAAATATTGCCACATTTGTCTTTTTCTCTTTCTCCCTCAATATATAAAATTATTGGAGCATTTGCCCCTAACTGCCCTTCCCTGCATGCCTGGTCACCCCTAACTGTCCTCCCCTGCAGGCTTGATCACCCCCAACTGCTCTCCCTTGCAGGCCTGGTCCCTCCCAACTGCCCTCCCCTGCAGGTTGCATTCCATGCCCCTTTATATCTTAATTTAATTGTATATTGTAAATTAAGGCTATTACTCATCGTTTCACTCTAGTCTCCTTAAGTTTAGAACAGTTACTAGTCGTCATATCTTTCTGTAATATAATATATAGCATTAAATGTAATTTAAAACTTATGTTAGAATGTGTATAACAAAATATGATCTTTATAACTTTGAAATCCATAATGTTATATAACATATGCCATATTACACACTTAAAATATAAATATATAATTCATACTACATATTATGTTTTTAGTATTTAATGCAATATTTAAATGTAGTATATTAAAATTTTATAATATATAAATAATATAGATATATTCTATGTAAATACATAATACAGAAATATATAAAAATAAAATACACAAAATATAAATACATAATATGTATACTATACAAGTATAACATATACCTATAATATATAATATATTGTATGCAATATATAGATTATAATGAGTTGTGATATAATTAGTAAACCAAGATATAAATTAGAAGATATTGATATAATATTTAATATTATAAAATGATAATATAGAATTACTATGTTTTATACTTTATTAATATAAGTATATGCTAATTTATGTATTTTATTAGAATATTCTTATCTTGGGTTTGTCCTATGACTTTTCATGATTATATTCAGGTTATGTGTTTTGGGCTGTCATACTACACGAGGGATGTGTGCTTCATGGTACCACGTGCTTAGGTGTGTCATGTCATTTGCCCTTTATTGATGAGGTTCAATTCTATGCCCCAGTCAAGATGTAGTGCAATGTAGCACATTTTCCCCATAGTAGAAATTCTATTTATTTATTTAGCTAATAAGTAATCAGTGAGGAAATGGTTTGAAGCCCTGCAAATACCTTGTGCCTCATTAAACTTTCATACCTTAGATTTAGCATGCATTGATAGTTTGTGATGTTTCTTGAGTGGGTCAATCTTTACTCATATGGAGAAGCAAAATGGCTATTTTGCTGCACTACTCCAACTGCACTACTCCCTCTATATTCATTAACTGGATTTTTAATGTAAGGAAGAGCTCACCATTCTTTTTCTTTCACTTGCTTACAGTATATATGCAGATACTTACACATGCATCCATCCATCCATCCATATCTTTACTATCATTATGCATTCATGAATATCTTTTCAATGATTTGTAATTTTTAGTGTCTTTCTTTTATTTTCATGTTCAAATTGTCTCTTATTTGGTCAGTGGCTTATCACTGGAATCTATGTCCTTTTGACACATGAACCTGTCATTTTTTGAGCACTTTCTTACTTTCTAACATGAGAAGATGATTCATCCAAGCTTCTCTTGTAGCTCCCCTGCCTCAGCCCTGCAGCCCGTGCTCTCTTTAGTGAAGGAATGGCTTATGGTTAGTGCTGGGATGGCCTTTGCCCCTGAGATATTTGCTTTTAGGCTCTTTCAGTGACAGAGCTAAGAAATACACACATACATATTCTCACATATAGCAACGATGAGTTCAGATTCATTCCCATTCTTGTTAGAATTATTGATTCTTCAACTTATTTTTACTAGTGCTGTGAAAATGTCCTCTGCTCCACCAGCATTCCAGGCTCAAAGACTAGCACGCTGTCTGACACTCAGTCACTGCTCAAAAAAGTTTTTTGAAGAGCCCTTGCTGATGTGGCTCAGTTGGTTGAATGTCTTCCTATGTACCAAAAGGTCGCTGGTTCGATTCCCAGTCTCAGGGCACATGCCCGGGTGGTGGGCTTGATCCCTAGTAGGGGTCATGCAAGAGGCAGCCGATCTATGTTTCTCTCTCAACTGATCTCTCCCTTTCTCTCTCTCTCTCTCTCTCAAAAAAAAATCAATAAAAACATATTTAAAAAGATATTTTTAATAAACCAATAAATGAAGAAACTTTAATGCTGTGAATTAACCTTCTATGGAAGGAAGGTTAAAAATGAAGAGAAGCATGAAAATCTTATCCCTCCCTTCTTTTTTTCTTCTATAAATGTATTATCAAATATACATGATAACCAGAGATGGTTAGAATTTGGAGAACAATGTGTTCTCTATTTTATTATACTTTGCAGTCATCTAAATCCAAACGCATTTTTGTAATACTTTACTGAAAGTAATTTTCTGACATTTTAATTTTTTTCAAACATCCTAGGTGGCTGGAATTGTTGGCAGAGCTGACGTGTTAGCATGCCTGCTGTTTCTGTTGGCCTTTCTCTCCTATAACAGGTATGTATAGCTAAGGGTGTCCTTCTCTGTGATTACAATCATGCTGTCCTTTGGAAATTTCTGCTGTGTGTGTGTGTGTGTGTGTGTGTGTGTGTGTGTGTCTGTGTGTGTGTGTGTGTTCTTAGCATCTGCCTGAGAGAGGAGGAAGGCTTCTTGGCACTGAAATGCTCAGAGAGCTTCCCTGAGGCCTGACATAGGACAGCCTCTCCTTACCAAGTGCCAGGTGCTCTTTCTTCTCGCCACATTCTGAACCATGTCACAGCCTTTCATAGCAACTGCCTTCCCAGGACCAGGAAGACAAGCTCTTGCTTCTTGTTTCCTTTTACTCACAGTTTCTGACTGAGAATGGAATATGGAATCATAGCTCTGAGCAAAAATAGATTGGGTGTAGTCCTTTCTCTTATTTGCCTATGATTTGTTCCATTTTTCCTTTTCATTTTTTTATTCTAATCCTTCCCTCCCCCATCTTCATTCAAGTAGCTCAGAGCTTAAAACCATGCTAAATTGAAAGTCGTGGTTCTAAACTGTGGTTTTCCAATTTATATATCCTTTCATCAATACAGAAAAGCTACTTGCTTTTGGGAGATTAAACAGCAGTAAAACAATTTTCCATTATATTGCCTCTTTCCCCCCAATGTGATCAGGTTCTCACCTATGTTGTGAAATAGCCCCATAGGAAAAGGAGCAGGTTGAAAAGAGAATGTAAATAGAGGCAGATGACTCAGAGGATGGCCCAGAAAAAAAGGGGTCAGTGAACCATGTTGCCCTCCTTCATGGAGGAAGGCCTGGCCTGGCTAACGATTTGTGAACCTGGATCTTTGGATCATTTCATCGATCTACACCCTCACAAGGCCCAGGGACTCTAGCCATCACTGTTCTAAAGCAGTGGTTCTCAGAATGTGGCAAATTTGCCCCTGCTTCCCCAGAGGACATTTGACAATGTCTGGAGACACTTTCACTTGTCACAAGTCGCCAGACTGAGGATCCTCCAATGTGCAGGGGACGAAGCCCTTATAGTAAAGAATCATCTTCCCCAAAACGCCAATAGCGCTGAAATTGAGAAACCCTGTTGTAAACCAATTTTGATTGTGGATCCAAAATGGAATGAACTGAGTCTTAGGAAGCTCTGGTAAAGAGCAGAGCCTTTAGTACAGTACCGGTCTTCTGGCCCTGGCTCTGTGACCTCCCATAGCATTGCTAGGCAAGCATCAAGATGCAGTGAAAATCTTAAAACTATAAATCCAGATGCAACAATTGTTTCCTGTTTACTCTGGTGCCAGAACAAGGTTAAGAATTGCTTTTCATTTAAACTTGTTCTTTTGAGCTTTCTCTGTGTATTGGGGAACATGATTAGGCCTGCAGCATATCCATATTTATGTGATAATGAGCTATAGTAGCACAGATTTCTACGGTGCATTCCATTCTCACTTTTAGCAATTTAAGCTATAGCCCAGCATTGAAGAAGAATGCATATCTACTGGCATATACTTTTATGCCACTATTTTTAGACATAAGAGTAAGGGTAAGACATCACAGCTACCGAAATATTGGCCTTTCCTTCAAAGGAGTAGATCTGATGGGTGTGGCGCCTGCTGAAGGAACTGCGGTGTGGTGTTTCTTCGTGTGGGGCTGATTCCATTTGTGAGATGAAAGAAAGACTTTACAGAGCTGGAGGACTATTGAAAATCCCTGCTGCGAATTACACTGAGAAAAAAAAGCCCTTTATCTAATACGTCCTCATGGGAAAGAGATTTAAATATACTGATTAAGCAGAAGAAAAGAAAAAAGCTAAATCATCTATATTTTTATCACAGAGAAAAATGATGATTATGTTTTGTGTATGTGTGTATTTGTGTGTGTGTGTGTGTGTGTGTGTGTGTGTATCTCCATTGATTATTTTTTGTGTACACAAGCATATAAAACACAAAATAATAATGGTGATGAACACTTAGTATATATTTAGTCGCTTAATGAATTCTCCCTCCAACACTGTACTCCCATTTCACAGAGGAGGGAACTGAGGCAGAGAGGCAAAGTAATCTGCCCCCTATGATCTTGTTACTTAATTATAGAGCTATGATTGGAACCCAGGGAACCTGGCTCCGGAGTTCATGCATGTGGCTTAGTAACCTGTGTTATTCACTTAAAATATATTCACCTAACCATCTTTCTATGTCACTAACTATCTCTCTATGGTAGCATTTTAAATGGCTGTTTAGTGTTCATTTATTATATGCCAGGTTTTATCGTAATTTTTGCATACCTTAATTTAAGTATCAAAATCAGTACTAGGCATTTATTTTTTTTTCATCTTTGCAATTTCACATAATTCTATTATTGAAGAAACATTTGCTCACCTAGTTATTTAGAATAAAATGAAATTGATGCTAGATCTTAGTGTTAAAAGGTGGTATTTCTTAGCAATCCACATTCTTCTATTAGAAGACTCTCAACCTTGTTTTTTAGGAGTGTGGACCAGTGCTGTGCTGGGGAGTGTTTCCCTTCCACGGCCTCTCCTTTCTTCTTGCTGCTCGGTTTGTTTCTGGGGACCTGCGCAATGCTGGTGAAAGAGACGGGCATCACAGTGTTTGGAGTGTGCTTGGTTTATGATCTCTTTTCCTTATCCCACAAGCAAGAGAAATCGTAAGTCCATTTGAATGTTAAGCAGTACATGGATACATGGAACAGACTAGTCGATGCCCAAGGGAGAAGGGTAGGGGGTGACTGGATAAAGAAGGTCAAGTGATTAGCTAAAGAATATATATGTATATGCTATGGACATGGACGATAAGGTGGTGAAGGCCAAGCCAGTTGGTGGGGAGGGGGGAGGAAGGTGGACAAAGGGAGGGAAAAAGGGAGATACCTATAATAATGTTAACATTAAAAATTTTTAATAAAAAAGGGATCAAGTGAAAAAAAAGAAATAAAGATTCCGGAGCCAAGTCACAAAAAGTACTTAAATTAGTAAATTTAAAACTGATTAAAAAAATAAAAATATTTTTGTTAAGTGTAACTCTACCTTAGACCATAATATAACAAGTGAGCCTTGTTTTATTAAGATAAATGTTCAAACTCTTCACACTTTTATAAAAATCAGTGGGGACTATAAAATTTTTGTGAGCCCCAAATTAGGAATTGAGAAGTATCTATACTACTTACAAATTTATATTAGCAGTATTTTCTGGTTGTAAACCACTGAGAAATCTTGATTCACACAGAGAAGTGGTTGCAAGTGGAAACAGTTTGTTAACAGCTTGCCTTGAACCTGGGCATTCAAATTAGTGTTATTCATCAAAGAGCACTGCTACGCTGGAGTCTGCTCTGGAGTTGAATTGTTACCTAAGAGTTTTGTTTTGAAATTTCACAAAAGGCTAATCTAAACCACACAGGAATACTCACGCATCGTATGCAAATCAAAGAACATGTTTATTTAGCAGCCTGTTTTTATTTTACGAATTTAAGGCATATTCATTTTATCCTGTGTACTGTAGCCAATAAAAATGACTAAGGCATATTAATGGTTCTGACACATACCCATAATTTTCTTCCTCTAATTAATTCCATAATTACTAACAATTTGACATGCAGACCTCATTTTCCAGTAATTATATGGTTCTTACGTTTGAACTTTAAAAAAGGTGGTTGATTTATTTTCCTGCCTTGTCCAGTGAAGAATTTTATCTTTGAAAAAATCCTGCCTTTTTATTCTATTTCCTACCTCTTTGTACTTCTTGACATAAAGATAAGAGCAGGGTTATTGAGTGGCAACAAGCTCAGATTAACCATTACATTCTGATCATCTTCCCGCCTATCTGTACTTTGACATCATTTAAGTGGAGTTTAGTGCTCTGTTGACTCCCTGTAAATCTCCGGGGAAGGAACCCCGTTATCATTTTGACCCGAGCTTGTTCCAAGAAAGCCACGAGCCAGAGGCCCTCGCCGTGGCTTATGTGAGAGTGTCTTTCCTCTACATCCTCTTAACTGATGGAAGCAATTGCATTGCTCACCTTTTGTTTTGTTTTGGTTGGGTTTTGTTTTGTTTTGTTTTGTTTTGTTGTTGTTTTTAGAAAACAACCCGTTGACTTCTCTTGCTTCCCACTTTCTTCACTTTCTTTCTTGCGTTCTTTTTGTCTCTTCCTCCTATCTTCTTTCTGCTTTGCCTCACTGACAGCAGCAAGGTGTGACAACTGACTGCAGACCCTCCCCTTTGGTCTAGTCCCAAGCTATTTTAACCTCATCGCTGAGGTCCTGTCTCTGTCTCCTCTAAACTTGGGACTCTGCAGCCCAGCATTGCCTATATTTTCTTTTTTATCCAGTTACTGTTGAGCCACACTTTTTTCAAAGAGGATAATTGTCTCTTTTATTCTTTTAATAATCTTTCCTGACCTCCACTGTAAACTGCTAGAAGGTCAAAGGAAGGAATAATATGCCGATATGTAACTTAGACATTGCACGGCTCGTCATCTGTGATTTTTTAAAAAGTAACTTTTAACTCTCAAAACCAGCAGCTCTGCATAAGTGGAGATACTCACTTTTTCCCTCCACCCATTCAACCTATACTCAATTCTGTATCTGGCCAAGAATAAGAGATAAGATCCCTCCCCTCAGAGAGCATGTCCAATATTGGGGGAGACAGACATTACATGAGTAATTACATGAGTAACTACAGCTGTCGACGTGGTGAGAAGGAACCAGAGCACGTGACAGGGAGACCTGGCTCATGATAGTTAATGTCTCCCAAGTTCTGGCTATATGCCAGGCGTTGTGTGTGACAGGCCATTTACAGGCATGAAGTCACACAGTGCTCACAACCATTGCCCTCATTGTACAGAGGAGAAAACAGAGGCACAGAAAGTAACCTCTGTAGAGTCACTTGACCCTGAGTGGAGCCAGAATTAGGTCCCTTGTCTTTATGACTCCAGAGTCACAGGGTTACCTCTGAGCACCCCTGCCTCCACTCCCAGAGCATCTGCTGCTCAGGAATTGGCCACATACTTATACCATGAGACCAGCTCTGAGGTTCTGAGTATATTTAGTGGGGGTCATGACCCTTTTGAGAATTTCACAAGATTGTGTCCACTTCCCCCAGAATAATGTACACAGTTTTGCACAAAACTCTCAGGGATCTACACCCATTCATTTGCTAATAGTATCTAATAAAAGAATAGTATGCAAATTGACTGCACCTTCTCTACACCCAATAAACCACACCCACAAGCCATGCCCACAAGCCAATCATGAGCGATATGCAAATTAACACCCAACCAAGATGGCTGCTGCCATGGCAGGGCGATAACTGGGTTCCCAAGGCCAGAAAAAGCCTCAACAAGAGGCTTTTTTTGGACTGGGTAGGCAGGCTGGGGCTGGCGTGAAGCCAGCCAGCAGTTTGGCCCAGGGCAGGGCAATCTCTGGGTTCCCAAGGCTGGGAAGGCAGGCTGGGGCTGGGGCAGAGCCAGCCAGTGATCGGCCCCATCGCAGGGTGATTGCTGGCTGGGATCCCCTGGCTGAGGTCCTCTGTCCAAGGAGGAAAGCCTTGACCAGAGGTTTTCGTCCCTGGGCAGCCCAGGGTGAGCCATCAGTAGGACATCCTCTAAGGGCTCCCAGTATGTGAGAGGGGGCAGGTTGGGCTGAGGGACCCACCCATTTTGTGCACCAGGGCCCTAATTTAAAATAAATATCTTGGCACTAGGTTGTTTTGAGATCTTTCCTTGTAGGATGCAGGCAGCAGGAAAGAAACAGTAACAGAAACAAAGGTTGGAAGTACTTTCCTACACGAAGAACAATTTATTCCTAAATTTTAAGGAAACCACACCAGTGGAGTGGGATTTCTTTTGTTTGACATCACCTTTAGGAAAACATATTTTTAGTGAAAGATGAGCCCCCGAGAGTTAAATTTTTGTTTTCATTTTTTTTTAATTTAGGATAAAATTTCCAACATATAAACAATAACATTACCTGACCCCATTCCCTAACTACTCTCTCTAGAAATAACCACAATCCTGAGTTTGGGACTTTTCATTTCTATGATTATTTTTATGCCATTGTTTTCTGTGTATATACCAGTGAATACCAAACAGAATTACTTAACATATTTTCAAATTTTGTATAAGTCACTTGCTTTTCCTTTCATTTACCATTAGGTTTTAAGATACATCATGGCTGATACAAGTAGCTATAGTTCATTCACCTTTCACTGTTATGCAAAATTTTTAGATACAAAGATAAAAGCAGGGTTATTGAGTGGCAACAAGCTGAGATTTTTAGATGTAAAGATAAAACTTGTTAGAGGGTGACTGGATAAAGAAAGTGAAATTGGCATATTCATCGTAACTATTATGAAACACAATAATAATCATGTAATGTATGGTATTTAATTATCCCAATTTCTTTATTCAGTTTTTTGGATTTGGAATTTAGGTTATTTTCACAGTGTCTGCTATTATAAACTATGCTGCAGTGGGTTTTCTTGTGCAAATACATGTGGGGTTGCTGGCACCACAGACCGGTGCCTGTTCGCTGTGTCACGTGCTGAGATAAGCCCTTTAAATGATTGTAGCAGTATCTCGGGATCCCTGTGCTCCATATTCTCATCATCATTTGGCAGAATCAGACTCTTTCAGATTTGTCCATTCAGTTGTCATGAGTTATGTCTCTGAGGATTTATGAAAGAAAAATTTAATCACAGTACTTTGGATGGATCAGCTATGAATGGTATTTTCCCAAGTTCATAATTATGCAAATCCTGAATACCACTTCCATCAAGTATTATGAGAAAATATATTTGGAGAATGAAGGGTGAAGAAGAGAGAGAGAGAGAGAGAGAGAGAGAGAGAGAGAGAGAGAGAGAGTGTGTGTGTGTGTGTGTGACCATATATGAAGGACTGAGTCCTAGTTTTCTATATTGGGAATTCAATGTAATAATTTCTAAAATAAAAAAAGAAATAATATAATTATATTAATTTTAAAATACTGTGGTCCATACCAGAAACAAAAGAGCTAAAATGCTTGAGAATGGCTGCTTCTAGTAGCAGGACTTGGGATGGGGACTGCTATTTCTTGTTGTAAGTCTTGTCTTTCTGTTTGACTTTATTTAGGAGCAATGGGGTCATTCCTCAGCACAGCCCACAGCAGCCGGGGAGCTCCCAGCCCTCTCTGCCATCACACCCCCTCCGGCAGAATGGGAAGCATCAGCGGTTCCCTCACAAAGGAGCCTGGAGTGGCTGTCACTCCCCATTGCCACCAGAACCCAAGAGCAGTGGATTCCCTGTGTCTCCTCGAGCTGTGTGGTCCATGATGAGGTACTGTGCTGGGCTTCTGGACTGGGTGCATTTTTGCTATCCAGCATCACCTATGTGGGCTGATAGGAAAACAGAAGCCCTGAGTTCGGTTTTTTTACCTCCCCCTCTCTCCTTGTTTCTCTGCCTTTCTCGTTCCTTCCCTTCCTTCCCTGTATTAGATCCGATAAGAAAGGAGTAGCTGGGAAAAGCCCTGCTCTCTGCTGTTATTTAGAAGCAGGGGGTGAGGTGTGGGTCTGTGAACACTAAACTAAGGAAAACAAACATTTTCTCGTTTTCCTGATGGAAGAACCTTGTGTGGACACCCGGCCCTTGGTTTTCTGGGGAGGAGAGCACTCTACCTTCTGCTTGCTGCCTCACCTTGCTCTTGTGTATGGTAGGAATTTATTACAGCACAAGTATGGGAGAAAGCCCAGGGGACTCTGCCTCTCAGAAAGGTTTGTGGGGATGCAGGAAAATCTTTAAAGCATAGGATTTTCTTTTTAAAAACTATTTCACCTAGCCATAACACTTAATGTCCATTTATCAGAACAGGTGCTCACTAAATTAGGTTACCTCTAAACTTGCTCAAGCCATGAGCAAGCCAGAACTTAATAAAGATGGAAATTCACTTCATACTGTTAGTACTTTACTATTTAAGATTGGTCTTCTTATTTTTCTATTTATTTCTAGAAAAATCCCTCAGTTTCAGGGTCTGTGTTTACTTCCACCTTTTCCTGTTTCTTATTTTTTGCCTCTTGCTTTATTCATTCATTTACTAAATATCTGTTTTAAATAAAATACCCATTGAGTGTCCAATACAAGCCAGACACTATTCTAAGAACCAGGAACATCCTGGTGAGTAAGAAAGACAAGGTTTTTGCTGTTATGTTGCTTCCTTTCTAGTAGAAGACGGGCAGTGGATAGACGACAGTGAATGAAGTGATGGAGAGGGACACATTTGCGTTGGCTGGTCAGAGCAGGCCCCCTGTATCCTCCTGAATGAGAGGAGGAGTAGCCCTGCAAAGATCTGGGTACAGGGTCCCAGACTTGGGGTAATGCACACATAGGGATTGGAGAGGCAAGGTCAGGAGTTGGGCAGGTCCCAGATGAAGAAGGGAGGTGTTAGCCAAGGAAACTAGTTTCAGTTTTATTCTGAGTGGAATGCAACCACACCATACTTTTTGGAGGTGATGTTGTTTTTGCTGTTGTTATATTTTGTTTTATCTTAAGATGGAAAGAAATGGTTACATTAAATATTCTGGCTTCGTCTTGATACATGATGTTGGAGATAAGAGTAAAGCAGGGAAAACAGTTAAGTTTTGCACAGACGGAGGGAGATGGAGACTGGGGTCAACAGTGTGGTAGGTTTGGGATACCTTTTGGATACAGATCCAACAGGACTTGCTAATGTTTGGGGTGCCGGAAAGGAAAGGAAGGAAACAGTGATTTGGGGTGTGTTGGCTTAAACAGTTGGGTGGACTGTGGTGTCAGTTACCAGAGATGGAAAGTCAAGGGGAGAAATAAGATTCCCTAGGTTTCGGGGGAGGATAGATACATCACAGTAATTCTTGAAATTCCTGAGAAAGAAAGAGAAACAATTGAGACATTGAGGAAATGTTGACCTTTCTGTGGAGGGCCATGGAGGAAAATGCTTAAAAGCATTTGGGGAAGTTGTTATTAAGGAGGCAAAGGGGGGAGAAAACAAAGGAGTAAATAGGGATTTGTAGATTTCCAAGGCAGGACTGAAGTCAGATTGAATTCCCTGAGGGGAGAGGCTATGCTGCATCTTGCTCATATCTATATCTCCAGTTCCTTTCATAGTGTCTGGCTAATGGTAGTGGCACAAGTATTTGTAAAATGAGTAAATTAATGAGAGGCTGGTAAAAAGTGTTGGAATTAAGCATACTTATTCATAAAATTTGGCAATGAAGGAGTGGGGAAAAAGGATGGTTACTGGAGGGGTTAGATTTTTATTTTCATTTTAAATTTGATGAACGTGTAGGCATTGTATAAAAAGTAGAGATGAAAGATGCTGGAGCAAAAAGGGATATGGAAAAATATAAAATACTAGGGGTATGCTGGTAAATGTTTAATAACTGGCTCCCAAAGCAAGGAAATCCTGACTTGTGGTGTTTGCCAATTTCCATGTAAATAACTCCTACCAGGGCTTATTTCAAGCTCTAAATGTGACGGCACTGGAGGTGTGTTGGGGGAGAAGTGCTATAGCTCACCATGATGCAATATTTCCACTGCCTAATAGACAATAGACATAAATAACCTGAAGAGCAGAGATAACAGTGAAGCAAAGTAAACTAATCAGAAAGTGAGAGATTTCAGTATGTATAACCTTTGTTTTTAATAAGATTAATTTTAAGTTAATATACTTTAATTTTGAATGATGGTTATATTTAATAACTGGCTTGCAAAAATACCTAAAAATTAAACAGTCATTTCTTGCACACCAGTGTGAGTCAGCTACCACCCACCAGTGAAGAAGGTCCTTCAGGGAGAGGAAGATAGTTTCATATCTGTTATTCATCTACTATGTTCCAGGACAAGGGCTAGCAGGTCCCATACATTATCTGATGCAGCCATCACACTAATGCATTTTAGGTAGTTATCAGCGTTCCCCTTACTGGAGGCAATGGAAGATCTTAGAGATTAAAACATCTGGTCCACATTTACATAGTAAGGGGGAAGGTCAGGATTGGATTGCAAGCTGTGTGACCTCTAAACATAGGATTTGCCCATTTGCTGGGCTCTAAAGTCCATATCCTAGGCAAGGGTTTAGCCTTGGGGATGAGGCAGGACACTGGTTTCATTCTCTGTGGAGCTGGCCTCCCTGCTGAACCCTCAGGGGTAGACAGGTTCTTGTAGCCATCCTTGGGTTCACACATGAGGCACCTCTTGACTTGCTCTGATCTATGGTATTGGTGCTAATACATTTAATTAGATAGCATACTTTAGTAGGTTCTGTTCTGTTCTTTTTTCACCTCGAGCACCAGGCTGTTTTAGAGAGAATGATACTCGGAGAAAAATGCACAGCTCAGCTGGAACTGGGTCAGAGTCTCACTACGTTAACCTGTTTGTGGGCAGGAAGGACCATTATCCCTCCTTGGGAAGGAAAATTGTCATATACTTTCCCTTTTTAGAAAGTAAACATGTCATACATTGTCACCATGTGTCCTGGTGCCCAGAAACCCACACAGTCATAACACAGTTTTCAAAAATAACTTTAATTAGTATTAAAATTATTTTTGAAAACTATGCTTGCCCTTTTTTTCCAGAAAAATGATCAGGTTAAGCAAATAAGAGTTCAAAGAGACAATCTTATCTTACTTCTTAAGATCTCTGCAGCCCTGACTGTGTGGCTCAGTTGGTTGGGGTGATGTCCCGTCCATGGAAGGATTATTGGTTTGATTACAGATCAGGGCGCATATCCAGGTTTCGAGTTTGATCTCTGGTTGGGGAACTTTCAGAAAGCAACAGATTAATCTCTCTCTCTCTCTCTCTCTCTCTCTCTCTCTCTGTCTCTCCCTCCCCCTCCCCCTCCCCCCTCCTCCTCTTCCTTCCCCTCTCTCTAAAATCCTTGGTGAGGATTTTAAAAAAATATCCACAAAAAAGAGCTTTGCAGACAATGGTTAAATCATGGCTCCTTTGCTTACTTGGTCTGGACAAGTTGTGTTATCTCTGTGGGCCTCTGCTGTTTTCTCACCTCCAGAAGTGGGAGGAAATAGTAGGACCTTACTCCCTGACTGGCTGTCAGGACTGCAAGCGGTAGCACATGTATAAGCTTGTACATAGATGCCTGGCACAGGGTGGCCAGTCAGTGTGTGGCAGCCAGCAGTGTCATTATTAGTAGTTGAGTGTTATGACTGTATGGGTTTCTGGACACCAGGATGCATGGTGGAAATGGTAAATCTGCAGTATGCAGGCAGGGAGCGGGATTGTGTGGGATTTGTTGTTGTTGTTTTTTAACTTCAAGACTGTTGGCTAGTATTTATTTGTATTGCCTGTATTGCATTAGATTGACAAAAAGTTGGCTACATACAATCAGGTAAAATGTTTTTCAGAAGTTTACATACACAGGGAAAAATCCCAACCCAAGGAAAAAATCGCACTCCAAGTCATTTAGTTGCCTTTTTATTTCTTCTTCTTTTTTCTGTCTGACTTAGGAATAGGCATACAGGTAGAAAGTGCAATGAAAAACCTAGGACATAAAATTGGTTCACATGTGGACATACTTTCCCTTTTACATTAGGAAGTTCAATGAGTTCTATATGAAATCTTATCTTCAAGACTCATCTATTCGGTGTCCCAAAAAATGTATCACACTTTAACAGCTGATAAACTCACTTAATTTTCACTCCGTTTCAGCTTTAACTGATTTGCAATCATGGGTGAAGCCATACTAACCTTTTTAAATATATATATATATATATATATATTGTATTTATTTTTTACAGAGAAGAAGGGAGAGGGATAGAAAGTCAGAAACATCGATGAGAGAGAAACATTGATCAGCTGCCTCCTGCACACCCCTTACTGGGGATGTGCTTGCAACCAAGTTACATGCCCTTGACCGGAATCTAATACGTGAACTTTCAGTCCGCAGGATGATGTTCTATCCACTGAGCCAAACTGGTCCAAGCCAGACTAATCTTTGAACAAAGAAAATTTATCCTAAAGTGCCACTAGACTTTTTTCTTATGGAGACACATAAAAGATAAAGTTTACAGTACAAAACCAGCAATAGTCAATGAATTGAGGGCGCTCAAATATTGAAGGAAATGATTCTTGATGTTTGCAAGTCCATTGCTTCACATTATCAGCAGTGCCTGGACCAGAATGCTCATCAGTTTGAAAACAGGCATTGACAAAGAAAATTATTTATTTCTGTGGATTCTTTTAAATTGTGAAAATAAACCATATGTTAATAAACACTGACTTTAGAATCATTCAAAATACATAAACATTTTTTGGGACACCCTGTATGTGGATATGCCTATATATCTATAGAGTTATTTTTTCATGTGTACTTACTTGATTTAATATTTAAATAACAATGATCACTGTAGGCATTGAAGACCATTCTGGCTTTAAATTCTGGTTCATTTCCTCTTTTTTCTGCTACCCTGTAGGGTCTGTCGGGAATCATTCATTCAGCAAAATTTACTGAGCACCTACTATGTTCCATACACCATTTTTGCCAGTGCAGTAAACAAAGCCCTTCCCTCATGGGACTTAACTGGATGATGGTCATGGTATTTTAATTGAAAAATAGGCTCATCTTTTAAAAAATATATATTTTATTGATATTTTACAGAGAGGAAGGGGGACGGATAGAAAGTAAGAAACATTGATCAGCTGCCTCTTGCACACACCCTACTGGGGATTTGCCTACAAGCAAGGTACATGCCCTTGACTGGAATCGAATCTGGGACCTTTCAGTCTGCAGACCGATGCTCTATCCACCGAGCCAAACCGATTTCTGCAAGGCTCATTTTTTGTGTGGGTGGATAGTGGTTAGATTTTTCACTTTAGTGGGTCTTAATCATTTATCTTGTAAATGCCTTGTAAGTAGGAATGCAAATCAAGAAACCAAGACAGGTTTAGGACTAGAGAAGAATTTGGCACGAAAGTGAACTTGTGAGGTAATTAAAGTCCAGGGACTTGAAGAGGCATTAAATATTTTGACCTTCACTAGTGGAATGGGCAACTGATCTCTTAAGTGTCGTTTTAATGCTTTATTCAGATAGACTCCCATTACACTCCTTTTCCCCAAAGTACGGATTAAACTCATGAGGTGGGATTTTGAACTTTTATTCCACACATATGATGCTGTGAGTACAGCAAATGTGTTTCAGATCATTATTAATATTCTCATATCAGCATTGAGAGAAACTTAGCAAACTAGTTAAGTGAGATTTATAGATGACAGAAAAAAATCTGTATTGAAAGCCTGTATTGCTGATGAATAATTAGGCTTTCTTGCACTCCCCACTACCATTTCACACATCTTTTCCATTGACTGATTTTCAGATGTACCATTTTCAGTCTCACTTAGCTGTTGCTTTCAGAGGTGTAGAGGTTACATAAGTCTATAAGGAAAATGTGTCCAACTGTTAAAGGTGAAGATTGTGTGTTCATATTAATACATCTCCTCCCCTATTTAAAAGTTAATGCAAGTATAAACCTCAATGATTTCACATCGAGAACACAAAACACCTCAGATTAAATTAAAAAGTTATTTTCAAAAATAAACTGTGTCAGTTAGTTACCAGGCTTCTCAATTAGGAACTGTGTTTATTGGGATAGTGTCATTAATGTGCCATTAAAGCTCTTTGGTGAGTTGATTTGCCTAAAGTAGGCTCCCAACTGCCTTTATAGAAGCTTCTCTCAAATACAGAGCTTACCAGAAAAGTATTCCCTTTTTCGGATGGAGAATTTGAAGGTATTTTTCCCCCTTTTACTATTTGCTAACCATTAACTGAGAGTAATGTTATTCCTCGTGAACCAGTTTTGGCCCTGAAGTGAAAATGTGGTGTGATGAAAGTCAGGGGACTTAGGCATGTAAATATTTTGACCTTCAGTGACCAGAGGATGTGGCCAAGCAGAAGTCTGAAAGCTTATTGAAATTTGCTTTGGTTCTTGAACTGAACTCAGCACTAAAGTGGATCATTTCAATAAAGGGTTTCCTGGCTTCTTGCAAAGTTTAGCACTACACGCTTCCAATAAATCACATGCAAAGTAGGCAACATTTCTTTTAATTTATGGATAGCAATTGGTAGAGCTCCTAACTGCTGACAGCCTTTGGTTCATTCTGCTTACTCGTGATTGGGTACCCGTTCTTGGCACTCCTCTATCCCCTGTGAATTTCAGTCAGTGGATGATAAGTTCTTTCCTATCTCAGTGTAGAGCAATCAGGCTTAGGCATCTGCTTTGCAAGCGGATGCACATATGTTGAAAGAGAAAACTATCAGAATGTAGGCATTTCTGGTTAGCATGCAATTTTGTCACGGCTACAGTAGCTCCTTAGAAGAAGGTCCCAGGCTTATATTTCTTTGTTAGCTCAACGGTCACCTTCTAGAATACATCACCTCTGTCCTGTGTGGTTAAGAGGCTGGAGAACCTCTAGGCCAGCAAGCATTTTTCTCTTCTTTTGCAGAATGCAGCTAGGCTCTTAGGGTGTTGTAGGCAGTTTGTTGCTGATGTCTTTGCTCTTTTACTTAATGCTACAGTCATCCAGATTAATATTTTTTCTCTTCTTTTTTTAATATAGCCTGATGAGAGGTTATGGAGTGATAGTTTAATAACAGCAGTATTAGTTCATCTTAACATTGTAATCACTCAGGTATATGAACCGTATTTTCTGGCATATAAGATTACTGGAACTGATGATGATAGAAGGAAGGATAACAAACAATAGAGAGAGAGCAAGTGCCAGGCTAGTCCCTGGCGAGTTAGCAATGCCCATCATAACTGCAAGCAACGGTATCTTTACACCCGGCAGATAAGACGACCTTCGACTTTTGAGAAGATTTTCCTGGATTAAAAAGTCGTTTCATATGCCAGGAAATACGGTAAATAATTCTTTCACAAGAACATTATTTTATGCCAGACATTAGATCATGGTGGCATTTCCAGTTTGTTGCTCTGAAAATTTTCTGATAAAAGTTTTGATCTGTTAAGCTATCACCAAAGAATTTCATGTAACCCCCTCTCCCCCCCAAAAAAGAGTTTTGATCTGATACTATGTTCTGAAGAAGAGTGACTCTTATAATCTATATGCTTGAAAAAATATTTTTTAAAAATTCAAGAAAAGTTTGGAGGGAGCTTTTGTCCAGCAGAAGAAAAAAAGAATTGTAGAAATAGAAATGATTTGACAGTTGTCTTATAATTCAGAAACAAGCATCATGGCCTTGATCCTCACCAATTTTCAACATTGTGGGTATTTCTGTAGCTGCAGTGGAGTAGGCACTTATCAATGGCCAGGAGTTATGCTGCAGGTTTTATGTAGAGCTTACAATTTTAATTCTTACAAAAACCTATGAAGTAGACGTTTACGGAGCAGTGACGTACACACATACAGATTACATGGCTTCTAATTCTGCTCTACTGCTTGCCAGGTATATATGCTCTTTGGCAAATTACTTCAATTTTCTGTGTCTCTGTTTCCTCATGTGTAATGGCAGTAATATTAGTACCTATTCCATGAGGTATTCTGAGGAACAAATGAGGTAATACATGGGAAAAGCTTAATATGGCTTTTAATTGTGGCCTTTATAAATGGTAGTGCTATGATTTAGGTCCCCACTACCATATTATTTTATAGCAAAGTCGCTGTGGAAGAATTATTGTTTAGAAATACTTTTATAACATTTGCCTTTTCTTTGCTGTATTTATGAAAGTGATATGGCCTTGATTTGACTTGTAATCATTTAATTATTTTCTCTCTTTTTACAAGCTCACAATATTTTGGAGGGAAATGATTATGATAGAAAAACATTCCTGTAGCAGTGATGGAAAGTTCAGTGGGGTTTAGAGGGTAAAAGAATGCCTGTGTTAACACTTATTCTTAAGTGATGAATGCTACCCTCATTATAAGTTGCTGCAGAAGATATGCTTAGAATAACAGTTGACATTTTAATTAAAATTCTTTGATATATTTAGAATTACTATTGAATAAAACATCACTTTAATAAACAAATCATTAGATTGGAAATCAAATAAAAACTTAACTTACTGGTTTTGTAGATAAATGACCTTGTACCAATATAGGAAATGTGTTTCATGTTGTAGATTTATGAATTTTAATGCTATTCATATTATTCAAAACATGATATTTATTACTTTATATATAATCTAGAAAATGCATATTGATTTTGAAATCACCCTAGGCAGCAGTCTCTAAGAGAAATCTGCTATTAAAGATTTGCTCTTAATGATTTAACTTCTAAAAGTCTTAGTAAAATCTTTGAAGGGAATATAAGTGTGGATTTTTAGGGGATGAAAGCAATTAATATATCATAATTTGGAAAAATATAAAACAACTAAACCCAAACAACCATCCAGAATTGGTTGGAAGGAATAATGTTTGTGTCTTATGCTGAGAGCTAGGCATGCCCTCAGTACCTAATGAATAATCAATACATTTGAGTTTCAAGTGGTAGAGCTTTTAGTTCCTGACAGTTAAGTCTTTATGTTGGACATTTTTGTGCTTTGTATTTGGCTTCCTTAAGTAGTTTTCCTTGGTTACCGTGAAAGGAGTGTGACTTGGTGAAAGGATTTATGATCCATTCTGCATTGAGGCTGAAAAAAAGTTTTGATTATAAAAGGCTGTCTACTTAATTATAAAACTGCACTTTTGATTCTCATGTGGTCAATGAGAGACCACGTATATCCTACATAAAGTTTGTTCTCTTCCTCTTTGCAGCCCATAATTTATAGCTACAATGGTCAGGTGAATCTTTCATAGTAGGTGGAGATTGGCTGCCCATTTCCAGATATTTTTAAGCAGGAACTATATATGTGATATTAGTTAATGACCAGTGAACATGATGTCTTGAAAATTACAACTCTCATCATTGTCCTTTGTTGGTGTTTATGAAAAATCTGAACCATGTAGTGTTCCCCGTCATTCTGAAGGGAAGAGCTGTTTCCGCCAGTTGTGCTGGATATAAAGAAATGGAGACGCATCATGTGCGGAGCCATGGCCTGGCTGGTGGGAAAACTGGATTCTGCTTTGATTCTGATTTGCTCTGGTCCTTGGGCCAGTTATTTTATTTCCCTGGATTTCTGTTTTGCTTTCTAAGGTCTATTGAGTCAGATTCTTGTGAAACTGTGCTGTCACTTTCCCTCTGGTCTTTTGATCACTGTTTTCCGTTGGCATATACATTGTTGGAAGTTGAGGGAGTTGGAAGTTGACCGTAAAATGAGATAGCAAATGAGAGGCTCTCCTAGTGATTAAATAAACTGCACAGAAAACTTTGCTAATGCACATTTTGTTATTTTCTCCTTTTCCTTTTCCAACCTGGGTCCTTGATATATAACTCAAATGTATTGATGGAAAACGTCAATATTTTTAAAAGATTAAAATTTTGCCTTATATCTGTTTTGCCTTCACCTGTCATAGATGTAAATAACACTATATATTTGCAAACTGACTTTTGTTGCCTCTTCAGTCAGTTTGTTATTTCATTCGATTACTAATTTATTTATTAAACACTTGCTACATACAAATATCTAGGGATCATCATTTCTTGCAAAGAACAAAACATTTTTAAAAGTTGTATAAATAATTTGGGGTACTTACTAAAAGATACACTAGACTAACAGTACCCTATTGTGAGTATTGAGCCTGATTTCTGGACACAGAAACTGGCGACATCAAAGCATTTGTTTTCTTTTGCCTCTTTGGTGCTTCATGGTCTCTTTTTCTTTTTTTAAATCCATGTATTTTACTTTTAGTCTCTTTTTAAAGACTGACTTTTCTTAATTTAGTAGGTACAGGGTTACCTGCACTCTTCATTTCGAATCTTTGTAAGAGAAAGACTATGTCCTGACTCCAGAATCTCACAAAAAGATGCTGATTGACCCAACATGGATTCAATCACCTCCCAGTGGGCAAGTCAAGCAGTGATAAATGGATGCACACTGAACTATGGGATGCACAGGGTACGGTATTTTGGCCAGGCTGGGAAGTTTGGTTCAAGCTGAGTCTTAGTAGATGAGACAATGAGTGGAAGAAAGGTAGGGCTGTCTTCTCAGGCAGAAAGCACAACATGAGGGAGGACACAGAGGAATGTACCTGCAAATTGCGCACGTGTGTGCGTGTGCGTGTGCGTGTGCGTGTGCGTGTGTGTGTGTGTGTGTGTGTGTGTGTGTAACTACAGGTAACTCAGGAAATTAGTCCTAGGAGACAAGTCCGGGAAGATAGGTAGGAGCCCTGTCACGAAGGAACTTGGGAGCAATACCAAGGGACTGTGATTCCTATAGATGAAGAGCAACTTATGTGGCATCATGCTCATCTTGGTTTTAGGAGAATCTGAACATAAACCCAGATGGAACATATTATTTAAGTGTGAAGACTAAGAAATTCAAACAATTTGATGTCAATTATTATATTTTTGAGAATGAAAAAGCAATGATTCTGAGATTACCATAATTAATCCTGCATATGTATGAGTGATCAGTATTTTCTCTTTGTTTTTAAGATCCAGTCTTACATAACATTTATTTACACTTTTTTGGTCATTTTTGGAGAATTTTATAATTTTAAAAACATTGACAGGAGCCTTTAGAATGTATTTCCCCATGATAGAAAAAAAAACAATGCTGTGTATGGATTTAAGCCTTTTTGATTTCTGATTTTCTTCCAAATAACAGAAATTAATGGAAACTTCATGGAAGTAATAATCCCTTCCTATTATGCATTCAGTGTGCTAAGACATAATATGTGTATTCTTATGTGTATTGTGTCCAAGCAGCTGTTATATTTTGTATTGGTGCAGATAATTGCTTTTCTACTTGGCAAAGAAAATGAGCAGATGTAAAATAAATATCCTTTTCTGGCATGATCAATCTGGAGCTCTGCAACCTGAGATTTTATAAGTGATGTAGTAAGTGCTGTCCAGTGCCAGGCTAGCGATATTAATGGCCAAAAATTCACTTGGGCCAAGATAAATTCTGACCAACCCTGTATATCAGACTCATAATATTTTAGAGATTGAATATAAGAAACAGAGTTTAGTTTTCACAGAAGGAAAATAGTACTATGTTGACTGGAAGACCTCTACTGAGGCAATTTCCCCAAAAAATGATTTTAGAAAATTTTCCTTGTTTAACTTCTAATATGAGGGAGCAATGGCATACCCAGGGTTTGGTGCATGGATCCTGGTGTCACACAAAATGAGAAGTCCCGTATTTCTCATTTAGTAACAGTGTGAACTTGGATTAAGTGATTACCACATTTATATAATAGGAATAATTAGTAATCATCATTATAAATGGCACGACATATGGAGAGTTTAGCATCAGTCCCCCTATAACACAAGCATCCAATTGCACTTATTATGCACTAACTAGAGGCCTATTGCACAAAAATTTGTGCAATAGGCCTTCCTTCCTCTGGTGCCAGCACCACTTTTCCTCTGGCACCTGGGACCCAGGCCTTCTGTCTTCACTCTGGCCGGAGCGCCCTTAGCCCCCCCACCCTCCACCTGATAGCAGGCATCCCACCCCGCCCAGTTGATCCATGCCCTCATGCATGCTGTCCAGAGGCCTGGAACAGCTGCGGGGGCAGGGCTGATGCTATCTTTGTTGGGTTAATTTGCATACTCATTCCTGGTTGGCTGGTTAGCATCACAAAGTGATGGTCAATTTACATATTTCTCTTTTATTAGTGTATATATGCAGATGTCCAGTCTTTCTACAGTTGACCATGGGGGAAATCAGCTGTTTACCTAATATATCTGTGCTGGTACTTTTCAATGTCTTGAGAATTTTGGCTTAATTATTTATTACCTCTTTCCCATTGGGAGATAAAAGGGAGCCAATATGAAATACCTATTACAAGCCAGGAGATAAACATGGTCAGCTCACTTAACTATCACCATGTCCTTGGGAAGTAAGTCTTCCCACATTTACATATGTAAAGGCAAGGCTCAGATAGGTTGCACAATTTGCACAGCATTACACAGTTAGAAAGTGGAAAATCTAGGATTTGAACCCACATCTATTTGACTTTCTTATATAGGCCTCTCCAGGTTAAGTAAACCTTTTATAATGTTCCCTGGGAAAAAAATTACAAGAAACTTCCAGAAAGGACTATTATAGCAAAAGTGGAAGCATCTTGAGGGCATTAATCTGTTCGTCGCTTCTCTCGGGAAGCTTGGGTGGCTCTACCCCATTTACAATGCTGATGCTCTGCTTGGCTCTTGACCATCATCAGACCAACGGAGATTTCTCTGTTTTGAGAACCTGGCTCTGCACTTTTTAGGACATCCTTTACCTTAAAGTGAAATGCTGGGTGGGTTGTGACACACCTCATCTATAAGCAGTCATTAGATACCATTTTTTGAAAGTTTTCTAAAGCAACACTGAGGTAGCTGTTCAGTAATAGATGCATTCCTAGATTATTGTGTCTGCTGAATTTTATGTTGGATGACAGGGTTGCTCTGCAGTGTAATTATTTATGTGATATTTCTGAAAGATGGAGAGAGAGAGAGAAAGTGTGTATGAGTGTGTGTGTGTTGAGATACTGCTTTGTGGACTTTTGATTATGACTTTTTAAAGTTAATACATATCTGGGAAAGAATTCAGTAGGTGTGCCAAACCAGTGTTTCATTGTGGCAGGTAGTACAGTAGTAAGTCATTAGTTGTTGTGTTTTTCAACATATTTTTTAGAGAAATTTTAGGTTCATGGCAAAGTTGAGAGGAAGGTACAGAGATTTCCCATATACCCATTACCCCAGCACATGCATCCCTTCCCTCATTATCAATATCACTCACCAGAATGGTACATTTGACACTTAAAGATGAGCCTACATTGACACATCATATCTTCTACAGCTCATAGTTTACATCAGGTTCATTCTTGGTGTTGTACAGTTTAAGGGTTTGGACCAATGTACAATGACATATACTCATCATTGTAATATCATACAGGATATTTTCACTACCCTAAAAATCCTCTGTGCTCAGCCTATTTGTCACTACCCCACCTCCAACCCTCGACAATTATTTTTTTAAAATTTTTTTTATCGTTTTGGCTTTTCATATAGTTTTCTTGTGTGTCTACACAGAATGTCATTTAGTTGGAATCATACAGTATGTAGCCTTTTTAGATTATTGTTGATTACTTTGGATTTTTTGATGTAGGTAAGCATGTTATTTATTTTTCATGTCGTTAATTTTTTTAATCCTCACCTGAGAACATACGTAGAGAAATATATAGAGAAACATCAATGTGAGAGAGAAACATCCAGTACACCCCCAACTGGGGATCAAACCTGAAACCTAGGTATGTGCCCTTACTTGATATTGAACCTGCAAACTTTTAGTATCTGGTTCCATACTCCAACCAACTGAGCCACACCAGCCAGGGTTCGTGTCATTAATTTTTAATTTTTTGGAGAGATTATTTTAGTAAGAGAAAGTCTGCTTTTCTTTAATTTTTTGTTTATTTTTTGTCTTTAGGACTGAGAAATTTTAAGTATGCAGTATAAAAAGAGTAAAACAACTACTCATATTAGATTAGGTCATATTTCTTTTTAGTCTTTTTCTTTTCACTTTTCCTAAGGAGTGAAGCAGTATTGGTATACCTGAAGTCTGCTTAAACATTGCCATTGGTGTCATTTTTTTTACTGTGTCCTCAGGATGACTATCCTAGGATGTATATGTGTATGTATATGGACTAGTATATGTATATGTATTCTATATCTATATATCTTATTATGCTCCAACTTTTGGTTAAACTAGTCATTCCTTGTATGAAATGTCTTGGAAGATCTATGTGGAAGAAAATGTTCCCATAGGAAGCTTTAGGTTTCATGTTATTTGGTCTCCTCTTGAGTCCACAACAGACCTGGGGAGTATCTTTGATTCTGGAATACACCAGAGAGATGTAATCTGGGAAAGCCATGAGTTACATGAAGCTGACTTGGAATTTGTCTCCTTTACTCCTCCTTCCTTGTCACCTGGAACATCTGTTGTACAGTTGCTGCTCAGTCTGCAGCAGTGGACACAGTTCTTCTCCTCCCCTGACTTCAAGACTTCCTGATCCCCTGACTGGTCTGAACTCACAGTGACTCTGAGCAAATACTTGCCTTTTCAGGCTTTGTACCTGTGTAACAAGTGCACTCACCTTTCTCCCATGCCCATCAACTTGTATGCTAGAGTGTTATCACTTCAGTGAGTGTAATTTCACAAATATTTATTAGACTCCCGTCAAATGATGAGATAATCATTCTCTTATTGGCTATAATAGTGATTCCAATAGCTGATCCTTCAGAGTATATTGAGTATAATTACTAACAATAGCTAATATTTATTGAGTATTTGAAACACAGTTTTAAGATATTTACATATATTGCCGGGACCGGTTTGGCTCAGTGGATAGAGCATCGTACTGTGGACTGAAAGGTCCCAGGTTCGATTCCAGCAAGGGCATGTACCTTGGCTGCGGGCACATCCCTGGTAGGGGGCGTGCAGGAGGCAGCTGATCGATGTCTCTCATCGATGTTTCTGACTTTCTATCCCTCTCCCTTCCGCTCTGTAAAAAATCAATAAAATATATATTTTTAAAAACAGATATTTACAATATGAATTCACTCAGTCCTCATAAGACCTCTACATTTAGATGCCGTTACCATCAACATATTATTTATGTGATAATGGAGACCCAGGGAGATCAAGTAACCCACGTAAGGCAGCTAGCAAGTAGAGAACCTGGCAGTCACACCCTGCAGCCTGGCTCCTGAGTCTTTGCTTTTAAAATCAGCTTGCTATATATTTCTCTTTCTTTTTTTTTTTTTGGTTAATCTTCACATGAGGATATTTTCTCCATTGATTTTTAGAGAGAGTGGAAGGGATGGGGAGAGACAGAAGAGAGAGAAGCATCAATGTGGAAGAGACACATCGGTTGGTTGCCTCCTGCACATACCTGGACCATAGTCGAGGATCGAGACTTAGCCTGCAACTGAGGAACATACCCTTGGACCTAAATCAAATCTGGGACCCTTCAGTCTGCAGATCAATGCTCTATCCACTGAGTTAAACCAGCTAGGGCACTATATATTTCTTCTACAGAAAGA
Source organism: Antrozous pallidus (assembly GCA_027563665.1). NCBI lineage: Eukaryota > Metazoa > Chordata > Mammalia > Chiroptera > Vespertilionidae > Antrozous > Antrozous pallidus. Next base: position 81,512,250 of record CM050513.1, read on the forward strand.
AAGCTGGTTTTTGTGAGAAATCCTCTAAGTTCAAAATATAATCATGTTGCCAGAGTAAGGATGGTTCCTCCTTGCAGAGCGTTGAGGGTTATATGTCTTTATGAGGGCCCAGCCTCTTGAATGAGTGTTGGAGTTTCTCCTGTCATGGCCTTTCCCTCTGCTCACCTAACTCAGTCTCAGCTGATTCTGGGGTTTGGTGAGAACACAGTGGGGGTATAATTATTTGTTTCACTCATAGGTATTTTTAACTTGTCTGGGGAAGGCTAATTCTAAAGACAAAGGTGAAATATTGTCATGAAGCAGAGTAGAGGAAAACATCTACCAAATTATGTTTTCACTGTGTTCACACAGAGTGGGATTGATTAGCTCTAGGGGTTTCAGGTCATCTCTGGAATCATCATACAGTTTAAAGTGGCACTAAATGTCTTGAATCAGAAGGATTCGTCCCTCCTACAAATATTTCTATATAATAAAGAGGTAATATGCAAATTGACCATCACTCCAACACACAAGATGGCCACCCCCATATGTACACAAGATGGCCTCCACAAGATGGCCAGCAGAAGAGGGCAGTTGTGGGGGATCAGGACAGCAGGGGAGGGGAGTTGAGAGGGAGCAATCTTGTAAGGGAGGGCAGTTGGGTGAGATCAGGCCTGCAGGAGAGGGCAGTTGGGGGTGACAAGGCCTGCAGACGAGGCAGTTGTGGGGGACCATGCCTGCAAGGGAGGGCAGTTGGGGGTGACCCAGGTCTTCAGGAGAGGGCAGTTGGGGGGATCATGCCTGAAGGGAAAGATAGTTAAGAGCAATTGGACCAGCAGGAGAGCAGTTAAGTGTCGATCAGGCTGGCAGGGGAGTGGTTAGGAAGTGATCAGGCTGGCAAGCAGAAGTGGTTAGGATCAATCAGGCAGGCAGGCAGGCAAGTGGTTGGGAACCAGCAGTCCTGGATTGTGAGATCCCAGTGGGAATGGGTCTATATGGGCAATTGGACATCCCTCGAGGGGTCCCAGATTGGAGAGGATGCAGCCTGGGCTAGGAGATCCACCACCCTCAATGTGCACAAATTTTGTGCATTGGGTCTCTAGTCTGTCATAATGGTGCTTGTTGTAAAAAGCAAAAGTAGAAAATAAAAACTCCAAATAACAAATTCCTAAAAATTAAAGTAAGATTACCTTTTAGTATTGAAAAATGAGCTTTGTGGAAAAATTGCTAGTGGCAGTTTGATATGAAAAGCATGGGAAATATTGTATATGCTTAAAATCTTCCACTCAGATATTTCCATAATGTAATTATATATTTCCTGTTTCGTTTGCAGAACTGTCAAGATAACTTATGATCTTTTGGCTTATTGGCTCGGGCACCTGTCTCTTACCGAGTCAGCCAAAAGGAAGGGCATGCCAAAAGGGAGAAAATGCACAGAGAGGTACTGTTATTCCAGGAAGGGGTCAGAGCTCTATCCAGATAAAACAGCCTTGTGTCTCTTAGAACCTGCTTAACAAAATCAGAGCATGTCATTTATTCTTTAGGTGAGAGAGGCATGTGGCCTTATTATATTCAGGCAAACTCAGCAGGGACTCAGAAGAAATAAATCACCTTGGTGGGTGTCACACTTGAAGTTTCCTGAAGTTTAAGAGACATGTAAAGTGTAAGAAAACAAAAGGCAGTATGGGATTAAGAAAGAATGAATCATAATTTGAATAAGTATCTTTCTTGTCAACTACTAATTTTTCATCCAAAAATGTAAAAGCAGTTAAGATTCTGAAAATGTCTATTTTGTAAAAATGATTTGCAAGTTTTTATAAAACAATCTGAATAGGTATCTTTAAAATATATATACTTTTATTGATTTCATAGAGAAGGGGGAGAGAGAGAGAGAAATAGAAACCTCAGTGATGAGAGAGAATCATCAGTTTGCTGTCTCCTGCACACCCCCTACTGGGGATCGAGCCCACAACTGGAGCATGTGCCTTGGCTGGGAATAGAACTGGTGACCTCTTGGTACCTGGGTCCACGCTTAACCACAGAGCCATACCCGACTGGGCAGAATAGGTATCTTTTGTCTGTTCAGTGTAAAAGCAAATGCACCAACATGTACATTAAGTTCCTGGGTTGAGTGAAAGAGAACAGGGGATAATTGCATTATGAAAAGGTAAAAAGACTCCAGCAATAATAGCAGAAACAACTCTTCCTTCCCCAAAAAAGTGTGGGATATACTTCTTCAAAGAAAAGTAAGCAGCTTCACATGCATTAATATTCTGTGGAAACTGCAATTAAAAAATGGCCTGGGATTGTCAAAACAGAGAAATGGGAAGTCTCCCAAGAAAAACAATAGAGTGAGCAGAGCAATATTGAAACAGGTGAAGGAAAGAACACGAAGTGTTGAGTAATGAAAAACTGTGAAGGCACAGAAGCTGAGGGAAAAGACTGACAGGGAGTGAGGAGAGGAATAGCTCATAAGCAATTCAAGCTCACACGAAGGCAGAAAGCCAACCTGATTGCAAATTTTTTCAGGTTGCAGCTAGGAGAGAGAGCAGTAAGAATGTGTTCAGAAGATGAATTTTTTTTTTAACTGAAATGTGTTAATTCTGGAAATAAAAGAGACATGAGTATGGTAACAGCTGGGACCTTAACCTCACTCTTGAAACTTCCACTTCAGTATACCATCAAAATGCCTGTTGTGTTTTGGCATTAGGAATAGAAAAAAATATGATAATAAGTAAGCCAATTCCTAAAGGATAGTAAGGACTTTCCTGTGATGATGGCTTTTATATCAACCAAAGACATTCTCACAAGTGAATCAGTGATGTCAGGTCAGAGCTTGGGGAAGCTGACACTAGTCCACTCAGTTATACTCTCAGAGTTCTGAGAAGGTGGAAGGAGAGAACGAGGTTGTGCTGGGAGCTCAAAGTAGTGCTGGGAGCTCAAAGTAGTACTGGGAGCTCAAGGTAGTGCTGGGAGGGCGAGGGAGTGCTTGAGTCAGACTGCCTGACTCTTATTCGGCTCTGCCACCCATGTTGTCTGTGACTTGGAAGCCTCATTTTCATCTGTAACACATCCTATATAATAATACTCTAATATGCAAATCAACTGAATGGTGGAATGACTGGTAGCTATGATGTGCACTGACCACTAGGGGGCGGGTGCTCAATGCAGGAGCTGCCCCCTATGGTCAGTGTGCACCCACAGGGAGAGCATAGCTCAACCAGAAGCTGGGTTCACAGCTGGTGAATGCAGGGGCAAGAGCCTCTCCTGTCTCCTTGGCAGTCAGATATCCCCTGAGGGTTCATGGACTGTGAGAGGGCACAGGCCAGGCTGAGCCACATCCCATTCCCTTGCCTCCCTCCCCCTGCCAAGTGCACGAATGTCATGCACCAGGCCTCTAGTGGATTATAACAAGCATGCACCTCACAGAGTTGTTTTTGGGGTTAACTGGGTAATAATTGGTTCTTACCATTCTGTTTTTAATGACATGTTCATTGCATTTTCTTTACGGATCTCATTTAAGCATCATAAGAACATACCCAGATTTGTTTTATTATTTCTATGCTTTACATGTGAGAAAGTGGAGCTCAGAGAACACAGCCTGTTGAAAGTGATACATGGGATCAGCAGTTGAATTTAGGTCTTTCTTGACCACATCCATGTCTGCTATACTGTGAAGCTTAGCATCCCTAAGAACAGATACCAGAGCTTTATTGGGAAATGGCAGTGGAGTACAGAAGCAGGAGCATGGTGCTGGAGGCCTTTGGGTATGGTGGAATTAACTGGCTGGGTAAGAAGCCAGTTCAAAATCGTGTTGTTAGATTAGCTTTAAATTGCAACGGAAAGCTGAGTAAAGGGCCTGTGGGAAGAGTTGCCACCTTCTCTGTTCAGGAAGATGGGCCTCATTTGCCAGATGAATGATTCATCATGTCACTCTATACCAAGACCCCTTTAAGGGTGACACAACAAAACCCAGACACCTCAGGAACAAACTTAAAATTTTTTTAAAATCCCTTGATATATGCCAGAATTTTATTATTTGCTAGGGGCCCAGTGCACAAAATTCGTGCATAAGGCAGGGGGATCCTTCAGTCCAACCTGCCCCCTCTCACATACTGAGAGCTCTCAGGGAATGTCCTACTGACAGCTCACGGCCAACCTGACCAAGGCCAAAAGATTCTGGCTGAAGCTTTCATCCTTGGGCAGGGGACCTTGGCCAGGGGACCCCAGCCAGCAATCACCCTGCCATCCGGCTGGTCACTGGCAGGCCCCGCCCCCAGCCTGGACCAGAAAAGGCCCCTTGGAAGGCCTTTTCCGGGCCTTTGGCACCCAGCCATCATCCTGCCATCCTGCCTGTCGCTGGCTGGCTCTGCCCCAGCCTTGGCCTGCCATGGGCAGCAGCCATCTTGGTTGGGTGTTAATTTGCATATCACTTCTGATTGGCTGGTGGACGTGACTGGTGGGAGTGCCTTACTGGGTGTAGTGAAGGTATGGTCAATTTGAAAATTACTCTTTTATTAGATAGGATTGCTTAGGGAATCTCTTTGAGATAGGGACTGTTATTATCAACATTTTACAGTTGTGGAAACCCAGGTGGTAGGTAGCAGGACTAAGTTTAAAGAACAGGATTTGTCTGGCCTCATAGGCAATCTCTGACCCTCCCATAGGGCCTTGCTCTGGCATTCATAGCTTCCTTGGCTTGAAGCCCATCTGTTTATCTTCATCACCCAATGCTTTCCTACTGAACGGATTTACGCCAGTCAAATGGCTCTTTCATTTCCATTGAAATATACCTTATATTTCTGGTTTTCTTTCTTTTCTTTTCTTGTCATTCACCTTTATAACCATTTTCTTCACTCACTTCATAATTTCTTCCTGCCTTGATACACTTTCCTGAACACGCAGCCCATCTGGTTGTCTCTTATCCCATTCCCACTGCTCTTGGTATTGCTTTACTAATTTTGCAGTTACCACTTGCTGGCATGTATTTGTAACCGTTCCTGTGTGCCCATTTCAACAAGAGTTTAAAGCCTCTGTGGTGTGAGTTTTTTGTTTTTTGTTTTTAAAGCCAACAGTGTTTAATACCACATCTCATTCATAGTCTTCAATTGCCCAAGTCCAGCAATAGAATATTCTGGAAAAAGGAATGAGCAAAAGGAAATAATAGTCAAGAAAAACTGTATAGTAGTGAACCTCATGGGAATTGATAGTCAGTTTTGAAGAATTAGGTCAACTGTGCACTAAAAACCTTTAAATGTGTCAGAGCAAAACAGTAACACAAGTGAGAAAATATGTATATTTGTAAGGCCATATATAAGCATTCCATTTTTCATATTTTAATGGATTCAAAGCATAAACATTTGTATTGATATTATTTGGTTATCTTTCAAGTAAATGAGAAGAGAAAATAAAACTAATATTAATTCAGAAATTTTTCTCAATTTTCTTACAGTCCTTGCCTTTAAAGGAGCAGATGGTTTCTAAGTTTTTTTTCTTTTCTTTTCCTTATTATTTTTGTTCCAAGAACAAAACCTTGACTCTCCACCGTGTTGCTATTATGTAGATTATTATTCATCCCATTTCTTTGATGAATTAAATTATTTTAGTAAGAACTCCAGTTCCTTGTCAGAAAATGGCATAAAATGGATTTTCCTTAACTTGACTCTTAAATTGCTTATTAGTTTCTTCTGTCTCCAAATTCTCATCTATGACCTTCCTCAAGAATCTGTAGAATCCACTACTATTTCATTGAGTGTCAAATAGAGATGGTCTTTGCAGGAGGACCTGTCCTTACTGCATAAATCTCCTGCAGGTTTGATCCCTGCCTATGTAGGGGTGCATGTGGGAGGCAGCCGGTCGATGTGTCAATGTGTCTCACATCACTTTCTCTCTTTCTTCCTCCCTTCCTCCTCCCCTCCCTGTCTCCTTTCCTTTCTCCATTCCACTCTCTAAAAATATTTTTATCTTTATTTTTCAGTTTATTAATTACATTGTTCCCTTTTTTCCCCCTATAGCTCCCCTCCACCTGATACCCATTCCACCCTCTGCCCTCACCTCCCTCCACTGTCCTCTCCAATAGTTGCATGATTTTTGTCCAGTCTCTTGCTGCACTTCCCACATCCCTTTTTCTCCACGAGAATTGTCAGTCCATTCCCTCTCTATGTCCGTGATTCTGTTACATTCACCAGTTTATCCTGTTCATCAGCTTATTAATTCACTTGATTTTTAGATTAATTTGTTGACAGATGTGTATTTGTTGTTCATAATTTACACTTTTATCTTTTCTTCTTCCTCCTCTTAAAGAACATCTTTCAGCATTTCATATAATATTGGTTTGGTGGTGATGAACTCCTTTAGCTTTTTCTTATCTGCGAAGCACTTCATCTGACCTTCAATTCTGCATGATAGCTTTGCTGGATAGAGTAATCTTGGTTGTAGATTCTTGCTATTCATCACTTTGAATATTTCTTGCCACTCCCGTCTGGCCTGCATCATTTCTGTTGAGAAATCCGCTGACAATTGTATGGGTGCTCCCATATAGGTAACTAACTGTTTTTCTCTTGCTGTTTTTAATATTCTCTCTTTGTCTTTTGCTCTTGGCATTTTAATTATGATGTGCTGCCTTGGTGTGGTCCTCTTAGGGTTCCTATAACCTGGGGATTGGTGTGCTTCTTGGACTCCTAAGTCAATTTTTTTCACCAGGTGTAGGAAGTTTTCGGTCACTATTTCTTCAAATAGGTTTTCATTGTCTTGCTCTCTCTCTTTTTCTGGCACCCCTATAATTCGGATGTTGCTATGCTTGAGGTTGTCCCAGAGGCCCCTTACCACTATCTTCAATTTTTTGGATTCTTTTGGTTTCTTGCTTTTTCAGCTGAGTGATTTTACCTCTTTGTATTTCAAATCTTTAACTTGGTTCTTGGGGTGCTCTAGAGTACTTTGAGGTCTTTTTATAATATTTTTTATTTAGGTCAGTGTATGCTTAATTTCTGGATAGTGCTTTTTCATATCCTTGAGAGTCTCGTTCATTTCGTTGTAGGACTCATTCATTTCCACGTTGGTCTTGTTCATTTCCTTGCAGGTCTCATTCATATCCTTGAGGGTCTCGTTCATTTCCTTGTAGGTCTTGCTTATTTCCTTATAGGCCTTGACCTTTTGTTTGAGCCTCTTGAAAAGCCCTATAACCATGGTTTTGAATTCCATGTCCAGGTCATTTTTTTCCCTCCATTTCTTTCACATCTAATTTCTTTCCATGTCTCTGCATGGTGGCTGCTTCCCTGAGTTGGTCAATTAGCTTTTTGTGGTAGATGTCCTACAAGGGACAGTGGCTCATCCTCCCGTTACCTGAGGTGGATATGGGTTGCACAGTCTTGCTGAAGTTAAGCTCAGTTAATCGTTGTTAGCACTTGGAGGGGTTGACCTCCAGGCCAATTGGCTGTGAGGGTAAGCTGTGCTCGTTGGATGGGCGGAGTCTCTGGGCCAAGCAGACAGTGTTAGCTCTGCCCTATGCAGCCCCAGGGTCTCTGAGAGAGAGCCGCTGCCGAGCTCCACCGCCGAGATCCACCAGCTGCTGGAGAATTCAGCCTCTCCCCAAATGAGTCTGCACACCCAATGTCTCACCCAAGGTCGCAAGACAATGCAGTCTGACAGTTTCCTGAATGAAAGAGCAAGTGACGAGTGCTCTCTGCGCGGTCAGGCAGCTGCACTGTTCCCAAGCTCACTCACACTCTGCACAAACTCGCCTTCTCCATAAGCCTGCAGACCCCTACAGCACCCAAGCTTCGGCGTGCCCTCCCACTGTCCAGTTTTTACCCCATATGATTGTGGGTTCCCTGGACTTTGCCCAGAGCTGGAGAATCAGTCCAGTGGGATGTCTTTGTCTCCCCCGTTCAAGAAAACTGGCCGGTTTTCAGCCGCCCGCCCTATCCGCTGGCGTGCGCGCTCCTCCAAACCTCTCTCCGTGCGTATCTTCAACGCTGTCCGTTCGCCGCTCCTCCGAGTCACAGTGTCTTATCTTCACTTTTATTTGTGGAATTTTCACTTAGCCAGCTTTCCGGTGATTCTGGATGGTGTTTGTTCTTTCGTTAAGTTGTAGTTTTAAAATTGCTATGTATGACGGTAAGATAGATGTTTTACCTATTCCGCCATCTTGGTTCTCTCTCCACTCTCTAAAAATAAATGAAAAAAATACTCTCAGGTGAGGATTAACAAAACAAAATTACAACAAAAACATAATGGGTACCAACAAAGTTTGGACAAGTACTCAGTGGAATTTTTCATTGTGATCCTCTTCCTTTCTACATGCCAAATGAATCAACTACTAAGTTGACCTTTAAGAATCTGGAACCTAAGAACCATGATCACTGATGTCCCAGTTCAAACTGGGGACAGCTGAAGGAAGAGCAGAGGCACCTTTGTTAGCATCAGGAGGTGATTGTGCCATAGTGCTGATGCCCAAAACACTACAGGGCAGATGGCAATGCTGTCACCCCCTGGTGCTCCTCCCCAGCGATGATTCCGAAGGGACCGTCTCTGTGGGCTTGCAGCAAGTCTAACATTTGGGGGAAGGGAGGCAGGGAGAAAAGAATCAATGGCATCTTCAGGTCTCTAAGGCATGGGTATTAATTTGATGAAACTTTCAAGCAGATGTGGAAAGATGAGTTTACGAAGCCTCGAGCTCAGAATTTAAATGACACATATTACTAATTAGACATTTAGCTTAATTCATCTGCCTCCTACGAAATATGGCTGTTTTCCACAAAAATCCATGTGTTTAAGAAAGCAGCAGCCAGGATATGTGTGTGGGACCGTTCTTTCGCAGACGATGGAGTTATAGTCGTTGGTTTCATGCCATGGTTTCATCTGGTGGAAAAACCACACAAAACATTCTGTGCTCATTTTAAAAACCTTACTTTCTCGCGTGAAAGCTTTTCAAAGTCTTTTATTTTATTAAATGGAAACAAGTGGATTTGGGTTCAAATCTGCCCTTGGGGGACTGCGATTCTGGACCTGGCACTGTGTCTGGCACAGAGCAGACACTCTTGGTTTCAGCTGTGCCCATCCGTCCACTCTTGTGGCTTGTTCCCCACCCTCTCAGAGTCCTGTTGGCACCTCTGCTCTGCATAACCAGCTGGCTCTTGGTGTGCACTTTTTTTTTTTTTATTAATCCTCACCTGACGTTATTTTTTCCATTGATTTTTAGAAAGAGTGGAAGGGAGGAGGGGAGAGGGGAGAGCAAGAAACATCAATGTGTGAGAGACAGAGCAATTGGTTGCCTCCCGCACACACCCCAATCAGACTAGGGATCAAACCTGCGACCCTTTGGTGCAGGGGGGGAAGGGGACAGCGGGAAGGGGGTGTGTGGCAACTGGAGTTCTAACCACTGAGCACACTGGCCAAGGCTTGGTGTGCACTTTTGAAACAGGATTAAGGAAACATTTTAATGAAAAGAGGAAGTTATACTTATCCATTTAGAAGGGTGTCTGCTCTGTGTCCGACACAGGGTCAGGCCAGAATAGAAGTTCCACAAGGGCAGGCATTTTGTCCTTTTTCTTGACTTCTGGACCTTCAACACCTGGCATCATTGACAGGCAGGGCTATTTATTGGGTGAATGAAGGGAAGCCTGATGTATTGGTCAGCATCACAAAGCAATGAAGGACAATAGGATGAGGATTATCTGCAAAGGCACTGCTTTCATAAGTTGATGGCAGTAACCTCAGGGAAGCTGTTCTCACTCAGAACCTTGGAAGGAAGAATATTGCAGGAAAAGTCACCTTCATGGGGACCTTTGGTGGAGACACCAGCCTGCCTAAGAGGAAGTCTGGGAAATAAATTCCCTGATCTTCTTTGCCTCTTAATATAGGGCACCCCATTGTGCGCTAGAGGCTAAGGCAGCTCATTGGTCCAGCCTTCTTAGCAGAACAAATAGGACAAATAGGAGAGATCTGAAATACACAGATGAAACTCCCTGCCACTGGAGTGACATTTTAGCATAGTTAGAAGAATAATGAAAAATGATTGTGTACTCTCAGAAGAACGCTGTGACATAGGTATTGTGATGATTTTTACAGATAAAAACAGAGAGAATTAAAGGAATTTACCTTTGCTCACACAGCTAGGAAGTGAAAGAGTCGAGATTGGAACCAAGAAAGTTTGTGTGTAACTCTGCTTTGTTGGGTTGGGAGAGTTGAACAGTTCTTTTCAAACCTTGATATGCATAGGAATCTTTTGGGGATCTTATTTAAAAACTAGGGGCTCAGTGCATGGATTCATGCACCTTGGAAGAAACTATGGGCTGCCAGGCTGTGATGGGCACAGGGGTGGATCTTGGCCTATCCTCTGCACCCCCACATGGCCCCTCCCACCACAGCCCCTGGTTCCCTGTTTGCCTGAAGCCCAACTCCCACCTCTGTGGCTCCGCTCCCTGCTCACACCACCTAATGGTGCAGAGCAATTGGTGCTGGTGCCAGCAGCAGGTGCGAGTGGGGCTGGCACTGTCAGCGGGTGTGAGTGGTGGCTGTTGCCCCGATCGCCAGGGGAAGGTAGAGAAGCCCTCAGGAGTAATAGGGACCGGAAGCCACTGCTTGCATCCACTTACAGTGCCGAGCGATCGGTACCAGTGCTGGGCACCAGCAGGAGGTGCAAACACCAGGCCAGACCACAGCGTGCAGGAGCAAAGAATTTTTAGTAACTACCATAGGCTGGCTCCAATGACAGCGACCAGCACCCTATCTTGGCCTGACACTCCTGCTCGCCTCCACCATCCTGCTATGGCTGATGCCCGCCATGTTCTGCATTTTGCCACCTGCTGCCAAGGCCTGCCATGTTCCATGCATGCCCCCTGATGGTGAGTGCATTTCATAGCAACCAGTCGTCTGGTTGTTCGGTTGTTCCACAGTTTGGTCTGTTTGCATATTAGGATTTTATATATATAGATAGTTCCTGGGCCCTGGCTGAGTAGCTCAGTTTATTAGAGCATCATCCTGATACACCACAGTTGTGGGCTTGATCCCAGGGCAGGGCATATACAGGGATCAACCAACAAATGCATAAATGGGTGGAACAACAAATCTATGTTTCTCCCTCTCTCTCCCTTCCTCTCTTAAAAAAAAACAATAAATAAAAAGTTCCTAGTTTAGATGGCCTGAGAATCTGCATTTCTACTCAATGCTGTTGCTCTGCTTTGTGTAGCACAGGATTGAGGGAGGACCTGCAGTTAGAAAAGTGGAGGCCAAGTCCCAGGACAGGGCTCTGGGAGCTCAGTTTCTGCTGCTCCTTTTCCCGGTGTGTGGAGTAGGCAGGCTGGGTGGCTCCTATGGCCCATCTGAGCTTGGACTTGCAGCCCCCTGACTTCAGACTTCAGTGACTTCTTTCAGCTAATTGGTGCAGTTCTCCTGGTCAGTGCTGTCTGGGCAGAAGGGGGGTTGAGATGGGTGTGTAGGGGAATCTGGAGAGGGCACTGGTGTGGGCAGCTTCCTCCTCCCAGGGGCTCAGTTCAGAGGAGAAGGCCTGAGCTTCTGGATGGAGAGGGGCTGCTTCCTGTTGCCTCGTGGAGGCTCATCACCTGTCACAGCTGATGAGGGGGCTGGATTTAAAAACAGAACCCTATACTCAAGGTGCCACATGGTGTCATTTTGGTTGCACCCTGTAATTTCAGTCCCAAACTGTAATATTCCTGTGAAGAAGCCTCTAGCATATTTGGGATCATCCTCTGAAAAAGTTTCCTACTCTTGAGACACGCAGAAGGTATTTAACTCTGTGTGCCATAAGTTTTCAGCAGGATTAGAGCTCAGCTTAGAACTCTTAATATTCAAATTCACTTTCCTTTTGCAATAGCTGGAGAATGACATTGTTTCCAGGAGCAACTGAAAATGAAAAGTGATAAACCCTCTTACTACTAAACAGTCCCCTAGGTTCCCAAGCTTTCTGCCTTGATTTGAGTCTTTTTTTTGGGAGGGTGGTTTGGGGTTAGGGGGAGGAGTAGCCTTCTGTTTCACTATAATCCACAGCTGTATATACCGTATGCAAAATCTCAGACTTCATGTTTCAGAAAACCAGGCTGCGACCACAAGCCTGAGCCTTTTTTCTTTCCTAGTAGTTCCTTTTTCTTTGATCATGCAGTGCTAATAGTACATGCTTCATAAATCACGCATCAAATTTTTCCAGATGCGGCACCCCTGCAACATTATGTGTATGGTATCCTTGCCACATTTTGACATCTGGGGAGATCTGGTGGCATTTGATGATGCTCTCAGCCTAACCTGGCCAGGGCAGCATCGTTACCTCCATACCATGCTCAGCAGTGCCTTCTGAAAGGTGGTGGAGAAGGATGTTTGCTATCCTGTTACCATGTTCACAGGATTCATGATCTCTTAAGTGAGTCAAGTGCTACCTGTACGTCATGTAGGTATTTGGAAGGGATCATCTTTTATGTGTCCATTTTATTTCTCAACATAAACAAACCTAGGTAACTGTAGAATACTCGCTGTGTTGACAGGGTCACCTTATCTGGCTTTCTGATTTTTTTTCTAGCATGTTCTCAGGAATGTTTTCAATATGTGCTGCAGATACCCAGTGATTATTCCTGTGGTGCTTTGATGGGATCATGTTGGTATGACCAGCACTTAACCTGGGATGGGATTTTTTGGCTTGGTAAAGGAGAAGAGGCTCAGTGGTGTCAGACATTGTAATAAAGCCTGCGATGAGTGTGGAAAAGGTAGGCTTCCAAGAACAATTGAAGAGGGGCTAGGGCTGACTGCCCTCCTTGGGGAACATGGTTGGTCTGTTCCTCTGTTTATATGCTTGTTGGGCACATGGCTTATTTCCATTCTCAGAATCAGACATAGGTGAAAGAGGGCTTTATTAAAAAGCCAGGAAGAGCTTTTCTGGGGTTATATCAGAATTGGGAGATGGCATGGATTCTCCGTTACTGAGAGAGTAAATGCTGCCTTTGCATGTCCCTCCTATCTATACAGGGCAGTTTTCATGTGAATTGCTTGCATCTTACGGGGAAGAGATGAACTATTGCTAGTGAGCTGGTTTGACATGTTGAACAGGCAGAAATGAGGAAGCAAATCTGGGATGTTTTCCTGAGACAGGCTGCTTCCTGTCCCTGCTCCTTAACTCTGCGTCTTGGCTCAGTCGCCCACAGTGTAAGCTAGAGTTCTCCCAGGGTAGTGGGGTGGGGTGGTGTTCTCTGGGACAGCAGTGTTGTTTCCCAGAGCAGTGTTAGGCAAACTGGAACATGGTGTGTGTTTTTTAATTCTGCTCAGGCCAAATACTTGGCAACCAACTCAGTCGGCTGTGGAATCTTGGGCATAGGTTGGTCTGTTTATAAATACTTCAGTCTTAAAAAAGCTCAGAGGCCAGAATGGAATTCTCCCAGCACGCAGTCTGTTGTTTGGATTCAGATGCACATCTTTAAAATATCATTGGCAGGAGGAAAAAACAAAGTTTTTAATTTGAAGATTGGATTTTAAACAATTGGGAGCCCTAAATGTCACCCCTCAACCCCCCAAGGCCAGAAGTCAGCTCCAGTGATGACTTTGAAATGCTTATTTATGAAAGACTGAATACTGTAACAAATGATAGACTATCATGAAATAGCAGATCAAATAAATGTGTCTCCAAAAATGACAAAGACTTTATTACCGGAACATCTTTTCTCTTTAGGGCATATAATTAATTATGAACTAGGCATAAATAATATATTTGATAGTACTTTTTCCATTTATCTGGGTTCTATATTTTATAAACACAATTATTCACTGGTAGTCTTTCAATTCTGCCTTTATTACATGATGATCTAATAATTCAAAATAAGAAATTACTACTCTAAGAACTTGGCAGAGATACAGCCAAGTTTTATGTGATGAATTTTAGGTTTCATTTGTGATAAAAAGTCTGAAGTATATGACATGTTAGCTTCTGTTGGTTGATTCACTTTTATATAATCTTTTTGTTTGTTTTACTTCAAAAATTAAATGCAAACTGGATAAACAATTTATTACATGTACATAAAGTTTAGAGATAATAATGTAGTAATTTCTGTGAATTGGGTATCTTTCCCTCAACCCATTCCCTCCCAGACTTCTGAGAGGTATCATCATCTGAATTTTGTGTCTATGTTTCCTTTTATTTTCTTTATGCTTTTACCACAAAATATGTTAGTATCCATAAATAATAAATTTTTGTGATTTGAATCATAAAATGGATATTATTTGGCAACTTGCTTTATACTCAACATTATATTCCTGAGATTTATATTTCTTGCTGCTGATATCTCTATTACATTCACTTCTACAGCTGTGTAATGTTTTGTAAATACCATATAAGCTGTGTAATGGCTCTATTACTATCTAGAATACAATAGAAAGAAATTTGGTTTTCCATTTTTTTCTATTAGATAGTGCTTTTGTGAACATTCTTTATACATCTGATGTATTTTCTGATCTTTAAGAGATTGTGCTATTGATTATCCACTTAATTATATTGTGATCATAGAATATGGTCTTTGACATACAAATCCTTTAAAATTTATTTAGACTTATTTTATGGCCCAGTATGTAATCAACATTTATAAAAACAAAACTTTATGCATTTTCTTTATTTATGGGTGAAAACTACTGCATATTATATTTTGCCAATTGTTAAGGTATTGTCTAGGGACTCTGAGAAGTTCCTTATCTCCTTGTCCAGAGATCCATGGGCTCAAAACTATCTTTAGCATTATTATAAGGCACTAGAGGCCCGGTGCACATATTTGTGCATGGGTGCAGTGCCTTGGCCTGGCTGCCAATGGGGCCTATCAGGGCCGTGGGAGACCAGCTGGTGAGAGGGGGCCGTGGGAGGTTGGATGGCCATAGGAGTTGGATGTGGGAGTGCACTGACCACCAGAGGGCAGCTCCTGTGTTGAGTGTCTGCCCCCTGGTGGTCATTGCACATCATAGTGACCAGTTGGCCAGTCGTTCAGTCATTGGGTTGCTTAGGCTTTTATATATTGCTAGTGGCCCAGTGCACAAAATTCACGCACATTAAAAGGGGATTAATTAGAGGAAATATTTTAGGGTCTCGGGTACAGGTGAATGGGATTCCTAGCTGGCAGGGTGCTGACAGCAAGCTGACCAATGGCTGGTTCCCTGAAGAATGGTGCTCCCTCCTCCCTCCTGTCACGGCCCAGTTTGAAGGCCAGCCATGTCCTGGATTGCATGAGTCCCACACTTCTGCTGTACCCAAGCCTGGGGTCAGAGCTTCCTCATGCTGCACATAGACCCATAAAATTTATTCTAACTGCCACCTCCCCACTGGCCTGGTCACCCCCAACTGACCCCCTGCTGGCCAGATTGCTCCATGCAGCCTGCTGTTTGGTTGTTTGATTGTCCCTCATTAACCCCCCTGCCAGTCTAGTCGCCCCATCCAGGATGCTGTTCAGTTGTTTGATTGTGCCTCACTGCTGACCTGGTTGCCCCATGCAGCCTGCTATTTGGTCATCTGTCTGGATGTTTAGGTCGTGAAAACCCCTGGCTTTTTATGCATTATAATAAGACATTATTTGCCTTCTTACCTCTCATTCTCTCATGAGTGAATTGTGGCATTTTCCAGAGGTTATATGACCTGCTATTGTCAAATGAATGTTGAAGGAGATAGGAGAATACAACAGTTAACTAGTAAGTGAGATGTTTAAGAGATTTGCAAAAATGAAAAAACAAAGTCCCTTTATCATTCATTTATTTTTTAAAAAATTTATTTTTATCCTTACTGGAGGATTTTTTTTTATTGACTTTTTTTAGAGGGAATAGGATGGGCAAGAGAGATAAAGAGAGAGAGAGAAACGTTGACCTAAGAGAGGTGCATAGATTAGTTGCCTTCCTCACATGCCCCTACCAAGGGTGGGGGAGCCTGCAACTGAGTTATGTGCCCTTGACTGGGAATTGAACCTGCGAACCTTCACTCCAAGGGCTTAGACTTTAACCACTGAGCCAAACTAACCAGGGCTCATTCATTTCTTTTTAATTTTAGGAAATAGTGTATTTTTCATAAAAGCTATATTATTGATAGCATATAATGGGTTTATTGAAATTTTAAAATTATGTCAATTAGTATATATTTTTTAATTCTCAGTCTTATTAAACAGTAAATATCAACTGAAATAGCCCATGTAAATAAAAGCTTTTTAGGATTCTCAATAATTCTTCAGAATGTAAAGGCAGCCTGAGATAAAAATTTTTGATAAGCACTGGTTTATGGGATCAAACTTCTTACTATATTATTAAAATCTTTTATGTTATAATTGATTTTTTTTTGGTCTTTTTGATTTATCAATTACTGAAAGAAGTGTGTTAGAATTTCTCCCATTAATGTGAATTTGTTTCTCCTTGGTGTTCTGTCAGTTTTTCTCTATATATTTTCAAGCTGTGCTATTGGGAATAAACAAGTTTAGAAATGTAATATCTAAGGGATATGAATCTTTTATTATGTAGCAGTGGTTTTGTCTTAAAATATGTCTGAAAGTGTTGTAACTGCACTAGCTGTTTTTGGGGGGTGGGTGTTTGTTTGATATCATTTTTCTCTTTCTAAAATTTTTTTCTTATATTTCAGAAATAAGTATTATTAAAAAATTGAAGTTATTGAATATGTCAAAAAATACAGTCACCTTCTCATGACATATATGTTATTATAGTGTATTAAATCTCTCTGTCTGGGTGCGTGAACACTCACACACACACACACCTTCAGTATTTAATGTCAGTTTTTCATTTCTTACTGACCTTAGTCCTCCTATGTGTAATCACTTCTTCACCTGAACAGAATTCCTTAGGACATTATGAATGTTTATGATGGTGGCATACCCCTTTAGTTGTATATGTTTAAGTATCTTTATTTCACTTCACTGTTTGAATCATATATTTTAATCTATATTTCTGATTGACAGTTATTTTTCTCAGCATATTGAAAATAATGTTCTCACTTCTATTTTCTCTTATAAGTTTCCAGAGGTCACTGGTCAGCCTATCACTGCTCTGTAATATAATCTGTGTTTTCTTTTTGACTGCTTTTAAGCCTTTTTCTTTGGCCATCTGCATTTTCATCTTGGTAGCTGAGATGTGGATTTCTTTTTATTTATCCTACTTCATATATGTTACGAGTTTCCAATCTGTGGCTTGAACTGCTCACCAATCTAAAATATTTGGAGCCAGTTTATGTTTAAAAATTGCCTCTGCTTCATGTTTTCTTGATTTTCCTTTTGTATCTCTTATTGAGGTATGTTAAGCTTTTCATGTCATTTGTATTAACCCTGCTTTCATATTTTTTGTCTCTTTATATTGTATTCCTGACAATTTAATTAGGTTTAATTCTACATCAGCAATTCTTTTGTGATTTTGATTTGTTGTGTTCATAAGCTGTAATAAAGTTTTACATTTTGCTTATACTTAAAAAACCATATTATTAAGTTATAATGGACATGTAAAAAGTGGTATATATTTTATGTATACAATTTGATAAATTTGAGGGTAAGTATATACCCATGAAATCATCACCACCATTAAGGCCACAAACATATCATCTATTGCTTTCCAAAGTTTTCTCTGACTCCTTTATTATAAATTGTGTGTGTGTGTGTGCGTGTGTGTGCGTGTGTGTGTGTGTGTGTGTGTGTGTGTGTGAATTAAGAGCACATTATATTTTATGTATACAATTTGATAAATTTGAGGGTAAGTACATACCCATGAAATCATCACCACCATTAAGGGCACAAACATATCATCTATTGCTTTCCAAAGTTTTCTCTGACTCCTTTATTATAAATTGTGTGTGTGTGTGTGTGTGTGTGTGTGTGAATTAAGAGCACTTAACGTAAAATCTACCCTCTTTGCAAATTTTAAATATATAAAATTCTGTTATAATTTTTATTTCTAAAAGTTCTCTCTGGTGTTTACTCAAAACTATGAGTTTTTAATATTCTTAGCTTTTAATATTCTTTTCCTTCTATACATATTTACAGATTCTTTAGACATCACAGAGCAATAAAATGTGAAATATCTAAGAGCACACACATTGGGCCATCTGCTACCATATTTACTGGGGGAAGCTCACAGAAACAAGGGTCCATGTGGGTGTGCCCCCCCCCCCACCTTCTTGCTCATTGCATTATGAGATATGCTCAGGGATCAGCATAGAGAGTTGTGAGACAGTGCAGGAAGATGTGGATCTAGGGCTGTGGAATGTTTAAGCTGCAAGATTGAGCTAATATCCTTCCTCCTCTAACATGATAAATTAATGATGTTTAAACTTCGGGTTATAGCATTATGACATAATAAAACCTTGGCCCCATCTCTGTTCTCTCTCCTCAGTATTCATGTTCAGGGGAACATGATCAGGATTCTGATGTCTGAGCCTTGTGGTTGCAGCTCAATAGCAGACCATTGACTTGATTTGTTGCCTCATTCCTCTACCAGGACTGATTATGAAAAGCACTCAGCAGTAGACGGATTCCATGGAGCGACCCAGGAAGCCAGTCTTCGGGCAATCAGTCCTGGACAAGTTGGTTCTTATTACTCAGTCATTTTAACATAGTAACTGAGTACCATTCTTCCTAAGATGAACATCTTCCCCCCACATTAACATCTCTGAAATTGGGTTGCAGCTTACAATTTTAATCGTCAGTGTTGTTTTTTTTCTTTTTTCTGTGTTAAATAAAATAAGGGTGCACTTAAAAATTGATCATTTTTTATATTTGAAAAATACAGGAGTTTATATTCTGTTTCAGATAATTCCTATTTATGAAGTCTTTGTAGGTCTGATTTGGCATCTTAACTTTTTTATCTGCAGGCTCTCTCCTGGTGCTTTGTTTACTTGTCTGTTTTTTTTATGATTACCTCTGACTTCCTGGGCTCTGAGCTCATACTTCCTGGACCTTCTTCTGTGTGAATACTGGATGCCTACGTGGCATCATCTGCATTTGCTTTGTTTGCTTGGGGAACAGTGTTGTAAAACCCAGGAGTGCTTTAAATTTCAACTGGAAGGTTTTTTCGGAAGATCCTGTGGTATGAATTCAAGCTATAAAACTTTATGTTGGCCAGTTTGTGATTACCAATTATCAAGGGAGATTTTTTCCAACCTTATCCAATGCCAAAGTTTAGGTCGGTTAAATTTCCTTGCAGTGCTGTCACAGTGAAGCATAACCCTTTAGAATCCAAGTTTTATTGTGTCATTAAGTAGAACAGGGCTCAGTCCACTCCATACCTGCAGTTAGGAGTAGATGGAGGTGATTTTCTTGTTCTGTAGCATGGCAGCTAGAACCTCCCATGGAAAAATAAAACCACTAGATAGAACATTTTTTAAAACTAGTTTGCAAATAAATTGATGAACTAATTGAAAACTTCTTAGAGACCACAGCTCAGGTGAAAGTGGGACACCAGAGAGATAAGAGGAGTAGCACTTGCTAAGCAAGCTGCAGTAAACCTTTCTAGTCCTTGGCCTTGCAGACACTAGAGAATAAAAGAAAAAAGTCCAGTGACCACCCAAGATGGGAGCTTCCCCCAGCAAATATGGTAGCAGATGGGGGCTAAGGTTTTCTTATGTCATAATGAGATGGGGGCCAAGGTTTTATTATGTCATAATGCTTTAACCCAAAGTTTGAACACCATTCATTTATCATGTTAGAGGAGGAAGGGTATTAGCTCAATCTTGCAGCTTAAACATTCCATAGCCCTAGATCCACATCTTCCTGTACTCTCTCACAACCCTCTATGCTGATCCCTGAGCATATCTCATAATGCAATGGGCAAGAAGGTGGGGAGGGGGCACCCACATGGACCCTTGTTTCTGTGAGCTTCCCTCAGTAAATATGGTAGCAGATGGCCTAATGTGTGTGCTCTTAGATATTTTACATTCTATTGCTCTGTGATGTCTAAAGAATCTGTAAATATGTATAGAAGGAAAAGAATATTAAAAATTAAGAATATTAAAAACTCATAGTTTTGAGTAAACACCAGAGAGAACTTTTAGATCTAGCAGGGCAAGATCTCTTACTGACTCCCCATCTTGGGTGGTCACTGGACTTTTTTCTTTTATTCTCTAGTGTCTGCAAGGCCAAGGATTAGAAAGCTCTACTGCAAGCTTGCTCAGCAAGTGCTTTTGTACTCCTCTTACCTCTATGGTGTCCCACTTTCACCTGAGCTTTGGTGTCTAAGAAGTTTTCAATTAGTTCATCAATTTATTTGCAAACTAGTTTTAAAAAATGTTCTATCTAGCGGTTTTATTT
The DNA here is from genome assembly GCA_027563665.1 of Antrozous pallidus. Classification (NCBI taxonomy): domain Eukaryota; kingdom Metazoa; phylum Chordata; class Mammalia; order Chiroptera; family Vespertilionidae; genus Antrozous; species Antrozous pallidus. The sequence goes on from CM050513.1 coordinate 81,532,490, forward strand.
TTCCATGGGAGGCTCTAGCGGCCATGCTATAGAATAAGAAATTCACCTCCATCTACTCTTAACTGCAGGTATAGTGTGGATTGTGCCTGTTCCGCTTCATTTGACAGCGTAGTGGCTTTTGAACCACAGTTGCATGTCTTAAGGAATAATCTCATCTTGGAAATCCCCTCTGCAATCTAGAAATGAATCTGAACCACATGCTTTGTTTGGTCACAGGAATTTCAGGGTCATGCCTTCCTGTTGTCATTTAACACATTCCTTATTTCTGTATACACCTCCCTGAAAGATGTTTAGTAACCATGGTGATGTGAAGATGTCTGGCCCACACAGATGAAACATCTCTTTGTCAGTGAAACTTTTTATTTTTGGAACAAGGTAACCTGTCCAAGTAATCATCCCCATCACATACCATCTCCAAGAGATATTATTAAAAAATAATTTTAGGCCAAAACTGGTTTGGCTCAGTGGATAGAGCATCGGCCTATGGACTGAAAGTTCCTGGGTTCGATTCCAGTTAAGGACATGTATGTTGGTTGTGGGCACATTCCCAGTAGGGGGTGAGCAGGAGGCAGCTGGTCGACGTTTTTCTCTTATCGATGTTTCTGACTTTCTATCCCTCTCCCTTCCTCTCTGTAAAAAAAAAAAATCAATGAAATATATTTTTAAAAAATAATTTTAGGCAACATACATACTTTTGTTTAAGATAAGAATGAGAGCTTGGCCAATAAAGTAGACAATATTAAGATATAATTCTGTGGGAAAAGTAGAATAAACATGAGTATAAAAGAATGAGTTGCGTAATTTCCAATATTAAAGAAGAGTTTGGATACTTTTTAAACAGCTTTATTGGGATACTAGAGGCTCAATGCATGAAATTCACACAAGAGTAGGCCTTCCAGCCCCAACTGCCAGGGCCCTCACAACTCTGGCTACCTTGCAGCCTGCCCACCACCCACATCTGCCTTGGCCTGGTACTGCCCGTATTCACTGACACCGCTCCCCCCCCCCGAAGTCCCTGGCACCCCAGTTCCAGGCGCCCCCTGATTGATCACCCTGTAGAGGGTGGCCTGGGCTTCCCTCTTTGGGGCAATCATGGCTGATTGTGAGCCCCCCAACCAATTGCATTACACCCACCTTAGCTGGCCTAGTGCCAGTGCATGTCATAGTCGTCTGGACGGTAGTTCTGCTGTTCGGTAGATTTGTGTATTGCGCTTTTATTATTATAGATACTGCCATTCATATATTATACAATTCCACTTTTAAAGTTTTTCTTTCTTTAAACACTTTGTGTTTTTATGTTTGAGAAAGGTCCTGGCGGAGTGTGTACATGGCACTGGGTGGCAGGGTAGCTTCCTTTTCTGAGAACAGCAGATCAGAGCCATTCTAAAACTCAAAACTTTTGTAACCTTACTTTAATAGCTTATACTTATCATGTTTAATCAAATGCAAATTAATAATTAAAGTCATTGAAGATATTCTACCCAAAGACAGATTGGTTTTTAAGCAACAGAGTTTGTATTAAAACTGATAATGCTTAATTGAAATACTAGGTAACATATAAATAACATATAACATACATGTTTATAATATAATGATATATAAATGGTTATTTAATGTATAAGATACTGTTCTAAGCTATTTAATACTGTGCTGCCTCATTTGATCCTTAAAACTACATTAATATGTAGGTACTATCTTATTATTTCCATTTTCTGGATGAGGAAACTGAAGCATTTATTAAATACTAGAAGCCATGTGCATGAAATTTGTGCACAGGGGTGGGGAATGTCGCATTTCCCAGCCTGCACCCTCTCCAATCTGGGACCCCTCGAGGGATCGGGCCTAAATGGGCAGTCAGACATCCTTCTCACAATCCAGGCCTGCTGGCTCCAAACTGCTTACCTGCCTGCCTCCCTGCCTGCCCCTAACTACTTCTTCCTGGCAGCCTGATCACCCCCTAACCATTCCTCTGCCAGCCTGATTGATGTCTAACTGCTCCGCTGCCAGCCTATTTGCCCCCAACTTCCCTCCTTGGCCAGCCTGGTCACCCCTAACTGCCCTCCCCTGCAGGCTTGATCACCTCCAACTGCCCTCCCTTGCAGGCCTGGTCCCTCCCAACTTTCCTCCCCTACTGGCTTGATGGCCCACAACTGCCCTCCCTTGCAGGCCTGGAACCTCCCACTGTCCTCCCCTGCTGGCCATCTTGTGGTGGTCATCTTGTGTCCATACAGGGACAGGATCTTTGACCACATGGAGGCAGCCCTCTTGTATGTTGGAGGGATGGCCAATCTGCAAATTACTCTTTTATTAGATAGGATAGAGGCCTGGTGCATGGGTGCGGGCCAGGTGGTTTTCCCTGAAGGGTGTCATGGATCAGGGTGGGGGTTCCCTTGGGGCATGGGGCAGCCTGGGTGAGGGACCTGTGGTGGTTTGCAGGACAGCCATACTCCCCAGTGACCCAAGCAAAGCCCTGGGATCTGCGATTAATTTATGTTCTACAATTAAAACTTTGTAGCCTGGAGCAGAGCCAAGACTTCTGCTCATGGCGACAACAATTTCTGTTTGAAACTTTGTAGCCTAGAGTGAAGGCCTAGGCTAGGGCTGTAGAAGTTTGGCTTCCTCCATCGCCCTGGCAACCCTAGCCTTTTCTCTCTTTAGCTCCGTAGCTGCTGCCATTTCTGTTAGAATTATGTATCTTCTATAATTGAAACTTTGTAGCATTGAGTGGAGGCCTAGGCCAGCAATGGCAGGCAGAAAGTTTGGCTCCCTTCATTGCCGGGGAAACCCAAGCCTCCCTCCTGCTCTCAGTGGCTGCAGCCATCTTGGTTGGTGTTTATTTGCATAATTTGCTCCTGATTGGCTGGTGGACATGGCTGTGGGCTTAGCTTGATTGGAGGGATGGTCAATTTGCATATTACTCTTTCATTAGATAGGACTAGAGGCCGACGCACAAAATTTGTGCATGGGTAGGGTCCCTAGATCTGGCCAGCGATCATGGCCCCCACTGGCACCTGCCTTGTCTGGCTGGTGTCACCTACTCGCTGGCCCTGCCACCATTGCTGGTCGCTTCCATCTGTGGGAGGCGACTGGCAGGGTGATTGAGCTGTCCCCACTGGTACCCACCTTTGCTGGCCTGGGGCTTGCAGGCTGGGGGAAGCTCCTGCATTGAGTGTCTGCTCCCTATTGATCAGTGTGTGTCATAGTGACCCTTGGTTCCACTGGTAGTTCTATCATTTGGTCAATTTGCAATTATGCTTTTATTATATAGGATTGCATAGATAATAAGTGATGTAAGCATGGTTTAAAGCAATTTAGACCAGGTTAAGACTGCTGTCAACCATTATGCTAAACTGCTTCTTTTATAAAGTAGTTGGGAATTAAATTGTGGCTTTTAAATGTGAAAGGATCATTTTTTTCTAAGTCTGCCTCTCATCCACTTTATAAATAGAAGTTATTATAAAGTTTAAATAAAAAGCCATCTTTTCTCCCAAATTCCAGACCACTTTATGCTATCATGAACCTGAGCCTTGTTTTTTTATTCATATTGGTTTTTAATTTTGCTGACTCTACTTATCTATGGGGTAGTTTTTCTCATGACTTCTAAATTTATTAAGGCATATATTATTTTGGGCCATTTAATTAGGAAGGAAAAAGCCAACTCATCAAGAGCATAGTTTTTTATAACAGATAGAAACAGTTCTCTCCCTATGTTGGAGTTCAATCTTGTTTTTTCTCAAATTATTTTTCTGATTCTAGTTATTTCTCTCCAGTGTGCTCATTTTCATATCTTCTAGATTTATTAATGTATATTTTAATAACTGCAGACCATATCACTAGGAACGAAGTAGTAGATTAATAAGGAACATAAGAGTTAAAACAGATAGAAGATATAATTCTTTTTCACTATTAGACTTTTAAAGTATTTAGGGCTTTTAAATAGCTAAATGGTATTCAAAAGGTACAACAGGGCATTCAGTGAAAAATAGTCTCCCTGTTTTTCCCATTCTACCCATTTCCTTTGATAGGAGTGACCACTGTTACTGTGTTATTGGATTGTATTTATATCTTCATGAAATTGTTTTGTCATAATCAGTTTCTTAGACTTACTTGCTTTTAAATGTTTGCCCCCTACTTGTTTTGTTTCAACATTTTGATGGTAATAGCCCGGTACCATATGTTGTCCTTTATGTTCAATATCAGGTCATCAGGTGTTGTATTATTATTCCCCTGTATTTAATGTGTTTTTTCCAGGTGTGATTTTTCTTTGCATTTATACTGCATTGGGTTTGCTAAATTTCTTTCATCCTGAAGATATGCCTTTTTAAAAAATTCATAATATTTTGCTTTTTTTTTCTGCAAAAAGCTTTATTGTTTCATTTGGTCCGATGCATGGGAGAGGGCTTCCAGATGGTTAAAAGAATGGGTAGTAATTTGAGGGAGAGGCTCAGGTAAAGCCAGACACCGAGGGATGCAGGGGGGCCTCTCAAAGGCCTCTGGGCTCCGAAGGCTCCTAGTCTCGCTTGAGGGTGAGCCATAACTCGCCCATCCCAGCTGGGGGCCAGCCAGCCTGCAGAGGTGAGCCAAGTGTCGCCCATCTTCTTGATGAGTTTCACCTCCCCTCCCCGGAAGTGATTCTGCGGGAGTCACAGGATGAGGATCTGCACTGGCAGAATCCAGGGCCTGCAGCTGCCAAAAGGGCCTGGTTCAGGCCCCTCTCCAAGGCCAGGCAGCTTCCGTGGCCCTGAGTTTTGCCACTCATCCTAGGAGGCCTCAGCAAGTCCTGGAAGAGAAGGTGCCCCTCACTGGTTTTGCAGTTTTAAGAGCTGCACTTCTTCTAAGTCCACTAGTGGAAGAATTGGCCCCCGCCCTCGAGAGCCACATCATCAGGTGGAATAGAAACTCAGAGAGAGGTAGGTGCGGGGGGGCGGGGGGGGGAGTTAGAAGAGGGAGGGGAGCCGCAGGTGCAGCGTAGCCTCCACCTCAGTGGAATAATTCTGACGAATTTGGGAGCTCATGGTTGTTCGGCAATAAGGAGTGAAGGTAGAAAAAAACTGGTGTTTGCTGGTCCGGAGGTGGTTCTGAGGTGGTGACTGGATAAGATGCAGGAGAGTCACTGGAGGCTGGAAGAAGGGGCATCTCTGAGTCTATTCCGTCCAAATACTGTTGAAGCAAGAGACATATCCAGGACTGCCAAGGGCACTGCCTGGTTATTATTTCTTGATTTATATATTTTTTCAGTTCTACTCTCTTTCTTCTTCCTCTAGGATTTCAATTAAAATTGAGATATTTCTCATTTTTAATGTTATTTTTCTTTATTCATGTTAGATCATTTATTTTTTACATATCTTCAAATTTATCAACTCTCTCCAATAGGCTATTAAGCCCATCCAGTGGATTTTTATTTTAGATATATTTCTACTTGTAGAGATTTTATTTAGTAGTTTTTGATGCGATTTCAGTTTTATACTGAGATTTATTTATTTATTATGAGCATATTTTCTAGCATAGTTATAATAATTCCTTTAAAATTTTTATCTCCTAATAACACCTAGTTGTCCATATATTGCCTTTTGTCTGAGATCACATTTTTCTGTTCATATGTCTAGTGATTTTGGATGGTATCTTTGACATTGTTAACAATATATTGTAGATAGCATTGATTCTTTTATATTTTTCTAAAGAGTATTGATTTTTTATTTAGGTAACTTGGCTGAATTTAAACTTCCAAAGTGACTATTCTGTAATAGGAAGGCAGCTGAAATCTCTGTTCATGTCTTACAGCCTCAGCAGGCCTGTTAGGAGTTCTGCTTTGCACATGGATACTGAAGTCAACCAGAGATTTGGGGAGAGTTTAAATGCAGAATTTGGGACAATCTTCTGTGGGTCTCATTTTACAGGTACCTTTTGTGCTCTGGATTCTATCATTCAGGTCCTCAGACTCATGGGAATAGGAGTTTCTGTCAAGTTTCAGCTACTCTCCAGGGTGGGTCTGACTTTGCCCTCCATTCAGCTGAAGGAACAATATTAGAGGGGAAATGTAAACATAAAAAAGAGTACTCTACCTTCTTCAGAGTATGGATTCCCCCTCTGGTTTGTGCCTGCTTTTGATTTCTCTCTAGTTTTTTCAAGTAGTTAAATTTTTATATTTTTATACAAAGTGTGTTTTTATTTTTGTCTTTTTGTGGGAGGATTGGCCCAATGCAAGATACTCCACCATTATTAGAACAGAACCTTCCTGAACTTGTTTTGACATTTTAACTTATAGCATGCATAGTAATTTATATTAACTTATAGCATGTTTATTTTAAGTGGTTTAATTTATTGCATGTGATCTGCATTGTATTATAAGGTATTTATTTTTGGTAAGTCCCTGTAATTACTTAATCATAAATCACTAGCAAGTTGAATATACAAGTTGCCTAACTGAAGGGTAATTATTGGACCATTAGTTTATAATAAAGTGCACACCTTTCTATTTCTGGAAGGAATTATAAATCTTAACATGACAAAACTTTAAGAATCCCATAATAATTACTGACTTATTTGGCGCTGTGAAGTTGGGAGTATTGCAAGATACTACTATTTCATATCTAATACAAACATTTAAAATAAAGAATATAATTACTAGTTCTCTTCAAACCCCTAGAAATTGAAAATTTACTTAATTTTTATTCATAATCATAGGAGTGTTAAATTTAGACATAAATAAAGCTGTTTCTCTGAGTGAGTATGGAGAAAAGATACATTATCAAAGAATGACCATTGGTAAACAAACAGTGGTAAGGATGGCATTCCAAGTGAGTTCCACAGGCCCCATTTGTTTCAGACCTGGTGATTTCAAGCCTCTCTGAAAATTCTTTAGGCCAAGGACAGTATTCTTTAAACATTTTAATCAACATATCCTCTAAATTAATTTTAGAAAACCATGCACTCCTCTACATTTAGGATAGCAGTTAACATTTTCTTCATAAGTTTTCAGTAGTTACAAAGACCATAATTTCCAATATAATATTGACAGCTTAAAACAAAATTATGATGTCCTTATTTTGCATATGTCCAGTCCTATCTAATAAAAGAGTAATATGCAAATCAACTATAACTCTGCTACACCCACAAGCCACACTCACCAGCCAATCAGGAGTGAGTATGCAAATTAACCCAACCAAGATGACTGTGGCCACAGAGTGAGCAGGAGGCTAGGGTTTCCACATACCCTGGCCAGCCCAGGACTCCACTCAAGGCTACAAAGTTTCAATTATAGAAGATAAACAAATCCCAACAAAAATGGCAACAGCCATGGAGCTGGATAGAGCAGGAAGCTTGAGTTGCCCCAGCAATGGAGGAAGCCAAGCTCCCGCAGCCCTGGCCTGCCTTGACCTCCACTCAAGGCTACAAAGTTTCAATTATAAAAGATAAATAAATCCCAGATCCCAGGGCCTCAACTTGGGTCACTGGGGGGAGTGGCCAGCCTGTAAGCCACAACAGGCTGCTTGTCCAGGCCACTCCATGTCCCAAGAGAACCCTCCCCCTCCCCGACCCAGGACACTCTTCAGGGCAAACCAGCTGGCCCCCACCCATGCACTAGGCCTCTATGCTATCTAATAAAATAGAAATATGCAAATTGACCATCACTCCAACACACAAGATGACTTTCCCCATGTGGATACAAGATGGCCAGCAGTGGAGGGTAGTTGGGAGGGACCAGGCCAGCAGGGGAATGCAGTTTGGAGAGGCCAGGCCTGCAGAGAAGGGCAGTTAGGGGTGACCAGGCTGTCAGGGGAGCAGTTAGGCATCAATCAGGCTGGCAGAGTAGTGGTTAAGGGGTGATCAGGTTGGCAGGCAGAAGTGGTTAGGGGCAATCAGAAAGGCAGGCAGGTGAGCAGTTGGGAGCCAATAGTCCTATATTGTGAGAGGGATGTTTGGGCCTAAATGGGCAGTCGACATCCCCCAAGGGGTCCCAGATTGGAAAGGATGCAGGTTGGGCTGAGGGACACCCCGCATGCACAAATTTCATGCACCAGGCCTCTAGTGGAATATAAATACTAAAAGTGATTTGTTACCTGCCATCACACATTTTAAAAATACATCTTTAAACTTCTCTCCTATCACTTAGAATTGTATATGATTCTTTTCTATTTTGAATGCCTATTTCCCTCCCATTTGGCTTATAGAATCTCAGTCTGTCTTATTATAGTTTTATGTTTTTATTAATTACTATCATTTCCTTGCAATAAAACTGCAAATAAATTTATATATATTTTTTAAATGTCCTATTTCCTCAGGCTTAAAGTATTAAAATTTCTCTGGATTAGTTGTGAATATAATTATTATTGTACAATTTATCAAAATGGTGGCAATATTTTAAATAATGTCTTAAAGCAGCACAGACTCTGAAGCCTGTACACCTGGGTTCAAATCCTAGCTTGAATTCTTGTTGCTCTGTAGCTTTGGTTGCTTTATATGTAAATTTGAGGTTAAAATAATATTAACCTAATATGAATGTTATTAGGATTAAGTGAGTTAGAATAATTGTCTAGTACAGTTTCTAGTCCATAATAAATACCATATAATAAATGCTTGATTATTCTGTTAATAATTATTAAAAATTAAAAGTAAAGTGTTATTGTCCATACATCTCTTAATGAGATGGAGATATCTTTTTAATTTTTTAACAATAGTTCATATATATATTAAATGATGGTGAATCTGGGTTCACCATCATGGTTATCCCAATTTTTCACTTATATGCTAAGAATGAGAAAACTTTTTACATAGATGAATAGGTGGGAATACAAGTAGTCATGTTATAGCAAAATTTCTCAATTCTTTGAACTCCTTCTATGGTATGTGCCAAAAAAATCACTTCCTAATCTTTCATAAAATATCATTTGAAATGAACTTTCAGTGAATTAGACCTTGCTTCAATTTTATTGAAAGCATTCAATTGGAAACTCCCTCACTTGCAAAATGCTTTTTCTCCAGTCTTCATAGTTATTATTTTTGCACCACTGATACCAACATTTCCAATTATATTTTTGTTGGGTGCCCTGGGAGGATATAACATTCAGACAATGTGCTATTGTAAATGGGATGGGTAGAAATGTTATTTCTTTTATAAAGAGAGAGGACTAATGTGAAAAGGAAGGTACAAACAGAACCAGAGCTGGTATGTGGATACACTTGTGAAACAAACCAATTTTGGAAAGTCTTTGTGTAATCTGGTACAAATACTCCAGATTAAAGGTCATGCCTCTTGGAGCCATCTTTTAACACTGGAGAATATGAACCAGGGACACTTCATGCCCAGCATCTGCCAGCTTGAACTTTCTCTTCTGGCCCTTGTTGGTATGTGAGCTTGGGAGAGACCAGGTCAGCTCTATAATTTTTAAATTATTCTTCACAGATTCATGGGAGGCCCAGGACATTTTAAGGGGTCTTTGAGATAAAAACTATTCTCATAATAATCCAAAAACATTATTTGCCTTTTTCACTGTGTTTATATTTGCACTGACAATACAGAGGAAGTAGTGTAGTACATAAATCAGATGGCCCATTATCATAAATCAAGACAGTGTAAACTGACTGTAGTAGTTAGTCACTGTATAGTATTGCCACATACTTACAAATTTTAAAAATTCAATTTTCACTTAAAAATGCCCTTCATGAATTAATAAAAATTATTTTTGTATTGAACCTCAACAGTTGACTATATTCCATGTGATGGAGGTGGCAGTGTGCACAAAGCCCTTTCTTCTTTACACCAGAGAACAATATAAGGAGGAGAAGTGTTCATATGATTGCTTGAATGGCAAGTCCTGGGAGACACCTCTTTTTTTAAAGAAACATTGTTTTTAGTAGAAAGGTTTACTGACAATGATTAATTCAGACTGGGGCTTTTAATAAGAGTTTTCTTCAGAATGAGCAACGAGCTTAGAATTTCAAGGAATCTAACTGACAGTATTTATTACTCGTGTTAAAATTCAAATTTCCCAGTGGAAATTAGAATTATGGGAAACTTCTAATTGCCATTGTGAGCTTACCAACTTCCCAATACCAGAAGACCTTTGATGAGGTCTGTGGTGATGTTAGCAAATATAATTTTCAAAACATTGTGTAATGAAATGTGTGGATGTTTTGAAAATTTGTGTAATTCAGTGACATAAGGCCTTCACCTGACTGGATAAGGCCCACCCACCATATGGAGGATAATCTGTTTTGCTTGACATCTACTGATTTAAATATTAATCACACCTAACAGAATACTTTTATAACTACAGTTAGATCGGAGTTTGACCAAATAACTGGAAATTGTGGCTTAGCCAAATTGATATATAAAAATAACCATCAAAATGAGTGAAAAATATATTCAAAGTTTTAGATCTATGGATTCTACATCGCAACTAAGCTTTAAGAAACAACCACTTTTTGAGTGATGTATTATCCAAGAAGGATATCCACAATTCTCCAAAAAACTATTACTAGTAAAATACTCCTCTTTTCCCAACTACAACTGAACAAGGGCAGTTTTCCTTCCTATATTCCCACCAAGTCAACACAGTGCAACAGATTAAATGTAGAAGGAAATATGGAAATATCATTTCTATTCCCTTTTATTGAGGCAGATATTTAAAGACATTTGTGCCGAAACTAGTTTGGCTCAGTGGATAAAGCTTCGGTGTACTGAAAGGTCCTGGGTTCAATTCCTGTCAAGGGCATTGTGCCGTGGCTGCGGGCATATCCCCAGTAGGAAGTGTGCAGGAGGTAACTGATTGATGTTTCTGATTTTCTATCCCTATCCCTTCCTCTTTGTAAAAAGTCAATAAAATATATTTTAAAAATAAATTTAAAAAATAAAGACATTTGCAAAAATATTTATTTAAAATTCACTTCTGGTTTTTTGTTTGTTTTAGAAAATATAGGTTTAAAAATAAATTACGTTCTAGGCAAATGGGTTGATTATTATTTCTAGCAGATTAATAAATTAAACTTGGTTTTCTTTTTTTAGATTTAAGGGTTATAATACTTCTTGGGTTTCTTTAGAAATTTTGAATGAAAGGGGTTCTTACACAAGAAAAATTTTTGATGATTGCTAATAAAAAAAAGGAGGTGATAATAAGTAAAAATAATGGTTATTAAGACAGCACACATAGATATGTGTCTTTATCTAAAAGTGGTGCACACCCCCCACAGTGGTGTTGGCGGTGGTCCCACCTGATGTAAGACAAAGGGTTGCAGTGAGCAGGCAGGTGAATTGGGGGATTCTCTTCCAGGTAGGCTTTGTGGGAGGGGAATCCCTGTTCTGTTGGAGAGAAGTGGCCTCCCAGAAACAAGTGGCTGAAAGAGGCTGCCCTGTACGTGACTCAGAGCATTGGGCTATATGCACACACAACTCCAGCAGCTCTTTAAGTTCTGCCTCAGCCCCAAGTCCCTGACTATCCCACGGGGCCCCAACTCCTCATCCTCCTCACTCATCTCAGCAATGTTAGAGTATGTGCCACTTGCCCTTGACAGCTTGAGTTAAATCAATGACACTAGGATCCTAGTCAGTGTCCCTAACATTTTGTGTTAGAACATAGAGGACAGTGTAGACAGTATCCACGTGTTTAAGAGAAAAGGCAACCACCATGCTCACACACATGCCGGACTCATGGAAACCATTTCATTTTCAGGGTTCTGTGTCCTCCTTTCCAATCACCAGGTAAAACTAGTTCCTGTGTAAACACTTTCCCTTCCTACCTTGTAAAAACTTTACCTCTCACATTTTCCTCTCTAAAAATGGTCAGTGAAGGATTCAGGTAGGTTTTGCCAAGGGCATGTGAAGTCTGGGTTGATGGCAAACATTGGACATCAGCGTCATTGGGTGTCTCAGTCACATGATCCTGAGACATCCCCGAAACAAAAGTGGGTCCCCATGGCTGCAGAGCAAGAGCAGCCAGAGCCGATAGGCGGCCATGTGATGCCCAGCAACCCGCTGTGCCCTAACAGGCCTACTGCTTTTTGATGAGGTGGTGCCGCTGTGTTTGGAGTAGCTCAGTCTGGAAGGCAGTTAGCAGCCTGGCAGCTGCTTGATTTAAGAATGGACATTGTTCAGTAGAATGGAGGGAAACCAATGAGAAAGCAGAAGTGGACTCTCAGTGTTGTTTGTTTGAGCAGAGCTGGAGAGACAGGTTATACCAGTGAGTGTGACGAGGTGCTGCGTGATCCACATGGTCGGTCTGTGGCTGCTCCTCTCCCTTTGTCAGCTCTCATAGCAATGGTTCAGGTGTGCTCTCCTGTAATAGGTTGGCTGTTCTCTGCAGGGACAGGGAGACCCATATGCTGCCCTTCAGCCACTTCAGGCTCTTCCCTTCATTCCCACTCTCATTAGATTACTGCAGCAGCCTCTGCAACCCATCTCACAGGTTAGTCACTAGCAAATTCCAAATGCATTTTTAGGATATAAAGGCGTAAAAATTTTAAATAGATTTTGGAAAGCAGATGTATATCTGGCAAAATGATGTCCAATGTGATTGGTTCTCTCACCTTCTGGCAATTAGTTCTTTCAAAGGGAAGAAGGACAGAGGAAGAATAGGCAGGCTCAGGAAAGTGGGGGTTTTCTCCTTATTTCTTTCCTGGTCTTAACATTTTTTTTTAATCTGTGTCATTTCATTCATAAGTTTGTCTTTTAAATGCACTTGTGTTAAAACGGGGAACACGGAAATGTTTGGTCTGTTTCTTCTTATCTGTATCTAATGTGGAAATATTTTCTCCTTTTTTGCTTTTTCACTCTCTTGCCTATGTTATTTTATTTTTTCACATGCCAGGTATTGTACTAACATTCTTTTATGTGGAGTCTAGACTTTTGTCTGAGCTTGTGTCGTGTGTGTGTCTAACATGGAAAATATCTCCTTTTCAGAATGTATCATATAAATACAAGTTTTCCAAAGGACCCAACAGTGGGTATACTGGAGCTCTGAGAACGTGCAAGGTGGTTCAGTCCTGAAATGGGCATTATGGGTAAAATTTCTTTAAATTATTTCTTAACCTGGGCCCATGGGCTTTAAAGGATCCCATTGCCGCCGTATGCAGCATTGGTTTGTCTTCAGATTTATAGAGGGGCTCAGTGATTAGCAACCATTCAGAAGTGACTTCCGTTTAAACTGTTTGTTCCTGTGATTTTTTTTTAGTATCTATTATGCCTGGATTTTCTCTGTGCTTTTCATATTCATTTATTTAGTAAATAAATTGCATATAGTTTCTGGTATCTGTCTTCACTTTAATTTCTCATTCCTTAGCTGTATTTAATAATTCACCCATGTATTTATGAAATCTTTAGTGTACACACTGTACAAAAGCAAAGGCGATGTCTACTCAGAATAAGTCATGTTGCCTCATTACGCAGTCATGCAATTCTTTCCACTTTAACTGCTGTCATGGTTTGCAATTATTTATTTGTGTAGTGTCTTCCTCAAAGCTACAGGAGGTCGAGGCTTGCGTCTGTTTTCCTCTCTGAAGGAGAGTGGTGGGCGTACTGCCTGGCAGGTAAAAGGGCAATCGTGGAATGCACAGCGCCCATATCTTAGCAGGGCTGCATTTCATATCTGTTGTCCAGTGTGATTGGTTCCCTTACAGTCTGGCAATTAGTTCCCTCAAAGGGAAGAAGGGCAGAGGAAGAATAAATAGGCAGACTCAGGAAAGTGGGTTTTTTTATATTCACCAGGAATTTGGGCACTTGACTCAGTGGTAGATGCCATGGGCCTAGAAACAGAAAATAGGGTGTGATCCCCAACCTCCAACAAGCGTGTAGTGCAGTAGAGGAGGAGAGAGGAACATATCCGAACCCTTTCAGTGTTCAAGTGCTGTGTGAGGTGGAAGTAGGGAGAGGGAGCAGGCAGCAGACAGGTCTGTCCGTGGAGATGAGACAGAGGTTGGGGGTGCGAGGCAGGACTCGGGGGACCGGAGAATTGCAGAGAGAACAACACTTCAGGGCCAGCTGAAGAAAAGAGTCAGCAAGAAGGTGGGATGGCCACTTAATGCAGAGACCAACCCAGGGATAAAGTGAGAGTCTGCAGTTTTCCTTGTTGCAGTGCTGTCTTCCTTCCATCACCTCTCTCTAAAACTCAGGACTGAAATGAAGAAGGGCTAGCATCTCTTGTTGACTTGTGTTGTGGAAGGGCTTTTCAAAAAGGAAAAATGGAGATGCCGAATGGGAGTTCTCTGAACCCTGGTCTTGTAGCACAGGGTGCCTGGGCTGGAGAGCAGAGGGAAAAGAGATGCTGTGTGGGAGGGGAGCGGTCATGGGAGGGAGGGGTTAGGGAGAGAGGAAGTTAAGATTGCACAAGGCAAGATTTGGAGAGAAATTGCACGTAACTAAGAAAGCCCCTTTCTAAGGAAATGTGGGATATATTGTACATTTAGAATCTATAGCCAAGCTATACCCATGACTCAGGTACTTCATGAGGACCAGAACAATGACTGCTGGCTGGGTCAGAAGCATGTCCAAGGAAGGGGCATTATCATATGCAGGGTTCTGGGTGGGCTGTGGATGTAGAGGGTCCAGCAGCATGATGCTAAAACCAGGACAGTCATAGCATATTCCCAAGCCACCTCTCAATATTCACAAAGTAAGGAGCAGCAATTCTGTGGGGAGTTGATCTCCTGACTAGTCATTATTTGCCACCAGGTCTGTTTGTCCCCATAGGACCCAAGGCCTCCAGGCTGAGTAACCTCTCTTCTTTAGGGGTTCAATACTGTTGCCTCCTGGTGTCACCCTATCTCCCTTGTTTTCTACATTCAATGAAATATACTTTTTCACTTTTTTTTTTTTTGAGTCCTCTCTCCCTCCCTGCTGTTCCCTGCCTTATACCATCTGCTTTTTTTTTTTTTTTTTTTTTGGTGGGGGTAGGAGGAATGACACAGACACACATGGTATCATCAACAAAATGGTGCTGTAGAAAGAAATCTCAGAGTAGAAACTAAAGTTTATAAAAAATACCTACATGAAATGGCACCAACAGAATTAATAGTGATCTCCAGGGGACCAGTTCTAGCCATACATGGTGAAAATATTCTTTTTTGGACATCTGTTCCCAAGTGGTTTAAGATTCCTGCAGTCGGTGTTCCATATGAAAGCATCTGCTACAAACTCTGTTAAAGCACTTCCAGAATCACCTCTTCACATCCCCACATTTCAATGAGGAAGTCAAAATGTAGATTAGAAATAATTACATCAGACTAAATCCTAATGCTGATGGTGCTACCTCATCAACATTGTGACTCATTCAGGAGTCAAGGTGTATTTTTCATTACGTTAGAGCAGAGATAAATGAGTGTGCAATGGTTGGGCAGAAGGAAAATGCAATTATTGTATGTCTCAATACACAGGGAATATGAAGAGAATTGTATTACTATTGCTCTTGTCTCTGCCTTTCATGATTCTGTCGGTCTGAACTCTTGCCCTTGGGAAATGCACACCTCCTTCTACATTAAACTTCTTCCTTGCAGGGCCCAGGTCATATTTCACCATCTCTGCGAAGATCTTCTGCATACCCCATGGCATCTTTCTCTGAGTGCTGGTAGCATTGTTGTTTGGGTACCATATGCGATAAAGTTCTCTACCGCCCTTTAAGCCAGCATCCCTAGTATATTGATTTAATTTTTGGGAAGCAGAGGGAGAATTGCAGAAAACAAATCCCGGGCTTCAGTGGATTTAGTGAAGATGAGTTAACAGATAACTTAAGAGATAACTTGTAAGGAGAATTACAGCTTTCCTTTATGTGGCATATTATAACTTATATAATGCTTTTTTCAGGCCCAAAGCAGAGAAATCTTGGGGATTAGAAGCTTCAGTAATGTAAGAAGTTGAACACATGTTTTTTTGAGATCAACCTGCACATCCTGAGGTCTCTTTAGAGTAGGCTAGACCTAGCAACCAAAGACTGGAGAAGCACTTCCCAATCTTGACCAGCGGACCAGTTTCTTAGGATCTGAAGAACCTTGGTTGTAGTAGGCTACCCTGCCAGAGCACTCTCTCCAGCATAGCACTGTTGTCTGTGTTTGGCCTTTACTCTGAACTCTGAGCAGTCATGGACTCACTACTTCCTGAGGCTGCCCATCCCTCTGGATAAGGAAGACTTGTTTGCCCCCTTCCCACTAATAGTCCAGCAGATATTTGCAGGCAGCATTTTCTCCTAAGTCATTTCTTTTCTGGGATAAAGGCCTGCATATTCTTTAACTTTTCTTCATACATCCCAGTTTTAACTTATTTGGTTGCTCTTCTTTAGATGGTCTATAATTAACCAATGTCTCTAAGAAAGTAAGATGCACCAGCATTAAATTCTATTCCAAGAGGAGTATACCTTGCACTTTTTTCCTTATGGACTGACTAGGCATCTGTTCATGCAGCTGTAGGGGAGGAAAAATAATCTTTCCTCTACCACTTTGAGTTCTTGGCTGAGACCCTGATTAATAAAAGACAGATTAACAAGAGAAAAACAGGTGGAAGTTTATTAACATGTGTACCTCATGTATTCGTGGGAGGGAAAAATGAGTAACTCAAAGTGGTTGCTTAGAATGCTGGTTTCTATTGCATCTTTAACAAAGAATGGTGCATTTATAGAGAAACTAGAGACCTGGTGCACAAAATTCGTGCACGGGGCAGGGGGGTGTATCCCTCAGCCCAGCCTGAACCTTCTCCAATCTGGGACCTTTAGAGGGATGTCCAATGCCTCTTTAGGCCTGATCCTACCAGGATCCCTAACTGTCCTCCCCTGCTGGCCATCTTGTGGTAGCCATCTTGTCTCCACATGGGGGCATCCATTTTTGACCACATGGGGCAGCCATTTGTTTTTTTTGTTTGTTTGTTTTTGGAGTGACAGTCAATTTGCATATTACTCTTTTATTATATGGGATTATAGGACAAAGAAAAACAGTTTTAGGTTTTCAAGCATAGCAAACTATGGGAGGAGACTAATAGTAGATAAAGGCTAGCTGGTAAAGCTTGATTTTTTTGTTATTGTTTTTAATTTCTCACCCAAGGATATTTTCCCATTGATTTTTAGAGAAAATGGAAACTAAGGGGAGAAACATACAGAGAAAAGCATACATGTGAGAGAGACATATCAATTGGTTGCCTCCTGCACGCATCCCAACTGAGTCCGGGAATCTAATTCACAACCTTTCAGGCTGAGGGCCAGTGCTCTCTCCACTGAACCAAAGCTTGTTAAATAGATTCATCTGATGCCTTCTGTAGGGTGACAGGGATTAAAGTTTTCTCCAGTGATTAACTTTTGTCCCTTCTAGTAGAGAAGGGAGGAAGGATGCCTATGAAAATGTATGCCCTGCATTTAGGCAATTAGGGGGAGATCGGGGAGCTTTTCTTCCATCTGCTTCTTCCCAGTGGTCTTCAGCTCAAAATAATCCCATGCCAAAGTGCATATTTTGGGGTGGTATATTCTGCTACTCCTCACAACCAAGCACGAATTCGTGTGGCAGACAAATCAATCTTAAATCATAGTAAATGCACTGTCAGCATGTCCCCTACCCCAAGATCTCATATTCCTATTACACTTCATTTTTTTCCACTTCTGCTTTCTATCTTTGAAGTTATATACTCTTAAATTCAGATACTAAAATAATAACTGCCCAATTAAATTTTAGTGTATTAAATTTGGCCTCTTTTTCTTATCTGTTTGAGATATATTTGGGTGTTGAGTCTATTCATCATAGTAGTTATTATTGCACTTCTCCCCCAATTCCCAAAGTTGTACCACCTCAAAGAGCTGGGGTTGTTGAAGTTACTAGGTAGGCTATTTCCTTGTGAAATCACTTTATCTTCCCATGCCCCTGAGATTCATTCCTTTTCAATCTGACTTGCTATCATCAATTAATTTATTTATTAGTCCTTCTAGGTGCGTGGTTTGAAATCCAGCCACTTTAGTTTCTGATGCTACAAACTTGAACTTGGTATAACTTCCTGTTATACTTTAATAAAGCATATCAATATTTTCTCATTAAAATGTCATGGCATTATATTATGAAAACTAAGACTGAATTTATAAATATAAAATTGGATTTAATTGAGATCAGTAAAATCTATAAAATTATCATTTTTAGCTGATATCACGTACCAATTATATTAATAACTCAACCTAAGTGAAGTCATAAGTCTTGGAAAAAGTAATTGCACTTCAAATTCAATGTTTCCCAAGAGGTGTTAGTGGCAGGAAATTTAAAAGGGTTTCAAAGAGTTTATACAGATTTATGAAAGAGGGAGCCATGAAAGTTTAAAGAGAAACTCTGCTAAAGGTAACCGTAAAGATTGACAACCAGGAGTGTAAAATAACAGGGGGCAGGACTAAACAATTTAAATCTTAGCAGAATAAGCTCCTATAATTTTATATCTCTCATTGCCTCATAGTGGTTTTTGTTGGCAAGGAAAAAAATGCAGCTAAGGATTGACCAAAATATAATCAAGTTAGTGACACCTTTTAAAAACCAATCAGGTTTTCCATAAAATTAACTTAAGTCCATAAAGAGGAAAGTTTACTATATTTTGCAGGCTATATTAGATGCTGTTAACTATGAAATCCTATAAGAATCTTTAAGCCAATCATGGAAATTGGCAATGAAATAAGTTGCTTTAAAACAAACAAACATACAAAAAACTATAAAAACTTTCTGGTCAGGCTTGTTTGCAAAGGTTCTGGCCAGTGTCAACACTGGGAGCCTCATCTGCAATGTTGGGGCTGGTGGACCTGCCCCGGCAGCTGGTGGGCTACCAGCAGGAGGTCCTGTTTCCTCCACTGCTGCTGCCTGGCTCCTGGGAAGACAGCAGAGGGAAAGGGAAGGTCTGAGGAGTCTAATGATGATGTGGTTTCTTGTCTTTCTGACTGAGCCTTTTGTGTAACACATTCAATAAAAAAAAAACTGAACTCGGAAAAAATAAAAATAAAAACATTCTCTTCATAATGACAAACCTCAAGCTTTTTCTGGGCTTAGTTAAGAGAAAATTCTTCCCTTTTGAAAGAGGGTTTTCACACTAGACTGTTTGGCTCAGTGGATAGAGTATCAGCCTGTGGACAGAAGGATCCTGGGTTCGATTCTGGTCAAGGGCACGCACCTCAGTTGTAGGCCCTATCCCTGGCCCTGGTCTGGTGTGTGTGAAGCAACCAGTCATGTGTCTCTCTCACATCAATGTTTTCCTCTCTCTCTGTCTCTCCCCCTTCCTTCTAAAAATCAATGGAAAAAAATATCCTGGGGTGAGAATTAACAACAACAAAACAAACAAAAAAAGAAAAAAACAGGGTTATCTAAGTTGATATCTTAGACCAGAACACATTTTCTGAGCACCTTACATGACTCTTTGATATTTCAAAGGGCAGTCACCCCCCGCCCCCCCTCCTTATGCATTCCCGTGCATTTCAAAGGACTGGCTCTTTAGTTTGTTCATTTATTTGTTTGTTTATTTCTTAATTTAAAAAGGACCACAATCCTTAGGTGTTTCGTGGGGATTTTGTGGTGATTGTGTTGATTTCTATGAACCTGTCTTTAAGAACTGGAAGAAAATAATTCTTAAATGAGTTACAGTAAGTGTGTGGGAGGCGCACTGGGAGATTGCCCTGATGCTCCTTGCCTCTGAGTATTCATGCACTTGTGTAATCCCTCCTCCTCAAGTGTGGGCTGGACTTGGTGACTCACTTTTGTGGATAAAGGATATGGAATGTCACTTCTGAGATTAGGTTACAAAAGCTGCAACTTCCATCTTGGGGGTTCTCTCTCACACCCTTCTCACTTGCTCTGAAGAATGCCAGCAGCCTTACAAGGAAGCCCCATTGGCAAGGGATGAGGGAGGCCTCCAAAGAACAGCCAGGGAGATGTGAAGCTCCAGTCTAAGCCCACAAAGAGCTGAATTTGGTCAATGACATCCTAAATGAGCTTGAAAGCAATTCCTCCATCCCAGCAATCAGACCTGCAGCCCTGGCCAGTCTATCTGATTGCAACCTCGTGACAGAGCTTGAGCCTCAGTTACCAGCTGTGTTGTACCCTGATTTCTGACCCACAGAAACGGACAATAATACATATTGATTGTATGCTGGTAGGTTTTGAAAAAGTTTCCTGCATACAAAGAGATAAAAAATAAAAATGTTCAGTGGACAAGGCATTCCTTTATTCTGGATATTGCAGTCATCAGATGACCAAGTCTTAGAAGCTAAAAGAATAGTGCACAGGCAGTTCTCATATTAGAAAAATTATACTTCATCTTAGAAAAAGAGAAAAATGCTGTCTCAGTGAAGATTGGAAAAGCTTATTAATTAATCTGTAGTTAACCAAGATACCTTGGTTCTTGCCACATCTTTCTCCTTTGAAAAATTCAATTAACTTGCTTTTCACCTTTTCTCTTTTTTAGCGCTGGACTACTCATTTTATGGCAAAGGCTATTTAAAAAATAGATTCAGAGAAAGTCATAAAATTATTACTAACCATGAAAAAGAGACTTGTGTATGAGCAAATACTTCCAAGTGGTACACCATGGATATTCTGAGACCTTGCCCAGCTGTTATCCACCCTTATGTATAATTCCATTAAAAGAAAGAGTTTCCTTAGTCACGAGCCTAGTTTCTTCATTTCCTCTCACTTCTGATTTAAACAGAATAGGGCATCCCTAATTTGAACATCTTGTGAGGTCCATAATTAAAGATTCAACTTGTGCACATGAACCCAGCTGATCCCCTTCCAGTCTTGATAGCAGATTTATAACCCCACCTATCAAAAAGTCAAAATTCTGGTCCCCATTCATCCCAGTAAAGCTGCAGGGATTGCCTAGGGAGACTGCTGACAAGTTTAATTGTTCACAGCTGGAAAGTGTAGGACTGGTTTCAGTATGATATTTTAACTCTCTCCTTTTCCAATTTCCCTCTTGACTTGACAGATAGGAGTTAAACTCCAGGGATTGGTAACAGATACTCAGATTTTCAGGACAGTGAAGTTCTGTTTATACTCTGGCTCTTGAGATATTGATTTGGATTTGATGAAATGCTAAAGGTTAAAAGGAGAGGTCCATGTTTCAGGCAAGAGTGTAGCTATGAAAGTATGTTTGGGTGGTTTTTTTGTGTGTTTTTTTTTCTGTGGTTAAACAAGTGAAATACTAGAGCAGCTGAAGAACAAAGATCTCTTCCTGGTGTTCTATGAAGCTCTTCTCTAACTTAGAAACATGAGAACCAAGAGGACACAAGGAGGAGATGCATAGGACCCATGTGCTACATGATTTGTGAAGGTGATTATGTTAGATCAGGGGTGGGGAACATCAGACCCAAGGGCCATAAAAGGCCCTCGAAATCATTTGGTCTGGCCCTGCCAAGGCATTAGGAGTGACTTAAAATGTTTGAGCAAATATATCAGGCTAATTTTTAAGTTGATAATTTTGTAATTCCTCCTGAGAGTGATATAAATATCCAAATGGCCCTTGGCAGACAGTTTCCCAGCTCTGCTTTAGATACTGTACACCTTACATATCAGAGAGAGCCTCCATCATTGTTATCATCTGAGTTGTGAGAGAGTGCCATGTTGGATACTGGAAATATAAAGACAGAATGGGAAGTATAAGAATAGATTCTATTCTTGCAGTAGAACCAGGGAAACGGGACACATGTGCTTATAGAAAGGGACAAGATATATCCAGATGCTATGGCAAATACTAAGTGACTAGGGGAAGAAGTAGAACTCAGCTAGTATGTAGCAGGCAGTGGAACCTGTACTCAGACTTAGGGGTACATGACTGTATTCTTGGTTTCTTTCATATCTTTCTTCATTTATTTGACAAATACATGGTATGAACCTACCACATGCCAGGCACTGCTCAAGGTTTGGGAAATAAATTGTTAAATGAAGCTAGCAGAGTCACCTGCTCTAGTGCAACTTATACTTCTAGTTTTTACAATGAATGAGGATGATTTCTAAGAAAAATTATAGTTCTGTAGACATTCATCATTGTCAAAAAGCCTTTGATATCCTATTTCATTTTTCTTTCAATAAGAATAACATTTCTTCTGTCAGTTTATTAATAAATTGTTCAAATTGTTCAAATTTATTTCTGATGCAAAGTAGAAAATGAAAAATTAAATATTTAAAATTAAATATGTTAAATTGCACAAAATTCTCCAAATATTAAAAATTACAAACTGTAACACTGATGGTTGGTAATTCTTATATTTATTTAGATCTTCCATCTTAATGGATGTTATAGTATTTGAATCATGCAAATACTTTGAAAAAAATTTAAAGAAATTTTTGGTATGCAAGAATTTGAGGCAACCTCATCAACACCAATTCCATTCTTTTTTCCCCCAATTACTCTGTAATGTGTCATTACTTGTAGATGATCTTAAATCTTCCCACAATGCACATTTTCCCCAAAGAAAATTAAAAGGAAAGGAAGTAAATATTATATTTTTTAGAGCTTCTGTCTAATTTCTTTCCTAAAAGTGAGCTTTTGCTGCATCATTATGACAGGGACCACCATCATATAAGCAGTCTGTAGTTGACTGAAATATAATTATGTGGTTCATGACTGTAATATAAAAAATGATGTATTCAATAACCTAAAGGCTTGAATTTGATGAGTTTTTAAGCTGGAATATATACAGGAAGGCAATATTTCAGTCTGTTCTGCAAATACTAAGAAAACTAAAGTATAACATACAGGGTGGGACAAACGTAGATTTATAGGTCTGAGTACATGAAACATAAGTTTATTCTTATACTATTATTTATTAATATTGTATTTTCCATATGAACAACTATAAACCTACTTTTGTCCCACTTTATATAACATGCTTAGGCATTTGAACACTTTTTCCCAGGCTGTCAGATTTACCTTTCATGAAAAAATATCTCTAGTTTTACAGTGAAATCCACTAATAGATTCTTGTCATATTGATATTTATCACTGCTATATAAAAAATAATATACTCATAGAGCTTTTAAAGCTTTATTGAGGCATAATCTATATATTATAAATTGTTCCCATTTTAAGCAATGCTTTTAAATAGCTTTATAGAGTTGTGCAAACATGACTATAATCCACTTTTGGAACATATCTCTCACCCCAAAAGACCCTCATGCTATTTACTATCAACCCTCACTTCCAATCCCAGCCCCAGGTACCCACTCATCTGCTTTCTGTCTTTGTTGATTTACTCTTTCTAAACATTTCTTCTAAATGTAATAATAAAATCAGTATTCTTTTGTGTTGGACTTCTTGAACTTAGCATAATGTTTCTGAGGTTTATTCATATAAGAACATATGTTATTATATTTAATTTACTTCTATTGTCAAATAATTTATTAGTTGTGTTTTTTTTTATCCATTTACCAGTAAAGTGGACATTTAGATGGTTATTTTGGGTCATTGTGAATAATCCTGCTATATATATTTGTATATAAGTGGTTTTATCACTAAAAATACAAAAGATATCAGTATATTAAGGTCATTGGAACAATTTTAATATTTTCTATCAAGAGTAAATAATAGTGTAGCCTTAGCCAATATGGCTCAGTGGATAGAGCATGGACTAAAGGGTCACCAGTTTGATTCCTGGTCCAGAGCATATACCTTGGTGGCAGGCTCAAACCCTGGCCGGGGTATGTGAAGAAGGCTACTAGTCGATGTGTGTCTCTCACACCAATGTTTCCCTCTGTGTGTTTTTCTCTCTCCCCCCCCCCCCCACCACTCTCTTTCAAAACCAGTGGAAAAATAAAAAAAGAGTAATAACAGTGTATACAGAGGTCATTTAGATCAAAATGTTCTCATGAACTGAGAGTACTTTTGAGTTAATTTTTTAATAAATTATACTTGTGTAGTCTCTACAAAAAGAACACATTCTCATCTATTCATAGCTCCTTTCTTTGATTTATTAAGATCTTGAGTTATGTCTTTTCCTTCAGTGATCTGCCACCTTCTGGGCATAGCATCAGGTCTTCTTGGACATTGGTATCCATCGGAGCCTCGTTACGTTGAGTCTGAATAATCCCATTTCATGTCTTTTCTTTCTACTAACACACATTCATCTCTGCAGCTCACTCATACTTGCTTTTTCTGC
Organism: Antrozous pallidus; assembly: GCA_027563665.1. NCBI lineage: Eukaryota > Metazoa > Chordata > Mammalia > Chiroptera > Vespertilionidae > Antrozous > Antrozous pallidus. Next base: position 81,556,567 of record CM050513.1, read on the forward strand.
CTCTGCTTTCTTTATCATAGACCCAAGTACAGCATTTTGGGGGAGTAAGTTTATTTTTTTACTTTTGGGATCATTGCTCACATAACTTAACACATAATCAAATGTCTTATGAAACCTCCTAACATATTTCCTCTGTGAATGCTAATATCTGAATGCTCGAAATTGTTTCCTTAGTTTGGTCTTGAGATGATAGTTAACTGAACAGTCATGGTAAAGAATCCAAAGTAGAGTTTTCTTAAAGCAGTTATTTAATCCTGGTCTGAAGGGGGACCAGGAAGTTTTTTTCAAAACGTAATAAAATAAAATGTATGTTCACATTTGAAAGACTGTCTTAAAAAACTCAAAGAATAGGAAAACACACATACTTTTTAGTGATTTAACGTTTGTTACCAAATTAAAATGTGTGTATGTATGAGCTGTGAAGTTCAAGTACAACTATAGTTTTAATAAATAGACCAGAACTTAACATATGTAAATGAATGATATATATTTTGAAATGAATGTCTTGGCTATAAACTTACCCCATCCATTTTGCAATTCCTCAGACGTATTTTAAAATTTCCCCATCAGTGCCAGTTTATGAACCAAATAAAAAACTGATTTCATTACTTTATTGTCACATCTCATATATAAAATGCAAAAGCAATATGCCTTAGTAATTGAGATTATATAAAAATTGAGATTCCTATCTCATATATTGCCTAGTGCTTGGTTTAGCTTATTTTGAGATGCGAACATGTTTTTTTCCCCCCATCTCATCTCATAAGAAAAGCAATATGTTTAAGACAAAGAAGGCGCTGACTGCAGCAGTTCATTATTGTCTTTGCTAGAATTTAGTACCAAGCTCTTTTACCACCTATTACCAAACAAAACAAAAATTCTCTAAGAGGCGGTGAGATGACTCAGTTTGCATTGTGATGAAAATCACTTTGGCAAATTGTCTTATTGTATGGATTGGTTTCCAAAGATATCCATTCATCCCATTAATTACTGGATTGTCAAACAGGGCCAGCAGTGACCTATGTAAATGTGGGTACTGCAGTTGGTGCATGCAGTCTTGCTCAGGTAAAGGACTTGGTTAAATATGCCATGATCTCTTCCGTATAATCAACATCATTACCATGCAATGGGGATGTGAAGGGTTATCTTTCTTGCTGTGACCACTGAGCAAGTAGGCGATGAATGAGTGGCTTCTGTAGGAACGGGATCCTCCACAGTGGACAAGAGAAGACTAATTATAGGAATGCAGATGAGGACATCTTTACACACTCATTCATCTAACAAGCCTGGAAGGTAATTCCTATTCATTTTAAAACATCCAGGCTTGCATTATAAATGTAAATTCTGGATATTCAGGGAAATATTAGAAATCTCCATGCCTCAGTCTTCTCATCTATGTATCCTGTGAAAGTTATAAAAGTTAGAGAATAGAGATAAATTTCAGAGTCCAGAATCAGCCACATTGTATATATGTGACTAGACAAATAGGTATATTTTGTAGAAGTTTAGCTACTATATTTAAAAAAGCAACACAGGAGCTGAGACCAGTTTGGCTCAGTGGATAGAGCGTCGGACTGTGGACTGAAAGGTCCCAGGTTTGATTCCAGTCAAGGGCATGTATCTTGGCTGCGGGCACATCCCCAGTAGAGGGCGTGCAAGAGGCAGTTGATCAATGTTTCTGACTTTCTATCTCTCTCCCTTCTGCTCTGTAAAAAATCAATAAAAAATATATTAAAAAAAAATAATAATAAAGCCAGGACCAGTTTGGCTCAGTGGATAGAGCGTTGGACTGCGGACTGAAGGGTCCCGGGTTCGATTCTGATCAAGGGCATGTACCTTGGCTGTGAGCACGTCCCTGGTAGGGGGCGTGCAGGAGGCGGCTGATCGATGTTTCTCTCTCATCGATGTTTCTGACTTTCTATCCCTCTCCCTTTATAAATCAATAAAATATATTTTAAAAAATAAAAATAATAATAATAAAAATAAAAAAGCAACACAGGAGATTAAGCAAGATGGTAGCTTCTTTTTCTCCATTTAAATGAATTGCAGAGGTAGATAGCCTAAAGTTGGTGTGATGGCTCCTCAAACTTGTCTAATTTTCTTTGTTTTGCCAGATTTTTGTTCAAGTTCTCTGTTCTTCTACTTCCAGGTTATCTTTATAATTTAAAATACTTGCTAGCACTCTGGCCATTGCATCCAAGTCTAAGAAGACAGGATTGTAGAAGGACACAAATGGGGTTCTTCTCTGTTTTTCAAGAAGATTTCTTAGTAGGCCCACCTGACATTTTTGCTTATTCTCATTTGTCAGCAATGAGTCCTGCTAAAAATTGTGTCTCTGTTACTAAGAAAATGGGGAGAATGGATACTGCAAGGAAGGACAAACTCTGTCATAAGATATAACTATTATTGTCCTGTATTTATATTTAGCAGTTTAGTCAGGTTATTGAGTCTTACTTTACTCATCTAGGAAATGGGGACAGTGCTAATTTCTTTTTCTTTTTTTTTAAAAATACATTTTATTGATTTTTTACAGAGGGGAAGGGAAAGGGATAGAAAGTCAGAAACATCTATGAGAGAGAGACATCGATCAGCTGCCTCTTGCAGGCCCCCTACTGGGGATGTGCCCGCAGCCAAGGTACATGCCCTTGCCGGAATCGAACCCAGGACCCTTCAGTCCGCAGTACGGCGCTCTATCCACTGAGCCAAACGGGTCTCGGCAGGACAGTGCTAATTTCAAAAGCTGTTATGAGTAAATGATAAAGGAGATAATGTACGTATGGTGCCCATCGGTAGCTCTATACCAAAACTGGTGCATGAGGCTTTGGGAAGGCCCAGATTTGGAGCTTCCTGGCTCTAAGAGACCATACTGCCTGGACAGGGTCATGAATATCTGAGACCTGGTCTGATAGAGGACTGGCACCTCACCTGTCTGCCCCCATGCGGCAGAGATAGCACTAAGGACTGGCATGGAATAGATGTGTGGCAACATCTGTTTTGTTGTTGTTGTTGTTTATTTGGGTTTGTTGTTGTTGTTGTTGTTGTTGTTGTTTTGGTTTTTTTTTTTTTTTGGTTGCCTAAGATCCAACTTACTTGTTAGAATCAGAAAGGCAGAGGGAGTTTCAACTTTGACCAGTATTTTAATGTAAGTTGAGAAATAAGGTATAGGTCATTACTTAGTCTTTGAGATAATTATGCAGAGTTGCTCACAAGAGCTATTAACCATACTTAAATTATCTAGTCCCTGCTCCTGTGCACTCAGAGCACATGGCATGAAGTTGTCCAAGGGACAAGCAACACTGTTACAAATAAGCATTGCATTCTGGGGTACCCTGTCTGGTAATGTTTGGTTAGCCTCAAATACTAGAGACCCTAAATTGAACTTGGGATGCCCTTTCCTCCATAGACATTTCCCCCTTGCTTTCCTAAAAACAAGGTATTTTGACTGAATTGGGCGCCCCACCCATATGTTGAAGCCCTACCCCCAATCCTATCTAATAAAAGAGTAACATGCAAATGTGACCGTACCTTGGCTCCTGACTGGCTATGCTACCAGCCAGTCAGAGCAAGGGGTGGGGTGGAGAGGCGTGAGTGCCAGGCCCCAGGAGCAGAGATAAAGTGGTGAAGTCATCAAGCGCCCGGCCGAGGCACAGAGACCAAGCGGTGGCACCAACGGTGGCCAGAACTCACCACAGCTGAGTCAACTGAGGGCCCGGGTGCAGAGAACGGTGGCGGGAGTGGTGGCAGCGTGGGCGGCGGCGGGGGCGGTGGCTGAGAGAACTCACCTCGATGGTGGCGGCGGCTGCAAGAACTCACCACAGCTGTGTCTAATGAGGCCCCTCCATTGCTAATATTATGTGTAGCTTCAGCTGTTTGCCAACAAAAACGGAAGACAACCGCCAGAGGAAAGGCCCCCTAGTCCCAGCTTCAGCATCCCAGCTGAAACTGACAACAGGTAGGAGGAAGTCCCACCCCCCCCCGAATCTGTCCAAATCAGCCATTGGTCACACTGCTGAAAGGCCTGTCATTCTTCTCTATCTCAGAACATGGCAATAGAGAGGTGGGACTATGTCCAAAGAAAAACTATTGATACAACGGAGCTGTATAGCAGAAAGGTGCCAACGTTATCGACAGAAAATGTCTGAAGAGCAACATGTGTCTGATCTTGAAAGAAGGCGACGCCTGCGACAGAATGTACCCAAAGAGAAGCTATTGGAAAAACATTGCTCTGAAGCCGAAAAATACCGGCATCTTCGACAGGAAATGTGTAAAGAACAACGTGCCTTTGAAGTTGAAAGAAGGCGGTGGCAAAGACAGAATATGTCTAAAGAACAGTCATCAGCAAGTACTAGCAATAGTGGTAGGACCTGCCTTCTCAGCGAAAATGGAGTACGTGAGGATGCAATTCTCAAACATAGTTGTGGTGAAATGACTGTTAGATGTGAATTTTGCCTATCACTAAATTTCTGGGATGAAAAACCATCTGATGGGAAATTTACTAGATGTTGTAGCAAAGGGAAAATCTCCAAATGATATACATTTTCCAGATTACCCGCCATATTTAAAAAGATTAATGACAAACGAAGATTCTGACAGTAAAAATTTCATGGAAAACATTCGATCTATAAATAGTTCTTTTGCTTTTGCTTCCATGGGTGCAAATGTTGCATCGCCATCAGGGTATGGGCCATACTGTTTTAGAATACATGGACAAGTTTATCATCGTACTGGAACTTTACATCCTTCTGATGGTGTTTCTCGGAAGTTTGCTCAACTCTATGTTTTGGATACAGCTGAAGCTACACATAAAAGATTAGCAATCCCAGCAAACCAGGCCTGCTCAGAAAGACTCATAATCAACATCAACAACCTCATGCATGAAATAAATGAATTAACAATCGTACAAGATGCTACATGAGGTAGAAAATTAAGCCCAATCTGAAGCAGCAGCAAAAGGTATAGCTCCCACAGAAGTAACTATGGCAATTAAATATGATCATAATAGTGACCTAGGTAGATATAATTCTCCCCGTGTAACCGAGGTTGCTGTAATATTCAGAAGCGAAGATGGAGAACCTCCTTTTGAAAGGGACTTGCTCATTCATTGTAAACCAGATCCCAATAATCCAAATGGCACTAAAGTGAAACGAATCAGTATCCTGTTTCCTACATTAGATGCAATGACATATCCTATTCTTTTTCCACATGGTGAAAAGGTTGGGGAACAGATATTGCATTAAGACTCAGAGGCAACAGTGTACTCAACAATAATACTAGACAAAATGTAAGAACACGAGTCACCCAAATGCAGTATTATGGATTTCATCTCTCTGTGAGGGACACGTTCAATCCTATTTTAAATGCAGGAAAGTTAACTCAACAGTTTATTATGGATTCGTATTAAAAAATGGAGGCCGATCAGATAAATTTTATTAAAGCAAACCAATCTAAGTTGAGAATTGAAAAATATAGCGGTTTGATGGATTATCTCAAATCTATATCTGAAAATGACAATGTACACATTGGTAAAATGGCCCTGGGGCTGCAGCATCTCCAGTTTCTCAGCTCATGCCCTCTCTCTAGGAGGCTGGGGAGAACATATACGGTAAAGTTCTTTACGCCACGGCAGTCAGAGTAGTGGGACTTGGCCAAGCTGGTACATAGAAGGGCTGGGACCCTTTCTGGCCCTGGCGTTAGGCAGCATGCCCTGTGGTCCTGGGTGCCTGTGGCTGCCTGTGGCTGCGGCCAGCCTGAGTGAAGTTGGCCCAGGTCCTGGGTGCCTATAGCTGGCCAGAGGGAGGGAAGCCTGGGTCCCAGGTGTGGGACAAGGCAGAGGCAGTTAGGAGCAATCAGGCCAGCAGGGGAGCACTTAGGGATGATCAGGCAGGTAGGCAGAGGTGCTTAGGAGTCACACATCCCCGAAGGGGTCCCTGATTGGAGCGGGTGCAGGCTGGGCTCAGGGAACCCCCCTCCGTGCACGAATTTCGTGCACTGGGCCACTAGTGTTATAATATTTGGAGATGATGTCTTTAAGGAGATATTTAAGGATAAATAAGGTCATAAAAATGGGACCTTAATCTGATGGGACTAGCCTCCTTATAAGAAGAGAAAGAGTCACCAGATATCTCTCTCTCTCTCTCCCCCCCCCCTCTCTCTCTCTCGCTTACACACACACACACAGAGGACGTAGTGAGAAGGCAGGCACCTGTAGATCAGAGAGAGGAGCCTTACTTGGATTTCTAGCCTCCAGACTTGTAAGAAAAGGAATTTTATTATTTAAGTCACCCAGTCTGTAATATATTTTTTAAAAAATATTTTATTTATTTTTTACAGAGAGGAAGGGAGAGGGATAGAGAGTTAGAAACATCGATGAGAGAGAAACATTGATCAGCTGCCTCTTGCACACCCCCTACTGGAGCTGTGCCCGCAGCCAAGGTACATGCCTTTGACCAGAATCAAACCTGGGACCCTTCAGTCCCAAGGCCGATGCTCTACCACTGAGCCAAACTGGTTTCGGCCAGTCTGTGATATTTTGTTATAGCAGCCATAGCTTACTAATACATAAAGCCATTATTTTCCATAGCCACATTATCAAAATCAGTAAATTAATGTTAAAGAAATAATATTCTTTGTCTGCAGACCTAATATCAATTGTCCTAATAAAGTCTTTTATTGCAAAAGAACTACCAGATCATGTGTTGCGTTCACTTGCCATGTCTCTTAGCCTCCTTTAATCTAGAACATTTCATCATTCTTTCTCTTATGACGTTGAAATTTATTATAAGTATAAGGCCAGTTATTCTGTAAAATGTTCTTTAGTTGAGGTTTGTCCAATATTTTGTCAAGATTATATTTACACTATGTCTTTTTGGAAGGAATACAACAATTGATGTTATGTCCTTCTCAGTGTGTTATATCAAGAGATACGTGGTGTCAATTTGTTGCATTTGGTGTTAACTTTGGTCATTTAATTAGGGTGGTATCTACCAGGTTTCCCTACTGTGAAACTATTTTTTCCCTTTTGTAACTAATAAATAGGTTTGGGGATTATATTGATACTTTAAATGTGCTTCTCCCCAACAGTTTTAAAATCCACTAATGTTTTCTTGCTTGACTCACTTACTGCTGTTATGGTTGCTAAATTTTCTAATTCTGTTATTCCCTGTACATTTATTATTTTCTTTCAATAGTTAAAATGAGCTTTCCCTTCTTTCCCATTTATTCATTTATTTATTTGTAACAAAATAGACTAATAAATATTAAAATATGCTATAAACCATATTTAAATTCTGGTCATACTACATAAATTCCAAATTTACTGAACATATATCCATTTGTTTAATGAGATATATCAATGAGACCAAAAAACCCCACTTCAATTAATTTATATAGAGATGAGATTCCCATAGCTGGAATGAATTTTCTGGTTGATGAACAAGAAGGAATCAAATACGATTGTCTGACTTCTAGGTAGAGTATAATAGAAAATATATGAGGAGGGGATTTAGAGGTGAAAGTGTTAAGTTGAAATTGCAGAACATCTGTTTTGGGGAGAGATGGTTTGATGTGTGAAACAAGCTCAGGGGTGAAGTCTGGCAAGAGATCCGGGTTGGAGTGCAGCTTTGTGCTGGGCCAGGCTCCTACTGGGTCAGACAGCCAATTTTGTGCATCTCTTCCCAGCTCCATCTTATGGGTGCCATCATATGGGTGACTTAAAATCAGCCAAGAAGGGAGAATTTATACCACAGACATTAGCACATGAAGCAAATCAAACTCTTCTCTCCTAAAAGTAAATGAGATCATTTAGTAATAGTGTTTAATATGAAAATAAAATATGTCAGTGAAAAAAAATGGCATATTAGGGATGGATGGAAGAAGAAAAGCCACAAAAGAGCTGCAGAAAGGATGCAGAAATGTTTAAAGGGAGCTAGAGATGAAGATTTTCAAAGAATCCAAGAGATTAGAGATTTACAAGAAAGAAGGGTTGATAAACAATGTCACATGTATCCAGGATGTCCAGTAACATAAAGACTAAAAGTGTGTTAGGGCAGTGGTCGGCAAACTCATTAGTCAACATAGCAGCAAACCATGGTGCGCAAACCACATGTGGCTTATGAGCCGCGGTTTTGCTGACCACTGTTAGTGTATTAGATTATTTGGTGGTTTTAGTAGAAGTTTTAGTTTAGTGACTTGAGTAGATGCTGTATTGACCATAGTAGAGATGAGGCCATGAGTAGTTTGTTTACCTTCTGTAGGTGCCCTCACCTACTCTGCTTATAAAGGAAGGAACCCATTAAGAAAGTTTAAATTTGCTTGATTTAATCTTAGTATTGCTCCCCATCCATTTTGTCAGATTACATAGCATAGCACTGAAAACAAGTTTTAAACTTTATTAAATTTCTCAGTAATATTACTTGTAGTATTGCATACCAGGCTTCTTTTCTGGTTGACAGTTATGTTTTCAGTGAGAACTAATGCTTCTTAAAACAATAATTTGCTTTTTCAAAATCAGTGGTCAAAAATTTGTGAAATTTTTGTTATAACTATCCTATCTAATAAAAGAGTAATATGCAAATTGACCATAACTCTGATCAAGCCATGCTCACATCCACACCCATCAGCCAACCAGGAGCAAATTATGCAAATAAACCCCAACCAAGATGGCTGCCGCCACTGAGAGCAGGAGGGAGGCTTGTGTTTCCCCAGCAATGGAGGAAGCTAAGCGTTCTGCCTGCTGTTGCTGGCATAGGCCTCCACTCAATGCTACAAAGTTTTAATTATAGAAGATATATCCCAACAGAAGTGGCGGCAGCCACGGAGCTGGAGAGAGCAGAGGCTAGGGTTGCTGGGGTGATGGAGGAAGCCAAGCTTTTGCAGCCCTAGCACCTAGACCTCCACTCTAGGCTACAAAGTTTCAATTATAGAATTTAAATAAACCCAAACAGAAATGGCTGTCACCACGGAGTGAGCAGAAGGCTTGGCTTTGCTCTAGGCCTCAAGGTTTCAATTATAGAACATAAATTAATCCCATATCCCAGAGCCTCTGCTTGGGAAGCATGGCTGGCCTGCAAACCACAACAGGCCCCTCGCCCAGATACTCCACACCCCAAGGGAACCCCCACCCTGATCCAGAACACTCTTCAGGGCAAACCAGCTGGCCCTCACCCATGCACCAGGCCTCTATCCTATCTAATAAAAGAGTAATATGCAGATTGACCATCACTCCAACACACAAGAGCGCTGCCCTCATGTGGTCAAAGATCCTGCCCCCATGTGGACACAAGATGGCCACCACAAAATGGCCAGCAGGGGAGGGCCTTTGGGAGGTTGCAGGCCTGCAAAGGAGGGCAGTTGGGGGCAATCAAGCCTGCAGGAGAGGGCAATTAGGGGTGACCAGGCTTGCAGAGGAGGGAAGTTAGGGGCAAACAGGCTGGCAGGGAGCAGTTAGACATCAATTAGGCTGGCAGGGTAGAGGTTAGTGGGTGATCAGCCTGGCAGGCAGAAGTGGTTAGAGGCAATCAGAGAGGCAGGCAGGTGAGCAGTTTGAAGCCAGCAGTCCTGGATTATGAGAAGGATGTCTGACTGCCCGTTTAGGCCCAATTCTACCAATATGGGATCGGTCCTAAATGGGCAGTCGGACATCTCCATCCAGATTGGAGAGGGTGCAGGAATTTCATGTGCACGAATTTCATGCACCGAGCCTCTTGTAAGTACATAGAATGGGATTTCATTTCTTTACTTTTTGCCTTTTTATTTTTAACTAATGTTAATTTAAGTAGCGAAAACTTGATTATTTAGGCACAAAAATCTTCATGTATTCAATTTAATATTATTTTATTCATAATTATATGACTTTGTGGTACATTATTTCTTTTCTTTTTGAAGTAAATTTGAAAATAAGGAATACTATATCACTGCATTTGAATGGAGAAATACATGAAAAAATACATAAAAATAAGTAGGGCAGTTTTAAATTCTAGAATGTTGACTATTTTGTATTATGCCTGGAAATATGTTTCTGAATCTTTGTGCCAAGTATATAAAAGTACTAATTAATTTATGTTGATATCTAGTTTGGAAAATCTTTTCTTGCTTGGTTGAACAAGTGTAATCTACAATGTCTGTGAATGCATTTTAGTTGTAAAAATAAAAACATGTATTGAAAATATATGGTCTCATCATCCTGCACTCAGTTACACTTTAAAAAGCCGTTTCTTAGATCGGCAATAGAAAGCCTCATTTGTAACAGAAAGGAAAAATTCTTGGAGTTTTATTAAAAATAGCATGGCATATCCAAACAAGGGACTGTTTAACACATTTTTTGGAAAAATTCTGTATGTTCACTATAACCAGTTGTTTGCATAAGTGTTTGAAAATAATGATGGTAGTCAACTGTGTGTATGTGTGTGCGTGTGTATGTGTGTGCGTGTGCATGTGCGTGTGTGTGTGTATGTGTGTGTGTGTGTGTGTGTGTGTATCCCAGACCTTGTGCTAAGTACTCACACTGTATTTTCTTCCTTAATCCTTACTACTAGTTACAGCTCACAGCTAGGAAGTAGCAGTCAGTCTGAATCCAGATCTGTCTGTCTCTAGAATCAGAGACCAATGTCTGATCTGTATGTCAGACTGAGAAAGAGGATCAAAACAATAAATAAACATGAGAAACATTTCTCAATGACCCTAGTTTGAGTATTTTTTAATACTAGGAAATTAATCAGATGTATATTTGTTCAAAGAAATTTAGAATTAAAAAGAAAGAGACAGCCATCTTTTCCTTGTTAAAATTGTCATCTTTTAATTTCATGATTGAGGCACATGAGATAAACTTTATATATTTCCTCTGATATGAGAAAAACTGTCTGAAATTATTTATGATTAGCTTAAACTATTAGGAGTTTGCAAACATTTGCGATTAAAATTTTCTTTCTAGCCTTATTTTTGCCTAATTAGTCAATATCAATAAGACATCTCTGGAAATCCCATGTTTTGCCCAAAAAAGAATAAACATGAAAAGCTGATGCTTATTTTTTAACCACTCTGTCCTGCCAAGACTGCTAACAATGTGTTCTTTTTTTCCCTATGAACTTTATAAGAAATACATTCTTTTCAATTTACTTGTAAGGTACCCTGTTAGTGAAAACATCTCAACCCTTTAATAATTAGGAGAGGCTGTTTGCAAGCTTAGCTTCCTTTAGGTATGTTAAATTCTTTTTATTTCCCTTATTTTGTTAGGCTTTCCACTTTCTATGAACTTTTGAATTGTTTAAAACAGAAAATTTGTACAGTTACATTTAGCAGCACTTTTCAGAAACAATCTGGCAAGAGAAATCATAATTTAGTGTTTATTTATGTTACACACAATTGACTGCAGATTTTAAATATATAGACATCTTTAGCTATTGTGGTTTATGTGAAGTTTTGATGAGTGTTAGATGTTTGAGGGTTTTCTGTAAATTACTTCTCTGTGATTTAGTATGACGATGTTTATCTCAATTTTACACATTTTTCTATTTTGGGGGAATTTTATATTAAGTTTTTGGATTTTTTTTCTGGAAGAATGATATAAATAAGTTTGACTTCACTTCTTAAAACTCAGAGTTTCCACTGACTTCAGTTGTGAACCCTCTGTAGTTTGAAATGGTCTGGGCAATTGAATCCCAAACTTGGTATATTAAAGGAAGGAAGCCAGAGGTTCTGATGATTCAGTTGCTGACAACAGTAACCAAATTCACCTTACACTAAGCTCCTTTTCCAAACAAGGTAACTGCTGGTGCAGAATATATGCGTTTTTAACACCATTCATGCTTTGAGCTTAGTGTTTTTCACTGATGAGGCAGCATGGTACAGTGAGAAAGACATGGACTTAAGAATTAGATTAGCTTGATTTTTTAAAAAACTTTTCATTCTAAAATATTTTGAGAATCATAGGAACATGCAAAGGTAGTACAGAGAGGTCCCCTTAACCGTCACCCAGTTACCCTGAAAGTTTAATTTGTGCAACTAGAGGCCTGATGCACGAAATTCGTGCAAGAGTAGGCCTTTGCAGCCACAGCTGCCTGGATCCCCCCCAACAGCTGTGCTTTAGCTCTGGCTTTGTCCCTGAAGAACATCTGGAAGGATGTCTGGTTTAACTAGCATATTATGCTTTTACTAGAGGCCTGGTGCACAAAATTTGTGCATGGGGGTTTGTGTCCCTTAGCCCAGCCTGCACCCTCTCCAATCTGGAACACCTTGGGGGATGTCACACTGCCAGTTTAGGCCCAATTGCACCAGGATTGGGCCTAAATAGGCAGTCGGACATCCCTCTCACGATCCAGGACTGCTGGCTCACAACTGCTTGCCTACCTGCCTGGCTGATTGCCCCTAACTGCTTCTGCCTGCCAGCCTGATCATTCCCTAATCATTCCCCTGCCAGCCTGATTGATGCCAAACTGCTCCCCTGCCAACCCAATTGCCCCTAAATGCCCTTCCCTGCTGGCCTGGTCACCCCCAACTGCCCTCCACTGTAAGCCTGGTCCCCCCCAACTGCCTGCCTCTATTGGCCTGGTTCTCCCACAACTATCTTTCCTGCAGGCCTGGGTGCCCCAAAAATATACTCCCCTGAAGGCCTGGTACCCCCCAACTGCCCTCCTCTGGTCCCCTCAACTGCCCTCACCTGCTGGCCTCATCTATCCCTACTGCCCTCCTCTGCCAGCTTGGTCACCCCCAACTGCCTTCCTCTGCTGGCCTGATTGCCCACACTTGCCCTCCCCTGCAGACCTGATCCCTCCCAACTACCCTCCACTGCAGGCCTGTGTCCCTCCCAACTGTCCTCCCTGCAGGCTTGGTCCTCCCCACTTGTCCTCCCCTGCAGGCCTGGCTTTCCCCAACTGCCCTCCCCTGCAGGCCTAGTCCTCTCCTGTAGCCCTTCCCTGCAGGCCTGGGTTCCCTTCAACTGTCCTCCTCTGCAGGCCTAGTCTTTCCAAACTGCCATCCCCTGCAGCCTTGGTATCCCCCTACTGCCCACCTCTGCCGGCCTGGTCCACCTCAACTGCCCTCCCCTGCTGGCCTGGGTCCCTCCAACTGCTCTCCCATCCTAGCCTGAACTCCCCCTACTGCCCACCTCTTCCAGCTTGGTCACCCCCAACTGCCCTCCCCTGCTGGCCTGATTGCCCACAACTGCCTTTCTCTGCAGATCTGATCCCCCCAACTGCTCTCCCCTGCAAGTCTGGTCCACCCCCCCAACCCTCCCCTGCAGGCCTGGTCTCCCCAATTGCCTTCCTCTGCAGACCTAGTTCCCCCCTGCTTCCCTCCCCTGCAGGCCTGTCCCCGACAGTGTCCTCTCTTCAAGGCCTGGTCCGTCCCAACTACCCTTCTCTGCTGGCCTGATCACCCACAACTGCCCTCCCCTGTCAGCCATCTTGTGATGGCCATCTTGTGTCCACATGGGGGCAGCCATCTTTGACCACATGGGGGGCATACATCTTGTATGTTGAAGTGATGGTCAATTTGCATATTACTCTTTTATTATATAGGATTATTATAGATATCAAACCCAGGAAATTTACATTGATGCAATATATGTGTATATTTCTACGTTGTTTTATCATACCTGGAGATTCATATAAGCACATCACAATCAAAATACCAGATTATTCTGTAATCACAAATATTTCCCTCATGCTCTCTCATTATAGATGTGTCTGCTACAAACCCTAAACCCTGATAACCACTAATTTTTTATGCCTCTATAATGATACTTTGGGAACATTATATTAATGGAATCATACAGTATGTGGCCTTTTGAGATTAGCTTTTCAACTATAATGTCTTTCAGATTCATCCAAGTTAGTGTATCCATCACATTTGTTCCTTTTTATTGAAGTGTGATTTGTGGTGGGGGGAGGCAGTGGGGGTTATTATAAATAAACTGTTATGAACATTCATGCACAGGTTTTGTGTGGACATGAATTTTTTTCTCTATGATGAATACCTGGGAGTGTGATTTCTAGGTCACAAGGTAAGTGTATGTTTAGATTTTTAAGAAACTGCCAAACAGTTTTCCATACTGGCTGTACCATTTTATATTTTCTCTGACAATGGAGGAGATCCAGGTTTTATGGATCCTACCTAGCATTTGGTATTGTCACGATTTTTTGTGTTTTCATATTTTACTTTGTTGATCTGAAAGCTATGTAGTGATATCAGTGTTATCTCATTGCAGTCTTATTTTCATTCCCCTGTGGCTGCTGGCGTGTGTTTATTGACCGTTCACACATATTCTAGAGTGTAATGTCATTTCATGACATTTTCTAATTGAATTGCTTGTTTTATTTAATTTTCTTTTCCTATTGCGTTTGGAGAGGTTCTCAATATAATATAGATACTAGTCCTTTGTCCTAATTTTAAAAAACACACGTATATATATTGTGAAAAATTCCAAACTTGTACAAAGTTAGATAAACAGCATAATGAATCCTCATGCATTAGTCCCTATTTCACCCCCAAATTCTTGGGAAGCAAATCCTAGACATAATAGCACTTCAGGTACACATATGTCAATAAAACATTAAAATAGAAGGATTCTTCCTTTAAATACAATAATAATAACACTGTTGTATCTAAAAAACACATTCTTAATATTATCAAATATCTAATTAATCAATCCATTTCCTGTTTTTTATATTTTTTCACCTGTTCTAGAGAGAATACAAATAATGTCTATACATAGCAATTGGTTGACATGTTTTTAAAATCAAAATTATTCCATAAGTTCTCCCTTTTCATGCTACTATATTTTTTTCCCCAAAGATAAATACAGCCATGCTTTAAAGCAGTGAAAACAGATTTTATTCAGCCACTACTGATGGGAGGGCACTCCATTTCAATTTGTGCAGATGTGATTGGGCATTTTAAAGGGAGAGTGAGGTAGGGAGGGGGAGAGAATGGAGACTCAAGTGGAAAATGACAAGGGGTTGGTCAGTGTAAATGTGATTAGGCTGGTGTGTCTGCAAGCTGGCAATTACTGAAGTGAGGCTTGTGACCTCCTAGGGACTGAAAGATAGAGGCCCTGTCCTTTCTGACAATTACTTTAAAAGGAATGGCTTTCAGATCCTGGAGACAGACACCCCTGGCTTGTAGGAGACAAATATACATCTCAAAAGGATTGAGGAAGGATTTACAATTATGAACCCTTTTTAATAAATGCTCGAAGGAAGGGAATGGGGCCTATCCTCATCAGTTAACTGAAACAAAACAGTAAATCCTTTGGACAGCCTTCCCTGAGCTCTTCTAGAGAACTCAACAGGGGGCTGGGTCATTCCAGGAGTTAGGCTGGAGGCTGCTGGAAGCCATGCTGAAGTTGGTCATGCCTCTTAGTTGGAATGCAGTGTTCATACTGAGTTTATGCAGTTCTCACTTTTGCTGAGGGTTTTGAAACTTCACACAGTCTGTATTTTGGTGACTTCACTTCCAGGATGTCAGTTGATATGTTCCTCCATCTGTTGTATTTCTTGTAAATTGATACCTAGATCTAGAGATTTTATTGCATTTGGGCTTTTCATATATATATTTGTATTGATTTCAGAGAGAAAAGGAGAGAGAGAAAAAGAGAGAGAGATAGAAACAGCAATGATGAGAATCACCAACCGGCCACCTCCTGTACGCCCCCCACTAGGGATCAAGCCGGCAATCCGGCATGTGCCCTGATCAGGAATTGAACTGTGACTTCCTTATTCATTGGTTGACACTCAATCACTGAGCCATTCCGGCTGGGCTGGGATTTCGATTTTTGATAAGAATACTTACTTCATCAATGGTGGTGTGTACTACCTGGAAGTAAATAATTCTGATTGTTTTTCTTTTTCTGAAGTGAGTTGTCATATGCCTAGATTCATTATTTCAATAGGGATTAAAAAATTGTGCTAGTTTAATTCTATCATTCTCTCTTCATTTATTGGCTAGAATATATATCAAAACAAATATTTCTTCATGAAATATTTGGTTACTCTGGGGGTCCAGTTTATGTAGACAATACAGGACAAATGCTTGATTCTTTTGCTTTATTTGCTAGTTTTATTCTTATTGATACTCAAATGTTTATCTTTGGTTAGTAGAAGCAGTGCTGATGGAAATAAGATTATTTCCCAGAGTCACAGGAAATAAATTTTGGGGACCCATGGATAAGAGGACTTGAGGCACAGCGGCAACATTTATTGAAGTAAAAACAAAGGTTTGCCCTCAGGAGCCTGATGTCTGTTCCCCATCATGTGGCTCAGCTCTGTCTCACTGGGCAAGAAGTCCTGGGCCTGGAGAACACAGTGCCCACCAAGCAGGTCAGGACCCAGAACTGTCATGGCTTCCTTAGTCCAGCATAGTCTCTGCTTCCAGCTGTGCTCTGGCCCGATTGGTGCCAGGCTTCAGCTCAGGCTTGCATGGCTGATGGAGGAGGAAAAGCTCAAACAAACAAGTCCTGAGCCTTTGTTAATTTTTGGTTATATCTCCTTGAGTTTGGGAAGGGGTAAGCTTTCTTTCAAACTAACCAATCTTCTTCCTAATTCTTTGGTAGCGTGTGCTGTGCCCTCCCCCTATCCAAACCTTTTCCTGGATCTTCAGGGTTTTCATGCCCTTATCCTATCCAGTGTTTTCCCCAGATTTTTCCAGGCTAGATTCCTCCCCTTTATGTTGCCATTTTGGCTTCTGCATATGCCTCAAATGTTCTGCTTCATCATCTGGCTTTTACCACACATGGACTTACCTGCCCATAGCAGTCTTGGCTCTACCCTCTATGCTCCGCAAAAGAAACTTCCCCCATTGTGTTATCCCTCCCTCAGTAACCCCAGGTAAGGAGCCAGTTGTCCCACAGGGAGATTGGAAAGCTGGGCTCGGGATTAGTGTCCTTTGTGACTGTCCCCCGGGGAGTCTGTGAATGCTAAAGCTTCCTAGTTAATCACACTGAACATCTGATTCCATTTGCTGCCCATTTGCTCCTTCCCTTTATTAATAGCTTGTTAGCTACCTATGCTAACAGAAGCACATACAGGGGACTCTTGTATAGCATTAGTTATTAAACTCTTGTTTCTTCCTGTCCTCTTTTTTTTGTTACTTTTATAAAATGATGCTATACAGAATACCTTATATACTAGGTCCTCAGGTTACATTGGAGATCCGTTCCTACAGTGTGACAAAAATCACTGTAAGTCGGAATCCACCTACATAAGCACCTACATCACTCACATGGAGCACATGCATAGCAGTAATTTAGTGAACCAGTAAAATAAAAAAATTGAAAGAAAGATAACAATTCCTGACCTTTACTTGTGGTAAATAAATAATAAAATAAAAAAAACATTATGTACATACGTCGAAATGACGGGACTTTTTAAAAATATAAATAAATGGAAGATAGAGACATAACCACGAAACAATGTATGCCAAGTCTGATGGAATCAGAGGACTGTCTGTATTGGCTTATTCAAATCGAAAAGATTTAGTAGACAGATACAATGTGTGGGTGAGAAAATTCTAGTTCTCATGTGTTCAGAATTAGCAGGCTCAACCAATTACTAGATATCTCCCACCAGAGAAACACTTGCTTTTGATTAAATTCTTATGCATGAGAAATAGCAAGGCACAGATCTGGAGGGGTGGTGTGTGTATGTGTCCAGGACAAGAAAAATAATCTATCTTTCTCCTTGAATTTTGTAAACAATGGCATGCAGGGTGACCATTTCCTTCTGTTTTCTCAGGACTTGCCCAATTTTGACACTAAAAGACCCATATCCCAGCAAGCTCCTCAGTACTAGGCAGACTGGCATGGCTGCTCACCCATGATGAAGATCCAGTCTCTTATATGAAAATCTCTAATGTCCGGAAACTTTAGAGTGGAAAAATTTCAGAGGACTTTCATTTGGGCTTGAGTTCAGTTTAGCACAGGAAAATGCGTTTCTTAAAATAATCCCAAAATGGGCCTTGATGCCAGTGGAGTTTATAAAGGTAGTGTTGTTAAGACTTACATGATTAAGATTTTTTCAAATCTAGTTTGATGAATTAAATGCTTACTGTGAAAAACATTGTGCTGAGTCTGCAAGGAAAACTCAGCTGAATTAAGACAGAAACAAATGCTATTCTTCACTTGACCGTTAAGTTACTTTGCACATGGTTTGCTGACTGGAAATACAGCAACAGTGTGTTAGTGTGCCAGTGAGAAAGTGAAATGGGCTGCAGAGAACATGGGAATGTTAGATTAAACAAGTTGCTGTGAAAGTCATTAGGACAATGAAGCTCTAGTGGGTATTAAATACTGTCACGCTGCTTAACAACAGGGATACATTCCAAAACATGCATCATTAGGCAAATTCTTCATTGTACATCACAGAGCACACTTACACAAACCCAGATAGTCTGTCTAGCCTACAACACATCTAGGCTATATGGCATAACCTGCTGCTCGGAGGCTACAAACCTGGACAGCGTGTTTTCTAAAAACAAAACAAAACACGAGATTCAATCAAGCAAAGAGAAATGGTGCAGTCAAAAACCTGGGTAAACATGAGATGTGTGAGACTCTTGCCAGCATAACAGGGCATATTGTCTGACAGAAAACATTTTTTTTTTTTTTTTTTTGCTGTAAAGAAATAGTATATTCTGCTGAACCGGTTTGGCTCAGTGGATAGAGCGTCGGACTGCGGACTGAAAGGTCCCAGGTTCGATTTCGGTCAAGGGCATGTACCTTGGCTGCGGGCACATCCCCAGTAGGGGGTGTGCAAGAGGCAGCTGATCGATGTTTCTCTCCCATCGATGTTTCTGACTTTCTATCCCTCTCCCTTCTTCTCTGTGAAAAATCAATAAAATATATTTTTTTTAAAAAAGAAAAGAAATAGTATATTCTAAAATAATGCTAAAAAGTATAGTATAGTAAATACACAAACTGGTAACATAGTTGTCTATTATCATTATCAAGTATTATGTACTGTACATAATTGTATGTGCTATACTTTAATACCCCTGGCAGCGAATTAAGTTTGTTTACACCAACATCCCCACAAACAGATGAGTGATGCATTGGGCTACAACATTACTACGATGCAACAGGCTGTAGGAATTTGTTGGCTTCATTATAATCTTATGGGACCACCATTGTATGTGGGGTTCATGGTTGACAGAAATGTTATGTGCTGCATGACTGCTAATAATGGATCAGGGCTGTTGATGTCTTGCCATAGGAAGGAGAAACAAATATGGGCATGGGGCATGGTGGGTTCATGATGTTTGATTCAGGGCATCTTTTGCTCTTTTGGACGAATTGGGGAAAGTCCCCCCTTCTTCAGGGCAAATGCAGCCATCTAACTCCCAGGCTTGGGCGTTGTTGAATAGAGCAGGGGCTGGATTCCATCCCCTAGAGGTCACATCTATTCCAGCTCCTCAGGCATCCCCCATGTGCAGACACAACCTGCACTACACATTTGAGTATCTAACTTGAGTATCTGAGCTGAATTAAAGGAACCCAGTGAGCAAGAAAAATGTTGGGAGCCAAATTTAAGCTTTGCCTTCTAGGGAAATATTTTATTCTCTTTCCCTTTCCCTTCCAGAAAGGAGGGAGCTGATAGAGGCTGAGAGAGAGGAAGTCTTTTTTCTATCCTTGTCCTAGTTGACTTCCTTTACTCATTTATTAGTGTGTATGTTTGTACCCTTGCACCATAAAGGCTATAAGCCATATGTTTTCAAAAGATGGTGGTCACTGTTCTGACTATTGATTCTTTAATGGGCTGGGCACTGAGTTAATTACTTATGCACCTTATCTAACTTCAATCCTATCAACAATCTTGGAAAGTAAATATTAGGATGACCACTTTGCTCTGGAGGTATCTGAGGCCCAGGGAGATTAAAGGGCTTGCTAGTCCACAAGTTTGTACCTGAATGAGGCAGGATTCTATGGGACTCCATAGTCTGTGGTGGTTTCACCACACCTGGCTGCCCTGTAACATTAAGGGTGCTGGTTATCTTTTAGGATTTTAGCAGGTGGGATCCTTAGATATGCATCTGGCAACCAAGGCATCATATATAGAGATAATTAAACCTCAGAAAACTATAATGTTGCAACATTTTTTATTGAAAACTATGAGTAAATTATAATACATCCAACTAAATATGTGAATATATATTAATCATGACTGGGACTGGAATTTCTACTTCCTTTGTCAACATCAGTATTTAGGCATTTTATGTTTTGAAATAAGACTCAGGTCTAGAAGGAAATTAGGAGGAGTTTTTTTAAATTTCTATAATCAATGAATCATTTGGAAAAAAAAGTATATAGACTTATTTATTATGGATTTATGACTTCTACAATACTGATTGACATTTTGCACAAACATTAAAACTCTAACAAATAGTTATCTGAATAATGATTCTTTGCCGTATACCTGGTGCACCCTGTTAGGCATACTCTGTGCCAAGTCTCAAGTGTCATTCTTATTTCTACTTGGAAATATTAGTTATAGTTTCCTCCTCAGGAGCTTTCAGTGTGTATGAGCATTGGAACTTAAAATAAAACCAAATTGCCTAGATGTGAAGTCTTAAAAATTTCACCTTTTTAAAACAAGAGTATATTTGTCTTTAATGTAAATCATGGAATTCCAAGTGAAATAAGACTTGAATCTCCCCAAAGTAAGATTCTTGTAGGAAAAGTGAATTTTAAAGGTGCTTGCCAAGATTGTGCTGGAATGACCTCTCCCCACTTTCTGGTCTTTTGCAGCTTTGATGGTCAGCCTCTCCTCCACCTTAAAATCAAGGGCATTAGGGGTGGGTACCCAGGAAATTGGCTGCTCTCTGGGCCAGGGAAAGGTTTCTCTTCTTCAGCATCATGTCGCTTGTATCCCTGTGAAAGGTGCTATACTTTTTTAGGCCACCTACCCTGCTGCGTGTCTTTGACCCTGCTGGCCAACACTGCAGAGAGGTGATGTATTTGGGAGGAGCCCAGGTCTGAGGGAAGCCCAGGCCCCCAAATGTCCTCCTCAGCCTCTGCGCGAACTCAGTGCATTTGAGAGCGTCTGGGTTGACTGTCTATTGTGAGGTGCTACAGAGCATGTACATGAGGACTATCCAGGGCCCTACACTGGAGAAAACTGGTTTGAGCATGTGGCTTTGTAAAGATTTCGGTGAGTCTCCTCCTCTCTGTGCCCTAACTCTAAACTGCCTGGCTCTGTAGCATAAGACTCCAGCCTACATTACTTGCCCAGTAACAAGCCTAAAAGTGAATGGAGAGAGACTGAGCTGGACCAGCTGGCCTGCATTCCACATGGATGCAACACGTCAATGGGGAAAGAGTGCTGCCTCCAGCAGTGGTGGCCTAATCTGTGTCCGGGGTACTGACCATAGGTTTGAAAATCCTAAAGAGCAGGTTGGAGGTGGGACTTTGGGGCTATCAGGGTCCATGGCAAGCTCCCAAATACCTCACAATGGCATGTTGATTATTTTGAATTTACGTTACTGGAAAAGCAAACAGTGCAAGGTGATGGAAGGAGACTTGACTTGGGGTGGTGAACATGCCATATAAATGATGTATTATAAATTTATATGCTGAAATCTATATAATTTTATTAACTTATGTTATCTCAATAAATTCCAGGGGGGGAAAGGGTACACTGATCTTCCTTTATCTCCCTGAATGCAGGAAATAAATCTGTCCTGTGAAAGGTACCCTCCTTCCTTTGGGGGAGATGTAGCTGGAGCCGAGACAGACATCCCTAGAGCCAGAGTTAAGAATTCAAGGCTGAAAAGCCTATATATACTATAAACAAACCTTATTACTTCTTTCCTAAATACTGCCTAAACCCTAACTTTGCTTAGATTACTTACTAAAGAGTACTGAAATCTAAATTTCTTTATCCTGTCGAATCTTCATAAATCTGTTGTTTCTTTGTCTAAATAGTATAAAAAGCTGCCTGCTTTGATCATTTCTCTCAGCATTGTTTTTTATTTCCCAGGTGCACATATTAAATTGGATTTTTCTCCTGTTAATTTGGTCTTGTGTCAGTTTTGTTATCAGTCCAGTCATAATAGCTCAAGAGAGGTTGAGGAGAGAATTTCCCTCTCCTCCACAGTATCTACAGGGCCCTAGTGACCAGGGTAACACCAGGTAAGGACTGGGCAGGCTTAGGACAGAAGGACGTGCCTAGGGAAAGATCACTTTGTCCATATGTGGCTTAGGAAACAGGAGACAAAATTGACATCATTCATATTTAGGGATAGTCTACTGTTGTTCAAGTTTAGAGGGTTTGAAGCTCTAGTTTAATGTTGATTCCTTTATTTAGATTTCAGACTCTTGACTAAAACACTGTTAGGAGTGGACCAGGTACAAGAATGGGGGCTGCCCTGGTGTTTGCTAGGAGCTCTCATTGTCCAAGGTGGGCTGTGCTCAGTCCAGCCCCTATGCCTACGCAGTCCCCGTGCAGCTGCCTGGTGGTTAACATGCAGAAAGGCCACTTAATAAATAATCTTCTGTTGAAACTGTGCTGAATAAACCAGTTCCATTTTACTTTTATGCTGTATAGAGTAGTGCTTGCTTTGGTTTTTGATTTGGGTCTTACCTCTGACAATGGCGGATCCTGAGTAAGTAAGTACCTAAGCCTCCTTCACAAGGTGGGGACAAGGAAGTGAAAAGGGAAAATTGGACTAGAATTCGTGATGTTCCTCTGGGCAGGATGGTTCCCGGGCCCTTGTCCAGGTGGAGTCGAAGAATAAACCACGGATGAAAAGATGGTATAGTAAACTGTGGAAACAAGCACAGCCTCCCACATGGGGAGGGGGAAAGAGTCCCACTAAGTCCCTTTCCTTAGGTTTATAAAGGCTGCAAATCTGTGTGCTTGATATCCCCTCTGATTGGTCACTGTCCCCTCTGATTGGTCACTATAGCAACTTCAGAGCTTAACCTTCATATGAGTTATGTGAGGTTCTTCTCTTCCTCCTTATTGTTTCCCTATTCCTTTGGACTTTCCTCTTACCTCTCTGAATGAGGGGCTTCCTTCACTTTATTCTATAAATGTGTACCTTCTGCAGTTCAGGTCCCTTATTCTATGGAAATGTACCTTCTGCTGCTCTGTAGACCTGTGCTTTTTTTCACCGACCCTTTAGTTCCTAAAATTTCCTAAACCTGCCTATTTCACCCCTAAACACTCCTCTCACAAGTATGGACTCACAAGTGCTGGTGTGAGGATTAAATGAAAGTAAAAAGCTAATGTGCTTAGCACAGTGACTAGCACAAACTAAATGTATTAAATATTCCCTACTATTAATGAATTAAAACCTACCTGGAGCTGTTACTAACAGAAAGGGTGATATCACCAAAACTAAATTTCTGCTTGTTACATATAGGAGGCATAAAAAATCCTTCTAAATTCATTGTAGAGGAATATAAATTAGACCATCTGACTAAATTAATGAAGCTTAAACTCATTGACCTTTGACCACCGAAGGACCATGACCTTTTGCAAGTTAGTTAACATTTCTGTACTTTCCTTTTTTCTCACCTGTAAAACTACCTGAGCTGTTTTGAGTCCTTCCAATTCTAACTTTAATTTTCAGAATAGTTAAGAGAACGGAAATTATATTCCCCTTTGCCATCTCTGACATTATTTCCAGCATTCTATGTGTGGTAATCTAAGTAAATATTTCTTTGTAAGTAACACACTGAGTTAAGAGTTTAAAATTTCTCAGCAGAAATACTGACAGCCATAGAATGGGGTTTTGAAAGTCAATTTGGGTTTCTGAGTAGATTGAATTGAGAAATGCATCCTTGTCTTAGAATAGTTAGCTCTTCCCTTCAGAATCTTCATTTAAATATCAAAGGAGACATCAAAGGTTGTTCTGCTCCTCTGTGGAATGCCTTTGGTTATTAAGATTTAGATGAAGCACTTTATAGGTTCAAGGAGAGTGCATTGAATGAGAACCCAACCCCACTTAAATTTTCTTTGTTGCTTTTGTTAAGCTTATAATCTTTTTCTAATGTAAGCTTTATCTTTGTTATTTGGTTCACTGAAATGTCTTTTTCTTGTGTTTCAAAGAGAAGCAGATTTCTGAATTCCTGTTCTAAAAAGCTTTGGATTCAACATTTTGTTCAAAATTTGTGACTCTTTATTAATCTCCTTTATTACCTTGACAGAGCAGGAGAAATTAAATTAGTAGTACTGATGTCTAGAGGAATTGGGGATATAGCATTTTATAATTTATCAGTACAATGTTAAATAGTAATAACTCTTTGTGTCTGAGATGTTTGCCAGTGGAGCTGGTATTCAGGCAAAATTATCAGGTTTTGAGAGGTTCTGAGAAGAGCTGGAAAGAATAATATAATATCTTCAATGAGACCAGCAAGATTTAAGGTAAGGGAAACAGCACTGTTCTTATTTTGGAGCCTGGTATAGTACTGAAGGGTAAGGAAAACACAGAAAAAGAAAGGGGGCTGATTTGTTAACGGCAAACTGCACCAGAATATTAGACTTTAGTCCTTGAGTTTGGCTAAGAAAATAATCCTGAGCCAAGAAATGCAAATACTAGCAAAAGTTTATTCAGAAAGTCACATGGTGGGTAGAAGAAGTGAGCCGTGGAAGAAATGAGCCAGCTGGGCTGTGTGGACTCAGGAAATAAGTTACAGAGGCAAAGGAAGAGCATCAGAGCATAGGATAAAGAAAGGCAAAGAAAAGGGGTCTGAGCGAAGAAGAGAGGGAAGCTAGCTGCTGGAGAGCTCCAGAGAGAGTGTGTCTTGGAAAAGAAGGAGGTGGATAAAGGCATAGGCCTGTTCTAGAGGGAGAGGATGAGTGCCTGGGACTTTGGCTTAAGGGCTTTCATCTGGAGGTTTTAGGGGAGGCTCTCTCTCAATGGAATATTCTTCAGTTTTCCAGGTAAGGAATACTCAAGGTCCTGCTCTCCATTGATTAGTTGGCACCAGAGCAGGGGATCATCAGTCATAGCACCTAGGTCTGAGGTCAGCCTTTGTGTCACCCCACCTTGCCTTACTGCTTTACTGGGCCTGGAGCTGAAACACAACCGAGGCCTAGATGTTATATCTAGGGCTTGTATGGGCGTCATATGAGGCTACTCTCCAGCCCCTTGTTCCTTTTTTAAAGGGGCCTACTACACATCACTAGCAACATGCCAGGAGAGGGAAGGTCAGGGGTGGGGGGGTTTCAACTGCAAGACAGGGATAAGAAAGATCAGGGGGTCTAACCTGCATGACCAGCAAGGTGGTGAAGACACTGTACAGTGTACAGATGATGTGCTGTAAAATAGTGCTCCTGAAACCTGCATAATTTTGTTAACCAGTGTCATCTCAGTAAATTCAATAAAAAAGGCAAATATATAAATAAAGCACATGACCAGCAATATGCTAGGGAAGGAAAGGTCACCCTGGGGGTGAGGTCCCTCCTTACATTTGTTTGTTGCTAAGCACCAAGGGCTTTTGGCTCTGGTGATCTTGTGAACCTGGCCTATTCTCACTTTGCTCATGTCTGTCTAACTGCCTACTATATAAGATTGGAAGCAGATGAATATTTTTTAAATTCTATTTTGTTTCTTAAGCGTTTACTGATCATCTTAATATATATACATACATACATACTAGAGGCTCGGTGCATGAAATTCGTCCATGGGGGGTGGTGGATGTCCCTTAGCCCAGCCTACACCCTCTCCAATCTGGGACCCCTCGAGGTATGTCCGATTGCCCATCTATGCCTGATCCTACCAGGATCGGGCGTAAATGGGCAATCAGACATCCTTCTCACAATCCAGGTCTGCTGGCTCCAAACTGCTCACCTGCCTGCCTCCCTGATTGCCCCTAACTGCTTCTGCCTGCCAGCCTGATTACACACTAACCACTACCTGGCCAGCCTAATTGTTGTCTAACTGCTCCCCTGCCAGCCTATTTGCCCCTAACTTCCCTCCTCTGCTGGCTTGGTCACCCCTAACTGCCCTCCCCTGCAAGCTTGATCGCCCTCAAATGCCCTCCCTTGTAGGCCTGGTCCCTCCCAATTGCCCTCCCCTGCTGGCCTGATCGCCTATAACTGCCCTCCCTTGCAGGGCCTGGAGCCTCCAACAGCCCTCCCCCGCTGGCCATCTTGTGGTGGCCATCTTGTATCCACATGGGGGCAGGATCTTTGACCACATGAGGGCAGTCCTCTTGTGTATTGGAGTGATGGTCAATCTGCAAATTGCTCTTTTATTAGACAGGAGATTATATATATATATATATATATATATATATATATATATATATATATGTTATCTATTGACACAATCATTCTGTGTTAACAAAGTTAGTGACTTAAAATAATATGCATTCATTTAACACCCAAGATCATGGATTGGTGATCAAGGGAGGCTGATTGTCCAGGTCTCAGCTCTTCAATTGGATTTGAGGTCTGAGTAGCTCTGGAGGTGAATGTAACAAAGAAGTCACATTTACTTCTGATTATTTAGCACCAGCTTCTGAGGCCAGCCATAGTGTCACCCCACCTTGCCATATTGCTTGTCTGGGCCTGACGCTGAGCATCTTATTATATATATGATTAACTGAAAAGGTGGATGTCAGAAAATGTGGGTTCAAAAAAGTAGAAAATTTAGGGTATGGAGATGCACAGGTTAGGGAATTTACTTTTGAGAATCTTGATGTGTCGCTTTTATTTGCCTAAAATCACAAATTGTTAAAAATGGAGAATTTTATAGTGCCAGTATACTTGTGAAAAACAACATGCAATTGACATCCTAGCTAGTTTGCTAAGTGGTTAGAGCATCACTCCCCACACAACCAAAGGGTCATGGATTCGATTCCAGGTCAAGGGCATGTGCCTGGGTTTCAGGTTCATGCCCTAGTAGGGGCACATGCAGGAAGCAGCCAATCAATCTCTCTCTCTCTCTCTCTGTCTCTCTCTCTCTCACTGATGTCTCTGTTTCTCTTTCTCTCCCTTCGACTCTCTCTTAAAAAAAAATTAATGCAAAAATATCCTCAGGTGAGGATTAACTAACTAGATAACTAATAACTAAAATAAAAACAGTATTTAATTAAGTTTAAATATTGTATTGCCTTTATTCAGTGATTCATGAAATCAGGCAGCATCCCATCTAGTAATTCAATTCAAAGGAGCTCCTATGAGTTGTACAAGAATGAAGTACCTTTATAGGCAGAAGTGGTTGGGACAAGGACGTTGCTGACGAAGAGTGGATTGTATGTGTTACCTTCCTTTAGAGGACTGCAGGGGTCTATCGGGCAGATTATCTCACCAGTGCTGACCAGATGGACTAATTTAAGATTTCACTCCTGGGGGTAAGGAGGGCTTGAAATTGTAATTAGCTTAGGCAGCATTAAGTCTTGGTTTGGTGATGTGGGCTTAGAATAAGTGACTCCAATTTGGGTGTGTTGTCTTTGTTTTAACAACCCAAATTAATGTTAAAACACTTTTAATTGCAATAACATGGATGGGCCTTGAGGTTATTATGCTAAGTGAAGTAAATCAAATAGAAAAAGACAGATACCAGCCTGGCCAGAGTGGCCAGTGGTTGAGCATCGACCTATGAACCAGGAGGTCACAGTCTGACGCCAGGTCACACAAGCCACATGTGTCTGGGTTGTAGGCTTGATACCCAGTAGGGGGTGTGCAGGAAGCAGCCAATCAATGATTCTCGATTCTCTCTCATCATTGATGTTTCTTTCTCCCTCTCCCTTCCTCTCTGAAAATCAATAGAAAAATACATTTAAAAAGAAAAAAAGCAAATGAACAAACAAAAGAAAAACAAGCTTATAGAGGCAGGCAACAGATTGGTAGTGAGCAGAAGGGAACAGGGATGAAGGGATGGCAAAAAAAAAAAAGTAAAAGGGCTCAATTGATGGTGTTGAATGGAAACTGGACTTATGGTGGTGAGCATAACCTGAAACTGATATAATGTTATAAGCCAATATTACCTCAATAAAAATTAAAAAATAATATATTTATATGCAACTGCAAATTATGAAAGGTCTACTCAAATGGGAACCAATTAATATTTGCTTTTTCCTAATCCCTTGGCATTTTTCTTTAAATTTTCAGTAGGTTTCTCTCTATTTTTCTTCAGTTGTCATTTCTGATGTCATCATTTGGTGAAACATCTACACATCACAATAATGTATCAGTGAAAGAGACAGTGAAACCATTTAGTCCAGCTCTCATTGATAAAGGGGGAAAAACAACAAAAGACGGGGCGCCTGTGGACTTGTTCCAGGTCACGTAACAAATGAGTTGGAAGCACAAGAATAGAACCCCCGACGCTTGGTTCCCATTCTAGTGGTTTCCTCAGTGGTTTGGTTTTGTTGTTGGGATTTTCTCTAGCTTCCTGGGAAAATAAATCAGTGATAGCATTTGCATAGTGCCTAATAAAGCACCTCAGATATTTTAGCTTGTGTTTGAAATGAATAGTTGAGAGACTGATATAACAGTTAAATATTGCTTCTAGTTTTTTGAGGGTTTTTTTTTTTTGTCTCCTGCTCTGTAAAAAGGAATTACAATGTTCTGCCTCATAGACTTGTTGTAAGTGGTAAATAAGTTGCTATAATGTAATCACTCAGGCACATATTAATTATTTTCCATTTTATCATTAATAATAATATTGCTGTTATTTGTTTTTGTTGGAAGTGCGGGGAAGAAGAGGAAAGGATGCAGAGCATTCAGCCCTGGGGTGCTCCCTGACTGACCTTAGGGATTTCAGCCTGACCTTGTTTTTATCAAACAAGGCGGGGGGGAGGGGGGGGCTATGACATTTTGACGTATTTTGTTTCTTAATATTCGGAAGCAACTAAAAATAGAAGGCTTGAAAAGAGGTCATTTTTTTTCAACCACTGCTCTCTGCATCATTCTAGGCTGTCATTGCTTCGGGATGCTGCATTTTAAGAGTAAATTATTTGGTCCCTACAGGAGGTTAACATTCAAGGAAATGGAATTTCTCACAGAGGAAGAATTTCTAAACAGAAAGATGCCTTATAAATATAACTCACTAAAATAACCATCATAGTGAACTTGAAGTGAAACAAACTATGAACTTACCAAAGTTTACCATTGACAAAAATCCTAAACCCTGTTTTTTGTTGCTGTATAGAAAGGAAACCACTTCTAAATTTTACACTGTGTTAAAATAAACCAGCTTCATGGAGAAATGAAGCTTCCCAAAGCAGAACAACCCAAGAAATACTTTTTTATTCAGATGTATTGCAACTCCAGCCTTCCCCAGTGCCTTTTCCTCCCCATCCTGCCATTTCCCTCCCTGCAGCCATTTATCTCCAGAGGGAATGGCAGGAATACCCAGTTATTCTGGAAATGATAGCAGAGCATTAAATTAAAAAATAATATATTTATATGCAACTGCAAATTATGCTTAGCACATGCTTAGTAGTAATTGCATCTTTTTTTGAATCACTGACCAAGTTAACACTGAAGATCAAAGCCAAGGAATTTGCCTCAGGAAAACACACAGATGCACACATACCGAAAATCTTGTGCGTTCAGGATGTGTGGGTTCCTGGAGCCTATTTTGGGACATTATTGATGCACCTGTGTGGTGGGAGTTGACAGGATTCCTGGCCTTGCTCCTTGCCAAGCTCTCTTTTGAGAGCTCAGAGAAAAGAAAGGATGTACATGTAGTGCTTGGGGATGGATCCAGTCCAGAGCTTGCTAAAAGCTGACTCTGGGTGGCTTTTTTGGGCTCACCTTTTCTACTCATTAAATACGTGAAAGGTCAGATCCTCAGCTGTTTACCAACCAGGAGAGGAAAAGGGAAGAGACCTGCTCCTGAGTGACGCTGTCAACTCCTTACAGTGCTATGTGAACACCTTTTTTCATATGTCCAATCAAAGCAGAAAACTCATACATATTTTGATAGTAATTACCAAGGTGGATATTTCTTTGTGGTACTAACCCACTCAGGTTTTATAAAAGGATCTCTGTTCTACAGAATAGTCCCATTGTGTAAGGAGACCTCATTCAAATGCAGATTTTAAGAGATTCTGGGGATACATTCTTTGAGGAGAAATTGGGCTGGAAAAAGTCATAGAAAAAATGAAAAAGGGTAGGGGAAATAAGGATGAGTTGGTGCATGCTTTTTCGATGATGCTATTCAATTTGACTTTTCTCCCTCCATCCTGTACTCTATAATACAGAAATGTGCATGTAGGTGAAAATGCCTGGCATTAGTTTTTTGCTTGGGGTTGTGAACAGGCCCCTCTTGCTTCCCTGTCATTATCTTTATTAAAACCACCTGATGCCACGTGCTGTCGGTGGATATATGGAGCTCTTATTTTGCTCAAGTGAGAGCTCAGTGGCAGATGCAGGGTCCACGCAAGTTCCTGCTCCACTGGAAGTTGACATTCTTCTAATCTAGTTTGGTTCCAAAGGCCGTAAGCAGGTGAGATAACCTGTTGCTTAGGGCTGAGCTCTGATCCCACCACCGGTGGCTACTAACTTTGTTACCTTGGATAAATGACTTACCCCCACATAGCCTCGGCATCCTCTGTTTTCAGAAGTAAAACATTTGTGAAATATTTTGTGGGTAGAGGACACTGCACTTCTCAAACTATCTGAGAAGTGCAAATAGTCAAATCCAATTTTGTATTCGATTATCCCTGTGACCAGTGTAACAACAGAATGCCTGGGTTTGGGGGATTAGATAGGATAGTAGTGTTTATAGCTAACGGTACTACTAGGCCCTGTTCTACTATTATCTGATGTATTCCTCACAACTCTTCTGTGAAGTAGATACTGTTATTATTCCCCCTTTCATAAGTGAGAAAAAAAACAGATGTGCAAAGAGGTTAAGAAACTTATCCAAAGTCTTCCAGCCAGGAAGCACCAGGGCTCAGGGACTGAAACCCAGGTGGTCTGGCCCAGCAGCCACACTCCGAGCTTCGGTCTTTTTCAGCCCTTTTTAGAGCTGCGGTGTAGTCACGCTGAAAGGTGAACGTTAATGTGTGGTGGACTCTGACACGTATTTAAGTTTTTTTTTTCCTGTTTCAGGTATCTGACTGCAAGCAGTAATAGAAACTTCCTGCTTACCATGCGGCCATTCTTAAAAAGGGCCATTTTGGTCATAAGTTATGTAAGTATATATGCTTTTGAATTATCTGCTAAGGGATGTTTCATTTTAACATGGCATGATCCAAATTATTTAATAGAATCAGCAGTAGATTCTAATACCTTGATCTTAGGATCCCAGGGTTAACATGCCATAAATGCTACAAAGCATTAGAAGGCACATGGGAAAGAATTCTACGGACATGTGAACGCCATGACACAGACAGTATGAATGAACTACAGCATTTTACAAACAATGCTTTTCTAACCAAAGCTTCTTTTCCCTGAAGGTGATTGTTGTGTTGTACTTCCGCCTGTGGATAATGGGAGGATCGATGCCCCTCTTTTCAGAGCAAGACAATCCAGCTTCATTCTCCCCTTACATTCTCACAAGGTCAGTAGAAATACATTTTTAAAGAAAACTTTGCTGAGTATTAATTAAATTGATTTGTAATCTTATTGTGTTCTTATTCAGTCAGGCTGTAGGGAGAAAAGAAACTACTATTCATACATTTGGAATTCTTTTCAACCAATGGCTCTATTTTGTTACATTGTTGCTATTGTTCTCATAAAGGCATATATGTGTTTATCCAACAAGCAGTTTATTGACTACTAATCATCAATAATAAATATCTATTAAGTAGCCCATATGGCAACTTACAAAACAATGCACAGAGTGGCTTTGAGCTTGTTTGGACATCATAACTTTTTTTTTTAATCTTTATTGTTCAGTTTATTAATTACATTGTTTCCCCTTTTTATCCCCCTATAGCTCCCCTCCACCCTGTACCTATCCCACCCTCCACCCTCACCTCCCCCTCCCCACTGTCCTCTCCCATTCTTGCTAGATTTTTGTCCAGTCTCTTGCTGCACTTCCCACAACCCTTTTCTCCACAAGAATTGTCAGTCCATTCCCTCTCTATGTCCAAGTTTCTGTTATATTCACCAGTCTATCTGTTCATCAGCCTATCAATTCACTTGATTTTTATGTTCATTTGTTGATAGATGTGTATTTGTTGTTCATAATTTATATTTTACCTTTTTCTTCTTCCTCTTCTTAAAGAATATCTTTCAGCATTTCATATAATGTTGGTTTGGTGGTGATGAACTCCTTTAGCTTTTTCTTATCTGCGAAGCACTTCATCTGACCTTCAATTCTGAATGATATCTTTGCTGGATAGAGTAATCTTGGTTGTAGATTCTTGCTGTTCATCACTTTGAATATTTCTTGCCATTCCCGTCTGGCCTGCATCGTTTCTGTTGAGAAATCCGCTGACAGTCGTATGGGTGCTCCCTTATAGGTAACCAACTGTTTCTCTCTTGCTGCTTTTAATATTCTCTATTTGTCTTTTGCTCTTGGCATTTTAATTATGATGTGCCTTGGTGTGGTCCTCTTAGGGTTCCTATATATTGGGGTTCGGTGCACTTCTTGGAATCCTAAGTCAATTTCTTTCACCAGGTGTGGGAAGTTTTCAGTCACTATTTCTTCAAATAGGTTTTCATTGTCTTGGCCTCTCGCTTTTTCTGGCACCCCTATAATTCGGATGTTGGTATGCTTGAGGTTGTCCCAGAGGCCCCTTACACTATCTTCAATTTTTTGGATTCTTTTGGTTTCTTGCTTTTTCAGCTGAGTGAATTTTCCCTCTTTGTATTTCAAATCTTTAACTTGGTTCTTGGGGTGCTCCAGGGCACTTTCAGGTCTTTGTATAATATTTTTTGTTTCAGTCAGTGTATGCTTAATTTCTGGTTGGTCCTTTTTCATATCCTTGAGAGTCTGTTTTATATCCTTGAGGGTTCTTTCATTTCCTTGTAGGACTCCTTCATTTCCACGTTGGTCTTGATCATTTCCACGTTGGTCTTGATTATTTCTTTGCAGCTCTCATTTATATCCTTGAGGGTGTTGTTCATTTTCTTGTAGGACTCATTCATTTCCTTTGTGGTCTTGCTTATTTCCTTATAGGCCTCGATCTTTTGTTGGAGCCTCTTAAAAAACTCTATAACCGTGGTTCTGAATTCCATGTCCAGTCGGTTTTTTTCCTCCATTTCTTTCACATCTGATTTCTTTCCATGTTGCTGCATGGTGGCTGCTTCCCTGAGTTGGTCAATTAGCTTTGTGTGGTAGACTTCCTACTAGGGATAGTGGCTCATCCTCCCCGGTTACCTGAGGTGGATATGGGCTGCACAGTCTTGCTGAAGTTAAGCTCAGTTAATCGTTGTTAGCACTTGGAGGGTTGACCTCCAGGCCAATTGTCTGTGAAGCTCAGCTGTGCTCAGGTTGGGTGGGAGGAGTCTCCGGGCCAAGCATACAGCGTTAGCTCCGCCCTATGCGGCCCCAGGGACTCTGTGCCGGGGGCAATGGCCGCCAGCACCTCTGAGAGAGAGCCGCTGCAGAGCTCCACCGGCTGCCGGTTGCCGGGGAATTCAGACTTTCCCAAAATGAGTCTGTATGCGCAATGTCTCACCCAGGGTCGTAAAACAAAGCAGTCTGACGGTTTTCCGAATGAGAGGCAAGTCACGGTGCGCTCTCTGCGCCGTCACGCAGCCGAGCTGTTCGCACAAGCTGCCTTCTCCACAAGCCGGGAGACCCGGCAGCACCTGAGCTTGGGCGTGCCCTCCCACTGTCCAGTTTTCACCCTGTGTGATAGTGGGTTCTCTGGACTTCGCCCAGAGCTGGAGAATCAGTCAGTGGGACACCTTTGTCTCCCCATTCGAGAAAACTGGCTGGTTTTCAGCCGCCCGCCCTCTCCGCGGCGCGCACTCCAAACCTCTCTCTGTGCGAATCTTTCAACGCTGTTCGCCGCCGCTCCTCCAAGTCACAGTTTCTTATTTTCACTTTTATTTGTGGAATTTTCACTTGGCGAGCTTTCTGGTGATTCTGGAAGGTGTTTGTTCTTTCGTTAAGTTGTAGTATTAAAATTGCTGATTATGACGGCAAGATAGGTGTTCTACCTTTGCCGCCATCTTAGTTCTCCACATCATAACTATTTTTAAGATTAAAATGAGTGGAGATGTTGAAAGTAGCAAACAGAAATGAACAAAAACTTTTGTTATGTATACCTAATTATATCTTACTATTTGTCTTTAAGAGATTTAGAGGTATTGGATCCAGAGGGGATGTTGATCAGTGGATCTGGTTCACTGAGAGGAATTTAATTCCTTATCTCTTCAGTCTGCTATAATGTTCTTCTGAGGCTTTCAGATATAATTATATTTCACAATTTTAATATATTTCTTCAGGATATAGTGTCACTATAATGTTTAAACATTAACATGCCTTCTTAACTATTCATAGTTTCATATAATTAACATCTAATGTTATTTTCATAACAGTAACCTTCAATTTTGGCAGGTTTGCAATGACATATAAATCTTAAATGAAAGCTTGATTTGTAGAGACATTTATATTTGGGTTTACTCATATCTCTTAGGGACAACAGATTGTTGGACTTGGTTTTGTTTTGTTTTTGTTGTTGTTTTGCCAGGCAGTGATCTTTGTTTTATTTCACTCATTTACCTTATATGTTTTATTTGGTAAATTTCTAACTTTCTTGGCCTTACATATTTTTCTTTATTGTTCCTAAAGACTATTTTCCTCTCAAAAAGGATACCTTCACATTTGATTAAACCATTTTAATAGATATTATGTCACAATTGTTTTCATTACTTACAACATATTTTAAAAATCCTGAATATACCTTCAGAAATCATATGGTATTCAACCTCTAGTGTCGGTTTATCCCTTGGAGGCAGTTTAGTCTTATAAATTGTTGTTTACAGCTTATATTTTTCAAAATGTTGTTTAATTAAACCTTTAATTAAGATTGGCATCTCTAACTCAGATTTTTGTTAATGTTGCAATCTACTTGTCCTTTTTAGGCATCTCTCACTGGCTTTCAAAATCTCCAGGGCTCCTTGTCTGGACATTTTTAGCCCATTGATAAATTGTTTCAGTTTCTGTAGCTCCATAAATAGCCACTTTCTGCTTTTAAGAGAAAAAACAGCTTGGCCAGATCCTCTTTCTTGCTTAATGGCTCCATTTGCTTTAGCTTTGGGTTGGGTTCCCTCCAAGCTTTCTGGTCTCCTGAATTTGAGCATGCATTCTTATCTCTGTAGTTAGCTGCAGCCTGTTCCCTGAAATCTCAGTCTCCAAAAGCCAAGATACAGTCAAAGAAACAGATGGGCAAGAACAAGAACAGACTACTCTAACTAAACTCACCAACCAATTGTTTCGTTTATGTCTTTTGTTATCAGGAAACATGTGCCTGGCCCCAGGTCAATGGTGTCAGGATGAGAGCCTTTGGTCCCTGTCTCAGTGCCCCTCTATCTGTACTGTCAGGGAGGGGATAAGGTGAATAAAATTCTTTGGTGGAACCTCTGGCAAAATTAGGACGTTGGACCAGTCATTTGTCAAGTTCTGCCTTTTACTTCCAAGGCATACATGTACATTTTTTAGAGGGGTCTGACACACATTTTATCTAGGATTTTCTGTCTATGAATCCATCTAAGGCAATTTCAACAATATAAAGATACAGAGACCTTGTATGCGTGACCCATGGACACAGATAGTAGGGTGCTGAAGGCCTTAGGTGGGAGGGTGGGGGCAGGCAGTGGGGGAAAAAAGGACATGTATTACGTTCAAGGATAAAGATTTATTTTTAAAAAAGATATAGAATAGAATATCCTATTACACCTTTATATTCTTCCTCTTCTTTCTTTAAACAAAACAAAGTTTTTATTCCTGTGTTTTGTACTTAAAATACACAGATACCCAGGGACATTGCAGTATAGTTGTTATATGTGGAGTTTCACATTTCTCTAAGATGATAGCCCTATAGTTCATTCTTTCCAACATCCAGAAAATTGTCTTCAATTCCTTTCCCAAATAAGGTTTCTACTCTGCTTGCATAAATTATTTGACCCCTGTTAAGCTGATGATTCTTAAATTAGATTACCTTGGTCTGTTTCCTAGTTCTGTTGTTTCTTTCTTCTTCATCAACTGTGATTTAGCTATGATTTGGCAGCTCTGTGAGTCTGTCTTTACTAATCAGAGATTTGTTATTCAGCTCTGTCACTGTGTCTCATAAATACTTTATCCCCTTTATTGGATGTATAAATCCAAACAACTTTTATAGCATTTTTGCTTCTGTCCTTCAAGTACTTCTTTTAAAGTATGTTTAGCAAATTATTCTATTAATGCTTTAGTTACTAGTTAATATAGTTTTAAAATTCTAATAACTTTTAAGGGTAGCTTGGTCAAGTTTTGTTTTGTCTCATATGATTTCTTATAGCTTTAGTTCTGAATTTTTTTGCCAACACTAGTCTTTGATAATCTTTTTGTTTGTCTTAATTATAGCCATATGAGTGGTTGTAAAATGGTATCTCGTAGCTTTGATTTGCATTTCCTGAATAGCTAATGATCTTCAGCATCTCTTCATGGGCATATAGACCATGTCTATATTGTTTTGGGAGAAATGTCTTCAGATATCTTGTTCAGTTTTGAATTGGGTTGTTTGTTATTTTATTATTGAGTTATGACGCTTCTTTATGTGTTCTAGATATATGTCCCTTATTATATACTAGAGGTGGGGGGTGGGTGTCCCTCAGCCCACCCTGTACCCTCTCCAATCTGGGACCCCTAGAGGGATGTCCAGCTGCCTGTTTAGGGACTGCTGGCTCCCAACCGCTCACCTGCCTGCCTTCCTGAGTGCCCCTAACTGCTTCTGCCTGCCAGCCTGATCACCCCCTAACCACTCTCCTGCCAGCCTGATTGATGTCTAACTGCTCCCCTGCCAGCCTGTTTTCCCCCAACTTCCCTCCTCTGCTGGCCTGGTCACCCCTAACTGCCCTCCCCTGCTGACCATCTTGTGGTGGCCATCCTGTGTGCACATGGGGGCAGCCATCTTGTGTGTTGATGGTCAATTTGCATATTGCTCTTTCATTAGATAGGATAGAGGCCTGGTGCATGGGTGGGGGCCGGCTGGTTTGCCCTGAAGTATGTCCTGGATAAGGGTAGGGGTTCCCTGGGGGCATTGGGCAGCCTGGACGAGGGGCCTATGGTGGTTTGCAGGCCACCCACACCCCCCAGTGACCCAAGAGGAGACCTAGTATCTGGAATTTATTTATCTTATACAATTGAAACTTTGTAGTCTAGAGCGGAGCCAAGCCTTCTGCTTGCTCAGTGGTGGCAACCATTTCTGTTGGAATTTATTTACCTTCTATAATTGAAACTTTGTAGCCTGGAGTTGAGGCCTAGGCTGGCCAGGGCTGCAGAGTTTGGCTTCCTCCATTGCCGTAGGCAACTCTAGTCTCTGCTCTCTCCAGCTCCATGGCTCCCACCATTTCTGTTGGGATTTATGTATCTTCTATAATTGAAACTTTGTAACATCCAGTGGAGGCCTAGACTGGCAAGGGAAGGCGGAAAGCTTGGCTTCCTCCATTGCCGGGGAAACCCAAGCCTCCCTCCTGCTCTCAGTGGCCATAGCCATCTTGGTTGGGATATTTTTGCATATATCCTGATTGGCTGGGGGTGTGGCTTGTGGGCATGGCTTGTGGGTGTAGCAGAGTGGTAGTTAATTTGCATATTACTCTGTTATTAAGATATGCTTTATGAAATTTTCTACTTTTCTGTTATTTTCTCACTTTCTTGATGGTGTCCTTTAAAGCATAACGTTTTTTTTCACTTTGACGAACATCAATGATCAGAGAGAATCAGGAATCGAACCCTGACCTCCTGGTTCATAGATTAATGCTTAACCACTGAGACACACCTGCCAGGCAAGAGAATCTTTATTTGACCAGCAGCCTAAGTGAGTCTAGAGGGTGGTGTGTGTCACTCTTTCTGAAATGCTCAGGTATAAACTGTGTCCTCTGTGGCCAAAGAGCTCTCTACAAGGGTGCTGTTGTCTCTACTATGTATTTTGTATTATGTTCATAAAAAAGTAGCTTCTTAGGGATAAACTTTCAAGTTTAGTTTTGCCAACTGAAATGATACTGTGCAATAGTAATATATCTAATTTGTTTTGGATCCTGGAGGGGGAGAAATACAAGAAAGAAGAGAGAGGTGGGAGTCAGAAGAGGGAGCCTGTGGAGGTAGTAATTTTACCTCCAGACTAGGGATCAGTTTGGGGCAAGCATCTTGCAGAAAACACTATAATTCTTTAAATCTACATATTGTGGCCGAGACCGGTTTGGCTCAGTAGATAGAGCGTCAGACTGCGGACTGAAGGGTCCCGGGTTTGATTCCAGTAAAGGGCATGTACCTTGGCTGTGGGCACATCCCCAGTAGGGGGCGTGCAGGAGGCAGCTGATCGATGTCTCTCTCTCATCGATGTTTCTGACTTTCTATCCCTCTCCCTCTGCTCTGTAAAAAATCAATAAAATACATTAAAAAAATAAAAATAAAAATCTACATATTGTGTTTCCACTACAATCTTAAATCCCTGAGAAGCTGATAAAAATTAAAGAAGTTCTTTAATATTTTGCTAACATTACAACAGAAAGGCGAACATTGCTTTTCATGATGAATAATGTGAGGCCCAGGCTTTTATGTAAGGACTAGGGGCCCAGTGCACAAAATTCATGCACTGGGGGTAGGGGGTCACTTAGCCCAACCTGCCCCTTCTCACATACTGGGAGCCCTCAGGGGATGTCCTACTGATGGCAGTCTAGCCTCCCTTTGTGGGAGGCGACCGGGCTGATCATGGGAAGGCACCAGCCCCATTACTCCGTTGCTGCAGCCACCGCCAGTCACCACAGCCATCAAGGTGTTTTCATCAACATGGACTCCAGTCCCTTCACCATGAAAAAATGACAACTTTCTTTAGGCATTTTCAAGATGTGTCTTCATAGGATATGACCTTTCTTTCTTTCTTTCTTTCTTTCTTTCTTTCTTTCTTTCTTTCTTTCTTTCTTTCTTCTTTTTCTTTCTTTCTTTTCCTCGCCTGAGGATATGTGTGCATTGACTTTTAGAGAATGTGGAAGAGAAAGGGAAAGACGGAGAGAAACATCAAAGTGAGAGGAACACTTGGTTGCCGCCTGCATGAGCCCTGACCTGGGCACCGGCCAGGAAGGAGCCTGCAACCTAGGTACATGCCCTTGACCAGAACTGAACCCAGACCCTGTGGTCAGCAGGCCAAAGCATTATTCACTGAGCCAAACCGGCTAGGGCAGGATATGACATTTCTTATCCCTTCAGCAGCAGAAATTTGTTTATTTTTTTTCTCTAGGAGTGTGATGGAAAAACCCTAGATCACCTTTTTGGATTCTTATTACCCAAGGTTTTAGGCCTGGGCCGGGGCCCCCCAGCTCCCTCTGATAGCTGGCTCCACCCTTGCCCCTCGGCTCTGATCACAGGAGCCCTCTGGCTCAGGCCCTTCCCAGGCTGCTCTGGGCCCACACGGGGCTTACCTCAGAGTGACCTGGGTGTCACGATGTTCCCAGGACCCAGGCACTGGACGCCTATGTATGCACATTAACTGCCATCTTTGTTGGTTTAATTTGCATACTCACTCTGATTGGCTATGGACATAGTGGAGGTATAGTCAGTTTACATTGTTTGTCTATTATTAGGTAAGATTCTTTCATATGTGCTGCTCATCTGTTTACTGTGTTATAAACGACATTACACTCTGCTTTCAAATTTATGTTAGCCTTGCTCTAACTAAAAGTTCTTCTGGGCTGCACTGTTCAAGGAATAATCAAGGTCTCCAACAGGTACTTCTCCATTAAATATCAATATTTGATCCATCATATCGCTGTTCAGTCTTCTACCTTAATAAAGATGTGCTAATGGGAGACTAGACATCACAGAAATCGAACAGGGGAACTGTATGTGGAGCCAGAAATCCCCATCCTGTGTGCAGGCTCTGCTATGGGCTTGCGGCCGGAGATGGGACAAGTCTCAGCCTCCTTAAGGCTGTTCCCCTTCCTGGGAAAGTGAGTCATAGCCGCTGCATAAAGGTTGTGTTGGGATTAGATAATCCTTTGATGCAAATACTCCCTGGAAAATGCTGGACATGTTTACGGAGTTTTAATGTGGGATGGAGTTCATTAGTATAGTAATAGGATTCTTGTATGGGAATCAGGAAACCTGTGCCTGATGCACAGTAAGCAGTCAGCACATGTTTGCTGAATGGAGGCTAAACCTTGGCTTGATGAGAGAGCAAGGGACTAGATTTTATTGTCATTTAGTGCTTAGAGAAGTGCAAAGTAATTACTCAACTTTTACTGAATTCTGGCGAAGCTCTCCTGTCTGTTGAGAGGGATAGTGTAGGAGGGGGCATCTTTTGCTGGTCCTGTTGCAGGTCGTAGGCAGGGGAAGAATATGCTAGTCGTGATATAAGCTGGTTAAGCCTGAAAAAGGTCTGTCGTTATTGCTGGGCACACTGAGACTGTGGAGGTTCTTGGAAGCATTGATAGAAAGTCAGGAGTTGGAAATAGGGAACAGCTTAGGGCAGGGCAAGGCAGGGCCGATCTCTCAAACACTGTGGCGGTAAAGGTGGTTTACACCGATGCTGGTATATTGACAGTTTAGCCACTGTCCTTCCCAAGAGGCCATCAGGTGGATATCCTCAGCCCATGTTCTGTAGTATTTATGAAACAGTAAAGGATTTGGGGGTGAATGAAAAAGAAGGATCTTTTGGGCAGTAACATTTTTCATATAAAACATGCAAGTGCTATACATTTATGCAATGCCTGATTTTTCATATGTAGCTATCTTAGGCATCTTCCTAGGATACGGAAATACATTAGGTTTACATTATTTCTTAGCAAAAAACAGAGAGAGAGAGAGAGAGAGAGAGAGAGAGAGAGAGAGAGAGAGAGAGAGAGAGAGAGAGAGAGAGAGGTTCTTTTCAAAGACAAAGAGCAGAATCTATGTATATTTTTGCACTTCAAGCACTCTAATCTTTTTCTTGACAAAAGGGAAGATTTAGATTAAAGAGCCTCACAGTTTCATTAGGTTCCCATTGATGCATGGCAGTTTCCCACAGCCTCATCTTCCTTTTTCTTTTCGTGTATTTCCTGGCTTATCAGTGAAAATATATGAGTGAATTGTTTAAGTTGAATTCCTAGCTTCCTGTGGACATTAGTTAAAGCAGTGAACATAGCTTTTATTCAGTAACTACTGACAGTAACAGGAAGAGCTGAGCACCATTCTCATTGGTGCAAAGATGACTGGAAACTTCAAAGGGAGAATTAGAGAGGGTGCCAAGTTGGGGCTGGGCAGAGTCAGAGAGGTGAAAAATGAGCAAGGATCGGTCAGTGTGGATGGGATTTTGGCCTCTCCTCAGGTGTTAGCTAGAACACAACACAGTAAACTCTTTTGGTGGTGTGAACTTTCTCAGCCAAGCGTTTTCATGGGAGACTGGGGTTGTCCTAGGCATGTGGCCTTATGTTTCTAGGATCAGTGCTAGGGTTTGGTCCTCTCCTAGTACAGAGGTTTGATGGGGTTTGGGATGTGCTGAGAGTTCTGCAGTTCTCAGGGGTCTAGAACACTACTTAATGAATTTGTGTTGACTGAATAAATTTAAATAAATTCCATTTTCTCTACCCTCAAAGGAATGGGATCAGTTATAGTGCTTTCCACCATCTGGTAGTACCGAGACACAGCTAGGAAA
The DNA here is from genome assembly GCA_027563665.1 of Antrozous pallidus. NCBI lineage: Eukaryota > Metazoa > Chordata > Mammalia > Chiroptera > Vespertilionidae > Antrozous > Antrozous pallidus. The sequence continues at coordinate 81,598,241 of CM050513.1, forward strand.
CGGGAATAACACCTCCACTCAGTATTTCTCTCCCCTAGGTCCACCTGGCTGTTCCTGTGTTAACAAGGACAATGAGACTTGCCTCCTCTGGTTAGCTAGTCTCTCCACTTGTGAATAAGAGACAGTATCTTTCTACCATAAATATTTTATTATTTTTGGAAATAATTCAATATGGATCAACTTGTTATTTAATAATAATCAATCTGTTATTAAAATGATTAAATATTTTCATATCTACTACAGGTTTCTGAGAACTATTAAAGATGGACAGTTCACACCTTTCTTATCCAGGGAATCATACCCAACAGGGCAGCATTTCTGTTATATGCTTTTGTCAAACTTTTCCTTCATAGCATTTATCTCAGGTTATAGCATATTTATTTGCATGATAATTTTAAAGTGTATGTCGTGGAAACTAGGTCTTTACTTGTTCACCACTGGAGGGCCAGCGTCTTCCACAGTGACTAGAAACTATTAGGTATATTCTAAAATGATCAATGTAATGACTAAAGGAATTCCATCTTACCTTGCCTTTTCCTATAAGATAATATTGACAGTGTAGAAATGCTATTTAATAGAAACAGGGTGCATGAATGTTTAGATAATATCATGGATCATGAGTTATGTTTCAGCGATGCTTCTTCTCTTTGTAGATTCCTTACATATTCCTACCTCTTGGCCTTCAACGTGTGGCTTCTGCTTGCACCTGTTACCCTGTGCTATGACTGGCAGGTCGGCAGTATTCCTCTGGTAGAGACCATCTGGGACATTCGGAATTTAGCTACCATCCTTCTGGCGGTAGTGATGGCCTTACTGAGCCTGCATTGTTTAGCTGCCTTCAAGGTAATTTTATTAAATGTCAATGAACTCTACATTTCAATAGAGATACCTTATAGTCTATAGTCAATAATACTTTTTTAACCCTTAACAGGAGTTTTGGGTCTAAATCAAATTGACTCTTTTGTCTAAAAAACTTCATGTATTTAAAATTTCCCTGGTAGGTATATATATTTTAAATACCCTAATGGCTAACTTTTGAAGTAATCTCATTTCATATAATGTTCAATGAGATCATGATAATATATCATAAGCGCTTAAATTATGGTTAAGACTCTGCTTCATTGATGGCTGCCTGCTTCAGTTGGATGATACTTTATAAAAAATAGTATAAAACTACAAGAGTTATTGATTACAACCATTTCAAAATAATTAAAGACAGCAAAGAGCTTCAAAATGCTTACTTATGAAAAACTGCTACTGAATTGGGTAAGATGCCAGAAAGTATTCTCATCTCCCCATCTTCCCATTGCCCCCTTCCCCCAACACATGTACACCAGTGTTAAAAACAGGTTTACTGGTTAGAGATGGCTGATGTGGTTTGGGGGGAGTAGCCGAGCAGCTAGAAATTTAAGGAGGAATTTGGAAGCAAAGAGCTATGCAAGGGCTGAGATAATGTTCTCTCTCTGCATTCATGGCTGACTGCTGAACAGCATGTGTACATGGAACGCCCAAGTGAGCACATGCCAAATGGAAAGCCTGGGGAGACTGACTTATTTGCTGCAAGTTTGAATGAATTCCTTCACCCATACATAGTTTGGGTAGCAGAGAGCAGAAGACACTTCACTGGCTTAAGTTATCTCTATATACCCTCTGTTGAAAACACTGGCTGATCACAAACTATGCAGGCATAAGAGAAATCCCCTGGAGATCCAGGAAAAAGAAAGCAAGTAAAAAACCTGAGCAAAAAAGTCAGCTCTCTGCAGAAAAACAAGTTTTTCACTTTGCATCCAGGCTAGTTCATCTACACTAATAAAAGAGTAAGATGCAAATTGACCGTACCTTTGGGATGCCCACCAGCCAATCAGGAGTGAGTATACAATTTAACCCAACAAAGATGGTGGGTTAATTTGCATATGCAGGTGCGGAACAGTTGGAGGCTCTGGGCAATGTGGGAAGGTGGAAAGATGGCTCTGGGCCTGAGCGAAAAAGTTGGCTCTGGCCAGAGCAAATGGGGTGTCGGCAGCCAGGGGAAGGAAGGCCCATTATTGCACAAATCTTTGTGCATCAGGCCTCTAGTTAGATAATAATGCAGGGAAATCAGCATATTTCAGAAAAACAAAATGGAATATGCAGTCACTACAATGAATGGCATACCATGCCTAGTCTGTAATAATAAAAGCATAATATGCAAATTGACCTAATAGCAGAACAACCATCCAGAGGACTTTCTGGATGACCATTGAATGATATCCACTAGCACCAGGCCAGCCACGTAGGGTGCGATGTGATTGGTCCAGGGCCCGGCCATTGTCCCATGATTGCCCTGCAAAGAGAGGCCCAGGCCGCTGGCCGCTGGGGCAATCAATCAATGGGGGTCTCCACAATTGCCCCAAAGAAGGAGGCCCAGGCCACCTACAGTTGGGCTGTGGCAGGTGGGCAGGACCTCCCTCTGCAGGGGCCACAATCCATCGCATGACTATCAGCCTTAGATTGGTCCTTCATGAAAACCCCCTATATATCACAACAAGGAGGGGAGCCACTATTGGAAAGTGATTATTTGCTCATTGACATCCTTACCTCATTCAAAAAAAAAAAAAAAAAAAAACTTGGAGCAGTGTAAGGCAAAAAAAAAAAAAAAAAAAAAAAAAAATACAGTACAATTGGATAGACCAGGAGATGAGAAAGCTTTTTTTTTTTTAAAATACAAAGAACCAGATTGTAAATATTTGAGGCTTTGCTGATTGTACTGTCTGTCACAATTATTCAATTCTGCTATTATATCCTAAATCAGCTGACGCCTCGTACAGAACAGTGTACTACCACAAACCCACACAATCCAATGGAACATGCTTTCAGATCTCTAAAATTTATTTTGCATTTTGTTAAGTTATCATTATGATATATAGATTACTGTGGAATAACTTAAATTCCAGAATAGCCATTATGAAACCTGGAAAAATCAGCATGTTGTTTTAATATACCAGGTGGTAAAATAAAATTGAACTTGGGGAATGAAGGTTGTCTTTAAAGGTGAATGGTTCTGTGCCAATGTTGATTTTCTTTTTTAATTTCTGAGCTACATTCTCTTTTAAGTTTCTGTTCTCTGAAAACTCTATGTTCTCCATACTTTTTCTGTCCTCAGTGCATGAAAATCCTCTTCATACTATTAAAGGTCCAATTGTTCTGGCCCATTTGCAACCCATCCAGTTTGTCCTGCTTTGGGACCATTGCAATAACTGATGGAAGAGGTCTTGATCATATCTTGACATGGTTCATCTGTTCATGACCACCGGTGCCATAGGAGGAGCCATTGTCTGGGATGCCTCTCTGTTTCTGGTTTAGCCAGCCCAGCTGATCCAGCCTCTTATCACTGTGCGCAGCTGGCTTCTTTCCCTGCCACCTTTTTAACTATGGTGATAGCACCCTGCTACTTGGTCATGGTTTTCCAGGTCAGTAGCTGAAGTCAACTTTAGCCCATAGGCCATGCTCCAAAGCTGAGAATTTTGTTTGCATCACTTTTTTCTGCTGAGAGTTTGAGAATGAGCTTACTGCTTCAGCAGATTCAGTGTTGGAAAATAGAGAAGTTGAATTTACACCACACTGTAAATTGGAACATATTTAAAAGTACATTGCAACTGCCTTTTCCCAAATACTTTTATGTCATTGCTGTGTGTAATACAAATTTTGACTTATGTTAATTCACCTTAATTTCACTGGTGGTGTAATTTAAATTCATGGCCACAAACCTTAGTAGGAGCCAGACCTGTGAATGCCGAAGGCAGACCGTGTGTACAAGTGGAGGGACATTGCCAAAAGTTCCAGATCAAGAGTCCTGAGGCTGAGGAGGAGAGTCTGAGGGGTGGAATGATTAGCACTGAGCTGAGGCTGAGACCAGGCTCTGCCATTGATCTACTGTGAGTCACTTCCTTCAGCCTTGTTCCTGCACCAGAGTGTAGGGTCACAGAAAGCTGTGCCCGGATGAGCCACATAAGGCACTTGGCACAGTGACTGGCACATGTGAAGCATTGAGAACCTGTCAGGTGTCTTTATAGTCTTGTTGTCATCACCATCATCACCTCATCATGAAATTGTCTCAGGTTAATGTCAGGAGCACAGTAAGGGTTCCTGTTTCTATTTTGTAAGGAAAAAAACAGACATGAAAAAACATAATCCAGTTGACTGCTATTTTGGTTTTATATATTTCAATATGCATTCATGCTTTACATGATCAAAATATTTGTAATGCTGCTAAAGATTACTCCTGCCCTCTTCCCCCAACCTCCTTTTATTCCCTATCCTCAGAAGCAGAGGTTAAATTCTTACCCAAAAGCTAATGGTAGTAAAACATTTTTGTTTGTAATACTTTTGCTTATTTTGGAATTTGGAAGTAGGTATATTCAAATGTAACAGAAGGGCAGAATCCTAACATAAAACGACTCTTGTTAGTTAAAAGTGAATATTTATCAAGAGAAAGGAATAGTGACAAATATCACTGACTTATTTACAAATGAACATTGGAGTGCTCACCTAAAACACCAAATAATAGAAATATATCATTGATTCTTTAAAGATATTTGGAAGTTTATAAAAAAAAATAGGCAGGATATAAGAGAGAATTATTTTATTTTACTAGAGGCTCAGTGCATGAATTTGTGCATCAGTGGGATCTGCCTGGCCCACCCCGATTAGGGCAGATCAGACCAGGCTGGCCTAGAGGAGGAGCCTCAGGTAAACTCCCGGTCAAGGGGACAATTCGTATAGTAGCCTTTTTTATATAGAATTTTTGTTCTTAAAACTTGCTGTCATTGCTGAATTTCTCCATTCCACTCAGTGTTGAATATTGGAACAAAGAGACTCTAGAAATACAACTTTTAATTCAGTGGCTACCTGACAATCAGAGGCCTTTGAGCAGTCTTCCTAAGGCATTACTTTCTGTGCATTATGCATATGACACCTGTGAGGTGGTTCTCCTGGTGCTGGATCTGAACCTTATGCTTGTTTCCTCCTCAGGTTCTGAGTAATACACAGTTTGGCTGTATCTGAGGAGCTCAGCTCAGCTTTTGATCTAGGCCTGGCTGGAATTTTCCACATAATTAAATAATTTGTTTTCTTCTTGGCCTTCACAGGGCAATTACATTTTCACAAGTCTCATTCTTCAATAAGAAAATGATTTACTTACCCTTCTGATGTTAATACCTTAGTTGGAAGACACACTGCATTTATTAATGGAAGAATTAGTTGCATCCTGGGAAGGAGTTTTCAGACATCAGTAACAGCTTTATTTCTTTTTCTTGATAGTATTCTTTATGATCCTCAGCAAGATTTTACAGTCTATAGCATTTTTTTGCCTTTACACAAAATAATTACCACCTTTTATGTGCTAATCATCGTTTTTAACTTATTTTTTTAACTTAATGATTCATACTCTCATTAAAGCAATTTATTACCACTGAGCCTTATAATGCTTCTTATGGTTATTAAACTCTTAAAAAGGTCAAAATATATTTTAGTTGCTCCTGGAGCCATTCTTTCCTTACTATTTCCATTCAGAAGATAGATTTCTATTTAAAGGCCACACTTTTTTCCATCTTGTTCTGAGAAACCATGAAATATGTAAGTGGGACTCTCAAAGATAAACAACTTAAATAAATCCCTCTAAATATGAAGCCCATTGGAAATTATTTATTATATTGGAAATACAAAGGATACTGAAGTAATTGCCAAATTCTTTAGGTGATTTGCTATTTGTACAAAACCTAATGACCCCACAAAGGGATGGCAATTGTGATAAATACAACTGGATAGAATTACCCTCTATAAAACCCCCTAAAATTCCTTATTTTTATACATAAATACTCTAAAGAGGCAGCATAAAGTATTAGAAAGAAAGTTTGCAATATGAGCTTTACTGTTTCTATGTCTATACTGTTGCACATCAGAGTGTTGACCATAAGGTCTTCAAACTTCTTTCCAACCTGAAATATAATAAAAATAAATGAAATCATATAAATGGGGATTGCGGTTCTGAAAGGAAAGTGTGAATTTCTACATGGAGGTCTCAAACTCAACATTCTGTGAAATTGAACTACTGAACCTAATGCATTAATTGTTTCTGCAACAGTGGGTTATTAATTTTTTTTTAATCTCAGTGTATTATATTAGTTGTCCAGACCAAAATTCTTGGGTCTCCTTGTTTCCTCTCTGTCCTCTCTAATATCATATCCAACCCACCAATAACTTAATTTTCAAAATATATGTTTTTCCCTCTCCTAAAAAAATCAATGGAGAAAATATCCTCAGGTAAGGATCAACAACAACAACAAATCCTATCTACTAAAAGAGCAATATGCAAATTAACCATACTCCGATCAAGCCATGCCCACCAGCCACGCCCTCAAGCCAATCAGAAGCAAATAAACCCCAACCAAGATGACAGGCTGGGCCCCCCACTGCCCAAAGCCCAGCCATGGCGGTGCTTTGTGAGGCAGGAGTCTGTATCACAGCCCCAGACCCAGCAGGGGATCCGGCTCCCTGCTGCCCAAAGCCTGGCCATGGCAAACCTGGGGCTGGGGGTTTGGGGTGGTGGATTGAAGACAAAAACCTGCAGGCCTGGCACCCAGCAGCCCCAAGGCCTGAGGCAGAGGTGCTTGGGTTGCTGAGGGGTGTGGGTTGGGGCAGCAGAGACACAAACCCACAAGGAACCTGTGGAAAGGGAGATAAACTATCATAACTTTATCCCCCTTTCCACAAGATGAGAAAACTGCCCCTGGATTACTTAGTGCTGTAGCCAACACCTTTCTACAAACATAGGGTAATGTTATGATCATTCCCAGGAAGATCTGGTTAGAATATCATCTCCAGGGAATAATGCTTCTGTGGTAAATTATCTAAGAGAGGAAACAAGCTTTTGTTGGATTTATTCTGAAGGTCAGAGAACATGCCACCCCAACATATGCTGTGTTGTTATATTGATGATCTTGAGCTGTAGATGCTTGAAAAACAGCAAATGCACACGGAGGATTTCACTGAAGTCTCCTGATCTCCCTAAAATCAGACCCCCCCACCCTAAAGGAGCTTAAATGTGACAGGTCCCCTTGACAGGAGAAGTGACATCAGGCAGAGAAGACTGACTCCACAGGAGAGTAGAAGTTGATTGACATCACACCCAAACTTTGTTACAAACTATTTCCCCCCACCCCCATTCATCTTTCCTAAATATCATTTACTCTCCTCTAAGAGGTCTATATCTTATGTCCCCTTTCCCTAGGAAGAAGGTATTTAAGAAGCATTCTAAGCTACCTTGGGGAGTTACTTATTTTTCCCTGGGATCTCATACACAATGTACACATGTTAATGAACTTCTGTTTTTCTCTTGGCAATCTGTCTTTCATTACAAGGGCCTCCACTAAGACCTCAGAAAAGTAGAGGAAAGCTATTTTTCCTCCTCCATAATTCTATCTCAGGAAATCAAGTCCCTAGCTAAACAATGAGGTTGGCTCAAGTACCAAGCAGTCCCAGCTGACAGGAGGGAAGCTTCTAGGGAGAAATCAATGATATTGGCATCAAAGTGGGATGGAGAGCACATACATGGTTGCTGGTGGGAGTTTAAAGTGGTTCAACATTTTTGGAGGATGATTTGGCAAATTAGATATAAATGTTCAAGGTACATTCCAAGAATCTTCTTCTAGGAATCACATCTGCTGAGATAAAACACAAGCGCATAAGCCTTGCTCAGAACCCAGGATGCTGCTGTGGGCTCCCCTTCCCCGATAGGAAAAGGTGGGAACAACCTACATTTTTAGGACAAGGTGGCATCTATACTAATAAAAGAGTAATATGCTAATTAGACTGAATATCTTTCGCACAAACTTCCACATGTCCTTCTAGATGTCCTTCTGGACAAAGCCATGTTGGTGGGCCAAGGCAGAGGAGGTTAGAGGAAATCAGGCAGGCAGGGGAGAGCAGTTAGGAGGACAAGGCCAGCAGGGGAGAGCAGTTAGGGCAAATAGGCTGTCAAGGGAGAGCAGTTAGGTGGATCAGGCTGGCAGGCAGGTGAGTGGTTAGGAACCAGAGGTCCCAAATTGGAGAGAGTGTAGGCCAAGCTGAGGCTACCCCCTTCCCATGCACGAATTTCATGCACTGGGCCTCTAGTATATATACATCCTATCTAATAAAAGAGTAATATGCAAATTTGACCATACCTTCGCTACACCCACAAAGCAACGCCCACCAGCTCATCAGGAGTAGATTATTCAAATAAACTCCAGCCAAGATGTCTGCCGCCACTGAGAGCAGGAGAAAGGCTTGGGTTTCCCCAACAATAGAGGAAGCCAAGCTTTCCGCCTGCTGTTGCGGCCTAGGCCTCCACTCTAGGCTACAAAGTTTCAAACAGAAATGGCTGCCCCCATGGAGAGAGTAGAAGGCTTGGCTCTGCTCCAGGCTACAAAGTTTCAATTGTAGACATAAATTAATCCCTGATCTCAAGGCCTCTGCTTGGGTCACTGGGGGCGTGGCCAGCTTGCAAACCTCCACAGGCCCCTTGCCCAAGCTGTCCCACCCTGATCTGGAACACTCTTCAGGGAAAACCACCTGGCCCCCACCCATGCACCAGGCCTCTATCCTATCTAATAAAAGAGTAATTTTCAGATTGACCATCACTCCAACACACAAGAGGGCTGCCCCCATGTGGTCAAAGATCCTGCCCCCTTGTGGACACAAGATGGCCAACACAAGATGGTCAGCAGGGGATGGTCATTGGGAGGTTCCAGGCTCTGCAAGGGAGGTTAGTTGGGGCAATCAGGGCAGCAAGGGAGGGCAGTTGAGGGTGATCAGGGTAGCAAGGGAGGGCAGTTGGGGGCGATGAAACCTGCATGGGAGGGCAGTTAGGGGTGACCAGGCTGGCAGAGGAGGGAAGTTGGGGGCAAACAGGCTGGCAGGGAGCAGTTAGACATCAATTAAGCTGGCAGGGTAGTGGTTAGGGAGTGATCATGCTGGCAGACAGAAGCGGTTATGGGCAATCAGGGAGGCAGGCAGGTGAGCAGTTGGAGCTAGCAGTCCTGGATTGTGAGAAGGATGTCTGACTGCCCATTTAGGCCCGACCCTAGGATCGGGCCTAAATGGGCAATTGGACATCCCTCAAGGCATCCCAGATTGGAGAGGGTGCAAGCTGGACTAAGGGACATCCCCCACCCCCCGTGCACGAATTTCAGGCACCAGGCCTCTAGTGTATGTATATGTATGTGTACACACACACACACACATACATACATATATATAGTCAACTATACTTTCAAAATATGTCTAGAATCTGACAACTTCTCTCCAACTTCATTGCAATCACATGGTCCAAACCTGGATTATTGCCATAGCTACCTACCTAATCTCGCTGTTTCTACCTTTGTGCCAGTGGTCCAGTCTATGCTCAACACAGTGGCCAGATTGAGTCTTTGAAAATGAAAGTCAGAGCTCATCCCTCTTGTACTTAAAAATCATCCAGTGGCTCCTTATTTCTCTCAAAGTAAAAGTCATTCATAGCCTTTATAATGGCCTATAAGCTTATCTGGCCCCAACCTATCCCCACTCCATTATTTTTCCTGTTCCTTCCCTGAACTCATTGCCTACTATGAAATGAGTTCTGTGGCTGACTCCATTTCCTTTGATTAGTTACCACCTTCCCAATGTGGCCTACCCTGACCACCATATTTATAATTGCAATCCACTTCTTGCCTATATATAGATGGGTTATTATTAATCCTCACCCGATGATATTTTGTCCATTGATTTTTTAGAAGGGAGGGGGAGAGACAGAGTGAGAGAAAAACATCAATGTGAGAGATACACATAGATTGGTTGCCTCCTGCACACACCTTCACCAGGACCAGGGATTCAGCCTACAACTGAGATACATGCCCTTGACAAGAATCGAAACCACTACCCTTCAGTCCACAAGCTGAAATTCTATCCACTGAGCATAACAGTTATATTGCAGATGCCCCTTACTAGATCTCTCTCTCTTTCTCTCTCCCTCCTTCCCTCTCTGTCTGTCTGTCTATCTTCCCAAAGGGTAGAGGGGAGTGTGTGTGTGTGTGTGTGTGTGTGTGTGTGTGTGTGTGTGTGTGCTTGTTTTGCTTACTGATATATTCTAAAAAGAATGTAGAATACTGTCTGAATAATAAAAAGGAAACAGAAGTAGTGGACAGCTAAATTTTTTAAGTGATTACCTATAAACACAATGCCCAAAGAAACTATAAAAGGATGGCAACAATAGATACTTGAATGAATGAATAATTAGTGGCCACATTTTACAAAGACAACGGATGCTTAGGATGAGAATGTTTTCTAGAATACTTTGACATGGCGAATGAATTGGGAGGTGTCCCATAGTATCCTCCTTGTACCTGTACTTTTTCTGCCTCTCACAGACAAGAGGGCACTGAGTAGCATGACCAGTCAGGGTTAGCAGTCATCTCTATAGCTGTGTGATGGAAATGGAAACTCATCTTAAAAGCTAGCATACTATTTAGAGCTAAGAAAAATAACTTTTTAAAGAATATTCAAGTGCAGGATGGTGTACTTGGAGAGAAAACAGTAAGATAAAAATGTTAGATATTTAATTCATTGGCTACTCACTTGTTTCAAGCAATATACTTACTATGGAGAATAAAAATAAATAAAATACGGCCGAGACCGGTTTGGCTCACTGGATAGAGCGTCGGACTGGGGACTGAAGGGTCCCGGATTCGATTCCGGCAAGGGCATGTACCTTGGCTGCGGGCACATCCCCAGTAGGGGGCGTGCAAGAGGCAGCTGATCAATGTCTCTCTCTCATCAATGTTTCTGACTTTCTATCCCTCTCCCGCTCTGTAAAAAATAAATAAATAAATAAATAAAATACAGTAGCTGCCTGGAAGAGCTTGGTTTTCTCTACTCTCGTTCCATTCTCCCCTCCACCTCTAAGATAATTATCCTACTGAAAACAGATAAGATATAAACAAGCCTCTAACCTGCCAGGAAACCTTCTTGCACTCACAACTTATCCTGGCTGGAGCCAATACTATGCTGATGGATGGCTTAATACAGTTCTCGAAGTGTACAGTGATTTTTTTAACTTGGAGAGTCACAACCATCTCTTTCACATCTACTGGGGATGACATCAGAAAATGTGTTTCAACTGTAGCATAAAGGCTATAGCTGAGATGAGGGGAAATTTTTCTGTTCCAGACAGTGAGATGATTTTTTGGGGGACAGGTAGTTGAAACACATGCTAGCATCATACAGACCAGTAACTAAGGTCACCTGAAATGAAGATCTGCATTTCAGAAGCACTAGTTAAGGTTTGGTGTTTTGTGGGTATTTCTTTTTTTTTTAAATGGGAAGACTTCACAAGCCCTTACTATGTTCTAAGCAGCCTTGTGAGTTTCTAAATGGGGTATGTAGTAAATGGCATTTCTGAAACCCTTTATATGGACTTCTTGCAGGATCAGTATTTTTGTGACATGCTTTGGAAATATTGGCAGAGATATATAAGGGTGGGTGGGTAAGAACTTTGAAGTCCATTCTTGGGTAGCATTTAAACACTCTTTGCTGCCTTATTTGTACCTTCAAAACCAGCCACCACCACAGCATTGACAACTCATATTATTTCCCCTTTAGTGATACCTCTGTAAAATGATTTTTAACCATTTATTTTAGAGTTAGAGTTTCCAACCAGTCGTTACCAAGTGAAAGGTAAAACCTTGAAACAGATTCATGGACTTCTTGTTTTCCATTACATTGAGGCTGTAATCAGAAATACATATAGGGGTATTTGATTCAGTGACCAACTGCTAAGACTCCTGCCACTCCATGGCCATTCATAACATGTTACAGTATGCCCCACTAGTGTGGCTCTATGGTTGAGTGTCGACTTATAAACCAGAGGTAATGGTTCAATTCCCAGTCAGGGCACATGCCTGGGTTTCAGGCTGGATTCTGTGTGGGACATACAGGAAGCAGCTGATCAATGATTCTTTCTCATCATTGATGTTTCTATCTCTCTCTCTCTCCTTCTTCCTTCCTCTCGGAAATCAATACAAATATATAAATTTAAAAAAAAAGATGTTACAGTGTGAGGATGTGTCACCCAGAACAGCTGAATCATAGGTATATGAAGTGAGTTTCCAAAGTAAGACCAAAGTGACATTGCATGTATCTGTCTCCGTGCAGTTTTCCTGGTAACTAGACAAAGTTAAAAACTGTTCCTTCACCTGCTTGGCAGACAATTTAAAAAGACGGACTTGAGAGAGTACTTTGTGCATGACCTGAGAGTAAGGTGAGCTGTTCTTGCCTCAGAATCTAGTTCCATCCATGGAAGGTTCCTGTCAGAGAGCAGGGGACAGTAGAAGGACTTCCTCGAGCCTCACAGTTAGTCGGTGTCTGATTGTTTGCTAGGAAGTGGTTATGCTTTTGGTAGAATTTTATCTAAAACTTGCTTTTATTTTATGCTAGAGGCCTGGTGCATGAAATTCGTGCAATGGGCAAGGTGTCTCTCAGCCCAGCCTGCACCCTCTGCAATCTGGAACTGCTGGCTCCTAACCACTCACCTGCCTGCCTGATTGCTCCCTAACTGCTCCCTTGCCAGCCTGATTGATACCTAACTGCTCCTATGCTGGCCTGATTGTACCCAACTACCCTCCCCTGATGGTCTGATCACCCCCAGAGCTTTTATTAATATAGATATCACCCTTCACAGAAAATTTTACTAACCCTGCTTTACAATAAGGGCCTGACAATTGAATCATAAGGACCAGACACCAAGATTTCTTTTCTTTAAATAGTGAAGGGAATAATTATCTTGTCTTTAAGTTGCCCTGAAGTTAAAATGAGATAATTACTTAGAAAAGTATAAAAGCACCATATAAAGACAACTGTCTTTTTCATGTACTGAAAAGACAATAAAGTGATAAAATGAAAAACACTATTTTTATTTTCCCCCTTCTTTCCTTCACAGCCTTTATTTAAACTTGGAAATTTATAAAAATTTCACTCCAATTTTAATTTCTTTACATTCAATATTATTTTGTATTGGTTTCAGGTTTTATATTAATTGCAGAATAGTGGTGAGACAATCATATACTTTACAAAGTGTTCCCCGATATTTCCAGTACCCACCTGGCATCATACCATCATTAGAACACTATTGACTATATTCCCTATTTAAGTGACAATGGGTTTCTCCCAGTCTTTCTTTTGTGTTGTTTGTCTTTCCTTTTCTTTCTCACTTCTTTCCTCATTTTTCTTATATAGTATCTCTATTGGCCATCAAAGCTCAGTGAAGGCACTGGGACACACTTAATCCATTTTACAGACCAGGAAACTGAGGCCAATTCTAGTTGTCTGAGGAACTTGACTCAGTGCACAAGGAGCCCTCAGAGCCATGCTTTCTGTCCTTTGTAAGGAGTAGCTACCCAGCACACAGAACAAACCTTCCCGTTAAGCTTCTGAGCCACTTTCTCAAGCACCTCTTCATTGCGGACGCTCCACATTCTTTCCTCTCCCAGGTCCCCTGCCTCGATTCTTTACTGCCCCCCTTTCTCCAGAGCAGGTGGAAGGCTTCATGCTCAGCACCTAGGCATGCTGTGCCATGGGACAGGGCAGCACAGGCTTGCTTTTGGGTCAAGGTAGAAGCAGGAGTCACTGCCTCTGAAGTGCGAAGGCTGCCTGGGTGAGGCTGTTAGCACTGAGAGCTTCTCTGAATCACATCAGTCAGTCCAGTACCTTGCAGTGCAGCATCCCTCCACTGAAGGTGGTACTGCCCCTCAACCCCCACTTCGCTGCTGCCTCGGTGTCCTTCCATGCCCCTTGACCCCTGGCCCTGCCCACCTGCGTCTTGAGACCACTGCAGAACCTCTGTCTCTCTGCAGGCGAGGCAGATCCCTGCCCTTGGTCTTCTCAAAGTTGTAAATCTGTGGCCAGACGCCCGGACTGGGTCTTAGCAATCCAATGCCTGCAATGTCCCCAGGACCCCACAGGCATCGCTAGGTGGGCCAAGCCGCTTCTCCCTGTGTAGCAATGTTCCCAGGGCCTGACGGGAGTGGCCAGGCAGGTCTAGCTGAGCCTTCCTGGGGCAGCGATGTCCCAGGGTCCCACGGGAGTGGCTGGGCGGCCCAGCTGTGTCTCCCTGGGGCAGTGATGTCCCCAGGGCCCCACAGGACTAGCTAGGTGGGTCGCTGCTCCTCTGGGGGCCTGTAATGGACCCAGACCCCTCTAGTGGCATCTGGCACTGCCTTCCCTGCCTCCGCTGCTCAATGGACTGGTACTTTGTGGACGGTGTCTGGCACTGCCTGCCTGGCCTCCCCCACCTCAGATGGACCTGGACCCCCAGGAGCAGGCCATGGCACTGCTCACCCTGCCTGTGTATGCAAATTAATTGCCATCTTCAGTGGATTAATTTGCATACTCATTCTGATTGGCTTTGGTCATAGCAGAGCAGAGGTATGGTCAATTTACATGTTTGTCTATTATTAGCTAAGATCCCATCTGGCTCTAATTGCCAGAGGCCACCAGTATTTACAGAGGACCTGACAACTTTATTTTTATTTATTTTCCCTTTTTAAAAAAATTATTTATTGTTTAAAGTATTGCATATAGTATTATGTATGTCTTTTCCCCCCTTTGACCTCTCCCCTGCCACTCCCACTGCCCACCGCATACCCTCTCCCCGCCCCCCTCCTCCTCAATGTATGTGTCCATTGGTTATGCTTATGTGCACCCATACAAGTCCTTGACCTGGCAACTTTAAATGGCCAAATTGGCTCAGTTTTTTTTTTTTTTTCGACCCAGAACTCTGGCATTTGGTATGAAAAAGTGATTAATTGGGAAGAACATTTTTTAATGTCAGCCTCCTTAGCATTGCCTTGAAAATTTTCTTCTTTGCAGGTGAGCACAGTTTCTTTTGATTTGGGTGACTGCCCGTGAATTCTAGTTTTCTGCTCACGGTGACAGTGCCTTCTCTTGGGAATAATTCAGTGCCAAGGCTGGTGGGAGAAATACTTTTATCCTTTGTTTTTCTGTCTAAAGCATTGCTTTTTCTGTTACCTTATAAGAATTTTCCAAGGGAAAATGACTCCCAATTATGGATTACAGGATCAAATTTTTACTTGTATCTTTATCTCAAGCCTCATACAAATCATGGAAAACTGCTTCTCTCTTATATACATTTTACATATATATGTTGATGTTTGATGCAAAACAGTCCTAACAATAGGTATTTGGACGTCTGAACTAAAAAAAATGACAAATATTTCATACTATTTTAAAATATAATAAAAAGATGTTACAGTGTGAGGAAGTGAGTGTCACCAAGAATAGCTGTTTGTTTCTATCCTTTGCTGCATTTATTAGTCCATTAAATTTGCCCTTTTAAGCTGTAGTAAGTAGGCTGTTTGCACATTAAAAGGTGAGGGAAGAGAATTATTTAATCAAGTCAGTAATTTGGGAAAAGAGCTGTTTTAACAACTTCTGATGGAAATATAATGAGGCAACCAACTTTTAATACCATGTGTTTCAGAAGCGAAAAAGTGGCTCTTCTTTAAAAAGATGCAGCATGTCTTGATTATGGAAAATACTTTGATTTTCAATGGGCACATTAACAGATAACAGAAATCAAACCCACTATTAATAGTAGTTTCTCTAGCAGCTCAAGTATATAAGTAAATCTTACTTTTTTCTTAGCTGTTAAGAGAGCTTACTAGATTTCTTATTACTTTCATATATCATAACCTTGAAGTAAGCCAAATATTTCTCTGTAATTTATTTGATAAAGTATGGTGAAGTATAGTCTTTTAAAAATGCTGCTATAAAATTTTGGGATCTTTACGATGGAGAATTGAGGGATTTTGTTCTTCCTTCTCATCACTCATTTTCGATTACAGAGGGAAGGACTATCTTCTGAGTGACAATCCCAAGTGGGTCGATGAACAAGGAAAAGTCAAGAACCATATTATATCACTTATATGTGGGCTGAAAGCAACAAATGAACAAACAAGATAAAACAAAAACTTGTATACACAGACAACAGTAGGGTGGTTACTGAGGGGAGGGTAAAGAGGGTCAAATATATGTTGACAGAATATTTGACTTTGGGTGGTGAGCACACAATGCAATATAGAGATGATGTGTCATAAAATTGTATTCATTTATTTTTTAGTACATATATTTTTATTGATTTTGAAAAGGAAAGGATAGGAGAGATAGAAACATCAACACTGAGAGAGAACCATTGATTGGCTGTCTCCTGCATGCCCCCAACTGGGGACCCAGCCTGCAACCCAGGCATGTGCCCTTAACCAGAATTGACATCTAAATGATTGGGTCTCACTGTATGAAAAAGTAAAACATTTTCTCTTAACCAAAAATAACTCTGTAGTGCTCCACTTTGGATGCTTTTGACAGAAGGACACCTCCTTATAGAAGGATTCTTCTGCCAGGCCTACATATGTGTACAGAAACAAAACAACTTATGAAATGCATCTGCTAATCCTCTGCCTCCCTTTCCTATTTATTAAAGCTGAATTTACTCATAACTCCACTTGCATGGTTAAATCCATCCTGGTTTCTAACTGAATTCTTATAGAGTGGAAAAATTGGTTAATAATTTCTGCCTCCCTCTTGCACTAGGGTAACTTATCTATACTAATAATAGAGGAATATGCAAATTGTTGGGGACAGTGTCACAGTAACAGTAACAACCAAACAGCAGGCTGCTTGGGGTGACAAGGCTGGCAGGGGGGGTTAGTGAGGGATGACCAAATGACTGAACAGCTGGCTGCGTGGGGCGACCAGGCTAGTGGTGGGGAGGGAGGGCAGTTGGGGTGACCAGGCTGGCAGGGGGAAGGCAGTTGAGGGTGATCAAGCCAGCAGGGGGCAAGGCAGTTGGGGCAAACAAGCCAGCAGGGGAGGGCAGTTGGGAGGCAATCGGGCCGGCAGGAGAACAGTTAGGTTTCAATTAGGCTGGCATGGGACCGGTTAGGGGGTGATCAGGCTGGCAGGCAGATGCAGTTAGGGGCAATCAGGCAGGCAGGCGAACAGTTAGGAGCCAGCAGTCCTGGATTGTTAGAGAGATTGGGCCTAAACAGGCAATCAAACATCCTCCAAGGCATCCTAGATGGAGAGGGTGCAGGCTGGGCTGAGGGACACACACCCCTGTGCATGAACTTCATGCACCAGGCCTCTAGTTATATTATAGTTCTTGATCTAGAATTCCATGGCATTGTTGTGTCATCTCTATTTCTCCAGCTAGAGGCTGTTGCAAGACTTGGGTCCCTAAGCCGTGGGCTCTCTCTCTCTCTTAGCCTGGAGGTAAATTCCTCCCGTTGACTTGCCAATAGGCTCAGCTGCAACAGGAGGGTGTACCAACCCACTCCAGGGATGGGGACTAGCTGGAATGCTCAGCTCAGGTGAACAGGGAGTCTGTGCTAATAGGCTCTACAGGACAGCTACTATATTGGGCCACTCTACCAAGCCTGGGAGACATAGTAGCTCTACCTAATACATAGAAACAAACACAGGGAGGCTCCCAAAATGAGGAAACAAAGAAATATGTCCCAAATGAAAGAACAGAACAAAACTCTAGAAAGAACTAAACAAAATGGAGATAGGCAATCCATCAGATAAGAGTTCAAAACACTGATTATAAGGATGCTCAATGAATTTAGAACTTCAACAGCATAAAAAAAGACATGAAACCTATAAAAAAAAGAACCATTTCAAAATGAAGGATACACTAATTGAAGAATACATAACAGGGAATCAACAGTAGAGCAGATGAAGGGGAGGGTCAAACCAAATATTTGGAAGACTAGGAAGCAAAAAAAATCCAGAAAGAATAGCAAAAAGAAAACTGAATCCAAGAAAATGATGTGAGTGTAAGAAGGCTCTGGGATAACTTCAAGTGTAGCAACATTCACGTCATGTAAGTGCTTAAAGGAGAAGAGATAGAGCAGGAAATTGAAAACTTTCCTAACCTGGTGAAAGAAATAGACATACAAATCCAGGAATCACACAGAGTGCTAAACAAGATGAACCCAAAGAGACCCACACCAATACACATCATAATTAAATAGCAAAGGTTAACGACAGAGAATCCTAAAAGCAGCAAGAGAAAAGCAGTTATGGGAGCTCCTACAATGGGAGATTGTAAGCTGATTTCTGAACAGAAAGTTTGCACGCTAGAAGGAATTGGCAAGAAACACTCTAGAAGGAATTGGCAAGAAACATTCAGAGTGATGAAAAACAAGGACTTACAACCAAGATTATTCTACCCAGCAGAGCTATCATTTAAAATCAAAGGATAGATAAAGAGCTTCCCAGATATGAAAAGGCTAAAGGAGTTCATCACCACCAAATCAGTATTACATGAAATGTTCAAGGATCTTCTATAAGAAGAAGGGTGTGAACAATCAATTGGCAATAAATACATATCAACAATTGAATCTAAAAAAACAAAATAAGCATATCAGAAACAGACTGATACAAAGAACATTTTTATGGTTGCCAGATGGGAAGTGGGTAGGGGTTGGGTGAAAAAGTTGAAGGGATTAAGAAATACGAATTGATAGTTACAGAGGCTGGTAGTCAGAATGAGTGAGTGGACCACCTAAAACCACTCATGCAAATAGAGCACTTGAAAAGGAATATATATTAGTATGTGTCACACACTTTGCTGATCCCTGTAGACTACAGGATATTTGTGTCTACATTTATCTGGCAAAGTGAATCAATGGTGCCCTGTGTCATAAGCCTAGGGGTTGATTTTCTAGATTTTCTATCATAGCATTGCCTTGCTTGGCAATTTCCAAATTACTGGGTCTTATCTACTGTCAGTATGTTTCTCTGACAAAACCAGAAGGTAGTGAGGGGCTAAAATACCACCCTCCAATACACACACACACACTTGACATTAGCTTTGAATTCCAAAGCCATGTGGACTGTGGGAAAAGGACTGGCTTCAGAATGATTCCGATCTCAATTTGTAACCCCTGTTTCTCACTAATTGGATCAACTTAGATAAGTATCTTAAGCCCTTTTATCCTCTATTTCCTCATCTATACAATTGGGGATAATTACCTAGTTTGTAATGGTTTTATGAAATTCCATTGGGACAATTTAAATCAGATATGTAGTATATGGTTTGAGCACATATGAGCACAGGAGATATTTGTTTTTCCCTTATCCTCTATCATTGCTACTTAAGAGGTGGCTTTTATTGTCCCCTCTGCATGTCTCCCTCCCATGGTGCACATAAAATAATTTATAAGTTGAACACTGCTTTAGAAGAGATCTTATCTCACCCCTTTCCTTTATCTTTCTCATCATCACTCTTTTTGTTCAATACATAGCTTTTGGTACCTTTTCCATTTACGTTCAGCATCACAAATAGAGATAACAGAAGCTGATTTCTCTGACTTATCTCATTTCTTCAGAAATTCCTATAGTAGTTTCATTTCTAATTGGAAATATGTTTCTTGAACAACATTTTAAAAATATATTTAATTTTTGTAACTCCTTAGTATGGCTTGATTACCTAAGCAAATAGCATTGTTGCTGTAGATTGGTATTTTCCAGTTATATCACTTCCAGAGAGCCTTTAAAAAGATTTTTGCTTTGATTTTTCTTTAAACATTTGAAGCACACCTATGTAGAATTTAACATACATTTCTAAATGAAATTAGGAGTTAGTTTATTCTCATTTAGAGTAAAGCATTCTGAGAGCTTTATACTCTGGCCATCTGACTCAACCCTGAAATCTAACTGTGCTCTAGTGAGATAAGAAGTTTCAATCTCAGGAACTGGTGTTGGCAAGAAGATTCAGACTGCTGATTAAAAGCAAGTCAAACAAAAAACCTATGCAAAAAAAAAAATGCAGTCCAGAACCAAAGTCCAGAAATTGAGACTGCCCATTTAGGAATGTTCCGATTTTAATCTGCCTTCGGCTCTGTGTTTGTAAGTGCATCTGGTAGTGCTTCCTGATGAAGAAAGTTTGGCATGGGGGAGCACCATGTTTGGATTGGCTCAGAGGAGATACAGAGTGTACAAATCTGCTTGTGTCTCTGAGGAGGTATAATTTCTTCATTCATTTCCTCTTTTAAAATTCTTCTCCCCATGCATTCATAAGTAAATTTTAGAGCACATGAAAGCAAGGAAATGATATCATCAGCTTGAGCCAAGTAGAGTGTGGGTTGGCAGCTATGCTGCTGAGATCTTGAACCTGGGCCATTTTCTGTCCCTGCTCAGCCTGTCCTGATGCTTTCAGACCAGGGAGGGAAGAGTTGTAGGCAATACCTTTCCATGCTTTCATGTGAGATGTGACTTGTGTGCATGTCCTGGGAGGACTGTCCTTCAGCCTCTTGCAGTGCAGCATTGTGTCCAGTGGGACGAACTCGGGGCCCCAGTTGAATATACAATCCCCACCAAGGGATTTGACAACAGGATCAGAGAATCAGCTTTCAATTTTTCTTATTCTCTGTACCCTTAATACTGCCCCCAAATTCCTCTTGCTTCCTCATTGCCATTATGGACTTCAGATTATAAGAATTAATCTGTTGCCTTTGATATACAACAACAGTAAAAGTTCAAGACTTTCTCTTCTCCAATTATTGAGAAACTAGAGGCCTGATACATGAAAATTCATGCATTGGAGGGAGCCTGCCCCCTCTCACAGTCCAAGAGCTCTGAGGGGCAGGAGACGACCTGGCAATCAGGGGAAGGCAGCACCCCATCACACTTCTGATGCTGCCACTGCTGGCAGCGTAAGCCTCACCCAGCCCTGGTTACCTGAGTCTTGGGCAGCCCTGGGCGGCTGGGCAGCCTTCATCTGAGGCTTGCCTATGCCTCTGGGCTGGCTCTAGGAAGCTGGGGGACAGAGGGGACTAGGGGACTCCAGTGGGGCTGAGAGGACTGGGCACCACCATCTTGTGGCTGTTGGTGCCATCATCTTTGATGGTGGGGCAGTCAATTAGCATATTCCCTCCTATTGGCTGTGGGTGCCACCATCTTTGCAACAGAGTGAGGGTCAATTAGCATATTCCCTTTTTATTAGATAGGATTGGTCTCCATCTCATTTGCTAGATAAAAAGCTCTCTCAGATTGCCATTTGTTTTTACTGTTTTTATATAACACTAGAGGCCTGGAGCACAAATTTGTGCACAGGTGGGGTCTGGCCAGCCAGCCCCAATGGGGAGATGATCAGGGGCTGGGCTGACCAGGAGGAGGAGCCACAGGAGTTTGGCCAGCCAGCTCTGCCCCCTATTGCGGTGGGGATGTCGATCAGGCCAGTTGGCTGCTGCAGTGCACGGCATAGTGAGTGGTCCTTCGGTTGTTCCAGTCGTTCTGTTGCTCCAGTTGCTTGGCTCTTATAAATATAGATTTAAAAATTCCTATAACCAAAATGGCCTTAATAAGGATGGAAGCACCTCAGGAGTGGGCTGGAGCAAGCTCATATATGCACACAAGAGTCAGAGTTCTGTTCCTTCTTTGGAGTTCACATCTCTGCTTCCATGCCCATGCTCTTTCACTTTGAGGAAACTTGGAGCAGCCAACGGGGTGATTGAAGATTTCATGAAGGAACCATGTACAGTTATGTGGGCAAGGTTAATGGAGCCAATAGGCAAAGTGACACCTACCAGATGGCCTGACAAGGCAAAGGAGGGGACTGTCACCAGCACCAGATGAGAGCTGTCACCATGGAAAGGAGCCCCAAAGAGGATCTGTGCCTATAGATAGTCAAAGGAAAACAGAGACAACAGTGAAGATCAAGTAGACAAGAGGGTAGTCCAAAGGAAATGAGTTCAATGTATGTTTGTACACAGCTCAGACAGAAGCCTGTTGCCCCAAACAGCCAAGCTCTTTCTCTCCTTCCTCCTCTAGCCTGGGCTGTTCCCATTCTGGCTTTAAAAGCATCTTTTTTGGCTTTTGAGTTAGTGTTCTGAGACCAGTTCCCCATCCAGTTGATGCAGTTTGTCTTGGCATCTCAGGGCTTTTGCAGATTCAAAGGTCATGCTGTTTAAATAAACCTGAGCCTCTGATTTGCTCAAGTGGAGACTCAAGATGCATTTCCTATGGACAGTAATAGGGGTGTTTGGCCACCCCAAAAATTTTAAAACAGCACAATGAGAACCCAGGTTCCCAAGGCCTATGCAGCCTTGAAGAATACTTCTCAAGGAAATAATGTAATAACCCTCTGGCATTTTTGCTGATTGCAATTACAGCTATTTGTGAAGGACCCAAAGGTCTGACACATCAGAATTTACAACAGGGATAATATCTTCACAGAGTTGTAGTGAAGATTAAATTGGAATTCATTTAAACTCGCACAAACTGCAGGGTTGCAATTTGGGAGTCCCTTAGCCAGAGAATGAGGCTAACTCACTGCCCAGCTCAATAACTGGAATTCAGATCAAGCCCCTCCTAAGAAATGAGATAGTCATATGCAGTCAAATAAATCAACAGGGGATTACACTTGCTTAAATAAATAACCTACTTTTCTCAATTAAAAATAAGTTCCATAAAATAATAATAGTAATAAATTATGGATTATCTTAATAACTTGAAATAGTCAAAATATTAAAATTTAATTTCAATAAGATGAAAGATGTCAGTTTTCCTGAGCACAAAAGTCAAACAATCATGAAAGATCTAGATATAGTAAGTAGCAATTAATGAAATTACAGAAGGGCAGAAGTTATGCATATGTCCTGATTAAAAATATCTCTGTATCGGGGCCAACTGTGCCAAACCCTTACACTAGTAAGATATTCTTGGATGCACAAAGACTGAGGGCTCTCTGCTCCAAATTACTGTTCCAGATTCTGTGTTCCCAAGGGGTACCAAAAGTTAGCTTTCCTTAATGGCAAGCCCCTGAATTGACTGTTGGGATGCTTGACAACCCCACTGATTTATATGCAACTTTCAACACTGATCTTTATTTATGGAATGTTGATTATCTAGGTGCCAGATAGAGAGGCATGGATATAGACTGACAACTGTCAGTAGGGAGGAGGATTCAGGGACTGGATGAAAGAAGGTGAAGGGATTAAACACACACACACACACACACACACACACACACACACACACACACCTCACATATCTCACATTGACACAGACAACAGTGTGGTGGTAGCCAGATAGAAAGGGGGGTGGGCAAAGAGGGATATATGGGGATGAAAGAAGGCTTTGCTTGGGGGTGATGAGCACACAATGTGGTATGCAGATGATGTTTTGTTGAGTTGTACACTTGAAACTTGTTTGATTTTGTGAACCAAATAAATGTAATCTAAGTAAATAAAGTTTAGGGGACTGACATATTGCTGTAGACTTTTTACATTTCCAATTTATAAACACATTAAATAATTTTAGTTTATAACTAAAAAAAAAATTCACATGAAATGGTGACTGTCACAGAGGAATCCAGTCTATTGGAGGAAGTAAACCCATAAACAGTTACAAAAAGGTGGGCCTAGTAAGTGTTCAGCCATGCAAGTTGTCTGCTAGACAAATGCTTTCTCTGAGGGCTGGAGAGCTTTAGTCATCAGCTTCCCTGAAGACTGATAAATAGGATGTAGACAGCCAGGGCCCAGAGCTGCCAAATAGATCCTTAGGATTGAAATATAGCTGTGCTCTATGTTGAAGCGAGAACACGTGCACACCCTACTAGTAAATGCACTGTACCATTGATCTGAAACATGTTCAGAGGTGAGAGAAAATACGATAATAGTAATGATGGTAATAATTACTGTAATAGGGCCTTTCTCTGGCTCTGTGGAAGGAAACAGCCTGCAATGGATGTTGCTTTTGTTGAATGGGACAGGGAGGAAATCTCATGAGCACACACCCACACGCTGCTGGCCGCAGTGCAAGTGAAGGTGTGTGTGTGTGTGTGTGTCCTCATCCATGACCAGTGCTTTGAAATGTGAACAGAGTAAGAAAGGCAGGGGATAAACCACAAGCTACCAGCCTGACTTGAATTCTGCAGGTGGATTTTTTTGGAGATAATTGCTGGTTCTGAGAAAACTGTGAGCTATTTGTTCAGATACGTGGCTGAGCTGAAAGTGGCTGAGTGAATCTCTGAGCACCTTGAGAGAAGAGTTAAGAGATTTCCACCTCTTTACAGCTCACGAGACTGCTTCTTTGTATCTTTCTAAGCCCAGTAAGAAAATCATAGTGAGTCAGTCTCTCACACATTTTCCCTATAAATACAATAGGTATCAATGTCCTTGCTCTTGTTTAACTGATCATCAAATTAAAGCTGAGAGAAGTAAACTAATTTGTCTGAAGTCGCACAGTTAATCAGAAAATAACATGTGTTATTAATGGCCCAATAATTAGCTCTTTGGATTCTCATGTCTTTTTGGCCCCAGTATAATTTGGATAAGTATATTTCCATTTGCCTCTTTTCCCATAAATAAATGCACTTTTGTGTACTTTGGAAAATGACACAGATTTTCTCCCCCCCCCCCCACTCATATTTGTTTGCATTCCATCTGACTCTATTAGGCTGAAATCAGCTATAAATTATTTAGGCAGTTTTGTCACATCTGTGATCCACAGGATGTAAACTTGGATTCCCTCCCAGTCTTTCTTATTCTAGGAAATTCAGCCATGACCATGACATATTTTTTTCTAACTTTATGCTTGGTTGATTGGCTCAAAGCTTAAAGAATTATGTTCCTAAAATTTTGTATTTCTCTTGACCTAAAGGAGAAGACAAAAAATATAATGATCAATTTAATTTGAGAATAATTTTTCATGAATATTATTTTCTTTCTAAAATAAAATAAAATTTCATTGATTTTGGGCACAGTGCCACTGTTTTCAATTGAATACTTTGGAAACAAAGAAAAATACACTGTAAGACCAGTCCCTCTTGGAGCTGTATTAAGTGGTGGACTCTAAAATCTACAACTCACAAGTCCAATCATGTGGGCCCTTGTAATGATTTAGCCCCACTGAACGCTGAGCCTCACTTGTCTCATTTGATAGTTGAGGCATGGGAGAGGGAACGAGGTGCCTGCTCAAGCTGACTGATGGTGTGTTGATGGCAGGACCACAACTTGAATCTGGACATCATCTCCTGGAAACTGACTTGCTCTTCTTTCTATGCATGTTGGACACCTTAGTAGTTCCCTGTTGGCTTTAAATAAAGGTCAGCTCCACACAAGGCATACAAGATCCTCATTATTTGCCAATCACCAACATGTATAGTCTTAGTCCCTGCTTTGTACATTCTGTATCTGCTCCCCGGAATTAGATTAACTGTGACCCCCTCCCCACAAGCACCACACTAAATTTGTCTTTTAGGCATTCATTTATTTTTCAAACCCAGATTGTCACCTCTACCAGGAAGTCCTCTTCACCCTCTTCTCACACCCTGTTTTCTCTCTTGCCTGGTATATTTATTCATTTACTGATTTATTCAACAGTTATTTCTGAGGACCTACTAAGTGCTAGGTACTGAGATAAACAGAAGTTATACACCCCTGAGCACATTTGATGAGCTCCCTGCCCTCATAAGAGCTTGCAATCTAGTGGAGATATTAAAGGCAGTAAATGCACAGATCAACAGGTAATTACAATTGGAATGACTGCCATGATGGAAGTAAAAACTGTGCTTGGGGTCTGAGAATCCTTCTCCATAGCCCCAGCAGCAGTGAGCATCTGGGGATCCTGCCCACTGGAGGGGTTCAGTGACAGAGGAGAGAGGCAGCATGGAGCTGGGCTTCTGCTCACACCTGACACCCGCTGCCTCCCCACTGGCTGTTGAAGCAGTCAGTGTTCTGTTGAGCAAAGGGCATAAACATATGGCCATGACAGCAAGGAAGGGGGCTTATGGTCAGGCAAGAAGGTGTGATGTTGTGGGGATCAAGGTGATGCCTCTTTCATATCCCCAGTTAAGGCTGTTCTCTGCTAACCATGATGAGGGGCAGGGAGGCATCTCTTTGGTTTAAACACTGGCTAGGGAGATAGTGAATAGCCCAATTAGAGCTGTGTTTATACCCTTATTCTTCTTAATTCTATAGGGTTAATAAAGTGGAAGAATTAAAATCTCTTTAAAAATTTCTGTAGGAAGATAGATGAATATTTTCATAAAAATCATCTCAGCTTTTGAAAGATTAGAAAGAAGTATTCAACTATCTTTAAAAAATAAAAGTGCACCGATAGAACACACCAACCCCTTAAAAATAGGCACAAAGTTCATGCGGAACACGCGACAAGGCACTCATTCTCTGGGATTTATCTGTATGTGTGTATATATATATGTATATATATATATATATATACACACACACACACACATATATATATATATAATTTACTTACAGTTTGAATTCAAAAACTCTAAATAAATTATAAACTGTTATATAACGTTTTCCCCTATATTCCCTATGCTGTCTTTATAACCTCATGGATATTTTGTAACTACCAATTTGTACTTCTTTATCTCGGATTTATTTTTAATTTTAGCAAGAAATAGTTGCTTTTGATGTCACAGGATTTTTATGAAGGGTGTTTATTCTTTTTTAAAATTATATAAACTTTTACGTTCTTGAATTGAACTGTATTTTGTAAACTCAAAGTATAATCTAAATTCAAGATAGCATGCAGCGTTTCAATGTAATGAACTTGCTACTCTTCTCACCCTGTTTTAATTCATTTTAGTGGGACATCGAATATATAACATTAGTGCATCAATTTGAGTTAAAGTCTTGTTATGCAAGTTTTTTTCTTCTTTTTCTTTCATCTTTTAATTCTATAGTGTGGTTCCTTCAGGTAAAAAATTAGATCACTACTTACAGATTGTTAACCATTAAGGGAAATTGTCCAAATCACATTTGTTCATATGGACTTGCTGTTAGAAATTTTATTACTCTGTATTGTGGTAAAAATAACAAATGTTTTAATAAAATCCAGATGACAAATATCTCAAAACTAGAGGCCCACTGCACAGATTCATGCACCAGTAGGGTCCCTCAGCCTGGCCTGCACCCTCTCTCAATCGAGGACTCCCTGGAAACTGGCAGGCAGTCCAACAGCCCCCGAAAGGCTGCGCCACTCCCACTCATCCCGGTCCTGCTGCACCTGCTGCACCACTGCTCAGGCATGCAGGGGGAGTGTCTGCGGGAGAGGCTAGCATGGCTGTAGTAGTTTCATATGATAGCTTAGTGAGTTGGAGTATGTCAGTTTTGCTCCCTAGGAATGAATTTCCCCAGGGAAGCAGGAGGGCGGAGATTTTGAAAGAGGACAGAACCAAGTTGCTATAGGGCTGCATAGAACAAGTAATGGTCATGGATTGCATTATGCAAATAGCAGATGTGTCTGGGTGGCAAATGTTTGTTGGTTATGTATGAATGCTTCTGGCATGGTGTTAGCCTCAGGGCACACTGATCAAAAGGTTTCCATTGGTCTAATCCAGTGGTCCGAAAACTCATTAGTCAACTGAGCCAAATATTAATCATACAAGATTGAAATTTCAGCCGTCAGCTTGGTGTCTGGCACCCGTCTGTCAGCTGAGTGGCACTCCTGATGGGGGAGCACATTGACTGCTAGGATGCAGCTCCTGCATTGGGTGTCTGCCCCCTAGTGGTCAGTGCATAACTACCAGCCAGTTGTATGGTCACATGGTCATCTCATTGTCAGTTAGGCTTCTATATATATAGATGCTTAAAGTCTTTTATTTTGTATACTTAACGTATTAGTAATTTGTATTATGGATTTTTTTATTTATATGTTTGAGACTTTTATTAAGTCTTCAACAATTATTAAAAGTAATAGACTATTTAAAATGTTCATAAGGAACATTTAAAAGTGTAATATGGAAAGTTCTACTTGGCTTTCTTAAACTTTTTTTTAAAAGGGGAAAAAATGCCATCTAGTACATTAAGATTTGTTTTAAATAGGCCTCTCTTCAAATGTTTTCATGCCTTATACACTCATTGAAATACAAGCTAATTTTTAGTATCTGTTACAACTTATTATTAGTGAGAAACCGAAACTTTTTTCTGTGAACTGTAAGTGACAGGAAAGCCTTTACAAATTAATATGTACAATATTACAGAAAGGTGCTTTGTCAATATAATGAGTTATGATCGGATGAATTTTTATCCTAGAAAAATTTCATGGACTAAATACTTGCTTCCTGGCTTTATTTGAGAGGTGCTAAAAACTCCTCAGCTCAAATTATCTCCCTCATTGGTACCAAATGTTACCATTTGCACTTAACTTTCCTTTTGCTAGGTCTGCTTCTCCTGGTGGGATTTATATGTGGGCTTTTTTTTTCTTTTAATGCGTTCTATTTCTGAGAGGACAATAGTTTCACATGATAACTTAGTAAGCTGGAGTTTATCAGTCTTGCTCCCTGATAATGAATTTCTCCAGAGAAGCAGGAGGGTAGAGATTCTGAAAGGGGACAGAACCAAGAAACAGGGTTGCTGTAGCGCCACACAGAACAAGCAATGGTTATGGATTGCATTATGCAAATAGCAGATGTTTCCTGGCAAATGTGGTTGGGTATGTGTGAACCCCTCTGGTATGGTGTTAGCCTCAGGGCTTTTCTGATGAATTCAGCACACTGATCAAAAGGTTTCCATTGTTCTAATCCAGTGGTCTGCAAACTCATTAGTCAACTGAGCCAAATATCAACAGTACAGCGATTGAAATTTCTTTTGAGAACCAAATTTTTTAAACTTAAACTTCTAACGCCATTTCTTCAAAATAGACTTGCCCAGGCCATGGTATTTTGTGGAAGAGCCACACTCAATGGGCCAAAGAGCCATAGTTTGCCAACCACGGGTCTAATCTATTTATTCCTTCAATGTGAACTTGAAAATGAAAGAGATGGTTAAATGCCCCATGAAGTGGAATTAACCTGAAATTAATTAGTCCTTCACTATTTTGTGTTTCAGAGACTGGAGCACAAGGAGGTTTTGGTGGGCTTGTTGTTCCTGGTTTTCCCGTTCATTCCAGCCAGCAATCTCTTCTTCAGGGTGGGTTTTGTGGTGGCCGAGAGAGTCCTTTACATGCCCAGGTAATTACTGCTCATTATTCCGTCTTTATGAGGCCTGCCCTCTGTCACCAACACCAACAGCTCCAGAGAGATTGTCCTATAGGGTATAATAAATAGATCCTGTGGAGCTAAGATGCTTATTACCTCAGCTTCAAAACCAACCACAGGGCAGAGTGGATGAGCTCACTGTGTACCCATTCACTCTAGTTGACAATGGCTTCCCTCCAGCTGGAAGCTAGACAATTAAATGGGGACGAGTGACTGAAGTCTATTCAGGTTTTTAGCAGCAATCATTTACCAATACATTCTTTTCCAAGTATCAGTGTTTTATTAGACATAATTATAGTAATTCTGTAGAAATATTTTTGACGTGTTTAAAATGATTAATTATGTTAAATAATAACATGATTGTAATTGAATTCTGTCTTCTTTCTTTCTCTTTGGCTTTTCATGGGAAAAAAAAAAAGAACAATCTCAAAAATATTTGTCCTTGAAGGGAAAAAATGGTTATAAATATAAAGGGCCTTCAGATGTGTGTGATTACATCACACTACTTAGTTCTGAATGTTTGGACTGTGCTGCAGCTTGTGCGCTCTCTTGTCTCATTCAGATGGCATCTTTCCAAGGCCACGTTTCTTTTCAGGTGCCTGGATGTATAACTGAAATGGTTCTGCCATTTGTCTGTTGTGTGACTTTGAATAAAACATGATGCTTTATACAAGTCAGGTTTTCTAATTTTTAAAATAAGGGTTTTAGTGAACTTCCTAAAATGAGGAATTTAATGATCCTATCTAATAAAAGAGCAATATGCAAATTAACCATCACTCCACTATACCTACCAGCCATACCCACCAGCTAATCAGGAGCCAGTATGCAAATTAACCCCAACCAATATGGCTGCAGCCATGGAGAGAGCAGGAGGGAAGCTTGGATTTCCCCAGCAATGGAGGAAGCCAAGCTTTCCACACACCTTGGTGGGCCCAGGCCTCCACTCAAGGCTACAAAGTTTCAATTATAAAAGATAAATAAATTCCAACAAAAATGGTGGCAACCACGGAGCTGGAGAAAGCAGGAGGCTAGGGTTGCCCTCAGCGATGGAGGAAGCCAAACTTTTGCAGCCCTGGCCTGTCTTGGCCTCTGATTATAGCTACAAAGTTTCAATTATAGAACATAAATAAATCCCAACAGAATGGCTGCCACCACAGAGTGAGCAGGAGGCTTGGCTCTGCTCCAGGCTACAGAGTTTCAATTGCAGAATATAAATAAATCCCAGATACTAGGGCCTCTGCTTGCGTCACTGGGGTGTGTGGCCAGCCTACAAACCACCACAGGCCCCTCACCCAGGCTGCTCCACACCCCAAGGGAATCCCCACCCTGATCCTGGACACCCTTCAGGGCAAACCAATGGGCCCCCACCCATGCACCAGGCCTCTATCCTATCTAATAAAAAATTAATATGCAGATTGACCATCAATCCAACACACAAGATGGCTGCTCCCATATGATCAAAGATCCTGCCCTCATGTGGACACAAGATGGCCAGTAAGGAAGGGCAGTTGGGAGGGATCAGGCCTGCAAGGGAGGGCAGTTGGGCCCAATCAAGCCTGCAGGGGAGGGCAGTTAGGGTTGACCAGGCTAGCAGAGGAGAGAATTTGTGGGTTACTGGACCTGCAGAGAAAGGCAGTTGGGGAGGACCCAAGCCTGCAGGGGAGAGCAGTTGGGGGTGACCAGGCATGCAGAGGAGCAGTTAGGCATCAATCAAGATGACAGGGGAGTGGTTAGGGAGTAATCAGGCTAGCAGGTAGAAGCAGTCAGGGCAATCAGGAAGGCAGGCAGGTGAGCAGTTGGGAGCCTGCAGTTCTGGACTGTGAGAAGGATATCCGACTGCCTGTTTAGGCCCATCTCTGCAGGCCTAAACGGACAATTGGACATCCCTCGAGGAGTCCAGATTGGAGAGGGTGCAGGCTGGGCTGAGGGACACTCCCACCACCCCCCAATATGAATTTCGTGCACCAGGCCTCTAGTTGATATATAAGAATGAATTTTTCTAAAAGTATCATAAACCAAAGTATTATAAGGACATTATTTATTGATATTCAGTTAGAATTTTAAATTGATTTAAACATCAATAAGTAAGATTTCATTTTTTGATTGATACTGAATTAGGAGTTTAAATACACATAAAATTAGAAATGAATTTCATAACCTTTGAATTCCTCCCAAACCAAGTATCTGACAGCATTCTTAAGGCTTTGGAACATCTGGTTTTGACTTGGTTCAGGAGAGAACAGCCCTTAAGTTTCTTTATTTGTCTTTAGCACAATTTTGGAAGGAGGTTCTTTCTTGGTAAATACTATTTGATAAGGACAAAAATACAACCTATTTTTTTGTTTTCTATATGGCCTTATGGTTACAGGCTTATGAGGCCTTGCCAATAATAAGAAATATGAAGGGCTAAAGGGGACATCAGTGTCTGTTCTAGTTATGGTTTTGTTTAGACCATAGTTGAAAGTGGCTTCAGTTAGGTGTTCTATGTAATACCTATGATTCCAATATTTAGTCTTCATTTAACAGCTATTCACAGAGCACCATTGCTAAGCATACTGTTCTGGAATCTGAAGCTACAAAAATAAGTGAATCTCATCCCCCCTTTTATTTAATAGCTCCTTATTAATAAAAAGGCATCTTTCTCTCTAAACATCTCACAGGACATAATATTATTTAAAATAGTATTATTTTCAATAACCCTATTTTAACACTCATTGTAGCAAAACTTTTATTGAATCTTTATCATATGTCAGCACTGTGCTAAGCATGTGGTATTCATTGTGTCAATTAATTCACACTGTAGGCAGCGGTTGACTGAAGCCAGAATGCCTGTGGTGGAATTCTGGCTTAAACATGAGCGTGGGTTTCCTAAGCCTCCGTGTCCTTATTTGTATACAATGAAAGTAATGGTATCCAGCACAGTGAGATATTGTGAGCATTAAATGAGATGATCGCTCATGAAACTAGAAAGTGTTTTGTACATGGTCAGTAAATATCAAGTATTATTATTGCATCAGTTGGGGTAGCTGACACCATTATTCCTATTTTACGAAGAGAAATCCTGGGTCTGAGAAGTAAAGTGACTTGCCCCAGGTGACCAGGTGACATAACTAGTGAGTGGCAGAGCTGGAAAGCAGATCCTTGCCTATGGACAGATCTCGTACCTTCCTGACTACATTGCTTCTGCAATAGTGACTTCTTCGTGTTCTGCTCAACTGAAAGGAAGGAGGAAATGTGGATTTAGTTAAAGTACTTACAGCACAATTCCAGTTGGTAATCAGGACTTGATACTTCCAAGAGTCACGTGATCTAAATCTTCTGGGATCTGGGTGACCAGAATTGCATGTGCAACACACATTTCTAGTCCAGATGCAAGAGAACAATTTGTGATAAACAGGAGGCTAAATCTTATTTTATTTTTTGAAAGAGACCTCTAGGTAAACATTTATGGAAGTCCATAATATTGTCATCAACTATGTGGAATATCTTATTTCAAGCAAGGGGTTCCTCTCACCCAGGTGGAAGTATCCTCCAAACACCTGCTCTTCCCATGCTGCTATATCTCATATAGAACGTTCGTTGACTTTATTTCATTTTCTCTAAAAAAGACCAAGTGGTGTCCCTGCCCTTTTCCTGCTAGGAATAAACTGACTTGGATTAAAATAAACATTCGGGATATGAAGAAAACATCAATATTACTAAGAGCAAGTGCCTGCCTCTCAAAAGCAATTTGGATTCTGCTGTATTGTGCACACTTGGTGCAGAGTCATCCAGAATCAATTTCAGTAAACCAGTCTTCATTAGAAAGGCACTGTCCTCTTCCCTTCACATTCCTGCAGCTGTGCATTGTGGTGTTGCATATGTGTCATCATTTTCTGAGGATTTCCCTTTACTGCCTAGCATCTCCTGTATTAGTATCCACTTCATCACTGTGCTCAGCCAGGCCACTCTCCCTCTAGAGCTGTAGTCTCTGCAGATGCCTTAGTCATGTGACAGGGAGATGGAGGTGCTCTCCTTCCCTGTAGAGATGGTGCTGGGGGCTGGTAAAGAGGTCAGATTACTAGGCTAGTTCCACAGCTCTGAGCACAAACACAAGAGTTTTTTTGTTGTTGTTTCTGGTTTTGGTTTTTTAAAAATATATATTTATTGATTTCAGAAAGGAAGAGAGAAGGGGTGGGAGGGGGGAGAGAGAGAGAGAGATTGAGAGAGAGAGAGAAACATCAGTGATGAGAGAGTGATTGATCAGCTGTCTCCTGCACTTCCCACTCTGGGGATGGAGCCCACAGCCTGGTCATGTGCTCTGAATGGGAATCAAACTGTAACCTCCTGGTTCATAGATCAACACTCGGCCATTGAGCCACACCAGTCAGGGCAAACCTAAGAGTTAAATACAGATTTTGAAAGGCTGAAATTGGAGGAAATTTGAGATTTTTCGTGTGTGTATGTGAGACATTATAACTCGAATGAATTCCAATATTCTTTACAGTCATCATTGTAAACTAACACCACAGGGGAGCTGTTTTACTTATGATGATGGATGGATTCCATTGTTATCTAAAATTGTGCAACTGAGATGGTCCTGGCTGAGTCCGAAATTAAAGCTTAGGTGGGGAAACTTCTATGCTGTGAGCTTAGAGAATTCTAATGACTCCATTAGAGACCTTGTAAATATTGACAATTTTCTGTGAAAATGGGGGCTTCTTCTAGCAAAGATTTCACCCAGCAATGGTCAGCCACCCCATATCAGTGGAGATTGGTAGGTAATTGGACAAAGAGCCACCCAAATCTTCCTGGAGGGCCACAGAGAATTGCTGGCACCCCTCAGAAGGTGTCAGGGCCCTGGATCATGCCTGTTGCATTTAATGAACCTACACATTGGCTTGGATGACAGTGAAGAACATGTCCCAAGCCTTTGAGATATACAGCAATCTACTCTGCATGACCCTCTCGCCATTATTGACCTTGACAAGAAACAGCTATTTCCACATCATCAGTACCAGTACTTTCAGGAAAACATACACACTGTGTTCAGTGGCATCCCAGAAAATATAGGTCATTATCTTTATGTTTACATTCTGTGTTGTCTCAAAGACTTTACCAAACAACTGGAAAATGAAGTAAAGTGCTGATCCTTCTGAGGAAGGTGACTTTCCTACTCATTAAATATTTTAAGTTATTATAGAGCCCACTCTTGGCCTTAGAATCTCATTCATGAACATCAAAAAAGTCACGCCCACCTTCATTGGAGACTGGGTGAGTCCCATCAGTCTCAGGGGGCCAATTTGTCCATGTTACAAGATAGGCCCAGAATGAGTGAGACCAACAATGCTCTTTCATCTCTCATCTTTATGTCTAATAATGAACAAGTCATGTATATCTCACATCCCTCCATCCTAAACTAGGGAAGACGGAAAGTACCACATTCCTTTCACTTGCACTTCCTTTCACTCCAAAGCTGTGGGTAAAAGAAACAGAGGTAGACTCTCTGTTCAGCACAGCATGGCTTTAGGGTCAAAGCTTTACCACCACAAACAAACAAAACAAAATGGAATAATCCTTTCTTCTGATGATAAATGCCATTTTTGTCAATGTCCTTTTTGAATAGGCATTTGGAGCTTAAATCATTCTTTCACAGGAATTTTGATCTCTTATTCTTACCCCAAGAAAAGCATACACTTTTCTGGTTACCTTTTTTGTATTTTATAAAAACCACATTAGAATGTTTAAAAGGCCTAAAAATCATTTAGAACCAATGAAGCAGAAATAGTTGTTGAGAGCATTCAAATAAAATCATAGAATGTGCTTGGATATCCATTCATATGCCAGATTAAGGGTGATTTATTCACTTCGGTGCCAAAGAGCAAATTCCTAAGCTGCTTTAAGAAAACATGAATGAGTGGAGACAGGAAAAGAATAGACAGGATTAAGTGAAGGCAGCAACAATAGTATGGATAGAACTGGTGGAGAATAATTGAAACCACAGAAGATAACATGTATTGGAGGAAAAAAAGAAAAATAACAAATTGCCCTACTCTTAGAAAAAGATGCCATAGACCCTAAATGTATGGTTAGCCCTAGCTGGTTTGGCTTAGTCAATAGACCATCTGCCCAAGGACTGAAGGGTCTTGGGTTCAATTCTGATCAAGGGCAAGTATCTCGGTTGAGGCTTGATCTCAGCCTGGATTGGGGCACGTGCAGGAGGTAATCAATCAATGTGTCTCTCTCACATTGATGTTTTTCTCTCTCTATCTCTCCCCTTCCCTTTCTACTTTTACTAAAAATCAATGGGAAAGTATCCTCAGGTGGATTAACAAATAAATAAAATAAATGTATGGGCAGACTAGACATGGAAAATTAGAGAAAAGATAACTTGTTCATTTTCAATTTTGAGAACTATCTTCAAATTATACCTGTCAATTTGAAATGGAATGTTTAAATCTTACATGGCTTGCTACTGAAACAATACTGCAGTATCTGTTTTCAGCTTGCAAAGTGAGAAATGTTACCTCTGAAGAAACACTACCTCTGTTCTCTGATATTGGGGACCCTTCTGATGAGACATCTACGCATGTGCTTCTTTCGAGTCACTTAAGAGTGAATCAAAGTTTTACCAGATACTAAAATCAGCGGAGAATTTTTTTTTTTGTAACAACAAAAACTTATTTTAGCAAATCCAGTAGGAAGATGACTGAACTGGGAATCAGCACAGTCCAACCTGTCCCCATGGCAGCCAGGCTAAGTTGCCTTTAACACAGGCAATATAAAGCCCCAGTAATATAAACCAATAAGGCCTCATGAGCTGAGGAAGTCTCCTGTGGCCGCAGAACTCAAGAGTGGCACAGAAGATGTAGTTCCAGACTCTTTATTCTCTAGTGTATTCCTTTTCCTCACCGCGAACCCCCAAACGTAAAGCCTGTACCAGAGCACTTTTGTTCTGCTGCAGCTAATAGAGAGGCCTGGGGGCCTTGTGATGTTACTCTGTTTAGAGGAGCCTGGTATAGAGACATCTGTTTCTACCCGGAATACCAATTCCGTGCATGTCCTGCCTTCAGTTTCCTCATTTATGAAATGGGAGCTACAGAGGATTAAGTTTAAGTTGGATAATACATGTAAAGCCAGTCTTCCCTGGTCTCATATAAAGTACTCAGCACAGTGCCTAGCGCATATAAACATAAGGTAGCTGATTATACTTGCTTATAGTCAGCAAACATATAAACATAAGGTAGCTGATTATATTTGCTTATATTCAGCAAACATATAAACGTAAGGTAGCTGATTATATTTGCTTATATGTGCGGTCTTTGCTGCTCCTTGTCTTCAGCCACTTGGCAGCGTTGCCCTGTGGCTGTTGGAATCTCAGTGCTTTCCTTTCCCCGCAGCTCTGCCTGCAGCTCTGTTTCCTACATGGAGACAGAAAACAATTAAGATTTCATGAGTGGAGCAGTTGGGAAGGAAGTAGGTGAAGCTGAGTGACAGGTGTGAGGAAGCATGGGCTTTGGAATCTGTAGGAGCTCTGTGACCTCATTCAGCGGGTCAGTTCACCTTTCCCTGCTCTCTGTGAAGGCTGGAATGAGAAGGAGCTGCCCTTGTGATATGGTGTCTGCAGAAACCCCCTGCTCCCCCATTTCAGAACTTTGTTCATAGATCATCTTTTCACTGAGGCCTTCCCTGAGTGCCCGTATTAAATCCCAATCTCCACCCCACCTTGGACTTCCTTTTTCTCTTTCCTGCTGGCTTTTTCTCCACCCCAAACCACATATTACTCTCTTTGTGCATACTCTGTTTTATTTGCTTACTAGAGGCCCGGTGCACAAAATTTGTGCATGGGGGCATGCAGAGGATGTCCCTTAGCCCAGCTTACATCCTCTCCAATCTGGGACTCCCTGATGGATGTCCCCTACTAGGATCGGGCCTAAACGGGCAGTCAGACATCCTTCTCACAATCCAGGACTGCTGGCTCCAAACTGCTCACCTGCCTGCCTCCCTGATTGCCCCTAACCGCTTCGGCCTGCCAGTCTGATCACCCCCTAACCACTACCTTGCCATCCTAATTGATGTCTAACTGCTCTCCTGCCAGCCTGTTTGCCCCCAACTTCCCTCCTCTGCCGACCTGGTCACTCCCAACTGCCATCCCCTGCTGGCCTGATCACCTACAACTGCCCTCCCTTGCAGGGCCTGGAACCTCCCAATGGCCCTCCCTTGCTGGCCATCTTGTGGTGGCCATCTTGTGTCCACATGGGGACAGGATCTTTGACCACATGGTGGCAGCCCTCTTGTGTGTTGGAGTGATGGTCAATCTGCAAATTACTCTTTTATTAGGTAGGATCAGCTGTTCCTCCCTACCCATGTGAGTTTCACAAGAATAGGAATTATTGTCTGTTCTATTCACTGGTCTGTTCTTGGTGCCTGTCATAGTGTCAGGTACGTAGTGTCTATTTAAATGCCTGGTGAATGAAAGAGCGGAGCCCAGAAGGCCTTCGTATGGCCAGAGAACAAAGCCTGCTTAGTCAGGATTTGGGATTGGGCAGGGGCCACAGGAGTAAATACCAAGCAGCCTCATGAACTGAAACCTCCATGTGATGGCATCAGCATGCCTGTCGTATAAAAACAGGTCTTTAGAAAAATTGAATGCCTTTATGGCCAAATATAGGGAGTTGTGAAAGTGTGAAGAGGATTTTTTTTTAGCATATGTTTTTATTGATCTCAGAGAGGAAGGGGGAGGGAGGAGAGATAGAAACATCAGTGATGAGAGAGAATCACTGATTAATTGCCTCCTGCATGCGTCCCACTGGGGATCAAGCCCACACCCAGGCATTTGCCCTTGATCTTTCAGTCTGCAAGCCAACGCTCTATCCAAGGCAGTGAAGAGGGGTTTTGTTTTTATATTTTGTTGTCATTTTGTTTTTCACTAGTGACTATGTTTGGCATTTACAAAGCTCTACAGCCTGAGCATGGACTAAGCAAGCTCTGCACTTGCCTAAATCGATGTGGAGCCACCACCCTGACCGTGTCCACTGTGCTGCTGCTGCTTTTCTCTTGGAAAACTGTAAAGCAAACAAATTTAGTGACTGGGATGAGGGATCAGGGCATAGGCCTCCTTGGCTCAAACCATCATCCCCAGCAGTGAGTGGGATGATGACTCCCTTTGGCCAAAAAGTGGGCCCTAAAACTTTAGGGAGCTGGAACAATGAATGTCTGGGCTTCAAGTATGGAATTGGAGCTCTACCTTGAATTGATTCCAGAGCCTCCAAGTCAGGAACTTCAAATGCTTCTCTTTTGTTCATCTGCCCATGATACCAAAACACAGACATTTCGCAAGGCAAAGAGGAGAAAAGCAGAGAGATGTTTCTTTTAAAGGTGTATGAGAAATGTGAATATTCAGGTGTTTCCTTTTAGAAAGCCAACCTCCTTCACTGGGCTGGAGTTTTCTGAGAGCAAGGCCTCTGTTTTGTTCACAATTGTATTTTTATTGCTCAGCATATTGCCAGTCACATAATAGAGAAAAAAATGAATAAATTATTGAACAAGTAAGGCGCTATACCAATTTTGGGGCTCCTTGTAGCATTAGTAGTCTGACTAATATATGATTTCTTTACACAAGCTTGCTTTGTTCTTAAAATATTCTGTAATAATC
The DNA here is from genome assembly GCA_027563665.1 of Antrozous pallidus. NCBI lineage: Eukaryota > Metazoa > Chordata > Mammalia > Chiroptera > Vespertilionidae > Antrozous > Antrozous pallidus. Next base: position 81,636,961 of record CM050513.1, read on the forward strand.
TGTCGTTGTAATCTTTAGAATGAAGTGAATTTTGACTGAAATGCACAGAGCAATAAAGTGTACAACTCAATGCTTGTGTTTTTCCAAGGCCAGTCAGCACACAAGCAACATCCCTGTGGGTGCATAGATTACGTTAGGAACCATGTTCTGTCCGAGTCAAAGGTGTTTAGAGACATGATTTCAGCATGCCGAAATTCCACTCACATAATGTAAGGGATTCTTCATGTCTGTTTGGAAAGCCAAGCCAGCCTCGGCGAGAAAATCACATCCATACCGCTTGTCTGTGATAAGCTCCAAACTGCGAGGCTGAGGGGTTGGCCTGTGGGTAGATTTTCTTTCAGCTTAAG